>CM040427.1:139115260-140532269 GCA_022702705.1 Papilionanthe hookeriana x Papilionanthe teres | reverse complement strand
GCACCATAGGTGCCGCCCTAAGATTTGTCAGCTCGCGGGCGAGATCTAGCTGTGCGCCCTACACTGTATCTCTTAACCGGCAACGATGAGTACTCTCGAGGAAAATTAAATTTGGGAAGCTCAAGGGTCTGTTTGGATTCAGCTTAGGGTCTGTTTGGATTCAGCTTATTCAGATAAGTTGTTTATTCACATAAGCAGCTGATTCGAATAAGTTGTCTGTCTTTTTATTTTGATCATTTGGAAAACAGCTGATTAGCAGCTATTTATGAATAAATAACTCTTATGCCCCTGAAATAAATAAGCTCCTAAGTTGTTTGGTTTCTGCGGTTTGAAAACAGCATATATGTAGTTGTTTGTAGAAAAATAATAATTTATGCTCCTTTTTTATTAATAAAATTTTATTAAGTATAAAATCTTATTTAAATTTTAACAATAAATATTTTTAAATAAAAAATTTTACTTTTAAATATTTACTTACATACAATGCGATTCTCATGTAAAACTTATGTACCTCATACCCATCTAGCCAATCCTTTTTCGAATATGCATGATATCTTCTAATCTACCATCAAGTATCATTCTTGTTATCGCGATTAGTTCTTAAAGCTCGTTTTAAATTTCGATCACAATCTTATTAATAGAACAAGTCATCTTATATTAGATTTTGTCTCTCTTAACTAATCTTGAAAGATGAACAATTTCTTATTTTTCTTATCCTAAAATAACTATTTATTTTGATTCATTCATAACAACCAAACTATGTTGGGCAGCCAAAACTTTCTCTTGAAATCACGACACTTCTTTGAAAAGAAAACATATTCTAACTTCTTGCAAGTGAAAAATAAGTATATTTATCAATTGGTAGCTCCAGTTTTAACGTAATGAGCACTTCTTATTCCTTGAAGTGTGTATTTGTAATGATAAGATAACAGTTTAGTAAATAGAGCTGTCATAAAAGCTAGTTTTGTTCGCCAAGCTAAGTTGCTTGTATTCGATTTGTTCCTTAAGAAGCTAAGCAGAACACGAACAATTTTATTTAACTTGATTTCTAAATAAGCCAAATAATAATAGACTTTTGTTTTGAACGTGTTCAGCTTATTTTGGCTCAATTGAATTCAATAATTAAATATATATTATTATAAATACTTTATATATTAATTTTTTACTGTATTTAAAAAAATATTCAAATTTATTATTTTGTAAATCATTCAAGTTAAATATAAGCCTAACACAAGCTTTAAAATGAACAAAAATATTTGATTTGCGCCAAATATGAAGCTTTAATTCACAGGACATGTTGACTATGAGTCATTTGTTTACTAAAAAATATTCGAACAAGTCGAAAATGACAAGCATTGGGATCACTTAAGAATTATTCACATATACACCACTCAACCATTTTCTATTTTAAAACCAGATCAAACATATTAATGAAAGGTTTTCAAAATACAACAATACATTTATATAATTAACAGATATCCAAATAAAATACAAGTACAATTTGAAACCTAAATACAAAAAACATAGAGACCACACCTAATGGTGAGTTTCACGAAACCTAAATAAAAAGAAGAAGTAGCAGATTAAAATTACAAGAAAGAAAACAATCGATCAATCCTAATTTTTGGTCAAAGCTAGAAATAGAACAAAAATGTGAAATCTTAGATCTTCCTTAGTAGAGGTGGGTGTCTAAAACAAATAATTATAATTTTTTATTGAACTTTATTATTTTTCAAATTGATGATGAAATTCAAGTTTCTTTTGCATTCAAGACCAACTAGAGATGAAGCAAATGACTACAAAAGTTATATTATCACACTTTTGAAATGACAAAAAACAGTGCAAAACAAACATAAGCTAGCTTAAAGAGTATACCACAGAAGATTGAGCAAATCAAACACATGTGGATGAGTATGATTGTAAATTAGCAACCCAAGTATTAATTTGTTCAATGTCAAATATTTGTTCACTCAACGAGCTCAAACAAAGATTGAACGCAAAACCAAAATTCAATTCAGGTTCAAGTTTATTTAACCATCGCAATAGAAATAAATTAACCTCCTTCACAATGGTTTATAGGTAAGTCAACCAAAGCCATGCATCTTACTACATTTAAAGGTTTGGATCATACCAAGATTCAAATACTGAATATTTATCACTTCAGTTCAAACCAAGCTCAAATGTAAAAGTAAATTTCAAATCATTTTCAAGTTTCTCTATAAATATTTTAATATTGAACACACAAAAAATTAAGCTATAATCGATCTTGGTGATCATATGCCAGTGAGAATTATTTGCACACATAATACTCTCGACAAACATAAAATAATTAACACTTCACAGTTTTGTATGTGATTGTAAATAGACATTTTACTCTGTACCTTACTTTATTTTAAGGTTTGATTCATTTCAGGGATCACTATCCTGAGCGTAAAAAACTATCAGAATTAAAATGAGTTGGGAGATCCAAGCTTAGCGGAGGAGCGGATGTGAGATCTACCTCGACAGAAAACGCACCTAAATGTCGGGTTAGGAGTACAGCAGAGGCGAGAACTCGCGATCTAGCCGAACGGGAAGGAGATCTGGAGTGGTGCTCAACGATCTCGCCGATCTAGCCGAACAAGGAGGAGATATGGGATGGTGCTCAGCGGGGAGGAGCGACGGGTAGACGCAAAGAGCAGACGGAAAGGGCGACGCATAGAGCAGCAGACGGGGCCGAACGGGGAGCAGATCTGGGATGGTGCTCAACGGGGAGTGCAAGACGGGGAGGGCGACGCTCTACGAGCAGCAGAAAGGGCACCCGTGGAAAAAAAAACAGTATCCGCACGATAAGCTGGTGGCCGCCCGCTTCCGACTCCTCTGAATAAAACTATTAAGCGTGGTATCGGCAGTGGGATAAAGCGGCTCCAAACATTTTATTCAAACAGGGCAGCGGCGTTATCAAAACACCACCGCCCTCAATAAGCTGCCTCAAACGCTCTCTTAACCTCCCGATTAAATTTTGAAAATTTAACTTCATATATCTCATAATAGCATAAATTATTCAAATGTGGCTATTATTCCATTTTTCTTTTAGTAATATGTCCAAAAATTCTCTAGAATGAGTATTCCCACTATACAAAAAGAAGTATCATGCAAACTATAGAACAAGATGCATAGGCTTTTCATAGCTCCTATGTCTCAGTTGATCGTAGTCATTCGCATTTAATCAATTTATGAGAAAGTTCGCTTGTAAATATCTATCTTGATTATTGGTTATCTATTTAAGGAAACTGAGATATTTATTTGGTCATTTAAATTTAAAAATATTATTTGTATTTTAAACTTGAGCCCAAAATGACTTTAGCATTGTACAAAATGTTTGAAGCTTGTACGAACTTCGATTCATAAAGTTCTCAACATGTTTTCAACGTGATTTGAAGATTGTTCAAATATGATTTATCAAGGTTAGATCAAGGTTTGAACAAAATTCCAACATAGTTTATAGAGTTAGATCATGGTTGTAGTTAAGGTTCACAAAATGTTTTGAGTAAGATTCAAATAAGGATAGAACATCGCTTAACCATCGTTCAAGTATTGTTTATTTTATCATATTTTACATTCACTATCTCTTCTAAAACTAAATTATTGGTGTTATCTTCTTATGTGTGCATATATTCACTTTAGTCATATTTGTAGAAGGCATTACAATGCTGGCATCATTAACGGATTTGTGGAAGTGATGGAGAAGATTTGTAGATATTTTGAGGCTAATGACTATGTTATTAATGATTATTATTTCCCCTTTCAAATAGATATTCAAGAGTCATAAGCAATGGTCCTTAAGGTAATGATTCATTAGCTTTTTTACTTATGATGATTAATGATAATGAGAGTGAGGGCTACTCTATTATGTTCAATATTAGAGACAAGAATATTAAACTTGGCATAGTTGAATTTGCTCTGTTCATTAGGCTAAGGTTCAGAGAATATCTATTTAAGGAAGAATTCACTTGGTTGGTTTGCAGGAACAAGGTTTTTTATAACCACATAAATAGAGATAATAATTTTAGGAATTTACACCGAATGAAGGCATTTCTATTAAGCTATAAGGGATCATGTTTTGAAACATGGGTTGACTCTTCTTATACATAGCATCACACTAAACCATGATAAATATAATACAAAATTTATTAAATCTCTTAAATTGGTTGAAGATAAGGAAGCTTATTTTGAGATAGTCATGGGTAGGAAGTTAGGAGAGATTTTGAAGAGAGACTAAGACGACTACCCTTACGAAAATGCCCTATCCTAAGGAACTATTACTAGATGTATTATAACATTATATTATTGGGCTTTTGAAGCTATCCTCAATCTTGGGAGGGGATGACAGAGTTCATTATGGTGAAAGAACAATTGTTATTGAGCAAGACGATTAACATGGTGATATATTTTGTTCTTACATATTTTCATGTTTAATATTTAAATATTTATTTTCACTTGAAAATATTCAAATTTTCATCACTCTTTAAATTTCAAATATGTGAAATTTAATTTTTATATGAAACCCTTAATTATTATTTTTAAAATATTTAAAGTTCAAATATCACATAAACATTCCATACATATTTAAAATTCATTTTCTCACTGAATTTTATTTAAATAATAAATATAACATATAAGGAACTTATTTTAATATTTTTTTTTATATACAGCACTCCAAAACTCTATTTTTTACACACAATAAACTTAAAATACTATCTTTTAAATTCAATATATAAAAAGTTCATTTAATCCACATAATACATACTTGAATATTTTATTTTCTTTTCATAGCTCAAAAATATTTATTTTTTAAAATACAATAGTGAAATTATCTTTTTTTTGCATACAAAGTATGTTAAATACATATCTTTTTATTTTTTCATTCAAAAATTATGTTTTTTGCATACAAAGTATGTTAAATACATATCTTTTTATTTTTTCATTAAAAAATTAGTCACTTCTTTTTTAAAACATATCACACAACAAAAATATTTATTATATTGCAAAATTTATTATTTTTTACAGAAAAATATTTTTTGCAAACAAAACATTTTAAGTACATGTTTATTATTTTCATGCAAAAATATTCATTTTTCAATATAATGAAAAGAATATATATTTCTTTTCAAACGAAGATATTTTAAATTTTTAACATTGCATATAAAAATTATTATTTTTGCATAAAATAATAAGGCGCATAAAAAATATTCTTATTTTTTATCATATGTATTTCTTAAAACACTTTTACAGATTCACATATTAAAAGTTAAATTATATAAAAATAAAGTTAACACATTATTTTTTAATATGGAAAACTACAACCAAATATTAGTTATGTGAATATGTAGGAATCAAATGGTGTGTAAGCAAATGCATTTTCCAAAATACTTTCATTATTATTTTTATTATATATGGGTATTTATATATTATTATTTTGTTTAAAGATGAAATTTTATTAAGCTCGCATCTCATCTCTTTCCCTCTTTTTCTCTTCCTTCCACTTTATTTTTTCTTTTTTGTTTAAGTTCATGTTTGTGGAGGTGGCAGTTAGGTTTTGAGATGATTATGCTTGTGAAACTAATTGGTATATTTGTAAGACTCCTTAATTTAAGTTTGTATGCAAATATCAAAGTTGGATGGCAGACATATAAATAAATAAGATTCGAGTGGGTTGCATGTAAATATATAACATTTGTGTGTCGAGCATGTAAATACGTAAGAATTAAGTGATAGTCATGTGAATAAGCAATAATTAAGTAACATGCATATAAATATCAATGTTTGGATTTTGGACATGTAAATATGTGAGATTTGCATAGTATGTATGTAAATGAAAAAATTTAGGTATTAAGAATGTAATTACTTGAAAAAAATGCATGGCACATACATACACACATAATTATGTGGTGTGCATGGTGACAGGAAAGTGTAGGTGGTTGGCATGTAAATATACCAGAATTAGTCGGCATGCATGTAAATTTTTTATTTTATTCATTTATTTATTTATTTATTTTTATTCTATGGTGTTAAATATAAGAAACGGGAGAATAGGTGGTATGCATGTAAAGAAAAAAAAACATTCTTTTCTTACCTTTTCCTACAGTTTCAGGTAGCAGCAATAAAAGGAGGAGGGATGAGGAGCTTCGTACGCCACAATCTCGTTGTTGTGCCCAGGTGGTCGGAAGTCCGGCAAGGCAAGTTGGAGAGAAGCTCGGGACATGAGGGAGGCTCGGGTATGAGTGAAGAAGAGGAATGAGATTTGTGTCCTTTTATTTGGTTGGGAGGGAGTGGGGAGCATGCCATGAGGTGGTGGAGTGTGGGAATGCTTAGATTTGAGAAAGAGAAAGGGAGGTGCTTACAGGAGAGGTTGGGCTGCTTGGGTTAGTGGTTGGAGGGGAGCTTTGGAGCGCAACTCGGTTGGAGGAGACTGGGGAGGTGAAGAGTGTGGAGTGCTTTGTTGTTCTTTAAAGTTCTCCACAAGGGAGCTTGGGAGTTCTTATGCAGTTGTGGGGAGAAGGAAATAGGGATGTCATGGCATAAGAGGGAAGAATGGTGGCTGCTTGTGAGAATAAGGTGTTTCAGTTGGAGAGGGTTGTTGGATCAATGAGAAGGGGATGGACCTCACGGTAATAGAGAGGAGTGGAGTTGCAGGTTTTCTTTTTTTTCTTTTTTTTTTGGAAGGAAGAGAATGGTGTATTTGTAAACTCAAATTTATATTTTCATTTTTTATTATATTTTTATGGCAAAATAATGATCACTTGCATATTATTATTATTATTATTATTATTATTATTATTATTATTATTATTATTATTATCATCATCATCATCATTATTATTGTCATTTTATGTCATGAGAGATTTGATTTTGTTTAGAGAGAATGGATTCAGATTACTTTTGGGTGGCACTTGGTCTTTGGCATGAAAATGGATTTTTCACACTTATCATAAGAATTGAGCCTCATGGGAGCTTGGGTGGCAAGTCCTTATCAAGGGAATTTGAGTTAAGCATGGGTTTTTGCTGAGTCCATAGAGTGGTTAACTACATTTTGGGAAATCCAAAAAGGTGGTTACCCTTTATCTAAATATGGTGTGGTGGCTTGCATGTGGTTTAGATGAAGCTTGGTGGTTTGCATGAAGCTTGGTGACTTGCATGTGGTTTGCATGAAAATGGAATTTAGTGATTTTTTATATTTTCTCTTCATTTGGTAATGAGCCTAAATTTAGACAATTAATAATGATACTTTAGATCTTAAGCTTGATTCATTTTTAATGTGATGAGAGAGTTTAAATTTATTTCATGAAGTCATTTTATTTTATTTTTTTTTTAATTTGATTTTTAGGTGGGTGGGCTTGGGCTTTAATTTGGTGGATTTTGGGCTTTGGATTTATGATCAGGGAATTTTAAATTAATTTTGGGCTCTTGAATTTGGTCTTTAATATTTTTCATGGTTAATTCAATTTAAGTTCATAAATGAGGTTGATTAATATGGGAATGTTAATTATGAAGGGTGGCCCACGGCGGCATCAAATTTGTGGCTTGAAGGTGGGTTTGAGTTGGGTGTCAAAATGGGTTTGACTTGGTCTTTGGATTTTGGTTTTTAGGAATTTTCGATAAATTGATTTTAATTTTTGATGATGGGTTATATATGTGTTTCAAAGAATTAAATCTTAAATCAAAGGTCTGATTAAGGCATCTCTAATCCTTATGGGAATTCATCTTAAGTTTCAATGTTTTAGTCTCAATCGACTCAACCGAGAGTTGAGGATTCAAGGCCATACGCATGAAACTATAAGGAGTCAAGAGATTCCATGAATTTCTAATTGATGCGGGTTATAATACTAGTCCTCTATGAGAGTTAGTATGGAAGTCCTATGGCTAAATCCTAGGCTTTAAAAAGGAAAACAGACCTTACAAAAAAGAAGGTCAATATGTTCACTTCCAGACTAGACCACACCGAGGTATTTTTTATGGGTGTGGTACCACCTAAGCCTAGTGTGATCACTCTAAGCCAAAAAAGGACATGTGCAAGTTGTTGGCTGATATGGCTGCACCGGACCGAGGGTGATGTTTGTGCATGTCTTATGTAACCAAAATAAGGTCAATAAATGGACCCTAAATATGTGTGGAAAATTGTTCAAAGTGCACTGCACATATTAGCGTTGAACGAAGCGATCAACCAAGTTTGAAGGATGTCAGTTGGGAAATTGGAAATGTGCTCGGTTGCTTTAAAAATATGGTTTAGTTTAATATATATATATATATATATATATATATACAATTTTGGAACGTAATATTTTAGTTTTGAAAATACGAAATTGAACCGATCTCATATATTTAACAGTTTAAATAAATGAGCACTACATCGTAAGCCAAGGATCTACTCAGAAAAATATACAAATTGCTTGATAATGAGACTCGATTAAATAAACTACATCAGTTATGACATCTGTTTTGATCTATGAAATCTTTATGTTGACCGACAAGTTTCCATATCTAATATAAAAAATTAGAAAGAGATTATATTAAGCTGATCCTTCAAGTTTCCTATAAGAGGAAACTCCTATCATCTTAGACGACCGAAGTCACTTAAGAAAAATCTCGATTTAGATCAGAGGCATTATCTTCATGAATTGCAAAGTTTATGGTCTTCATGGTCAGACATGAGAAATTCAAATGGAAAAGGATCAAATTGGAACAATTGTTATGGAATCCAAAGAAAGAAAGGTAGAGGATGTCACGGATCCTGAGGAGAACCTCGGTGACTTCCCAAACTATCCTATGGTTTGGCTTTAGTTTTGAAGAGAAATTATTTAATTTTTTTGTCTTGCCAATTTTATTATGTAGGGTTTACATTTGTATGATACCAATCATACAAATAGCCTGGAAGATAGGAGGGTTTACGTCGTACCGAATGAAGCCCTCAGAATCCTAAGATGAGTTAGGGCTTATATTGCACAATAGAGCTGTACAAAAGCCTAAAGATAAATTGAGGATTTATGTTGCACTAAATAGACAACCTCAAATTCCTAGGGCTTGTTGTTTAATTCTAAGGAAAAAATTTATTATTGTAGATGTGTTTTCTCTTTCGTAGATGTTCTTTTGCAGGTCCTCGTCGTGCTGGCCATGGTGCATGCGCCAAGCTTTTTGTTGAAGTGGGAATCCTAAAATCTAAGGTTCAAAAAGTTTTACTAGGTTTGTTTCAACGTTTTGGTTTTGTTTTGTTGTTGTTGTAGTTGTCGTTTTGGTTTTATTTGGGAAAATTTCAATTTAAATAAAAAGACACTGTCGGTGCAAAGTTTTGGGGAGGTTGTTTAATTTAGGAATATATATATGAAGCTTAAGATGTTGTTTAATCTCAAATAAAAGCTAGTTTAGATAATCAAGCGCTTCGCCGTAAGACATGTATATATTCCGAAGGATAGATATGTGGCTTGATGGTGAGGCTTAATCAAATAAACTAGAGAATTCATGACATTGGTTTGGTCTGCGAATCATTTAAGTTGACCAACAATTTCCTCTATCCAGTATGAAGCAACTAGATAGGGTTTATGTTAATTTGGGGTCTTTGAGTTTTCTATAAGGGCAAGCCCCTATAGTTAATTACATCTTAGATAACTGAGGTTACCTAAGAAAACTCCTAATATAGATCAGAAAATATTGTATTCATGACTTCCAAATGGTAGGTTTCTTCAAGGAAATGTGATAATAGGAAATCCAAAAGGTGAGTAGCTCAAGTTTTGGAACAGTTATTTGTAGGAATCCAAAGGAAGAAAAATCTAGGGGAAAAACAAAGATCCAAGAAGAATCTTGGTGTTCTTTCCCAAACTATCTTATGGTTTGACTTCAATTTGAGATTGTTATTTGATGTTTCATATTATCAATTTTATTATTTGGGGCTTACATTCACTTGGTACCGATCATGTGAATAGCCTGAAAGATAGGAGGATTTATGTCATACCCGGTTACAACCTCAGAATCCCAAGGCGAGTTACGACTTATATTGCACGGAGTGCAAGTTCTAAAGAGATAAAGTGAGGATTTAGGCTGCATTAGACAAGCTACCTCGAAGTTCTATTGCTTATTGTTTATTCTAAGGAGTTTTGTTGTTGAAGATGGTTGTGCTGCCCACTGTGCATGCTCCAAGCTCCTCGACTTAGTAGGTTTAGTTTAAAGAAGTGTCAAATTGAAGAGAAAAGAGAAGTATCGTGTTTTAGAAATGTTTAAATTGAGATGTCTTAATATATTATTGGATAATATTCAAGTTGATCATAACGACACCAGTTAGGATCCCACGGTTTCCTCATTCTAACACCACTATTTTGTTTGGATTCACATTGTCTAAATGATTTACTAAACACAAATAAATGAGTTCCATACATTCACTTAGACCGTGGGAAATCTCGTTAGCAGTCGTACGCTGCATCCTCTAAGGTATTCCCGATCATCAAATAGAGCTTTTTTAATTTAGTTGTAATCGTGATTTTTGTTTTGTTTCTGATCAAATTTTAAGTTATTTTATATTTTGATTGTTGTGGCGGTAAATTTTATCTTGTTTTGTTTTGATTTTGATTTTTGGTTTCAGTTTTGTGGCTATCCTAAAATTTTTGGTTTTCATGAAGGGTGACATTGTTGTTTAACATGCAAGCTTACAAAAATGAAAAGTATAGTAAAGGAAGTACTGAAAACCAAGTGATATAAACTTGTAAAAGCGTACATAGCGAGTCTACTTGTTACTCCACCTGAAACTTTAGTATCTTTTACAATAAACATAGATAATTTACAGGAAAGTACATGCCTATAGATAGGTTCATCACAAGCCTACAAAATCCTATGTCATAACTTGACAGATCCTATTCATTTATTTAAGAGACGTCTTCTTTTAATAAATATGATAGGCTCAAGCGTCCTACAAGTTGTCCAGAAGACTTGTGAAACGGTCCAGGTAATACCTAGATATTTCACAATCCTTTTGAACTTTCTTGAGTTCATTTGGACCTATCATAAGTATTAAATGATTCATATATTTCATACTTTTTTGCTAGATGAGCTAATGTTTTAATTGTCCCAAAAGGTGGCGTAGATATCACTTGGTATTTAGTTTCAGAATTATGTAAGTGGGGCCTTTAGAGGCAAATTACTTTATGAAAGAAGTCAACCAATTTTGATGGGCTTGCAATGTTTCAGTTGTATTTTTAGTATTAATTGTGCTTTGCTTTTCTAAACCTTGTTAGTAAATTTCAATTAAGCCTAGCTCACTACTAAACCTTATGATTTAATGGGTATATTTGCAATTTTTAGAAAGGTTTAGTTATATAACTATGATTCTTATTAAAGTATTGAGTTTATCATTAACTAGGGGTGTTGAATTAGTGAGTTATCAACTTCCAAAGCAGACCCCTATCCTCAAGGATCTTTTGGTTTTAATTATCTTCATAAGTAAAGAAATTACAAGTTTACCATTTAATATGACAAACATGAGATTGGTTTGTACCATTTATCCCTTTATAGTTCAATCATTTCAACATATTTGTTAA
The DNA here is from genome assembly GCA_022702705.1 of Papilionanthe hookeriana x Papilionanthe teres. Lineage (NCBI taxonomy): Eukaryota > Viridiplantae > Streptophyta > Magnoliopsida > Asparagales > Orchidaceae > Papilionanthe > Papilionanthe hookeriana x Papilionanthe teres. The sequence goes on along the minus strand of CM040427.1, from coordinate 140,520,708 downwards.
GATTATTCATTACCCATTTCCCATGTTAATTAACCCTAAATATTGATTAAGGCCAAATTCTTCAAAATTACAACTTTGCCCCTAAGGCCTTAACACTCCATAATTAGTCAAATTCAACTCAAATGACTATGGAATTTTATATTACCCAACTTATGGATCAATTAAAACATTAGAGGGGAAAATGTGATTTTTCATAACTTAAATTAATTTATATAATTATTTTCATGCAAAATAGGTATTTTCAAAGAAAAATCTATAACTTATTAAAAATGAGTCATATATCCTAAAGAAAATTACCGGAGGTTCACATAGACCAGAGAATCATTAGGACCAAATTTTTATGATTTTTTTATAATTATTATAATTATTTCAATTTTTGGAGTATTAATTAAATATAAAATATTATTTTATTGGAAATTGAGTTTTATATTTTTTAGAAATCCCTCTGAGGTCAGGGACCAGAGAACCAAATTTCATCTTTTTGTGGTTTATATTTTAATTACTAGAATTATTTTAGTGAGACTAAGGAAATTCTATTTTTTAGCCTTCAAAAATAATTTTAACCCTTTAAATTTTAACATCTTATTTAGAGATTTAGGAAAATTATTCCAATTGTTCCTAAGTGACTAGGAGGAAATTTAGAATATTTCCATCAATTTTATTAATTTTGTGAATTTTATTAATTTTTAATTATTTAAATAATAAGATAATGCTTAATAATGAAAATTTTGTTTTAATTACAATTTTATTTTTCAAGGACTCCGCTGATCACAGAGAACTCTCAAAATTAATTTGGTGATTTCTTGAAGTGTATTTTAATTACTAAAATTATTTTAGTGCCAAAAGAGCTATTTAATTTAGAAAATTCAATTAAGTATTTAAATCAACTCCAATTGACTTGAAATTTTTATGGGGAGTTCTTCTGACTTTAAATTATAGTGGAGAATGGTTTTTATGTCATTTAATTTTATATTGAACCCAAATTAATTTTGTTTATTTTTTAGGGTTTAATGGCCATTAAGATTATTCTTAGTGACTTAAAACAAGTTTGTATTTTTTCTATGTTCCTCTAGTCACAGTGAACCTTCCAAAATTTACTTTGAATTTTTCTGATAAATATTTTAATTATTATAATTTTTATACCAAAACAAACACCTACAACTTGAAAAATAGAGATTTCTTCATAGATCTCCCCTAACCTTGGAAAAATCAAGGAAGATCCCCCATGATAGAGAGAACAAATGCCCTAACATTCAAGCCATAGGGAAATATGCATGCACATGAAGAATCAAAAGACTCCATATTGTATTGGATTAATTAAAAATAAAATAAACTTCAAACCAGTTCCATATTGTTCTCCTCTGTTTACTGAGCAAGAGGGCATTTTTATTTATTTTTATGAATTTTACAAACCAAGTTATGAATTTTTAAAGTTCTCTGATTTAATTAAATTAAATAATTCATATTTCTCGCTTAACCACGTCGGCGCCAACTCATTCTATGAGGCGTCGAAGCCATACATGTCTCCTCCTGATTGGGCTTCGTCTTCTAAGTCAACCTTCGCTTTATACGCCACGGCTTCATCCAACTACATCAGAGTCGTCCATGTGATAAATACACGATCGAACGATTGCGGGTCATCGTCTTCACATGGTTCATCCCGAGCACCGTTCAACTTCTAGCCTTAAGAACTCGAGCTAGACTCAACCAAATCACTTCTGCTTTGTTTCTATGGACTCATCTGACCTAGAAGAACCTATCTATACAGCTAGCCTATCCCGAAATCAACCGAACATGCATGGAGAATCGAAATAAGCTCAGGAAGAAGGTGAAGTTCAATACCTTTTTTGAGAGAAAAGGCCTCAATCAGATGGTTGTGGCAGCTTCGATTGGTCCCAACAAACCACTAGATGAAGGCTTTTGCCCTGGTAAAATGTCTAGAGCCAAGTTTGATCAAGCTCGATTTCGGGTGCTGAACAAAGTCTAGTATGAGGGCTCTCTGTGATGAGGCTTTGATGGGGAAACTTATTCTTTTTCTCTAGTGATGGTGTAGAGTGAGTTTGACTGGGCTTTTAGGTAGTGGGGAGGTGCAATTAAAATTGTCCTGGTTTTGGCTGGAATTTTAGTGGGAAAGTTGGCTCTGGACAGAGAGGATTAAGGATGGAGGATGGTGGGCTTGCACTCAAGAGGTCTCAAGGAAGCTTTGGAAGCGATTTGGCAGTGTTTCCTTAAGAAAATGTTGGCATCCTCTCTCGACCGTGAAGAGTTATATTTATAGCCATGCCTGCCTGTGGAGCTCAAGGGGCCCATGTGGGTGGAAAATTCTGCTTAGGTGGAAGGCGGATCGACCATGTTGAGCAGTCAGAGCTGGACAGCTTGGGTGGTGATCACTGAAAATTTTATTAAGAAATTCATACCTATTTTTGATGAAATTGCACTTTAAAGAAGGGTATTTTCTTTATTTTGTTGCAGGAATGGAGAATTTAGGTGATAAAAGCAAAAATCATAAAAAGGAGCGGATTTGGAGTAAAAAGGAAGAAAATAATGCAATTTGTGCTGAGTCGCCGACGGCGAGATCGAGCCCGCCGACGGCGAGGTTACGAGGAGACATTTCTGAAGGATTTATAACTGTCTCGCTGACAGCGAGCCCGAGCCCGCTGGCAACGAGATAGCGCGATTTGAAGATCTTCTAGAAGCCTCGCCGACAGTGAGGTAGTTCGTCGCCGACGGTGAGATAGTTCAAATGGCGCAGATACATTGAACCTGGACACTTTTTGAAGAGATGCTTATACACCTCTTGGTCCTTTACTCACCTCTATATATAGAGGCTGAAATTAGGGGTCTTAGTGAGCAGTTTGTGTGTGTTAATTTGTTCTAAGTTAAAATTTTATATAAGTGTATTAGTTGTGTGCAGTTTTTGTTATAAGTGAGTCTTTAGTGAGTTAGTGAGTTAGTGAGTTTTTAGTGAGTCTTGCATTGTCTTGGAAGGAAGAGTCGAAAGGAACTAGCTAGAGTGCGCTAGGGATAAATTGAGATAAGTATTTGTATTTATTGTTTTTAACTTTAAATGAAATCCATGCTTAGTTTAGTCGACATGCATTACGAGTAGTTTATTAGTCTTTCTCCCTGTTATGAAATTAAGTGACTTGATGAACTAAAAGTAGAAGTATTTTTATATATATATTAATAAATTGTGATAATTTTTACTTAAAACTTAATTTACTTTCAAACTGGCCATTTGATTTGTTAAAATATGTTGATTATCAACTATAGTAAAAATTACATCCGATATTCGGGGAATTCAAAAGCCTTGGAAGGAGGGTGCAAATAAATAGGGAAATAATATCCTTTGGGCGTAGAATTGAGCATTTTAGTGTGACAGACTAAAATATTCAATTCGGTCCTATTGTTTGAGAGCTGAAGTGTAGATGTTAGCCCTCGGGCGAGGGGAACGTGGGAGCTCGAAGTGGCGGTCGGTATCCTCCCGCACTAGCCGCAGATTCAATAATCAAACAAAGGATTAGTCGATATTCTTTACACCTGGACCAAAGGGTAAAGAATAGGAATGCTCCTATTTGTCACAATACCTTAAAATTATCTATTTAAATTCATCAATCACTTAAATTTCTAAACAAGGGGAAAGATACTTTTTCTGAATAGTTAAGACTTATTTAACACTTAGTTTAATTTCCTGCACTTTCAATATGTATTAATTTTCTACTTAGTTAAGTTACCTAATTGAAATACTTAGTTTACTTTATTGCGCTTAAATTCAAAATTCCAAATTTTCGTATATTATTATTATTATTATTATTTTAAAATTAGCTGTTATTTAATTTTCTCTTTCCCTGTGGGATCGATAACCAAGACTCCACTAGAGCCCTGTATTACTTGATACGATACGTATACTTGCGTAGCATCCACAACATAAACAATTACAATTCTATACATATAATATAGCGGGGTCAAGTTTTTGGCGTCGTTACAATTAAATTAAAAATATCATAATATAAAATTGTGGGTCAAGTTTTTGGCGCCAGTTGCTGAGGAAAGTAAGAAAAATTTACTTGAAGTAACGAAGTATTTTAAAATAATCATAATAAATAAATTTAATATCTATTCTAAAATTGTATGCGCAAATTTGGAAACGAAAATTTAATACCTTATGATTCTGAATTAGAGCGTACAATTAAAAGAATTAGAAAACAAAAGAAACAAATTATAAATTTATCACAAATGGTGAATATTCCTGAAATTCAAAATATGAACCAACAAAGACCATTAAGAGATTATGCCAACTCTACATCAGATGAAATTCATTTAACTATTCAAAACCCTGATGTAGCTGCTAATTCATTTGAACTTAAACCTGCAATTATCCAAATGGTACAAAACAATCAATTTAGTGGTTCACCTACTGAAGATCCTAACTTACATCTTACTAGTTTTCTAGAACTTTGTGCTACTTTTAAATATCAAGGAGTATCTGACGATGCTATAAGACTTAAACTTTTTCCTTTTTCATTAAGGGATAAGGCTAAAATGTGGTTGAATTCGTTAGCACCTAGATCTATTAAAACTTGGGGAGAATTATCACAAAAATTTTTATCCAAATATTTTCCACCATCTAAAACTGCTAAGTTTATAAATGATATAACTTCTTTTTGTCAGATAGATGGAGAATCAATATATGAATCTTGTAAGAGATTTAAGGAACTTTTTAGGAAATGCCCACATCATGCGCTACCAGATTGGCTGATTATTCAAACGTTTTATAATGGATTAGTAGGATCTTTAAGATCAATCATCGATGCTGCTGCTAGAGGTTCATTAATGTCTAAACCATTTGATGAAGCTTATTCACTAATCGAAGAAATGGCAACAAATAATTTCCAATGGCTTGCTGATAGAGTAAATCCGAAAAAAATAGCCAGCATTTATGAAAACGATGCAATATCTATGTTAGCTTCTCAAATTGCTGCTATATCTAAGAAATTAGATCATTTTGGAATGAACTACTCTCCTACTTTAGAAGAAAACTCATCTAGACAAATCATAGAATCTCAATATAATTATGAAACTTTAAATGCTATTAACAATAGAACTAATAATCCTTATTCAAACTATTATAATCCTGGTTGGAAAACTCATCCAAATTTTAATTGGAATAATACAGCTAATCAACAATGGATGAATCAACCTAATCAAGCAAATCCAAACTATAAACCTAATTACCCACCTGGATTTAATAACAATAACCCTCAATTCAAAGATAAGAAATTATCTATGGATGAATTAATTTTGAATATGGGTCATCAATTACAAAATCAAGGAAACTAACTACAAATTCAAGGAAATCAACTACAGATTCAAGGAACATCTATTAAAAATATCGAAACTCAACTTGGACATATTGCTACTGCGCTAAATAATAGAATCCCTAGAACTTTTCCTAGTAATGTGGAAATAAATCCTAAAGATCAAGGAAAAGAACAAATTAAAGCAATACAACTAAGGAGTTGAAAAGAATTAGAACCTTAATTTCAAAAAGAACTTGAAAGCCAAAAAGAGGAAGTGGAAATTGAAAAGGAAACAATTCAACAAGATTCAAACATAGAACATCCTTTAATACCTATGGAAATTTCTGTTGAAAAACCTCCACCACCATTTCCTCAACGACTAGCTCAACATAAGCAAGATAAACAATTTGCTAAATTCCTTGAAATATTAAAGAAATTAACAATCAATATACCTTTTGTCGAAGCTTTAGATCAGATGCTAAATTATGTAAAATTTATGAAAGATATTCTAAATAAGAAAAGAAAATTCAACGATAATGAAACGAGTCGCACTTAGTGAAGAGTGTAGTGCTTTTATTCAGAAGAAGCTTCCTGAAAAATTGAAAGATCCTGGTAGTTTCACTATACCCTGCGCTATTGGAGATAAATTTTATGGAAAAGCTTTGTGTGACTTAGGAGCAAGCATCAATCTAATGCCTCTATCAATTTTTAAGAGATTAGGATTAGGAAAAATTACACCTACTTCAGTAACCCTTTAATTAGCTGATCGTTCGATTACCTATCCTAAGGTTGTTATTGAAGATGTGTTAGTTAAAGTGGATAAATTTATCTTCCCAGTAGATTTTATTATTTTAGATATGGAGGAAGATAAAGAAATTCCTATCATTTTAGGAAGACCATTTTTAGCTACTGGAAAAGCTATGATTGATGTTCGAAAAGGAGAATTAAGCTATGAGAGTAAATGACCAAAAAGTTACCTTTAATATTGCAAAATCAATGAAATATCCTGCACTAGAAAAAGATGATGAATGTTTTCGGATGGAAATACTTGAACATTTACAATAAGAACATTTTAAGGAATATTACTAAGATAAATTAGAAAAAGAAAATACTGAATTTATTGAAGATAATAATGAAGAACTAGATTATATTCAGGAAAGATTTGAATTTTTGGATATTACTGAAAACACTGACAAGAATATAGTTCCATCAATTATTAAACCTCCTGAACTTGAGCTAAAAATATTACTTGATCATTTGAAATATGCTTATTTAGGTAATTCTTCAACTTTACCGATTATTATTTCATCTGCATTAAACGAATCTCAAGAACACAAACTTTTAGAAACTTTAAAAAATATAAGAAAACTTTTGGTTGGACTTTAGCAGATATTAAAGGAATTAGTCCTTCAATCTGTAGGCATAGAATTATTTTAGATGATGAATATAAACCTAAAGCAGATCCCCAAAGGAGATTAAACCAGATAATGAAAGAAGTAGTTAAGAAAGAAATTTTAAAATGGTTAGATAATGGTATTATATATCCTATTTCGACGATGCTTGAGGTAAGCCCAATTCATCGTGTTCCTAAGAAGGGAGGAGTGACCGTCACTGCCAATGAAAATAACGATCTTATTCCTATAAGACAAGTTACTGGTTGGCGTATATATATTGATTATAGGAAATTAAATACCGCCACCAGGAAAGATCACTTCCTTTTACCATTTCTAGACCAGATGGTAGATAGATTAGCGGGACATAAGTATTTTTATTTTCTAGATGGATACACCGGTTATCATCAAATACAAATTGCTCCTGAGGATCAAGAGAAAACTACATTTACTAGTCCTTATGGAACTTTCGCTTTTCGAAGAATGCCTTTTGGATTATGTAATACACCAACAACATTCCAGAGATGTATGATGTCTATATTTAGTAAGTTAATTGACAATGGAATTGAAGTATTTATGGATGATTTCTCTGTATTTCGAACATCATTTGACACATGCTTAACTCATCTTGAAAAAGTATTAGAAGTATGTGAGAAAACAAATTTAGTTCTAAATTGGGAGAAATGTCAATTTATGTTTGCGGGCGACATTGTATTAGGGCATAAAATTTCGGAAAAAGGCATGAAAGTGGACCCTGCAAAAATTCAAGTTATAGCTAAATTACCACCTCCAACTACGGTAAAAGGGGTAAGAAGTTTTCTTGGACATGCTGGATTCTACAGATGCTATATAAAAGATTTTTCAAAAATTACTAAACCTCTATGCCAACTTCTCGAAAAGGAGAAAAAATTTGAATTTACAATCGAATGCCTGAATGCTTTTGAACTCTTAAAAGAAAAATTAATTACAACACCTATAATAGTTTCACCTAACTGGGAGAAACCATTTGAACTTATGTGTGATGCTAGTGATTATGCTGTAGGAGCAGTTCTTGGCAAAGATATGAAAAGATTTTTAAAGTTATATACTATGCTTAGTAAAACTCTAAATGATACCGAAATAAATTATACGAGTTACTGAAAGAGAATTATTAGCGGTAGTATATGGTTTTAATAAATTTAGACCTTATCTGATTGGAACGAAATGTATCGTGCATACTGATCATTCTGCTATCAAATATTTAATGCAAAAGAAGGTTCCAAACCAAGATTAATTAGATGGATGCTATTAATTCAAGAATTCGATTTTGAGATCGTTAATAAGAAAGGAACTGATAATCAAATTGTAGATCATTTATCAAGATTAGAAAATCATGAATTATCTAATATTGAAAATAAAATTATAGACGAGTTTTCCGATGAACAACTATATAATATCAATGAGTGGAAAATACCATGGTATGCTTGATATAGTAAACTATATAGTTAGTAATATTTTACCACCTATGCTAACTTTGCAACAACGGAAAAAATTCATCCATGATACGAAAACCTATTTTGGGATGAACCATATTTATATAAGCAATGTAAGGATTTAATTATTAGAAGATGTGTACCTTATGAAGAAACTGAACCAATTATTCAAAAATGTCATGATTCCGATTTTGGAGGACATTTTGGGACTGATAAAACTGCTTATAAGATTCTACAATCTGGATTTTACTAGCCTACTCTATTTAGAGATGTATACAGATATATTAAAACTTGCGATAAATGTCAAAGAGTAGGAAATATATCTAGAAAAAACGAAATGCCTCTGAATTTTATATTAGAAGTTGAAATTTTTGATGTTTGGGGATTAGATTTTATGGGACCTTTTATTCCTTCATTTGGAAACTCATATATATTAGTAGTTGTTGATTATGTTTCCAAATGGATTGAAGCACAAGCTTTACCTAGGTGTGATGCTAAGAGTGTTTCAAAATTTTTGATGAAAAATATTTTTACTAGATTTGGAATGCCGAGAGTGATTATCACTGACGGAGGAACTCATTTTAGAAATAAATACATTCACAAACTAGTAGAAAAATACAATATTACTCATAAGATATCCACTACTTATCATCCACAGACTAGCAGATTAGCTGAAGTATCTAATCGTGAGATTAAGCGTATTTTAGAAAAGTCTGTAAATCCTAATAGATCAGACTGGTCTATAAGATTAGACACTGCATTATGGGCTTATAGGACTGCTTATAAAACTCTGATTGGAATGACTCCTTACAGGCTTATATATGGAAAAACATGCCACTTACCAGTTGAATTAGAACATAAAGCATATTGGGCGATTAAAGAATTTAATTATAATATGAAGGAAGCTGGTGAGAAAAGATTGCTGCAATTAAATGAATTGGAAGAATTAAGAAATGAATCATATGATAATGATCAGATTTATAAAGAAAAGATGAAACTATGGCATGGTCGGAAGATTAATCAGAGAAATTTTGAACTAGGACAGGAAGTTTTGCTATATAATTCTAGATTGAAATTATTTCCTAGAAAATTGAAGTCTCGATGGTTAGGACCTTTCACCATAACTCAAATATTTTCATACGAAACTATAGAAATCGAAGATCCAAAAACTGGACATAAATTTAAAGTTAATGGACATAGATTAAAACCATATTTCGAAGGTATAAGACCTAACTATAAAGAGGTTTTAATGCTTAGTCGACTCGATTAATAATTGAAATTAGGTCGGGCTGACGACGTTAAACCAAGCGCTTTATGGGAGGCAACCCATATTAGTTATCTATTTTTATTGCATATTAATAGTTAGTCTATATTATTGAAACTTTACTACTCAATTATTATTAAGAATCATCACATATTCGAACCATTATGATGAGAAAAGAAATTATTCGATTTAGAGCGAAATTGGACATTATTTTGAAATCTCGCCAACGGCGAGGTCGATACTCGCCGACAGCGAGGTTCGTGCCTAAATTAAATTCAGTTTATTTATCGAGCTCGCTGATAGCGAGAAACGTCCAGCCTACAGCGAGAACCTGAAAGACAGTTTTTATAACTGAGTCGCCGACGGCGAGAAACTTCTCGCCGACAGCGAGGAAGTTATAAAGATGAGTTATTTATACTTTGAATGCCGATTTGGACAGTTTCAACACCAATTCCTTTGTAAAAACCCATTCTTAAATCATTCTAAGTCTGCCTTCTTCACTAGAATTCATTCCATTCACCATAATGGCCTCCAAATTCTTAGATTCCTCTAATTCTGGAGTGTTTAACCGGAGGAAATTTGTGAGTGCGGAAGCGCAGCGGATCTTCAACAAGGTTTTGGTAAAGAAAAGAGTTATCAAGGAACGGGATTTGTCAATCGAGGATTAGAGAATTCCACTACGAAGATAGAAGAAATGATCGCGCAGCGCTGACCGAGAGGTATTTTGTTACACTACGTCTGCTTGTTGTTATTCCGAGTTGTGAAAGAGTTCTACTCTAACTTACATGCGATCAACAATGGGAATGTCTACGTCCGAGGAAGATGGGTGACGTTTACTCCATCAAGAGTAAATGAATTATTCTCTATAGAAAACACCCCGGTATGTCACTATTCAAATTTTGTGCCTTCTCGATATAATATGAATGAGATATTTCGATATCTGACTGATGAACCGGAAGATTGGGAAATGCGTGAAGATGGGTATGTTAGTTTCTCTGCATCACTTTTGAATCCTCGTCTCGAAGCAACGACACTTTTTCATCTCATTTAAATTGTTACCTACTATGAGGGTAAACAAGGTTTCGAAGGAATGCGCTATATTGAATTATTGCATTCAAATTGGATTGCTTATTGATGTTGGATCAATAATTGTTAAGTCTGCATTGGGTTTAATTGTGCATGGGTCAGTTCACGGACTAGGACACCCTTCTACTATTTTTGCATTATGCAGTCAGTACCAGGTTTCTTATGAAGCTTGGGAAAAGGTTCTGTTACCTTGGAAGCCGCTTGATCCTACAGATATGTTCCTACTTTGGATAATAACGAAGACATTACATTTATTTTTGATAGAGCTTCACAGAATAATCCTATAGCAAGGCCTATTTCAGATAAAACAGAGTTACTTATGAAGAAAATTAAGGGAATGGAGAAAGAACTGCAGAATGTGAGAGATTTAATCGACAATATGTCTGATTTATTTGATCACATTGACTGGAGGATGAAGGAACACTTTGATCATTCTGGACATCTGGAAGCTAGCTTTCTTCATTTACTGAGACAGAAGGGTTGGATCACTGAAGAATCTGCTTCGGAGTTTCCCTTCAGGCCTTTCTATAACTTATTTGTGCATCATCGTCATATCGGAAATATCAAAGAGGATGAAGATTCTGACCTTGAAGAGTAGTAGTAAAGCTTTTCATAGTATGTTTGTATTTATGTTATTTGATTTGATTTAGATTTTATTATGTGTGGAGTGATGATTTGAATATCTCAAACTTAATTGAGATATGCGTCATAGTTTTGTATCAGCATTTATTGTGTCGTGGATTGGTTTGCGATGCTGATTAGTAGTAAGAATTGAAGTTTGAAGTTTGATTATAGAATTTAAAATTATGTTAGTTTGTACATCTCATGGATTTCAATATTAAAGTTAATTTGTTGTGTTGTGTGAATTTTTTTGTGTATAAGTAGCTAATCTTCATATTAAATTAATAGATGATGTGATCGGAAATATAATATAAGACAAATCAAGGACGAAAATGAGTGATGAATTTCAGAAATTTAAAATTTTTGGAATCTCGCCGACGGCGAGAAAAATCCCGCCGATAGCGAGATCGATCTCGCTGACAGCGAAGAATTTCTCGCCGACAGCGAATTTTTCCCGAGAGTTTTTGGTTCCAAAAAATATTAGCTTGCCGACGGCGAGAAAAATCTCACTGATAGTGAGGTCGGAAAAAAAACATATATTTTGACCGGTGAAAAACACTATTCATCATCCCCAACCTCTCATTTTCGCAAAAACCGACCTAGGGCTTGAGAGATCTTGGATTTGAAGCGATTTCAATACTTTTTGACACCAAATTTCATCTTCCCTTGGTAAGAGCTTCACTCCAATGCAAAATTTTTTGATTTTCACCATATATTTTCACCACATTGCAAATTTTTGGAAAAATCAAAATGTGAAAGAAATATTCAGTGGAAATCCATGGAATTTGATTTAAATTACTTATAAATGTTGTAGGAAGCCTTCTTAGTATTATTTTTAAGTTTAGTGAAAATTTTCACGATTTTCACAGATCGATCGTATGGCTCCACGACAAAAACGTCGAGTAGAATTCGACGAAAACCTATTCATCAATGCACGAGCACGAAGCTAAATATTTTGAAAACATACAAGGAAGAAAGTGCATTGCGGATCGGGTTTTCGAAATCCAGGAGGAGAAGTAGAGCGGATTATTAAGGAACGAGGTTGGGAGAATTTCGTTACGTTCAATATAGAGCAACTTGTAGAAGTGGTTAAAGAATTTTATGCCGATTTGATCTGTCGCCGAAGATGCACCGGTAAAGGTACGAGGTTTTTTTGTAGATTTCAATGCTGCAAGAATTAACGCGTTCTATGAAGTTCATGACTCGCACTTTAGCGAGTATGAAACTTTTGGAACGATGGAAGGACCACTGGAGGAAGTCATTAGCTTTCTCCCTGATGGAACCAGAGTTTGGAAAAGTAAGCATCAGGAAAGAGTGAATTTTCCTCTTTCTAAATTAAATGCAATCTCCAAAGCCTGGCATTACTTTATTTGTTCTACTCTGTTACCCACATATCACCACAGTGAGGTAACACGAGATAGAGTAATTCTGAATTTCTATATTCAGAAAAACAGAAGCATCAACATTGGGAGAGTTATTTATCAAAACACCCTAGCCACTCCTCGAAATGAGAGTGGAGCTGGATTGAGACACCCTGGATTAATTTTTGCACTCTGCCAACTCTCTGGAGTTGAGGCTAGAGATGATGAAGAATGGGTGGAACCTATGAAACCACTCACAGCTGCCAACATTAAGAAGTATGAATCTCATGAAGGGTGGAGATCAGGAGTGAGAAGTTATTTCACTCGGCCAGTAGAGATATACCCTCTACTAGCTATGAACCCCCGAGCCTACCACCCCTACCCTACAAGATCTGATGAATGAATTGACCATGCATAGGAGGAGTTTTGATCAGTTTGGAGAGACCATGGGGAGAAGATTTGATCATTTTGATTAAAGGATTGATAATCTGGAGAGGAGACATGATTATGATAGTGAGTACCTCCAGCGATATTCGGAATACGAAATTGCATACTATGAAGCTGAACGTCGTTATAGGAATGAAGATTTAGATGTTGTCTTTCCAGATTGCCCCAGGTATACTCAGTATCATCCTGCTCAGTCTTCTTAGCAGCCTACAGATCAAGGAGGGGATGATAATATAGTTTGGGACTTTGATGCTGAAGATTAGGACTTTATTTATTTTATTTATTTGATGTTAAGTTATTTTGAGGACTTTATATGTTTGTAATATTCAGTACTTTATTATTATTTTTTTTAGACATTGGATGTTAGTTAGATTAATTTGCTTGAATTGTGATAGTAGTTTAGTTTTTGTTTTTGTGTTAGTTAACTGCATTTATTTGTATGTTAAATAGGATATTAGTTTTCTTTAATATGTTTTTATTTTATTTTGTATTGTTTTAAGTTTTTAAAATTGTTAATATGTTAGTTAAATTGTTTTAATATGTTAGTAATTTATATGTGTAGTGTAGAGTTATTTTAATTGTTGTGTTTAATACTTATATTAGATTTTATCCCTGCATTTTCTTTAAATTGTTATATATATATGGAGAATACTAACAGTACAGGTTCAATGAAAAAAATTGAAAAAGCCTGCAAAAATTTCAAAAAAAAAAAGAGAAATACCTAAACTTCAAAGGTATGATATATTTACTTTCCTTCTTTTTTTCATTATTTAGAATAGATATAAAAATTTAAGTTTGGGGGGAGAGTAAAATACAAATTTAGTTATTAACTTGTTCTCTATTTCTATGTTCAAATTATTATAAAATGATTTTTATAGCAAAATTTTCAATTTAATTTAATATGCATTATTTTATTTAATTATTATAAAAGGTTAAATGAAATATTTCTAGTGCTTTAATTAATTAAATAGAATAAAATATTTGGTTAAAAGGAATAAGAATATAGTAAACTATTTTTAGTAAGGAAAACTATATTCTAAAATTAAAATTCTTAAGTATTCAAGTGAAAAAGAAAAGATTGAAAATCAATGAAGTAAAAACTATGAAGTATATATAAGCTAAGAAATATTTCTAAGTTTCAAATTTAGGAAAATGAAAATGAAGTTCAAAATTATTAACAGGCTCTCCAGATACAGTAATCCTCATTAAAAAAAAAAAAGAAAAAGAAAAATGAGGAGAAGCTTGATGGAGACGCCTTATCAAAAATTGGCTTCATTTGATTTAACCTAAAGGAAAAAACTTAGATATTTCCAAACTTATGTTTATGGATTAGAATTTTACCTAATAGTATTTTCTTGAATTTCTTATCATATGAATATCTTAAGTAGTTATTCTTTTAAATATAGTCATTCCTGAAATGAATAGTAAGTTTAGAAATCTTAGACTCGATAACTAAATAATTTATTCTATAAGATTAATTAAATTACAAGAATTATTTTTATTTAACTTTATTATGATATTAATTAATCTAATTCATAGTTTATTTAAATTGAAAAATATTATTATAAAACTCATTATTTTTATGTAGTACTAAAATTACTTGAGGACAAGTAATAAGTAAGTTTGGAGGATTTTGATCACTGAAAATTTTATTAAGAAATTCATACCTATTTTTGATAAAATTGCACTTTAAAGAAGGGTATTTTCTTTATTTTGTTGCAGGAATGGAGAATTTAGGTGATAAAAGCAAAAATCATAAAAAGGAGCGGATTTGGAGCAAAAAGGAAGAAAATAATGCAATTTGTGCTGAGTCACCGACGGTGAGATCGAGCCCGCCGACGGCGAGGTTACGAGGAGACATTTCTGAAGGATTTATAACTGTCTCGCTGACAGCGAGCATGAGCCCGTTGACAGTGAGATAGCGCGGTTTGAAGATCTTCTAGAAGCTTCGCCGACAGCGAGGTAGTTCGTCGCCGACGGCGAGATAGTTCAAATGGCGCAGATACATTGAACCTGGACACTTTTTGAAGAGATGCTTACACACCTCTTGGTCCTTTGCTCACCTCTATATATAGAGGCCGAAATTAGGGGTCTTAGTGAGCAGTTTGTGTGTGTTAATTTGTTCTAAGTTAAAATTTTATATAAGTGTATTAGTTGTGTGCAGTTTTTGTTATAAGTGAGTCTTTAGTGAGTTAGTGAGTTAGTGAGTTTTTAGTGAGTCTTGCTATACTGGAAGGAAGAGTCAAATGAACTGCTAGGAGTCTGCTTGGGGATAAATTGAGATAAATATTTGTATTTATTGTTTTTAACTTTAAATGAAATCCATGCTTAGTTTAGTCAACATGCATTCTGAGTAGTTTATTAGTCTTTCTCTCGTTATGAAATTAAGTGACTTGATGAACTAAAAATAGAAGTATTTTTATATATATTAATAAATTGTGATAATTTTTACTTAAAACTTAATTTACTTTCAAACTGGCCATTTGATTTGTTAAAATATGTTGATTATCAACTATAGTAAAAATTACATCCGATATTCGAGGAATTCAAAAGCCTTGGAAGGAGGGTGCAAATAAATAGGAAAATAATATCATCGGGCGTAGAATCGAGCATTTTAGTGCGACGGACTAAAATATTCAATTCGATCCTATTGTTTGAGAGCTGAAGTGTAGATGTTAGCCCTCGGGCGAGGGGAACGTGGGAGCTACGAAGTGGCGATCGGTATCCTCCCGGACTTAGCAGCAGATTCGAGTAATCAAACATAGGATTAGTTAATATTCTTTACACCTGGACCAAAGGGTAAAGAATAGGAATGCTCCTATTTGTCACAATACCTTAAAATTATCTATTTAAATTCATCAATCACTTAAATTTCTAAACAAGGGGAAAGATAATTTTTCGAATAGTTAAGACTTATTTAGCACTTAGTTTAATTTCCTGCACTTTCAATACGTATTAATTTTCTACTTAGTTAAGTTACCTAATTGAAATACTTAGTTTACTTTATTGCGCTTAAATTCAGAATTCCAAATTTTCGTATATTATTATTATTATTATTATTATTATTTTAAAATTAGTTGTTATTTAATTTTCTCTTTCCCTATGGGATCGATAACCAGGACTCCACTAGAGCCTCGTATTACTTGATACGATACGTATACTTGCGTAGCATCCACAACATAAACAATTACAATTCTATACATATATTATAGCGGGGTCAAGTTTTTGGCGTCGTTACAATTAAATTAAAAATATCATAATATAAAATTGTGGGTCAGTGGGCTCAATTGGGTTTATTTGGCTTGAGGTGGCTCTCAATTTGAGCTCCTCCGGTGACTAGGCCGATCAGCCAAGCCAGGGGGGTGGTTAGAAGTCAGGTGAGCCAGAGGTCAGGCCATCATGGTGGTGAACTTAAGTGGCTAAGTGTTTATTGCAAATCCCTTTAGGTTTTACCCATTTAAGGGAGGGGATCCTCTAAATCTTAGGACATTTGGTCCATGGCTCTTGATCATAGAAAAATACATTAAGAAATTCATATCTATTTTTGATGAAATTGCACTTTAAAGAAATGTATTTTCTTTATTTTATTGCAGGAATGAAGATTTATAAGTGATGGAAGCAAAAAGCATGAAATGGAGCGAATTTGGATCAAAAAGGAAGAAATTCATGTAAATTGAACTAAGTCGCTGACGGCGAGATCATAAGGAGAATTTCTGAAGGATTTATAACTACCTCGCCGACAGCGAGCCCGAGCCCGCCTACAGCAAGATCGCGCGGTTTAAAGACCTTCTAGAAGCCCCGCTGACGGCGAGATCGTTTCCCGCCGACGGTGAGATAGTTCAAAATGCAAATACATTGAACCTGGACACTTTTTGAAGAGGTGTTTAAGCACCCCTTGGACCTTTGCTTACCTCTATAAATATAGCCCGAATTCTAGTGTCTTAGTGTGTCTCTTGAGTCTTCTGTGTCTCTATTTTAGTGAGTCTGAGTGTGTTTATCATTAGTGAGTTTCTTAGTTTAATTGAATGCTATTTAGTTTGCTGTACTAGAAGGAAAAGTGAAAGGAACTTCAAGGAGTCTGCTTAGGGAGGAAATTAAGATAAGTATCTTTGTTTATTGTTGTTGTTAACTTTAAATGAAATCCATGCTTTGTTTTATTCCCATGCATTCTGAGTAGTTTTCTTAGTCTTTCTCCTTGTTTATGAAAATTATGTGAATTGATGAATTTAAATAGAAGTACCTAATATATTAGAATAAATTGTGATAATTTTTACTTAAAACTTAATTTACTTTCAATCTGACCAATTGAGTTGTTAAAATATGTTGAATTATCAACTATAGTAAAAATTACATCTAATATTCAGGGAAGTCAAAAGCCTTGGAAGGAGGGTGCAAATAAATAGGGAAATATTAATTATCGGACGTAAAATTGGACATTTTAGTGTGACAGACTAAAATATTCAATTTGGTCCTATTGTTTGAGAGCCGAAGTGTAGATGTTAGCCCTCGTGCGAGGGGAACGTGGGAGTTACGAAGTGGCAACAGTATCCTCTCGGCCTAACCGCAGATTCAATAATCAAACATAGGATTAGTCAATGTTCTTTGCACCTGGACCAAAGGGTAAAGAATAGGAATGCTCCTATTTGTCACAATACAATTAAAGAATTCTATTTAAAATCTTCATTCACTTAATTTTCTAAAAACAAGGAGAAGGATACTTTTTCTGAATTATTTAAATCAACTTTATTTCAAGCATTAGTTTACTTTAGTTTGCTTTAGTTACTTTAAATTTCCGTCTACTATATTAGTAAGTAATTCCTTTAAATTTAGCTGATAACAAATCTGCTAAAAACTTCCCTGTGGGATCGATAACGAGGAGTCCCCTAGAGCCCTGCATTACTTGATACGATACGTATACTTGCGTAGAATCCACATTAAACATTCAATCATTATATATATATATATATATATATATATATATATATATATATATATATATATATATATTAAAGCGAAATTAAGTTATTGGTGCCGTTGCTATAAACATAAATTGCAAACATATTCAAAAGTGGGTCAAGTTTTTGGCGCCGTTGCCGGGGAAGTAAAGAAATTATTTACTAGAGTAACGGACTATTTTAAAATTTGTTTTATAAAATTTTATGCGAAAATTTGGAAACGAAAATTTAATACCTTACGATTCAGAATTAGAGCGTACAATTAAAAGAATTAGAAAACAAAAAAAAAGAAATTATAAATTTAACACTAATGGCAAATATTCCTGAAAATGAAAATATCAATCAACAGAGACCATTAAGAGATTATGCCAACCCTACATTAGATGAAATTCATTTAACTATTCAAAACCCTGATGTAGCTGCTAATTCATTTGAACTTAAACCCGCAATTATCCAAATGGTACAAAATAATCAATTTAGTGGTTCACCTACTGAAGATCATAATTTACATCTTGCTAGTTTTTTAGAACTATGTGCTACTTTCAAATATGAAGGAGTATCTAACGATGCTATAAGACTTAAACTTTTTCCTTTTTCTTTAAGGGATAAGGCTAAAATGTGGTTAAATTCGTTAGCACCTGGATCTATTTAAACTTGGGGAGAATTATCACAAAAATTTCTATCCAAATATTTTCCACCATCTAAAACTGCTAAGCTTAGAAATGATATAACTTCTTTTAGTCGATTTGATGGAGAGTCTATATATGAATCTTGGGAGAGATTTAAAGAACTTCTTAGGAAATACCCACATCATGCGTTACCAGATTGGTTAATTATCCAAACTTTCTATAATGGATTAGTAGGATCTTTAAGATCAATCATCGATGCTACTGCTAGAGGATCATTAATGTCAAAACCATTTGATGACGCCTATGCACTCATCGAAGAAATGACAATCAATAATTTTCAATGGTCTGCTGATAGAATGAATCCGTAAAAGATACCTAGTATTCATGAAAATGATGCAATATCTATGTTAGCTTCGCAAATCGCTGCTGTATCTAAAAAATTAGATCATTTTGGAATGAATTACTCTACAAATATATCAGAAGAAAATTCATCCGGACAACTTATAGAATCCCAATCTCAATATGAAACTATTAATGCAATTAACAACATACCCAATAATCCTTATGCAAATTATTATAATCCTGGATGGAAAAATCATCCTAATTTTAATTGGAATAATAACACAATTAGTCAACCATGGATGAATAATATGACACAACCATTAGGAAATCCATCTAATCAAGGAAATCCTAATTATAAACCTAATTATCCACCTGGATTTAATAACCCACAATTTAAGGACAAGAAATTATCGATAGAAGAATTAAAATTAAATATGGGTCAACATTTACAAAATCAAGGAAATCAATTACAAATACAAGGAAACCAATTACAAATACAAGGAAACCAATTACAAAATCAAGGAACAACTATAAAAAATATTGAAACTCAACTTGGACATATCACTACTGCACTTAATAATAGAATACCTGGAACATTTCCTAGTAATGTGGAAATAAATCCCAAAGATAAGGGAAACGAACAAATTAAAGCGATACAATTACAAAGTGGAAAAGAATTAGAACCTCGAATTCAGAAAGAACTTGAAAGTCAAAAAGAGGAAGTGGAAATTGAAAAGGAAAAGAATCAACAAGATCCAAACTTAGAAAATCCTTTAATACATATGAAAATTTCTGTTGAAAAACCTCCACCACCATTTCCTAAACGACTAATTCAACACAAAAAAGATAAACAATTTGCTAAATTCCTTGAAATTTTGAAAAAATTAACGATAAATATTCCTTTCGTAGAAGCTTTAGAACAGATGCCAAACTATGTAAAATTCATGAAAGATATTCTAAATAAAAAAAGAAAATTTACCGATAATGAAATGGTCACACTTAGTGAAGAGTGTAGTGCTATTATTCGAAAAAACTTCCGAAAAATTAAAAGATCCCGGTAGTTTCACTATACCCTACGCTATTGGAGAAAAATTCTATGGAAAAGCTTTGTGTGACTTAGGAACAAGCATCAATCTAATGCCTCTATCAAATTTTAAAAGATTAGGATTGGGAGAAATTTCACCTACTTCAAGTAACTCTTCGATTAGTCGATCGTTCGTTACATATCCTAAGGGAGTTATTGAAGATGTATTAGTAAAAGTGGACAAATTTATCTTCCCTGTAGATTTTATTGTCTTAGATATGGAAGAAGATAAAGAAATTTCTATCATTTTAGGAAGACCATTTTTAACCACTGGAAAAGCTATGATTGATGTTCAGAAAGGAGAATTAACTATGAGAGTAAATGACCAAAAAGTTACTTTTAATATTGTTAAATCAATGAAGTATCCTGCGCTAGAAAAAGATGATGAGTGTTTTCGAATGGAAGTACTCGATCATTTACAAAAAGAACATTTTAAGGAATATTATGAAGAAAAATTAGAAAAATAAAATATTGAATTAATTGAAAAATCTGAGATAAATGAAGAACTAGATTATATTCAAGAGAAATTTGAATTTTTGGATAACACAGAAAACACTGAAAAAAATATAGTTCCATCGATTATTAAACCTCCTGAACTTGAGTTAAAAATGTTACCTAATCATTTAAAGTATGCTTACTTAGGTAATTCTTCAACTCTACCAGTTATTATTTCATCTGAATTAAATGAATCTCAAGAACAAAAACTTTTAGATACATTAAAAAAATATAAGAAAATTTTTGGTTGGACTTTAGCGAGATATTAAAGGAATTAGTCCTTCAATTTGTATGCACGAGAATTATTTTAGATAGTGAACATAAACCTAAAGCGGATCCACAAAGGAGATTAAATCCAATAATGAAAGAAGTAGTTAAAAAGGAAATTTTAAAATGGTTAGATAATGGTATTATATATCCTATTTCGACGAGTGATTAGGTAAGCCCAATTCACTGTGTACCTAAGAAAGGAGGAGTGACTGTCAAAGCTAATGAAAATAATGATCTTATCCATATAAGACAAGTTACTGGATGATGAATATGTATTGATTATAGAAAATTAAACACAGCCACCAGGAAAGATCACTTCCCTTTACCATTTCTAGACCAGATGTTAGATAGATTAGCCGGACATAAATATTTTTGTTTCTTAGATGGATATACCGGTTATCATCAAATACAAATTGCTCCCGAGGATCAAGATAAAACTACATTTACTACTCCTTATGGAACTTTCGCTTTTCGAAGAATGCCTTTTGGATTATGTAATGCACCTGTAACATTCCAAAGATGTATGATATCTATATTTAGTAAATTAATTGATAATGGAATAGAAGTATTTATGGATGATTTCTCTGTATTTGGAACAACATTTGACACATGCTTAAATCATCTTGAAAAAGTATTTGAAGTATGTGAGAAAACTAATTTAGTTCTTAATTGGGAGAAATGTCAATTTATGGTTACATGCGGCATTGTATTAGGGCATAAAATTTCGGAAAAAGGCATGGAAGTAGACCCTGCACAACTTCAAGTTATAGCTAAATTACCATCTCCAACTACGGTGAAAGGGGTAAGAAGTTTTCTTGGACATGCTGGATTCTACAGACGTTATATTAAAGATTTTTCAAAAATTACTAAACCTCTATGCCAACTTCTTGAAAAGGACAAGAAATTTGAATTTACAACTGAATGCCCGAATGCTTTTGAATTATTAAAAGATAAATTAATTACAACACCTATAATAGTTTCACCTAACCGGAGAAACCATTTGAGCTTATGTGTGATGCTAGTGATTATGCTATAGGAGCAGTTCTTGGGCAAAGATTTGATAAGATTTTCAAAGTTATATACTATGCTTAGTAAAACTCTAAATGATGTCGAAGTAAATTATACAGTTACTGAAAGAGAATTATTAGAAGTTGTATATGCTTTTAATAAATTTCGGCATTATCTAATAGGAACTACATGTATTGTACATACTGATTATTCTGCTATAAAATATTTAATGCAAAAGAAAGATTCTAAACCAAGATTAATCAGATGGATATTATTAATGCAAGAATTTGATTTTGAGATCATTAACAAAAAGGGAACTGAAAATCAAATTGCAGATCATTTATCAAGATTAGAAAATTATGAATTATCTGAAATTGATAATGAAATTTTAGGCAGTTTTCCTGATGAACAACTTTATAATATTAATGAGTTGAAAATACATTGGTATGCAGATATAGTAAATTATATTGTAAGTGACATTTTACCACCTATGTTAACTTTGCAATTACAGAAAAAATTCATTCACGATACTAAAACATACTTTTGGGATGAACCATACTTATATAAGCAATGTAAGGATTTAATTATTAGAAGATGCGTACCTTATGAAGAAACTGAACCAATCATTCAAAAATGTCATGACTCTGATTTTGGAGGACATTTTGGAACAGATAAAACTGCGTATAAAATTCTACAATCTGGATTCTACTGGCCCACTCTATTTAGAGATGTATATAGATATATAAAAACCTGCTTTGGATAACAATGGAAACCACTGGGAAAAAGTACTTTTAAAAAGTGGGTCAACTCTACTAGATTGTGCTAGGTGGATCTAGCTCAGTTCTATGGGTCCAATTACTAGCTATAGTGAACTTGGTTTGATCAGTTTGGCTAGGTTTTGTCAATTTGTCTTAGGGGTTTAATTTTGGGTCATGTGGGTTTAAGTTAGGCTAGGTTGGGTTCAAGCTTGGGTTAGGTCTAATTGATTGTTCAAAATAATATATATGATTGTCATAAAATGTTTATAAGAGGATTGGGGTGGTTTTGAATAAGTTTGGGGGATTAATTTGGCTTGATTTGAGTATCTGGTTAATTTTAGGCATGTTGGATTAGCTTGGGTTTAGGTTAGGCTAGAGTGGGGTCAAAGGCCAATTGATGGTTTCAAATGGTCTAAGAGGATTTCTTGAAGAGTTCTTGACATAAAATGGGAGGAGATTTTAGATACTGATCCCGGAGGGTGAGAACTAGAATTTAGGTACCAGTCTCGGAAATGAGAATCAAAATTTAGGTACTGACCTATAAATATCAGAACTGGAATTTAGGTGCCAGTCTCAGAAATGAGAATTAAATTTTGGGTACAGACCTTGAGATATCATGAATGCGGAAAATATCTCGGAAAGGGAGCAAAAAATTAGGGATATTTAGGGAATCAGACGAGTGCGTTCCGATCCTGGAATTTCATGGAAGGCAGAAAATTTTACGGATATGATATGGATTTTTAGGGATTCGAAGGAATCAAATGACTAAGCTCCGACCCTGAAATTTCATGAAAGGCAGAAAACTTCTCGGATAGGATGTGGAAATTTAGGGAATTTAGGGAGTCTGAAGACTAAGCTCCAATGCTGGAATTTCGTGGCAGGTGGAAAATTTTTCAGATAGGATGTGGAAAACTTAGAGAATTTAGAGAATCAGATGACTAAGCTCCGACCTTGGAATTTCATGAAAGGCTGAAAATTTCTCGGATAGGATGTGGAAAACTTAGGGAATATAGGGAATCAGACAACTAAGCTCCAACCCTGGAATTTCATGGAAGGCGTAAAATTTCTCGAATAGGATGTAGAAATTGATGGATTTTAAAGGAATCGTATGAATGAGCTCTGACCCTAGAATTTCATGGAAGGCAAAAAAATTTCTCGGATAGAATGTGGAAAACTTAGAGAATTTAGGGAATCAGACGACAAAGCTCCAATTTTGGAATTTCATGAAAGGCAGAAAATTTGTCAGATAGGATGTGAAAAACTTAAGGAATTTAGGGAATCAGGTGACTAAGCTCTGACCCTGGAGTTCATGAAAGGCAGAAAAATTCTCAGATAGGATGTGGAAAAATTAGGGAATTTAGGGAATCAGACGATTAAGCTCCGACTCTGGAAGTTCATGAAAGACGGAAAATTTCTCGGATAAGAAGTGGAAAACTTAGAGAATTTATGGAATCAGATGACTAAGCTCTGACTCTAGAATTTCATGGAAGGCGGAAAATTTCTCGAATAGGATGTGGAAAGTTTAGAGAATCTTGGGGAGAAAAGCTCAAGGACTTACATCTAGCTCAAGGGGTGACAGAAGGGAATTAGAATTTAGGTAATGATCCCTGGATTTCATGTAAAAAGATTTAGAAAAAAATTTGATATGTAGGATTGTGCTATTCGGCCAAGTCTGGTAGCCATTGCAAGATTTGTTTAAATTTATGACATTTCAAATTTGTGGGAAGTGACGTTGTGTAAAGTGCCAAATTTTTTGGTGTGCTTTTGAAAAATAAGAATTTGAGGATGAGTGCAAGGACTCGAAGTCTCGAGAGAGAGAATCAGCTTATCATTTGTTTTCAATTTATCATTTTCTTTCAATTTGTTTCGTTTTATTTCATTTAATTCCATCTTGTTTTATCCAATTTCAGATTCAATTTCCTTTTTATTTCGTTTCACTTTAATTTTGTATCATTTTTTTGTTTGTTTTAATTTGGGACCAACGTATGGTCCTGCGGCTTTCGACTATCACGTCAAAAGAAACATTTCTGAAAAACTTGGCAAGCTGAAATCGAAATCTTCACTAATCTTGCTGAATGCAGTATTACAACTGATCATATGCTGACACGCATCCAAAAGTCAATTGAGTGTACTTAGCTGAATAAAACTATCATATCATATCATATCATGCTGATCCAAGAGTGTGATAAATGTTGTGACCCGGTGTAGGAGGTAGTAGATTTCTGCCATATGAGGCTGTGATACACCTAAAATATATAGTATTTTTATGCACATTTTTATACCTATTTTTAATGATATTGCACTTTAAGGGAATGCATTTTGTGTTTTTCTTGCAGGTATGATGAAAATGGATGGTCATGATGAAAGGAGCAAAATTGGATCAAATTTGGAGCAAAAAAAAATGAAAAATCAAAATTTTGGCACTGGCGGCTGAGCGCCGCTGGGCCGGCTCTTAGCTGCCACAGTTAAAAATCAAAATTCAAATGAATTTGGCACAAATTTCAAAGGGGATGGGGTGCAACTCTTGGTGGTAGCTACCATAACTTCGTTTGGGCGGCAAGTTTGAATGAAGGGGTGCGTTCCTTGGTAGATACATTGAATCTGGACACATTTTGAAGAGACACTAAGGCACCTTTTGGTTTACAATTTAAAGAGAGTCTTAGGAAAGATTAGGAGACTCTTCCTTTGCATTTTGAAGGGTTCTTTATTTCTTTATTTCTTTTGTTCTTCCACTGCATTTAAAGAGTTTTTATTTTAGAGTAGGAGTATAGAGTAGAAAGGAGAAAAGGGTCGGAGTGAAGTCTTCTTCTTCCCACTTCTTTTCTTTCTTTTAGTTTAGTTTTTATTGAAGTCTGAAGTCTGTATTCTGAGTCATCGGAGTTGGGAGACTTGCTCTGAGGAGTAGATTAGTGAAGAGTCAAAGTTTCAGAGGAACTTCCTTAGTCTTGTGGAGAGGATTTTTAGATAAGTGTTTACTTTTAATCTTTATATTAATACTTGCTTTAGTTTGTTATTTTTCTTATTGTTTTAAATTTCAAATCAATGTGTTTTTGTATTTTCTCAATGCATTCTGAGTAGTTTACTTTATCTTTTTCTTTCTTAAATGGAGAAGTAATTAATTTACAAAGAATTGTTATGGAAGGTGTAAGTGTTTAAAAGTTGGAAGAAGTTGTAAAGATTGATTCTAAAAACTTTGTTTACTTCTTAATTTGGCCTGTTAAGTTGTAGAATTTCTTGAGATTATGTAAGATCCACTGCGGTATTGTCTCATAAAAGTTAGTAAGAATCACATGCAATTATATGGGTGAGAATTGTAGTCCATATAATTGAATGTAATATTAGAAGATATTTTTATAAAAGGGAGTAAAATTAGAGGATTTTAGAGTGACAGGATAAAAACCCCTAATTTGGTTTGAAGTTTTGAGTTTTGTTATGAGAAGTTAGCCCCCAGGTGGTGGGAATCAAGGGAACTCTAGAGTGAGAGACTGGTATCTTCCCTGCCTAACCATGTTCAAAATAATAAAAATTTCAAATTAACCTATGTTCTTTATAGAACCAAGTAAGGGTAAAGAAAATATTTGCTTTTATCTGTCATAACAAATTTGAATACTTCCACAATAATACTTTAAGAATTATTACTACTTCATAAAAGGAAAGAAAAAGATATTCTAGTTAATAGTATTTTACATCCAGTGTTATTAGTTATTAAAAATTTAATTTCTTGCTTAACCTTTTAAGGAAATTTCAAAAGACAAATCAACTTTCAAAACTTTTCAAAATCAAGACATACTTTTTCAAAAACAATTAAAGAAAGTAAAAAGATAATTTTCTGATTCCTTTAAAGATTTTTACATTTTCTCTGTGAGTTCGATATCTCGGGGCTTAATAAAAAATCCTATATTACTTGATAAACGATATGAATACTTGCGTAGTATCCCATATTATAAAATCTTATTTTCATATCTAAATCATCAACGCATATATTCCTAGCGGCCCAAGTTTTTTGGTGCTGTTTGTCGGGAATCATGTTTTTAGCGTCGTTACATTTACAGGACAGTATCAAGTTTTTGGTGTCGTTGCCAATTTTCATATCATATTTGTAAGTATAAGTATCAGGGGATCAAGTTTTTGGCAGCCGTTGCTGAGGAAAATTAATTAAATTGCATTTTAAAGAGAATTAAGAAATTTAAAATTTTTACTTTTCTTTGTTTTTGTTAGTGTGTTGTGTTTTGTTTTGTTTTATTGTTGTATGCGTAGTTCAAGTTCTGAAGGACTTGTGCCTTAAGATTTTGAATTAGAAAGAACTATCAGAAAAATAAAAAAAAATTAAAAATACAGAAAAAGATAAAAATATTCAAGAAATGGCAAATCATCAAAATCAAAATGTTGGCATCCATCAAGAATTAAGACCTTTAAGAGATTATGTTAACCTTACAGTAGATGAACTTCGTGGTAGTATTCAAAACCTTGCTGTAGCTGTTAATTCTTTTGAGCTTAAACCTGCTATTATCCAAATGATGTCTAATAATCCGTTTGGGGGAGCGACAGCTGAAGATCCTAATTTGCATCTTGCTAATTTTCTAGAGTTGTGTGCTACTTTTAAATATGATGGTGTTTTGAATGATGCTATTAAACTTAGACTTTTTCGTTTCTCACTATGGGATAAAGCTAAAATGTGGTTACATTCGTTAGCACCTGGATCAATTAGAACTTGGGGTGAACTGTCACAAAAATTCCTTGCTAAATATTTTCCACCATCTAAGATCGCTAAGTTGAGAAATGATATAATATCTTTTTGTCAGTTTGAAGGGGAATCAATATATGAAGCATGGGAAAGATTTAAAGATCTCCTCAGGAAATGTCCACATCATGCGATACTAGATTGGTTAATAATTCAAACTTTTTATAATGGATTAGTTGGATCTCTTAGATCAATCATCGATGTGCTGCTGGTGGATCATTAGTGTCTAAACCATTTTCAGATGCTTATGCTTTAATTGAAGAAATGACTAATAATAATTTTCAATGGCCTTCTGAAACGTTAAATCCTAAAAAGGTAGCCAGTGTTTATGAAAATGATGCTTTTTCAATGTTAGCGAATCAAGTTCTTCTTTGTATCAAGGAAGATAGACCAATTTAGGATGAATTTTTCTCAGCCAAATCTCATGATTGAAGAAAATTCATTAGGCCAAATGGTTGATTATTATTCTTCACCGAAGCCGTGAATGCTATAATCAAACCTAATAACCCATATTCCAATTATTATAACCCAGGTTAGAAGAATCATCCAAATTTTAACTGGAATAACAATAATCGGGGTGTTGTTAATTAACAATAGGGGAATACCCAAGTAAACCTATTGGAGAATTGGAACAACCAAGGTAATAATAATAATTGATTAACACATCCTTCAGGTTATAACAATGCTTTACAAAATAAGGAGAATAAGTTGTCTATGGAAGAAGTATTATCACATATGAGAAATCAATTACAAATTCAAGGAGCAACCATCAGAAATATTGAAAATCAATTAGGACAAATTACAAATGCCTTAAGTAATAGATCCCAAGGAATGCTTCTAAGTAATACTGAAGTGAATCCAAGAGAAAAGAATAAAGAACAAGTGAAAGCAATTCAACTAAGAAGTGGAAAAGAATTGGAAGGTAGAGTTAAAAAAAAACTGAAGTAGAAAAAGAAGAAATTGAAAGACCTAAAGAGGATGCTCCAAAAGGTTTTGAAAGACCTATTACTCCACCTAAGGTTGATTTAGAAAAACCACAACCTCCATTTCCTCAAAGACTTCGTCAACAAAAGTTGGATAAGCAATTTTCAAAATTCTTGGAGATATTAAAGAAGCTTGCCATTAATATTCCATTTGCTGAAGCCCTAGAACAAATGCCAAGCTATGCGAAATTTATGAAGGTTATTCTTAATAAAAAGAAGAAGTTTGAAGAAAATGAGACTGTTACACTTAGTGAGGAGTGCAGTGCAATAATTCAGAAAAGCTTCCTGAAAAACTTAAAGATCCTGGTAGTTTCACAATTCCATGTGCAACCGGAGAAAGATTACGTGGAAAGCTTTATGTGATTTGGGTGCAAGGATTAATCTTATGCCTCTATCAATATTCAAAAGACTGAGACTAGGAGAAATAACCCAGCTACTGTAACTCTGCAATTAGGAGATCGTTCGATCATATATCCTAAAGGAGTTATAGAAGATGTTTTGGTAAAAGTGGATCAATTTATTTTTCCTATGGATTTAATTGTGTTAGATATGGAGGAAGACAAAGAGATACCCATAATTTTGGGGAGATCTTTTCTAGCTAAGGCAGAGCAATCATAGATGTGCAAAAAGGGGAATTAACATTGAGGGTTAATGATCAGATTGTTACATTTAATATTTCAAAATCGATGAAATATCCTGCTAGACGTAAAGAAGATGAGTGTTATAGGATGGATGTTATTGAATATTTAAGTGAATGTCATTTCAAATTAACTTATGAAGAGAAAGCTGAAAGAGAAGAATTTGAATATAAGTAAGAAGAGGAGTTATTTGATTTTGAAGATTTTCAAGAGGAAGATTTAAAGTATGTTCACGAAAGTTTTGAATTGTTGGATATGACTGAGAAAGATGAATCTTATGGTTCATCAATTGAAAAACCACATGAACTTGAAGTATGTTTTTCTAGGTGAATCCTCAACTTTGCTTATTATAATTTCCTCTCAATTAACTGAAAAAGAAGAAGAGAGTTTACTTGAAATTTTGAAGAAGCACAAGAAAGCCTTTGGTTGGACAATTATTGATATTAAAGGAATCAGTCCTTCAATTTGTATGCACAGAATTCTTATGGAAGATAATTGCAAACCGCAGGCTGATCCTCAAAGGAGATTAAATCCTATCGTGAAAGACATTGTTAAGAAAGAAATTTTAAAGTGGTTGGATGCTGGAATTATCTACCCTATTTCAGATAGTGCATGGGTTAGTCCTATTCACTTTGTTCCTAAGAAAGGAGGAGTAACTGTGACTGTTAATGAAAAGAATGAAATGATACCAACAAGACAAGTTACAGGGTGTTGAATATGCATTGATTATAGAAAATTAAACCTTGCCACAAGAAAAGATCATTTTCCACTCCCTTTTCTAGATCAAATGTTGGATAGATCGTACTGTGCATAAATACTTTTGTTTTCTGGATGAATATACTGGTTACCGCCAAATTCAAATTGCTCATGAGGATCAAGAGAAAACTACGTTTACCAGTCCTTATGGTAGGTTTGCTTTTAGAAGAATGCCCTTTGGTTTATGTAATGCCCCTGCTACATTTCAGAGATGTATGATGACTATTTTTTGTGATTTAAATGAAAAAGGGATTGAAGTTTTTATGGATGACTTTTTCAGTGTTTGGAATTTTGTTTGAATCATGTTTAGAACATCTATCTAAAGTTCTAAAACACTGTGAAGAAACTAATTTGGTCCTTAATTAGGAAAAATGCTAATTTATGGTAGCAGGAGGAATTGTTTTGGGACATCGGTTTTCAGAAAAAGGTTTGGAGGTAGATCCTGCAAAAATTCAAGTTATATCTAATTTACCTTGCCCAACCAATGTAAGGGGAATTAGAAGTTTTTTAGGACATGCTGGATTCTGCAGGCTTTACATCAAAGACTTTTCAAAGATTACAAAACCTTTATGCCGTTTACTGGAAAAGGATGCAATTTTTGATTTAGAAGATGACTGCCGTAAAGCCTTTGAAACATTAAAAGAAAAATTTATCACTACACCTGTAATAATTTCACCAAATTGGGAAAAACCTTTTGAATTAATGTGTGATGCTAGTGCTTATGCTATTGAGTCGTTGTTTTGGGTCAGAAATATGATAAAATTTTCAAAGTAATTTATTATGCTAGTAAAACTCTTAATGAAGCTCAAATTAATTATACCACTACTGAGAAAGAGTTATTAGCTATAACATTTGCCTTTGATAAATTTTGATCATATTTAATTGGAACTAAATGTGTTGTGCATACGGATCATTCTGCTATTAAATAATTAATGAAAAAAAATGATGCAAAACCAAGACTGATAAGATGGATTCTTCTTTTGCAAGAATTTGATTTTGAGATAGTAGATAGGAAGGGTTCTAATAATCGAATTGCTGATCATTTGTCCAGACTCGAAATTGAAAAATCTCTCTGTGATATTGAAGAAATTAATGAACATTTTCCTGATGAAAACTGTTCACTGTTAAAGAATTGCGTGTTCCATGGTATGCATACATAGTAAACATTATTGTTAGTAATATTATACCCAATGGTTTCACATATCATGAAAAGAAGAAATTTTTGTCTGATGCTAAGACTTATTTTTGGGATGACCCATTTTTATATAAACAAGGAAATGATCTTATAATTTGAAGATGTGTACCTTTGGAAGAAACTTATGAAATTATTCAAAAATGTCATGATTCTGATTATGGGGGACATTTTGGATGTGATAAAACTACATATAAAATATTAAAATCAGGATTTTATTGGCCTATAATTTTTAAGGATGTGAATGTTTATATTAAAAATTGTGATAGATGTCAGCGTGTAGGAAATATTTCTAGAAAAAATGAGATGCCCTCAATTATATGTTGGAAGTTAAGATATTTGATGTTTGGAGACTAGATTTTATGGGAGCATTTACACCAGCTTTCAGAAATATTTATATTTTGATAGCAGTAGACTATGTTTCCAAATGGATTGAAGCTATTGCTTTACCTCGATGTGATGCTCAAAGTGTTGCAAAGTTTTTAGAAAAGAATATATTTTGCAATGTTGGAATACCAAGAGTAATCATAACTGATGGGGGAAGTCATTTTAGAAATGCGATTATTGGGAAGTTAGCAAAGAAATATCATATTAATCATCGCATTGCTACTACTTATCATCCGCAGACAAGTGGTTTGATTGAATTATCCAATCGTGAAATTGAAAGAATATTGGAAAAAACTGTTAATCCAAATAGAAAGGATTGGTCAATTAAACTGGATTATGCTTTGTGGGCCTATAGGACTACTTACAGAACACCTATAGGAATGTCCCCATATAGGCTGATTTTTGGAAAAGCTTGTCATTTACCTTTTGAACTTGAGCATAAAGCATATTGGGCTATTAAAGAGTTCAACTATAATTTGAAAGATGCTGCTGAAAAGAGATTATTGAAATTGAATGAGCTTGAAGAAATAAGGAATGAATCTTATGAAAATTCTAAGATTTATAAGGAAAAGATGAAGTTATGGTATGATCGGAATATTCTTACTAAAAATCTTATATCATGACAACAAGTGTTGTTGTATAATGCTAGATTGAGAATATTTTCTGAAAAACTTAAGTCCAGGTGGATGGGTCCATTTAATGTGATAAAAGTTTATTCTTATGGAGCTGTAGATATTTAAGATTCTAAGACTGGAAAAATATTTAAACGGACAAAGGCTTAAACCATATTTTTTAGTCAATAAATCTAAATCTGATGAGAATTTGATGTTGGGTCACTCAGAATGAGTTTTGGGTAAGTCAGGTTGAAGACGTTAAAACAAGCGCTTTGTGGGAGGCAACCCATATTTATCGGTGTGCTTTGCTTTATGTTTGTTTTGTGTGTTTTGTTTGCTTTGTTTGGTTTGTTTTTATATTTTTAGTGGTAGTAATTTGGAGTTTTTAAACTTAAGTAGAGTTTATTTGACCTTAATTGATGATTAAGAGAAGTCAGAATGAAAATTTGGACACTTAGCGGACCTGTGCTAAATTGTGCACTGGTGGCTAAGCGCCGACTAGTTGGCGCTTAGGCGCCACAGTTTTAAAAAACGTGAAAAATGTGGATCTAGAAGCCTAGATCGAGGGGGAGAAGTTTTGGGAGTTATTTATGAGTTTCTAAACGTCTTGGGGAATATTCTAGCATTTACCAAGTCTATAAAAAGGATCTAACTTAAGAAAAACAGTTACCCCATGTCCTATTTTCATTTCTGAAGATCTAAGAAGAGAATTTTTAATGCATCATGTCTTCCTGGGAGAACGAGATGAAGAAGAAGCAAGATTCTGACAAAAGTAAGTTCATTAGTGATAGTGCTAAGGAGTTATTTAATGGATATCTCGCTGTTAGTATTCAAGGTATTGCATAAATGATTGCAAAAATTGAAGCCCGAGTGACTTCGATGGAAGTAAAGATCAATGAAACTATCCTGCATTTGGATCACATGGGATGGCAACTCAAGATACAATTCATTCATTCAAGGTACGTGGAAGAAATAGATAAGGCGATGTTTGTAAAGAACAAATGGATTGAAGAGGATGATGTAAGAATGAACAATGATCGCCCGTTCTATCAAATTTATATTCTAGAAGGGTCAAATAAGAATAATAGTGGTCCTGGATATATTCCGCCTAATGTAGAATGGAATTAAGAGTGCTTTATTTTGTTTTGTTAGTGTTCTTGTGTGTTATGTTTGGTGTGTTTAGTGTTTATATTTAAGTTTTAACTAAGCCTGATGATGTGATGGTTACATCCTAGAGATGTATACTTATCAGTCTGAGATTAATGTTTCTTGTATTTAGAGAATTTCATCATTTATGTTTGGATAGAAATGCTAGTATCTTATTAAATGTTATGTTTGTTTTAATATAAGTTTGTGTTTTTGTGAAATTTGTGTGGAATCAATGGTTATTTAACCTTGATTTGGAGTATTGGAAGATTTGTGGGGAGAAATAATTATTCTGCAGTAATTAAGGGTAATTAACAAAGTGATTTAGTGCATATACCTTAATTATGAAAATTTGGGTACTGGTGGTTAAGGGCCAGAGTGCTGGCGCTTACGCTCCAGATTTCGCGGCTAAGCGCCGAAAGTTTGCGTTTAGGCTCCAGTTCGCGGAAATTGTTTCCCGAATGTTAAAAACCCGAAAATTGCCATTTTCAACCGCCCCGTCGTCTTCAACATTCGTTTACCGCAAAAGAGGAGCCTAGGGTATCATTTTGTGGATCATTTAAGAGCCGATCTCAACAAAAAATGTTAGATTTGAATCCCTTGAGGTAAGAGCACTACTCCTAAGTAAAAATTTTTGATTTTCACCATGTATTTTTAGTACATTATGGAAAATCTTAAAATTACTATTCATGGTGAAAATTTGAGGAAAAACTTGAGAAATTTCTTGGATTTA
The DNA here is from genome assembly GCA_022702705.1 of Papilionanthe hookeriana x Papilionanthe teres. Taxonomy (NCBI): domain Eukaryota; kingdom Viridiplantae; phylum Streptophyta; class Magnoliopsida; order Asparagales; family Orchidaceae; genus Papilionanthe; species Papilionanthe hookeriana x Papilionanthe teres. The sequence goes on along the minus strand of CM040427.1, from coordinate 140,487,035 downwards.
GTGAAAACATCTTTTGGAAGATATTTTAGCAAGTTTAGTTTGATTTCATAGTCAACTCTCCTTTTCTATTTCTTCTAACAGTTCTTTCTAATTAAAAATCAGAAGGTAAAATCCTTCAGATCCAGAACTACGCATAAAAATAAAATAAAATCTTTTTGGTATTTTTATTTTTGTAAATCTTTTTATATTATTTTTATTTTTTTATATTTTAAAAGAAATAAAAATATTTTTAATTTGAGAAATCTAAAAATTGTCTTTTCAAATTTTTTACTTTATCTTCCTCGGCAACGACGCCAAAAACTTGAACCGACCTTTACAAATGTAAGAATTTATGAATTTATATTTAAATATTTATAATAATTTTTGTAAAAGTCATAATTTTAAACGCAAGTATACATCGTTTCAAGTAATACAGGGCTCTATTGGAGTCCTGGTTATCGATCCCACAGGGAAGATTAAGTGAAAAATAATTTAAGAAATTAATTAGATTTTCAAATTAAAAGTAATTATTATTTTTATTTCTTTTCAAAATTCAGATTTTTAAGTTTAATTAAATTTCTACTAAATGCAAATAAGCAACAATAAGTAAAATGTTAATGCAAGTATAAATAAAATAACTTTCTCCTTTTTCAACTATTCCAAGATTTTGAAGAATAATTATCATTCGTTAAGAACTTGAAATTATGGTATTGCACCAAATAGAAGCATTTATATTTTTTACATTTGCTCGAAAGTATAAAGAAAATTGGCTAATCTATAGATCAGTTCAGGATGTATTATTAGTGGAATGGGTTAATCTAGACTCACAGTTGTAGATGTTCAAGGGTGGCTATGGTCGGCCCTACTAGTGACCCGTTCCCTTTTTATAAACCAAATTATTAGAATTTAGTCTGTCACTCTAAAAACTAATCAATTCTACGCCCAATAAACAATATCTCCCTTTTTATTTGCACTTCATCTTGAATAACCCGCTCAAGGCCTTCGATTACTCAAGGATTCATGTGATATCTACTAGTTAAGAACTCATCTCCGGATAGGTCTCAGAATTCTCCAACAGGTTTTAACAATTCAAATGGCCAGTTTAAAAAGTAAATTAAGATCAATTATTAATATCATTGCAATAATTAAAAATTTTAAGTTAAGTTCTCTAACGAAATTAAATTATCTTATTATCTCTTCATAGTTGAAAGGAGAAAGAAAATTAACTACTCAGGACACATTGAATTCACACAACAAAACCTATTTATAAAACTTTGATCCAAGTTACAAATACTTATGTAGAATGTTCCTTCAAGTGATCCGCTGACTCCTACTGACTCCCATGCATGGTACAAGACTTTAACAACAACATCACTTGCAAACTCACACTTTCTACTCAAGGAATTGAGTAGTAGCACTCAACAACAACAACAACAACAACAAAGCCTTAATCCCACTAAGTGGGGTCGGCTACATGAATCCTTTTTCTCCATTGCATCCTATTTAGTGTCAAATTTTCATTTAATTCTAAAAAATTAAGATCATTTTTATGCAATAAGCCTAAGTTTTCCTAGGTCTACCTCTGCCTTTTTTAACATAAGTTGTATATAAAACATCTACCCTCCTAATCGGATCATCAAGTGACCAAACCATCTAAGGCGACTCTCCCAAGCTCGGATATGAAAAGTGGAGGGTTGCGTTAGGTAGTCGACAGCCAGCGTAAAACTTGTCAAAAAAATCATGACATGAATTGAGTAGTAACACTCCAAATAACTAAAATAAACTCAATAAATACTTAAGAAAAAAATATGGTGGCTCTCTAAATCTATCTCCGGATGCTAGAGATCTAGGGGGCACGATGGATGGAGAGAGATGACACTTTTCTCTGTAGAATTGACTCCTATTTATAGAGCTTCAAAAATGACCAGGGGTTGCTTAAGAAACCCCTTCAAAATTAGTCCAAATACAATGTATCCTCTAGAAATTAACTGTGGCACCTAGGCGTTGGGATCTGGTGCCTAGGAACCGGAGTCCGTGACTAAGTCTTCGCACTTCTTCACTTTGAATAGCACCTCTTCGCGATTAAAACTGTTTTCCCGTGTCCAGATGCATTGTATCACATGTCCTATGTATTAGGAGTAACTTCCAGTCTTCTAGAAGGTCTAATAACTGCTTAACACTGTCAAAATAACTACCCAAAGTTATCAAAAATTCTTCATCGCTTCGATATCAAGCCGCGCTTAAGCGCGGATTCAGCGCCTGGCGCCAGATCTATAATTTCAGCAACTTTGCTTTTAAGCTCTATTTTTGCTTATTTTTGTTCGTTTTTCCTTCTTGAACTCTTTTTTTATCACCTACATACAAAAACATAAAAATACCTTTCATTAAAGCATAATATCCTTAAAAATTGAATCATAAATAAGACATAAAAATAGGTACTTTAAGTGGATCACCGTCCTAGTAATTTTTCTGAATTTTCAAATTTGCTTGTCGTAACTTCTCTTAAAAATAATGTTTTCTTCAGGAGAGTGTAGTAGGCGGTGTCTTCATGGATACCTACTTCATGTATGGAGAAATGCTGTAAATCTCCTTTGATGCAATGTTCTTGTCCATCCCTGTAGTAATTGATTCATAGGTGAAGCGATGGCAAGACCATATTGTACTCATGAAGCTATGACCGACCAATATCTGCGTCGATAACATGGAATTTGCAGTTGTTACTAGATCTCCAACTTTCATTTATAGTGTTATAGATCCAAGTGCTCTTTCTCCTTTATGATTAAATCCTCTTAGCATCATTTTATCTGAAGTGAGCTCTCGTGCGTTGATGTCTAAGTAAGCTAACATCTATAGACTCATTATATTGAGTGACGCTCCAGGACTACTAACACTTTGGAAAGTACAAACCTACCGGTGATGACAGAAATGTAGAGCGAGCATTGTGATCGGCTGTACCAAGTAGCAAATCTCCATCGGTGAAGGTTACACCACTCTGTTCCTTCAAAGCATAAACTCCATCTGAGGATGTGCTAGCCAACTGCGCTAAGCAAATGTCTGGGTCAAGTAGAGCCTTGATCAAGTTTTATCTCATCTCCTTTGATAGGATCAGAGCATTGTAAATGCTTAGTTTAGCTAACAACTTTCTGAGATGAGCTAGTCATTGTAATCCACTTTGTTTAATTTTTCAATCTCATTTCAAAATTGTACTTCTTCTGTTGCTGGAGGTATTTCTTCTCGAGTAATAATCTATTTTCCTTTATATGCTGGAGCTGACCTTGGTGATAACGTCTTTCTACTTCTTAAATGTACTTCCATTATTTCTTCTCCTCCTGGACCCAGAGGTTCTCCTACAATTGTAGTTGGCTCTTTTGGTGTTTTTTCTGTATCTGAGAGATCCAAGTTGATTGCAAGTAATGTTCCTTTGCATTAGAGGACTGGCTCCTTACTCCTCGTACTGTCGTTACCGGTATTGTCAATGTCTTCTTCATCTTTGTTCTCATCGGGACTTAATATGATTTAAGGATTATCTTCGGAATTGAAATCGGAGTTAGATAGTTTGTGATTAGTAAGAACATAGCCAAAACCATTTCTATTATCATTATGAGACCCCAGAGTGGCATAAAGATAATTGTACAAAGTCAGGGGTTCGAGGGGTTTCACCCTAATCTGAGACAAACAATCTAACAGAGGCAGCCCCTATCCTATCCTTTGCACTATTGTCTTTAATTTCATTCACGTCCTTAACATTGGCAGCCCCTATCCTATCCTTTAGTGGCAGCCTCCTAGGTGTAATCTTCATCTTAGGGTGAGCTAGTGGTGGATTTCGAGCTTCGACTTTCTTGTGCTCATTCTAAATCATACTCCATCCACTCTTGCCGACATACAAATCAATTGGAGAGATTGGCTTGGACAAAATTACATTTATAGAACTACATTGAAGTTCTTTCAAATATTCTTTTGTTATTGTTATATTTCCTTCTCTGTAATTTCTTTCGAGCCAATCTTTGAAACTGAAGCATCCTTCTATCGTGTGTCCGAGCAATCTGTGATAGGGACAAAAGTGGGTTAATCCTTCTTGTTCATTTCTTCCGGCTTCTTCGGCTCGGGCAAAATGAACTCCAGCTTCTTCATCAGGTTCTTGAACATCTTTGCCACAACCTCATTCTTAAAGGAGTTGTTCCTTCATAGCCGCTCTAACATTATCAGACCCTGTCATCCGTCTGACTTGTATGACCTTTACTGCTGACCAGACTGACTGCTCTGCTGTGCGCGAGGCTGACCATACTGCTGGGACTAACTATACTGAGGTGATTGACTGTGTTGCTGCGGCGACTGCTCAGCCTGAATTCTCATTGGATGTTTTCCTTTATTAAACGTTGCCACTATGCCAGATCTCTTTTTATATGTTTGGCGAGCCTTGAGTTCTCTGCTTCCTCTGCAGGCTCCATATGCTTAACTTCGTCTTGTAAACTGCTGGCCTTGCTAAGTAACTTCTCGAACTACTTGATGGTAAGACATTTAATCATGAAAGCCACCGGACTGTGAATACTTTTAAGTAGTATCTCGATTGTGTGCTGTTCCTATAGCTGAGGCTCACACTTTATGCTTAAATTTCTTAATCTCAGGATGTAGTCAACTAAAGTCTCTTCGTGCTTCTGCAGCTCCACTACGAGTGATGGGAGTTCAAGTCAAACTCAGTAAATGGTTCTTGAACTTTGGGGGTGGCAACTTTCATGACCACGAACAGGGCTTTTCCAAGTACAACTTCAAACTCATTGAAGCCGGTCCCGACTTGAATCATTAGTGCTGGAAGGTGGGAATCATGGGAGTTGGGCAAGTTGTAGGAAAAAGTCAGTGTATGGGTTGACATCTTTTGACTGTCGAAGGAAAAGAAATCCAAAAATTAGCGAGGGCTTAAACCCTTTAATCATAATGCAAACACTATGAAAAGGAAAGTTGTTTTGTGAACTGGGCAAAATTTCATTTCATCTTGATATTTATTATTATTATTATTATCTTGGTTTTAGATATGTTTGTTAAAAGGAGTCTTAAGATTTTAAGGAGGAATGGGCAGGATTGGACCTGAGAGGCACAAAGAGGAGGTGAAGTGTGGGACCTGATGCACCAAAAATATATATTATTTTTGCTATATAATTTTACCCATTTTTAGTGATATTTCACTATAAAGAAATGTATTTTTCATGATTTGTTGGAGGCATGATGATTTTAGATGATTGGAGTAAAAAGAAGAAAAAAGGAAAGAATTCAGAGTGAAAATGAGCAAAATGGGAGAAAACAGGTTCTGGCGCCGCCGGCGCCAACTTTTAGAGACTCCAGAAATAAATGGATGATAGAGCACCACCAGTGAAATAAATGGATGATAGAGCGCCGCTGGTGCCCTATGTCAGTGCAATTCAAAAATGAAGAGTTTTGGTGACTTTTGAATGGATGATTAAGGAAACTTTTTGGGAATTCATTTCTAACATTTATGTAACTGTATTTGGACAAAATTTGAGAAGGGGAGAAGAGTGTATTAGTAGAGAGAGTGTGAGTTTAGAGTTAGGTTTTCAAAGTGTTAGCGTAGAAGTAAAGATTTGAGAGGGATTCTTCTCTAAGGAGTGAAGGAGAAGGAGTAAAGAGAGAGATTGCTTCTTCCTTTCATTCTAAAGAGGGAATTGAGTGTTGCAAAGAAGAGAGAAAAGGATTCAAAGGAACTTCAAGAGACTTGCTTGGGGAAGAGAAAGAGATAAGTTGTATTTGCTATCGTGGTTTGTATGGCTTTTCTTTTCTATATAAAATCCATGTTTTATTGTGTCTTCTCTATGAATTATGAGGAGTCTCCTTTGTCTTTCTTCTTGCATAGAGATGTGATGATGTGATGATGTGGATTTGAAGTGCTTTTAAAGTATTGAAGAAATTGTGATGGTTTTTCATTTCGAACATAATTTACTTTTCAATCTGGCCAATTGACTTGTTAAAATCTGTTATTGTACATTAACTCCGAAAGAATTGAGTGTCCTACAACAATAATAAAGAATCCATTCAATGTCCATGAATGAATTGCATAGTTCATGGGAATTGAGTTCAAATAAATAGGGTAATGTGTTTTGATGGGCTTCAAATTGGAGGTTTCAGAGTGACGGGCTGAGATCCCCAATTTGGTCCTAAGATTGGTAACTAAAGTTGAAGGTTAGCCTTCAGGTGAAGGGTGAGTGGGAGCTCTATAGTGACAACTGGTATCCTCCCAGCCTAGCCTTAGATTTAGTGATTGAACTTAAGATATGTCAATTTTCTTTACATGCTTGGAAGAGGGGTACTCTTTTGAGGGTAAAGAAACATTTATGCTCCTACTTGGCATAGTACAATAAATAATCATTCTATATCATTCACACATCGTATACTCATTGCAAAATGAAAGACACTTTTCATATATATCAAAACCTTTCAAATACAAAGCTTAGTGTGTGTGTGTGTTAGTTAATTCTATTTAAATATATTAGAAGTAATTGTGGTTTGGTTAAATGCTACTGTTTTCTGCATCTTGTTAGTAGAAGTAAACTTAAAATTTAATTGCGATTTGAGTATTGGATTTCAGTATTACACTATCTATTGTAAGGAACGTGCCTTCCCTATGGGATCAATAACCAGGACTCTATTAGAGCCCTGTATTACTTGATACGATACGTGGACTTGCGTTGAAGTTTGGACTTTACAGAGTCATTATAAATATATAAATTTGGGTTCATAATTTATTGCATAATAAAAAGTCCGCATCAAGTTTTTGGCGCTGTTACTGGGGATGGTATAAACGGTATCTATTTATAATATAGCAACTGAAAACCTTTACTTTGTAGTGTATAATTGTGTGTTTGTTTACTTGTTAGAGTATTTGTGTGATTTTATATGCATAATAATGGATCTATAGGTTTAGTACCTTACGATTCAGAGTTAGAGCGTACTGTTAGAAAAATTAGAAAACAACAAAAACAAACTAAGAATTCTTGGGAAATGGCAAATAACTAAGATAATATGAGAAATGATATTGGAAATTTTCCAAGACCTTTAAGAGATTATGTTAATCCAATAACAGATGAAATTCATGCGACTATTCAAAATCCTGAAGTTGTTGCTAATTCATTTGAGCTTAAACCTGCTATTATCTAAATGATACAAAATAATCAATTCAGAGGAACACCTAATGAGGATCCAAATTTACATATCACTAGTTTTCTAGAATTGTGTGCTACTTCTAAATATGATGGAGTGTCGAGTGATGCTGTCAGACTTAGACTTTTTCCTTTTTCACTAAGGGATAAAGCTAAGGCGTGGTTAAATTTGTTAGCACCTGGATCTATTAGAATTTGGGGAGAACTTTCTCAAAAGTTTCCATCAAAATATTTCCCTCCATCAAAGACTGCTAAGCTAAGAAATGTTATCACATCTTTTGGTCAGTTTTAAGGGGAATCAATATATGAAGCTTCGAAAAGATTTATAGATCTTCTTAGGAAGTGCCCACATCATGCTTTACTAGACCGGTTAATAATTCAAACATTTTACAATGGATTAGTGGGATCATGGAGATCGATTATAAATGCTGCTGTTTGTGGATCATTAATATCAAAACATTTTGATGAAGCATACTCATTAATAGAAGAAATGACTACTAATAATTTTCAATGGCCCTCTGAACGGGTAAATCTTAAGAGAGTAGCAAGTGTTCATGATTCAGATATGATGACTATGATAGTTTCTCAAATAGCAGCCCTTTCTAAGAAAATAGATCAGTATGGAATGAATTATTCTCAACCACCCCAAGTGCTAGAGGAAAATTCATTTGGACAGATAACAAAATCTCAAACACTTATGAGACTTTGAATTCTATTAATAGACCAAATAATTCTTATTCAAATTATTATAATAATGGTTGGAAGAATCACCTAAATTTCAACTGGAATAATACCAATACCAATGTTAACCCACAATGGGGGAACAATTCTATAAATCCTGTTAGAGATTCGAACAATCATGGAAAAATAATTTTAGTCCTTCTTATCCTCTTGGATTCAATATTAACCCACAATTTAAGGATAAGAAGTTGTCTACTGAAGAAATGATTCTGAATATGGGAAATCAATTACAAGCTCAAGGTGTTGCGATGAAAAATATTGAAAATCAATTGGGGCATATTTTCACTGCACTTAATAATAGACCTTCTGGAATGCTTCCAAGTAATGTTGAGATCAATCTAAAAGATCAAAACGAGGAACAACTTAAGGCTATTTAATTAAGGAGTGGAAAGTAATTGGAGATGAGAGTACCAAAAGTAGTTGAAATAGAGAAAGAGAAAGTGGATATTGAAAAATGTTCAAATGAGATTTATCCAGACATGGAATATCCTCTTGAACCAATGAAGATTACTATTAAAAACCCACCACCTCCATTTCCTCAAAGATTGAAGCAACAAAACATGGATAACAGCTTTGGAAAATTTTTGGAGATCTTTAAGAAATTAACGATAAATATTCCTTTTGTTGAAGCCTTAGAACAGATGCTTGAGTATGCCAAGTTTATGAAGGATATTCTCAAAAAGAAAAGAAAGTTTAAAGATCATGAAACTGTTGCACTTAGCGAAGAGTGTAGTGCAATTATTTAGAAGAAGCTTCTGAAAAAACTTAAAGATCCTGGTAGTTTCACTATCCTGTGTGCTATAGCTGAAAATTTTTTCAGAAAAGCCTTATGTGATCTGGGAGCTAGTATTAATCTTATGCCTTTATCAACTTGCAAAAGGTTGGGAATATGAGAAATTTCTCCTACATCTGTGACTCTTCAGTTGGCCGATCATTCCATTACTTACCCTAAAAGAGTGGTGGAAGATGTGTTACTGAAAGTTGATAAATTTATCTTTCCTGTGGATTTTATTGTACTTAATATGAAGGAAGATAAATAAATTCCAATCACTTTGGGAAGATCATTCCTTGCTACTGGGAGAGCAGTGATTGATGTTCAAAAAGGAGAAATAACTATGAGGTTTAATGATCAAGAGGTGACCTTTAATATTTTGAAATATATGAAGTATCCCTTAATGGCAAAAGATGATGAATATTTTAGGGTGGAGGTCTGTGAATATTTGAAAAAGGATCATTTTGAAATTATTTTTGAAAAAGAAGCGGAGTATGAAAATATGTTTGAAGAAGGAATTGAAAATGAAGAAAATTCAAATAACAAGAAGAATTAAGATTTAGAGTATGTTCAGGAGAGATTTGAAGTATTAAACACTATGGAAGGTGGAGATAAAAGCTTAATTCCATCTATAATAAAATCTCCTGAACTTGAGATGAAAATTCTACCTAATCATTTGAAGTATATGTTTTTAGGAGAAACATCTACCCTACCTGTTATTGTATTTTCGGAGTTAAACGAATATCAAGAACAAAAATTGTTGGAAATTTTAAAAGATACAAAAAGGCATTTGGATGAACTTTAGTGGATATTAAAGGAATCAGTCCTTCAATTTTTATGCATAGGATTTTATTACATGAAGAACATAAACTGAGAGTTGACCCGCAGAGGAGATTGAATCCAATAATGAAAGAAGTAGTTAAGAAGGAGATTTTAAAATGGCTGGATGCTGGAATTTTTATCCTATTTCAGATAGTGCTTGGGTGAGTCCAATACATTATGTACCAAAAAAGGGAGGAGTGAATGTTGAATTGAATTATTCCCAAAAGACAAATTAATGGATGGCGAATTTGTATTGACTATAGGAAATTAAATGCCGCCATCCGAAAAGATCACTTTCCTCTTCCTTTTCTCGTTCAAATGCTGGATAAACTTAGTGGACACAAGTACTACTGCTTTCTGGATGGATATACTGGTTATCATCAAATACTTATTTCTCTTGAGGATCAAGAAAAGACAACATTTACTAGCCCTTACGAAACCTTTGCTTGTCGAAGAATGCCTTTTGGACTGTGTAATGCACCTGCAACGTTTCAATGATGTATGATGTCTATCTTCAGAAGTATGATAGATTATGGAATAGAAGTTTTCATGGATGATTTCTCAGTATTTGAGACTTCATTTGAAATCTGTTTGGAAAACTTAGCAAAAGTTTTAGAGCTTTGCGAGAAAATAAATTTAGTTCTGAATTGGGAGAAAGGTCAATTTATGGTTGCAGGAGAAATTGTGCTTAGGCATAAAATTTTTGAGTTTGGTATGGAGGTCGACCCTGCTAAAATTCTAGTGATTGAAAGATTGCCACCACCCACTACCGTGAGAGAGGTGAGGAGTTTCTTAAGACACGCTGGATTTTACAGACGATATATTAATGATTTTTCTAAAATTACCAAACCTTTGTGTCGACTTTTAGAAAATGATAGAAAATTTGATTTTATTGATGAATGTTTGTGTGCCTTTGAATTATTAAAAGAAGAATTAATCACTGCACCTATAATTGTTTCACCTGATTGGAGGAAACCATTTGAACTTTGTGTGATGCTAGTGACTATGCGATCAAAGTAGCGTTGGGGTAGAGGCATGATGAAGTTTTCAAAGTCATTTACTATGCTAGTAAAACTCTTAATGAAGCTCAGATTAATTATACCACTACTAAAAGAGAGTTATTAGCTATAGTATTTACTTTTGAAAAGTTTAGACCTTTTTAATTAGAACTAAAAGTATTGTGCATACAGACCATTCAACTATCAAATATTTAATGCAAAAGAAGGATGCCAAACCTAGATTGATTAGATGGATACTTCTTCTACAAGAATTTGATTTTATGATAGTTGATCAGAAGGGATCTAATAACTAAATAGCTGATCATTTGTCGAGATTAGAGTATGATAAATTATCCGAATTTGAGAAGGAATTTACAGAAAATTTCCCTGATGAACAACTTTATACTATTATGGGAAGAAATTTGCCTTGGTATGGTGATATTATGAATTATACTGTGATTGATATTGTACCACCTAATTTAACAAAACAACAATAAAAGAAGTTTAAATATGATGCAAGATTTTATTTTTGGGATGAGTCCTATATATATAAACAGTGTAAGGATCTGATTATTAGGAGATGTTTGCCACAGGAATAAATTAATTTAATTATTCAACGATGTCATGATTCTGAATTTGGAGGTCATTTCGGTGTTGATAAAACTCCTTTTAAGATTTTACAATCTGTATTTTAATGGCCTACTCTTTTTAAGGATGTATACAAATATATTAAATCATGTGATCGATATCAGAGAGTAGGTGATATCTCTAGAAGAAATGAAATGCCTCTAAACTATAATTTGGAAGTTGAAATTTTTGATGTATGGGGATTAGATTTTATGGGACCATTTACTCCTATATTTGGGAATTTATCTATACTGGTTGCAGTTGATTATGTCTCAAAATGGATTGAAGCTATTGCTTTACCCTAGATGTGATGCTCGGAGTGTTTCAAAAATTTTAAATAAAAATAAATTTGCGAGATATGGAATGCCGAGAGTGGTTATAACTGATGGTGGATCCCATTTCAAGAATAATCAAATTAAGAGAATTATTGAGAAATATAATATTATTCATCGAATCTCTACTGCTTATCATCCCCAGACTAGTGGTTTAGCTAAAGTGTCTAATCATGAAATTAAAAGAATTTTTGAGAAAACTGTGGATAATCACAAATTAGATTGGTCCGCTCGATTAGATACTGCATTATGGGATTATAGGACTGCTTTTAAGACCCATATTGGAATGTCTCCTTATAGACTAGTGTTTGGTAAGACTTACCATTTACCAGTTGAATTAGAGCATAAAGCATATTGGGTGATAAAAGAGTTGAATTTTAATTTGAAAAATTTGTTGAGAAGAGATTTATGCAATTGAATGAATTGAACGAAATTAGAAATGCATCTTATCACAATGACAAGATCTATAAAGAGAGAATGAAATTGTGGCATGATCGGAAGATTTTGAAAAAGAAATTTGAACATGGACAGAAAGTTTTGTTTTACAACACAAGATTGAAATTATTTCCTAGAAAGCTCAAGTCTAAATTGTTAGGACCTTTTACACTTGTAAAAGTTCATTCTTTTGGTGCTGTTGATATTGAGGATCCTGATACTAGAAAGATTTTCAAGGTTAATGGGCATCATTAAAGCCTTACTTTAACGGGTTTCAACCTGACTTCAAAGAGCTTAAAATGCTGAGTCATCTCCATTAACTGAATAGTTTGTCGGTCTGGGACGTTAAACCAAGCACTTTATGGGAGGCAACTCATATGTATCTTTGTGGTGTGTTTGCTTGTTTGTTGTAGTTGTGCTTTATGATAGTTATTTTGGAATCCTAATCACTCCTAAATACTTTTAAAAATTGATAAATATTGGATCAAATTGAGATATTGGAATATTTCGGGCCAAACGAAGTTCGGTGAAATTTTTTACCATTAGCATCGCCGGCGCCCAAGTACAAACTGTATGCTGAACTTCAGGATTTGGGTGCCACGAACGCAATATCGAGCGCCACCGGCGCCCAAATCCTGGTGACTACTATTGGAGTTTAAAAATTCGATTTATGGTGATTTTGAGTGAGATATGCTTCCTTATAACCCCCAATACTCCATTTTAAACCTCTAACCACCAGAAAAATGAGAACTTCCTTTCCCAATTCACATCCCATGGATTCCTACTCCATAGAACCCACTCGATCTAGCATTTTCAACAGACGAAAGTTTATTAGTTTTGAGGCACAGCGATTATTCAGCAAGGTGATGATGAAGAGGAGGATTATCAAGGAGAAAGGCTTTTCTAATCGAGGTTTGGATAATCTTACTGCAAGAGTTGAAGAGATAATAAAGAAAAGGCGTTGGAAAGTGCTATGTTACACTACCGCTGCTGTAGTCATTCTGGTTGTGAAGAAATTCTATGCAAATCTTCACGAGATCAACCAAGGATTCATCTATGTACGAGGTAGGTTTGTGCAATTCACTCCTGTGAGAATTAATGATCTCTTTATGATTGAGAATGTACCTATCTGGAACTATTCCAATTTTAATGTGAAAAGCGATGATATGAATGAAATTTATCATTATTTGACAGATGAAAATTAAGATTGGGAAGTAAAAGACAATGGATATATTGGTTTCCCTTCTGCATCTTTAAATCCGGTCTTAAAGCAGCGGCATTATTTTATTTCTGCGAAGTTATTTTCAAATTTGAAGATTAGTAAAGTAACCAATGAAAGTGTTATTTTAAATTTCTTTATTCAAACTAGAAGGTCAATTGATATTAGAAATATAATTGTGAAATCTGTTTTGAGATTGATAGTTCATGGATATAAATATAGGCTTGGACATCCATCCACCATAATTCTGTTGTGTAGTCAATCACAAGTTCCGTATGAGAGTTGAGAAAATGTTCTTCTTCCCTAGAGGCTTATTGATCCAACTAATCTTTATGACTACCAAACAGTAGGAGATGAAAGTGATATGGATCTGCTTGCTGATCAACCGACTCAAACTTCACAACCCATTCAACCTTACTTTACTGAAAGTTCCAGAGTGATACTGAAGAAAATCAAGCAATTGGAAAAAGAGGCACATAATGTTTTTAATGCCATTAATAATATTTCTAATTTATTTAATCACATAGACTGGAGGATGAAGGAAAAATATGATCACATTGGTCGGATTAAAATGGGCCTGATTAATCTGTTGAAGAAGAATGCTGTGATTGCTGAGGATTTATCTGATGAATTTCCATTTCGCCCCTTCTACAATTTGTTCATGCATCGTCAATCTATTAGAGATATCAGAGAGGAAGATAGTTCGGAGATGATGAGGAGTGACTCTGGATTATGCTTGTTCTTGATGTGTGTTTGCTTTGCTTTGCTTTGTTTTGCTTGGTGTGTTTAGTATTTGCTTTGCTTTGCTTTGTAGTTTGCATTTAGATTTACTATGCTTAATTTTGTTGTGTGTGCTTAGATTTTAGTGTTTGCCTATCGTAGTGTACTTGCAACACTAAAAATCTAAGGTCGTTGACCCACTGAAAATATGTTAAGATTTTCATGTATATTTTATATTGATTTTGATGATATTGCACTTTAAAGAAGCGTATTTTTGATGATTTGTTGCGGATATGTTGATTCATGGACAATGGAGTGAAAAAATGTAAAAAGGAGCGAATTTAGAGCAAAAAAGACAAAAAATAAGAAAATTTGATCTAAGGCGCCAACGACGAGATCGAAGGCGTCGAAGACGTGTTTTCCCGAGAGTTCAGAAAATATTACACGGAGGCCCGCCGACGGCGAGACCGAGGCCACCGACAGTGGGCCTTATGCAAGAGGGTCCACAGCTAAGTATTCTAGAAGGCCGCCGACGGAGGGAAAGTCTGTTCTCTCACAAGGTGCATTGAATGTGGATGATTTTTGAAGGGATGCTTGAAAAACTCTTGGAAAATCTTCAACTAATTTAAAAGAAACAATTTGGGGCCGAAAAAAGGGGTCCACTAGCGTCCATTTGTGTCCACCACATGTCATCTAGTCCCCTAAAGAGTCAAGTGTGTGAGTCTAGTGAGTCTAATGAGTAAAAAAAGCTTTAGTTAGTGAGTTCAGATAGTGATATTTGTGAGGGATTCTTCGAGAAATTGTAAGAGTGGAAGTGAAGTGAGAGATTTCTTCCTCATTGCCATTTCGAAGGAGAATTTTACGTACTGAAAAGAAAGGAAGAAATTCTAAGGAACTTCAAGAAGTTCACTTGGGGAGGAATTTAAGATAAGTTGTATTTACTTGTTTTAGTTTGTAGAACTTTGCTTTTATATATGAAATACAAATTTTATCATATCCTCTCCATGAAATCTGAATAGTTTTTCTTGTCTTTCTCCTTGTTTTGATATTTTCGTGAAATGGTGATTTAAATTAGTGTGCCAAGAAAATTATAAATCAAGTTGTGATAATCTTTCACTTAAATCTTAATTTACTTTCAATTTGGCTAATTGATTAGTTAAAATATGTTGAACTTACAACTAAAGTGAAGATTACATCCGAGATTCAGGGAGTTTAAAGTCCTTGGAAGTAGGGTGCAAATAAATAGGGAAATAATTTTCATCGGGCGTAGAATTGGAGATTTTAGAGTGACAAACTAAAATCCTCAATTTTAGAGTGACAAACTAAAATCCTCAATTCGGTCCTATCGTTTGGGTGTTGAAGTGTAGATGTTAGCCCTCAGGTGAGGGGAACATGGGAGCTCCAAAGTGAGAGCCGGTATCCTCCTAGCCTAGCCGTAGATTCAGTAACCAAGCATAGGATTAGTCAATGTTCTTTATGCCTAGACCAAAGGGTAAATAATAGGTATGCTTCTATTTGGAATAACACATTTTAAACTAATTCTAATTATCCATTCACTTAAATTTCTTAAGAAAGGAGAAAGATTCTTGCTTATATATTTGAACTTCACTTTATTAGTAGAATTAGTTATCTGTGAGTAGAATTTGTTTATTAAGTCTTCATATTATTTTTGATTGCATATTAGTGACAGATAGGCAATTTGAATTTCTAAGTTGTGATTCTGAATTGGTTTTTATAATCCTAGTTCATGGCCTGTAAAATATTCCCTATGGGATCGATATCCAGGACTCCACTAGAGCTCTGTATTACTTGAGCGATACGTATACTTGCGTTGAATAGTAACTCTGTGATTATAGAATATATTATATACTTGTTACAAAAATTAAAATTATGCTAAGTGTGCGGAGTGGTTTAATTGTTGATTTGAATTGATGAACTTGTTAGAGTTTATGTTGTAATGTGGATTTTATATATAGAAGTGATGTAGTGTTATTTGTGTTAGTTAATGCTTGTGTGATGAAATAGAAGCTTAATGAAGTGTTAAAAGAGATTATGTAGGAAAAAATGATTGAAATTACAAAAAAAAAGTCAGACCCAGAAAAATTTTTGCACTGGCTCCGCCGGCTCCCAAATACAGAGACTTTGGCTGATTAGATAAATAGAGCGCCGCCAGTGCCCCGAATACAGAAAAAGACCAAAACCCTTATATTTGGCGATTTTGACCCTGATACCCGCAAATTTCTCCCTTGCTTTCATCTTTCTCTTCCATTTTCGCGAGTTTGAAGGACTAGGGCTTGCTAGATCTTGGATTTGAAGTGATTTCAAGGCTTTTCGAGACCAGATCTACACTTCTCTTGGTAAGAGCTTCACTTTGAGTTAATAATTTTTGATTTTCACCATAAGAATCTCTCACATTGCTTAGATTGAAATTTTGGGATTTCCTATGATGAAATTTGCTCTTACTTGTTTAGAATAATATTTGGAGAGTGCTACAATGTGGATTTGGAATTTATTAGAATTTTCTTGCAATTTTTTTTTAGAAATTCACATGGCTCTAAGAATGAGTAAGGGAAAGAGAAAATTTGATTTGATGAAGAAAAATTTGTCAATATCAAGGCATAATTTTGTTTTAATTCTTAACTTTACAATAAGAAGTGTATTCAGGATCGAGCTTTTGACAATCTTGGTGGATCTGTTGAACAGTTAATTACCGAGCATAAATGGGAAAGATTTTGTTATTTTACTGCAAATGCTGTTTTGGGTGTTGTAAGAGAATTCTATGAAAACTTACCCTGGACTGAGACAGAATATCTGCTAGTTCGAGGAAAAATGGTTATATTCACCCCTCAGCGTATCAATGCATTTTAATAGACTTGGGAACCTTTTGTATGTGAATATGAAAAATTTGATACCCTAGAAGTGAATTTGAAGTGATTGCTTTTCTGATAGATGAAAAAGGGGAATGGAAAGTGAGCCAAAAACAAATGATTAACTTCCCTGCTTCCAAGTTAAATGTTACATCTAAAGTCTGGCACTATTTCATCTCTGTAAGACTGTTACCTTCTTATCACCATAGTGAAGTTACAAGGGATAGAGCAATTTTGAATTATTGTATTCAGAATATGAAGAAGATTGATATTGAAGCTATTGTCTTCAAGAACATTCAGTCTATTAACTAGAGGAGAGACCACTGGAGGATTAGGACATCCTGCTCTGATTCATGCCTTGTGTGTACAATTTGGAGTAGAATTCAACAGTTTTGAAGAGGTAGCTATACCACTGAGACAGATTACCAAGACTATCATTTGTACTTATGAGTCTCATGTGGGAGCACGAGATGAGAGTATGAGTACTGATATTCCTACTACGAGCTACAACATTCCATCTACGTCTGAGCCCCCTACATTGTCCGATATTATGGAGCAGTTGAGATTACAGAGTGATAGTATGGATAGACTCCATGGTAGGATGGATTTGTTTGAGGCTAGAAGTGATGCGAATGAGGATTATATGAGAAAAAGATTTGAGTAGGATATTGCCTAGCATGATGCTCAGGTTAGATTCATGAGGGGGAAGACTGGTGTGATATTCCATACTTGCCCCAGCTATACACCGTATAGACCTGGTCCTGCTGACCCTACTGATGATGCTAGTGTTGAAGAGTGGTAGTTTGTCTGTTTCTGTTTCTGTTTTTCTTTTTATGTGTTGTGTTTTTGTGATGTAGTAGTTATTTACTTTGTATGTGATGTGTGAGCCTGTTGATGTACTGTAGTGTTGTAATGAAAAGTTGAAATTGTTAAATGAAATGTGTAGTGTTATGATAGTTTGTTTAGTAGTTGTGGTGTTTTGTTTAATGTTTAGATGGTTAAAGTTGATATCTCTTTACCGTGCAAATTTTTAAAAATTTTATATCACTGTTACTAACTATTTCATACCTGCTAGCTGTAAATTTTGACTAATACCAGATAGCTTTTGAAGATTTCAAGATCCTAACACAAAAAGGTTAGTTTCTTTTACTCTCTACTGTTTCAAATTTATTGAAATATTTAAGTTTGAGGAGGGTAGAAAAATATTAACTCTTATTTGTTCTCAATTATTATATTTTCAAAAATTATTATCATAACTTCTGGCAATTGAAACTCACTTTAAATAACTAAAACTTTTTATTTCAGTTGAATATTATGGAAAGATTGGATGAAAGTTTTTAGTAATAAAGGTTAATTTTATAGGGTTAAGATATTTAGTATGAAAGGATTTGATGATAGTTAACTATTTAAAGTAAAGAAACTGTATTTTTGAAATGTTAAGGAACTTAAAGTACTATGTGTTAAGAAGAGATTGTGAATTTATGAAGAATAATAAACTCATACCTAATTATGAAGTAAGGAGGTGTTTTAAGTTTGAACTTTAGAAAGAGGAGAGTGAAATTCAAAAGCATTAAAGGCTATCCAGATATAGTAATCATTATAAAAAAAATAAAAAGGAAAGAAAAGAAAAAAAGGATTGAAAAACAATCCCAAAAGAAAAAAAGAAATAAAAAAAAAGAAAAAGAAAGAAAAATATTTATGAGGAGAAGCTTGAGGAGATGCCTAATTAAAAATTGGCTTCACTTGAGTGACCCTAAAGGGAGAACTTGATTTCATTTCTGAATTTATATTTAAAGTATTGGTCTACATTCTGATGAAGTTTGCATGAACTCCTTTTTCATACAGTCTTTCAAGGCACTCTTAATGTGACAACTTATGGTTTATCTTGAAATAAATAGAAGACTAGAACCTTTAGACTTGATTGCTGAATATTATTATACCTGTAATGTTGACTCGAGTTACTGAATTTCTTTCTAAAAGTCTTACCAATATATTTCTTTGAATGAAAAATTTTAGTGTCCTACAGGTGAATAGTACATAGCCTTAAGTTATATATTTATTTAGTAAAAGGATTACTTGAGGACATGTAATAGTTAAGTTTGGGGGATTTTGATGCACCAAAAATATATACTGTTTTTGCTATATAATTTTACCCATTTTTGGTGATATTGCACTTGAAAGAAAAATATTTTTCAAGATTAGTTGCAAGAATGATGATTTTAGGTGATTGTAGCAAAAGAAGCAAAAAGGAACGAATTCAGAGCAGAAAGGAGCAAAATGGGAGAAAACAGCTTCTGGCGCCGCCGAGGCCAACTTCCAGAGACTCCAGAATTAAATGGGCGATAGAGCGCCGCCGGCGTCCGATAAAAATGAAAAGTTTTGGCAACTTTTTGAAGGGATGTTTAAGGAAACTCTTTGGAATTCGTTTCTAACATTTATGTAACTGTTTTTGAACAAAATTTGAGAAGGGGAGAAGAGTGTAGTAGTAGAGTGAGTGTGAGTTTAGAGTATAGAGAGTGTGGGTTTATAGTTTGGGTTTGGAACAGTGAGTATAGAAGTGAAGATTTGAGAGGGATTCTTCTCTAATGAGTGAATGAGAAGGATTAAAGTGAGAGATTGCTGCTTCCTTTCCATTCTAATGAGTGAATTGAGTGCTGCAAAGAAGAGAGAAAAAGATTCAAAGGAACTTCAAATGATTTGCTTGAGGAAGAGAAAGAGATAAGTTGTATTTGTTATTGTGGTTTGTATGACTTTTCTTTTATATATAAAATCCATGTTTTATTGTGTCTTCTCTAAGAATTCTGAGTAGTATCCTTGGTCTTTTTTCTTGTATAGAAATGTGATGATGGGATGATGTGGATTTGAAGTGTTTTTAAAGTATTGAAGAAATTGTGATGGTTTTTCATTTCGAACTTAATTTACTTTTCGATCTGACCAATTGAATTGTTAAAATCTGTTGTTGTACATTAACTCCGAAAGAATTGAGTGTCCTACAACAATAATGAAGAATCCATTCAATGTCCATGAATGAATTGCGTAGTTCATGGGAATTGAGTGCAAATAAATAAGGAAATGTATTTTGATGGGCTTCAAATTGGAGGTTTCAGGGTGACAGACTGAGATCCCCAATTTGGTCCTAAGATTGGTAACTAAAGTCAAATGTTAGCCTTTAGGTAAAGGGTGAGTGGGAGCTCCGTAGTGACAGCTAGTATCCTCCAAACCTAGCCTTAGATTTAGAGACTGAATTTAGGATATGTCGATGTTTTTTACATTCTTGGAAGAGGGGGTACTCTTTTGTGGGTAAACAAACATTTATTCTCCTATTTGACACAATAGAATAATCATTCTATATCATTCACACATCATATACTCTTTGCAAGAGGAAAGACACTTTTCATATATATCAAAACCTTTCAAATACAAAGCTTAGTGTGTATGTGTTAGTTAATTCTGTTTAAAGATATTAGAAGTATTTGTGGTTTGCTTAACTGTTACTGTTTTCTGCATCTTGTTAGTAGAAGTAAAATTAAACTTTAATTGCAATTGGAGTATTGGATTTCAGTATCATGCTATTTATTGTAAGGAATGTGCCTTCCTTGTGGAATCGATAACCAGGACTCTATTAGAGCCCTGTATTACTTGATACGATACATATACTTGCGTTGAAGTTTTGACTTTACAAAATAATTATAAATATATAAATTTGGGTTCATAAGTTCTTGCATAATAAAAATTCCGCATCAGGACCCCGTCAGGGCTCTTACTTTACGGCGCATATTGCGATTTAATTGAGTCTAGGCCGAGATCTTAGGGTTTTAGTGTGAAAGGCTTACAGGACATACCAGTTGGGGACGAAGACGCGTGGCCGTTGGATGGAGCGTGTATCAAATGGACGGTTCTGATAGCTCCAAATGGAGTGTGGTAAGGAAAGCGTGTGGTCGAGTTCATTGGCGGCACCCAACCGGAGAGCGCAGCGTAGTCTTTCGACACTGCTGAGGTTGAGTTGGCACTAACACATTTAAGTAGAAAATTTTGGATTTTCTGTATTTATTTAATTCCCATAGCTTTAAAAATTCTTAACTTGGTGTAGAAAAATCATAAAAATAAAAGAAAAATACCCTTTTGCTTAGTGAACAGAGGAGAACAATGTGGAAATGGTTTCAAGTTTATTTGATGCATGTTTTATTTTTAATTAATTAAAAACTATTTTGTGTATTTCAATTCTCCATTTGCATGTATATTTCACCGAGGCATGAAACTTATGGCTTTTGTTCTCTTTTTCATGTGGGATCTTTCCTGATTTTTTCAAGTTCAGGGGAGATCTTTGTGAGGAGATCTCTATTTTTCAAGTTGTAGGTTTCTATTTTAGTATAAAAGTTATAATAATTAAAATATTTATAATAAAAATCCAAAGTAAATTTTGGTACATTCACTGTGACTAGAGGAACATAAGAACAATATAAAATGGATTTAACTCACTAAGTATAACCCTAATTATGATTAAGCCCCAAATCTTAAAGAAAATTAAATTGGGTTAAATGTAAATGTAAATAACCTAAAAATCATTCTCCACTATAATTTAAGGTCAGAAAAACTTACCATAAAAATGTTCAATTCAATTGGAGTTAATTTAAACACCTAAATGAATCTTCCAAACTAAATCACATTTTTAACATTTATATAATTATAATAATTAAAATGCACTTCAAAAAATTACTAAATTAATTTTGGGAATTCTCTATAGTAAGAGGAGCCTTTTAAAAATAAAATTGTGATTGAACTAAAATTTTCATTTTTAAACAATATTTTAATATTTAAATAATCAAAAATTAATAAAAATCATTAAATAATAAAATGAATGAAAATGTTATAAATTGCCTCCTTATCACTTAGTAACAATTGGAATTTTTTTTCCTAAACCTCTAAGTAAAGATATTAAATTTTAAAGGGTTTTTAAAGCTTAAAAATGGATTTTTTCCTAATTTCTCACTAAAATAATTCTAATAATTAAAATATAAATCACAAAAATATGAAACTTACTTCTCTGGGTTCCCTGCCCTCAGGGACATTTCTAAAAAATATAAAACATAATTTTCAAAGTAAATAATATTTTATATTTAATTAATACTCCAGAAATAAAAATAATTGTAATAATTAAATTAAAATTCAAAAAATCATGAAATCTAGTCCAAGTGGTGAACCTCTAGTAAGTTATTTAAAAATAAATATTGTGTTTTGATTAAGTTATAAAATTATCTTTGAAAATCCTTATTTTTGCATTAAAATAATTCTATAAATTAAGTTAAAATTGGAAAATCACATTTTCTCTTTTAATGTTTTAATTGATCCATAAGTGGGGTAACATAAGAAATTTTAAAGTCGTTTGAGCTAAGTTTTATTAAATATAAAGTATTAAGGCATTAAGGGCAAAATTATAATTTTAAAGAATTTAGCCTTAATTAAAATTTAGGCCTAATTAAAGGGTAAATGGGCAATTAATGACCTTAATAAACATATTGGAATGATTGAAACATAAGGCGATAAGTGGTAGAAACCAATCTCACTTTTGTCATTATAAAGGATAAATTGATGATTTTTTTAATTATTTTAATTTGGAAGATAATCAAAATTAAATGATCCTCAAGGTTAGGGGTTAACTTTGGAAGTCTATAATCAACTAATATAATCAACTAATATAATACCCCTAGTTTGTTTTTAATGATATTTTCATTATCTTGATAAGAGTCATAATCACATAAGTCAATATTTTCTTTAAATTCCAAATATACGCACTAAAGTCTTAAGGGCTTAGTAGTGAACCAGGCTTAATTAAGTTTAATTAATGAGGTTTAGAAAAGAAAGCTTAACTAATATTAAAACCTTTTTTGAAACACTACAATCCCAATAAAAGAAAACTAGTTAGAATTCTTAATGAATCAAGTTTGCCACATACAGGCCTTTACTCACATAATTCATAAATAAAATATCAAGTGATAGTTACCCCACTTTTTGGGATGATTAAAAAATCCATGTTTATTGAGCATAAGGGTATGAAATAGATGAATCATTTAATGAGTATGATAAGTTCAAATGAACTCAAGAAAGTTTAAAAGGGTTGTTAAATATCTAGGTATCCTGTAGATCTTTTCATAAGTCTTATGGACATCTGGTAGGACGACTGAGCCTTACTTATTAAAGTAAAGCATCTCTCAAATGAAATAAATAGGACTCACTAAGTTGTGACATAGGATTTTTGTAGGTATGTGACGAACCTATCTATAGGCTTTTACTTTCCTGCAAATTATTAATGATTATTGCAAATATACTAAAGTTTCAGGTGGAGGAAAGAGAAGACTCGCCAGATACGCTTTTATAGTTTACAACACCTTTTTTCTCTGCATTACCTTTATTGTACTTTTCTTGCTTACAAGATTTCATGACTAAATAACAAATGTCACCTACATGAAAACCATAACTTTTAGAATAGCCGCTAAACTGAAACCAAAATCAAAATTAAAACAAAATAAAGATAAAATTCACCGCCACAACAATCAAAATATAAAACAACTCAAAATTTAATCACAAACAGAATAAAATCATAAGAGAAACTATATTAAAACTTATTTATTAGATGATCAAGAATAGATCGAAGGATGCAACCTACGACTGCTAACGAAATTTCCCACGGTCTAAATGAAAGTATTGAACTCATTTAGTTGAGTTTAGTAAATTCATTTGTACAAAGTGAATCCTAAGAAAATGCTGGTGCCGGAATGATGGAACCGTGGGATCCTAATATGTGTCGCTATAATCAACTTAAATATTCCCTTAATAAGACATTATGACACCTTAATTTAAAACCTTTATAAAACATGACACTTTTCTCATCTATTTAATTTGACACTTCTACAACTAAACCTGCTACAACGAGGAGCTTGGAGCATTCATAGTGGGTAACACGACTATCTTCAAAAAAAAAAACTCCTTAGAAATGAACAGATCATAAGAATTCATGGCAACTAGCTTAGTGTAGCATAAACTCTCACTTTTTCTCATTAGGTCTTTGCACCTTGTGCAATATAAGCCCTAACTTGTTTTTATTTAACTCCAAGGTTCTTCTTAGATCTCACTTTAAATAACTTGTTTTAAAACCTAAAAGGCCACCTTTTTTTTAAGACACATTAAAAGCCCATCCAAAACAATTTCAAAATCTCAAAACCTATTTCAAAACCCATATGACATCTTCATTGGTCATCCATTTAATCAAAATCATTCCCTAAGTCCTAAGCCAATCATAAAATAAATCCAAATCAAGCTTCATGCCAATTTTCCTTAAATTCATCAAAAATTTCAAAATCCCAAAATCCCAAAAAGACTATTTACATGAAATTGAGCCAAGCCACTCCTAAGCTATGAGCAAGCCTTTGAGCTATGCTCAAACCACATGAAAGCCATGGGAATCTTGGACTTGTCATCAACCCATCTATGGCAAGAGGAGGAGAGCCTTTAAGCACCCCTTAAAAGTCATTAACCCTTCACATGACTCCCCTTAACCCAAAATTAATCTAAATATTCTTGAATGGGGACCTCAACACCCATTCCTAGCTGACTCACTTGACCTCCCTAAGCCCAAATTAGAACTTGGAAAGGTGCACTCAACCCAAACCCCTGACTTGACCAAATTGAACCTAAAATAACCCCCTCACCTTACCACTTAAAGCAAAGTTCTTTACACATGCCCATGGCTGATTGATTGCATCAAAACCCAACCCTGACTCCCCTAACCATGAGAGTGACCCATGCCTACCGGCCAGCCGTCTGGATAGCCAGAAAACACCATGACCGAGAGTACCCATTTGATTCAAAAATTCAAATTGAACCTGCTGAGCTGTCCTATGGCCAATGACCATTTTGGCTATTCTTCCCTTGACCTAGGCAGTAAATCCAAGCCTTCAAACCCCCCTGGAGGCCCTCCAGCCATGCCTATTTAAACCCCACCACCTCTCGGCCAAAGAAGGTGATGAACAAAACCTTACCAAAACTCTGCCAAAATTGCTCCACACTCTTCTCCATACATAGAACACTTGATCCCCACTGAAATCCAGCCCTAATTCCCTCTGGCCGAGCTTAATTTCTGAGTTTAATTTCAAGGCTAAAACCAGGACACTTCACCACGGTGAGCCGATCCTCAAATTGATTGACTCTACACCTTCACCAGACCAAGAGAAGAAGTTCCCCAGCAAAAGCCCCCTCTCCAGGCCAGCCATTTCTTATATCGGCCAAGCTTTAAAATCGGGCCTGGTGGAAATCGGGTCTAGGCAATTCACCAGAGCCAAAGACTTCATCTGGAGCTTCCTTGAGTTCAATCGAAGGTGCCACAACTCTCTGATTGAAGCTTCACGTCTCAGAGCAAAGTTATGGATCTCTCCTTCCTCCCGAGCTTCTGTGAATTCTCAATTTTGTTTGGCTTAATTTCATAGCATGTTAGCTGTAAAGATGTGTGCGTCTTGTTGAGACGAATCCATAGAGTATAAGAACATAAAATTTGGTGGAGAAATGAGAGAGATCTTAGGGTTTTAGTGTGGACGGCTCTCAGGTTAGGACGACTGGGGACGATGAACGGATGCCATCCAGTTGCGCGTGTATCAAATGGATGGTCAAGATCGAGCCGGACGAGGAGATGAAACGAGACTGCGGGCCGCATGGCATCCCAATCAGATGGAAGTGTCAAATGGCAGAGCGACGCATGTAGCTTCGGAGCTGCCGAGGTTGACGCGACGCTGACTGGTTTAAATAGAAAAATAGGGTATTTTTGATTTATTTAAATTCCAAAAACATCAAAAATTCATATCTTTGTGTAGAAAAATAACAAAAATACAATAAAAGTACCCTCTTGCTCAGTGAACAGAGGAAAACAATGTGGAAAAAGAATTAAGTTATTTTGATGAGTATTTTATTTTTAATTAATTATTTACTAATTTTAGTATTTTAATTCTCCATACATGCATACAGTTTACCATGGCATGAGACCATAAGGCTTTTGTAGCCTCTGTTCTTGGGAACATTCCCTGAATTTTCCAAGGCCAGAGGCCATCTCTGTGGCAAGATATTGATTTTTCAAATTTATGTATCTGTTTTGATGTTTTAATTCCAGTAATTAGCATGTTGCTTAGAAAATTTTAGGAAAATTTGGGGAGGTATCTTATGACCAGAGGACCCTAAGAAAATTATGGTTTTGTTTAATTCCTTAAGAATAACCCTAAATGGCCTAAACACCCAAAATTGAGTTTTAATTAATTAAGATTAACCACACATCAAAATTACTTGAAAACAACTCTCCACTGTCACTTAGGATGCAAAAAACCTCACATAAAAATTTGAAGTAAATTAGAAATAATTTAACCCATTAAATGAATTATTTAAGTTGTATGACTATTTTTAAAATTAAAAAATTCATAAAACCTAAAATACACTTAAAATTCACCAAAATGATTTTGAGGTCTCTCTGATATTAGAGGAGTCTAGGAAAATTAAAATTGGAATTTTCTAAAAATTTTCATTTTTAACTATATTTTTAATATTTTAACAATTAAGAAATAATAAAAATCACAAAAATATTAAAAATCATAAAAATGTCACATTTTGCCTCCTAATCACTTAGGAACAAACCAAATATTTTTCTCAAGTCTATAGGTTGAGAAATTGAATTTTAAAGGCTTAGGACAATTTTTAATATTAAAAAATGAATTTCCCTACATTTTCACTAAATTAATTCTAGTAAATCAAAGAAAAATCAGAAGAATATAAAATTTGCGTCTCTGGACTCCTCGAGGTCAGAGAGATTTATGAAAAATATAAAATTCATTTTTCAACTTTAATTTTATTTTATAATTAATTAATACCATAAAAATCAAAATAATTATAATAAATAAAATATATTTCAAAAAATCACCAAAATTGGTCTAGGTGGTTCTCTGATTAGTAGGGACATTCCAAAAGTTTCCTAAGGATAGAAATCTCACCTTGGTCATGTTGTTGAATTTTCATTGAAAACCCTCATTTTCTCACAAAAATAAATATATAAATTAAATTAAATTTAGAAAAATCATATTTTCTCCTCTAGTGTCTTAATTGACATATGAGTGAAGTGACATAAAACTTTTAAATTCATTTGAGCTTAATTTGATGAGTTATGAAATAAATAAGCCTAAAGGGGCATAAAGGTAATTAAAGACTTTAACCCTAATTAATATTTAGGTCTAATCAAAGGGAAGGTAAAATATCTGATCTTAATTTTCCCTTGGGTGATTGAAACTTAAGTAATTAAGAGGTGGAAACCCATTATTCATCTTGAAAATATTTAAAGTGAAAATTAATTAATTAAATAATTAAAATTTTGGAATAATAATCAAAACTTGGATTATTAAAGTTGGGGATATGACTTGAGAAGATATCAACCCTTTAATTTAAGACCCCTAAATAAATCACTTTGATAATATTTAACTCTTAATTAAACTTAAGATGATAATTGGAATTAATAATTAAATAATTAAAAGGAAAATAACCCTTAATTAAATTAAAGTTTGAAACATTAAGTGATTTAATAACTTAATTAAATTAAATTGAGAACAATAAAATTAATTTATCATTTGAAAAAAACCTAAAACAAATTTAAAACATTAAAATTAATCTAAAATATTAAGATCATTAAAATATAAAGATTTAAATTGAATTAAAACAACTTGAACACTATTCCAAACTTAAAATTATTAATTAAAATTTTATAACTAAACCAAATCATTTTAAATCATCAATTCCAATCTTCTAATTAAGAATTGTTAAAATCTTCAACAAATTAATTTACCCCTAAAGGATTTCATTATCATAACTCTTAAATAATGCATTAAGTGAAATGTCACTTCACTCATAGGATAATCAAACATCCTAGTTCACTGAGTAAGAAGCAAAACTTAACTAAATCTCTTGAATGATTAATTCACTTGTACAATGAAATTCATTTGGACTCAAAATAATATTAGAAGTATTGAAAAGATGTTTAGGACTCGTCCTAAGCACTTTCTCAATACGATGGGATGTTTTAGAAGAACAACTGAACTTAATTGTTCTTTGGTGAAGAAAATCATCCTTAACAAAACATAAGAACCTAGACATCATAGGAATTGACTAGCTATAGGATTAGGATTTTGGTAGATAACGAAAAACTTCCCTTAGCTTTACCTAGGTATTTTCTTGCAATTATATAAATGCTTTAACCTGTGTTTTAAGTGCAGGAGAAAATAAATAGGATTGCTTACCAGGTACGCTTTTATTTCATTACAATTTATTTACCTGCACTGTACTTTACTTCTCTTGCATGTTAAACAAGAATGTCACCTTGCATGAAAACTAAAACCTTTAGGATATCCAAAAAACTGAAACCCAAAACTAAATTAAAAGTCATAACAAGATAAAATTCACCGCCACAACATTCAAAATATAAAACAACTCAAAATTTAATCACAAACAGAACTACAAAACTACAACTACAACTAAATTAAAACGTCTCGTTGGATGATCAAGAAAACCTCGGATGATGTATCCCACATGTTGCTAACGGGATTTCCCATAGTCTAAATGAAAGTGTGGAACTCATTCAGTTGACTTTAGCAAATTCATTTGGACTAAGTGAATCCGATGAAAATAATAGTGCTGGGATGACGGAACCGTGGATCTTAATTGGTTCTGTTTAACCAACTTTAAGATTTGTTTTAATTAACACATTAAAAATATTTGGGCTTTAAGATTTCTCTAAACCAAAACACTTCTCTCATCTCCTGATTTTCACTTTCTAGAACTAAACCTCTGCAACAACAAGGAGCTTGGAGCATAGAGGGCAGCACGACCATCTTCGTCAAGAAACTGAAATCTACATCAACAAAACCTTTCTTAGAATTAAATAACAAAATCATAGGATTTCGAGGTAGTTTTCTTAGTGCAACATAAATCCTCAACTCTTCATTAGACATTTGCATAATCATGTTATGTAAATTAAGCCCTAATCGTTCTTAGGACTCCGAGGTAGTCGTTCGGTACGACATAAACCATCACATCTTCGAGGCTACTTGTGTGATTATGTCATACAAACATAAGTCCTAATTAATTAAAATTAGCGAGGATTGCAACATTAAATAATACTCTTAAATTGAAGCAAAACAATTAGGATAGTTTGGGAAGCTGCCAAGATTCTTCTTGGATCCTCAGCTTCTCCTACTTCTCTTCCTTTGGACTCCTGAAATTAACTGTTCCAAATTTGAGCTATTCCCTATCGAAATTTCCAAAGTCCAATTGTTTGAAAACCTTAAACTTTGAAATTATTGTCGGCATATTTTTAGGTTGTGTGTTTTATTTTGAAAAGGGGGGTCGCCTAACAGAAGCTGTCGGCGAATTTTTAATTTAATTAAAATAAATAATTTGAAAGTAGTATTTGATTTTGAAAATAATTTTAAATTTGAAGGTTTTAAGATATGAGATTAAACCGATCTCACATCCCAAGTAGTTTATATAAACGAGCACCGCACCACAAACCGTGTATCTATCCCTAAGGATAGACACACTGCTTGACGGTGGGGCTTGATTAAATAAACTAGAAGATTTGTGACATCCGTTTGGTCTGCGAACCAATTTTATAAGCCGACAAAATTCTCCTCGCTTAATATGAAAACATTAAACGGGGTTTATATTACCCGGGTTCTTTAAAATTCCCTATAAGGGCAAGCCCCTATATTTAATTACATCTTAAGTGATGGGAATCACCTAAGAAAACTCTCGATAATAATCAATAATTACGCTCTCAAGGATTTCAAAGTTTAAGATTTTCAAGGGATTGAATTTTGGAATTTCAATAGGGAATGGATCAAGTTTGGAACATTTTGTTTTGTGAATCCAAAGGAAGAAAAGTAGGAGAAATCACAGATTCGAAGTGAACTTCGGTAATTTCCCGACTATCCTATTGTTTGGCTTGAATTTAGGAAAGTCCTAATGTTTATTTAGTATTTCAATCTTGCCAATTTTAATTAATTAGGGCTTATATTTGTATGATAAAATCAAACAAATAGCCTAGAAGATGTGAGGGTTTATTGTCGTATCGGACGACTACCTCGGAATCCTAAGACCGTTTAGGGCTTAATTTGCAATGCAAATGCCTAACGAAGGGGTTGAGGATTTATGTTGCACTAGGCAAGCTACCTCGAAGTCCTATGGCTTTGTTGTTTAATTCTAAGAAGGTTTTCGTTGAAGTAGGTTCAAGTTTTGTTGATGACGATGGCCGTGCTTGCCCACCATGCTCCAAGCTCCTTGTTGTTGCAGAGGTTTAGTTTTAGAAATCATAAATCGGGAGATGAGAAAAGTGTTTTGGTTTAGAGAAGTCTTAATTTTCCAAGTGTTCTTGTATTTTGATTAAAACAAATCTTAAAGTTGATTATAACGACACCGGTTAAGATCCCACGGTTCCATCCTTCCGGCATCATTATTTTTATCGGATTCACTTAGTCCAGATGAATTTGCTAAACTCAACTGAATGAGTTCCACACTTTCATTTAGACCGTGGGAAATCCCGTTAGCAACACGTAGGTTACATCATCCGAGGTATTCCCGATCATCCAACAGGGCGTTTTAATTTAGTTGCAATTGTAGTTTTGTGTTCTGTTTGTGATTAAATTTTGAGTTGTTTTATATTTTGAAATGTTGTGGCGGTGAATTTTATCTTGCAATGACTTTTAACTTAGTTTTGGTTTCAGTTTTAGGGACTATCCTAAAGGTGTGGGTTTTCATGCAACAGTTGTTTTATCATGCAAGAAAAGTGAAGTGCATGCAGTTAAAGTAAATTGCAAGAAAGTAAATTGCAATAAAATAAAAGCGTACCTGGAAGGTCTTCCCGTCATCCCAAGCTACACTTAAAACACAATTAGAATATTTAAGCAAGTTCCTAGGTAAAGCTAAGGGAAAGGTTATGGTTTTCTACCAAATTCCTAATCCTATAGGCTAGTCATCCCCTATGACGTCTAGGTTCTTTGTGTTTTTGTTTGAGGACGATTTTCTTCATCAAAGAACAATTAAATTCAATTGTTCTTATAAATATCCTATCATATTGAGGAAGTGCTTAAGGAGAATCTTAAACATCTTTTCAATATTTTTAGGATTGTTTTAAGTCCAAATGAATTTAATTATATAAATGAATCAATCGTCCGAGGTTTTCAAGTTTTGTTAACTTGCCAGGTGAATTAAGACATTTGAATATCTTATGAGTGGAGTAACACTTCATTTAATGTTTCATTTAGGAGTTATAATAATCAAAGCTTTCGAGGGTAAATTAGTATTCAAATGATTTGATTTAAGTTAAAGGGTTTAAATTTGGAATAGTGTTCAAGTTGCTTTATATTTAATTTCTTTTATGTCTTAGGTGATGTTATATTTAATTCAACTTAATTTAATTGAGCTTTAATTTAACTTAATATAGTTCAATTTAATTTGATTTGATGTTTAATTAATTTGATTTGATTTAATTTTAATTTAATTTGATTTGATTTAATTTAATTATTTAATTTAATTTAATTTAATTTAATTTAATTTAATTTAATTGTTTAATTTAATTTAATTTAATTATTTTATTTAATTTAATTTAATTTAATTTAATTTAATTTAATTTAATTTAATTTAATTGTTTAATTTAATTTAATTTAATTATTTAATTTAATTTAATTTAATTTAATTTAATTTAATTTAATTGTTTAATTTAATTTAATTTAATTATTTAATTTAATTTAATTTAATTTTAATTTAATTTTAATTTACTTTATTTTTAATTTTAATTGAAATTTTAAAAGAATTTAATAATTCAATTAAGTCTTTTAATGTTTTACATTTGAGTTATCATTTTAATTAAGAGTTGAGTATTAATGATATAATTAGTTTAGGGATTTTTAAATTAAAGAATAAATCTCTTCCTAATAAATATCCCTATTTTAATAATTCCAATTCATTATTCCTCAAAATTTAATCTATTATTTAATTAAAGTTTAATCATTTTAAAATTATTTAATGGGTTTCTACCCTATAATTATTTAAATTTCAATCATCCAAACCAGATTAAGATCAAATATTTTACTTGTTAATTTTATTAAACCTAAAGTTTTAATTAAGGGTTAAAATTTTAATTACCATTTTACCCTTTAAGCTTAATAATTTCATAACTCACTAAATTGAACCCAAATGAACTTGAAATTTTTATGTGACTTCACTCATATGTCAATAAAGACATGAGAGGAGAAAATGTGATTTTTCTGTATTTAATTTATTTATATAATTATTTTTAGTTGAAAATAGAGATTTTCAAGGAAAATTTGATAACATGACCAAAGGAAAGTTTCTGTCCTTAAGAAAATTAGGGGACATTCCTAATGACTAGAGAAGCACTTGGACCAATTTTGGTGATTTTTTGAATTATATTATTTTTATTATAATTATTTTGAGTTTTGGAGTTTTAATTAATTTAAAAATAAAATAGATGTTGAAAAATGGGTTTTATATTTTTTAAAAATCTCTCTGATATCAAGGAAACCAGAGAAGCAAATTTTGCAATTTTCTGATTTTTCTATGATTTATTATAATTATTTTAGTGAAAATGCTAGAAAATACATTTTTTAATTTTAAAATTACCTTAAAACTTTAAAATTCAATATCTCACTAAATAGACCTAAGAAAAATGTGGGATTTGTTCCTAAGTGATTAAAATTCAAAATGTGACATTTTGGTGAATTTTATTATTTTTGTGATTTTTATTATTTTTTAATTATTAAAAATATTAAAATATTATTAAAAATCAACTTTTTTAGAAAATTGAAATTTTAATTTTTTTAGATTCCCCTGATACCAGAGAGGCTCCAAAACCAATTTGATGGATTTTTAAAAAGTATTTTAAAAGTTATGAATTTTTAAAGTTTAAAATGGCTAAGTGACTTAATCAACCCAATTAGTGGGGCTAACCAAGTCCAATTGACCTCAAATTTTTATGGTGGATTCCTCTGATCCTAAAGGTCAGTGGAGAATATATTTCAAGTCAATTTGATGCCTGGTTAACTCTAATTAATTAAAGACCTATTTTGGGTGTTTAAGCCAATTAGGGTTGTTTTGAATGAACTGAGCCAAAATCTATTTTTCCTAGGGTTCTCTGGTCATAAGGAACATCACCAAATTTTCCTAGAATTTATTTCACAATATGCTATTTACTGGAATTAAAATACTCAAAACGATGACTCTGAACTTGAAAAATCAAGAACTCTTCATAGGGATGGCCTCGACTTTGGAAAATTCGGGGAATGTTCCCAAATTCGGAGGCTTCAAAAGCCCTATGGTCTCATGCCATGGTGAATTGTATGCATGCATGGAGAATTAAAACAATGCAGAGAGTAAATAAATCATAAAAAGTAAAATATTTGATGAAATTAAGTGATTTCTTTTCCACATTATTCTCCTCTCTTCACTGAGCAAGAGGGTATTTTTATTTTATTTTTTTTGATTTTTCTACACAGAGATATGAATTTTTGAAGTTTAGGGAATTAAATAAATCAAAAAATCCCTAATTTTCTACTTATCCGAGTCGGCGCCAACGCATCCTCGGCGACTCCGAAAGGCCGCGCGGTGCGCTCCCATTCGACTCCGCCACTTGAGTCGGCGGCCGGGCCCCGCGGTTCTCGTACCGTCTCCGGTCCGACGCCATCCGAGCCGTCCGTGCGCGCGTGTATTGAATGGACGGCATCCGTTCATCGTCCCCAAGTGTTCTCGCCGAGAGCCGTGCACACTAAATCCCTAAGATCTCACTCGATTCTCCATGGATTTTCATGTTCTTATGCTCTATGGATTCGTCTTGAAGAGACGAACACATCTATACGGTTAACATGCATTGAAACTAAAGCATTTAAAATGGAGAATCTCCAGAAGCTCGGGATGAAGAGTTAGCTCATACCTTGGCTCAGAGAAGTGTGGCTTCGATGCGAGAGTTGTTGCACCTTCGATTGGGTCTAGCAAGCTCCGGATGAAGTCTCCTGGTCGCAGTGAATCGTCCGGATATGATTTCGACCAAGCTCGATCACAAAGCTTGGAGAGTTCGGAGCAACTGGGTGGTACGGAGATGGGGCTTTTGATGGTAGACACCTTCCCTTGGTCCGGTGAAGGTGTAGAGCCAATCAATTTGGGAATTGGCTCACTGTGGAGAAGTGTCCTGGTTTTGGGTGGAATTTCGACTACGAAATTGAGCTTTCGGAAGGAGAAATGGCGGGGGAATTTCCTCTGGGGATCAAGTGCTCTAAGGGTGGAGGAGGGTCCGGAACAATTTTGGCGAGTTTTGGCAAGGTTTATGCTTCTCTTCTTCTCATGGCCGAGAGGGGTGGAGTTTAAATAGAAGCTGGTGGGGGCCTCCTGGGGGAGTTAGGGCTTGGGATCGACTGCTCCGGTGAGGAGAAGAACGGCCATGGTGACCACTAGGCATGGGGCGGCTCGGCGAGTGAGAATTTCAATGTTGGCTCACATGTGAGCTCTCGGCCATGGTGTTTTCCGGCGGCTCGGTGGCCGGCCGCGAGCAATGGTCACCATCTTGGTCGGGTGGGTCGAGGTTTGGAGGTTTGTGCAATCAATTGGCCATGGACATGTGTAAAGGCTTTGATCCAAAGTGGAATGGGGCATGGCTAGATTTGTACCTAAATGGGTCAACCCACCCATTTGGGCTAGGTGCACCCTTCGAGGTGGCTTTGGATGCTGTGGGGGATCGAAAGGGATCGAGTTGGTTTGGCATGGAGAAGTCTCCATCCAAATATATTTGGATTAAATTTAAGTTTAGGTGAAACATGATTAAGGCTAATGAGCTTTAGGGATTAAGGAAAGCCCCCCTCTTCTTACCCAATATGGCATGGTGGAGTGTCCAAAGCTCTCATGGCTCACATGTGGCTCATGCATGGCTTCATGGCTCACCTTTGGCTTAGCGAAAAGTTTGGTCAATTTCATAAAAAAAGGATTTTAAGGATTTTGGATAATTTGGTGGAAATTTGGATGAAGCTTCATTTAGAAATATTTGATCATTGGTTTAGGACTTAGGGATGATTTTAATTGAAAGTATGATGAGGGGAAATGTCATATGGGCTTTGGAAGAATTTTGGGCTTTTTTGAAAGGGCTTTAGATGGGCTTTTAAGATGGATTAGGAAAGTGGGCTTTTGAATTTTAAAATGGATTTTGGGATGAAATTTTGTAAAGAGGTTGGGCCAAATAATTGTTGGGTTTAGCTCATAGATGTGTCATGAGTGATTTGAAACAAATTGGGGGTGATTTGGATTTGAATTGGGTTGAATTTGGGTTAGGTTTGGGCTTAGGTCAAAAATGGGCCTCTTAACCTTGGGTTGAGTTTGAGTGGGGTTTGGGTTCAAATTTTGGGCAAATCATGTTAGGGTTTTGTTTGTGGGAATGTTAAGGAAGATTTAGAAAAGATTTGAGGTTAATTGGAGTTGAATTGGGTGAGTTTGGGTTAAGTTTGGGTCATGGGTCTAAATTGGGCTTTAAGGCCAAAAGTGAGATTGGATCCAAATGTCAATCAAATTGGACTTGGATTTGGTCTAGATTGGTATTGGGAATGTTGAATGGAAGTTTAGAATTGAATTGGACCAGAATTTGGGGTCAATTGGGTAGGTTTGGTTTGACATTGGGTTCACTTTGGGTTAAAATGGGTGAAATTGGGGTTTTGACAAAAGTAAGGTAAATTGACAAAATTGGCCCATGGTGTAGTTGGACAAAATGAAATTGGGAATATTTGGGATTTTTTGGAATTTTTTTGGGAATTTTCTGAATTTTTGGATTTTTAGGCCAAGAAGGGTATTTTGGGTATTTAGAGGGTATTGGGAGGTATTTTTGGAATTTTGGGTATGGATAATCAATTTGAGTGATGTGGAGATGTTTGAGAGTGATTTTGGAAAATTTTGGCTAATTTGGAAATTTTGCAAAAATTTGGGTAATTTCAAGGGTTTTGGGTAGGTTTAGTAGGTGTAGGGTCCCGGGGTCAAAATTGAAAATTTGGGAAATTAAAGATTGGGTGAATCTAGGTGGAAAGAAATCATTTTGGTTGAGCCATGAAGCCATTTCAAGCCCATATGAGCCATGAAGCCATTTCAAGCCCATATGAGCCATGAAAGGACTCATTTGAGGCATTCACTATGTTGTTCACTAACCCTCTTAGCCAAGAGCTTAGGGGTTAAGGACCATCCATGTGAATCACCTACATGAGTCGGGAGGTTAAGTTGGGTATGGGTGTGGTTTTAGGAAGTGTGTGGAAATGTAGTGTGTAAGTGTAGTGTGTATGTAAGTGTATGTGTAAGTCGGCCCCTTCACTGAGACCGGGCCACCTGGGGCGATCCTAAGGCCAAAGAGTCCTATAGGAACTCATCCTTTAAACTTCCACATTTGATTTCAACCCTCTAGGTGATTAGGGGTCTATAGTCAAGTTTGTGGAGTTTGCGGGGAGTTTAGAAGTGGTTTGAATTTCTAAAAGGCGGGTCCCAATTCTAGTCCTCTAAGATAGTCAAAGGAAAAGCCTAAGGCTAGATCCTAAGCACTAAAAAGAAGAAGGGCAGACCTCATCAAAAATGAGGTCAACAATTATTGAGAGCAAAACCACTGATTATTATCGAGAGTTTTCTTAAGTGTCATTTAAGATGTAATTAACTATAGGGGCTTGCCCTTATAGGGAACTTTAAGAACCGAGGTAATATAAACCCTGTTTAATTCCTTTATATTAAACATGGGGAACTTGTCGGCTTATAAAATTGGTTCGCAGACCAAACGGATGTCACAAATCTTCTAGTTTATTTAATCGAGCCCCATCATCAAGCAGTGTGTCTATTCTTCGGTATAGATACACGGTTTGTAGTATGATGCTCGTTTATATAAACTATTTGGGATGTGAGATCTGTTTGATTTCATATCTTAAAATTTTTAAACTTAAAATTATTTTCAAAATCAAATGCTACTTTTCAAATTATATATATATATATATGTATATATATATATATATATATATATATATATATATTAAATTTAAAATCTAAAGTTCGCCGACAATTTCTGTAGGAGACCCCCTTTTCAAAACACAACCTATAAATATGTCGACAACTTCTGGCGACTCCGCTGGAGATCGTTCCTCTCTCCATTTTGATCAGATGGTTTTGCTTTCATAAATCGGTAGTGAGTCCATACCACTTGTGGATCAAACTACAATTCTTTCTGTTAGCATACCACATTCATTTCTGTCTTGAACGGGTATAATTAACTCCTTTTAGATTCTGGAGCTAGTGTTTAGACATCCCTAAATAGAGAGGTTCTAGAATCCTTCCGCCTCCCAAAATTGGGGTGGACCCCCAGTATGTGTTAGCCTAGGAGCAGTCTTTCGAGTTGAGAAGTCTTACGAGTCTTTCTCTTCCTTTTCGATTCTGAATCAGATCCTTTACCTTTTCTATGACCTTCCTCCTTTAAGCGTTTTGTTCCTAACAAACAAATCGTCTAATAAAGAACCTTCTAATAAAAAAAATCTTTTAAAAAATCACAAATACACCAAGATAAACGAAAATGTGTTCGGACTCTTTCTTTTTTTCGTCCTATGTATTGCGACAAAAGGAAGTATAATTTAGGACTGACATTCGGAATCTACCCTGCAAAAAATGTCTGCACCAAAGCTAATTTTCTCCTTCACCAACGGAGTGGACTTAGCTGTCTACAATGATGAACTACCTGATAATGGGATCATCCATTTTGGACAAGGATTCGACAATACGGACGTTAAGTTCGCAGATGTTACTCTGTTCACCCTAATGAACAAAGTATTAGAAACTGAGGAGCCTGTAATTGAGTTTAACCTGAAATCGACTCAAGAGTTCCCTCCCCTACAAAGGATTCCAGCTGAAAGAAGTACTGCTGTTCGTAGGAGGACTATTGTCTCTACCCCCACCGGTCTAGTCATCTCTGCACCTACCCCGGCTCCTACCAAACTGAAGGGGAAGGAAATCCGAATCTGTGATGAGCCTGTCACCGTGGAGCATACAGATTTTGCTACAATACCTTCTGTCTTTGAGATAGGGTCTAGTTCAAGAGTTGCACCCTTAACTCGGACTCAAAGGAGAAATAGAA
The DNA here is from genome assembly GCA_022702705.1 of Papilionanthe hookeriana x Papilionanthe teres. Lineage (NCBI taxonomy): Eukaryota > Viridiplantae > Streptophyta > Magnoliopsida > Asparagales > Orchidaceae > Papilionanthe > Papilionanthe hookeriana x Papilionanthe teres. The sequence goes on along the minus strand of CM040427.1, from coordinate 140,449,140 downwards.
GCAGAAAAATCGCTAAGATCGAGAAGGCCAAGGCCGCTGAAGTTGCCTTTCTGGAAAAGATTTCTGAGAAAGAGGAAGAACTGCCCGAGTATTCACCTTTATTGGAGGGAAGTAGGTTTCACCCTCTCTCTGCTGCATCGGATGTAGAAGATGTCCGGAGGATTGCCGCTGCATTGCCCCGATCTGCATACTAAAATGACTGCAAAAGAAAAAGGGTCAGGACTACGCCATTTGCCTGGCTGCAAGCTGTGGTAGAGAAATTAGCTAAGAAAGAGAGATGCCCAGTGTCAGAAATCCTAAGAAGAATGGGATGAATACCAACTAAATTCCGTCTCGGACCACGAGCAGAGCCTGTCACTGCTGTAGAGAAACTAAGGAAGAAGATGCGAGCTAGTTCGCCTGTTGTTGTATCGGGTCACCATATTAGGGAGGACACCACCTACCAGCATATAGCCGACAGACCGTCTGGTCCTAGGACATCTGCTGCAAGAAGGATGGTGTGGCGACCTATTATCGCTGAGCCAAGACTGACACAACATCCCGAGAAGAAAAGCCTCTTCAGAGAGCCCGAATCAGAATAAAGTGCCACTACATTAAAAGAAACTCATGATAAAGAAATTTAACAATCATCACGTGATAACCGCGAAACTGTCTGGAAGAGGCCACTAGAGGACGCCATAGGAAAGCTAAGGATGGACATCTGACGGTTGGCAACAGAAAGAGGAGAAAAATTAGAAAATGAAGTAGATTCATCAGAATTCATGGATGAAGAATGTGCTGAGATTAATATGGTCGAGACCCGAGCGTCGTCAGCTCTGCAAGGAGTTCCATCAGCCTCAGAAAGAGAAGAACCAGAAGTAATGAGAGTACGTCTTCAAGAGAAAGATGATATGATTTCTTAGATGGCAAAGAGGATGGAAGAGATGGCTGCCGCTTTAGCCACTCTCCAGAGTCAGCTTCAACCACAGAAGGAAGCACCCCCGGAAATCATTCACATTGCAGATGGAGGGAAAGAGATTACGTCTGTCAATGGAGATGAACAACCAAATAAGGATTCCTCACAAAGCATGATTCCCGAGAAGGATATCAAGACATGGTGGAACAGCAGGTGCGAGAAGCCTTAGCCCAGTCTAGGAGTGGAGCATCTATTCAGACAGGTAGACCTTACTCTGAAGAATTTGATGCGGTCCAATACCTGAAAGGCTTCGTACCACCTCTGTTCAAGACTTTTGATGGTACGGGAAACCCCCGACAGCATGTCACACATTTTCGTGCTAGTTGCTGCAATGCCGGTGGAAGTGATGCTTTAATCTTCCGTCAGTTTGTCAGCAGTTTGTCAGGGATTGCCTTAGATTGGTATGCAGAACTTCCGAATGGTTCAGTCAAGACCTTTTCAGAATTGGTAAACCTCTTCGTTAAGAGGTTTGTCGAGGCTCAACGCCTCATCACAATCGGTGATCTAGTGGTGGAGCAACATAAACTGAATGAAACATTAGTGGACTATTTACTTCAATTGAGGAATTTAAGCATGAGGTGTGAACCACAGCTTCAGGAACAACATGTAGTCGGTATTCTGCTTAAGAGTATTCGCGGCCCGATAGCGCTTCTCCTTAAAGGATTTACAATAAAGACTTTCGAGAAGTTGCTTAGCAAGGCTGGGAGCTTGCAAGAGGAGGCAAAGCAGTTGAGTTTCATCGATAAGACTGATAAACAGAAGCCCGTGAAAGCATTTGAAAAGAAATCCGGAATTGTCGCGGCAGTCGATAAAGGAAAGCAACCAATGCAAATACGGCCAGAGCAGCCACAACCCAGTTATGAACCACCGCAATGGACTTACCAACAACCACAATATATTTATTAGCAACCTCAGCAGGGCTATCAACAGCCTCGACCGAGCTATCAGCCATGGCAGCATGATCAAACATTACCTCGTTCGTCACGTCCTCTGAAGGAACTTCTGAACAAGGAATATCCTTTCAAAGCCGAAGCGATGGCTAAAATGTTTCACGGTTGATGAAGACACCCGATTTTCGGTTGCCGAGCCCAGGAGGCCAGAAGAAGTCAACAAGAAGGATCATCCGAACTACTGTCCCTACCATAGGATGCTCGGACACAAGATCGAAGACTGCTTCACCTTTAAGAATTGGCTCAAAGATAATCTCCGAAGGGGTAACATAATGATCCCGAAAGAATACATGAAGGAACCCCAAAAATGAGGTTCCGTCAATGTTATTTCAACATATCCTATTGTTCCGATAGACCCCTACACGACCCACAATGGATGGAGTACTGTCTGGACAAAGTCCTCGAAGAAAATTTTGGATAATATCGAGACCGCTTCGGTGCGCGCTTCAACTCAAAGTTCAAAACCTGCTAAGTCGGTGCTATCGCTTGCAATTGAAGAACCGCCCCAGAAGGAGGAGAAGATCGTAGAAGAAAAGAAAACTGAGGCTCCGAAGGGTAGACTAGGGGCTGCTTATCCTAGGATGGTTGTTTCCGATTCAGGGGAGAAATCCCTTGGACCTTTGACTGTATGATTATTTGCTCGCCCCGGCGGGATCTTATAATGATAAGAGTTTGGGTGTTGGCTACGTTTTGGCTGTTTCTAATGATTACTTAACTAACGACAACCAACCTAATCCAGATCTCGATTCCAATATGATAAACGATTCTCAAATCATACTGAACCTCGATGACCATAATGAAGGAGAAGACGCTCACAAAGATGGCTACGAAAGCTCAACAAGCAATGAGTCTATTTATGAATTTCAAGGAGCTCCAGTCATGATAGAATTAGTGTTATCAGATTCCAAAGCAACTCTAGAAGAGCCAGTAGTTGCAATTCAAGAGGAGACACCGGTAGATTCACCACCAGATTCAGAACAAGTAACTAAAGTCAACCTAAGAAACAGAAAAGTTCTACCTCCGAGAATGGGTCCAATGGATAAAGGAAAGCAGGTGGTTGCTCAGTGGGAGCCAACCACAACAGAAGAATTGCACGTTCGGGAAGAAACCGAGGAACATGGTAATAAAGTGGATTATAATGTGCTAGCCCATCTTAAGAAGCTACCAGCCAAACTAAGCATCTACGACGCTCTGATCCTGTCAAAGGAGATGAGGGAAACTCTGATCAAGGCTTTACTTGATCTAGAAATTTTCTTAGCTTATATGGCCGGTAAATCCTTCGATGAGGTTTGCTCATTAAAAGAACAACGAGGTGTTACCTTCACGGACAATGATCTACTACTGGGAACAGCTGAACACAACCGATCGTTGTACATTTCAGTCACTATTGGAAAGTTTACACTCTCTAGAGTGTTAGTTGATCTGGAAGCATCAATCAAAATAATGAATCTTCGGACGCTAGCATATTTGGAAATTGATGCTCGCGGGCTTGAAGCAGACAAGATGTTATTAAGAGGGTTCAATCAGAAATGAGAAAGAACTCTTGGATTGATTACATTATTAATGAAGACCGGTGACTTAGCAAAGACAACCACAAAATTCCATATAATTGATTCTGAGACATTGTTTAATGCTCTACTGGGTCAGCCATGGATCCATGAAAACCGGATGGTACCGTCGTCTCTGCACCAATGCATAAAGTATTACGAAGGAGGAGAACAGTGTATTAAGGGTGACTTGCAACCATTCTCCGTACACGAGATTGGAATTCATGAAGATGCAGCCTACTACGCACCTCTAAAAAAACAATCTTCTCCAGAAATATCATACCAAATGAAGTAAAAGAAGTTCGAAACGATGAAGAACCTGAAATTCTAGTCCAATAGTTACTCACCACTCCCTTACGACGAGATGGTGAAGGTTTCTCCAGAACTCGCACCCAAGGTCGAGACCGGGGACGAGGTCGAGGAAGAGACGTTGGAACAGATGGACAGAAGAAACTGGTCATCGAAGTTGATTGGGAGAACAGTTCCGAAGAAGAAGAAATCAAGAAAGAAGCAGCGACGATAAGTCAGAAGAAACCACAGTTCAAGATCTCTCTCAAAGACAAAAAGAATGAATAATACAAATCAATGTACGAGAAGATTAATCATTATGTACATACTATGACCCTGACCCGATCCATTCCAATAAGGTCGAGGGTATGGTGGTCAAGGAGGTACATGATGGCAGTACTAAACCGATCAAATTCTACTGTGGTACTTCTTCTTCCAAAACTGAAAATGATGTACAATTTGAAGATGTTACTTCTTCCGAATTAATGGAACTGCCTTTTGAGTGGTATATTCCTTGTGTTCAAAATTTAATTCAACGTGGTGTCTTACCTCAACGATGGATAAAAGGTCAATCACAACACTTTGAAAAATTATGGAATAATGCCAGTCGGCCTCCCAATTCAAAACATGATCTTGGATTCGGCACAATAGGATCAGTTGATGATACGTGATTCTGCTTGGTTATCTTTTGCAAGCTTAATGAAGTCTGCTTAGAAGCCTCAGATGATCTCAAAGATCTACCAATTGGAGATGCTCCACCAGAATTTGAAGAAGAAATTAAATCTATAAGAGATGAGTTAATGGAAGTTAACTTAGGTACTAGCGAAGAGCCTAGGCCGAACTTTGTTAGCTCCTTGCTCAATAAAGAAGACTCTGAAAACATGGTCAAGCTACTAATGGAATTCAAGGACTGTTTTGCTTGGAGTTACGATGAAATGCCAGGATTAGCTCCAGAGGTGGCAATTCACAGGCTAGGAGTGGATCCCACTTCAGTTTCAGTCAGGCAAGCTTCCAGAAGAATGCGTCTAGAGATTGAACAACAAGTAATAGCTGAAGTTAAGAAGCTAAAAGATGCTAAATTTGTCCGTGAAGAAAATACCCGACTTGGCTAGCCAACGTGGTACCAGTCAGAAAGAAGAATGGACAGATCAGAATCTGCATGGATTTCAGAGATTTGAATAAAGCATGTTCAAAAGACGAATTCCCACTACCAATTCCAGAACTGATGATCGACATTGCTTCAACACATGAAATCTTCTCTTTCATGGATGGATCTTCATGATACAATCAAATAAAAATGGCACCAAAAGATGAGAAGCTCACAGCCTTCAGAACGCCGATCGGAATATACTGCTACACACTAATGCCTTTTGGGTTGAAAAACTCAGGAGCAACATACCAAAGAGCTATGACGAGGATTTTTGATGATCTCATTCACAACTAAGTTGAATGCTACATGGATGATGTAGTCATCAAAAGCAAACTAAAAGAAGTTCACTTGTATGATTTGAGAAAATTTTTCGAGCGATTAAGACAATTTAACCTTAAGATGAATCCCTTGAAATGAGCCTTCGGCGTCGCCTCTGGGAAATTCTTAGGATTTGTTGTCCGACATCGTGGAATTGAAATCGATTCGAAGAAGATTAAAGCTATCTTAGAAATGCCTCCTCCCAAAACTTTGAAATAACTACAATCCTTTCAAGGGAAGTTGGCATATCTTCGACGCTTTATCTCGAACTTGTCAGGTAGGTGTCAGCCCTTCTTGGCATTGGTTAAAAAGGACACCAAATTTGTACACCTCCTGTTTTAGTAGCCCCAGTCTCAGGTTGACTGTTAATACTTTATACCGCAGCTTTAGACGACTCCCTTGGAGCCTTGCTAGCCCAGGTCAATGATGAGGGTAAAGAAAATGCTCTCTACTACCTGACCCATCGTCTAATTCCAACGGAGGTAAAGTACCCACCGATTGAGAAGCATTGTTTAGCCCTGATCTTCGCCGCTCAAAAGCTCAGGAACTACATGCTTTCTCATAAGGTTAACCTTATTTCGAAGTTTAATTCGTTGCAATATTTGATGACCCGACCGACGCTTTCTGGCAAACTTGCCAGGTGGTTGATGATACTATTGCAATTCGATATAACTTTTGTGCCTTTTTCTGCCGTAAAGAGGCAAGTTCTGGCGGACTTCCTCGCAGCACACACTTTACCAGCCAAACGAGCAGATAATGAGCCTAGAAGACCCCGACGATCAGCGTTGAGAGCTGTACTTCGATGGAGCATCTTCAACACAGAAATATTAAGAATCACAAATGATAGTGCTCGGTAAGGCAGGAATTAGATTAATATTTATAACACCGGAGCGAGGAATGTTAAGATACTCCTACCATCTAACGAAACCATGTTCGAACAAAGAGGCCGAATATGAAGCTCTCATAACTGGACTGGAATTAACCATTCAGATGGGAATAACAGACATCAACATCTACGGGGATTCTCAGTTGATCATTCAACAGGTCGCCGGACAGTACATAATTCTAAAGCTAAGACTCGAGCAATACTTTCAGTATGCAATGAAGTTGCTGGAGCAGATTTCAAATGTAACGATTTATAAGATCCCCATAAGAGAAAATGTTCTCGCAGATGCGTTAGCCAGACTTGCAAAGGAATTTGCCTTCTTATAAGATGAATCAGTTGAAGTGACAGTTCAGGGACGTCAGGTTCTCTCGTAGCTCGACATGGACACGATACACAAGTTAGAAAAAGAAGAAGAATCAATTGTGGCAGTAACATAAAATACAGAAGACTGGCGTCAACCGCTCATAGACTACCTGCAAACAAGAAACCTACTGGATGGTAAGTCATTAGCTCATCAAATCAAGAAAAGAACTCTGTCTTACGTGTTAATAAATAATACATTATACAGAAGGTCTTTTGATCAAATGTGGCTAAGGTGCTTGAGCGAGTCCGAGGCTCGTGAGATTGTTAAAGAAGTGTACTCAGGACTTTGTGGCGCTCATCAGTCAGGTCTGAAAATGAAGATGAAGATTAAGATACTAGGGTACTACTGACCCTCGATGATGACCGATTGCATGAATGTTGCCAAAAGTTGTCACCAGTGCCAAGTGCATGGAGTGGTTCTACATCAACCTCCAAATGTGCTACATCCGACAATCGCGTCGTGTCCATTTGAATGTTGGGGCACAGATATTGTGGGCCCGATAGAACCGCCTTCTTCAAGAGGACATCGCTTCATTCTTGCAGCTATAAATTACTTTTCCAAGTGGGCAGAAGCAGTACCGCTCAGAGAAGTGAAGGCACACCACGTGCTACAGTTCTTTAAGAATCAAGTCGTTTATCGTTTTGGGGTACCGCACAGGATTATCTCGGATAATGGGTCCGCGTTCAGAAGTACGAAGATCAACAATTTTGTCAGAATACACAGGATTGACTAGCGCTATTTGATGATCTACTACCCAAGAGCGAACGGCTTGGCCGAGGCTTTAAATAAAACTCTCATCCAAATCTTAAAGAAAACTTTGGACGAAAACAAAAGTAATTAGCACGAGAAGTTGTTAGAAGCCTTATGGCCCTACATAACGACTTTCAGAACTCCTACTCAGTTTACGCCCTACGCTCTAGTGTACGGGTCTGAAGCCGTCTTACCCTTGGAGGTACAGCTTCCCTCACTCAGAATTGCAGTTGCAAATAAGATCACTACAAAAGAAAATGCCAAATTACGACTAGAAGAATTGGAAAGCTTGGAAGGAAAATGACTTTCAACGCAGCAGAATTTGGAATTCTATCAAGCTAAGATGATCCAGGCCCACAATAAACTGGTCAGCCTGAGGACATTCAAAGTCAGTGACTTGGTTTTAATTCTCAAGAGGCCTATTCTTGCACACCGCAAGATAGGAGGTAAATTTGAACTGACTTGGGAGGGGTCATTCGTGGTCGAGACGGTCTACTATGGAGGTTCCTACCAACTAGTGAATTGCAGTGAATAACGACCTATGCTTCCAATTAATGGATGATATTTGAAGAAATATTGCACAACCTGATGTTTCGATGGATAGACTTTAAAAGTGGAGTCTCATTCCTAGAAACACAGGTAGAGTAATCATTTGTGACTGGGTCCGAACCCAAAATAAAATGGGTGATAAAAAAAAATCATTAACAAAAATGTGTTAAAAGAAAACATGTGAAATCGTAATAATAAAATGTTGATCCTTCCTTTTAAATCAATTCATTCCTAATCTTTCCTCATCTCTTCCTACTTTCTTTAAAATTTAAAAGAAATAAATAAAAAAAAATTTCATTAATAATTGTTATCTTATTGTTCTTGTTCTTAGTACAGCCCCTGATCCTTTCCTTGTATTTCGCAGGGAAATGTCGAACCGGCGGTTGGTTCTGAACTTTTAAAATGGTGTGAGTCTAGCACTCGATGAAAAGAGGGTGAGGGATGGAGCCATGATTGATATCGACTACGATTTCACACCAGCCGGGCTACAATATGAAGAAACTGATTGGACTCTGGTTGATCGGGAAGAGCTCCGCAGCCATACAATGATGAAATTGGGTGACCTAAGTCAGTCGTCTACTAGTAAGAAAAAAAAAAGCAAACGCCACTCATGCAATGGGAGAAGACAAGAAAATAAAGTCCGTGGTTGCTACAGCAGAGGGCAGGCTTGTCAGCGCCTGCTCACATAAGTTCAAGAGGTAAGAAGAGCTACCCTCACTCCTACCCAACGAAGAAACAAGAATCTCCGCATACGCAAGATGCTGACCAAGCTGGCAGCAGATGAACAAAAAGAGACAGTTGCTACCGTTAATGCAAATACTCCGAAGAAATCGGTTCGTCAGGAACCAGAAAAGAGAAAGTCAATGCAAGAACAGCAGAAAGGATGAAAGCAATTCCAAGGACAGCAGAAAGGATGAAAGAAACTCTAAAAAGAGCAGAAATAGAATCAGCGCCTCGACGCCAAGCAGATGTACCAGTTCTGAAGAGTCTTGTTGTGAAAGCAACCCAGGAGGATGTCCCGACAGAGACTATCCCCGAGGAGCCAAGACATGCAGGAGAACGTGCTGGGGTTGAACCATATATTCCCCAGTACGTCACCAGGCCTCGCTGATTGCAGATAATTCAGGAATACGAGCTAAAAAAGATGCAGAATGTTGAAAAGAAAACTTTTGAATATTTTGAAAAGATTCGAGGCAGGAGGATCAACATCTTAGAAGGCCTCGAGCTGCATACGAATGTGTTTTCAGACTAAGAGCTGCAGCAAATTGTGGACTGCATCGCTGAGCTTTAGAATATGGGTCGAGCCGGTCATTTAAGAGAAAAGACCTACTCAGAACCTCGAATGTGGATGAGAGGAAAATGAAGAGTTACGATTCAGTGCGGGTGTTGCTACAACTTCGCCGAGGATAGAAAGGGAAATCTACCAGGGATACTCCATCGTAGTGAGGTGGATCCGATGCCAAGAATTATCAAGAGAAAAGTAAAAATGATGGTAACATGGAGGGTATTGCCTGCAGATTGCATACCCAATAGTTCATCATTAACATATACAGGGAGGGTGACTGCATATCTCCACACATAGATCATCATGACTTCATCAGACCTTTCTACACAGTGTCTTTCGTCAACCAGTGTAACATCATGTTTGGATCTGACCTCCGGATAGTAGGCCCCGGTGAATTCTGAGGGCCGGTGGAGATACCACTACCGGTAGGTTCCGTCCTGGTGTTAAAAGGAAACTGAGCCGACGTAGCAAAACATTGCATCCTAGGAGTGCCTGTGGAGCAGATCTCCGTCACTTTCAGGAGGATGGACGACAGAAAAATGCCTTTCCACTTTCAGCTAGATCTAGAGTTAGAGAGTCTCCGTCCCTACGAGCTGTGAGTTACATGTGAGATAGCACACCTCCAATGCACATCCGTACGACATTCCTACCAAGGGTGGCTTGGAAGGTGATGTTATTGTCCATGTATCTTACTATTCAGACATGGATTTTGGCAGATGCTTTTGGAAGAATCAATAACAATCTTACACAATCTGTTTTTGATTTATGTGGATTGTATGAGATACTAAATTTTCAAGGAAGATATCATCATGTTTTGGATCAGACTATGTGATGTATTTTCAACAAATTGAAATGGAAACAACTATGTCATGTTTTGCCTTCACCTCTTTTATGCAAATTGACTGGGAAACACCATTAAGTTAAATGAACTTTGAACAAAGAACGAAAAGAAAAGAGAATATAAAAAAATGAATGAGAATAAAAAGAAAATGGAAAAGAAAATAAAACATAAAATGAAGACAAAAAAAAGAGAGAGAAAGAAAATGAATAAGAACTCTTTTTAAGAATCTGAATGTAAAAAAAAACTGCAAATAAACAAGAACTCTAATTAAAAAAAATGAAATTGAATCACCAAAACAAACGAGATGAATCTAAATCTCGAATTGAATTCCGATCCGAATCCTTCGATTATTCTTCAAATCGAAATCCGTTTGAAACTCTTCTGTAATTCAAATATTTTCCTCGACTTATTACTAGGTCGAGTATTTTCAGCTTGGTACACTTACCAGCTCCTTTCAATTCTCTTTTTTTTTGTGTCTTAGAGGATCAATTAGTTCTATTGACACAGAGCCACGAACTTTGTTCGATTTGGTTCTGATGGCATGGGACTGGGTCCCTCTTCATACAGATCAATTTCCAAGGCTGGAGCCTAACTTCCAGTTCTCTTTGAGGCTAGAGCCTAACTTCTAGCTCTCTTTCAAATTTCTGAGGCTGGAGCCTAACTTCCAGTTCTCTTCAAGACTAGAGCCTAACTTATAATTCTATTCCAAATTTTCGAAGCTGGAGCCTAACTTCCAGTTCTCTTCAAGGCTAGAGCCTAACTTCTAGTTCTCATTCAAACTTTCGAGGCTGGAGCCTAACTTCCAGTTCTCTTCGAGGCTAGAGCCTAACTTCTAGCTCTCTTTCAAATCTTCGAGACTAGAGCCTAACTTCTAGTTCTCATTCAAATTTTTGAGGCTGGAGCCTAACTTCCTGTTCTCTTCAAGGCTAGAGCCTAAATTCTGGTTGTCTTTTAAATTTCCGAGGCTGGAGCCTAACTTGCAGTTCTCTTTGAGGCTAGAGCCTAACTTCTAGTTCTCATTCAAACTTTCGAGGCTGGAGCCTAACTTCCAGTTCTCTTCGAGGCTAGAGCCTAACTTCTAGCTCTCTTTCAAATCTTCAAGACTAGAGCCTAACTTCTAGTTCTCTTTCAAACTTTTGAGGCTGGAGCCTAACTTCCAGTTCTCTTTAAGGCTAGAGCCTAACTTCTAGCTCTCTTTCAATATTCGAGACTAGAGCCTAACTTTTAGTTCTCTTTCGAGGTTAGAGTCTAAATTTTAGTTCTCTTTCATATTTCTGAGGCTGGAGCCTAACTTCCAGTTCTCTTTGAGGCTAGAGCCTAACTTCTAGCTCTCTTTCAAATTTCTGAGGCTGGAGCCTAACTTCCAGTTCTCTTAGAGACTAGAGACTAACTTCTAGCTCTCTTTCAAATTTTCGAGGCTGGAGCCTAACTTCCAGTTCTCTTCGAGGCTAGAGCCTAACTTCTAGCTCTCTTTCAAATCTTCGAGACTAGAGCCTAACTTCTAGTTCTTTTTCAAATTTTTGAGGCTGGAGCCTAACTTCCAGTTCTCTTCGAGACTAGAGCCTAACTTCCTGTTCTCTTCGAGACTAGAGCCTAACTTCTAGTTCTCTTCTAAATTTCCGAGGCTGGAGCCTAACTTCCAGTTCTCTTTCGAGGCTAGAGCCCAACTTCTAGTTCTCATTCAAACTTTCGAGGCTGGAGCCTAACTTCCGGTTCTCTTCAAGGCTAGAGCCTAACTTCTAGTTCTCATTCAAATTTTCGAGGCTGGAGCCTAACTTCCAGTTCTCTTCCTGAGGCTAGAGCCTAACTTCTAGTTCTCATTCAAACTTTCGAGACTGGAGCCTAACTTCCAGTTTTCTTCGTGAGGCTAGAGCCTAAATTCTAGTTCTCTTTCAATCTTCCAGGCTGGAGCCTAAATCTCCAATCTTTTTTACAATACCGAAGTTGGAACCCAGGTTCCAATTCTCATTCCAAATTCTGAATCTCAACGAGATCCACCTCTAAATTAATCTTAAATCAAACTTCAATCGGAATCGAAACTCTGATTAATCAAAATTCAAACTCCAAAATTTAAAAACTTGAAATTGAAACTTGAAAAAACAAATTTAAAATCAAATCTCCCAAGATCTCGTGATTTGGAATTCACCTTATTTTTCCTCAGCGAGAGTTCAAGAATCTCCAGTCTTGGAGATATACTCGATACTCCCCAGTGGAAATTTTCTACGCTCTGTTTTAAGTGTGTACTTAGACATATGTGTTGGTTTTGTTGATCTCTTCGGTCAACGCCAATACGCGTGGTGTGCTTGGTTAGCACACCACACCTATTGGGGGTCCATTTGTTGACCTCATTTTTGGTGAGGTCTTCTCTCTCCTTAGTGCTTAGGATCTAGCCATAGGTTTTCCCTTTGACTATCCTAGAGGACTAGAAATGGAACCCACCACCACTTAGAAATTCAAACCACTTCTTGACTCCCTTCAAACCCCACAAGTTTGATTGTAAATCCCTAAACCACTTGAAGGGTTAAAATAAATATGTGGAGGGTAAAAGGATGAGTTTCCTATAGGACTCTATGGCCTTAGGACTACCCTGAATGGCGTGGTCTGGTGAGGGTTGACTTGTACACACACTACACTCTCACACACATTCCAACCCTAAAACCACACCTATACCCAATTTGACTTCCCGACTCATGTAGGTAATTCATATGGATGGACCTCAACCCCTAGGCCACTAGCTAAGAAGGTTAGGAACAATATAGTGAATGTCTAAAATGAGTCTTCTCATGGCCCTTGTGAGCTTAACATGGCTCCATAGCTCAACCAAAATGATTTCATTTCACTCACACTTGATCAACCTTCATTTTTCCAAAATTTCAATTTTTGACCCCCGGGACCCTAAACCCACCAAGCCTACCAAATGCCCTTGAAATTGCCCAAAATTTGTAAAATTGCCTAAATTACCCAAAATTCCTCAAAATCAGTCCTAAACATTTCCCACCACTCAAATTGATCATCCTTGGTCAAATATACCAAAATTTTCAAAATACCCCCCAATAACCTCCAAATACCCAAAATACCCGTTTAACACAAAAATTCCAAAACTCTCAAAAAATTCCAAAAAATCTCAAATATTCCTAATTTCATTTTGTTCAACTACACCATAAACCAATTTTGTCAATTTAGTCCACTTTTACCAAAACCCCCAATTTGACCTATGTTTAACCTAAGAGAGCCCAATGTCCAACCAAACCACTCCAATTGACCTCAATTCTGATCCAATTCAATCCTAAGCTTAAATTTAATAACCCCAATATAAATTTAGACCAAATCCAAGCCTAATTTGACCAACATGTGGATCCAATTTTAATTTGAAGCTTAAAGCCCAATTTTGGCCCATGACCTAAACTTAGCCCAAACCAACCCAACTCAACTCCAATTAGCCCCAAATCCTTTCTAAAAACTTCCTAACATCCCCACAAACAAAAAACCAACATGATTTGCCCAAAATTTGAACCCAAACTTCTCCCAAACCTAACCCAAATAAAAAATCCCTAATTTGGCCTAAACCAATCATGAACTCAAATAGGCCCAAATCCCAAAATCAAAGCCCAACCAAAATTGAAAACTCTTTGTTATACTCCCATAAATATTTTTCAACATTAATTTTACATCAAACCCAACATTGGCCCAACCTTAACCCAAGTTAGCACAATTTGATCCACTTTGGCCTCATTACTAAAAAGCCCAAATTAAATCCAATTCAACCCCAAATTACCCCAAATTTGCTCCAAACCATTCATGAAACATTCCCAAATTAAATTCAATAATTATTGGGCCCAATCTGTTATAAAACTTTCATCCACTAACTTGTTTTAAAACCTAAAAGCCCACCTTTTTTAAGACACTTTAAAAGCCCATCCAAAACAATTTCAAAGGCCCAAAACTTATTTCAAAACCCATATGACATCTTCATTGGTCATCCTTTTAATATAAATAATTCCCTAAGTCCTAAGCCAATCATCAAATAAATCCAAATCAAACTTCATGCCAATTTTTCTTAAATTCATCAAAAAATGCCAAAATCCCAAAAAGACTATTTACATGAAATTGAGCCAAGCCACTCCTAAGCCATGAGCAAGCCTTGAAGCCATGCACAAGCCACATGAAAGCCATGGGAATCTTGGACTTGTCATCAACCCATCTATAGCAAGAGGAGGAGAGCCTTTAAGCACCCCTTAAAAGTCATTAACCCTTCACATGACTCCCCTTAACCCAAAATTTATCCAAATATTCTTGAATGGGGACCTCACCACCCTTTCCTAGCTGACTCACCTGACCTCCCTCAGCCCAAATTAGAACTTGGAAAGGTGCACTCAACCCAAACCCATGACTTGACCAAATTGAACCTAAAATAACCCCCTCACCATACCACTTAAAGCCAAGTTCTTTACACATGCCCATGCTGATTAATTGCATCAAACCCCAACCCTGACTCCCCTGACCATGAGAGTGACCCATGCCTACCGGCCAACCGCCTGGGTCGCCGGAAAACACCATGGCCGAGAACTCCCATTTGATTCAAAAATTTAAATTGAACCTACTGAGTTGTCCCATGGCCAATGGCCATTGTGGTTGTTCTTCCCTTGACCTAGGCAGCAAATCCAAGCCTTCAAACCCCCCCGGGAGGCCCTCCAGCCATGCCTATTTAAACCCCACCACCTCTCGGACAAAGAAGGTGCTGAACAAAAGCTTACTAAAACTCTGCCAAAAATACTCCACACTCTTCTCCATACATAGAGCACTTGATCCCCACTGAAATCCAACCCTAATTCCCTCTTGCCGAGCCCAATTTTTGAGTTCAATTTCAAGCCTAAAACTAGTACACTTCACCACAGTGAGCCAATCCTCAAATTGATTGACTCTACACCTTCACTAGACCAATAGAAGAAGTTCCCCAGAAAAAGCCCCCTCTCCAGGCCAGCCATTTCTTCTATCGGCCAAGCTTTGAAATTGGGTTTCATGGAAATCAGGTCTAGGCAATTCACCAGAGCTAGAGACTTCATCTGGAGCTTCCTTGAGTTCAATCGAAGGTGCCACAACTCTCTGATTGAAGCTTCACATCTCAGAGCAAAGTTATGGATCTCTCCTTCCACTCGAGCTTCTGTGAATTCTCCATTTTGTTTGGCTCAGTTTCATAGCATGTTAGCCATATAGATGTGTGTGTCTTGTTGAGACGAATCCATAGAGTATAAGAACATGAAATTTGGTGGAGAAATGAGAGAGATCTTAGAGTTTTAGTGTGGATGGCTCTCAAGTTAGGATGCCTGGGGACGATGAACGGATGCCGTCCATTCACGCGTGTATCAAATGGATGGTCCAGATCGAGCTGGACGAGGAGATGAAACGAGACCGCGAGCTGCGTGGCATCCCAGTCAGATGGTGACATCAAATGGCAGAGCGACGTGTGTAGCTTCGGAGCTGCCGAGTTGACGTGGCGCTGACTGGTTTAAATAGAAAAATAGGGTATTTTTGATTTATTTAAATACCAAAAAATTCAAAAATTCATATCTTTGTGTAGAAAAATCACAAAAATAGAATAAAAATACCCTCTTGCTCAGTGAACAGAGGAGAATAATGTGGAAAAAGAATTATGTTATTTTGATGAGTATTTTATTTTTAATTAATTATTTGCTGATATCAATATTTTAATTCTCCATTCATGCATACAATTCACCATGACATGAGACCATAGGGCTTTTGTAGCCTCTGTTCATGGGAACATTCCATGGATTTTTCAAGGCTAGAGGCCATCTCTGTGGCAAGATATTGATTTTTCAAATTTATGTGTCTGTTTTGATGTTTTAATTCCAGTAATTAGCATGTTGCTTAGAAAATTCTAGGAAAATTTGGGGAGGTATCTTATGACTAGAGGACCCTAGGAAAATTATGGTTTGGTTTAATTCCTTAAGAATAACCCTAAATGGCCTAAACACCCAAAACTGAGTTTTAATTAATTAAGATTAACCACACATCAAAATTACTTGAAAACAACTCTCCACTGTCACTTAGGATGCAGAGAACCTCACATAAAAATTTGAAGTTAATTAGAAATAATTAGCCCCATTAAATAAATTATTTAAGTTGTATGACTATTTTTAAAATTAAAAAATTCATAAAACCTAAAAAACTCTTCAAAAATTCACCAAAATAATTTTGAGGGCTCTCTGATATCAGAGGAGTTTAGGAAAATTAAAATTGGAATTTTGTAAAAATGTTCATTTTTAACCATATTTCAAATATTTTAATAATTAAAAAATAATAAAAATCACAAAAATATTAAAAATAATAAAAATATCACATTTTAACTCCTAATCGCTTAGAAACAAACCAAATATTTTTCTCAAGTCTATAGGTTAAGAAATTGAATTTTAAAGGCTTAGGATAATTTTTAATATTAAAAAATGAATTTCCCCACATTTTCACTAAATTAATTCTAGTTAATCAAAGAAAAATCATAAAAATATAAAATTTACTTCTCTGGACTCCTTGAGGTCAGTGAAATTTATGAAAAATATAAAATTCATTTTTTCAACTTTAATTTTATTTTATAATTAATTAATACCATAAAATTCAAAATAATTATAATAAATAAAATATAGTTCAAAAAATCACCAAAATTGGTCTAGGTTGTCCTCTGGTCAGTAGGGACATCCCACAATTTTCCTATGGATAAAAACCTCAGCTTGGTCATGTTGTTGAATTTTCATTGAAAACCCTCATTTTCTCACAAAAATAAATTTATAAATTAAATTAAATTCAGAAAAATCACATTTTCTCCTCTATTGTCTTAATTGACATATAAGTGAAGTGACATAAAAATTTTAAATTCATTTGAGCTTAATTTGGTGAGTAATGAAATAAATAAGCCTAAAGGGGCATAAATGTAATTAAAGACTTTAACCCTAATTAACATTTAGGTCTAATCAAAGGGAGGGTAAAATATCTGATCTTAATTTTCCCTTGGGTGATTGAAACTTAAGTAATTAATAGGTAGAAACCCCTTAATCATCTTGAAAATATTTAAAGTGAACCTTAATTAATTAAATAATTAAAATTTTGGAAGAATAATCAAAATTTGGATTATTAAAGTTGGGGATATGACTTGAGAAGATATCAACCTTTTAATTTAAGATCCCTAAATAAATCACTTTAATAATATTTAACTCTTAGTTAAACTTAAGATGATAATTGGAATTAATAATTCAATAATTAAAAGGAAAATAACCCTTAATTAAATTAAAGTTTCAAACATTAAGTGATTTAATAACTTAATTAAATTCAATTGAGAACTGTAAAATTAATTTATCATTTGAAAACAAACCTAAAACAAATTTAAAACATTAAAATTAATCTAAAATATTAAGATCATTAAAATATAAAGATTTAAACTGAATTAAAACAACTTGAACACTATTCCAAACTTAAAATTATTAATTAAAATTTTATAACTAAACCAAATCATTTCAAATCATCAATTCCAATCTTCTAATTAAGAATTGTTAAAATCTTCAACAAATTAATTTGCCCCTAAAGGCTTTCATTATCATAACTCTTAAATAAAGCATTAAGTGAAATGCCACTTCACTCATAGGATAATCAAACATCCTAGTTCACTGAGTAAGAAGCAAAACTTAACTAAATCTCTTGAATGATTAATTCACTTGTACAACGAAATTCATTTGGACTCAAAATAATCTCAGAAGTATTGAAAAAATGTTTAGGACTCGTCCTAAGCACTTTCTCAATACGATGAGATGTTTTAGAAGAACAACTAAACTTAATTGTTCTTTGGTGAAGAAAATCATCCTTAACAAAACATAATAACCTATACGTCATAGGAATTGACTAGCAATAGGATTAGGATTTTGGTAGACAACTAAAACCTTCCCTTAGCTTTACCTAGGTGTTTTCTTGCAATTATATAAATGGTTTAACCTGTGTTTTAAGTGCAGGAGAAAATAAATATGAATGCTTACCAGGTACGCTTTTATTTCATTTCAATTTATTTACCTGCACTGTACTTTACTTCTCTTGCATGTTCCATAAGAATGTCACCCTGCATGAAAACTAAATCCTTTAAGATAGCCACAAAACTGAAACCCAAAACTAAATTAAAAGTCACAACAAGATAAAATTCACCACTACAACATTCAAAATATAAAACAACTCAAAATTTAATCACCAACAGAACAACAAAACTACAACTACAACTAAATTAAAAAGTCTCGTTGGATGATCGGGAATACCTCGGATGATGTAACCCACGTGTTGCTAACGAGATTTCCCACAGTCTAAATGAAAGTGTGGAACTCATTCAGTTGAGTTTAGCAAATTCATTTGGACTAAGTGAATCCGATGAAAATAACGGTGCCGGGATGACGGAACCGTGGGATCTTAATCAGTTCTGTTTAACTAACTTTAAGATTTGTTTTAATTAAAACATTAAAATATTTGGGCTTTAAGATTTCTCTAAACCAAAACACTTCTCTCATCTCCTGATTTTCATTTTCTAAAACTAAACCTCTGCAACAACAAGGAGCTTGGAGCATAGAGGGCAGCACGACCATCTTCGTCAGCAAAACCGGAATCTACATCAACAAAACCTTTCTTAGAATTAAATAACAAAGCCATAAGATTTCGAGGTAGTTTTCTTAGTTCAACATAAATCCTCAACTCTTTGTTAGGCATTTGCATAATCATGTTATGTAAATTAAGCCCTAACCGGTCTTAGGACTTTGAGGTAGTCGTTCGGTACGACATAAACCCTCACATCTTCGAGGCTACTTGTGTGATTATGTCATACAAAAATAAGTCCTAATTAATTAAAATTGGCAGGATTACAACATTAAATAATACTCTTAAATTGAAGCCAAACAATTAGGATAGTTTGGGAAGCTGTCAAGATTCTTCTTGGATCCTCAACTTCTCCTACTTCTCTTCCTTTGGACTCCTGAAATTAACTGTTCCAAATTTGAGCTATTCCCTAACGAAATTTCCAAAGTCCAATTGTTTGAAAACCTTAAACTTTGAAATCCTTGAGAGCAAAACCACTGATCATTATTGAGAGTTTTCGTAAGTGTCTTCAGACATTTAAGATGTATTTAACTATAGAGGCTTACCCTTATATGGAACTTTAAGAACCCAGGTAATATAAACCCTGTTTAATTCCTTTATATTAAATAGGGGAACTTGTCAGCTTATAAAATTAGTTTGCAGACCAAACGGATGTCATAAATCTTCTAGTTTATTTAATCGAGCCCCATCATCAAGCAGTGTGTCTATTCTTCGGTATAGATACACGGTTTGTGGTGTGGTGCTCGTTTATATAAACTATTTGGGATGTGAGATCTGTTTGATTTTGATATCTTAAAATTTTTAAACTTAAAATTATTTTCAAAATCAAATGCTACTTTTCAAATTATATATATATATATATATATTTAAATTAAATTTAAAATCTAAAGTTCGCCGACAATTTCGTAGGTGACCCCATTTTCAAAACACAACCTATAAATATACCATCAGAGTACAAGGAATTTTAGGAAAAGAAGAATAAGAGAGGGTTGTTTTTCTCTGTACATGGTCTACACCCTAGGGAGCACACTTCTCATTACCATTCCGATGTCCCCGCCAAGACACCCGGTCTTAAGGCAACGACTCTCAAAAGGAAAGTGTGGTTACCAAAGGTCATCTCATCAGTACGCTCATATAAGTCTGTGGATCATACGATAGATCATAAGTCTGATGTTCCTATTGCCACTACTGCAGTTGCTTCTGAGTCAGTTACTAAGAAAAGTGACAGTAGAGGGAAGCCTTCAGATTTGAAATTAATTAAAAAAGCAGTTGATGATAGAGTTCGAAAGCTCTGAGTAGAAATTTTAGAATTAGCAAAAGAACGAGGACTAGATATCGATAATGAAGATTACAACCTATCAGATTACATGGAAATTAATGTCGTCGAGACTAGGTCCGCGACATCTACGTGCGATGCTCCTAGTGAGGAATACACTGCAGATGAGATTCAGAGGGCCATTTTGAGAAGTGATGAACAAATTAGTCTTCTAGAAAAGTGGATGGAGGAGATTACAGTCACCATGACTGCCATGGCTATTGTACAGAATAGTTACAACCATGACTAGTGGCATCTCCAGAAGTTAACCAGCCCAAAATCATACACATCACGAACGAAAGGAGAGAAGTTGCTTCTGCTAATGAGGATGAACCTCTGAGGAAGGATTCAGCTCTAAATCCACAAGAAAAGGTATCAAGCAGATGATCGAACAACAAGTTCGAGAGGCCTTAGCTCAATCCAAAGGTGGAGCATCATTTTCAAAGGTTAGACCCTACGCCAAGGAATTTAATGTCGTGCCTTACCCCAAAGGCTTCATTCTTCCAATTTTCAATTTGTTCAGCAGGACGGGAAATCCTTGTCAACACATAGAACACTTTAGAGCCAGTTGTTGCAGAACAGATGGGAATGGGGCTCTTTTGTTTCGAAATTTTATCAGCTACTTGTTAGGGATAGCTTTTGATTGGTATGCAAAAATACCCAACAGATCAGTAAAGACTTTTTCATAAATGGAGAACATGTTCATGAAGAGAATCACTGGCGCGCAGCACCATGTCACTATATGAGATCTTATAGTAGAATGGAAAAAAACTCGATGAGACTCTAGTCGACTACATTCTGAGATGGAGGAATTTAAGCATGAATTGTGAGTCGCAACTACAAGAACAGCACGAGATCGAGATACTACTCAGGTGTATCCACGGTCTAGTGACATTCATGCTTAAAGGTCTAACTATCAAGTCCTTTGAGAAGCTACTCAGCAAGGCCAACAATTTGCAGGAAGAATTAAAGCATATGAAGTCTGCGAAGAAGACAAAGAAAACGAGGTCAACCAAACCATATGAGAAGAGATCTGGCCTAGAGGCAACGCTCGACAACGAAATACAGTTGATGAGGATTTAGGCTGAGTAGTTACCATAGCAGCATAGTCAACCTTCGCAGTGCAGTCAGTCTCAACAGTATAGTAAGCCCAATACATAGCAGGGCAATCAATCTGGTCAGCAACAGAGGTCGTACAGGACAGACAGGCGACAGGGTCTGACAATGTCAGAACGGCTGTGTAGGAACTATTTTTTTAAGGATGAGGTCGTAGTGAAGATGTTCAAAAATATGATGAAGAAGCCTGAGTTCAGATTGCCTGAGCCAAAGAAGCCGGGATAGATGAAAAAGAAAGATCAACCCAACTTTTGTCCCTACCACAGGTTTCTCGGACATACAATAGAAGGATGTTTCAGTTTCAAGGATTGGCTCGATAGGAATTATAAAGAAGGGAATATAACAATACTAAAGGAATATTTGAATGAAATTGAAAGAGGTTCTGTAAATATGATTTTATCTGAGCCAATCTCTCCTATTGACCCGTAAACCAATGAAGGTGGATGGAGCACGATTTGGAATGAGCTCAAGAGAGTCCTGGATCAGATCCAATTTACTTCAAAGAAAGCCGCTGCCCGGAATCTGCCATAAGCCTAGCCTAACATAGAGATTTCACTAAGGAGACCACCACAGAGGGAAAGGAGGAAGAAGGAAATCAAAAATTAAATTAAGGACGATAGCACGATGGATAGGATATGAGCCGTCCCTATTAGATTGGTTGTTTCAGATTTGGGGATGAAAACCATCGGACCCCTGACTTTGTATGATTATTTTTATACCCCTCTAGGGTCTCATAATGATAATATAAATGATTTTGGCTACGTTCTTACTATCTCTAATGATGATGTAACTAATCACAACCTATCTAACCCCAATTTCAATTCCCAAAATGATCTTTAAATCATACTACTTCCTGAAGAGAAAGTTGATAAATAATGAATGAGATATTGAGAACACTGGATATGACACTACGGGAAGAAAGGAGCCAATTCTTAAGTGCAAAGGAAATCCACTTGAAATCAACTTAGATCATTCAGATACAAAAATAATACCAAAAGAGTCAGCTACAACACCAGGAGAACCTCTGGCTCCACAGGAGGAAGAAATCAGGGAAGTGAATCTCAGAAGTGGAAGGGTGCTACCTCCATGGACAGCTCCAGTAGATAAAGGAAAATAGATAATTGCTCAAGAAGACGTGCCTCCAACAACGGAAAAAGTACATATTTGAAATGAGATCGGGAATTCAAACAAAGTAGATTACAATGTACTAGCACATCTTAGGAAGTTGCCAGTCAAACTAAGCATCTACGATGCTCTGGTCCTTTCAAAGGGGATGAGAGAAAACCTGATCAAGACTCTACTTGATCCAGACATTTGCTTGGCACAGTTGGTAATCACATCCTCAGATGGAGTTTGTACTTTGAAAGGACAGCCTGGTGTAACCTTCACTGATGAAGACTTACTACTTGGTACCATCGACTATAATCGTCCGCTTTACGTTTCCATCATCATCAACAGGTTTATGCTTTCCAAAGTGTTAGTAGATCTTGGATTGTCTCTTGACATAATGAGTCTATGGATGTTAGCTTAATTGGATATCGATGCTTGAGAGCTCTCCACTAATAAGATGATGCTAAGAGGATTCAACCAGAAAGGAGAAAGAGCACTCGAATCTATAACATTGTAGATGAAAATTGGAGATCTAGTAACGATCGCAAAATTCCATTTCATCGATGTAGATACTTTGTTCAACACCCTGATTGGTTGATCATGGCTTCATGAGTACAATATGTTCCCATCTTTGCTACACCAATGCATCAAGTACTACAAGGATGGACAAGAACATTGCATCAAGGGAGATCTACAGCTATTCTCAATACATTAAGTGGGCATTCACAAAGATGCAGCCTACTGCGCTCCCCCAAAAGAAAATAGTATTTTCAAGAGATGTTGTGACAAGAAAAGTTGAAGATTCAAAAGAAACACAAGAACATGACCATTCACCTCTGCTTCAACGATTTCCCACCACTCCTTCACAACGAGTTGTTAGAGGTTCTTTTAGCCCACACATCTGAGATCGAGGCCTGGGACGCGGATGAGGGAGAACTCACTAGATCATTGAAAGGATGAAGCCAGCTATTAGCATCGACGTAGAAGGAAGCTCTGAAGAGGATAAATTAAATAAAGAAACCATGATGATAAGTCACAAGAAGAATGAGTATGAGTCAATGTACAATTGGATTAACCATTATGTTCAAGCCATGACCCTAACTTCGATCTATCCTCAAAAGATCAAGAGTATGGAGGATAAGGAAGTCCATAATGGTGGTTTTAAACTAATTAAGTTTTACCGAGCTTCCCCTTCTACTTTTGAACCTTGTGTAATTCTTGAAGAAAATAATTCTAATGAATTAATGGAATTACCTTTTTGTTACTTTTCACCATGTGTACATAAATTAATTCAACAAGGATATATACCAAAGCAAATGCCAAAATATAAGCTACAATCATTTAAAAATTTATGGAATACAGAAAGAAAGAAATTCAATTCAAAAGACGGTCTCAGGTTTGGTATGATTGGACCGATCAATGACTCAGAATTTTGCATGGTCGTTACTAGCCAGACATAAGAAGATTGCTTACACATTTGAGATGAATTAGAAGATCAACCGATAGAGGATGCTCTTCCAGAGTTTAAAGAGGAAATCAAATCAATAGTGGATGAAATGAAGGAAATCAACCTCATGACTGAGGAGCAGCCCAAACCAACTTTTATAAGTTCACTACTCAGTGAAGAAGAGTCTATGTACTTAATCAAGTTATTGTCTGAATTCAAAGATTGCTTCGCTTGGAGTTACGAAAAAATGTTTGGATTATCTCCAAAGGTTGCAGTTCACCGACTTGGGGTGGATCAAAAGACAACCCTAGTGAAGCAAGCTCCTAGAAGAATGCACCTCGAAATAGAACAAGTTACAACAGAGATAAAGAAATTAATAGACGTTAACTTCATACGGGAAGAATAATATCCGACATGGTTAGCAAACGTTGTGCCAGTTAAAAAGAAGAATGGACATATAAGAGTGTGCGTCGACTTCAAATACTTAAACAAGACATGTCCAAAGGACGAATTCCCATTACCAATACTGTAACTAATGGTGGAAATTGCGTCGACACAAGTGATTTTCTCATTCATGGATTGATCATCAGGATACAACCAGATCAATATGACACCAGAAAATGCAACACTTACAACATTCAAAACTCCGATCAGGATTTACTGCTACACTGTGATGCCATTTGGGTTAAAGAATGTTGGAGCTACATACCAAAGAGCAATGATAAAGATCTTTGGTGACCTCATTTACAACCAAGTGGAATGCTACGTGGATGACTTGGTCATCAAGAGAAAAGTGAAAAATGACCACCTATATGATTTGAGGATCGTATTTGAACGATTACGACAATACAATCTCAAGATGAATCCCTTAAATTGCGACTTCGACGTTACCTCCAGAAAGTCTCTAGGATTCGTTGTCTGTTATCCGAGAATCGAAATCGACCCAGATAAGATTAAAGCTATTTTAGAAATGCCTCGTCCCAAAGCCTTGAAGCAATTACATTCTTTTGTAGGTAAATTAGCATACTTGAGACGCTCTATATCCAATATGTCAAGAAGGCGTCTAAACTTTTTGAACTTACTTCGAAAGAATGTCAAATTCATTTTGGGAGAGCAATGCCAATGAGCCTTCAAGGATATCAAATGATACCTGACGACACCTCTTATTTTAGCATCCCCTATCCCGGGCCGACCATTGATACTTTATACCGCAGCCTTAGATGAGTCCCTCGGAATCTTACTTGCTCAAGTCAATGATGAGGGAAAGGAGAACAAACTTTATTACTTAAGTCAACGTCTAATACCGATGGAGTTAAAGTATCCTCCTATTGAGAAACATTATCTAGCTTTGGTTTTCCCCAATCAAAAGCTTATACTCGCAGCTACCGATTACTTCTCTAAATGGGCAGAGACAATTCTGTTATGAGAAGTTACAATGCAATAGGTGCTACAATTCTTCAAGAATCAAATCATCTACCACTTTGATGTGCCACATAGGATCATTTCAGATAATGGGTTCATTTTCAAGAGTACCAAAAACAACAACTTTGTCAAACGACAAGGGATGGATTGGCGTTATTCAACAATCTACTATCCGAAAGAAAATGTCTTGGTAGAAGCCTTCAACAAGATGCTCGTACAAATTTTGAAGAAGACGCTTGATGACAATAAGTGAGGATGGCATGAGAAGTTTCTAGAAGCATTATGGGCATACCAGACGACAGTTAGAATGCCAACGTAGTCTACACCTTACGCACTAGTCTACGCGTCCGAGGCATCCTTTAGAGGTTCAGCTACCGTCGCTTTGAATTGTTATTGCCAATCAAATTACAATAGAAGTGAATACAGACTTCAACTTGTAGAGTTAGAAAACCTCAAAGGGAAAAGATTGCTCGTGCAGCAAAATTTGAAACTCTATCAAGAGAAGATGATTCAAGCCCATGATAAATTGTTTCTCCCGAGATTGTTCAAAGTCGGTGACCTTGTGCTCACTCTTAGAAGGATTATTCTTGCACACCGCTAGTTAGGTGGAAAATTTGAACCAATCTGGGAAGGACCATTCGTGGTGGAAAAGGTTTACTCCTGCGGGTCATACTAGCTGGTGGATTCTCAAGGGGATAGACCCATGTTTCCGTAAAATGGATGTTACCTAAAGAAGTACTATGCAATGTGAAGAGATTCTGAAAGGGGGATGATTATTCCGAAATGAGTCATGTGGCTAGTGTCTGTGACTGGGTCCAAATTTTATAATAAATAAAATTGAATAAATTAAAATAAACTTTTCTCACAATATAAAATACACTTGTTAAGTTTCTAATTCCAAATTTTGTAAAATTACATTAAATAAGATAATGACATCAAAGTAATTGCAAAAATCTCTAAATAAATAATAATAATAAGTTTTTTATTGTTCTTGTTCGTGCAAAATACCAACCATTGACATTTCCCTCTTTTTAATTGTGTAGGAAGTGTTGGCCGTAAGTTGGTATTTGCTTTCAAATACAGCTTGGACATTGTGCTCCGAGGGGGTTGTAAACATGAAATCAAAGCTGAAAATCAGACGTGAGGAAGGCGGACAGACATCAGGACACAAAAACACTAGAGGTTTTGTTGAATCAGACTTTCCCACCAGCAGACACAGTCAGATTCCGTACATGATCACTACTCCAGAGAGTGGTCTTATCGCTGCAACAACAGAAAGAGTTCCAGACGCACCGGTGGCCCGCACAAAGAGAAGGAATGCAAATCACTGCAAGCTTTGCCTCTTGGACAAGATGGAGAGGAGGTGTGCCTGGGAGTTAGCCGCCGAGCTATCGCCTATTATAGAGCAGTTTTATGAGCTAGAAATGAAAGAAACTGATGACAACACACCACGTATAGAGACAGAGCTAGAGATCACCGAGGACACTACGCCGACATGGGACTCGATGGAAGAAATTATTACTGGATGCTCGAGTTGTAACTCGAGTCTACTCAGACAGCCTTCAGTCACAGGGGCATTTTCAGAATTCCAGCAATGTCATGTCCTATAGTTGGAGGAGTACGACACATTTGAGGCGTATGCAGCTGCCTCAATGCTGCTTTGGAGTAGGGAGCATCATAACATAGAGCCCTACGTTCCACAGTTCGTTCTGCTGTCGCTGCAGCGAGGAGTTCCAGACAACATGATGGCTATGATTAGAAGAATCGGGAAGAAAGAATTCCACCACTACAAGAAAATCCAAGAAAGATTTGTTAATATTTTGGAAGGCCTAGAGTTTTACACATACATATTTTCGAGGACTGATCAAGAGAAATTTCTGGACTTTGTTTTCAACCTTCAAGTCTTGGGCAGAGTAGGTCGTCTGAAGGAGAGGACGTATACATAGCTGGCAAAATGGAAGAGGGGAAAGGGTAGGGTCACCATTCAGTGTGAGTGTTGCTATTACTTTGGGATGGATCGATAGAGAAATCTCCCAGGAATTCTACAGCATGATAAGGTGGATTCGATGCCGCCGAAAATAAAGAAGATGATAAAGAGAATAGTCGAGTGACACGTGTTGCTTGCAGACTATATCCTCAACAGCTGCATCATAAACTTATGAGGATGGGGACTGTATCCCACCTCATATCGACCACCGCGATTTTGTGAGGTCTTTCTACACGGTCTCATTTATAAGTGAATGCAGTATATTGTTCAGCCAGGAAATCCAAAATGTTGGGCCAGGAGAGTTCTGAGGTTCCTTTTATATCCCTTTACCAGTCGGATAAGTGTTAGTGCTGAAAGGAAATTGGGGCATATCTTACAAAGCACTGCATCTCAGGAGTCACAAGACAAATATTTTCAGTCACTTTCAAATGATGAACGAAGATAAGGTGCCATTCTACTACGAGCCAAATCTTGAAGTAAAAAATTTTTCTACCTTGCCACTGTGACGGTAGTACCTCCGGGTGTTCACAAGTGGACATTTGTTCCAGAGCATAGCCTTGGTAGGTTAGCTTGTTCACAGGATGACCTCAGACGATAGAATTCTACTACCTTCTGCACCATCTTACGACAGTTCTTACTGTTTCCTTTGATGTACTAGCATTACATGATATGTCAGTTTTGTTCAGATATGTACGCTCGATCTACTTTTTGGATGCTTGTCAGCATGTGATCAGTTGTACTACTACCTTGAGCAAAATTCATGAAGATTTCTGTTTCAGCTCACCGAGTTTTTCAGAAATGTTTCTTCTAGCGCAATGGTCGAAAAGCTGCAGAACCATACGTTGGTCCCAAATTAAAATGAACAAAGAATGATACAACAGAAAATTAAAAAACAAAATGATAACAAATGGGAAAGTTAAAATAAAAAGATATAAAAAATTTAATCCGAAATCGGGTATTCACTAAGGGAAATGAAATAAAATGAAGTCAAATTAAATGAAACAAATTGAAAGATAAAGATAAATTGAACACAAATGATAAGCTAACTCTTTCTCTAGACTCCGAGTCCCTGCGCTCATCCCCAGTTTCTACATCTCCAAAAGCACTCTGCGAAATTTGGCACTTTACACAATGTCACTTCTCACAAATCCGAAATATCACAAAATTCTACAAATCTCGCAATGACTACAAGTCTTGGTTGAATTGCACAATTCTACTTTCTTCGAAAGTCAACATCAAATTTTCTATAAATCCTTTCCCATGAAATTCTGGGATCAGTACCTAAACTCTGTTTCCCTTCCGTCGCCTCTTGGGTTGGATATGAGTCCCTAAGCTTTCCTTCCTAATGTGACACTCTGCTACATTTTGAGTTGGATGTGAGTCCCTGAGCTTTCCTCCTCAATATGGTGAAAAATTCTAAATCCCTAAATTTTCCACATCCTAACCGAGAAATTTTTCGTCTTCCAGGAAATTCCAGGGTTGGAGCTCATTCGTCGGATTCCTTGAAATTCCCTAAATTTCTGCATCCTATTCTTGAATTTTTTTGCCTTCCATGAAATTTCAGGTCGGAGCTCAGTCGTCCGATTCCTTCAAAATTCCTAAATTTTCTGCATCATATCTGAGAAATTTAGTCATATGATTCCTTCAAACTCTCTAAATTTCCGCATCCTATCCGAGAAATTTTTCGTATTCATTGAAATTCTAGGGTCGGAGCTCAGTCGTCCGATTTTTTCAAATTGCCTAAATTTCCACATTCTTTCTGAGAAATTTTTTGCCGTCCAAGAAATTTCAGGATCAGAGCTTAGTCATCCAAATCCTACAAAATCCCTTAATTTTCCCCATCCTATTTGAGAAATTTTTTTGCCTTCCATTACATTCCAGGATCAGAGCTCAATCATCTAATTCTTTAAAAATCTCTAAATTCCCACAAACTATCTGAGAAATTTTCCACACCCAAGAAATTCTGAGGTCAGTACCGAAATTCTGATTCTCAATTCCAAGACTGGTACCTAAATTCCAGTTCTCATTCTTCGGAGCCACTACCTATATCCTGATTCTAATTTTCGAGGTCGGTACCTAAATTCTGACTGTCTCCTCTACACTCACTTAAACTCGAAGACTCAAATTTTCAAAATCAAATCAAAATAAAAATTTCATAATTTCAATAAATTTTCATAAATGGCATAAAGTTCAATATCAAATTCAAACTTAAAATATAAATTAAAATCAAATTCAAATCAGAAATTCAAGTCAAATCTGAATTCTAACCTCCATTCCAATTTCAAATCAAATCAAATCGAACTCCTTTAGAGTTTGGAGGCTTGAAATTCATAGCTCCATAATGAATGTATTTTATTTTCCTTCCCTAGTGAGAGTTTCCGAGCCTGAAGGTTCTCTACCTAGATAATACCTAACAGAAACTTCCTCGTTGAACTCTACATTTTTGCTTGAGTTTTGACTCAGATGGTTGTGTTGGTTTTGTTAATCTCTTCAGTTAATACCAATAAGTTCAGTGTGCTTGCCCAACACACCACAACTATTGGGGGTCCACTTGTTGACCTCACTTTTGTTGAGGTCTAGTCTCTCTTTAGAATAGCTTTGGTTCTAGCCATAGAACTTTCCTGGTGACTATCTTAGAAGACTAGGAATGGAACCCTAACCCTCATAGAAATTCAAGACACTTCTTTGCTTCACTTAATGTTTTCAAATGCTTAAATTTTATTCTCTAAATGCTTATGAGGATGAGACAAAGCTTTAGGAAACTCCAAAGGAGTTCCCTATAGGATGGTCAAGCCTTAGGAATTACTCTGGGTAGTCTGGGTGAGGCTCACACACACACTTGCACATTGCACTCTCACACACTACCCCACAACTCTAAACCAAGCTTCCTTATACTTGATCCCCTACTTTTTTGGAAACTCATGTGGGTGGTTTCTCTGTGCTTTTAGCCATTTCTATGTTTTGGATAGTACCAGGACTTGGAGGATCCAAATGAGGAATTCCTTTGTTCCATGGCTCAAATGGGTTATCAATTCATCTCAACCCTAATTTTACTAAAAATCCTAACTTTTGACCCTTTGTCACTGACCACAGGAAAATGTATTAAGAAATTCATACCAATTTTATATGAAATTGCATTTTAAAGAAAGGTATTTTCTATGTTTTATTGCAGGTATGAAGATTTATAGGTATTGGAAGCAGAAAGATCAAAAAGAAGCAAATCTGGAGAGAAAAGAACTAAAAAGAGATGGAAATTTAACTAGCCCGCCGACGGCGAGAAATATGCTGCCGACGACGAGGAATAGGCCACCGACGACGTGGTTTTCCCGAAAGTTTTGAATATATTATAAAGGAGCTCGCCGACGGCGAGATCGAGCCCACTGACAATGAGCCTTAGCTGTTAGCCAATTTCCTAGAAGACCGCCGACGACGAGATCGAGTCCGCCGACTGTGAAAATGTTGGTTTAAGCTAAATACGTTGAATCTGGATGCTTTTTTAAAAAGGTGCTTAAGAAACCTTTGGATATATTCCTTCTTCTTTAAATATAGATGAATTTAGGCTGAAAAGTGTGTGTCTTGTGGAAGTCAGTAGTGTGTGGTGAGTTTATTGTGTGTGCATTAGTGTATTTTAGAGTATATTAGTAAGTATAATTAAGTGAGTTGTACAAGAAAGAAGAGTTAGAGGAACTTCAAGGAGTCTGCTTGGGGAGAAGATTCAATATAAGTTTTTATTTATTATTTTATAACTTTAAATGAAATCCAAGTTGTGTATTATTTTTCCTATGCATTCTGAGTAGTTTTCTCTATCTTTCTCCTTGTTGTTGAGATTTTGTGAAATGAAGAATTGAATTAGTTGTGCCTAAAAATATTAAATAAAATTGTGATAATCTTTTTACTTAAATCTTAATTTACTTTCAATTTGGCCAATTGAATTATTAAAATATGTTGAATTATCAACTATAGTAAAGATTACATCTAAGATTCAGGGAAGTCAAAAGCCTTGGAAGGAGGGTGCAAATAGATAGGGAAATATTACTTATCAGGTGTAGAATTGGATATTTTAGTGTGACAGACTAAAATCTTTAATTCAGTCCTATCGTTCGGGAGCTGAAGTGTAGATGTTAGCCCTCTGACACGCCTAAAATATATACGCTTTTTGCTATATAATTTTACTCATTTTTTATGATATTACACTTTAAAGGAAGGTATTTTGTATGTTTTTTTGTTTTAAGAAATGGTGATTGGAGAAAAAGAAGCAAAAACGGTGCAATTTAGAGCAAAAAACGAGCAAGAAAGCAAATTTTAGCCTAACACCTTTCGATAAGTCTTTCTATACTTAATCTCTTTTACACTTCTTGCATATTTTTGAATGAGATTACACTTTAAAGAAATGTTGTTTTTATGTTTATTTTGTAGGGCTATCTTAGGAATGCAACGCAACTGAAACGGGGCGAATCAGAGCTAAAATGGAGCCAAACGGACCAAAATGGTGGAGCTATGCAGAATAGGGCGCCAACGGCTCCAGGAACCCCCAACTATGTTTCTTGGGCGCCGACAACGCCCAAGTACGGCGCCGACAGTGCCAGGAGCAGTTTTTGGCCAAATACATTGAATCTGGATGCTTTTTGGATGGTTTCTTCATGTACCTCTTGGGAAATTAGTCCCTACACTATTTTAAACTGAATTTGAAGCCAAAAAGAGAGGGGTAGAAGTTAGAAAAATGTAGAGAATGATTAGAGATCTTAGAGTAGGAGTAGAAATGTAGTTTTCTATCTTTTTGGAGAGATTGGAGAGGGGATTTTGAGAGAATATGTAAGGGAATGTTCTAGCATTGCATGGATCGACGGGAGACTTTGTGTGAGAGATTTCATCTTTCTTTCAAGAGAAAAA
Source organism: Papilionanthe hookeriana x Papilionanthe teres (assembly GCA_022702705.1). Lineage (NCBI taxonomy): Eukaryota > Viridiplantae > Streptophyta > Magnoliopsida > Asparagales > Orchidaceae > Papilionanthe > Papilionanthe hookeriana x Papilionanthe teres. Next base: position 140,417,336 of record CM040427.1, on the reverse strand, counting down.
AGCTAAGTATTGTGTTCTTCATCATCTTATGGTTTTGTAAATACTTATTTTGTGGATTTGCTTTAAAATGAAGTTTTTCGTTGTGTTATCTTTGTGCTTTGCGATGTCTTTCTCTTACTCTTTCTTCTTCTTTGGAAATAGTGGCATAAGCAGATTATGTCATTGTTTTCATTCCACTTTTCTTTTGCAATGAGTAAGATTCATGATTAGGATATTGGGATGCTTGCTAAAAGATGTTTTAATTATAAATGTGATTGTTTTTACTTGCACTTCATTAACATTACAATAAAGGCCTGTTTTAGTGTTAAAATTTGTTGTAATTGCATTGACCCGAAAGGGGAGGTGTAATTCTCAACAAAGTGGAACCACATTCAATGTCCGTGAATGAATAGCGTCGTTCATGGGGATCAAGTGCAAATAAATAGGGAAATGTATTTTGATGGGCTTCAAATTGGAGGTTTCAGTGTGACAAACTAACATCCCCAATTTGGTCCTAAGATTGGTAACTAAAGTCAAAGGTTAGCCTTCAGGTGAAGGGTGGGTGGGAGCTCCGTAGTGAGAGCCATTATCCTCCCAGCCTAGCCTTAGATTTAGTGATTGAACTTAGGATATGTCAATGTTCTTTACATTCTTGGAAGATGATGTACTCTTTTGAGGGTAAAGAAACATTTATGCACCTATTTGGCACATGCAATATTTAATGTATTTCATTCCTAAACTTTATCCAATTCATTACATAAGATTAGTAGATTTTATTATCTCAAAATTCACCAAACCAATTTATCCAAAAAGGGTTATCTTTAGAAGCAATATTTTCCTTTAGAAGTATTTATTAGTTATTTTAAAATTAATAGTTACCTTTAGTAGTAGTTGTTAAAGAAAAACCACTTATATCGACCTTCCAAACTAAAGTCTGATAGTAGTAGACTAGAATTTGACTAAGGACCTTTTTACCTCGCTTCCCTGTGGGATCGATAAACGGTACTCCATTAGAGCCCTGTATTACTTGATAAGATACGTATACTTACGTTTGAAATTGTGAATTTACAAAATCATTATAAATATATAAATCTGGGGTCATAAATTCTTGCATATAAATAAGTCGTATCAAGTTTTTGGCGCCGTTGCTCGGGAAGCTTCGGTAAGAACTTTAGGAGAATTTTAGTTAAACCTATAAGAAGTAGATTTGAAATTTATAGTACTATATAGTGTGTTTAATTATTGTGTGTTTATTTTCAAAAAAAAAATCCAAAATACCAAAAATATTTTTGATATCTGTCCTATTAGTTAAGTCTTTAAATTTGTTTGTGTAGTTCAGGAGCTACAGTCCTTGAATCTTATGACTCATATTTAGAGAGAACTTTTAGGAGGATGATGAATCAGAAAAGACTCCATGGATTTAATGTAGAAATGGCAGATCGAAAATATAATGAATATTTAAATTTGGATTATAATTCTAGTATTTTTGAAAGAGTAAACCCTGAGAGCGTAATGAAATTTCAAGATGATATGCTTACTATATTAAGTTCTCAGGTTGGTGATATTGAGAGGAAGTTAGATCAATACATAAAGAGCTGTAGTCCTTGAATCTTACGACTCGGATTTAGAGAGAACTTTTCGGAGGATGATGAATCAGAAAAGACTCCATGGATTTAATGTATAAATCTTTAAATTTTTATGCGTAGTTCAGGAGCTGCAGTCCTTGAATCTTACGACTCGGATTTAGAGAGAACTTTTAGGAGGATGATGAATCAGAATAGACTCCATGGATTTAATGTAGAAATAGCGGATCTACATTATAATGAATACTCAGATTTGGATTATAATTCTTGTTATTTTGAAAGAGTAAACCCTAAGAGAGTAATGAATTTTCAAGATGATATGCTTACTTTATTAAGTTCTCAGGTTGGTGATATTGAGAGGAAGTTATATCGATACATAAAAAGCTGCAGTCCTTGAATCTTACGACTCGGATTTAGAGAGAACTTTTCGGAGGATGATGAATCAGAAAAGACTCCATGGATTTAATGTATAAGTCTTTAAATTTGTATGCGTAGTTCAGGAGCTGCAATCCTTGAATCTTACGACTCGGATTTAGAGAGAACTTTTAGGAGGATGATGAATCAGAAAAGACTCCATGGATTTAATGTAGAAATGACGGATCAACAATATAATGAATATTCAGATTTGGATTATAATTCTAGTAATTTTGAAAGAGTAAATCCTAAGAGAGTAATGAATTTTCAAGATGATATGCTTACTTTATTAAGTTCTCAGGTTGGTGATATTGAGAGGAAGTTAGATCAATACATAAAGAGTTATCCACAAGGTCCCCAAGTTATAAAGAAAAATTCATTTGGACAATTGATTGAGCTTAACTATTTTGAAACTGGCCCTGAGATGTACAATCTTTATTCTAATTATTACAATCTAGGTTGGGAAGAATATTCAAACTTTAATTGGAATACTAATTTTGGAGGAGAAAACTAATTTTGGGAAGATAATCAATTTAATCTGATATCCAGGATGATTTTAGCAAAGGAATTCTTTTTTCCTTATAGATTTCACTTTAACCCACAAGATGAGGAAAAGGAATTACTATTAGAAAAAGATGTGATTCAATTGGCATGTGAGCTAGAAAGTCAAGGGGCGGCTATGAAGAATATAGAAAACCAGTTGGGGCAGAATATGAATGTAATTAACAGTTACCTCCAAGAGATTTTACCTAGTGACCCTGAGATAAACCCTTAGCAGATGAATGATGAGCAATTCAAAATTATTGAATTTGAGGATATGATTCAAATAAATTATGAGTAGAGAAAAGAAGAAAAGGAGATTGAATGACCAATGGAAAAAATTCCGAAGGAATTAGATAGATATATAGAAAGACCACTCAACTCTTTACTCAGTACCAAGGGGAAGAATTGGAAGATAACTTGAATCATAAGAGTAACGTAGAAGAAGTTGATCCATAATCTGAATTATCTAAAGAGAATCCGATCCAAAATTTGGGAGATATTTAATTATCATATATAGATCCATTTCTTATAAATTTCAAGGGTGATATTAATATGCGGATTGAGAAAATCAATAGAAGAATATTAGATCTAGAAAGAAATATGAGGAACAATGGTATGTATCAATCTGAAAAAGAAGAGCTGAATGAAAAATTACAATTTGAGAATTCTGTAGGAATCCCTAAATCTAAAAAAAAATTGGGCGATTGATCGAGGATTACTTAATTGGAATTTTGATCTAAGAGGAATCATTTGTCGGGCCTACGACGTTAAAACCAAGCACTATGGGAGGCAACCCATAGTTATCAGTGTTCTTTGATTTAGTGTGCTTGAGAGTCATGATTGTTAGTGTTGTATTGTGCTTTCTTTAGTGTGGATTGTTCAAGTTTGATTGTTGTTGATAGATGTTTGGATTGTTTGTTGTTTTATTTGATCTTTGTGTGTCATGAGGGAGTTGGTTCCTTAACTTCTTATTATGGTTAAACTTTTATGTTCTCTTGTTGTAGTTGGATTGACGAGTCCACTATGACTTGAGTCTTACCCGGATTTAAGTTTTACAAGAGCCATCATGAATTTAAACTGTAACAGATCCATCTTAATTTTGTTACTTCCTTTATATGACTTTGATTTCATTTGGTAACCTATTTGATGAATAACTTGTGGATGACCTTACACTACGATTTATAATTGTTAGAGGTGCTTAATTAAAGAGATTAGATGATGCCTGAGATTGGAGCTTAGGAGCCAATACATCAGGGATAATTTTATCTTTGGGATTATAATTTATAAAATCATTTAAAAGTACCTAATTTATTAGTGTAGTGATTTCATTAGAAATTGGAGGTAATTTAGTGAGATGTGATAAGTTAAAGGAAGAATTGTCCTCATTTATCATATGTGTGTTTATGTTTGTGTTACAACTTTATATAAGACTTGAAGAAAATTTTTATATTCCCTTGTTGATACCTGCTATGCTAATTAAAATTTTATTTAGTGAACTTCATTCTAGCATGATTAGTTTAGATTTACTTTATGTTGCATATTATTTTGTCCTGATGAATAATTGAAGATGTTTTTGATAGACATTTGTGGTAGATAGAATTTCTAAACTGTTTTTTTCCTACTTATATTTCTGTACTAAATGCTATATATGTTAAAAATTATGTTTGGTGGTAGGAAGAAAAATAAAATTTTAAAAGTGAAAATACTTTCTTTTAGTGTAATATTATTGTAAGCATGTTTTAGGCTAGATTTACTTTCTCCTGCAGTCATTCTATCCTGATTTTGCATGTATATGAATTTGATAGGATGTTGTAGTAGTTACCAGATTCAGTTTTTACTTTTTCTTCCTGCTACATTTTATGGAATTAATTGCAAAATATTTAAAAATTTAAGTTTGGGGGGAGAAAGAAAAATAACTTTAAAAGTTAAACTTTATTTGTCCTCAGTAGCCTGTATTTAATTTAATATTACTTTTAAAATGACTTGTGGTATGTGGTGTTACCTTTAGGTTACTATAATTTTGATTTTAGAAATGTTAGAAAAATAACTTAGTTGAAATCCTATGTGAAGAAACTGTTCTAGAGTTAAGATATTTTGTAGGAAACATTGGGAAGATGATTTTGCTATTTATGGTAGAAAGGAGTTGAATATTTGAAAAGCTAAAATTCTTAGATTTATACTTAATGAGAGTTGAGTCTTTATTGGAAACCTTTTTCAATCTAATACTTACACTTATAAAAATTAAGGGAAAGTTTTGAGTTTTGAACTTTAGAAAGGGGATAGTGAAATTCAAAATTATTAAAGGCCTATCCAGATATAGAAATCCTCACATAAAAAAAAGAGAAAAAAAGGGATTAAAAATGATCCCAAAAGAAAAAAAAGTGAAAAAAAGGGATTAAAATGATCCCGAAAGAAAAAAAAAAAAGAAAAGAAAATAAGTGATGAGAAACTTGAGGAGAAGCCTAATTAAAAATTGGTTTCACTTGAATCTTTTTAAATGAAAAGACTTAAAAATAATCCTAATCTTATTCTTATTTCAAAAAGTATTCATCAAATTGGTATAGATAAGGTGCTTAAATTCTGTTTTTATACTTTATTTGACTCTTTAGTTTGACAAGTTTCAATAACTTTTGAAGTAAATAGAAAATTAGGATTCCTAAGTTAAATATGAGATACTCTTACGCTTTAGTCATAGATTGATTTGCTAGAATTTCTCCTATGTTATACTGTAATATTTTTAAGATGAAATTATACTCTATTGAAACCCACAATCACAAGTCAATATATTTGGTTTTTAAAGTTATAATGTTACTTGAGGACAAGTAACTGTTAAGTTTGGGGGTATTTGACATGCCTAAAATATATACGCTTTTTGCTAAATAATTTTGCTCATTTTTTATGATATTATACTTTAAAGGAAGGTGTTTTGTATGTTTTTTGGTTTTAGGTACAAGAAATGGTGATTGGAGAAAAAGAAGAAAAAACGGTGCAATTTGGAGCAAAAACGAGCAAGAAAGCAAATTTTGGCCTAACACCTTTCAATAAGACTTTCTATGCTTAATCTCTTTTACACTTCTTGCATATTTTTGAATGAGATTACACTTTAAAGAAAGGTTGTTTTTATACTTATTTTGTAGGGCTATCTGTTAGGAACACAACGCAACTGAAAAGGGGCGAATCAGAGCTAAAACGGAGCCAAACGGACCAAAATGGTGGAGCTATGCAGAATAGGGCGCCGGCGGCTCCAGGAACCCCCAACTATGATTTTTAGGCGCCAAACAAGTAATGCGCCGTCGGTGCCAGGAGCGGTTTTTGGCCAAATACATTGAATCTGGGCGCTTTTTGGAAGGTTTCTTTATGCACCTCTTGGGAAATTCGTCCCTACACTATTTTAAACTGAATTTGAAGCCAAAAAGAGAGGGGTAGAAGTTAGAAAAATGTAGAGAATGATTAGAGATCTTAGAGTAGGAGTAAAAATGTAGATTTCTACCTTTTTGGAGAGATTGGAGAGGGGATTTTGAGAGAATATGTAAGGGAATAGTCTAGCATTGCATGGATCGACGAGAGACTTTGTGTGAGAGATTTCATCTTTCTTTCAAGGGAAAAAAGCTAAGTATTGTGTTCTTCATCATCTTATGGTTTTGTAAACACTTATTTTGTGGATTTGCTTTGAAATGAAGTTTTCCGTTGTGTTTTCTTCGTGCTTTGCAATGTCTTTCTCTTACTCTTTCTTCTTCTTTGGAAATAGTAGCATAAGAAGATTATGTCATTGTTTTCATTCTACTTTTCTTTTGCAATGAGTAAGATTCATGATTAGGATATTGAGATGCTTGCTAAAAGATGTTTTAATTATAAATGTGATGGTTTTTACTTGCACTTCATTTACATTACAATAAAGGCCTGTTTTAGTGTTAAAATTTGTTGTAATTGCATTGACCCGAAAGGGGAGGTGTAATTCTCAACAAAGTGGAACCACCTTCAATGTCCGTGAATGAATAGTGTAGTTCATGGTGATCGAGTGCAAATAAATAGGGAAATGTATTTTGATGGGCTTCAAATTGGAGGTTGCAGGGTGACAGACTAAGATCCCCAATTTGGTCCTAAGATTGGTAACTAAAGTCAAAGGTTAGCCTTTGGGTGAAGGGTAAGTGGGAGCTCCGTAGTGAGAGCCGTTATCCTCCCAGCCTAGCCTTAGATTTAGTGATTGAATTTAGGATATGTCAATGTTCTTTACATTCTTGTAAGATGATGTACTCTTTTGAGGGTAAAGAAACATTTATGCTCTTATTTGCCACATGCAATATTTAATGTATCTCATTCCTAAACTTTATCCAATTCATTACATAAGATTAGTAGATTTTATTATCTCAAAATTCACTAAACCAATTTATCCAAAAAAGGGTTATCTTTAGAAGCAATATTTTCCTTTAGGAGTATTTATTAGTTATTTCAAAATTAATAGTTACCTTTAGGAGTAGTTGTTAAAGAAAAACCACTTATATTGACCTTCCAAACTAAAGTCTGATAGTAGTAGACTAGAATTTGACTAAGGACCTTTTACCTCGCTTCCCTATGGGATCGATAAACGGTACTCCATTAGAGCCCTGTATTACTTGATACGATACGTATACTTACGTTTGAAATTGTGACTTTACAAAATCATTATAAATATATAAATCTGAGGTCATAAATTCTTGTATATAAATAAGTCGCATCACCCTCAGGCGAGGGGAACGTTAGAGCTCTGAAGTGGCAACCGGTATCCTCGCAGCCTAGCCGCAGATTCAGTAACCAAGCATAGGATTAGTCAATGTTCTTTATGCCTAGACCAAAGGGTAAAAAATAGGAATGCTCCTATTTGGTACAATATAATTCTAACTAATTTAATTATTCATTCAATTAATTCTGTTTACAAGGAGAAAGATACTTTTTTTAAATTGCAATCTTCTATTTAAAAATTAAGTAACAGAGTTTAGTATAAGCGTTCTTTATTTCCGTACACTAGATAGTAATTTCATATGTTGAAATTAGTTCTTAATCTCTAAACTTCCCTGTGGGATTGATATCTAGGACTCCATTAGAGCCCTTTATTACTTGAACGATATGTATACTTGTGTTCATAAAAGGGGGGACACAATTGCTAATTTTACTTTGATAATCATTTATAAATATATAATATAAGGCTCTGCAATCATATAAACCCTGCTGCCACCCGACCCCAGGTCAGTCCCTAAGCTCCACCAAATGACCAAATTACCCCTAAAATCCTAATTTTGTCCAAAATTTCCAAAATCAACCAAAATTACCAAAATCCCTCAAAAACCACCCCAAAACATTCCTTACTACTTAAAATACACAAAACACCACAAATTTACCAAATTTCTCAAGATAGCCCCAAATCCCCAAAATTACCAAATTGCCCCTACCAACCCAAAAATTCTAAAAATTCCAAACAATTCCCCAAAAACCCTCCAAATATTCCCAATTTCAATTTTGAACCACCACATTGACCCAATTTGACCAAATTTGCCCAATTTCACCAAAGCCCCAAATTGCCATTTAAGACCCAAAATGCCCAAATTACCCCCAATGTCCACCAAATTGACTTTAATTCACCTCAATTCCAAATCCAAACTTTAATATAAAATCCATAATACCAACCCAAAATAAATCCAAGCCCAATTTGATCCACATTTGAACCCAATTGCAACTTCAAACAAAAGTTCCAATTTTGACCATATGACCAAATCTCCCAAAATTAAACCTAATGTCAATCAATTTCCCCAAATTTGGAATTCTAAAACCTTAATGAAATTCCCATAAACTATATTGAACAACCAATTTACCCAAATTTTCACTCAAGCCTCACCCAAATCCAATCCAAGCCAAAATTCCAAAATTTCCCCCAAATGTGCCACATGTCCAAATTTTACTAAATTGAATGCCCTAATCCTAAAATCTCCACCAAATTCATGTCACGAACTCTTCAAAACATCCCCATAAACCATTTGAATTGTCAATTGAGTCTTAACCCCACTCTAGCCCAACCTAAACCCAAGCTAACCCAAATGTCCCAATTTGACCAAATAGCCAAATTTCCCTAAATACACCTCCCAAATCAACTCAAAACCATTCCAATTTTTTCTAAATGCTTCATGAAAATAATACACACATTATTGCTCAATTAATTAGGCCTAACCAAACTTGAACCCAACCTAGCCCAACTTGAACCTAAATAGCCCAAATTGAACCCATGACCCAATGTAGCCAAATTAAACTAAATGTGACCAAACCAAACCTTCCATAGCCAGCCTTCGGACCCTAGGGACAGAGCTAGATCCACCTAGGCCACGCTAGTGGAGTCATGGACCAAGAGTACCCAAAATTAGGGGATCCACTTCCTTAAATGGGAAAAACCTAAGGAGATTTGCAATAAACACTTAGCTACTTAAGTTCATCACCATGATGGCCTGACCTCTGGCTCACCTGACCAATGGCCACCACCCCTGGTCTGGTTGGCTGGCCTAGTCATCGGAGGAGCCCAAATTGAGAGCCCCAAGCCAAACCTAACCCATTTAACCCATCCAATGTGTCAAGCTCTGCTTGCTCACTAAAGCTGATATGCCTTCCATTTAAGAAGACAATTCCACCCACTAGCAAGCCCCCAGCTCCACCAGGTAGCCATGGCCATAAATAGAGCTCTCCACGGCCAAGCGAGGGTGCTGAAAAATTTTTAAGGAAACTCTGCCAAATTGCTCTCATAACTTCCTTGAGATCCCCTAAGTGCAATCCCACTTTCTTCCAGCCCTAATCCCCATTGTACAGAGCCAATTTGTCCACTGAAATCTCAGCCAAAAGCAAAATAATTTCAATTGCATCTCCCTATTACCTAAAAACCCATACCAACTGGCTATACATCATCACCAGAGTAGGAGAAGAAGTTCCCCCATCAAAGCCCCATCACAAAGAGCCTCTACCCCATACTTTGATCAACAACTAAAATCAGCCTTAGTCAATTTCAAGTCCAGGCCTTTCACCACAGTAAGAGGCTTCATCTGGAGGCTCATTAGGTTCAATCAAAGCTGCTACAACCATCTGATTGAGGCCTCCCCTCTCAGATAAAGGTATTGAACTCTCTCCCTGTCCTGAGCTATTCTTCGTTCTCCGTAAATGTATATGGTATTTCATACCGTATCAGCCGTATAGATAGGTTTGTTTTTCTTAAATGAAGCTCTAGGATCAAACCCCATACGATTTGGTTGAGTCTAATCCAAGATTTTAGGGTTTTGGTGTGGACGAATTACAGGATAGACCAGTTTGGGATGAAAAAGTGTGGCCATAGGATTGAGTGTGTATCAAAAAGATAGTTCTAATGGTGCTGGATGGAGCATGGTGCAAAAAGCGCGTGGTCTAGTCAGCTGGTGTTCGACGCCGCTGAGGTTGAGTTGGCGCTGACTCATTTAAGTAGAAAATTCAAGATTTTCTATATTTATTTAATTTTCAGAACTTTAAAGATCCATAACTTGGTGTAGAAAAATCATAAAAAAAAGAGAAATACCCTCTTGCGTAGTGATTAGAGGAGAACAATGTGGAAATGGTTTCAAGTTTATTTGATGCATATTTTATTTTTAATTAATTAAATACTATTTTGTGTATTTCAATTCTCCATTTGCCTGTATATTTCACCATGGCATGAAACTTAGTTCTTTTATTCTCTCTGTCAAGGGAGATCTTTCCTGATTTTTCCATTATCAGGGGAGATCTCTATTTTTCAAGTTTTAGGAGTCTACTTTGGTATAAAACTTATAATAATTAAAATATTTATCAAAAAAGAAAATCTAAAGAAAATTTTTGTAGGTTCACTGTGACCAGCGGAACATAAAAAAATACAAATGGATTTAACTCACTAGGCATAACCCTAATTGTAATTAAGCCCTAAATCTTAAAGAAAATTAAACTGGGTTAAAATATAAATTTAAATAACATAAAAATCATTCTCCACTGTAAATTAGGTCAGAGAAAGTTAAAATAAAAATTTTCTATTCAGTTAGAGTTAATTTAAATACTTAAATCAATCGTCCAAGCTAAATCATATTTTTGACATTTCTATAATCGTAATAATTAAAATAGGCTTCAAAATATCACCTAATTAATTTTGGGAGTTCTCTTTTATCAGAGGAGTCTCTTAAAAATAAAATTGCGATTGATTTAAAATTTTCATTTTTAAACATTATTTTATTATTTAAATAATTAAAAATTAATAAAAATCATAACAATAATAAAATGAATGGAAATGTTCTAAATTACCTCATAATCACTTAGGAACAATTGGAATAATGTTTCTAACCCTCTAAGTAAAGATATTAAATTTTAAAGGGTTAAAATAATTTCTAAAGCTTAAAAATGGATTTTTCCTAATTTCTCATTAAAATAATTTTAATAATTAAAATATGAATAAAAAAATATGAAACTTGCTTCTTTGGGATCCCTAACCTCAGAGAGATTTTTAAAAAATATAAAACTTAATATTCAAAGTAAATAATATTTTATATTTAATTAATACTACAAAAATTAAAATAATTATAATAATAAAATTAAAACTCAAAAAATTATCACACTTGGTCCAAGTGGTCCCCTGGTGTAGATCAAGCTCCATTAATTTTCATAAAAATAAATATTGTGCTTTAATTAAGTTATAAAATTAGCTTTTAAAATCCTTATTTTTGCATTAAAATAATTATATAAATTAAATTAAAATTGAAAAATCACATTTTCTCTTTTAATTTTTTAATTGACCCATAAGTGGGGTAACATAAAAAATTTAAAGTCATTTGAGTTAAGTTTGATTAATTATGAAATATTAAGGCCTTAGGGACAAAGTTGTAATTCTAAAGAATTTAGCCTTAATTAAAATTTAGCCTTAATTAAAGGGTAAATGGACAATGAATGACCTTAATAAATATATTGGAATGATTTAAACATAGGGGGATAAGTGGTAGAAACCAATCTCACTTTCGTCATATTAAAGGATAAATTGATGATTTCCTCAATTGTTTTAATTTGGAAGATAATCAAAATTAAATGATTCTTAAGGTTTGGGGTTGACTTTGGAAGTCAATAAATCACTAATCTAATACCCCTAGTTGGTCTTTAATGATTTCAATATCTTGAAAAGATTCATAATCACATAAGTCATTATTTTATTTAAATTCCAAATATACCCACTAAAGTCTTAAAGGCTTAGTAGTGAACTAGGCTTAATTAAGTTTGATTAATGAGGGTTAGAAAAGAAAGCTTATCTAATATTAAAACTTTGTGGAAACACTACAAGCCTAATAAAAGAAAACTAGTTAGAATTCTTAATGAATCAAGTTTGCTCCATTGAGTCCTTTACTCACATAATTCATAAATAAAATATCAAGTGATAGTTACCCCACTTTTTGGGATGATTAAAACATTAATGTTTATTGAGCATAAGGGTATGAAATAGTTTAATCATTTAATGAGTATGACAAGTTCAAATGAACTCAAGAAAATCAAAAGGGTTTTGAAATATATAGGTATCTTCTAGATGTTTTCACAAGTATTCTGGACATCTGGTAGAATGTCTGAGCCTATCATACTTATTAAAGGAAAACATCTCTCAAATGAAATAAATAGAACTCACTAAGTTGTGACATAGGATTTTTGTAGGCATGTGATGAACCTATCTATAAGCTTTTACTTTCCTACAAATTATAAATGATTATTGCAAAAAATACTAATGTTTCAGGTTGAGGAATGAGAAGACTCGCCATGTATGCTTTTATAGTTTACAACACCTTCTTTCCCTGCATTGCCTTTGCTATACTTTTCTTGCTTGCAAGCTTGCATGACTAAACAACAAATGTCACCCTGCATAAAAACCAGAATTTTTAGGATAGCCACTAAACTGAAACCAAAATAAAAATTAAAATGAAATAAAGATAAAACTCACCGCCACAACAATCAAAATATAAAACAACTCAAAATTTAATCACAAACAGAACAAAATCACAAGAGAAACTAAATTAAAACTTCACTATCGGATGATCAGGAATACCTTAGAGGATGCAACGTACGACTGATAATGAGATTTTTCGTGGTCTAAATGAAAGTATGGAACTCATTTAGTTGAGTTTAGTAAATTCATTTGGACTAAGTGAATCCGAAGAAAATGGTGGTGCCGCAATGAGGAAACCTTGGGATCCTAACCGGTGTCACTATAATCAACTTAAATATTCCCCTAATAAGGCATTAATAAACCTCAATTTAAACCCTTTATGAAACATGACACTATTTTCATCTATTCAATTTGAGACTTCTACAACTAAACCTACTACGATGAGGAGTTTAAAGCATGCATAGTGGGCAGCACGACCATCTTTAATAGCAAAACTCCTTAGAAATAAACAAAAAGTCATAGAACTTCGAGGTAGCTAGCTTAGTGCAGCATAAACACTCACTTTTTCTCTTTAGCCATTTGTATCTTGTGCAATATAAGCCCTAAATCGTCTTAGGTTCTGAGATTGTCATTGGGTATGACATAAATCCTTCTATCTTCCAGGCTATTCACATGATTGATATAAAGTGAATGTAAGCCCTAATTAAATAAAATAAGCAGGATGAAAAGATAAATAAATATCTTAAATTGAAGCCAAATGATGGGATAGTTTGGGAAAGAACACTAAGGTTCTTCCTGGGTCTCTGTCTTTCCCCTAGCTTTCTCTTCCTTTGGATTTCTTTAACCATTATTCTGAAATTTGAGCCACTCACCTATTGGATTTCATATTATCACACTTTCTTGAAGAATCCTATCTTTTGAAAGTCATGAAAATAATATTTCTTAATCTTTATCAAGAGTTTTATTAGGTGACTTTGGTTATCTAAGATGTCATTAACTATAGGGGCTTACCCTTACAGGAAACCTAAAGGCCCCAGATTAATATAAACCCTATATAATTCCTTCATATTAGATATAAGAAGTTGTCGGTCAACATAAATGGTTCACAGACCAAATATATGTCACAGATTCTTTAGTTTATTTGATCAAGCCTCACCACCAAGCAATGTATCCATTCTTCGGGATAGATACATGGCTTGTGGTGAAGTGCTTGATTATTTAAACTATTGCATGTATGAGATCGGTTTGATTTCATATTTTCAAAAATTAAATATGATTTTTTTCAAAACTATATATTTATTAAATAAAATCTATTTTAAAAAGATAATTCCCAAACCCCCTTCTATCGACTGACAACAGGCCGAATACGAAGCTCTGATTGTCAGCTTATGTTTCATATACGATCTGAGAGCTTGCCACATTCGTGTAAGGTCAGACTCACATCTTTTAGTTAACTAGATAAATGAAAATTTTGAAGCTTAAGAAGAGGTAATGTCGGATACCTTAGTACAATAAATGTGGAGATCGATTGGTTTTGAAACTTATAAATTGAGCACATTGTGCGAGAGGAGAACGTAGTGGCCGACATCTCATAAATATGCCTTCATTTGAGAATTGGGACACTCCAAAGACTGTTCCAACTAGTCATTGAGGAACTGTCGGCCGTTGAAGATGTTTGATTTAATTTAGTATATATATATATAATTTAGATAATAACATTTTAATTTGAAAATGTGAAATCAAACTGATCTCATATATGCAATAGCTTAAAAAAAGAGCACAACATTGTAAGCTATGCATCTGCCTCGAAGAACATACACATTACTTCATGAAGAGGCTCGTTTAAGGAAACTAAATCTATGACATTCGTTTAGTCCACGAAGCATTTATGTTGACCGACAAGTTCTCCTACCTAATATGAAGGATCATATAGAGTTTATATTAGGTTGGGTTCTTAAAATTTCGTATAAGTGCAAGCTTCTATACTTAATTACATCTTAAATGACCAAAGTTACATAAGAAAACTTTTGATTTATATCAGGAAATATTATTTTCATAAATTCAAAAAGGTTTAGGATTTTCAAGGTCAGACATAGGAAATACAAAAGGGAAATGTGCAAATGCGAACAATTATTGTCGGAATCCAAAGGAGAAAAACTAGGAGATGTCACAGATCCTGAGGAGAACCTCGATGACTTCCCAAACTATCTTATGGTTTGAATTCAACTTTGAAGAGAAATTATTTAATGTTTCATCCTGCAAATTTTTATTATTTAGGGCTCTGGTGTGAATTTTTTAATTTACCAAAATTTATGAACTCAGATTTATATATATATCTATATTGATTTAGTTTTACAATGAGTCACACAATTAAATGCAAGTATACGTATCACTTAAGTAATACAAGGCTCTAGTGGAGTCCTGGATATTGATCCCACAGAGAGGATTTAATTTTATGATGTAGCATATAAATCACTTATTGAATCACAACATAATTGTAAGTACGTTCAATTCTTAAAGTAAAGACAAACAGTTTTAGTTACTATTTCTACCAAAGTACATTCTAAACTTCTAGCAAGTTAAACTAACACAAGACTAAATTTATAACAAAGTACAGTTGTAAGAAAGGTTCTTCCTCCTCTCCAATTATAATATGTTGATTATTGTGACATAGATCAGTGATGCAAATGTATTGGGCCAAATAGGAGCATTCCTATTCTTTACCCATTTTTCAGTGTATAAAGAACATTGGTTAATCCTAAGTTCAGTCACAAATCCGTGGTTAGGCTGGGAGGATACTAGATCTCACTCCAAAGTTCCCACTTCCCTTCGCTTGAAGGCTAACTCTCGCTTTAGTTTTCAAACATTAGGACCAAATTGAGGATTTCAGTCTGTCACTCTGAAATTTCCAATTCTACGCCCATCAAATTATACTTCCCTATTTATTTGCACTCAATCCCCATGAACTACATCTCTCATCAATGGATATTGAATGTGACCTTAACTTTTGTTGTGGAACTCATAATCCTTTTAGAACATATGATTCCCAACAAGTTTTAACAATTCAATTAGCCAGATCAAAAAGTAAATGAAGTTCGAAGCGAAAAGGTCATCACAAATTCTCCATAGTAAATCGACACATCATTTCCATAACACAACATCAATACATCACATGAAATGGAGAAATACAAAGAAATCTACTGAAGAATCATGAGGAAAAGATGACAAAACATGGATTATATATATATAAAAACAAAGTCATACAAATAGAGTAAAGAAAAGACAACTTATCTGAAACTCTTCCCCAAGCGAATCTCAAGGAATTCCTTTGACTTCTCTTCTTTCTTCACAACAACACACAATTCTCTCTTTAGATAAGTAAGGAAGAAGAAATCTCTCACTTTCCCTCTCCTCTTACACTCCTTAGAAGAGAAAACACAAAACAAAAAAATTTCTTAAACAAAATGAAAAGACACTCTCTCTAAACTCTCTCTACACTCTTAACTCCCCCTACCTTCTCTAAACTTGGCTCAAAAGAAGTTTAAATTTGGCCAAAACTGATTTCCCAAGATTTTCCTCAAGCAACTCTCCAAAATCCAGCCAAACACATTGAATCTAGTTTGAAATCGGGATAGGGTGCGTTCCAGCACTAGATAGGGCGTTGTTCGGGGCATTATTCCGCCAATCGGTAAAATAGCGCGGTCTGGCACTGGTGACAACGCAGTTCGATGCTAGTTCAATAAAATGCACTTTTGTCTCTTTTTTGCTCCAAATTTGCTCCATTATGCTCCCTTTTGCTCCAAAGGCCTCAAATCATTGTACCTGCATGAAATCACGAAAAATACCTTTCTTTAAAGTGAAATATCATCAGAAATAGGTATGAATTAAATAGTAGAAAGCTATCAAAGTTTCAGTGGATCAAGATCCCCCAATCTTAACTATTACTTGTCTTCAAGTAATTTTAGTTAATACAACTTTCTTTCTAAAATACCATAATTATGATTTAGATAAGTACCATAGTAAGATTTTTAGAAAGAAATTTGAATAATTCAAGTAAATTCGGTAGGTGTAAGACTATATCGTAATCAAGTCTAAGAGTTCTAGCCTTCTATTCATTTCAAAAATGATTGTAGATTGTCCTATTAAGACACTTAAAAGGATTACATGAAAAGAAGTTTATGAGTACACCATTATTAAAGATGCTAATCCACAGATATAAGTTCAAGAAAGTAATTGAGTTTTTCCCTTTAGGTAGGTCCAAGTGAAGCCAATTTTTGATTAGGCATCTCCTCAAGCTTCTCCTCACTTTTATTTCATTATTTTTTTCCTCTTTTATTTTCTTTTATTTTATTTTATTTTCTTTTCTTTTCAGTGAGGATTAATGTATTTGGATATCCTTTAATAATTTTGAACTTCCCCCTTCTCACCTTACATTTGAAACTTACCACATTCCTTTACCTTATTTGTATTTCTTTAGCTTATTAATGATTCATCATAGAGTCTCAATCCTTTTCTATCACATAAGGTTTTAAGATTCTTAATATTTCAACATACAATTTTTCTTACTTTGAATAGTTGACTATAGTCTTATTCTCTTATACCAAATATCTTAACCTACAAAATTGCTTTTCATTACCAAATACTTTTATTCAACTTTACAAAATACATAAATAAAAGCAAAATACAGTTATCTAAAATTGAATTATATTACAGGAAATCATGTTAATAATTTTGAAAAAACTTTTAAATGAGAACAATTAATAGTTAATTCTTTCCCTCTCCTAAACAAAGATTTTTGAATATCAATACAATTAACATGGGAAGAAAGAAAAGATTTAAACATATAACGCATACCTCAATATGTTGTGCTTTTCATACATTTGAGTTTAAGCAGGTTTTTCTTCATAAAGTAGAATAGTAAGCCTGAAATAATTAAGAGCATTTCTATACACAACATGGGTTAGAAACTTGTAAGGGAAGAAATTTAAAAACATACAACATAAAATATGCACCTAACATTAACATCCAACTGTTACTATCATAGATTAAACTGACAAACCAAACATATGAAAAATCTACTATCACATACATACATCACAAATCAATATAAAGTCTACTAAAAGTACAACCAAATACACATGACATCATAAATACTAATCAGACAGAGTTTCAGGTACATCACATATACATCACACATATAGAATGAAAACAAAACTATAAAACTACTAATCTTCATCCCTGCAGGAGCTCTACCATCATCAGGTTCTGAGGCTGGTATGGAGTATACTCAGGGTAAGTAGGAAATACAACACTAGTATCTCCCCTAAAAATCTCATATGTGCGTCATGATAAGCTATCTCATATTCTCTCCATTGCACTTGATAATCATCATTTATTTTGTTTCTTACTTCTAGTCTCTCTATCTTGGTGTTCAACCTTTCCAACTGATCCATAACATCATGTAGGGTAGGCTCCCTAGATGTAGACAGTCTCTCATTACTAGAAGAAGGCTCATCAGCTTTCTGACTCCACTTCCATCCTACATGGGCTTCATAAGTTTTTAAATTTAGTTTAGTAATGGGCTTCTGGGGATAGACTACCTCGTCATTATCTTCAATTATTACAGCTGACTGAATACAAAAGGCATGAATCATGGTGGGGTGTTCTATTCCTTCTGTAGTCTCTCCTTTTGAGCTTGTCAAAATACTTTTATGAATAATAGCCCCAATATTAGTATTCTTCATGTTCTGATTACAATAATTTAGAACAGCTTTATCTTTAGTAACCTCGCTGTGATGGTGGTAGGCAAAAGTCATGCAGAAATGAAATAGTGCCAGGCTTTTGATACAGGATTCAAAGTAGAAAGGGGGAAGTTAACTTTTATTCTTTGTTTAACTTTCCATTCCCCTTTTCTGTTAGTCAAAAAGTTTAAAATCGTATCCAATGCTTCATTCGTAATAGGAAAATTTTTTTATTCACATGGAAAAGGCTCTCTTAACTGATAAAAAGCATTAATGCGAGTAGGGGTGAATTCAACCATTTGTCCTCTAACCAGTATATATTCGCTCTCAGAATAATACAGTTTTGCATAAAATTCTCTAACAATTCCCAGCATCGCTTTAGCAGTGAAATAATAGAAAATCTCCCATTAATGGTTCTCAATAAGTTCTTCAACTATACCCTCAGGATTTTCAAGGGCTTTCTCTTGAATACATTTCTTATTGCTAAGAAACGTACTAAAATATGAATAAGCCTTGAAATTCACAAATTTTTTTTATCATACTCAAATTTTCTATTCCCGTTGAAATTCTTGGAGCCATTTGTCTAAAAATATCAAATTTATCCAAATCAATTTTAAAATTTCAATGTAATGGACTCCAAGGTAAATGTAAAAGGATAAGAACTCAAAATCCATGAGAAATCTCCAAATTTTCTCTAAAACTTCAAAATTTCAAATCTTCCTAATATAAGAGATTTGCACTGTCAAAATCCAAAAAAATTTAGGTTAAAGTGTAGCTCTTACCAAGAGAAGATGAAATCCAAACTTTTCTGGCCACAAAATCACTTCAAATTCAAATGCTAGTGAGCCCTAGGTGTGAAAATAGGCCTTAGCTGGAGGTAGAAGATGATGGTTTGGACAAAAATAGTAGGTCCTAGGGTTAAATCTCAAAAATTTAGAGTTTCGGGCCTTTTTTATGGTCTAGCGCTGTTTGACACTAGCGACAGTGCTGTTGAGTGCATTTTTCTGCTCTTATGGTCAAACTCTTTGTCTTTTGGTACGGTCCAACACTGGTGACAGTGCCATTCAGCTTCTGTTCAAAAAATGGGCTTCCGACTTTCTTTTGCAATTTCACTATTTTCAAGCCCGCTTCGACGTCTAATTAGTCTAATTAAGCAATGAATAACATTCTAAAGCCATGTCAAATGATATTTTTTTTAACATGAACAACACAAAACATCACTTTCATATATAAAATTGAAGTTTCAGACACATATACATAACATTACACACTACTCATCGTAAAGCCATATAATTCTAAAATCAGCATCAATCACAACCACAATATAATAATGTTGAAAACTAAACAAGAAAGCAAGTCCAAATATAATATCCAAGCAAAGCAAAACAATCAAATACACAAACATAGAAATACAATAATCAAGTTTTCATTCTTCCTCAGAACTATGATCAACTCTAAGATCTCCAATTAATTGGGTGTGAACGAACATATTATAGAATGGACGAAATGAGAATTTTTTAGTAGAATCCTCTTCAATCCAACCTTTCCTTTTCATTAACCGTGTAAAACTTCCTTTAAGAAATCCATAATGATCAAAGTGCTCCTTCATTCTCCAATCCAGATGATCAAAGAAATCAGATAGATTGTTAATTACATTCATCAGGTGTTGTACTTCTCCAATTTCTTAATTTTCTTCAAGAAGATCTATGAACTTTCAGGAAAGTAAGGAGGAATAGGTGTCGATCTCTGATATGGTTGATCTTCAATAATGCTCATATCATTCATATCACCAACTGCTTGGTTACTATATGCATCTGTTGGGTCTGTAAGCTTCCAAGGTAGAAGTACACTTTCCTAGTTCTCATATCGAACTTGTGATTGAGTGCAGAGGAGAAATATAGTGGAGGTATGTCCAAGCCCATACTTTGATCCATGAATGATCAATCCCAAAACAGAAAAACAATTATCGAACCAACATCAATAGGCATCCCCATTTGAATACAATAATTCAAAATAGCGCACTCCTTAGTTACTTTATTGATTTTCATTTTTGGGAGCAATTTTACAAATATGAAATAATTTAAGTGTTTCAACATAAGATTTAGCATTGTGGTTGAGAAACTTACATACCTGTTATCTCTTATCTCCCATTCATCACTTTAATCCATCAGATATCTGTATACATTTTTCATGTTATCCTTTGTCGGGGTAAAATTTGAATAGTGGCTGATTGACACATTCTCAATCATGTATAAATCATTAATCTTTGCAAGATTAAATGTGACAAACCTACCTCCCACATAGAATGATCCTTGGTTGATTCTATGAAGATTTGCACAAAACTCCTACACAACTGGGCCAACTACGGTGGTAGTAGTATAACACAATACTACCCAACATCTCTGAATAATAATTTCATCAATTCTAGTGGTAGGAGAATTTGTACCTCGATTCACAAAGCCTCGCTCCTTAATTAACCTTATTTTCAAGATATTTTTGTTGAATAGGCATTGCTCTTCGAAACTGATGAACATTCTTTGATTAAAAACTTGAAATCTTGAAATTTCTATCGAGTAGGAATCCATTTGGAAGAGATTTGGGATTTTCCTCTTCGTTCCTTTGGTAGTTCCTGTGTCTAGGAGCGGTTTTTAGGAGTTTAAGTGGAAGAATTGCCGCCCAGAACTAACAAAACTTGCATTTAAAGATGAGAAACTATTTTCTGAATAGAGGCGCGGTTTGGCGCTGATAACAGCGCCGTTCGACGCTAGTACAAATTTTGTCAAACTTCACATTATCCAAATTCTTTCCAAACTTTTGTTCGATTCATTTCTTATATGTTGTTAATGATAATTAAGGAAGAATAAGACTTAGTTAAGTAACAAACAAACACCAATAACACATCAAACAAAGCAAACACTCAATAACTGTGGGTTGCCTCCCAAAAAGTACTTGGTTTAAGGTCGTCAGCCTGACATAACTTCCTGTTATTCAGGTTGATCCAACATTAAAAGCTCTTTAAAATATTAGGTTTATTTCCCTCAAAATATGGTTTTAACTTTGTCCATTAACTTTGAATATTCTTCCAGATTTAGGGTCTTCGATGATCACAGCTTAAAACTGATAGATTTTTACGACAGTGAAAGTTCATGTCCATCTAGATTTCAGTTTCCCAGGAAATAATTTCAATCTTGTTTTATATAATAAAACTTTTTGTCTTGGTTCAATGTCCTTTTTAACAATCTTCCAATCATGCCATATTATTTTTCTCTCATTGTATATTATATCATTATCATATGATTCATTTCTGATTTCTTCCAATTCATTCAATTGCAACAGTCTCTTCTCACCAGCATCATTCAAATTAAAATTCAATTTCTTTATCGCCCAATATGCTTTATATTCTAATTCAACTGACAAGTGACAAGTTTTTCTAAAGATTAATCTGTAAGGGGACATTCCTATAAGAGTTTTATAAGCAGTTCTGTATGCCCATAAAGCAGTGTCTAGTCTAGCAAACCAATCTAATTTCTCAGGATTAATGACTTTCCCAAAATTCATTTAATTTCACGATTAGATACCTCTGCTAAACCATTAGTTTAGGGATGATAAGTTGTAGAGATTCTATGCATAATATTATATTTTTCCACCAATCTCTAAATCAAATTATTCTTAAAATGGGATCCTCCATCAGTGATGATTACTCTAAGCATTCCATATCTTGTGAAAATATTTTTCATTAAAAATCTCAAAACACTTTTAGCATCACACCTAGGTAAAGCTATTACCTCAATCTATTTTGATACATAATCAACAATAATTAGTATATATATATATATATATATATTTCCAAATGAAGGTATAAATGGTTCCATAAAATCTAATCCCAAAGCATAAAAAATTTCAACTTCCAAAGTAAAATTAAGAGGCATTTTAATTCCTCTAGATATATTTCCTATCCTCTGACATTGATCACAAGGTTTGATAAATCTATAAACATCTCTGAAAATTATAGGCCAATAAAATCCAGATTGCAAAATCTTTTGTGCAGTTATATCAATTCTAAGTTGTCCTCCAAATTCAGAATCATGACATTCTTGAATAATTCTTTCAGTTTCTTCATAAGACACACATCTCCTAATAATAATATCTTTACATTACTTATACAAATCAAGAACATCCAAGAAATAAAATTTAGCATCATGCTTAAATTTTTTCTGTTGTTGCATTGTCAAGTCAGGTGGTAAAATATTACTAACGATGTAGTTCACAATATCAGCATATCACGGTAAATTTTCTTCAATAATATTATATAATTTCTCATCAAAAAAAGTTTTAGTTATTTCTTTTCAAATTCATCCAAATTAGGTTGTTCAAGTCTAGATAAATGATCAACTATTTGATTATCGACCTCTTTTCTATTTGTCGGCATATTTTTTTTTTAGGTTGGTGTGTTTTATTTTAAAAAGGAATCACCTACAGAAATTGTGCGGCGAATTTTTAATTTAATTTAAATAAATAATTTGAAAAATAGTATTTGATTTTTTGAAAACAATTTTAAATTTAAAAATTTTAAGATATGAAATCAAACTGATTTCACATCCCAAATAGTTCACATAAACGAGCGCCGCACCACAAACCTTGTATCTATCCCGAAGAATAGACACACTGCTTGATAATGGGGCTCGATTAGATAAACTAGAAAGGTTTGTGACATCCGTTTGGTCTGCGAACCAATTTTATAAGCCGACAAATTCCCCGCTTAATATGAAAGCATTAAACGGGGTTTATATTACCCGGGTTCTTTAAAATTCCCTATAAGGGCAAGCCCCTATAGTTAATTACATCTTAAGTGACGGGAATCACCTAAGAAAACTCTCGATAATAATCGGTAGTTCCGCTCTCAAGAATTTCAAAGTTTAAGTTTTCAAGGGATTGAATTTTGGAATTTCAATAGGGAATGGATCAAATTTGGAAGATTTTATTTTGGGATTTCAAAGGAAGAAAGGTAAGAGAAATCACAGATTCGAAGCGAACTTCGGTAATTTCCCAACTATCCTATTGTTTGGCTCGGATTTAGGAAAGTCCTAATGTTTATTTAGTATTTCAATCTTGCAAGTTTTAATTAACTAGGACTTATATTTATATGATAGAATCACACAAATAGCCTTGAAGTTATGAAGGTTTATGTCGTACCGAACGACTACCTCGGAATCCTAAGTCCGGTTAGGGCTTAATTTGCAATGCAAATGTCTAACAAAAGGTTCAGGATTTATGTTACACTAGGCAAACTACCTCGAAATCCTATGGCTTAGTTATTTAATTCTAAGAAGGTTTTGCTGAAGTAGACTCAGGTTTTGCTGATGAAGATGGCCATGCTGCCCACGGTACCCCGAACTCCTTGTTGTTGCAGAGGTTTAGTTTTAGAAGTCATAAATCAGGAGATGAGAAAAGTGTTTTGTTTTAGAGAAAATCTTAACTTCCAAGTGTTTTTATGTTTTAATTAAAACAAATCTTAAAGTTGATTATAACAACATCGGTTAAGATCCCACGGTTCCATCCTTCCGACATCGTTATTTTTATCGGATTCACTTAGTCCAGATGAATTTGCTAAACTCAACCGAATGAGTTCCACACTTTCATTTAGACCGCGGAAATCTCGTTAGCAACACGTAGGTTACATCATCCGAGGTATTCCCGATCATCCAACATGACGTTTTAATTTAGTTGTAATTGTAGTTTTGTGTTCCGTTTGTGATTAAATTTTGAGTTGTTTTATATTTTGAAATGTCGTGGTGGTGAATTTTATCTTGCAATGACTTTTAATTTAGTTTTGGTTTCAGCTTTAGGGACTATCCTAAAGGTGTGGGTTTTCATGCAACGATTGTTTATCATGCAATAAAAGTAAGTGCGATGCGATTAAATAAATTGCAATAAGGTAAATTGCAATAAAATAAAAGCGTACCTGGAGGGTTTTCCCGTCATCCCAAGCTGCACTTAAAACACAATTAGAATACTTAAGCAAGTTCCTAGGTAAAGCTAAGGGAAGGGTTATGGTTTTCTACCAAATTCCTAATCCTATAGCTAGTCATTTCCTATGACGTCTAGGTTCTTGTGTTATGGTTTGAGGACAATTTTCTTCATCAAAGAATAATTAAGTTCAATTGTTCTTATAAGTATCCTATCATATTTAGGAAGTGCTTAAGAAGAATCTTAAACATCTTTTCAATACTGATAGGATTGTTTTAAGTCCAAATGAATTTAATTAATCAGGTGAAGTAATCGTCCGAGAATTCAAGTTTTGTTATCTTGCTCAGTGAACTAGGATATTTGAATGTCCTACAAGTAGAGTAACATTTCATTTAATGTTCTATTTAGGAGTTATGATAACCAAAGTTTTCGAGGGCAAATTGGTGTTCAAATGGTTTATGATTTAGTTTAACTTCAATTAACGGGTTTAAATTTGGAATAGTGTTCAAGTTGCTTTATATTTAATTTCTTTATGTCTTAGGTGATGTTATTTAATTCAATTTAATTTAACTTTAATTTAATTTAATTTGGTTTAGTTTTAATTTTAATTTAATTTTGATTTTTTAATTTCAATTTTAATTTTAATTTTAATTTTAATTTTAGTTTTATTTGATTTTATTTTAATTTAATTTAATTTAATTTAATTTAATTTAATTTAATTTAATATGTTTTAATTTAATTTAATTTAATTTAATTATTTATATATATATTTTAATTTAATTTAATTTAATTTAATTGATTTAATTTAATTTAATTTATTTAATTTGTTTGATTTAATTTAATTTAATCTTTAATTTAATTTTATTTTTAATTTTATTTTAATTGAAAATTTAAAAAGAGTTTAATAACTTAACTTTTTAATTTAATTTTAATGATTAAGTCCTTTAACATTTTAAAACTTAAATTTGAATTATCATTTTAATTAGGAATTAAATATTATTGAGATGACTAATTTAGGGATTTTTAAATTAAAGAATAAATCTCTTCCTAATAATATCCCTATTTAATAATTCCAACTTTATTATTCTTCCAAATTTAATCAATTATTTAATTAAGGTTTATTTCAATTATTTTAAATTGTTTAGTAGGTTTCTACCCTTTAATTATTTAAATTTCAATCATTCAAATCAGATTAAGATAAAATATTTTACTTGTTAATTTTATTAAACCTAAAGTTTTAATTAAGGGTTAAAATTTTAATTACCATTTTGCCCTTCAAGCTTAATAATTTCATAAATCACTAAATTGAGCTTAAATGAACTTGAAATTTTTATGTGACTTCACTCATATGTCAATAAATACATGAGAGGAGAAAATGTGATTTTTCTGTATTTAATTTATTTATATAATTATTTTTGGTAGAAAATAGGGATTTCCAAGGAAAATTTAATAATATGACCAAGGGAAAGTTTCTGTCCTTAAGAAAATTATGGGACATTCCTAATGACCAGAGGACCACTTGGACCAATTTTGGTGATTTTTTGAGTTATATTATTTTTATTATAATTATTTTAAGTTTTGGAGTATTAATTAATTTAAAAATAAAATAAAGGTTGAAAAATGAAATTTATATTTTTCAAAAATCTCTATAATATCAAGGAAATCAGAGAATCAATTTTTGTAATTTTCTGATTTTTCTTTGATTTATTATAATTATTTTAGTGAAAATGCTAGAAAATACCTTTTTTTAATTTTAAAATTACCCTAGGGCTTTAAAATTTAATATCTCATTAAATAGACCTAAGAAAAGTATGGGATTTGTTCCTAAGTGATTAAAATTCAAAATGTAACATTTTGGTGAATTTTATTATTTTTATGATTTTTATTATTTTTTTAATTATTAAAATATTAAAATAATGCAAAAAATTAAATTTTTTAGAAAATTGAAATTTTAACTTCCTTAAATTCCCCTGATATCAGAGAGGCTCCAAAACCAATTTGGTGAATTTTTGAAAGGTATTTTGAAAGTTATGAATTTTTAAAGTTTAAAATGGCTAAATGGCTTAATCAACCCATTTAGTAGGGCTAACCAAGTCCAATTGACTTCAAATTTTTATGGTGGGTTCCTCTGATCCTAGAGGTTAGTGGAGAATTAATTTCAAGTTAATTTAATGTATGGTTAGCTCTAATTAATTAAGGAGCTATTTTGGGTGTTTAAGCCAATTAGGGTTATTTTAAATAAACTAATCCAAAATCTATTTTTCCTAGGGTCCTCTGGTCATAAGAGATATCACCAAATTTTCCTAGAATTTATTTCACAACATGCTAATTATTGGATTTAAAATACTCAAAACAGTAACATGAATTTGAAAAATCAATAACTTCTCATAGGATGGCCTCTCGACTTTGGAAAATTCAGGGAATGTTCCCAAATTCGGAGGCTTCAAAAGCCCTATGGTCTCATGCCATGGTGAATTTCCTATATGCATGGAGAATTAAAACAATGCAGAAGGGAAATAAATTATTAAAAATAAAATACCCGATGAAATTAAATAATTTCTTTTCCACATTATTCTCCTCTCGTTCACCGAGCAAGAGGGTATTTTTATTTTATTTTTCCGATTTTCCTACACAAAGTTATGGATTTTTGAAGTTTAGGGAATTAAATAAATGAAAAATACCCTAATTTTCTATTTATCCACGCGGCGCCGCGTCAACCTCGGCAGCTCCGAAAGGCCACGCGGCGTGTTCCGATTCGACGCCGCCATCCGACTCAGCGCTCCGGGGCCCCGCTGTGTCGTTCCATCTCCTGATCCGGCGCGATCCTGGCCGTCCGTCCGCGCGTGTATTAAATGAACGACATCCGTTCATCGTCCCCAAGCGTTCTTACCCGAGAGCCGTCCACACTAAATCCCTAATATCTCACTCAATACTTAACGGATTTTAGTGTTCTTGTGCTTCTATGGATTCGTCTTCAAGAGACGAACACATCTATACGGTGATCATGCATTGAAATTAAAGCATTTGAAATGGAGAATCTCCAGAAGCTCGGGATGAAGAATTAGCTCATACCTTTGCTCAGAGAAGTGTGGCTTCAATCTGAGGGTTTGTGCAACTCTCCTCCATGGCCGTGAGGGGGTCGGGTTTAAATAGAGGTGGATGGAAGGCCTCCCAAGGAGAGTTAGGGCTTGGGATCAGCTGCTCTGGGCATGGGAAGAACTACCATGGTTGCCATTGGGCATGGGGCAGCTCAGCAAGGTGGAATTCCAAAGTTTGGCTCCTCCCAAGGTCTTGGCCATGGTGTTTTCCGGTGACCTGTGCGGCCGGCCGGTAGCATGGGTCACCCTCGTGTCCAGTGGGTCGTGGCTGAGGTTTATGCAATCAATCGGCCATGGACATGTGTAAAGGGTTTGAATCAAAAGGGTACGAGGAGATGGCTCATTTTGGGTCCAAATGGGTCAACCCACCATTTTGGATTTGGTGCACCCTTCCAAGCTCTAGTTTTGGCTGGGAGGCTCATGTGAGTCAACCTACCAAATATAGAGAAGTCCACATCAAGGATTAGGTGGCAAAGTATGGTTTAGAGTGTATCATGTTTAAGGTAAAAAGGGCTTAAAAAGAATTTAAGAAAGAGATCCCCTCTCTTACCATTAATGGTTTGGTGAGGTGGAAAGTGGATTCAGTGGCTCTCATGGCTCCTATGGGGCTCATGCATGGCTTCATGGCTTGTGTTTGGCTTGGGGAAAAGCTTGGTATATTTCATGAAAATGGATTTTAGAAATTTTGGTAATTTGATGGAAATTTGTATGAAGCTTGATTTGGAATGGTTTAATGATGATTTTGAAACTTAGGGGTGATATCAATTAAAGGTATGATGAAAAGACATTGCCATGTGGGCTTTAGGGCCAATTTTGGGCTTTCGTAGTTGGTGGAAATGGGCTTTTAGAATGGTTTAGGAAAGTGGGCCTTTAGGTTTGAAAACAAATTGGTGGATGTAAATTTTGCAATGGATTGGATCCCATGAGTGTTGAATTTAGTTTAAGAATGTTTCATGAATGATTTGGAATAAACTTGAAGTGTTTGGGCTAGGTTTGGGTTGGATTTGGACCTCTTTGCTGAATGGGTCAATGTAGGTCAAATTGGGCTAACTTGGGCAAATGTTGGGCTAGGGTTGAAATTGATGTAAAATAAGTGTTGGGAAATTTTTATGGGAATGTTTCAAAGAGGTTTTGGCCTTGGTTGGGTTTTGATTTTGGGGTTTGGGCTTATTTGGGTTAAGTTTGGGTTTAGGTCAAAATTGGGCCTTTTAGCTTTGGGTTAAATTTGAGTAGGGTTTGGGTCTAAATGTTGGCCAAATAATGTTAGTGTTTTGTTTGTGGGGATGTTAAGGAAGATTTAGAAAAGATTTGGGGTTAATTGGAGTTGAATTGGGTGAGTTTGGGTTAGGTTTGGGTCATGGGTCCAAATTGGGCTTTAAGGCCGAAAGTGAAATTGGATCCAAATGTCAATCAAATTGGACTTGGATTTGGTCTAAATTGGTGTTGAGAATGTTGAATTGAAGTTTAGAATTAAATTGGACCAGAATTTGGGTCAATTGGGTAGGTTTGGTTTGACATTGGGTTCACTTAGGGTTAAAATGGGTCAAATTGGGGGTTTTGACAAAAGTAGTGTAAATTGACAAAATTGGTCCATGGTGTAGTTGAACAAAATGAGATTGAGAATATTTAGGATTTTCTGGAATTTTCTGGGAATTTTTTGAATTTCTGGATTTTTGGGTTAAGGGGGGTATTTTGGGTATTTGGAGGGTATTGGGAGGTATTTTTGGAATTTTTGGTATTTTTGGGTATGGATGATCAATTTGAGTAATGTGGAAATGTTTAGGAATGGTTTTGAGGAATTTTGGGTGATTTGGAAATTTTGCAAATTTTGGGCAGTGTGCTGGGTGTAGGGTCCTGTGGGTCAAAAATCGAAATTTTGGAAAATCAAGATCGGGTGAATATAAGTGGAATAAAATCATTTTGGTTGGGCCATGAAGCCATATCAAGCCCACATAAGCCATGAAGGGACTCATTTGAGGCATCCAATATGTTGTTCCCGACCCTCTTACCAAGGGCTTAGGGGTTAAGGACCATCCATGTGAATCACCTACATGAGTCGGAGGTCAAGTTGAGTATAGTGTGTGAAAGTGTAGTGTATAAATGTAGTGTGTGTGTAAGTCAGCCCCTTCACTGCACCAGTGCCACCCGGTGGTAGTCCTAAGGCCAAAGAGTCCTATAGGAACCCATCCTTTAAACTTCCACATTCGATTTCAACCCTCTAGTGCGATTAGGGGTCTATAGTCAAGTTTGTGGAGTTTGCAGGGAGTTAAGAAGTGGTTTGAGTTTCTAAGTGGTGGGTCCCAATTCTAGTCCTCTAAGATAGTTAAAGGAAAAGCCTAAGGCTAGATCCTAAGTACTAAAAAGAAGAAGAGAAGACCTCATCAAAAATGAGGTCAACACTATTAATGATCTCAAAACCAAATTCTTGCATTAAAAGTATATATCGAATCAATCTTGCTTTTGCATCCTTCTTTTTCATTAATAATTTAATAGCAGAATGATCATTATGCACTATACATTTAGCTCCAATTAAGTAAGATCTAAAATTTTCAAAGGCATAAACGATCGCTAATAACTCTCTTTCAGAAGTGGTGTAATTAATTTGAGCATTAGTAAGAGTCTTACTAGTGTAGTATATAAATTTAAACATTTTTATCATGTCTTTGCCCTAAAAAAACTCTAATAGCATAAATACTAGCATCACACATTAATTCAAATAGTTTCTCCCAGTCAAGTGAAACTATTATAGGTGCAGTGATTAATTTTTCCTTTAATAGATCGAAAGCTTTTAAGAATTCATCGTTAAAATCAAACTTTCTCTTTTTCCAAAAGTTGGCATAGAGGCTTAATAATTTTTGAAAAGTCTTTAATATATTTCCTCTATGTCCCAAAAAGCTTCTTACCCCTCTCACAGTTGTTGGAGGTGGTAATTTTTCTGTAATTTGAATTTTCGCAAGATCCACTTCCATGTCATATTCAGATAGTTTATGCCCAAGCAAAATTCCTCCTGCAACCATAAATTGACACTTTTCTCATTTTAGGGCTAAATTTGTTCTTTCACATACCTCTAAAAATTTTTCTAAGTTGCATAAGCATGCATCGAATGAATCTCCAAATACTAAGAAATCATCTATAAACACTTCCATTCCATCATCTATTAATTTTCTAAATATGGATGTTATACATCTTTGAAATGTTGCAGGTGCATTACATACTCCATAGGGCATTCTTCTAAAAGCAAAAACTCCATAAGGGCTAGTAATTGTAGTCTTCTCTTGATCCTCAGGAGCAATAGGTATTTGGTGATAACCAGTATATCCAACTAAAAAGCAATAAGACTTTTGTCCAGCAAGTCTGTCTAGCATTTGGTCTAAAAATGGTAAAGGATAGTGATATTTTCTGGTGGCGGCGTTTAATTTTCTATAATCAATACATATTCGCCAACCAGTGACTTGTCTTGTCGGTATAATTTTATTTTGATCATTTACATCAATAAACACTCTAACTTTCTTAGGAACAAAATGAATTGGGCTTACCCAAAAACTATCAAAAATAGGATATATAATTTCATCATCTAACCACTTTAAAATCTCATTTTTAACCACTTCTTTCATTATTGGGTTCAGTCTCCTTTGTGGATCAACTCTAGGTTGATGTTGTTCATTCAAAAAAATTTTGTGCATACAAATCGATGAACTGATTCCTTTAATATCAGTTATGGACTAACCTAAAGCCTTTTTGTATATTTTTAGGGTGTCCAATAATTTTTGTTCTTGATATTCATTTAAATCTGAAAATACAATGACCAGTAAAGTAGATGATTCTCCTAAAAAACATTTACCTTAAATGATTAGGGAGAATTTTCAGCTCAAGTTCAGGGGGTTTAATGATTGATGGAATTAAACTTTTATCTCCATTTTCCATAGTATCTAATCTTTCAAATCTTTCCTGAACAAATTCTAACTTCTCATTCTTCATATCATCCGAATCAATTTCACTTTCATATTCATCCTCACATTCCAGATTTTCTTCAAATACTTCTTTAAAATGATCTTGTCTCAAATAATCACAGATTTCCATTCGAAAGCACTCATCATCTTTTTCAAATGAAGGGTATTTCATAGATTTCGTAATGTCGAAAGTTACCTCTTGGTCATTAACTCACATAGTTAACTCTCCTTTTTGAACATCGATCATAACTCTCCCAGTAGCAAGGAATGGTCTTCCCAAAATAATTGGAATTTTTTTATCTTCCTCCATATCTAATACAATAAAGTCCATAGGAAAGATAAATTTATCCACATTTACTAATACATCTTCCACAACTCCTTTAGGATAAGTGATATAACAATCAACTAGTTGAAGAGTCACAGATGTAAGTGAAATTTCTCCAATTCCCATTCTTTTGAAAGTTGATAAAGGCATAAGATTAATACTAGCTCCATGATCACATAAAGCTCTTTCGAAAAATTTCTCACCTATAGCACACATGATAGCAAAACTACATGGGTCTGTAAGTTTTTTAGGAGGCTTCTACTAAATAATTGCACTACACTCACCACTAAGTGCAACAGTCTCATGGTCTTTGAACTTTCTTTTCTTTAAAGAATATCCTTCATAAAATCCGTATAATCAGGCATCTGCTCTAATTCTTCAACAAAGGGAATATTAATCATTAATTTCTTAAGAATTTCTAAAAACTGTGCAAATCTATTATCCTTGTTCTATTTCTTTAGTCTTTGAGGAAAAGGAGGAGGTGGTTTTTCAACATTTAGCTTCATTAATTCTAGCGGATATTCATCAGGATATATCCTATTAGAACCTTTCTCAATATTCACTTCCTCTCCTTCAACTTCTACTTCTTTTTGAACTCTTGGTTCCAATTATTTTCCACTCCTTAATTGAATAACCTTAATTTGCTCCTTATTTTGATATTTTGGGTTGATCTCAACATTGCTAGGAAGATTTCTAGAAGGTGTATTATTAAGCTCAGTAAAGATATGCTACAATTGATTCTTAATGTTCTTCATTGCAATATTTGAGCTTGAATTTGATTACCCAAATTTAGAATTATTTCTTTAGTAGACAACTTCTTTTCCTTAAATTGTTGATTACTATTAAAACTAGGAGGATAAGAAGGTCTATAATTAGTATTTCCTTGGTTATTGAGATTTCCAACTGGATTCATATGATTGTTTCCCCATAGCGGGTTACAACAAAGATTGGTATTATTCAAGTTGAAGTTTGGGTGATTCCTCCAACTAGGATTATAATAATTTAAATAAGGATTATTAACTTTGTTATTTATGACATTCCATGCTTCATAAGACATTTGAGAGTCTATCATCTGTCTTGATGAATTTTCTTCTAACACAGGGGGTGTTGGAGAATAATTCATTCCATATTGATCTATTTTCTTAGAAAGTGCAGCAATTTGAGAAACTATCATAGAAAGTGCAGAATCATGAATACTAGCCACTCTCTTAGGATTTACCTGCTCAAAAGGCCATTGAAAATTATTAGTAGCCATTTCTTCAATTAACGAATATGCTTAATCAAAAGGTTTAGACATTAATGATCCACCAGCAGCAACATCGATAATCTATCTTAAAGATCCCACTAATCCATTATAAAAGGTTTGAATTATTAACCAGTTTGGTAAAGCATGGTGTGGACACTTTCTCAGAAGATCTTTGAATGTTTCCCAAGCTTCATATATGGATTCTCCATCAAACTGACTAAAAGATATGATATCATTCTTTAGCTTAGCAGTTTTGGAAGGAGGAAAATATTTTGACAGAAACTTTTATAAAACCTCTCCCAAGTTCTGATAGATCTAGGTGCTAACGAATTTAACCACGCTTTAGCCTTATCCCTAAATGAAGAAGGAAAAAGGCTAAGCCTAACAACATCGTTTGACTCTCCATAATATTTAAAAGTAGCACATAGTTCTATAAAACTAGCGAGATGTAATTTAGGATCTTCATTAAGTGTTCCTCCAAATTGATTATTCTGTACAATTTGGATAACAAGAGGTTTAAGCTCAAATGAATTAGCAGCAACATTAGGTTTTGGATAGTGAAGTGAATTTCATCTGCTGTGGGATTAACATAATCTCTTAATGGTCTTGGTATATTTTTATTTTGATTGTTTAAGTTGTTTGCCATTTTATGAAGATTTGTAAATTGTTTTGTTGTTTTTGAATTTTTTTAATAAGACACTCTAATTCGAATAGTAAAGCACTAAACCTATAGATCTGATACTACGCATACAAATGTAATAAGTACATTAACAATAGACAAACACACACAATTATGACTAGTAATTCAAATATAAGATTTCAAATACTACAAAATTAAATTTTAGCAGTTACCTTTTCTCACCGCACCTCCCCGGAAACGGTGCCAAAAACTTGGTGCGACTTTTTTGATTTGCCAAATTATATGAACTCACACACACACACACACACACACACACACACACACACACACACACACACACACACACACACACACACACACACACATATATATATATATATATATATATATATATATATATATATATTGATTTAATTTTACAATGAGTCACACAATTAAACGCAAGTATACATATCACTCAAGTAATACGAGCTCCAAATGGAGTCCTCGGATATCGATCCCATATGGAAGCTTTAATTTTATGACTTAACACAAAATCACTTATCGAATCACAACACAATTGCAAGTACTTTCAATGCTTAAAATAAAGACAAACAGTTGTAGTTAATATTTATACCAAAGTACGTTCTAAACTTTTGATAAGTTAAACTAACACTCGTACAAAATTTATAACAAAGTACAAGCTTGTAAGAAAGAGTCTTCCTCCTCTCCAATTATAAAATGTTTATTGTTGTGACATAGATCAGTGATGAAAATATATTGTGTCAAATAGGAGCATTTCTATTCTTTACCCATTTTTCAACGTATAAAGAACATTCGCTAATCCTAAGTTCAGTCCCCAAATCCGTGGTTAGGCCGGGAGGATATTGGCTCTCACCCGCAGCTCCCACTTCCCTTCGCCTGAAGGCTAGCTCTCACTTTAGTTTCCAAACATTAGGAACCAAATTAAGGATTTCAGCCTGTCACTCTGAAATCTTCAATTCTACGCACATTAAAGTATATTTCCCTATTTTTTGTGCTCAATCACCTTGAACTACATCTCTCATTCATGTACATTGAATGTGACCTTCAATTTTATTGTGGAACTCATAATCCTTTCGGAACATATGATTCCCAACAAGTTTTAACAATTCAATTGGCCAGATCAAAAAGCAAATGAATTTCGAAGTGAAAAGGTCATCACAAATTATCTATAATAAATTGGCACATCATTTCCATATCACAACATCAACACATCACATGAAAAGGAGAAAGACAAAAAATCTACTCAAGACTCATGAGGAAAAGATAACAAACAATGGATTTTATATATAAAAGCAAAGTTATACAAACAGAGTAAAGAAAAGACAACTTATCTCAAACTCTTCCCCAAGAGAATCTCAAGGAACTCCTTTGACTCCTCTTCTTTCTTCACAACAACACACAATTCTCTCGTTAGATAAGTAAGGAAAAAGAAATCTCTCACTTTCCCTCCCCTCTTACACTCCTTAGAAGAGAAAACACAAAACCTAGATTTCCTAAACAAGATAAAAAGACACTCTCTCTAAACTTTTTCTACACTCTAAACTCCTCCTCCCTTCTCTAAACTTGGCTCCAAAGAAGTTTAAATTAGGAAAAAACTGATTTCCCAAAAGTTTCCTCAAGCAACCCTCAAAAATCAGGAAAAGTACATTGAATCGTGTTTGAAATCGGGATTGGATGTGGTCTAGTGTTGGATAGAGCGCCGTTCTGTGCATTATTCTTCCAATCAGTTGCAACTCTCTGTAAAATAGCGTGGTCCAAACAAGCTGATGATCAGTCGTTCGCGCTAGTTCAATAAAATGGACTTTTGTCCTTTTTTGCTCTAAATTTGCTAATTTTTGCTTCTTTCTGTTTGAAAGGCTTAAAATCATTTTACCTGCATGAAATCATTAAAAATACCTTTCTTTAATGTGCAATATCATCAAAAATAGGTATGAAATGAATCATAAAAAGCTATCAAATTTTCAGTGGATCGGGCTCACATCTGTATGATACCGATCATAGAAATAGTCTGGAAGATAAGAGTTTTTATGTTATTTCAAACGATGAACTTAGATTCCTAAGATGAGTTAGGGCTTATATTGGACAATAAGGTTGTACAAAGGCCTAAAAGATCAATTGAGGATTTATGTCGCACTAGGCAGATGACCTCGATGTTTTATGGCTTGTTGTATAATTCTTGGAAAAAGATTTGTTATTATAGATTCCTTTGCTCTATCAAAGAGGCTCTTCTGTATGTCCTCATTGTGCTACCCATGGTGCATGCTTCAAGCTCCTTCTTACAGAAGGTTCTAAGTTAGAAGTGTAAGGTTCAAATGTTCAAAGAAGTTTTAAGAGGTTTATAGAAGCTTTAAGATGTTTTGTTCAGTGTGTATGTCGGTTTTGTTGTTTCCAATTATTGTTGTCCTTTTAGATGTCTTTTGGGGGAG
The DNA here is from genome assembly GCA_022702705.1 of Papilionanthe hookeriana x Papilionanthe teres. Classification (NCBI taxonomy): domain Eukaryota; kingdom Viridiplantae; phylum Streptophyta; class Magnoliopsida; order Asparagales; family Orchidaceae; genus Papilionanthe; species Papilionanthe hookeriana x Papilionanthe teres. Next base: position 140,381,478 of record CM040427.1, on the reverse strand, counting down.
TTTAAGTTGATTAAGTGATACCGCTAGGATCCTATGGTTCCCTCATTCCAAGTCCCACTATTTTCTTCGATTCACTTAGTCTAAAAGAATTGTTAAATTCATCCAAACCCGGGAAATATTGTTAGCAGCCGTAGGTTGCCTACTTCGAGGAATTCCCGATCATCCAAAGAGGGTGTATAGATTTAATTATGTTTTTTTCTATTTTGAAAATGTTGTTTAATTTTGAAAAAAAAAAATTTGTTTTCTTTATTTTGGTTTTGTTTTAAGTGTCAGCTCAGCTTGGTCTTGGTTCGCCCGAGAAGTGAAGTGAATTGTGGAAAATAAATAAGTACCGGTAAGTAAAGCACAATAAAGTAACATGTTATAAAAAACCGTAAAAGGTGTACCAACCATCTTCTCACACTCTAGCTGAAATATTAGCCTTTTCCATATATATATAATTTTGCATGAAAATTAAATTAATTCCTAGAAAGGAAAGCAAGAAAAGCGGTTCAATGTGTATGCCTATCCAGCCTAAGTTATAACCTCGGTGGTTCCTATTCATTTATTTAAAACACAATTTTCTTGAGTAAATACATAATTGGTTAAGTTGTGGTCTAAGATATCCAAAAAGTGTGCGGGCATAACCCTACACCTCTATTAATATCCTTCTGAATGTCTTCGAGTTCTTATAAACTTATAATGTATCTAAAATCATTCATCCATTATAATTTAATGGTGTTTTAACCTTGTGCTCAATGAAGCTTGGTGTCTTAATCATCCCTATGAGTGGGATAACTATCACCATATATTTCATTTATGAATTATATGAGTGAAGGCCCTTAAGGCCTAATTGATTTGCTAAGGAACTTAGCCAATTTAAATTTAGATTTGGTCTAGTATTATTTTTAAAGTATTTGTGATTAGTTATATTGTCTTCTCTAAGACTCATTAAACAAACTTGGATTATGCATAGTTCACTACTAAGCATTTAAGATTGCATGCCTAGACTCGTAATTTTAGGAATGTTAAATTTGGTGAGTTTAATCCTCATCAAATATTGTGTTATAATCTAACCATTATCTAGGGGTCTTTGATTACTAAATTGTGTCCTTCCAAAATCATACCCCTCACCTTAGGACCACTCAATTTAATCAACTTCTAAACTATGATAATTAGGAGAAAATTAAAATTATGCCCTCGTTAAGAAAGAGTGATTGTGTTTCAACCACCTAGAAAATTTAATTACGATCATACATTACCCATTTACCCTTTTGATTAAGCCTAAATACTATTTAAGGCCTAAATTCCTTAGTTATCATTTTGCCCTTTAAGGCCTTATCATATCATAATTCTTTAGATTTAACTGAAATGACTGAAATTTTTATTTTACCCCACACATGGGTCAATTAAAATATCATAGCTATAAAATGTGATTTTTTTAATTTTTTTATAATTATTTTTAATGCAAAAAAGAGGTATTTTTCAAGTTAATTCATTAACTCATCAAAAGTACATTATATATCCTTAAGAAAATTATAGAAGGTTTACCTAGGTCATTGTACTCACTTGGACAAATTTTCATGATTTTTTAAATTTTATTTTAATTATTATAATTATTTGTTTGTTTTAGTAATAAGTAACTATAAACTAATATTTAAGTTGAAATTTACTTTTTATATTTTATAAAAGTCTCTCTATGTCCAGGTAACTTAGAGAAGCAAGTTTCATATTTTTGTAATTATAATTTTATTTATTACAATTATTTTAGTGCAAAATTAGTGGAAAATTCATTTTTAGCCTTTTAAGAAATATTTATAACTTCATTTGGAAAAATGGAAAAAATATCTTAATTACTCCCTAGTAATCATGTGACAATTTAGAGCATTTTAGTGTATTTTTACATTTATGTGATTCTATGATTTTTAATTATTTTTAATTATTTAAAATTTTAAAATATGCCTTAAAAATGAAATATTTATTTTAACTTCATATTTATTTTTCTTAAGCTCCTCTGATCACAAGGAGCTCCCAAACAATGATTATAATTTTCTTAATTAAATTTTAATTATTATAATTATTTTAATGCAAAATTCTTATTTTACTTAGAAAATTAAATTTGTTGATAAATATACCTCAAATGGTTTTAAAATTTTTACATTGAGTTAATATAGTTATTACTTACAGTGTGGGTTCATTTTTGTGATTTCTATATTTATATTTTAATTATTTAAATATTTAATGGTTTAATGAGATAATTACATGAAATATTATTTTTAATTATTTAAATCCATTTTATATTTTTCCTAAGATCCACTGACCACAGTAAACCTACCAAGGAATTTTTTATATTTTAAATATTAGAATATTTAATAGAAACAAAGGTAATTAATCTTAAAAATTAGGGCTTTCACGTTAGTGGATGCTCTCTAACTTTGAAAAATTAGAGAGCACTCCTAAAAATGGAGCAAACAAGCCCTCAAAGTTTCAGAGCCACTGTGATTTATATTTATTTTAATATAATGAAAACATAGTCTGGAATATTTAGTTAATTAAAAATGAAATACATGTAAGTAATTTTTATTTTAGTTACACATTTTTCTCTTTTATTTACTAAGCAACATGATTTTTTTATTTTATTTTTGTGATTTTTCTACACAAAGTTATGCATCTTCTAAGATGACTAAAGTAAATAAATCCAAATAAATACTATTTTCCTACTTAACCACACGACAGCCAACTCATCCTATGGCGCTCCAAAAGACCACTCGATGCATCGTTATTTGACGCTGCCATCCACGCAGCCACCTAGTCTGCATGCACTTTATGCATCTTCAGCTTGTTTGACGCTATCATGGCTTTCCACTCGATACACGCTCGATCCAACGGCTCTATGTCTTTGTCCTCAATTGGTGTAACAGAGAACCGTCCACACTAAAACCCTATGATTTCACTCTACTCTCAATAAAATCACATGGAGTTCTTTCCTACACCTTCATTTAGTTAAGATAAACACATTCATATGGATAACCAAGCATGGTATTAAAACTTTCTTCACAAAAGACCAATCCGAGTTCGATTTAGTGGAAAGTAGTCTATAGCCGAGCCCAAAATGCGAGCCCTCGATCGGTATGGTTCCCGATGTTCTTCGTGACCTCGCGAAGCTCCTCCGAGTGACAATTCGAGCTCTCCTTAGACTTGTTTAAGAAATCGATCGTAGGGTGGTTCGTGCTTGGTCTTAAAGTGGCTAGGGTGCTATGGAGATGGCTTTTATCGGGGAACTTGCTCTCTCGCTCTCGTGAAGGTGAGGAGGAAGTCAATTTGAGGATTAATGGAGTTCTTGAGAGTTTCATGTTTTTGGATAATTTTTTGCTGATGAAATTAACTTCAGGCAGTGAAAGAAATGGATGGAAAATGGTTGGAATGAACTCAAGTGGTCTTGGAGAAGCTCTGGAAACAATTTGATAGAGTTTCCTCATGGTTCAGTGCACTCTATGGTTTTGCCATTGGAGGTGGTGGTTATATAGTCAGGGAAAGGGTGGCCACCAAGGCTTCAATCTGGGTGAGCTCTACTGCTTAGGTGGAGGCAAGAAATGTGCAAGTGGCCAATCGAGGTGAACCAAAGACAGGAGTCATGTCGCATATTTTTAGAGTCGTGTTGTACTTTAGAAAAGGGGCCGCCTAACGTAAATTGTCGGCGAATTTTAGGTTTTAAATTTTATTTAAATATATATAATTTGGAAAGTAGCATTTGGTTTTGAAAATAAAATTTAAGTTTAAAATTTTAAGATATGAAATCAAACCGATCTCACATCACAAATAGTTTATATAAAGGAGCACCACATCACAAACCGTATATCTATCCCGGAGAATAGACACACTGCTTTATGATGGGGCTCAGTTAAATAAACTAGAAGATTGGTGACATCCGTTTAGTCTGCGAACCAACTTTATAAGCCAACAGGTTCCCCTATTTAATATAAAGAAATTAAGCAGTGTTTATATTACCTGGGTTCTTAAAGTTCCCTATAAGGGCAAACCCCTACAGTTAATTACATCTTAAATGACGGGAATCATTTAAGAAAACTCTTGATAATGATCAGTGGTTTTACTCTCAAGAATTTCAAAGTTTAAGGTTTTCAAAGGATTGAATTTTAGAAATTTCAATAGGGATTAGCTCAAATTCGGAACAGTTTATTTTAAGAATCCAAAGAAAGTGAAGTAGGACAAGCTGAGGATCTAAGAAGAATCTTGGCAACTTTCGAAACTATCCTATGGTTTGGTTTCAATTTAGGAAAATTATTTAATGTTGCAATCCTGCCAATTATATTTATTTAGGACTTCTATTAGTATGACATAATCATACAAATAGATTTCAAAGATGCGAGGGTTTATGTCGTACCGAACGACCACCTAGGAGTCCTAAGACGGGTTAGGGCTTAATTTAAATAACATGATCATGCAAATGCCTAACGAAGAGTTAAGGATTTATGTTGCACTAGGCAAATTACATCGAAGTCCTATGGCTTGGTTATTTAATTCTAAGAAAAGTTTAGATGGTGTAGATCCGAGTTTTGCTGATGATGATGGTCGTGCTCCCACTATGCTCCGAGCTCCTTATTGTTGCAGAGGTTTAGTTGTAGAAGGTGAAAATCAAGAGATGATAAAAGTGTTTTGGTTTAGAAATCTTAAAGTCCAAATATTTTTAATATTTTAATTAAAATAAATTTTAAAGTTGTTTAAACATAACCGATTAAGATCTCATGGTTCCATCATCCCGGCACCGTTATTTTCATCGAATTCACTTAGTCCAGATGAATTTGCTAAACTCAACTGAATGAGTTCCACACTTTCATTTAGACCATGGGAAATCCCGTTAGCAACACGTGGGTTACATCATCCGAGGTATTCCTAATCATTCAACGAGACATTTTAATTTAGTTGCAATTGTAGTTTTGTTGTTCTATTTGTGATTAAATTTTGAGTTGATTTATATTTTGGAATGTTGTAGCGATGAATTTTATCTTGTGGATAATTTTAATTTAGTTTTGTGTTTTAGTTCAGGGACTATCCTAAAGGTTTTTGTTTTCATGCAACAGTCTTGTTTAACATACAAGAAAAAGTAAAGTACAGTGCATGTAAGTAAATTACAATAAAGTAAATTGCAATAAAATAAAAGCGTACCTGGAGGGTCTTCCCGTCATCCCAAGCTGTACTTAAAAAACATGTTAAGGCATTTAAATATTTCAACAAATACCTAGGTAAAGCTAAGGGACAAGTTTTAATTGTCTACCAAGAACCTAGTCCTATAACTAGTCATCTCCTATGACATCTAGGTTCTTGTGTTTTATTTAAGGATGATTTTCTTCATCAAAGAAAAATTAAATTCAATTGTTCTTCTAAAACATCCCGTCATATTGAGAAAGTTCTTAGGACGAGTCCTAAACATCTTTTCAATACTTTCGAGAGTATTTTGAGTCTAAGTAAATTTAGTTGCACAGGTGAATTAATCATCCAGAAGTTTAGTAAGCTTTGTCTCTTGCTCGCTGAACTCGGGCATTTGATTACTCGCCGAATGAAGTGACATCTCACTTAATACTCTATTTGAGAGTTATAATAATTAAAACCTTTTGGGGCAAGTTGGTTTGTTGAGAATTTTAATCATTCTTACTTTGAAGTTTGAGATAATGGTTTAAAGCGATTTAGTTTAATTAAGAGGTTTTAATTAATAATTTTAAGTTTTGAATAGTGTTCAAATTATATTTTGGTTTAAATCTTTATACTTTAAGTGATCTTAATTTTTTAAATTCGTTTTACTTTTATTATTGAATGATGTTAATTTAATTTAATTTAAATTTGATTTAATTTAATTTAATTTAATTTAATTTAAATATTTTTTTAATTTAACTTAATTGTTAAAATGTTAATTTAATTTAATTTTAATTTTAATTTAATTTTTACTTAATTTAATTTAATTTAATTTAATTATTAAATTATTTAATATTATGAACTTTTCTTTAATTTATGGGTTATTTATTTTTAATTTTTAATTTACTTAGTTTGATTTATCATTTTAATCTTAATTAAGAGTTAAATATTATTGGAGTGATTTATTTAGGGATTTTTTTTATTAAAGGATTAATATCCTCTCAAATTATATCCCTATTTTTAATAATTCAAATTTTCATTAATCTTCCAAAACTTAAATTGTTTAAATAATTAAAGTTTCATTTTGGTTCATTAAAAGTGATTAATGGGTTCCTACCCTTTTAATTTCCCAAAGTTTCAATCATCCAAGCAAGATAAAATCAAATATTTTACCCTCCATTTTAATTAAACCTAAAATTTTAATTAAGGAGTTAAAGTTCTTTAATTACTTTTATGCCCTTTTAGGCTTATTTATTTCATAACTCACTAAATTGAGTTCAAATGAACTTGAAATTTTTATGTCACCTCACTCACATGTCAATTAAGACATTAGAGGAGAAAATATGATTTTTCTGAATTTAATTTATTTATATGATAATTTTTAGTGAAAAATAAGGGATTTCAAGAAAAATTCAACAACATGACAAAAGTAAGGTTTCTGTCCCTAAGAAAATTATGGAATGTTCCTAATGACTAGAGGACCACATGGACCAATTTTGGTGATTTTTTAAATTATATTTTATTTATTATAATTATTTTAATTTTTAGAGTATTAATTAATTATAAAATAAAATTAAAGTTGAAAAATGAATTTTATATTTTTCTTAAATCTCTCTCGACCTCAAGGAGTTCAGAGAAATAAATTTTACAATTTTCTAGTTTTTCTTTGATTTATTGGAATTAATTTAGTGAAAAGATTGGAAAATACATTTTTTTTAATATTAAAAATTGTTTTAAGCATTTAAAATTCAATATCTTTACTTTGAACTTGGGAAAAATATTTAGTTTGTTCCTAAGTGATTAGGAATTAAAATATGACATTTTTATGATTTTTATTATTTTTTAATTATTTAAATGTTAAAATATGAATTAAAACATGCTAATTTTTGGAATTAAAATACCAAAAACAGTGACATAAACTTGAAAAATACATAACATTCCATAGAGATGGCCTCTGACCTTGAATATTTCAGGGAATGTTCCCAAGATCAGAGGCTTCAAAAGCCCTATGGTCTCATGCCATGGTGAATTGTGTATGCAAATGAAGAATCAAAATACTGAAATGAGTAAATAATTAATTAAAAATAAAATACTCATCAAAATAACTTGATTTTTTTCCACATTATTCTCCTTTCTTCACTAAGCAAGTGGGTATTTTTAGTTTTTTTTTTATAATTTTCCTACACAAAGATATGGATTTTCTAAGTTATGGGTATTTAAATAAATAAAAAAAATTCATATTTTTCTACTTATCCACGCGGCGCCGACTCATCCTCGGCAGCTTCGAAAGCCCACGCGTCGCGCTCCCATTCGACACCGCCATCTGACTCAGCGCTCCAGGGGCTCGCAGTTCATGTAACGTTCTCTGGTCCGGTGCAATTTGGACCGTCCACTTGATACACGCTCGATCAGACGGCGCCCGGTCATAATCTACGACTGGTGTGCACCCGTGACCGTCCACACTAAAACCCTAAGAACTCTCTCATTTCTCAACGGATTTTTGTGTTCTTATGCTCTATGAATTCATCTTGAAGAGACGAACACATCCATATAGTTTACATGCTATGAAATTAAGTAAAAAAATGGAGAATCACTGGAAGCTCGAGAGGAAGGAATGGTCCATACCTTTTCTCTGAGAAGTGTAGCTTCATTCAGAGAGTCGTGTCACCTTCGATTGCACCCAAGGAAGCTCTAGATGAAGTCTCTGGCTCTGGGGAATTTTCTAGGTATGAAAGTGTCCACAACCAATTTCAAAGCTTGGAGGCTGGAGCAAATGGGTGGCCTGGAGAGGGGGTTTTCACCTGGGAACTCCTTCTCTGGTCCCGTGCAGTGTGGGTGAGTTTAATTTGGATTTAGTGGAGGTTTGGGAGATGTCCGATTTCTGGGCTTGAATTTGAACTCATAAATTGAGCTCAGCTAGGGGAAATTGGGGCTGGAATCCAATGGGGATCAAGTGCTCTAGGTGAGGAGAAGGTTCTCGAAGCAATTTTGTCGTAGTTTTGTTTAGTGTCCGGTTCATCACCACCTTTGGCCGAGAGGGTGGTGGGTATAAATGGACATGGCCGGAGAGCTTCCTGTGGGGGTTCGAGGCTTGGGATCACCTGCTCTATGCAAGAGAAGAACAACCATTGTGTTCAATTGACCGGGATAACTCAAGCAAGGAAGAATTAAAAATTTGGCTCACATGCGAGCTCTCGTAAATGGCGTTTTCGGCGACCTGTGGCCGGCCGGCAGTGGTTAGGTCACCATCTCGATCGAAGGGTCGTGGGTCGGGCAATGGTGCGGTCAATTAGCCATGGACATGTGTAAAGAGTTTAGCTTTAAGTGGTATGAGGAGAGGGGTGATTTTGGATCCAAATGGGTCAAGTCATGCAAATGGGTTGGGTTCGCCTCTAAGATCTAGTTTGGACTGAGGGAGATCAAGTGAGTCAGCTAGCTTAGTGGGGAAAAGTCACCATCTAAGCATATTTAAGTTTAAGCATGGTTTAGGGGAATCATGGGAGTGCTTAATCACTTTAAGGGAATCAAGAAAGAGGCTCCTTCTTTTGCCCAATATGGCATGGTCACATGAACATCTCTCACATGGCTTGCATGGGGCTTAATGATGGCTTCATGGCTTCATTTGGGCTTGGGGCAAGGTTAGCTCATTTGAATGAGAAAGGATGTTGGCATTTTTGATAACTTTAGGGGAGGTTGGCATGAGGCTTAATTTAGGATAATGTGATGATGAGTTTGAAACTTAGGAAATGATTTAAATCAAAGGGATGATGAGAGGAAATCTCATGTGGGCTTTGGAATGGATTTTGGGCTTTTTGAAATCATTTTGGATGGGCTTTTAGGATGGTTTAAGAAAGTGGGCCTTTAGGTTTGAAAACAAATTGGTGGATGGAAATTTTGTGAAGGATTGGGCCAAAAAAGTGTTGGGTTTAGCTCAGGGATGTGTCATGAACATTTTAGAAGAGGTTTGGTGTCATTTAAAGTGGAATTGGATTTAATTTGGGCTTTTTTTGGTAAAGGGGCCAAAGTGGGTCAAATTTGAGATTTAATTTAAAATTTAATTTGAGATTTGATTTGAGATTTGGAGGGATTGAATTTGAAATTTGATTTAAAATTTGATTTGAGATCTGTGTTCATTTTGTCTGTCCTTTAACGATTCAAATTTATTTTATCGTTTATTTAATGTTCATGTGAATTTGTGTTCGTCATTTTTAGATTTTTACGGAAAGTTTTTTTTTGTTTTTGTTTTTTGTTTCTTTTCTGTTCTTTGAGCGAAGTTCATTTAACTTTAATGGCGTTTCCCAGTCAATTTGCACAAAAGAGGTGAAGGCCAAAAATGTGACATGGTCATTTTCATTCCAATCATGTTGAAGATACATCATACAACTCGATCTCGGAATACATCTCATACAATCCATGTAGAGTCAAAACGACTATGTATGATCTTTGTCGATCCATCCAAAAAGGTATCCGTCAAAATCCATGTCCGAATAGTGGGGTACATGGTCAATAACATCACCTTCCAAGCCATCCTCGGCAAGGATGCCGTATGGATGTACGTTGGAGGTGTGATATTTTCCATGCAACTCACAGCTCGTAAGGTCGGAGATTCTCTAGCTCCGGTCCGGGCCGGAAGTGGTAAGGTGTCTTCCCGTCGTCCATCCTTCCGAAAGTAACCGAGATCCGCTTCACCGGTACTCCCGGTATGCAATGTTTAGCGACATCCGCTCCGTTGCCCTTCGCATCATGTCGGAACCTACCGGTAATGGTATCTTCACCGGCCCTCGGAACTCACCCGGGCTCGTTATCCGGAGGTCGATCCGAACATGATGTGACACTCGTTCGAGAAAGAGACCGTGCAGTAAAAGTCCGACAAAGTCGTGGTGATCTATGTGCGGGGTATGCAACCACCCCGCTTGTAAATGTTAATAATGCAACTATCGGGTATGCAATCCGCCGGTAGTACCCTCCATGTTATCAACCTCTTTACCATTCTCTTGATGACTAATGACATCGGATCCACTCGGCCATGACGGAGTATCCCCGTGGGTTTCCTTCCCGTCTTCTCGCGAAATCGTAGCAAAGATCCACATTGTATCAGTAATTCTACCTTTCCCCGGCATCCATCTCCGGGGTTCCGAGTAGGTGTTTTCCCTCAGCGGCCCGCTCGGCCCATTCTTTTCAAATCCCGCATGCAATCCACGATTTGTTGTTGTTCATAGTCCGAGAATACGTCCGTATGTAGCTCGAGGCCTTCTAAGTATATTGATCCTTCCGCCCGATTCTCTCGAAGTATTCAAAAGTTTTCTTTTCGACATTCTCGCATTCTTTCCAGACTCGTACTCGGAATAATTTGCAAATGGCGGGGCCTCGGTGACATATTATGGGATATACGGCTTAATCCCTTCACGTTCTCCCCGCATACCTCGGCTCTTCGGGGATGATGTCCGTCGGGACATCCTCCGGGTTGCTTCGCAACAAGGTTATGCATTACCGGTGGTTCTATCTCGGTGGCGTGGTAGCCTTCTTCTTCCGATCTCTCGTGAGATTTTCCCGGTCCCTTCGTTATCCTAAAAGCCGGCCTCCTTTCTTCCGGTACCCGGTGAACCGGCGTCCTCGAAGTGTATGTACCGGCAGTAGCAACCGCTCGTCGCGCCGGTCCGCCGCTAGTTTGGTTAACATCTTACTGGATACGGCGATTCTTATTTCTTCGTTGCGTTGCCGTGAGAGTAGCTCTTCGAACTTCCCGAATCTCTCGTGGGTGCGCGCCGACAAGCCTCACCCTCACTCGTAGCGACTACGTACTTGATTTTCTTGTCTTCTTCGTTGTTTGTTTTTCTTTCTTGTCGTCGGATCGGTGGCTTGGGCCACCCACTTTCATTATCGTCTCGATCGGGCGCCTCCTCTCGGTCAACTCGGGACCCGGCCATTTTCCTCGTATCGCAGGCCTTCCGGTGCGAAGTCTGAGTCAATCTCGATTATCGCTCCATCTTTCACCCTCTTTTCGTCGAGTGCAAGGCTTACACCATTTCTAAAGTTCAGGACCAACCGCCCGTTCGACATTTCCCTGCGAAAAGGCAAGGAAAAGGATCAGGGGCTGTACTAAGAACAAGAACATTAAGAAAATGTTTATTAATGACAGTTTTTTTTTCTTTTTATTATTATTACTTTTTGTATTTTTAAATTTAACAGGAGTGAAATGGGATAAGATCAGGAAAGAGATTTTGATTTGGAAAAGAAAACAAGGAAAACTTTATCATCATGATTTTATTTATTTTAGCACATTTTTTATTATTTTTTTTTGGGTTCGGACCCAGTCATAAGTATCTACTTCGCCCGTGCTTCTAGGGATGAAGAATTCATTCCTTCGAAACATCAGGTAGCGTAATACTTTTTCAAGTATCATCCGTTGATCGGAAGCATATGTCGTTCTCCTTAGCAATTCACTAGCCGGTAGGAACCTCCCGAGTATACCGCTTCAACCACGAACGGTCCTTCCCAAGTGGGTTCAAATTTTCCTCCTATCTTGCGGTGTGCAAGAATAGGTCTCTCGAGAACGAGAACTAAGTCACCAACTTTCAAGGTTCTCAGGCGGACCACCGTCATGCGCTTCGAACCATCTTAGCTCGGTATAATTCTAAATTCTCTCGCGCCGCAAGTCTTTTCCTTCCAGTGCTTTCTAATTCCTCTAGTCGTAATTTGGCATTTTCTTCCGTAGTCATTTTGTTTGCAACTACAATTCCGAGTGAAGGAAGCCGAACCTCTAAAGGTAACACTCGCTCGTACCCATACACCGCAGCGTAAGGTGTAGCTTCGAGTAGGAGTTTCGAAGGTTGTCCCGTAGGCCCATAAGGCTTCTAATAACTTCTCGTGCCAATTTCTCTTATTATCGTCCAAAGTTTTCTTTAAGATTTGAACGAGAGTTTTATTAAAAGCCTCACCAGTGCCGTTTGCTCTCGGGTAGTAAATTGTTGAATATCGCCGCCGATTCCGTGTCTCCCGACAAAATTATTGATTTGTGTGCTTCCGAATGCCGACCCATTATCTAAGATGATCCCGCGCGGCACTCCGAAATGGTAGACAACTTGGTTCTCGAAAACCGTAAGCACGTGGTGTGCTTTCACTTCTCTAGCGGAACCGCCTCGCCCACTCGGGAAAAGTAATCCGTAGCCGCAAGAATGAAGCAATGTCCTTTTGAAGATGGTGGTTCTATTGGACCCACTATATCCGTGCCCCAACATTCAAATGGCCACGATGCAATTGTCTGGATGTAACACATTTGGAGGTCGGTGTAGAACCACTCCGTGCACTCGGCATTGGTGACGCTCATGGCGATTTTCATGCAACTGGTCATCATCGAGGGCCGTAGTACCCTAGTCTTTTAATTTTCATTTTCATCTTCGGACCCGACCGGTGAGCGCCACAGCAGTCCCGAATGCACCTCTTTAACAATTTCACGGGCCTCGACCCGCTTAGGCACCTTAGCCACATTTGATCGAAAGACCTTCCGTATAATGTGTTATTTATTAATGCGCAGGACGTAGTTCTTTTCGATCCGATGGGCTAACGACCTATCGTCCGGTAGTTTTCCCGTTTCGTGTGTAGTTCTATTAATGGCTATCGCCAATCTTTTGTGTTTTCTCGTCACCGTTGGTAACCGATTCTTCTTCTTTTCCGATTTGTGTATCGTGTCTATGTCAAGCCGTGACAGACCCGACGTCCGTGAACCGACACTTCCACCGACTCATCTCGCAAACAGCAAACTCTTTGCGAGGCGAGCTAATGCATCCGCTAAAGCATTTTCTTTTATGGGAATTTTGTAGATCGTCACATTCGAATCTGCTCCAACAACCGTATGGCATACCGGAAGTATTGCTCGAGTCTCGCTTAAAAATTCTATACCGTCCGGCGATCCGTCGAATGATTAACCGCGAATCCCCGTAGATGTCGATGTCCGTTATCCCCATTCGAATAGTTAATTCCAAATTCCGTTATGAGGGCTTTGTATTCCGCTTCGTTGTTCGTACATGGTTCCGTCAAGTGGTAGGAGTATCTTAACATCCTTCGCTCCGTGTTATAAAGATTAATCCGATCCCCGCCTTACCGGCACTATCACTTGCGATTCTTCATCTTTGTGTGCCGAAGATGCTCCGTCAAAATATAATTCCCAACGTCGATCATCGGGGTCTTCTAAGCTCATTATTTGTTCATCCGGCGTGTCATCATCGAGAGGAGATTCTCGCCGCAAAGGGTGTGCCGCGAGGAAGTCCGCTAAGACTTGTCCCTTTACAAAGACAAGAGAGGCACTAAAGTTATATCGAATTGCAATAATATCATCGATCACTCGGCAAGTCCGCCGTAAAGCGTTGGACGGGTCATCAAGTATCGCAATGGATTAAATTTCGAGATCAGTCGACCTTATGAGAAAGCATGTAATGCCCGAGCTTTCGAGCGACGAAGATCGTGGCCAAACAGATGCTTTTCAATTGCCGGATACCTTACTTCCGTTGGAAGTAAACGACGGCTTAAGAAGTAAAGAGCATTTTCTTTACCCTCATCATCGACTCGGCTAACAGGCTCCGAGAGAGTCGTCTAAAGCCGCGGTATAAAGTATCGCCGGTCTACCCGAGACTAGTGGCCGCTAAGATAGGAGGTGTCATTAAATATTGCTTAATGTCCTCAAAGGCCTTCTAGCATTTTTCTTCCCAAATAAATTTGGCGTCTTTTTTAACTAGTGCCGAGAAAGGCTGACACCTACCTGACAAGTTTGAGATAAAGCGTCGAAGATATGCCAGCCTTCCTTGAAAAGATCGTAGTTGCTTTAAGGTTTTGGGAGGCGGCATTTCTAAGATAGACTTTAATATTTTCTCGGGTCGATTTCAATTCCATGATGTCGGACAACGAATCCTAAGAATTTCCCGAGGTGACACCGAAGGCCCATTTTAAGGGATTCATCTTAAGGTTAAATTGTCTTAATCTTTCGAAAACAATTCTCAAATCATACGAGTGGTTGTCCTTTACTTTGCTTTCGATGACCACATCGTCCACGTAGCATTCGACTTGATTGTGGATGAGATCATCAAAAATTCTTGTCATCGCTCTTCGGTATGTCGCTTCCCGCGTTCTTCAGCCCGAATGACATCACCGTGTAAGCAATATACTCCGATCGGTGTTCCGAATGCCGTAAGCTTTTCATCTTCTCGGAGCCATTTTTATCCGGTTGTATCCCGAAGATCCATCCATGAATGAGAATATTTCATGTGTCGAAGCAATGTCGATCATTAATTCTCGGATCTGGAGAGGGAATTCATCTTTTCGACATGCCTCGTTTAAATATCTCGAAGTCCACACAAATTCCGATCCGACCATTCTTCTTCTCGACCGGCACTACATTGGCTAACCAAGTCGGGTATTGTTCTTCACTGGACAAATTTAGCATCTATTAGCTTTTTAACTTCAGCCTATGACTTGTTCAATTTCTAGACGCATTCTTCCGGGACCTTGTCCGACCGGGACGAGTAGGATCCACTCCTAGCTTATGGATCGCGACCTCCGGAGCTAAACCCGGCATCTCATCGTAGCTCCAAGCAAAACAGCCTTTAAATTCCATTAATAACTTGATTATTTCTTCGGAGTCCTCTTTATCGAGTAAGGAGCTAACAAAGGTAGGTCTAGGCTCTTCGCTAGTACCTAAGTTAACTTCCGTTAACTCATCTATCGTAGATTTAATTTCTTCTTCGAATTCTAGTGGAGCGTCTCCAATTTGTAAATCTTCAAATTCTTCTCGTGGTTTCCATGCAGCATTCATTAGACTCGCAAGTGACAACTGTGCAAAATTCGCATCGTCAACCGATCCTACCGTGCCGAATCCGAGACCATGCTTTGAATTGGGTGGGCGACCGGAGTTATTCCATAATTTTTCAAAATGTTGTGATTGGTCTTTTGTCCATTGTCGAGGTAAGAAACCACGCTGAATTAAATTTTGAACACAGGGAGAGTACCACTCAAAAGGTAATTCCATTAATTCTAATGAAGTGACATCTTCAAATTGTACATTATTCTCAGTTTTGGAGGAAGGAGCACCACGGTAGAATTTAATTGGCTTTGCACCGTCGCTACGTACCTCTTTGACCACCATACCCTCGATCTTATTAGAATGGATCGGGGTTAGGGTCATAGTATGTACATAGTGGTTAATCTTCTCGTACATCGATTTATATTCTTCATTCTTCTCATCTTCGAGAGAGATCTTCGAATTGCGGCTTCTTCCGACTTATTGTCGCCGCTTCTTGCTCGATTTCTTTTTCTTCTTCGAACTGTCTTCCCAATCAACATTGATGGCTGGTTTTCTCTGTCCAACTGTCCTAACGTCCCTACCATGACCTCGTCCCCGGCCTCGACCTCGGATGCGAGTTCTGGAGAAACCTTCACCATCTCGCCGTAAGGGTGTGGTGAGTGACTGTTGGACTAGAACTTCTGGTTCTTCGTTGTCCCGAACTTTCTTCGCTTCATTTGTTATGGTCTCTCTGGAGAAGATTGTTTTCTTCGGTGGTGCATAATAAGTCGCGTCTTCATGGATTCCAATCTCATGTACGGAGAATGGTTGTAAGTCACCTTTGATGCACTCGTTCCCCTTCATCGTAGTATTTGAAGCACTAATGTAGAGATGATGGTACCATCCCGTTTTCATGTATCCATGGTCGGCCCAAGAGAGCGTTGAACGACGTTTCGAATCAATTATGTGAAATTTTGCGGTTGTCTTTGCTAAGTCACCGGTCTTCATTAGTAGTGTTATCGATCCGAGGGCTCTTTCTCCTTTCTCGGTCGAATCCTCTTAATAACATTTTGTCGGCTTCGAGCTCGCGAGCATCAATTTCCAAGTATGCTAGTGTTCGAAGACTCATTATATTGATTGATGCTCCTGGATCCACCAATACTTTGGAGAGTGTAAACTTCCCAATTCTAACTGAAATGTACAACGGTCGGTTGTGGTTTGCTGTCCCAAGCAGTAGGTCATTGTCCGTGAAGGTAACAGCTCATTTTTCCTTTAACGAACAAACCTCATCTAAGGAATCTCCGGCCATTTGAGCTAAGCAAATTTCTGGATCAAGTAAGGCCTCGATCGAGCTTCTCTCATCTCCTTCGATAGGATGAGAGCGTCGTAGATGCTCGGCTTGGATGGTAGTTTCCTAAGATGGGCTAGCACGTTGTAGTCCACTTTATTTTCATGTGTCTCGCTTCTTCTCGAATGGGTATTTCTTCCGCCGGGTTGGTTCTTCTTGAACAACCACCCGCTTCCCTTTGTCCTTTGGACCCATTCTCTGAGGTAAAACTCTTCCACTTCTTAAGTTGACTTCGTAATTTCTTCCGAATCTAGTGTTGAGCTTACCGGTGTTTCTTCCCGAATCGGAATGACAGTGTTCTTCCGGATTAGCTTCGTTGTCCGAAGGCTTTAATTCTATCGTGATCGGAGCTCCTCGAAACTCGCAGATAGATTCGTTGCTTGTTGAACTCTCGTAACCTCCTTGATGGATGTCTTCTTTGTCATCGTGATCGTCGAGATTGTGTATGATTTGAGAATTGTCATTGGTATCGAAATCGATGTCCTGATTGTCGCTAGTTACATAATCGTTAGAAACAGTCAAAACGTAGCAAACGCCATCACCCTTATCTTTATAAGATCCCACCGGAGTGAGCAAATAATCATACAGAGTCAGAGGTTCGAGGGATTTCTCCCCCAATCGGAAACAACTATCCTAGGATAAGCAGCCCCTAGTATAGCCTTAAGAGCCTCAGTCTTCTCTTCTTCGTCGATTTTCTTCTTCTCTTCAATCGTCTCCTGTTGAGGTGGTTCTTCTATCGTAAGTGATAAGTGCCGACTCGACTGTGCTTCGAACTCTAAATTGAAGCTCGCACCGAGGCGGTTTGGATGTCGTCTAAAATCTTTTCGAAGACCTTGTCCAAGCGGTAGTCCATCCATCGTCGGGCCGCATAGGGATCTATCTGAACAATGAGATCGAGCCGAGACAACATCGACGGAACCTCCTTTCCGGGGTTCCTTCATGTACTCCTTCGGGATTGTTATATTCCCTTTCCGAAGATTGTCGTTGAGCCAACTTTCGAAGGTAATGCAATCTTCTATCTTGTGCCCAAGCATCCGGTGGTAGGGGCAAAAGTCGGGATCACCTTTCTTGTTAACTTCTTCGGTCTCTTAGGCTCGTGCACTGGAAATCTAGAGTCTTCATCGTACTACGTAATATTTTTGGCACTCGCCTCATTCTTAAATGGATATTCCTCGCTTAGAAGCTCCCTTAATGTACGTTGCGGACGAGGCGGTTGCTCATACCGTGGAGATGACCGATAGCCAGGTCGGGTCGTCGGTAATTCCGTCGAGGTTGTTGCGGCCGTTCGACGATATTTGTATCGGTTGTTTGCCTTTGTCGACTGCTGCAACAATCCCGGATTTCTTTTTAAAAGTCTTCACAGGCTTTTGCTTGTCTATCTTGTCGGCGAAACTTAATTGCTTCGCCTCCTCTTGCAGGATTCCGGCCTTGCTTAACAACTTCTCAAAAGTCTTAATAAGTAAATCCTCGAGGAGAAGAGCTATCGAGCCGTGAATGCTTTTAAGTAAGATGCCGATCGCATGCTATTCTTGTAATTGTAGTTCACACTTCATACTTAGATTTCTCCATCGAAGTATGTAATCCACCAAAGTTTCATTCGGCTTCGCTTCTCTACCACTAAATCACCTATAGTGGATGTGGTGCCGAGCTTCGGCGAATCGCTCGATGAAGAGGTTTTCTAGTTCCGAGAAAGTCTTCACCGAACCATTCGGTAATTCCGCATACCAATCAAAGGCGATCCCCGATAAGCCGCCGACGAACCGTCGGAAGAGTAATGCATCGCTCCCGCCGCATTGCAACAACTCGGCACGAAAGTGTGCAACATGCCGTCGGGGTTCCCTGCTCCATCAAAGGTCTTGAACAGAGGTGGTACGAAGTCTTTTGGGTATTGGACATCGCCGAATTCTTCCGGTAAGGTCTACCCGTCCGAATGGATGTCCCGCTCTTCGATTGTGCTAAGGCTTCGCACCCGCCGTTCCACCATGCTCTTGATATCTTTTTCCGGAATCATACTTTGTGTTGTATCTTTCTTTAGCCGATCATCCCCGTTGACGGATGTAATCTCCTTTCCTCCGTCTACAATGTGAATGACCTCTGGGGTGTTTCTCTTTAGGGTTGCACTCGACTCGGAGAGTGGCTGTGGCTAGCGCCCATCTCCTCCATCCTCTTCGCCATTCGGGCGATCGTATTGTCTCTCTCTGAAGCCGCTCCTCATTACTTTTGGCTCCTCTCTTCTCGCGGCCGCAGGAGCACCTTGCGAAGCCGACGAAGCTCGCGTTTCGACCATGTTGATTTCTCGCATACTCATCGTCCATGAATTCCGATGAATCAATCTCGTCTCCGAATTTCTTCTCTTTCTTTTGCTAGTCGTCAAATATCGCTCCTTAACTTTTCCATAGCGTCCTCTAGCGGTCTTTTCCGTGCATCCTCGCGCTTGTCGTGTGATAGCCGCCGGTTCCCTTCTCATGAGTCCCCTTTACCGCAAGTAGCACTTTCTTCGGATTCAAGTCTCCTAATGAGACTTTCCTTTTCGGGCTGTTGTTTCAATCTTAACTGTCCAGTAGTGGGATGCCATACCATCCTTCTAGCAGAAGGTCTAGGACCAGATGGTCTGTCAGCCAAATTCTGGAAGGTGGTATCCTCCCTAATCTGTAATCCTGAAACGACGACAAGCGGACTAGCCTTCATCCTTTTATTTGGCTTTTTGGTAACGATGGCGGGTTCTACTCGTGGCCCAAGACGGGATTTGACTGGCACCTGCCCTATCCTTCTTAGAATCTCTGATACGGGGCATTTCTCTTTCTTTGCTAGCCTCTCGATCACAGATCCGTAGTCGGGCAAATGGTGTAATCCTAGCCCTTTTCTTCGCTCGTCTTGTAGTATGCCGGTCGAGGTAATGTAGAAACAATCCCGCGGACATTTTCCTCGTCACTGCGGTGGAAAGGGGGTAGAATCTACTTCCTTCCAAAAAGGGTGTATCTTCGAGCAATGGTATGTATTCAGTAGTGGTGTGTACTCGTGGATTTCGGGATTTCCTCCAGAAAGCAACTTCGGCAGCCTCCGGCCTTCCCGGCAATCTTCCTACTTCGTTCCTTCTTTGGGTCCGTGTTAGTGATGAAATTCTCGAGCCGGACCCGATTTCAAAAACGTAAGCTCTCACAGAAAGTCCGTACCCTCCACAAGCAATGTGTTCACCATAGTTTTGGATTTCCTTCCCTTTAACTCGCGTAAGCCGGGTAGGTGCAGAGACAACTAGACCAGCTGGGGGTAGCAAGAATCAGTCCTTCACGGACAAGAAGATTCTCTCACGGATCTTTGCAGGGGAGGAAACTCTTGGGTTGACCTAAGGTTGAACTCGATCAACGGCTTCTCGCCTTCGGATACTTTGTTTGTCAATGCGAAAAGGGAAACGTCGGTGATCTTGACATTTGTGTTCTCGAATCCTTGTCCAAACCGGATGATCCCATCGTCGGGCAAGTCTCATCCTTGTAAATAGCGAAGTCCAGTCCATTGGTGAAGGAGAAAATCAGCTTTGGGGCTTCCATTTATGCAGGGTAGATCCTGATTGTTAGTCCCAAGTTATGCTTCTTCTCATTAGGACGAAAAGAAAGGAATCGAAAAGAGTCCGAACACATTCTTGTTCATATATTTATAAGGAGAAGTTATTTGTTAAAAGAGTCATTCATTAGAGGGTTTGTTTATTTAGAACGGAATGTTCAAAGGTGTAGAGAAGGTAATGAACCCGATTCGTAGTTGGAAAGGAAAAGAAAGTCTTATGCAAGACTTCTCGACTCGAAGGATCACTCCTAAACTAACACCTATCGGGGTCCACCCCACCTCGTAAATGAGGTAAAAGGATCTCGGAACCTCTCTCGTTTAGGGGTGTCTAAACAAAGTGCTCTTAAATCCGAGAGAATGTTGGCTATACTTGTTTAAGGTAGAAATGAACATAGTATTCCAACAGAAAGAAGGGTAGTTTGATCCACAAGGGACATGGATACACTACCGATTGAAAGCAGAATTGTCTGATTAAAATGGAGAGAGGAATTTTCCCCAGCGGAGTCGCTAGAAATATGTCGGCATATTTTTTTTTTAGGTTGGTGTGTTTTATTTTAAAAAGGGATCACCTACAGAAATTGTGCTGCGAATTTTTAATTTAATTTAAATAAATAATTCGAAAAATAGTATTTGATTTTTTGAAAATAATTTTAAATTTGAAAATTTTAAGATATGAAATCAAACTGATTTCACATCCCAAATAGTTCACATAAACGAGCGCCGCACCACAAACCGTGTATCTATCCCGAAGAATAGACACACCGCTTGATAATGGGGCTCGATTAGATAAACTAGAAAGGTTTCGTGACATCCGTTTGGTCCGCGAACCAATTTTATAAGCCGACAAATTCCCCGCTTAATATGAAAGCATTAAACAGGGTTTATATTACTCGGGTTCTTTAAAATTCCCTATAAGGGCAAGCCACTATAGTTAATTACATCTTAAGTGACGGAATCACCTAAGAAAACTCTCGATAATAATCGTAGTTCTGCTCTCAAGAATTTCAAAGTTTAAGTTTTCAAGGGATTGAATTTTGGAATTTCAATAGTGGAATGGATCAAATTTGGAAGATTTTATTTTGGGATTTCAAAGGAAGTAAGGTAAGAGAAATCACGTATTCGAAGCGAACTTCGGTAATTTCCCAACTATCCTATTGTTTGTCTCGGATTTAGGAAAGTCCTAATGTTTATTTAGTATTTCAATCTTGCAAATTTTAATTAACTAGGACTTATATTTATATGATAGAATCACACAAATAGCCTTGAAGTTATGAGGGTTTATGTCGTACCGAACGACTACCTCGGAATCCTAAGTCCGGTTAGGGCTTAATTTGCAATGCAAATGCCTAACAAAAGGTTGAGGATTTATGTTGCACTAAGCAAACTACCTCGAAATCCTATGGCTTAGTTATTTAATTCTAAGAAGGTTTTGCTGAAGTAGACTCAGGTTTTGCTGATGAAGATGGCCATGCTGCCCACCGTGCCCCGAACTCCTTGTTGTTGCAGAGGTTTAGTTTTAGAAGTCATAAATCAGGAGATGAGAAAAGTGTTTTGGTTTAGAGAAAATCTTAACTTCCAAGTGTTTTTATGTTTTAATTAAAACAAATCTTAAAGTTGATTATAACAACACTGGTTAAGATCTCACGGTTCCATCCTTCCGCATCGTTATTTTTATCGGATTCACTTAGTCCCGTATGAATTTGCTAAACTCAACCGAATGAGTTCCACACTTTCATTTAGACCTCGGGAAATCCCGTTAGCAACACGTAGGTTACATCATCCGAGGTATTCCCGATCATCCAACAGACATTTTAATTTAGTTGTAATCGTAGTTTTGTGTTCCGTTTGTGATTAAATTTCGAGTTGTTTTATATTTCGAAATGTTGTGGCGGTGAATTTTATCTTGCAATGACTTTTAATTTAGTTTTGGTTTCAGTTTTAGGGACTATCCTAAAGGTGTGGGTTTTCATGCAACAGCTTGTTTATCATGCAATAAAAGTAAGCGCGATGCGATTAAATAAATTGCAATAAGGTAAATCGCAATAAAATAAAAGCATACCTGGAGGGTCTTCCCGTCATCCCAAGCCGCACTTAAACACAATTTAGAATATTTAAGCAAGTTCCTAGGTAAAGCTAAGGGAAGGGTTATGGTTTTCTACCAAATTCCTAATCCTATAGCTAGTCATTTCCTATGACGTCTAGGTTCTCGTGTTTTGGTTCGAGGACAATTTTCTTCATCAAAGAATAATTAAGTTCAATTGTTCTTATAAGTATCCTATCATATCGAGGAAGTGCTTAAGAAGAATCTTAAACATCTTTTCAATACCGATAGGATTGTCTTAAGTCCAAATGAATTTAATTAATCAGGTGAAGTAATCGTCCGAGAATTCAAGTTTTGTTATCTTGCTCAATGAACTAGGATATTTGAATGTCCTATAAGTGGAGTAACATTTCATTTAATGTTCTATTTAGGAGTTATGATAACCAAAGTTTTCGAGGGCAAATTGGTGTTCAAATGGTTTATGATTTAGTTTTAACTTCAATTAACTGAGTTTAAATTTGGAATAGTTGTTCAAGTTGCTTTATATTTAATTTCTTTATGTCTTAGGCGATGTTATTTAATTCAATTTAATTTAACTTTAATTTAATTTAGTTTGGTTTAGTTTTAATTTTAATTTAATTTTGATTTTTTAATTTCAATTTTAATTTTAATTTTAATTTTAATTTTAGTTTTATTTGATTTTATTTTAATTTAATTTAATTTAATTTAATTTAATTTAATTTAATTTAATTTAATTTAATTTAATTTAATTTAATTTAATTTAATTTAATATGTTTTAATTTAATTTAATTTAATTTAATTTAATTTAATTATTTATTTATATATATATTTTTAATTTAATTTAATTTAATTTAATTTAATTGATTTGATTTAATTTAATTTAATTTATTTAATTTGTTTGATTTAATTTAATTTAATCTTTAATTTAATTTTATTTTTAATTTTAGTTTAATTGAAAATTTAAAAAGAGTTTAATAACTTAACTTTTTAATTTAATTTTAATGATTAAGTCCTTTAACATTTTAAAACTTAAATTTGAATTATCATTTTAATTAGGAATTAAATATTATTGAGATGACTAATTTAGGGATTTTTAAATTAAAGAATAAATCTCTTCCTAATAATATCCCTATTTAATAATTCCAACTTTATTATTCTTCCAAATTTAATCAATTATTTAATTAAAGTTTATTTCAATTATTTTAAATTGTTTAGTAGGTTTGTACCCTTTAATTATTTAAATTTCAATCAATCAAATCAGATTAAGATCAAATATTTTACTTGTTAATTTTATTAAACCTAAAGTTTTAATTAAGGGTTAAAATTTTAATTACCATTTTGCCCTTCAAGCTTAATAATTTAACTCACTAAATTGAGCTTAAATGAACTTGAAATTTTTATGTGACTTCACTCATATGTCAATAAAGACATGAGAGGAGAAAATGTGATTTTTCTGTATTTAATTTATTTATATAATTATTTTTGGTAGAAAATAGGGATTTCACAGGAAAATTTAATAATATGACCAAGGGAAAGTTTCTGTCCTTAAGAAAATTATGGGAAATTCCTAATGACCGGAGGACCACTTGACCAATTTTGGTGATTTTTCGAATTATATTATTTTAAGTTTTGGAGTATTAATTAATTTAAAAATAAAATAAAGGTTGAAAAATGAAATTTATATTTTTAAAAATTTCTCTCGATATCAAGGAAATCGGAGAATCAATTTTTGCAATTTTCTCGATTTTTCTTTGATTTATTATAATTATTTTAGTGAAAATGCTAGAAAATACCTTTTTTTAATTTTAAAATTACCCTAGGGCTTTAAAATTTAATATCTCATTAAATAGACCTAAGAAAAATATGGGATTTGTTCCTAAGTGATTAAAATTCAAAATGTGACATTTTGGTGAATTTTATTATTTTTTTAATTATTAAAATATTAAAATAATGCAAAAAAATTAAATTTTTTAGAAAATTGAAATTTTAACTTCCTTAAATTCCCCTGATATCAGAGAAGCTCCAAAACCAATTTGGTAAATTTTTGAAAGGTATTTTGAAAGTTATGAATTTTTAAAGTTTAAAATGGCTAAATGGCTTAATCAACCCATTTAGTAGGGCTAACCAAGTCCAATTGACTTCAAATTTTTATGGTGGGTTCCTCTGATCCTAGAGGTCAGTGGAGAATTAATTTTAAGTCAATTTGATGTATGGTTAGCTCTAATTAATTAAGGAACTATTTTGGGTGTTTAAGCCAATTAGGGTTATTTTAAATAAACTAATCCAAAATCTATTTTTCCTAGGGTCCTCTAGTCATAAGAGACATCACCAAATTTTCCTAGAATTTATTTCACAACATGCTAATTAATGGATTTAAAATACTTAAAACAGTAACATGAATTTGAAAAATCAATAACTTCTCATGGGATGGCCTCTCGACTTTGGAAAATTCAGTGAATGTTCCCAAATTCGTAGGCTTCAAAAGCCCTATGGTCTCATGCCATGGTGAATTTCCTATATGCATGGAGAATTAAAACAATGCAAAAGGAAATAAATCATTAAAAATAAAATACTTGATGAAATTAAATAATTTTTTTTGCACATTATTCTCCTCTCGTTCACCGAGCAAGAGGGTATTTTTATTTTATTTTTCCGATTTTCCTACACAAAGTTATGGATTTTTGAAGTTTAGGGAATTAAATAAATGAAAAATACCCTAATTTTCTATTTATCCACGCGGCGCCGCGTCAACCTCGGCAGCTCCGAAAGGCCACGCGGCGTGTTCTGATTCGACGCCGCCATCTGACTCAGCACTCCGGGGCCCCGCTGTGTCGTTCCATCTTCTGATCTGGCGCGATCCTGGCCGTCCGTTCGCACGTGTATTAAATGAACGGCATCCGTTCATCGTCCCCAAGCGTTCTCACTCGAGAGCCGTCCACACTAAATCCCGAATATCTCACTCAATACTTAACGGATTTTAGTGTTCTTGTGCTTCTATGGATTCGTCTCGAAGAGACGAACACATCTATACGTGATCATGCATTGAAATTAAAACATTCGAAATGGAGAATCTCCGAAGCTCGGGATGACGAATTAGCTCATACCTTTGCTCGCAGAAGTGTGGCTTCAATCCGAGGGTTGTGTCACCTTCGATTGGATCCCGGTGAAGCTCCGCATGAAGTCTCCCGGTCCGGTGAATTTCCTAGCTATGAAAGTGACCACAGCTCGATCACAAAGCTCGGAGGTCGGAACAACCGGGTGGCCTCGGAGATGGGGCTTTCGGTGGGAAACTTCTCCTCTTGGTCTAGTGAAGGTGTAGGACCAGTCAATTTGAAGATTGGCTCACCGTGGCAAAGTGTCCTCGGTTTTGGGTGAAATTTCGCCGAGAAATCGGATTCCGTTGGTGGGGATTAGGGCAAATCGACACCGGGGATCAACCGCTCTAAGTATGGAGTAGGGTTTGGAACAATTTTGGCGTAGTTTCGGCAAGGTTTGTGCAACTCTCCTCCATGGCCGCGAGGGGGTCGGGTTTAAATAGAGGTGGATGGAGGGCCTCCCGTGGAGAGTTAGGGCTTGGGATCAGCCTGCTCTCGGCATGTGAAGAACAGCCATGGTGGCCATCGGGCATGGGGCAGCTCAAGCAAGGTGGAATTCCAAAGTTCGGC
This sequence comes from Papilionanthe hookeriana x Papilionanthe teres, assembly GCA_022702705.1. Lineage (NCBI taxonomy): Eukaryota > Viridiplantae > Streptophyta > Magnoliopsida > Asparagales > Orchidaceae > Papilionanthe > Papilionanthe hookeriana x Papilionanthe teres. Next base: position 140,355,946 of record CM040427.1, on the reverse strand, counting down.
TCCTTCCAAGGTCTCGGCCATGGTGTTTTCCGGCGACCCGTGCGGCCGGCCTGGCAGGCATGGGTCACCCTCGTGTCCAGTGGGTCGTGGCTGGAGGTTTGTGCAATCAATCGCCATGGACATGTGTAAAGGGTTTGAATCAAAAGGGTATGGGGAGAGGCTCATTTTGGGTCCAAATGGGTCAACCCACCATTTTGGGTTTGGTGCACCCTTCCAAGCTCTGGTTTTGGGCTGGGAGGCTCATGTGAGTCAACCTACCAAATGTAGAGAAGTCCACATCAAGGATTAGGTGGCAAAGTATGGTTTAGAGTGTATCATGTTTAAGGTAAAAAGGGCTTAAAAAGGGTTTAAGAAAGAGATCCCCTCTCTTACCATTAATGGTTTGGTGAGGTGGAAAGTGGATTCCATGGCTCTCATGGCTCCTATGGGGCTCATGCATGGCTTCATGGCTTGTGTTTGGCTTGGGGAAAAGCTTGGTCAATTTCATGAAAATGGATTTTAGAAATTTTGGTAATTTGATGGGAATTTGTATGAAGTTTGATTTGGAATGGTTTAATGATGATTTTGAAACTTAGGGGTGATATCAATTAAAGGTATGATGAAAAGAAATTACCATGTGGGCTTTAGGGCCAATTTTGGGCTTTTGTATTTGGTGGAAATGGACTTTTAGAATGGTTTAGGAAAGTGGGCCTTTAGGTTTGAAAACAAATTGGTGGATGTAAATTTTGTAAAGGATTGGATCCCATGAGTGTTGAATTTAGTTTAAGAATGTTTCATGAATGATTTGGAATAAACTTGAAGTGTTTGGGCTAGGTTTGGGTTGGATTTGGACCTCTTTGGTGAATGGGTCAATGTACGTCAAATTGGGCTAACTTGGGCCAATGTTGGGCTAGGGTTGAAATTGATGTAAAATAAGTGTTGGGAAATTTTTATGGGAGTGTTTCAAAGAGGTTTTGGCCTTGTTTGGGTTTTGATTTTGGGGTGTGGGCTTATTTGGGTTAAGTTTGGGTTTAGGTCAAAATTGGGCCTTTTAGCTTTGGGTTGAATTTGAGTGGGGTTTGGGTCTAAATGTTGGGCAAATCATGTTAGTGTTTTGTTTTGTAGGGATGTTAAGGAAGATTTAGAAAAGATTTGGGGTTAATTGGAGTTGAATCGAGTGAGCTTGGGTTAGGTTCTGGGTCATGGGTCCAAATTGGGCTTTAAGGCCAAAAGTGAAATTGGATCCAAATGTCAATCAAATTGGACTTGGATTTGGTCTAAATTGGTGTTGGGAATGTTGAATTGAAGTTTAGAATTGAATTGGACCAGAATTCGGGTCAATTGGGTAGTTTGGTTCGACATCGGGTTCACTTAGTGGTTAAAATGGGTCAAATTGGGGGTTTTGACAAAAGTAGGGTAAATTGACAAAATTGGTCCATGGTGTAGTTGAACAAAATGAGATTGGGAATATTTAGGATTTTCTGCAATTTTTTGGGAATTTTCTGAATTTCTAGATTTTTGGGTCAAGGGGGGTATTTTGGGTATTTGGAGGCTATTGGGAGGTATTTTTGGAATTTTTGGTATTTTTGGGTATGGATGATCAATTTGAGTAATTTGGAAATGTTTAGGAATGGTTTTGAGGAATTTTGGGTGATTTGGAAATTTTGCAAATTTTGGATGTGCTAAGCTGGTGTAGTGGTCCCGGGGTCAAAAAATTGAAAATTTGGAAAATTGAAGATTGGGTGAATATAAGTGGAATAAAATACATGAGCCATGAAGGGACTCATTTGAGGCATCCAATATGTTGTTCCTAACCCTCTTAGCCAAGGGCTGAGGGGTTAAGGACCATCCATGTGAATCACCTACATGAGTCAGGAGGTCAAGTTGAGTATAGGTGTGTGAAAGTGTAGTGTATAAATGTAGTGTGTGTGTAAGTCACCCCTTCACTGCACCGTGCCACCTGTGGTAGTCCTAAGGCCAAAGAGTCCTATAGAATCATCCTTTAAACTTCCACATTCGATTTCAACCCTCTAGGTTATTGGGGTCTATAGTCAAGTTCGTGGAGTTTGCAGGGAGTTAAGAAGTGGTTTGAGTTTCTAAGTGGTGGGTCCCAATTCTAGTCCTCTAAGATAGTCAAAGGAAAAGCCTAAGGCTAGATTCTAAGTACTAAAAAGAAGAAGAGAAGACCTCATCAAAAATGAGGTCAACACTATTAATGATCTCAAAACCAAATTCTCGCATTAAAAGTATATATCGAATCAATCTTGCCAGCATCATTCTTTTTCTTTAATAATTTAATAGCAGAATGATCATTATGCACTATACATTTAGCTCCAATTAAGTAAGATCTAAAATTTTCAAAGGCATAAATGATCGCTAATAACTCTCTTTCAGAAGCGGTGTAATTAATTTGAGCATTAGTAAGAGTCTTACTAGTGTAGTATATAAATTTAAACATTTTTATCATGTCTTTGCCCTAAAAAAACTCTAATAGCATAAATACTAGCATCACACATTAATTCAAATAGTTTCTCCCAGTCAAGTGAAACTATTATAAAGTAAGTGATTAATTTTTCCTTTAATAGCATCGAAAGCTTTTAAGAATTCATCGTTAAAATCAAACTTTCTCTTTTTCCAAAAGTTAGCATAGAGGCTTAATAATTTTTGAAAAGTCTTTAATATATTTCCTCTATGTCCCAAAAAGCTTCTTACCCCTCTCACAGTTGTTGGAGGTGGTAATTTTTCTGTAATTTGAATTTTCGCAAGATCCACTTCCATGTCATATTCAGATAGTTTATGCCCAAGCAAAATTCCTCCTGCAACCATAAATTGACACTTTTCTCATTTTAGGGCTAAATTTGTTCTTTCAAATACCTCTAAAAATTTTTCTAAGTTGCATAAGCATGCATCGAATGAATCTTCAAATACTAAGAAATCATCTATAAACACTTCCATTCCATCATCTATTAATTTTCTAAATATGGATGTTATACATCTTTGAAATGTTGCAGGTGCATTACATAATCCATAGGGCATTCTTCTAAAAGCAAAAGCTCCATAAGGGCTAGTAATTGTAGTCTTCTCTTGATCCTCAGGAGCAATAGGTATTTGGTGATAACCAGTATATCCAACTAAAAAGCAATAGTACTTTTGTCCAGCAAGTCTGTCCAGCATTTGGTCTAAAAATGGTACAGGATAGTGATATTTTCTGGTGGCGGCGTTTAATTTTCTATAATCAATACATATTCGCCAACCAGTGACTTGTCTTGTCGGTATAATTTTATTTTGATCATTTACATCAATAAACACTCTAACTTTCTTAGGAGCAAAATGAATTGGGCTTACCCAAAAACTATCAAAAATAGGATATATAATTTCATCATCTAACCACTTTAAAATCTCTTTTTTAACCACTTCTTTCATTATTGGGTTCAATCTCCTTCATGGATCAACTCTAGGTCGATGTTGTTCATTCAAAAAAATTTTGTGCATACAAATCGATGAACTGATTCCTTTAATATCAGCTATGGACTAACCTAAAGCCTTTTTGTATATTTTTAGGGTGTCCAATAATTTTTGTTCTTGATATTCATTTAAATCTGAAAATACAATGACTGGTAAAGTAGATGATTCTCCTAAAAACATTTACCTTAAATGATTAGGGAGAATTTTCAGCTCAAGTTCAGGGGGTTTAATGATTGATGGAATTAAACTTTTATCTCCATTTTCCATAGTATCTAATCTTTCAAATCTTTCCTGAACAAATTCTAACTTCTCATTCTTCATATCATCCGAATCACTTTCACTTTCATATTCATCCTCACATTCCAGATTTTCTTCAAATACTTCTTTAAAATGATCTTGTCTCAAATAATCACAGATTTCCATTCGAAAGCACTCATCATCTTTTTCAGTAGAAGGGTATTTCATAGATTTTAGAATGTTGAAAGTTACCTCTTGGTCATTAACTCACATAGTTAACTCTCCTTTTTGAACATCGATCATAGCTCTCCCAGTAGCAAGGAATGGTCTTCCTAAAATAATTGAAATTTTTTTATCTTCCTCCATATCTAATACAATAAAGTCCATAGGAAAGATAAATTTATCCACATTTACTAATACATCTTCCACAACTCCTTTAGGATAAGTGATATAACAATCAACTAGTCAAGAGTCACAGATGTAGGTGAAATTTCTCCTATTCCCAATCTTTTGAAAGTTGATAAAGGCATAAGATTAATACTAGCTCCATGATCACATAAAGCTCTTTCGAAAAATTTCTCACATATAGCACACATGATAGCAAAACTACCTGGGTCTGTAAGTTTTTAAGGAGGCTTCTACTAAATAATTGCACTACACTCACCGTTAAGTGCAACAGTCTCATGGTCTTTGAACTTTATTTTCTTTAAAGAATATCCTTCATAAAATCAGTATAATCAGGCATCTGCTCTAATTCTTCAACAAAGGGAATATTAATCGTTAATTTCTTAAGAATTTCTAAAAACTGTGCAAATCTATTATCCTTGTTCTATTTCTTTAGTCTTCGAGGAAAAGGAGGAGGTGGTTTTTCAACATTTAGCTTCATTAATTCTAGCGGATATTCATCAGGATATATCCTATTAGAACCTTTCTCAATATTCACTTCCTCTCCTTCAACTTCTACTTCTTTTTGAACTCTTGGTTCCAATTATTTTCCACTCCTTAATTGAATAACCTTAATTTGCTCCTTGTTTTGATATTTTGGGTTGATCTCAACATTGCTAGGAAGATTTCTAGAAGGTGTATTATTAAGCTCAGTAAAGATATGCTACAATTGATTCTCAATGTTCTTCATTGCAATATTTGAGCTTGAATTTGATTACCCATATTTAGAATCATTTCTTTAGTAGACAACTTCTTTTCCTTAAATTGTTGATTACTATTAAAACTAGGAGGATAAGAAGGTCTATAATTGGTATTTCCTTGGTTATTCAGATTTCCAACTGGATTCATATGATTGTTTCCCCATAGAGGGTTACAACAAAGATTGGTATTATTCAAGTTGAAGTTTGGGTGATTCCTCCAACTAGGATTATAATAATTTGAATAAGGATTATTAACTTTGTTATTTATGACATTCCATGCTTCATAAGACATTTGAGAGTCTATCATCTGTCCTGATGAATTTTCTTCTAACACAAGGGGTGTTGGAGAATAATTCATTCCATATTGATCTATTTTCTTAGAAAGTGCAGCAATTTGAGAAACTATCATGAAAGTGCAGTAATCATGAATACTAGCCACTCTCTTAGATTTACCCGCTCAAAAGGCCATTGAAAATTATTAGTAGCCATTTCTTCAATTAAAGAATATGCTTCATCAAAAGGTTTAGACATTAATGATCCACCAGCAGCAACATCGATAATCTATCTTAAAGATCCCACTAATCCAATATAAAAGGTTTGAATTATTAACCAGTTTGGAAAAGCAGGGTGTGGACACTTTCTCAGAAGATCTTTGAATTTTTCCCAAGCTTCATATATGGATTCTCCATTAAACTGACTAAAAGATATGATATCATTCTTTAGCTTAGCAGTTTTGGAAGGAGGAAAATATTTTGACAGAAACTTTTGTAAAACCTCTCCCCAAGTTCTGATAGATCTAGGTGCTAACGAATTTAACCACGCTTTAGCCTTATCCCTTAATGAAGAAGGAAAAAGGCTAAGCCTAACAACATCGTTTGACTCTCCATCATATTTAAAAGTAGCACATAGTTCTATAAAACTAGCAAGATGTAATTTAGGATCTTCATTAAGTGTTCCTCCAAATTGATTATTCTGTACAATTTGGATAACAACAGGTTTAAGCTCAAATGAATTAGCAGCAATATTAGGGTTTTGGATAGTGAAGTGAATTTCATCTGCTGTGGGATTAGCATAATCTCTTAATGGTCTTGGTATATTTTTATTTTGATTGTTTAAGTTGTTTGCCATTTTATGAAGATTTGTAAATTGTTTTGTTGTTTTTGAATTTTTTTAATAGTACGCTCTAATTCAGAATTGTAAAGCACTAAACCTATAGATCTGATACTACGCATACAAATGTAATAAGTACATTAACAATAGACAAACACACACAATTATGACTTGTAATTCAAATATAAGATTTCAAATACTACAAAATTAAATTTTAAGCAAGCTATCTTTTCTCACCGCACCTCCCCGGAAACGGTGCCAAAAACTTGGTGCGACTTTTTTGATTTGCCAAATTATATGAACTCACACACACACACACACACACATATATATATTAATATATATATATATATATATATTGATTTAATTTTACAATGAGTCACACAATTAAACGTAAGTATACATATCACTCAAGTAATACAGGCTCCAGTGGAGTCCTGGATATCGATCCCATAGGGAAGCTTTAATTTTATGACTTAACACAAAATCACTTATCGAATCACAACACAATTGCAAGTACTTTCAATGCTTAAAATAAAGACAAACAGTTGTAGTTAATATTTATACCAAAGTACGTTCTAAACTTTTGATAAGTTAAACTAACACAAGACAAAATTTATAACAAAGTACAGTTGTAAGAAAGAGTCTTCCTCCTCTCCAATTATAAAATGTTTATTGTTGTGTCATAGATCAGTGATGAAAATATATTGTGTCAAATAGGAGCATTTCTATTCTTTACCCATTTTTCAACGTATAAAGAACATTCGCTAATCCTAAGTTCAGTCCCCAAATCCGTGGTTAGGCTGGGAGGATATTGGCTCTCACTCCAGAGCTCCCACTTCCCTTCGCCTGAAGGCTAGCTCTCACTTTAGTTTCCAAACATTAGGAACCAAATTAAGGATTTCAGCCTGTCACTCTGAAATCTCCAATTCTACGCACATTAAAGTATATTTCCCTATTTTTTGCGCTCAATCACCTTAAACTACATCTCTCATTCATGTACATTGAATGTGACCTTCAATTTTATTGTGAAACTCATAATCCTTTCGGAACATATGATTCCCAACAAGTTTTAACAATTCAATTGGCCAGATCAAAAAGTAAATGAATTTCGAAGTGAAAAGGTCATCACAAATTATCTATAATAAATTGGCACATCATTTCCATATCACAACATCAACACATCACATGAAAAGGAGAAAAACAAAAAATCTACTCAAGACTCATGAGGAAAAGATAACAAACAATGGATTTTATATATAAAAGCAAAGTTATACAAACAGAGTAAAGAAAAGACAACTTATCTCAAACTCTTCCCCAAGCGAATCTCAAGGAACTCCTTTGACTCCTCTTCTTTCTTCACAACAACACACAATTCTCTCTTTAGATAAGTAAGGAAAAAGAAATCTCTCACTTTCCCTCCCCTCTTACACTCCTTAGAAGAGAAAACACAAAACCTAGATTTCCTAAACAAGATAAAAAGACACTCTCTCTAAACTTTTTCTACACTCTAAACTCCTCCTCCCTTCTCTAAACTTGGCTCCAAAGAAGTTTAAATTAGGAAAAAACTGATTTCCCAAAAGTTTCCTCAAGCAACCCTCAAAAATCTGGAAAAATACATTGAATCGTGTTTGAAATCGGGATTGGATGTGGTCTAGTGTTGGATAGAGCGCTGTTCTGTGCATTATTCTTCCAATCAGTTGCAACTCTCTGTAAAATAGCGTGGTCCAGCGCTGTTGACAGCGTCGTTCTGCGCTAGTTCAATAAAATGGACTTTTGTCCTTTTTTGCTCTAAATTTGCTAATTTTTGCTTCTTTTTGTTTGAAAGGCTTAAAATCATTTTACCTGCATGAAATCATTAAAAATACCTTTCTTTAATGTGCAATATCATCAAAAATAGGTATGAAATGAATCGTAAAAACTATCAAATTTTTAGTGGATCGGGCTCACATCTGTATGATACCGATCATAGAAATAGTCTGGAAGATAATAGTTTTTATGTTATTTCAAACGATGAACTTAGATTCCTAAGATGAGTTAGGGCTTATATTGGACAATAAGGTTGTACAAAGGCCTAAAAGATCAATTGAGGATTTATGTCGCACTAGGCAGATGACCTCGATGTTTTATGGCTTGTTGTATAATTCTTGGAAAAAGATTTGTTATTATAGATTCCTTTGCTCTATCAAAGAGGCTCTTCTGTATGTCCTCATTGTGCTGCCCATGGTGCATGCTTCAAGCTCCTTCTTACAGAAGGTTCTAAGTTAGAAGTGTAAGGTTCAAATGTTCAAAGAAGTTTCAAGAGGTTTATAGAAGCTTTAAGATGTTTTGTTCAGTGTGTATGTCAGGTTTTGTTGTTTCCAATTATTGTTGTCCTTTTAGACGTCTTTTGGGGGGAGTTTAAGTTGATTAAGTGATACCAGTTAGGATCCTATGGTTCCCTCATTCCAGTCCCACTATTTTCTTTGGATTCACTTAGTCTAAAAGAATTGTTAAATTCATCCAAACCTGGGAAATATTGTTAGCAGCCGTAGGTTGCCTACTTCGAGGAATTCCCGATCATCCAAAGAGGGTGTATAGATTTAATTATGTTTTTTTCTATTTTGAAAATGTTGTTTAATTTTGAAAAAAAAAATTTTTTTTCTTTATTTTGGTTTTGTTTTAAGTGTCAGTTTCAGTTTTGGTCTTGGTTTGCCTGAGAAGTGAAGTGAATTGTGGAAAATAAATAGTACTGGTAAGTAAAGCACAATAAAGTAACATGTTATAAAAAAACTGTAAAAGGCGTACCAGTCATCTTCTCACACTCTAGCTGAAATATTAGCCTTTTCCATATATATATAATTTTGCATGAAAATTAAATTAATTCCTAGAAAGGAAAGCAAGAAAAGCGGTTCAATGTGTATGCCTATCGAGTCTAAGTTATAACCTGGTGGTTCCTATTCATTTATTTAAAACACAATTTTCTTGAGTAAATACATAATTGGTTAAGTTGTGGTCTAAGATATCCAAAAAGTGTGCGGGGCATAACCCTACACCTCTATTAATATCCTTTGGAATGTCTTGAGTTCTTATAAACTTATAATGTATCTAAAATCATTCATCCATTATAATTTAATGGTGTTTTAACCTTGTGCTCAATGAAGCTTGATGTCTTAATCATCCCTATGAGTGGGATAACTATCACCATATATTTCATTTATAAATTATATGAGTGAAGGCCCTTAAGGCCTAATTGATTTGCTAAGGAACTTAGCCAATTTAAATTTAGATTTGGTCTAGTATTATTTTTAAAGTATTTGTGATTAGTTATATTGTCTTCTCTAAGACTCATTAAACAAACTTGGATTATGCATAGTTCACTACTAAGCATTTAAGATTGCATGCGTAGACTCGTAATTTTAGGAATGTTAAATTTGGTGAGTTTAATCCTGATCAAATATTGTGTTATAATCTAACCATTATCTAGGGGTCTTTGATTACTAAATTGTGTCCTTCCAAAATCATACCCCTCACCTTAGGACCACTCAATTTAATCAACTTCTAAACTATGATAATTAGGAGAAAATTAAAATTATGCCCTTGTTAAGAAAGAGTGATTGTGTTTCAACCACCTAGAAAATTTAATTACGATCATACATTACCCATTTACCCTTTTGATTAAGCCTAAATACTATTTAAGGCCTAAATTCCTTAGTTATCATTTTGCCCTTTAAGGCCTTATCATATCATAATTCTTTAGATTTAACTGAAATGACTTTGAAATTTTTATTTTACCCCACACATGGGTCAATTAAAATATCATAGCAGAAAATGTGATTTTTTTAATTTTTTTATAATTATTTTTAATGCAAAAAAAGAGGTATTTTTCAAGTTAATTCATTAACTCATCAAAAGTACATTATATATCCTTAAGAAAATTATAGAAGGTTTACCTAGGTCATTAGACCACTTGGACAAATTTTCATGATTTTTTAAATTTTATTTTAATTATTATAATTATTTGTTTGTTTTTGTAATAAGTAAATATAAACTAATATTTAAGTTGAAATTTACTTTTTATATTTTATAAAAGTCTCTCTATGTCCAGGTAACTTAGAGAAGCAAGTTTCATATTTTTGTAATTATAATTTTATTTATTACAATTATTTTAGTGCAAAATTAGGGAAAATTCATTTTTAGCCTTTTAAGAAAAATTTATAACTTCATTTGGAAAAATGGAAAAAATATCTTAATTACTCCCTAGTAATCATGTGACAATTTAGAGCATTTTAGTGTATTTTTACATTTATGTGATTCTATGATTTTTAATTATTTTTAATTATTTTTAATTATTTAAAATTTTAAAATATGCCTTAAAAATGAAATATTTATTTTAACTTCAAATTTATTTTTCTTAAGCTCCTCTGATCACAAGGAGCTCCCAAATGATGATTATAATTTTCTTAATTAAATTTTAATTATTATAATTATTTTAATGCAAAAATCTTATTTTACTTAGAAAATCAAATTTGTTGATAAATATACCTCAAATGGTTTTAAAATTTTTACATTGAGTTAATATAGTTATTACTTATAGTGTGGGTTCATTTTTGTGATTTCTATATTTATATTTTAATTATTTAAATATTTAATGGTTTAATGAGATAATTACATGAAATATTATTTTTAAATATTTAAATCCATTTTATATTTTTCCTAAGATCCTCTGACCACAGTAAACCTACCAAGGAATTTTTTATATTTTAAATATTAGAATATTTAATAGAAACAAAGGTAATTAATCTTAAAAATTAGGGCTTTCACGTTAGGGATGCTCTCTAACTTTGGAAAAATTAGAGAGCACTCCTAAAAATGGAGCAAACAAGCCCTCAAAGTTTCAGGCCACGGTGATTTATATTTATTTTAATATAATGAAAACATAGTCTGGAATATTTAGTTAATTAAAAATGAAATACATGTAAGTAATTTTTATTTTAGTTACACATTTTTCTCTTTTATTTACTAAGCAACATGATTTTTTTATTTTATTTTTGTGATTTTTCTACACAAAGTTATGCATCTTCTAAGATGACTAAAGTAAATAAATCCAAATAAATACTATTTTCCTACTTAACCACACGACAGCCAACTCATCCTATGGCGCTCCAAAAGACCACTCGATGCATCGTTATTTGACGCTGCCATCCACGCAGCCACCAAGTCTGCATGCACTTTATGCATCTTCAGCTTGTTTGACGCGATCATGGATTTCCACTCGATACACGCTCGATCCAACGGCTCTATGTCTTTGTCCTCAATTGGTGTAACAGAGAACCGTCCACACTAAAACCCTATGATTTCACTCTACTCTCAATAAAATCACATGGAGTTCTTTCCTACACCTTCATTTAGTTAAGATAAACACATTCATATGGATAACCAAGCATGGTATTAAAACTTTCTTCACAAAAGACCAATCCGAGTTCGATTTAGGGGAAAGTGGTCTATAGCTGAGCCCAAAATGTGAGCCCTCGATTGGTATGGTTCCTGATGTTCTTTGTGACCTTGCGAAGCTCCTCCGAGTGACAATTTAAGCTCTCCTTAGACTTGTTTAAGAAATCGATCAGAGGGTGGTTCAGGCTTGGTCTTAAAGTGGCTTGGGTGCTATGGAGATGGCTTTTATTGGGGAACTTGCTCTCTTGCTCTTGTGAAGGTGAGGAGGAAGTCAATTTGAGGATTAATGGAGTTCTTGAGAGTTTCATGTTTTTGGATAATTTTTTGCTGATGAAATTAACTTCAGGCAGTGAAAGAAATGGCTGGAAAATGGTTGGAATGAACTCAAATGGTCTTGGAGAAGCTCTGGAAACAATTTGACAGAGTTTCCTCATGGTTCAGTGCACTCTATGGTTTTGCCGTTGGAGGTGGTGGTTATATAGTCAGGGAAAGGGTGGCCACCAGGGCTTCAATCTGGGTGATCTCTACTGCTTAGGTGGAGGCAAGAAATGTGCAAGTGGCCAATGGGGGTGAGCCAGCACAGGGAGTTGTCGGCATATTTTTAGGTTGTGTTGTACTTTAGAAAAAGGGGGTCGCCTAACAGAAATTGTCGGCGAATTTTAGGTTTTAAATTTTATTTAAATATATATAATTTGGAAAGTAGCATTTGGTTTTGAAAATAAATTTTAAGTTTAAAAATTTTAAGATATGCAATCAAACCGATCTCACAACACAAATAGTTTATATAAAGGAGCACCACATCACAAACCGTATATCTATCCCAGAGAATAGACACACTGCTTTATGATGGGGCTCAGTTAAATAAACTAGAAGATTGGTGACATCCGTTTGGTCTGCGAACCAACTTTATAAGCCAACAGGTTCCCCTATTTAATATAAAGAAATTAAGCAGTGTTTATATTACCTGGGTTCTTAAAGTTCCCTATAAGGGCAAACCCCTATAGTTAATTACATCTTAAATGATGGGAATCATTTAAGAAAACTCTTGATAATGATCAGTGGTTTTACTCTCAAGAATTTCAAATTTTAAGGTTTTCAAAGGATTGAATTTTAGAAATTTCAATAGGGATTAGCTCAAATTCGGAACAGTTTATTTTAAGAATCCAAAGAAAGAGAAGTAGGAGAAGCTGAGGATCTAAGAAGAATCTTGGCAACTTTCGAAACTATCCTATGGTTTGGTTTCAATTTAGGAAAATTATTTAATGTTGCAATCCTGCCAATTATATTTATTTAGGACTTCTATTAGTATGACATAATCATACAAATAGCCTCAAAGATGTGAGGGTTTATGTCGTACCGAACGACCACCTAGGAGTCCTAAGACCGGTTAGGGCTTAATTTAAATAACATGATCATGCAAATGCATAACGAAGAGTTAAGGATTTATGTTGCACAAGGCAAACTACATCGAAGTCCTATGGCTTGGTGATTTAATTCTAAGAAAAGTTTAGCTGGTGTAGATCCGAGTTTTGCTGATGATGATGGTCGTGCTCCCACTATGCTCCGAGCTCCTTATTGTTGCAGAGGTTTAGTTGTAGAAGGTGAAAATCAAGAGATGATAAAAGTGTTTTGGTTTAGAAATCTTAAAGTCCAAATATTTTTAATATTTTAATTAAAACAAATTTTAAAGTTGTTTAAACATAACCGATTAAGATCTCCTGGTTCCGTGATCCCGGCACCATTATTTTCATCGAATTCACTTAGTCCAGATGAATTTGCTAAACTCAACTGAATGAGTTCCACACTTTCATTTAGACCATGGGAAATCTCGTTAGCAACACGTGGGTTACATCATCCGAGGTATTCCTGATCATTCAACGAGACGTTTTAATTTTGTTGCAATTGTAGTTTTTGTTGTTCTATTTGTGATTAAATTTTGAGTTGTTTTATATTTTGGAATGTTGTGGCGATGAATTTCATCTTGTGGAGAATTTTAATTTAGTTTTGTGTTTCAGTTCAGGGACTATCCTAAAGGTTTTTGTTTTCATGCAACAGTCTTGTTTAACATACAAGAAAAAGTAAAGTACAGTGCATGTAAGTAAAGTACAACAAAGTAAATTACAATAAATAAAAGCGTACCTGGAGGGTCTTCCCGTCATCCCAAGCTGTACTTAAAACACATGTTAAGACATTTAAATATTTCAGCAAATACCTAGGTAAAGCTAAGGGACAAGTTTTAGTTGTCTACCAAGATCCTAGTCCTATAACTAGTCATCTCCTATGACATATAGGTTCTTGTGTTTTATTTAAGGATGATTTTCTTCATCAAAGAAAAATTAAATTCAATTGTTCTTCTAAAACATCCCGTCATATTGAGAAAGTGCTTAGGACGATTCCTAAACATCTTTTCAATACTTTCGAGAGTATTTTGAGTCCAAGTAAATTTAGTTGCACAGGTGAATTAATCATCCAGATGTTTAGTAAGCTTTGTCTCTTGCTCAGTGAACTTGGGCATTTGATTACCTGGTGAATGAAGTGACATCTCACTTAATACTCTATTTGAGAGTTATAATAATTAAAACCTTTTGGGGCAAGTTGGTTTGTTGAGAATTTTAATCATTCTTAATTTGAAGTTTGAGTTAATAGTTTTAAGCGATTTAGTTTAATTAAGAGGTTTAAATTAATAATTTTAAGTTTTGAATAGTGTTCAAATTATATTTTGGTTTAAATCTTTATACTTTAAGTGATCTTAATTTTTTAAATTCGTTTTACTTTTATTATTGAATGATGTTAATTTAATTTAATTTAAATTTGATTTAATTTAATTTAATTTAAATATTTTTTTAATTTAACTTAATTGTTAAAATGTTAATTTAATTTAATTTTAATTTTAATTTAATTTTTACTTAATTTAATTTAATTTAATTTAATTATTAAATTATTTAATATTATGAACTTTTCTTTAATTTATGGGTTATTTATTTTTAATTTTTAATTTACTTAGTTTGAATTATCATTTTAATCTTAATTAAGAGTTAAATATTATTGGAGTGATTTATTTAGGGATTTTTTTTATTAAAGGATTAATATCCTCTCAAATTATATCCCTATTTTTAATAATTCAAATTTTCATTAATCTTCCAAAACTTAAATTGTTTAAATAATTAAAGTTTCATATTGGTTCATTAAAAGTGATTAATGGGTTCCTACCCTTTTAATTTCCTAAAGTTTCAATCATCCAAGCAAGATAAAATCAAATATTTTACCCTCCATTTTAATTAAACCTAAAATTTTAATTAAGGAGTTAAAGTTCTTTAATTACGTTTATGCCCTTTTAGGCTTATTTATTTCATAACTCACTAAATTGAGTTCAAATGAACTTGAAATTTTTATGTCACCTCACTCACATGTCAATTAAGACATTAGAGGAGAAAATATGATTTTTCTGAATTTAATTTATTTATATGATAATTTTTAGTGAAAAATAAGGGATTTCAAGAAAAATTCAACAACATGACAAAAGTAAGGTTTCTGTCCCTAAGAAAATTATGGAATGTTCCTAATGACTAGAGGACCACATGGACCAATTTTGGTGATTTTTTAAATTATATTTTATTTATTATAATTATTTTAATTTTTAGAGTATTAATTAATTATAAAATAAAATTAAAGTTGAAAAATGAATTTTATATTTTTCTTAAATCTCTCTGACCTCAAGGAGTTCAGAGAAACAAATTTTACAATTTTCTAGTTTTTCTTTGATTTATTGGAATTAATTTAGTGAAAAGATTGGAAAATACATTTTTTTTAATATTAAAAATTGTTTTAAGCATTTAAAATTCAATATCTTTACTTTGAACTTGGGAAAAATATTTAGTTTGTTCCTAAGTGATTAGGAATTAAAATATGACATTTTTATGATTTTTATTATTTTTTAATTATTTAAATGTTAAAATATGATTAAAAATGAAAAATTTTAAAAAATTCCAGTTTTGATTTTTATAAACTTCTCTGATATTAGAGAGCCCACTAACCCAATTTGGTGATTTTTTGAAATGTATTTTTGGAGTTATGGATTTTTAAAGTTTAATTTTAATCATGTGGCTTAATTAATTCATTTAGTGTGGCTAAACATTTCCAATTAACTTCACAAATTTTTATATGAGGTTCCTCTGATCCTAAAGATCAGTGGAGAATTATTTTTAAGTTATTTTAATCTGTGGTTAACCCTAACTAATTAAAGTTCAGTTTTGAGTAATTAGGCTAATTAGGGTTATTCTTAGTGAATTAACTCAAAATATAATTATCCTAGGGTCCTCTGGTCTTAAGAAACTTCACCAAATTTTTTCCTAGAATTTTCTAAGCAACATGCTAATTTTTGGAATTAAAATACCAAAAACAGTGACATAAACTTGAAAAATACATAATATTCCATAGAGATGGCCTCTGACCTTGAAAATTTCAGGGAATGTTCCCAAGATCAGAGGCTTCAAAATCCCTATGGTCTCATGCCATGGTGAATTGTCTATGCAAATTAAGAATTAAAATACTGAAATGAGTAAATAATTAATTAAAAATAAAATACTCATCAAAATAACTTGATTTTTTTCCACATTATTCTCCTTTCTTCACTGAGCAAGTGGGTATTTTTAGTTTATTTTTATAATTTTCCTACACAAAGATATGGATTTTCTAAGTTCTGGGTATTTAAATAAATAAAAAAAATTCATATTTTTCTACTTATCCACGCGGCGCCGACTCATCCTAGGCAGCTCCGAAAGCCCACGCGTCGCACTCCCATTCGACACCGCCATCTGACTCAGCGCTCCAGGGGCTCGCAGTTCATGTAACGTTCTCTGGTCCGGTGCAATCTGGACCGTCCACTTTATACACGCTCGATCAGACGGCGCCTGGTCATAATCTACGACTGGTGTGCACCCGTGACCGTCCCCACTAAAACCCTAAGAACTCTCTCATTTCTCAATGAATTTTCGTGTTCTTATGCTCTATGAATTCGTCTTGAAGAGACGAACACATCCATATGGTTTACATGCTATGAAATTAAGTAAAAAAAATGGAGAATCACTGGAAGCTCGGGAGGAAGGAATGGTCCATACCTTTTCTCTGAGAAGTGTAGCTTCATTCAGAGAGTCGTGTCACCTTCGATTGCACCCAAGGAAGCTCCAGATGAAGTCTCTGGCTCTGAGGAATTTTCTAGGTATGAAAGTGTCCATAACCAATTTCAAAGCTTGGAGGCTGGAGCAAATGGGTGGCCTGGAGAGGGGGTTTTCACTGGGGAACTCCTTCTCTTGGTCCTGTGCAGGTGTGGGTGAGTTTAATTTGGATTTGGTGGAGGTTTGGGAGATGTCCTATTTCTGGGCTTGAATTTGAACTCAGAAATTGAGCTCAGCTAGGGGAAATTGGGGCTGGAATCCAATGGGGATCAAGTGCTCTAGGTGAGGAGAAGGTTCTGAAGCAATTTTGTCAGAGTTTTGTTTAGGTCTGGTTCATCACCACCTTTGGCCGAGAGGGTGGTGGGTATAAATAGACATGGCTGGAGAGCTTCCCAGGGGGGTTTGAGGCTTGGGATCAGCTGCTCTATGCAAGAGAAGAACAACCATTGTGTTCAATTGGACTGGGATAACTCAGCAAGGAAGAATTAAAAAATTTGGCTCACATGGAGCTCTCAGAAATGGCGTTTTCCGGCGACCCAGGTGGCTGGCCGGCAGGGTTAGGTCACCATCTTGATCAGAAGGGTCAGGGGTTGGCAATGGTGCGGTCAATTAGCCATGGACATGTGTAAAGAGTTTAGCTTTAAGTGGTATGAGGAGAGGGGTGATTTTGGATCCAAATGGGTCAAGTCATGCAAATGGGTTGGGTTCGCCTCTCTAAGATCTAGTTTGGACTGAGGGAGATCAAGTGAGTCAGCTAGCTTAGTGGGGAAAAGTCACCATCTAAGCATATTTAAGTTTAAGCATGGTTTAGGGGAATCATGGGAGTGCTTAATCACTTTAAGGGAATCAAGAAAGAGGCTCCTTCTTTTGCCCAATATGGCATGGTCACATGAACATCTCTCACATGGCTTGCATGGGGCTTAAGGATGGCTTCATGGCTTCATTTGGGCTTGGGGCAAGGTTAGCTCATTTGAATGAGAAAGGATGTTGGCATTTTTGATAACTTTAGGGGAGGTTGGCATGAGGCTTAATTTAGGATAATGTGATGATGAGTTTGAAACTTAGGAAATGATTTAAATCAAAGGGATGATGAGAGGAAATCTCTTGCGGGCTTCGGAATGGATTTTGGGCTTTTTGAAATCATTTTGGATGGGCTTTTAGGATGGTTTAAGAAAGTGGGCCTTTAGGTTTGAAAACAAATTAATGGATGGAAATTTTGTGAAGGATTGGGCCAAAAAAGTGTTGGGTTTAGCTTAGGGATGTGTCATGAACATTTTAGAAGAGGTTTGGTGTCATTTAAAGTGGAATTGGATTTAATTTGGGCTTTTTTTGGTAAAGGGGCCAAAGTGGGTCAAATTGGGCTAACATGGGCTAAGGTTGGGCTAAGGTTAGATTTGATGTAAAATTAATGTTGAGAAATGTTTATGGGGGTGTCACAAAGAGTTTTCAACTTTGGTTGGGCTTTAATTTTGGGATTTGGGCCCATTTGAGTTATGTTTGGGTTTAGGCCAAAAAATGGGGATTTTGACTTTGGGTTAGGCTTGGGTGGAGTTTAGGTTCAAATTTAGGCAAAATATTGTTAGTGTTTTGTTTGTGGGGATATTAGGAAGGTTTAGGAAAAGATTTGGGGTTAATTGGAGTTGAATTGGGTTGGTTTGGGCTAGGTTTAGGTCATGGGCCAAAACTTGGGCCTTAGGCCTTAAATTGGAATTGGATCCAAATGTCAATCAAATTGGGCTTGGATTTGGTCGAAATTGACATTGGAGATATTGAATTGAAGTTTAGAATTGAATTGGACCAAAATTGAGGTCAATTGGGTTGATTTCGTTTGACATTGGGTTCATTTAGGTTAAGAATGTGTCAAATTGGGGGTTTTAGTAAAAGTGGGTTAAATTGACAAAATTGGCCTATAGTTTAGTTGAACAAAATGAAATTGAGAATATTTTGGATTTTTTGGAAATTTCTAGGAATTTTTTGAATTTATGGAATTTTTGGTTAAGAAGGGCATTTTGGGTATTTGGAGGGTATTGGGGGGTATTTTTGGAAATTTTGGTATATTTGGCTATGGATGATCAATTTGAGTGGGGGGAAATGTTTAGGATTGATTTTAAGGAATTTTGGGTAATTTAGGGGATTTTGCAAATTTTGGGAAGTTTCAAGGACAATTGGTAGGTTTAGCGGGTGTAGGGCCCCGTGGGTCAAAAATTGAAATTTTGGAAAAAAGAAGATTGATCAAGTTTGAGTAGAATGGAATCACTTTGGTTGAGCCATGAAGCCATATCAAGCCCAAAAGAGCCATGAGAGGACTCATTTGAGGCATTCATTATGTTGTTCCTAACCCTCTTAGCCAAGGGCTGAACTATCTACATGAGTAGGGAAGTCAAGCTAGGTATGAATGGTTTTAGGATTTGGAATGTGTGTGAAAGTGTAACGTGTGCAGGTCAACCCTCACCAGACCAGGCCAGTGCCACCTGTGGTAGTCCTAAGGCCAAAAAGTCCTATAGGGAACTCATCTTTTAAACCTCCACATTTGATCTTAACCCTCCAAATGACTTAGGGGTTTACAATCAAACTTTTGAGGTTTGCAGGAAGTTAAGAGGTGTTTAAATTTCTAAGTGGTGGGTCCCATTTCTAGTCCTCTAAGATAGTCAAAGGGAAAGCCTAAGGCTAGATCCTAAGTACTAAGGAGAGAGAAGAGAAGAGACCTCATCAAAAATGAGGTCAACAAATGGACCCCCAATAGGTGTGGTGTGCTAACCAAGCACACCGCGCGTATTGGTGTTGACCGAAGAGATCAACAAAACCAACACAGACGTCTAAGTGACACACTTAGAACGGAGTAGAAACAAATTTCCACTGGGGAGTATCGAGTATATCTCCAAGACTAGAGATCCTTAAACTCTCGCTGGGGAAAAGAGAAGGAGGTGAATTCCAGATCATAAGATCTGGGGAACTTTGATTTAGATTTCATTTCATTTTCTCTTTCAAGTTTTAATGTGTGAGTTTAGATTTCAATTTCTTTTGAGTTTCAATTTTGATTGAGGTTTAATTTAAAATCAATTCAAGGAAATCTGGATTTGAAATGAGAATTGGAACCTAGGTTCCAACCTCGGTACTGCAAAGAGAACTGGAATTTAGGTACCAGCCTCGGAGGTGAGAATCGGAGTTTAAGTATCGATTGAAAAGGATGAGAATCAGAATTTAGGTACTGATCTTGAAAGTTTAAAGAGAACTGGAATCGGGTTCCAGCCTTGAAGGTCTAAACAGAACTGGAATCTGGTTCCAGTCTCGAAGGTTTAATGAGAAATGGAAACTGGTTCCAATCTCGATGATTTAATGAGAAATGAAAACTGGTTCCAATCTCGAAGATTTAATGAGAAATGGAAACTAGTTCCAATCTCGAAGATTTAATTAGAATTGGAAACTGGTTCCAATCTCGAGGATTTAATGAGAATTAGAAACTGGTTCCAATCTCGAGAATTTAATGAGAAACGGAAACTGGTTCCAATCTCGAGGATTTAATGAGAAATGGAAACTAGTTCCAATCTAGAAGATTTAATGAGAAATGGAAACTGGTTCCAATCTCGAAGATTTAATGAGAATTGGAAACTGGTTCCAATCTCGAAGATTTATCTGTATGAAGAGGGACCCAATCCCATGGCATCAGAACCAAATCGAACAAAGTTCGTGGCTCCATGTCAATAGAACTAATCGATCCTCTAACACGCAGAGAAAAGATTTAAAAAGAACTGATAAGTGTACCAAGTCTAAAAGACTCAACCTAGTGACAAGTCGGGGAAAAGATTTGAATTTCAGAAGAGTTTCAAACAGATTTCGTTTTGAAGAATAATTGAAGGATTCAGATCGAAGGATTCAGATTGTGATTTTGATTGAAGGATTCAGATCGAAAAATTCAGATCAAAGGATTCAGATTGAGATTTAAATTTATTTCATTCGTTTTGGTGATTCAATTTCAAAAATATTTAGAGTTCGTATCAATTTAGAATTCATTTTAACATTTTGATTCTTAAAAGAGATCTCGTTTATTTTCATTTTTCCTTTGTTCTTTGCTCGAAGTTCTTTTAGTTTAATGGCGTTTCCCAGTCAATTTGCACAAAAAGAGTTGAAGGCAAAACATGACATGGTCACTTTCATTCCAATCTTGTTGAAAATACATCATACATCTTGATCCAAAATATGATGATATTTTCTTTGAGAATTTAATATCTCATACAATCCATATAAATCCAAAACGGATTGCGTAAGATTCTTCAAGTTTCTTCTAAAAGAAGCTGTCAAAATCCATGTCTGAATAGTGAGATACATGGACAATAACATCACCTTCCAAGTCATCCTTGGCAGAAATGCCGTATGGATGTGCATTGGAGGTGTGCTATCTCCCATGTAACTCACAGCTCGTAAGGCTGGAGATTCTCTAACTCTGGATCTGACTGGAAGTGGAAAGGCATTTTTCTGTCGTCCATCCTCCTGAAAGTAATAGAGATCCGCTCAACTGGCACCCCTGGAATGCAATGTTTTGAGATGTCCGCTCCATTCCATTTTAACACCATGGCGGAACCTATCGGTAGTGGTATCTCTACTGGCCCTCAGAATTCACCTGGGCCTACAATCCGGAGGTTAGATTGGAACATGATATTGCACTGATTGACAAAAGACACTGTGCAGAAGGGTCTAACGAAATCATGATGGTCTATATGTGGAGGTATGCAGTCGCCCACCTTGTAGATGTTAATGATGCAGCTGTTGGGTATGAGATCTGCGGGAAATACCCTCCAGTTATCATCCTCTTTACCATTCTTTTAATAACGTTTAGCATCAGATCCACCTCACTGCAACGAAGTATCCCTGGTGGATTTCCTTTTCTGTCTACCGCAAAGTTGTAGCAACATTCACACTGGATTGTAACTCTTCCTTTCCCTAGCATCCTTCTTCGGGGCTTTGAATAAGTCTTTTCCCTTAGGCAGCCAGCTCGACCCATTTTCTGGAGTTCAAGTATGCAGTCTACAATTTGTTGCTGCTCATAATCTGAGAACACATCTGTATCCAGCTCGAGACCTTCTAAGATATTGATCCTCTTGCCTCCAAATCTCTCAAAGTATTCAAAAGTTTTCTTTTCGACATTCTACATTCTTTCTAACTCATATTCTAGAATTATCTGCAACTGACGAGGTCTAGTAATGTACTGGGGAATGTATGGCTCCACCCCGGCACGCTCTCCTGCATGTCTTGGCTCCTCGGGGGTAGTCTCCATCGGGACATCCTCCGGGGTTGCTTTCGCAACAAGACTCTTCAAAACTGGTGCATTTATCTGGCGTCGAGGCACTGATTCTATTTCTGCTCCTCCCGGGATTGCCTTTATCTATTCTGCTTTCCTTGGAGTTGATCTCCTCCTTTCTGGTTTCTGACGAACCAATTTCTTTAGAGTATTTGTATTGCTGGTAGCAACTGTTTCTTCATGTTGATCTGCTGCTAACTTGGTTAACATCTTGTGAATGCGGCGATTTTTGTTCCTTCGCTAAGTGGCTGTGAGAGTAGCTCTCCTTACCCCTTGGATTTCTCTGGGCATGGCGCTGACAAGCCTGCCCTCTGCTGTAGTAACAACAGACTTAACTTTCCTATCTTCTCCAGTTGCATGAGCGGTGTTTATTTTTCTCTTCTTGCTGGTAGATGGTTGATTAGAGCCTCCCAATTTCATTACTGTATGGCTGCGGAGTTCTTCCCGATCAATCTGGGTCCAATCATTTTCTTCATATTGTAGCCCAGCTAGTGTGAAGTCAAAATTAATCTCGATCATGACTCCATCCCTCTCCCTCTTTTCATCAAGTGCTAGATTCACGCCATTCTTAAAGTTTAGAACCAACAGCCCGTTCGACATTTCCCTGCGAAAAACGAGGAAAGGATCAGGGGCCGTACTAAGAACAAGAACATTAGAAAAATAATATGTTTATTAATGAAGAGATTTTATTCATTTATTTTAAATTTAAATAGGAGTAGGAAAAGATCAAGAGAGATCAAGAGTGAGACTCGATTTAAAAGGTAGGATAAATATTTTAGTATCATGATTTCACATGTTTGCTTTTTAACATTCTTTTAAATGATTTTCTTTGTCATCCATTTTTTTTATTTTGAGTTCGGACCCAGTCATAAGTAATTACTGTGCTCATGCTTCTAGGAATGAGGATTCATCCTTCGAAACATCAGGTTGTGTAATACTTCTTTAGATATCGTCCATTAATTGGAAGCATAGGTCGCTCTCCATGACAATTTACAAGCTGGTAGGAACCTCCTGAGTAGACTGTCTCGACCACGAATGGCCCTTCCCTTGCTGGTTCAAATTTACCACCTATCTTGCGATGTGCTAGAATAGGTCTTCTGAGAACTAAAACCAAGTCACCGACTTTGAATGCCTTGGGCGGACTAATTTATCATGGTCCTGAATCATCTTGGCTTGATACAGTTCCAAATTCTGCTGTGCTGAAAGTCTTTTTCCTTCCAAGCTTTCCAATTCTTCTAGTCGTAATTTAGCATTTTCTTCTGTAGTGATTTTGTTTGCAACTGCAATTCTGAGAGAAGGAAGCTGAACTTATAAGGGTAAAACGGCCTCGGGCCCGTACACTAAGGCGTAAGGCGTAGACTGGGTGGGTGTTCTGAAAGTCGTCATGTAGGCCCATAAGGCTTCTAACAACTTCTCGTGCCAATTTCTCTTATTGTCGTCCAAAGTTTTCTTTAGGTTTTGGATGAGAGTTTTATTAAAAGCCTCGGATAAGACGTTCGCTCCTGGGTAGTAGATTGTTGAATAGCACCAGTCGATCCCATGTCTTCTGACAAAATTGTTGATCTTCGTACTCTTGAATGCTAACCCGTTATCTAAAATAATTCTACGCGGTATCCCGAAATGGTAGACGACTTGATTCTTGAAGAATTGTAGTACATGATGTGCTTTCACTTCTCTGAGCGGTACTCCTTCTGCCCATTTAGAAAAGTAATCTGTAGCTGCAAGAATGAAGTGATGTCCTCTTGAAGAAGGCGGCTCTATCGGACCCACGATATCTGTGCCCCAACACTCAAATGGCCATGACGTGATTGTCGGGTGTAGCACATTTGGAGGTTAATGTAGAAACACTCCATGCATTTGGCACTGGTGACAACTTTTGGCAATCTTCATGTAATCGGTCATCATCGAGGGCCAGTAGTACCCTAGTCTTTTAATATTCATTTTCATTTTCGGGCCTGACTGATGAGCGCCACAAAATCCAGAGTGTACTTCTTTAACGAATTCACGAGCCTCAGACTCACTCAAGCATCTTAGCCACATCTAATCAAAAGACCTTATGTATAATGTGTTGTTTATTAATGCGTAAGACAGAGTTCTTTTCTTGATTTGATGGGCTAATGACTTATGGTCCGGTAGGTTTCCTGTTTGCAAGTAGTCTATCAGTGGCTGCCGCAAATCTTCTATAGTTTCTGTCACTACTGCAATTATTTCTTCTGCTTTTTCTCCTGATTTGTGTACTGTATCCATGTCGAGTTGTGAGAGAACTTGACGTCCCTGGACTGACACTTCAACTGATTCATCCTGTAAGTAGGCAAATTCCTTTGCATGGCGGGCTAACGCATCTGCAAGAGCGTTTTCTCTTCTAGGAATCTTATAGATTGTTACATTTGGAATCTGCTCCAACAGTCTCATGGCATACTGGAAGTATTGTTCGAGTCTTGGCTTTAGAATTCTGTATTGTCCGGCAATCTGCTGAATGATCAACTGTGAATCCCCATAGATGTTGATATCCATTATCCCCATCTGAATAGTTAATTCGAATCCGGTTATGAGGGCTTCGTATTCTGCCTCGTTGTTTGTACACCTTTCTGTTAAGTGGTAGAAGTACCTTAACATTCCACGCTCCGGCGTTATAAAGATTAGTCTGATTCCTGCCTTACCGGGCACTATCATTTGCGATTCTTTATGTTTTTGTGCTGAGGATGCTCCATCGAAGTACAATTCCCAAAGCTGATCATCGAGGTCTTCTAGGCTCATTATCTGCTCGTCTGGCAAGTCGTCGTTAAGAGGCAATTCTACCGGTCAAGGGTGTGCTGTGAGGAAGTCTGCTAGGACTTGTCCCTTGACGGCATGAAGAGGAACGAAAGTTATATCGAATTGCAATAGTATCATTGACCACCTGGTAAGTCTACCAGAAAGTGTCGGACGGGTCATCAAATATTGCAACGGATTAAACTTTGAAATAAGGTTGACCTTATGAGAAAGCATGTAGTGCCCGAGCTTCTGTGCGGTGAAGATCAGGGCCAAACAGTGCTTCTCAATAGGAGGATACTTTATTTCCGTCAGAATTAGATGACGGCTTAGGTATTAGAGCGCGTTTTCTTTTCCCTCGTCATTGAACTGGCTAGCTGGGCTCCGAGAGAGTCGTCTAAAGCCGCGGTATAAAGTCAGGAGGTGTCATTAGGTGTTGTTTGATGTCATCAAAGGCATGTTGACATTTGGAGTCCCAAGTAAACTTGGCATCCTTCTTAACCAAAAGCAGAAAAAGGCTGACACCTTCCTGACAAATTCGAGATAAAGTGTCGAAGATATGCCAATTTTCCTTGAAAAGACCGTAGTTGTTTCAAGGTTTTTTGAGGTGGCATTTCTAAGATAACTTTAATCTTCTCCGGATCGATTTCAATTCCATGATGTCGGACGACAAATCCTAAGAATTTCCCAGAGGTGACGCCGAAGGCGCATTTCAAGGGATTCATTTTAAGGTTATATCGTCTTAATCGCTCGAAAACAATTCTCAAATCATACAAGTGATCCTCTTTTAGTTTGCTTTTGAAGACCACATAATCTACGTAGCACTCGACTTGGTTGTGAATGAGATCATCGAAAATTATTTTCATTGCTCTTTGATAAGTTGCTCCTGTGTTCTTTAATCCAAATGACATCACCGTGTAGCGAAGATACCCCGATCGGCGTTCGAAGGTCGTAAGCTTTTCATCTTCTGGTGCCATCTTTATCTGGTTGTATCCCGAAGATCCATCCATGAAAGAAAAGATTTCATGTGTTGAAGCAATTTTGATCATCAATTCTGGAATTGGTAGAGGGAATTCATCCTTTGAACATGCTTTATTCAAATCTCTGAAATCCACACAGATTCTGATCTGACCATTCTTCTTTCTGACTGGTACCACATTGGCTAACCAAGTCGGGTATTGTTCTTCGCGGACAAATTTAGTGTCTATTAGCATCTTAACTTCTGCTATAACTTGTTGTTCAATCTCTAGACGCATTCTTCTTGGAGCTTGTCTAACTGGAACAGCAGTGGGATTCATTCCTAACTTATGAACTGCGACCTCTTGAGCTAATCCTGGCATTTCATCATAACTCCAAGCAAAACAGTCCTTGAATTCCATTAGTAGCTTGATTATTTCTTTGGAGTCTTCTTTATTGAGTAAGGAGCTAACAAAGGTCACCCTAGGCTCTTCGTTAGTACCTAAGTTAACTTCCATTATCTCGTCTATTGTAGATTTAATTTCTTCTTCGAATTCTGGCGGAGCATCTCCGATTGGTAGATCTTCGAGATCTTCTGAAGCTTCCAAGCAGTCTTCATTAGGCTTGCAAGTGACAACCAAGCAAAATCCCGTATCGTCGACTGATCCTACTTTGCCGAATCCAAGACCATGTTTTGAATTGGGAGATCGACTGACATTATTCCATAATTTTTCAAAATGTTGTGATTGACCTTCTGTCCATCGTTGAGGTAAGACTCCACATTGAATTAAATTTTGAACACAGGGAGAGTACCACTCAAAAGGTAGTTCCATTAATTTGGAAGAAGTAACATCTTTAAATTGTACATCATTTTTAGTAATGGAAGAAGAAGCACCCCAGTAGAACTTGATTGGCTTAGCACCACCATCATGCACTTCCTTGACCACCATACCCTCGATCTTATTAGAATGGATCGGGGTCAGAGTCATGGTATGTACATAATGGTTAATATTCTCGTACATCGATTTGTATTCTTCATTCTTTTCATCTTTGAGAGAGATCTTGAACTGGGTATTGATTTACTGTTGTTGCTTCTTTCTTGATTTCTTCTTCATCGGAACTGGTCTCCCAATCAACGTCGATGACTGGTTTCTTCTATCCAACTATTCCAATGTCTCTTCCACGACCTCGTTCCCGGCCTCGACCTCATGTGCGAGTTCTGGAGAAACCTCCACCATCTCGCTGTAAGGGAGTGGTGAGTAACCATTGGACTTGAATCTCAGGCTCTTTATCATCTTGCACTTCTTTTGTTTCATTTGGTACGACATTTCTAGAAAAGATTGTTTTTTTCAGAGGCGCGTAGTAGGCTGCATCTTCATGAATTCTGATTTCATGTACGGAGAAAGGTTGCAAGTCACCTTTGATACACTGTTCTCCTCCATTGTAATACTTTATGCACTGGTGCAGAGACGACGGTACCATCCGATATTCATGGATCCATAGCCGACCCAATAGAGCGTTGAACGATGTCTCAGAATCGATTATGTGGAATTTTGCGGTTGTCTTTGCCAAATCACCGGTCTTCTTTAATAGTGTTATTGATCCAAGGGCACTTTCTCCTTTCTGATTAAACCCTCTTAATAACATCTTGTCTGCTTCAAGGTCGCGAGCATCAATTTCCAAGTATGCTAATGTTCGAAGGCTCATTATGTTGCTTGATGCTCCCGGATCAACCAACACCCTGGAGAGCATAAACTTTCCAATAGTGACTGAAATGTACAACGGTGGATTGTGATCAGCCGTTCCGAGTAGTAAATCATTGTCTGTGAAGGTAACACCTCGCTGTTCTTTTAACGAGGAAACCTCATCGAAGGAGTTATCGGCCATTTGAGCTAAACAAATATCTGGATCAAGTAGAGCCTTGATCAGAGCTTCTCTCATCTCCTTTGCTTAGTTTGGCTGGTAGCTTCCTAAGATGGGCTAGCACGTTATAGTCCACTTTATTACCATGTTCTTCATTTTCTTTCCGAATGGGCAGTTCCTCTGCTGCGGTTGGGTCTTCCTGAGCAACCACCTGCTTTCCTTTATCCTTTAGACCCATTCTTGGGGGTAGAACTTTTCCACTTCTTAAATTTACTTCAGTTATTTCTTCTGAATTTGGTGTTGAATCTGCTGGTGTATCCTCTTAAATTGGAATGACTGGCTCTTTTGGCGTTGCTACGGAATCTGATAACTCTAATTCTATCGCGATTAGAGCTCCTCGAAATTCACAAATAGACTCGTTGCTTGTTGAGTTCTCATAGCCATCCTTGTGAACGTCTTCTTCTTTGTCGTGGTCATTGAGGTTTAGTATGATTTGAGAATCATTATTTATATCAGAATTGAGATCCGTATTAGCTTGGTTTTTGTTAGTTATGTAATTGTTAGAAACAGTCAAAAGGTAGCCAACACCAAAACTCTTATCATTATAAGATCCCGCCGGGGCTAGCAAATAATCATACAGAGTCAGAGGTTCGAGGGATTTCTCCCCCAAATCGGAAACAACCATCCTAGGATAAGCACCCCCTAGTCTACTCTTTGGAGCCTCGGTTTTCTTCTCTTCTGCGATCTTCTCTTCCTTCTGGGGCGGTTCTTCAATCGCAAGCTATAGTGCCGGCTCGGCAGGTTTCAAACTTTGAGTTGAAGCGTGCACCAAAGCGGTCTGGATGTGATCCAAAATTTTCTTTGATGACTTTGTCCAGACGGTACTCCATCCATCCTGGGTTGTGTAAGGGTCTATCGAAACAATAGGATCTGTTGAAATAACATTGACGGAACCTCCCTTTTGGGGTTCCTTCATGTATTCCTTCAAGATCGTTATGTTCCCTTTCCGGAGATTTTTGTCAAGCTAACTCTTGAAAGTGATGCAATCCTCTATCTTATACCCGAGCATCCGGTGGTAAGGGCAATAGTTTGGATGATCTTTCTTATTGACTTCTTCCGGCCTTTTGGGCTCTGGTAGCTGAAAATCTGGTGTCTTCATTAAACTGCAGAACATTTTCGCTACTGCTTCAGTTTTGAATGGATATTCCTTGTTCAGAAAATCTTTTAGGGTATGCTGTGGACGAGACAGTTGTTCATAATGCTGAGGCGACTGATAGCTCAATCGAGGTTGTTGATAACCCTGCTGAGGTTGTTGGTAAGTACGCTGCGGTGGTTGATAGCTAGGCTGTGGCCGCTCTGGCTATATATGCACTGACTGCTTGCCCTTATCTACTGGCATGATGATTTCAGACTACTTTTTGAATGCTTTTACGGGCTTCTATTTATCGGTCTTGTCTACAAAACTTAACTACTTTGCTTCCTCCTGTAAGCTCCCGGCCTTGCTAAGCAACTTCTCGAAAGTCTTGATTGTAAATCCTTTAAGGAGAAGTGCTATCGGGCCATGGATACTCTTAAGCAAGATGCCGACTGCATGCTATTCCTGAAGTTGTGGTTCACACTTCATGCTTAAATTTCTCCATCGAAGTATGTAATCCACTAAAGTCTCGTTCGGTTTCTGGTGCTCCACCACTAGATCACCGATGGTGATGTGGTGCCGAGCCCCGGCAAACCGCTTAACGAAAAGGTTTTCTAACTCTGCAAAGGTCTTAACTGAACCATTTCGCAATTCTGCATACCAGTTGAAGGCAATCCCTGACAAACTGCTGACAAACTGACGAAAGAGTAAAACGTCACTCCCACCGGCATTGCAGCAACTAGCACAAAAATGTGCGGCATGCTGCTGGGGGTTTCCTGTTCCATCAAAAGTCTTAAATAGAGGTGGTACGAAGCCTTTCGGGTATTGGACTGCATTGAACACTTCGGGGTAAGGTCTACCAGTCTGAATAGATGCTCCACTCTTGGATTGTGCTAAAGCTTCTCGCACCTGCTGTTCTACCATGTTTTTAATGTCCTTTTCGGGAATCATGCTCTGTGCAGAATCCTTCTTTAGTGGCTTATCCCCGTTGATGGATGTGATCTCTTTTCCTCTATCTGCAATATGGATGATCTCTGGAGGTGTTTCTTTCTGAGGTTGTACCCGACTCTGGAGAGTGGCCAAAGCAGCAGCCATCTCTTCCATCCTCCTTGCCATCTAGGAAATTGTATCATCTCATTCCCGAAGCTGTGCTCTCATCACTTCTGGTTCATCTCTTTCCGCAGCAGCCGGAGCACCCTGCGAAGCTGACGATGCTCGTGTCTCAACCATGTTGATCTCGGCATACTCCTCATCCATGAACTTTGATGAGTCAACTTCATTTTCCAAATTTTCTCATCTTTCTTTTGCCAACATGCAGATATCCGTCCTTAGCTTTCCTATAGCATCCTCAAGGGGTCTCTTCCAGACGGTCTCGCGGTTGTCGTGTGATGGCTGTTGAACTTCTTTCTCAGGAGTTTCTTTTATTGTAGTAGCACTTCCTTCTGATTCAGGCTCTTTGATGAGGCTTTTCTTCTCAGGACGTTGTGTTGGTCTCAGTTCGGTAATAATAAGTCGCCACACCATCCTTCTTGCAGCAGAAGGCCTAGGACCGGACAGTCTGTCGGCTATATGCTGGTAGGTGGTGTCCACCCTAATATGATGGCCCGATACAACAACAGGTGAACTTGCTCTCATTTTCTTCCTTGGTTTCCCTATGGCAGTGATAGACTCTACTCGCGGTCTGAGGCGGGATTTAGCTGGCACTCGTCCCATTCTTCTTAGGATTTCTGACACGGGGCATCTTTTTTTCTTTGCCAATTTTTCTATCATAGCTTGTAGCCGAGCAAATGGCATAATCTTAACCCTTCTTCTTTTGTAGTTACTATATTATGCAGGTCGGGCTAGTGTAGCTGCAATCCTTCGGATGTCTTCTTCATCCGATGCAGCAGAGAGGGGTTGAAACCTCCTCCCTTCTAACAGAGGTATATACTCAGGCAGTTCTTCTCTTTCCTCAGGAATTTCTTCTAGAAAAGCAACTTCAGCAGCTTTGGCTTTCTCGATCTTGGAGAATCTTTCTGTTTCTATTTCTCCTTTGAGTCCGAGTTAGGGGTGCAACTCTTGAACTGGACCCAATCTCAAAAACAGATGGTATTGTAGCAAAATCTGTACCCTCCACGGTGACAGGCACATCACAGACTTGGATTTCATTCCCTTTTAGTTTGGCAGAAGCCGGGGTAGGTGCAAAGATGACTAGACTGGTGGGGGTAGAGACAGTCCTCCTACGAACAATAGTACTTCTTCCAGCTGGAACCCTTTGTAGAGGAGGGAATTCTTGAGCCGACTTCAAGTTGAATTCAATTACGGGCTCTTCAGTTTTTGGCACTTTGTCCATTAGTGCAAAGAGAGTGACGTCAGCGAACTTGATATCTATATAGTCGAATCCTTGTCCAAAACTTAAGATCCCATTGTCAGGCAGCTCATCCTTATAGACGGCGAAGTCCATTCCATTGGTGAAGGAGAAAATTAACTTTGGCACAGTCATTTTCTGTAGGGTAGATTCTGAGTATTAGTCCCGAATTATGCTTCCCTTTATCGCAAAACTTAGGACGAAAAAGAAAGAGTCCGAACACATTTTCATTTATCTCAATCTGAAGGACTGCTCCTATGCTAACACCTACTGGGGGTCCACCCCACCTCAGAAAAGAGGTAAAAGGATTTCAGAATCTCTCTATTTAGGGGTGTCTAAATAGTGGCTCCTAAATCCGAGAGAAGTTGACTATACCCGTTCAAGATAGAAATGAACGTAGTATGCCAACGGAAGAATGATAGTTTTGGTCTACTAGGGGCATGGACTCACTACCAATTTATGAAAGCAAAACCATCTGATTAAAATGGAGAGAGGAACTAGTCCTCAGTGGAGTTTCCAGAAGCTGTCGGCATACTTTTAGGTTGTGTTGTACTTTAGAAAAAGGGGGTCACCTAACAGAAATTGTCGGCGAATTTAGGTTTTAAATTTAATTTAAATATATATAATTTGGAAAGTAGCATTTGGTTTCAAAAATAATTTTTAAGTTTAAAAATTTTAAGATAGGAAATCAAACTGATCTCACATCACAAATAGTTTATATAAAGGAGCACCACATCACAAGCCGTATATCTATCCCGGAGAATAGACACACTGCTTGATGATGGGGCTCGGTTAAATAAACTAGAAGATTTGTGACATTCGTTTGGTCTGCGAACCAACTTTATAAGCCGGACGGTGTTCCCCGTTTAATAAAAAGAAATTAAGCAGGGTTTATATTACCTAGGTCCTTAAAGTTCCCTATAAGGGCAAGCCCCTATAGTTAATTACATCTTAAATGACAGGAATCATTTAAGAAAACTCTCGATAACGATCAGTGATTTTACTCTCAAGAATTTCAAAGTTTAAGGTTTTCAAAGGATTGAATTTTGGAAATTTCAATAGGGATTAGCTAAAATTCGGAACAGTTTATTTTAAGAATACAAAGAAAGAGAAGTAGGAGAAGCTGAAGATCCAAGAAGAATCTTGGCAACTTCCCAAACTATCCTATGGTTTAGTTTCAATTTAGGAAAATTATTTAATGTTGCAATCCTGCCAATTTTATTTATTTAGGACTTCTATTAGTAGGACATAATCATACAAATAGCCTCGAAGATGTGAGGGTTTATGTCGTATCGAACGACTACCTCGGAGTCCTAAGACCGGTTAGGGCTTAATTTACATAACATGATAATGCAAATGCCTAACGAAGAGTTGAGGATTTATGTTGCACTAGGCAAACTACCTCAAAGTCCTATGGCTTGGTTATTTAATTCTAAGAAAAGTTTAGCTGGTGTAGATCCGAGTTTTGCTGATGATGATGGCCGTGCTGCCCACTATGCTCCGAGCTCCTTGTTGTTGTAGAGGTTTAGTTGTAGAAGGTGAAAATCAAGAGATGAGAAAAGTGTTTTGGTTTAGAAATCTTAAAGTCCAAATATTTTTAATATTTTAATTAAAATAAATCTTAAAGTTGTTTAAATAGAACCGATTAAGATCCCACGGTTCCGTCATCCCAGCACCGTTATTTTCATCGAATTCACTTAGTCCAGATGAATTTACTAAACTCAACTGAATGAGTTCCACACTTTCATTTAGACCATGGGAACGCATGGGTTACATCATCCGAGGTATTCCCGATTATTCAACGAGACGTTTTAATTTAGTTGCTGTCGGCGGTGTGGGGGGAAAGAGATTGGGTTTGGATGTCAATGTCAAGGAGTTGCCATCTAATATTAGCTTAGTTTTATTCCTATAAATCCTATGAAGGATTTAGAGAATTTTTAGGACTAATAATAGAAAAAGGATGTTTATGATAATTCTTATATGAGGATATTCTAGAATAACATATTCTAGAATAACATATTCTAGAATAACATATTCTAGAATTTTCATATTAAGAAGATCATGGTAAACCAGAGATCTCTATTTAGGGTTCTTTTAGATCTTCAATTGTTTAAGAAAACTTCTGATTAATGTTAATCATTTGTTTTCTAAAAAGATTTTATTTTTAAGAAGAGATGTACCCACTATCACTCCCGAATGTTGTTATATCATGTTATTGAATACTTTAGGTATTATGTCTAACCTAAAGTTCTGGTTTTATTTTTGTTTTCAATGTCGTTGTTTTGTTGAAACATTTCAGGTTAAATGTCTAACCTAAAAGTTTTGGTTTTATTTTTGTTGTCAATGTCGTTGTTTTTGTTGAAAAGTTTTAGGTTATATGTCTAACCTAAAAGTTTTGGTTTCGCTTTTGTTTGCCTAGAATGTCGTCCCGCAAAACAGAGTTAAGTACACCCTATAACATGTAAAGAAAATCTAAGCGAAATTTCTTGTTTTCACTTCACGAAGAAAACATTGTCAGAAATAATGTCACAGAATATTTGGATATATCTTGGATGTCAATTTATGTCAAATTATTTTGAAATGTCAATTTTATGTTGGTTATGTTGTTTTATTTTTAAAATGTCAAATTTTTGTTGATTATGTCAGTTTTGGTTTGAAATGTTGAATTTATATCTTGATATTAAGTTTAAACTTAAATTTCGAATTAACTTGAGTTCATGTTTGTTCGAACTTTAAATTAAAAGGTTTGAAATTAGATTCAATATTGATTGAATTAACTTGGGTTCATGTCCGGTTGAACCTAAGTTAGATTCAATGTTGATTGAATCTATTTAACTTGAGTTTATGTCCGTCGAACTTAAGTTAAAAGGTTTGAAATTAGATTCAATATTGATTGAATTAACTTGGGTTCATGTCCGGTTGAACCTAAGTTAGATTCAATGTTTATTGAATCTATTTAGCTTGAGTTCATGTCTGTCTGAACTTAAGTTAAAAGATTTGAAATTAGATTCAATATTGATTGAATTAACTTGGGTTCATGTCTGGTTGAACCTAAGTTAGATTCAATGTTGATTGAATCTATTTAACTTGAGTTCATGTCTGTCTGAACTTAAGTTAAAAGGTTTGGTTCAGAATAGATTTAATTAAATTTTAAGTCTTGTTTAAATAGGACTTAAAGGTTAATTAAGTCTAATAAATTAGACTTATTTAGATTTGCAGACCATCTAAGTCCCTTTTAGATAAGACTTAAGTTTTAATTAAGTCTATTTAAAGTTAGATCTAGACTTAGGATTAAGTTTAATATAGGTTGAACTTAAGTTTAGGTTTCATTTAAGTCTAATATAGGTTAGACTTAAGCTTCTTTTTTTTTGGGTTGAACTTAAGTTCATGTCAAGTTGAACTTTAGTTTGACTTAAGTCTAGTGTGGGTTAGACTTAAGTTAGATCTAGTTTTGACTTAGATTCATATTTAAGTTGAACCTAAATTTGGTTTTACTTAAGTCTACTATAGGTTAGACTTAAGTTAAGCCTGGGTTTGACTTAGGTTTATGTTGAATTAAACCTAGGTCTGGTTTCACTTAAGTCTAATGTAGATTAGACTTAAGTTTAGTTTGAATTTAATTTAGGTTTAATGTGGGTTGGACCTAAGGTTTAGGTTAACTTGAGTTCAAGTTGGATTGGACTCAAGTTATGTTTGAGTTTAGATTAGGTTCAATATGGGTTGAACCTAAGGTTTAGGTTAACTTGAGTTCAAGTTGGATTGGACTCAAGTTAGGTTATATTTGAGTTTACGTTAGGTTCAATATGGGTTGAACCTAAGATTTAGGTTAACTTGAGTTCAAGTTAGATTGGACTCAAGTTAGGTTATGTTTGAATCTAATTCAATGTTTGAGTTTAGGTTAGGTTCAATGTGGGTTGAAACTAAGGTTTAGGTTAACTTGAGTTAAAGTTGGATTGGACTCAAGTTATGTTTGAGTTTAGAATAGGTTCAATATGGGTTGAACCTAAGGTTTAGGTTAACTTGAGTTCAAGTTGGATTGGACTCCAGTTAGGTTATATTTGAGTTTAGGTTATGTTGGACTTGGACTAAAGGTTGGATTTGGGTTTAATTAAACCTTAGTTGATTAAGGTTTAATAATTAATTAATTCTAATGTGGTAGACTTAATTAGAATTTGTGTCTGATTAAGTCTTACTTGATTAAGACTTAATAGTTTAATTATGTCTAATGAGTTAGACTTAATTAAGGTTTATGTTTAATTAAGTCTAATTTAGTTAAGACTTAATGGTCTAATTAGGTCTAAGGGTTAGATCTAATTAGTGTTTAAGTTTGATTAAACCTTACATAGTTAAGGTTTAATAGTTTAATTAGGTCTAATGGGTTAGACCTAATTAGGGTTTATGTTTTATTAAACCTTATTTAGTTAAGGTTTAATGGTTTAATTGGGTCTAATGGGTTAGACCTAATTAGAGTTTAGGTCTGATTAAGTCTAATTTAATTAAGACTTAATGGTTTAATTAGGTCTAAGGGTTAGACCTAATTAGAGTTTATGTTTGATTAAACCTTAGTTAGTTAAGGTTCAATGGTTTAATTAGGTCTAAAGGGTTAGACCTAATTAGAGTTTAGATCTAATTAAGTCTAATTTAGTTAAGACTTAATGGTTTAATTAGGTCTAAGGGTTAGACCTAATTAGAGTTTAAGTTTGATTAAACCTTAGTTAGTTAAGGTTTAATGGTTTAATTAGGTCTAATGGGTTAGACTTAATTAGAGTTTAGGTCTAATTAAGTCTAATTTAGTTAAGACTTAATGGTTTAATTAGGTCTAAGGGTTAGACCTAATTAGAGTTTAAGTTTGATTAAACCTTAGTCAGTTAAGGTTTAATGGTTTAATTAGGTCGAATGGATTAGACCTAATTAGGGTTTATGTTTGATTAAACCTTAGTTAGTTAAGCTTTAATTGTTTTATTAGGTCTAATGGGTTAGACTTAATTAGGGTTTAGGTTTGTCTTAAACCTAATGTGTAAGGAGGTTAATTAAGTTTAATATGTCTTTAAACTTAATTAAAGGTTTGGTTTTGATTAATTAAGTCTAATATGTCCTTAAACTCAATTAAAAGGGTTTGATTTTGATTAGTTAAGTTTAATATGTCCTTAAACTTAATTAAAAGTGTTGATTTTTGTATTAAACCTAATTTAGGTAAGGTTTAATGGGTTAATTAAGTTTAATATGTCCTTAAACTTAATTAAAGATTTGATTTTGGTTAATTAAGTTTAATATGTCCTTAAACTTAATTAAAAATTTAATTTTTGTATTAAACCTAATTTAGGTAAGGTTTAATGGCTTAATTAAGTTTAATATGTCCTTAAACTTAATTAAAGAGTTTTGATTTTGGTTTAATATATCCTTAAACCTAATTAAGAGAGTTTAGTTTTGGTTAATTAATTTTAATATGTCCTTAAACTTAATTAAAGAGTTTTGATTTTGGTTGATTAAGTTTAATATGTCTTTAAACTTAATTAAGAGAGTTTAGTTTTGGTTAATTAAGTTTAATATGTCTTTAAACCTAATTAAAGAGTTTTGATTTTGGTTGATTAAGTTTAATATGTCTTTAAACATAATTAAGAGAGTTTAGTTATGGTTAATTAAGTTTAATATGTCTTTAAACCTAATTAAAATTTAATTTTTGTATTTAAACCAAATTTAAGTAAGGTTTAATAAGTTAATTAAGCTTAATTTCTCTTTAAACTTAATTAAAAGGTTTGATTTTGGTTAATTAAGTTTAATATGTCTTTAAACTTAATTTAAATTTAATTTTTATATTAAACCTAATTTAAGTAAGGTTTAATGGGTTTAAATGTTATTTTAAATCTAGTTAAGTCTAATTTGGTAATTTTAGGCTTAAGTGAAGTTTATCATTAGTCTATCATAGACTAGAACCATTTTCAAACTTAGATTGTTGATAAAAATAGGTTAAATTCATAAAGCGTTATTTTTAGGATTAAAATTATTTAATTAATAAAGAATTTCAGCCCTGAATTTAAAAATACCATTCAAAATAATTTCTATGATTTAGAAATAGTTTTCTTAGGGTTATTGTATGTTGCCCTATTATTTCTAGTCATTTGCATTTTATCTTTCTCAATTTTCAATTTTTATAATTATTATTTGACATAATTACAAAGAAACTTGAAAATTAAAGAAAAGTGTCTTAAACATGTTTTCTGTCCTTGGAAAAATTATGCAAGATCCCTATGAACATAAGGATAAATGCCTCAAAGTTTCATAATTTTTTTATTTATAAATAATTTTTAATAATTAAAATACTCCAGAGAGTATTTAATTAATTAAAATTTAAATACTGAGAACAAAATTATGATTTTGGTCTCATAATTTTCTCCTCTTCATGAGCTTTCCAGAGGTATTTTTATTTTATTTTTATGACCTCTGGATCAAAAGATATGGATTTTTGAAGTTTTTAAGGTTTTAATGTATTTTTTTATTAAATCCCACCGCCAAACTCACCGCCGTTCGACGCGTGTTCTCGTAAGAGTCGAACGAGCGGGAGGATCCGCTGCGGGCAGTCGAACAGCGGATACCGCTGGGGGAAGATCAGCGCCGTCCGTTCCTAAAAGACGGGATCAAACGGCTGAGAAAAATCGGCCGAATATTCGAAAATTTTCGAACCATTAAAATTCAAACATCAATATTTCACTCATTTCTTGATGAAATTGAGTGATTTTGTTTTAAAAATGATCATCTATATGAGAAGTATCCATCCATACTGTGATGATACACTTCTGGGCTAGTATAACACATGATATATCAAAAATACGAATTATTTTGTAAAGAAAAATTCCTTACCTTTGCCACAAGAAAATCAAGCTAGATCAGACCTTATGGTTGCCTTCTAGGACTCCAATGGAAGGTTATTACTGCAACAATTTGATCCAGAAGTCGGGCTTAGGGGAGAATTTTGAAGAAGTACCTAATTTGGGCTGTTTTTGAAATTTGATCAAATTGGCTCAAATATGCTCAATCTATGGCTTGGATTTGATCCTAGTGGATTGCTAAGACTCTTAGGAAGAGTTCTTATGTTGGGGGCCAGAGGATTTGGGCAGCCTATGGGTCTCCCTAATTTTTTTCCTCCTCCTTTGCTAGGCTCGGGTATGGTCTCCTTTTATAGCCAAGGGGAGGCCATGGTTTAGCCAAGGTTTTTTTAGGGGAGTAGTTATCTCCTCTATCAGTCCATTGGATGAAGAAATCGGCTGAGAATATGCATGGCTCCTTCTCCCTAGGCTTTCCATGATGATTTCCTTTGCTTTGTCTCTCCCCATTGGCTTATGTAGGAGGTGCATGGTGAGTCGCCTCTATCCTTCTTAGGGAGCTTACACATCATCTCTTAAGCTTGGCAAATGGTGACACACAAGCTTATCCCTCATCATTCCTTCTAACCATGGTGAGGGGGGGGGGGTGGGGTTCATGCATGGTTTTCCTTCCATTGGGTAACTTGAGAGGTGAGACCTCATGTTGGCCGGCCACCTCATGGCTAAATGAAGCCTAGGGTGAAAGAGGAAGAGACACCTCACCCAATGCATCATGATGGGTGCTAACCCGTGGCTAAGTGGTTTTAAAGTGGGCTTAATTATGTGTTAATTATGCTCTAAGATGGGTTTAGCCTAACTAATTATGAGAAGGTTATGTGTCATTTCTTTTCTTTCTTAATTCCCATTTTAATTAATTATTTTATTAATTAAAATTATTGGAAAATGTTTTATTAATCAATTTATTAATTGAAAATAATTTCAATTTAATTAATTTATTAATTTTATCATTTTTATCATTTTATGATTTTAATTTAATTTTTTTAATTAATTATGTCATTTAATTAAAATATTGAAAATTAAATCATTAATCATTTTAATTAATCAAAATAATTTTGAAATTAATTATTTGATTAATTTTGTTATTTTTATTTCATTTTTATCTATTTTAATCAAAATAGATAGGTGTTGACCAATTTTGACCTGGGTTGACCTAAGTCAGCCCAAATTGATCATTTTATTTTTAAAATGTCCAGTATTTGTGATTTTGTCATTGTAGGGTTTTAAATATATCATAGGGTGAAGGGGTTGACATATGGATCAACAGGGTTGGTTATTGGGTCTGGTTTGACCATTTTGACCAATGTTGACTTTTTAGGTCATAAGGGTGACCTATGGGGTCAACAGGGTTGGTCACTTGGTCTGGTTTGACCATTTTGACCAAAGTTAACTTTTTAGATCATAAGGTTGACCTATGGGGTCAACAGGGTTGGTCACTGGGTCTGGTTTGACCATTTTGTCTAAAGTTGACTTTTTAGGTCAAAAGGTTGACCTCTGGGGTCAACAGGGTTGGTCACTGGGTCTGGTTTGACCATTTTGACCAAAGTTGACTTTTTAGGTCATAAGGTTGACCTATGGGGTCAACGGGATCGGTCACCGGGTCCGGTTTCGACCATTTTGACCAAAGTTGACCATTTAGGTCATAAGGTTGACCTATGGGGTCAACAGGGTTGGTCACTGAGTCTGGTTTGATCATTTTGACCAAAGTTGACTTTTTAGGTCAAAAGGTTGACCTATGGGGTCAACAGGTTTGGTTACTGGGTCTGGTTTGACCATTTTGACCAAAGTTGACTTTTTAGGTCATAAGGTTGACCTATGGGGTCAACAGGGTTGGTCACTAGGTCTGGTTTGACCAATGTTGACTAATGTTAACTTTTTAGGTCATAAGGTTGACCTATGGGGTCAACAGGGTTGATCATTAGGTCTGGTTTGACCATTTTGACCAATGTTGACTTTTAAGGTCATAAGGTTGACCTATGGGGTCAACAGGGTTGGTCACTAGGTTTGGTTTGACCATTCTGACCAATGTTGACTTTTTAGGTCATAAGGGTGGCCTATGGGGTCAACAGGGTTGGTCACTGGGTCTAGTTTGACCATTTAGACCAAAATTGACTTTTTAGGTCATAAGGTTGACCTATGGGGTCAACAGGGTTAGTCACTGGGTCTGGTTTGACCATTTTGACCAAAGTTGACTTTTTAGGTCAAAAGGTTGACCTATGGGGTCAACAGGGTTGGTCATTGGGTCTGGTTTGACCATTTTTACCAAAGTTGACTTTTTAGGTCATAAGGTTGACCTATGGGGTCAACAGGGTTGGTCACTTGGTCAGGTTTGACCAATGTTAACTAATGTTGACTTTTTAGGTCATAAGGTTGACCTATGGGGTCAACAGGGTTGGTCATTATGTCTTGTTTGACCATTTTGACCAATGTTGACTTTTTAGGTCGTAAGGGTGACCTATGGGGTCAACAGGGTTGGTCACTGGTTTGGTTTGACCATTTTGACCAATGTTGACTTTTTAGGTCATAAGGGTGACCTATGGGGTCAATAGGGTTGGTCACTGGGTCTGGTTTGACCATTTTGACCAAAGTTGACTTTTTAGGTCATAAGGTTGACCTATGGGTTCAATAGGGTTGGTCACTGGGTCTAGTTTGACTAATTTGAAGTTGACTTTTTTGGTCATAAGGTTGACCTATCGGGTCAACAGGGTTGGTCATTAGGTTTGGTTTGAGCATTTTGACCAAAGTTGACTTTTTAGGTCAAAAGGTTGACCTATGGGGTCAACAGGGTTGGTCATTATGTATGGTTTGACCAATTTGATCAAAGTTGACTTTTTAGGTCAAAATGTATTGACTCATTATAAATGAGTTCAACAAAAGTGCCCCCAATATGTGTAGAATACTATATAAGTATGCTGCACATATTAGCGTTGACCGAAATGGTCTAGAAAATGTTTTATAACAATCTGGAAAGGAGTGAGTATCATACCGCTCCTAGTGGATGTCAGATGTCTTGTCTGTTGATTTTGAGAAGGAATGTTTTTAGAGAAGGGATTCATTGGGAGAGAAAACGGATGTCATATTCAAAAATGTCAACGTCGATATTTTGTTAAAGGAATGCCATGATTTCCGTGTCAGGAAAGGACTTATATCCCATAACTGGAGAGAGAAAATAGAGGTCATTTTCTATTTCCCTCAAAATGTCAATGTCAAGATTTGGTTAGAGGAAAGTCATGATTTCTGTGTTAGGAAAGGACTTACACCAATAACCGGAGAGAGAAAATAGATGTCATTTTCCATTTTCCTCAAAATGTCAATGTCAAGATTTGGTTAGAGGAAAGCCATGATTTCCGTGTCAGGAAAGGACTTACATCCAATAACCGGAGAAAGAAAATAGATGTCATTTTCTATTTTCCTCAAAATGTCAATGTCAAGATTTGGTTAGAGGAAAGACATGATTTCCGTGTCAGGAAAAGACTTACATCCAATAACCGGAGAGAGAAAATAGATGTCATTTTCTATTTCCCTCAAAATATCAATGTCAAGATTTGGTTAGAGGAAGGCATGATTTCCGTGTCATGAAAGGACTTACATCCAATAACCGAAGAGAGAAAATAGATGTCATTTTCTATTTCCCTCAAAATATCAATGTCAAGATTTGGTTAGAGGAAAGCCATGATTTCCGTGTCAGGAAAGGACTTACATCCAATAACCGGAGAGAGTGGCGAACTCACTAATATTTTTGGTGGAAATATCCGCTGGGGTTTTGACCTATATAGGTCGAAAGATAATTCTTATGTTTAGTTATCACACGTTATTCATTTCATCATTAAAATTTATTTTATTATTTTTAGGACTTGTCGACATGTCACAGGCAAAGGGGGAACATTTTTCCAACATTTCATTTTATTTTCATAAAAAGGTCACCCGTACATATTATTGCAAGCAAAAGCTAAAGATACATATATGTGTACATATCATATAGCGTGCTGCAACAAACTACTGATATTTTACATACCAACAGCTACCGATATATCACACATCTACAACTATAGACATGTCTGTACGGCTTATTTTTAGGTTGTGTGTTGTATTTTGAAAAGGGGTCGCCTACAGAAATTGTCGGGAAGTTTTTTAATTTAATTTAAATAAATAATTTGGAAAGTAGTATTTGATTTTGAAAATAATTTTGAATATGAAAATTTTAAGATATGAAATCAAACTGATCTCACATCCCGAATAGTTTATACAAACGAGCACCGCACCACAAACCGTGTATCTATCCCGAAGAATAGACACACTGCTTGATGATGGGGATCGATTAAATAAACTAGGAGATTTGTGACATCCGTTTGGTCTGCGAACCAATTTTATAAGCCGACAAGTTCCCCTGCTTAATATAAAGGAATTAAGCAGGGTTTATATTACCTAGGTTCTTAAAGTTCCCTATAAGGGCAAGCCCCTATAGTTAATTACATCCTAAGTGACGGGAATCACTTAAGAAAACTCTCGATAATGATCAGTGGTTTTGCTCTCAAGAATTTCAAAGTTTAAGATTTTCAAAGGATTGAATTTTGGAATTTCAATAGGGAATGGATCAAATTTGGAACAATTTATTTCAGGAGTTTAAAGGAAGAGAAGTAGGGGATGTCACAAACCCGAAATGAACTTCTGTGACTTCCCAGACTATCCTAATGTTAGGCTTTGAATTTCGGAAGTGAATTTATTTAAGTTTCAATCCTGCCAATTAATTATAGGAATTACATTTACATAATCACCTGATTATACAAACAACCTGAAAGGTAGGAGGATTTACATCGTATCGAACGACGACCTCGGAATCCTAAAGTGAGTTAGGGCTTATATTGCATTGCAAGGCTGTACAAAGGCCTAAAAGAACGGGTGAGGATTTATGTCGCACTAGGCGGACTACCTCGAATCCTATGGCTTGTTGTTTAAACTAAAGAATAGTTTTGCTGATGTCGACACAGATTTTGCTGTTGACGATGGCCGTGCTGCCCAAGATGCTCCGAGCTCCTTGTTGTTGCAGAGGTTTAATTTTAGAAGTCATAAATCAGGAGATGAGAAAAGTGTTTTGGTTTAGAGAGATTCCTAATTTCCAAGTGTTTTTTATGTTTTAATTAAAACAAATCTTAAAGTTGATTATAACGACAACGGTTAAGATCCCACGGTTCCATCCTTCCGGTATCGTTATTTTTATCGGATTCACTTAGTCAGATGAATTTGCTAAACTCAACTGAATGAGTTCCACACTTTCATTTAGACCGTGGGAAATCCCGTTAGCAACACGTAGGTTACATCATCCGAGGTATTCCCGATCATCCAACAAGACGTTTTAATTTAGTTGTAGTTGTAATTTTGTATTCTGTTTGTGATTAAATTTTGAGTTGTTTTATATTTTGAAATGTTGTGGCGGTGAATTTTATCTTGTAATGATTTTTAATTTAGTTTTGGTTTCAATTTTAGGGGCTATCCTAAAGGTGTGGGTTTTCATGCAACAGTTGTTTATCATGCAAGAAAAGTAAGTGCGATGCGATTAAATAAATTGCAATAAGGTAAATTGCAATAAAATAAAAGCGTACCTGGAGGGTCTTCCCGTCATCCCAAGCTGCACTTAAACACAATTTAGAATATTTAAGCAAGTTCCTAGGTAAAGCTAAGGGAAGGGTTATGGTTTTCTACCAAATTCCTAATCCTATAGCTAGTCATTTCCTATGACGTCTAGGTTCCTGTGTTTTGGTTTGAGGACGATTTTCTTCATCAAAGAATAATTAAGTTCAATTGTTCTTGTACGTATACTATCATATTGAGAAAGTGCTTAAGAAGAATCTTAAATATCTTTTCAATACTGATAGGATTGTTTTAAGTCCAAATGAATTTAATTATACAAATGAATTAATCGTCCGAGAATTCAAGTTTTGTTATCTTGCTCAGTGAACTAGGATATTTGAATGTCCTATAAGTGAAGTAACATTTCATTTAATGTTACGTTTTAGGAGTTATGATAACCAAAGTTTTCGAGGGCAGATTGGTGTTCAAGTGATTTGTGATTTGTTTTAATTTCAGTTATCGGATTTAAATTTGGAATAGTATTCAAGTTGCTTTATATTTAATTTCTTTATGTTTTAGGTGATGTTATTTAATTTAATTTAATTTAACTTTAATTTAATTTAATTTGGTTTAGTTTTAATTTTAATTTAATTTTGATTTTTAATTTTAATTTTAATTTTAATTTTAATTTTAATTTTATTTGATTTTATTTTAATTTAATTTAATTTAATTTAATTTAATATGATTTAATTTAACTTAATTTAATTTAATTTAATTTAATTTAATTATTTATTTATTTTTTAATTTAATCCTATTTAATTTAATTTAATTTATTTGATTTAATTTAATTTAATTTATTTAATTTGTTTGATTTAATTTAATTTAATCTTTAATTTAATTTTATTTCTAATTTTAGTTTAATTGAAAATTTAAAAAGAGTTTAATAATTTAACTTTTTAATTTAATTTTAATGATTAAGTCCTTTAACATTTTAAAACTTAAATTTGAATTATCATTTTAATTAGGAATTAAATATTATTGAGATGATTAATTTAGGGATTTTTAAATTAAAGAATAAATCTCTTCCTAATAATATCCCTATTTTAATAATTTCAATTTTATTATTCTTCCAAATTTAATCAATTATTTAATTAAGGTTTATTTCAATTATTTTAAATTGTTTAGTAGGTTTCTACCCTTTAATT
Source organism: Papilionanthe hookeriana x Papilionanthe teres (assembly GCA_022702705.1). Lineage (NCBI taxonomy): Eukaryota > Viridiplantae > Streptophyta > Magnoliopsida > Asparagales > Orchidaceae > Papilionanthe > Papilionanthe hookeriana x Papilionanthe teres. The sequence continues at coordinate 140,311,403 of CM040427.1, read as the reverse complement.
ATTTAAATTTCAATCATCCAAATCAGATTAAGATCAAATATTTTACTTGTTAATTATATTGAACCTAAAGTTTTAATTAAGGGTTAAAATTTTAATTACCATTTTGCCCTTCAAGCTTAATAATTTCATAAGTCACTAAATTGAGCTTAAATGAACTTGAAATTTTTATGTGACTTCACTCATATGCCAATAAAGACATGAGAGGAGAAAATGTGATTTTTCCGTATTTAATTTATTTATGTAATTATTTTTGGTGGAAAATAGGAATTTCCAAGGAAAATTTAATAATATGACCAAGGGAAAGTTTCGTCCTTAAGAAAATTATGGGACATTCCTAATGACCAAGGACCACTTGGACCAATTTTGGTGATTTTTTAAATTATATTATTTTTATTATAATTATTTTAAGTTTTGGAGTATTAATTAATTTAAAAATAAAATAAAGGTTGAAAAATGAAATTTATATTTTTCAAAAAATCTCTCTCGATATCAAGGAAATCAGAGAATCAATTTGTGCAATTTTCTGATTTTTCTTTGATTTATTATAATTATTTTAGTGAAAATGCTAGAAAATACATTTTTTTTAATTTTAAAATTACCCTAGGGCTTTAAAATTTAATATCTCATTAAATAGACCTAAGAAAAATATGGGATTTGTTCCTAAGTGATTAAAATTCAAAATGTGACATTTTGGTGAATTTTATTATTTTTATGATTTTTATTATTTTTTAATTATTAAAATATTAAAATAATGCAAAAAATTAAATTTTTAGAAATTTGAAATTTTAATTTTCTTAAATTCCCCTGATATCAGAGAGGCTCCAAAACCAATTTGGTGAATTTTTGAAAGGTATTTTGAAAGTTATGAATTTTTAAAGTTTAAAGTGGCTAAATGGCTCAATCAACCCATTTAGTAGGGCTAACCAAGTCCAATTGACTTCAAATTTTTATGGTGGGTTCCTCTGATCCTAAAGGTCTATGGAGAATTGATTTCAAGTCAATTTGATGTATGGTTAGCTCTAATTAATTAAAGAGCTATTTTGGGTGTTTAAGCCAATTAGGGTTATTCTAAGTGAATTAATTCAAAACCCATTTTTCCTAGGGTCCTCTGGTCATAAGAGACATCACCAAATTTTTTTAGAATTTATTTCACAACATGCTAATTATTAGATTTAAAATACTCAAAACAACAACATGAATTTGAAAAATCAATAACTTCTCATAGGGATGACCTCTGACTTTGGAAAATTCAGGGAATGTTCCCAAATTCAGAGGCTTCAAAAGCCCTATGGTCTCATGCCATGGTGAATTTTCTATATGCATGAAGAATTAAAACAATGCAGAAGGGAAATAAATCATTAAAAATAAAATACTTGATGAAATTAAATGATTTCTTTTCCACATTATTCTCCTCTGTTCATCGAGCAAGAGAGTATTTTTATTTTATTTTTCTGATTTTTCTACACAAAGTTATGGATTTTTGAAGTTTAGGGAATTAAATAAATAAAAAAATACCCTAATTTTCTATTTATCCACGCGGCGCCGCGTCAACCTCGGCAGCTCCGAAACGCCGCGTGGCGCTCTCCGATTCGACGTCGCCATCTGACTCAGCGCTCCGGGGGCCCGCTGTGTATTTCCATCTCCTGATCCGGCGCGATCCTGGCCGTTCGTCCGCACGTGTATTAAATGAACGGCATCCGTTCATCGTCCCCAGGCGTCCTTTCCTGAGAGCCGTCCGTCTTCTAGGCCTAAGATCTCACTTGATACTTGACCAAATTTAATGTTCTTATGCTCTATGGATTAGTCTCGAGAAGACGAACACATCCATACGGTTTATGTGGCATGAAATTGACTCAATGAAAATAGAGAATGTTCAGAAGCTCGGGAAGAAGAGTGAGGCCATACCTTTGCTCAGTGAAGTGTGGCTTCGATCTGAGGGTTGTGTCACCTTCGATTGGATCCCAGCAAGCTCCAAATGAAGTCTCCTGGTCTAGTGAATTGCCTAGCTATGAAAGTGACCACAACCGATCACAAAGCTTGGAGGTTGGAGCAACTGGGTGGCCTGGAGATGGGGCTTTCAGTGGGAAACTTCTCCTCTTGGTCCAGTGAAGGTGTAGGACCAGTCAATTTGAGGATTGGCTCACTTTGGATGAAATTTCAGTTGAGAAATTGGATTTTGTTGGTGGGGATTAGGGCAAATTGACACTCGGGGATCAAGCTGCTCTAAGGATGGAGAAGGGTTTGGAACAATTTTGGCGAGTTTCGGCAAGGTTTGTGCAACTCTCCTCTCATGGCCGTGAGGGGGTCGGGTTTAAATAGAGGTGGCTGGAGAGCCTCGCGGGGATGGCCAAGGGCCGGGATCAGCTGCTCTGGTCATGGGAAGAACGAGCCATGGTGGCCATTGGGCATGGGGCAGCTCAGCAAGGTGGAATTCCAAAGTCGGCTCACATGTGAGCTCTCGGGTGTGGTGTTTTCCGGCGACTCAGGCGGCTGGCCGGCAGGCATGGGTCACCCTCAGGGTCAGTGAGGTCAGAGCTTGATTCCTGTGAGTTCAATTGATGGTTTCCATGTGTAAAGGTGGTGAATTGAAATGGAATGGGAAAGGGGTGATTTTGGCTTGGTTTAGGTCAACCCAAGTATTTGTGCTTGGTTCACCATCCAAGGCTTGACCTTGGGCTGAGGGGAATCATTTGGGTCGAGCTGAATTGTGGTAGTGAAGTCCCCATCCATGGTGAGGTGGCTAAACATGGTTTAGAGTGTATCATGCTTAAGGTAAAAGGGCTTAAAAAGGGTTTAAGAAAGAGACCCTCTCTCTTACCATTAATGGTTTGGTCAGGTGGAAAGTGGATTCCATGGCTCTCATGGCTCCTATGGGGCTCATGCATGGCTTCATGGCTTGTCTTTGGCTTGGGGAAAAGCTTGGTCAATTTCATGAAAATGGATCTTGGAAATTTTGGTAATTTGATGGGAATTTGTGTGGGGCTCAATTTGGAATCATTTGATGATTGATTTGAACTTAGGGATGATTTTAATTAAGGGTATGATGAGAAGAATTTGTCATATGGGCTTTAGCATGAAATTTGGGCTTTTAGGAAGGTTTCATGTAAGTGGGCTTTTGGTTTAAAAATAGATTTATGGATGGGAATTTTGTAGAAGTTTAGGCCAAATAATTGTTGGGTTTAGCTCATAGATGTGTCATGAGTGACTTGAAGCAAATTGGGAGTGATTTGGGTTTGAATTGGGTTGAATTTGGGCTTCTTTGGTGAATGGGCCAATATAGGTCAAATTGGGCTAACTTGGGCCAATGTTGGGCTAGGGTTGAAATTGATGTAAAATGAATGTTGGGAAATGTTTATGGGAGTGTTTCAAAGAGGTTTTTGCTTTGGTTGGGCTTTGATTTTGGGGTTTGGGCTTATTTGGGTTAGGTTTGGGTTTAGGTCAAAATTGGGCTTATTGGTTTTGGGTTGAATTTAAGTGGGGTTTGGGTCTAAATGTTGGGCAAATCATGTTAGTGTTTCGTTTGTAGGGATGTTAAGGAAGGTTTAGAAAAGATTTGGGGTTAATTGGAGTTGAATTGGGTGAGTTTGGGTTAGGTTTGGGTCATGGGCCCAAATTGGGCCTTAAGGCCAAAAGTGGAATTGGAACCAAATGTCAATCAAATTGAACTTGGATTTGGTCTAGATTGGTGTTGGGAATGTTGAATTGAAGTTTAGAATTGAATTGGACCATAATTTGGGTCAATTGGGTAGGTTTGCTTTGACATTGGGTTCACTTTGGGTTACAATGGGTTAAATTGGGGGTCTTGAAAAAAGTAGGGTAAATTAACAAAATTGGCCCATGGTGTAGTTGAACAAAATGAAATTGGAAATATTTGGAATTTTCTGGAATTTTCTGAGAATTTTCTGGATTTTTGGATTTTTGGGTCAAAAGGGGTATTTTGGGTATTTGGAGGGTATTGGGAGGTATTTTTTGGTATTTTTGGCTATGGATGATCAATTTGAGTAATGTGGGAATGCTTGGGGTTAATTTTAAGGAATTTTGGGTAATTTAGGTGATTTTAGAGGATTTCAAGGGTTTTGGGTAGGCTTGGCGGGTGTAGGGTCCCGGGGGTCAAAAATTGAAAATTTGGGAAATTGAAGATTGGGTGAATGTAAGTGGAATAAAATCATTTTGGTTGATCCATGAAGCCATATCAAGCCCACATGAGCCATGAAGGGACTCATTTGAGGCATCCACTATGTTGTTCCTAACCCTCTTAGCCAAGGGCTTAGGGGTTAAGGACCATCCATGTGAATCACCTACATGAGTCGGGAGGTCGAGTTGGGTATGGGTGTGTGAAAGTGTAGTGTATGTGTAAGTCGGCCTCTTCACCGGACCGGGCCACCTGGGGCGATCCTAAGGCCAAAGAGTCCTATAGGAACTCACCCTTTAAACTTCCACATTTGATTTCGACCCTCCAGGTGATTAGGGGTCTATAGTCGAGTTTGTGGAGTTTGCGGGGAGTTAGGAAGTGGTTTGAATTTCTAAAAGGTGGGTCCCAATTCTAATCCTCTAAGATAGTCGAAAGGAAAAGCCTAAGGCTAGATCCTAAGTACTAAAGGGAAGAAGAGAAGACCTCATCAAAAATGAGGTCAACAAATGGACCCCCAATAGGTGTGGTGTGCTAACCAAGCACACCGCACCTATTGGCGTTGATCGAAAAGATCAACAAAATCAACACAGATGTCCAAATGACAAACTTAGGACAAAGTAGAAGAATTAATGCTGGGGAGTGTCAAGTATATCTCTGAGACTGGAGATTCCTGAACTCTCGCTGGGGAAAGAAAAATGAGGTGAATCCCAAATCACATGATCTGGGGGAATTTCAATTTAGATTTCATTTTGTTTTAGTTTAAGTTTTGATGTGTGCGCTTAAATTTTAGTTTGAGTTTCAATTTAAATTGAAGTTTTGTTAAAATTAATTTGAAGGGATTCGAACTTGAAATGAAAATTGGAATTTTGTGGTTTTAGATGTAACATCTTCAACCTCAAAAGAAAATTGAATTGATTGGATTGAACCATTACAATGAGGAGAGATCTCAGAGCAATGTGGTATTGGATGTAAAATCCTTAACCTCAAGAGTTTGATTTTGATGTATTTCATTGCAATAGGGAAAGAATCCTAAAGCAATGCAGTTTCAGATATAAAATCCTCAACCCCAGGAATTTGATTTTGATGTATTTCATTGCGATAAGGAAAGGATCCTAAAGCAATGCAGTTTCAGATGTAAAATCCTCAACTCCGAAATTTTGAATTTGATGTATTTCATTGCGATAAGGAAAGGATACTAAAGCAATGCAGTCTCGGATGTAAAATCCTCAACCCCAAAAGTTTGAATTTGATGTATTTCTTTGTGATAAGGAAAGGATCCTAAAGCAACGCAGTCTCGGATGTAAAATCCTCAACCCCAAGAATTCAAATTTGATGTATTTCATTGCGATAAGGAAAGGATCCTAAAGCAATGCAGTCTCGGATGTAAAATCCTCAACCCCAAAAAGTTTGAATTTTGATGTATTTCATTGCGATAGGGAAAGAATCCTAAAGCAATGCAGTCTCGGATGTAAAATCCTCAACCCAAAAGTTTGAATTTGATGTATTTCATTGTGATAGGGAAAGAATCCTAAAGCAATGCAGTCTCGGATGTAAAATTCTCGACCCAAAAGTTTGAATTTGATGTATTTCATTGCGATAGGGAAAGAATCCTAAAGCAATGCAGTCTCGGATGTAAAATCCTCAACTCCAAAAGTTTGAATTTGATGTATTTCATTGCGATAAGGAAAGGATCCTAAAGCAATACAGTCTCGGATGTAAAATCCTCAACTCCAAAAGTTTGAATTTGATGTATTTCATTATGATAAAGAAAGGATCCTAAAGAAATGCAGTCTCAGATGTAAAATCCTCAACTCCAAAAGTTTGAATTTGATGTATTTCATTATGATAAGGAAAGGATCCTAAAGCAATGCAGTCTCGGATGTAAAATCCTCAACTCCAAAAGTTTGAATTTGAATAGTCATTGACTTTGCAAAGATTTGTAGTGGCGATTTGAAAAGTGTGGAATTTTGGTGTTTCGAGAATTTCATGAAAGTTGTAAGAGACTTTCATGGAAGGAAATAGATTAGGAGGGAATATGTAGATGCTACATGTCCCATTCAAAAGAGCTGATCGGAAGTCACTGATTTGGATTGGATATAATTCCTCGCCATCAGATTCGATCCTTGTCAATGGAATCAACCGCTTCCATCCCAGATAAGGGAAAGAGTAGAACGGATTGGATTTCAGATTTGGGAGATTGAATTTGAATTTTCGATTGAGATTTGATTTGAGATCTGGAAGATCGAATTTAAGATTTGATTGAGATTTGGAATTTGGAAAGATTGAATTTGAATTTGATTTAGATTTGATTTGAGATCTATGTTCATTTTGTTTGTCTTTAACGGTTCGAATTTATTTTATCGTTTATTTAATGTTCATGTGAATTTGGTGTTTATCATTTTTAGATTTTTAAGGAAAGTTTTCTTTTATTCTTTTTTTTATTTCTTTTCTGTTCTTTGTTCGAAGTTCATTTAACTTTAATGGCGTTTCCCAGTCAATTTGCACAAAAGAGGTGAAGGCCAAAAATGTGACATGGTCACTTTCATTCCAATCATGTTGAAGGTACATCATACAACTCGATCTGGAATACATCTCATACAATCCATGTAGACTCAAAACGGATTATGTATGATCTTTGTCGATCCATCCAAAAAGGTATCTGTCAAAAATCCATGTCTGAATAGCGAGGTACATGGTCAATAACATCACCTTCCAAGCCATCCTTGGCAAAGATGTCGTATGGATGTACGTTGGAGGTGTGATATTTTCCATGTAACTCACGGCTCGTAAGGCCGAGGCTCTCTAGCTCCGGGTACGGGCTGGAAGTGGTAAGGTGTTTTCCGTCGTCCATCCTTCTAAAAGTAAGCGAGATTCGCTTCACTTGGTACTCCTGGTATGCAATGTTTAGCGACATCTGCTCCTTTGCCCTTCGGTATCATGACGGAACCTACGGGTAATGGTATCTTCAACGGCCCTCGGAACTCACACGGGCTCGCTATCCGGAGGTCGGATCCGAACATGATGTTACACTCGTTCAGGAAAGAAACCGTGCAGAAAGGTCTGACAAAGTCATGGTGATCTATGTGCGGAGGTATGCAGTCACCCTGCTTGTAAATATTAATGATGCAACTATTAGGTATGCAATCTGCTGGCAGTACCCTCCATGTTATCAATCTTTTTACCATTCTCTTGATGACTAATGGCATTGGGTCCACCTGGCCATGACGGAGTATCCCCGGTGGGTTTCCCTTCCTGTCTTCTGCGAAGTTGTAGCAGCATCCACATTGTATTGTAATTCTTCCTTTCCCTGGCATCCATCGCCGGGGTTCTGAGTAGGTGTTTTCTCTTAGGTGGCCCGCTCGGCCCATTCTTTTGAAATCTCGGATGCAATCCACGATTTGTTGTTGTTCATATTCTGAGAATACGTCTGTATGTAGCTCGAGGCCTTCTAGTATATTGATCCTTCTGCCTCTGATTCTCTCGAAGTATTCAAAAGTTTTCTTTTTGACATTCGCATTCTTTCCGGCTCGTACTGCGGAATAATCTACAAATGGCGGGGCCTAGTGACATATTGTGGGATATACGGCTCGATCCCTTCACGTTCTCACCGCATACCTCGGCTCCTCGGGGATGATGTCCGTCGGGACATCCTCCGGGGTTATACTGCAACAAGGTTATGCATTGCTGGTGGTTCTATCCGGTGGCGTGGTAGCCTTCTTTCTTCGATCTTCGTGAGATTTCCACGGTCCCTTACGTTATCCTAGGAGCTGGCCTCCTTTCTTCGGTGCACAGTGAGCGGCGTCCTTGAAGTGTATGTGCGCGTAGCTAGCTGCCTCGTCGCGTCTGGTCCGTTGCTAGTTTGGTTAACATCTTACGGATACAACGATTCTTATTTCTTCGTTGAGTTGCTTTGTGAGAGTAGCTCTTCGTACTTCCCGAGTTTACGTGGGCGCGGCGTGACAAGCTGCCCTTGCTTGTAGCGACTACGGACTTGATTTTCTTGTCTTCTTCGGTGTTTGTTTTCCTTTTCTTCTTCTTTGGATTGGTGGCTTGGGCCACTCACTTTCATTCTTGTCGGCTGGGCGGTTCCTCTCGGTCGGCTGGGACCCAGTCACTTTCCTCATATTGTAGGCTCTGTGGTGCGAAATCCGAGTCGATCTCGATTATCGCTCCATCTTTCACCCTCTTTTCGTCGAGTGCGAGGCTTACGCCATTTCTCGAGTTCGGGACCCGACCACCCGTTCGACATTTCCTGCGAAAAGACAAGGAAAAGGATCAGGGGTTGTACTAAGCACAAGAACATTAAGAAAATGTTTATTAAAGACATTTTTTTTATATTTTTTTTTTGTATTTTTAAATTTAACAGGAATGAAGTGGGATAGGACCAGGAAAGAGATTTTGATGTGGAAGAGAAAACAAGGAAAGTTTTATTATCATGATTTTATTATTTTAGCACATTTTTTATTATTTTTGGGTTCAGACCCAGTCATAAGTAATTACTTCGCCCGTGCTTCTAAGGATGGAGAATTCATTCTTTCGAAACATCAGGTAGCGTAATACTTTTTCAAGTATCGTCCATTGATCGGAAGCATATGTCGTTCTCCTTGGCAATTCACTAGCTGGTAAGAGCCTCCTGAGTAGACTGCCTCAACCACAAATGGTCCTTCCCAAGTGGGTTCAAATTTTCCTCCTATCTTGCGGTGTGCAAGAATAGGTCTTTTGAGAACGAGAACTAAGTCACAAACTCTGAAGGTTCTTGGGCGAACCAATCTTTCATGGGCTTGAACCATCTTAGCTTGGTATAGTTCTAAATTCTGTTGCGCTGCAAGTCTTTTCCCTTCCAGGCTTTCTAACTCCTCTAGTCGTAATTTGACATTCTCTTCTGCCGTGATTTTGTTTGCAACTGTAATTCTGAGTGAAGGAAGCTGAACCTCTAAAGGTAACACTGCCTCGGACCCATACACCGGAGCGTAAGGTGTAGCTTGAGTAGGAGTTCTGAAGGTTGTCCGGTAGGCCCATAAGGCTTCTAATAACTTCTCGTGCCAATTTCTCTTATTATCGTCCAAGTTTTTTTTAAGATTTGAACGAGAGTTTTATTAAAAGCCTCAGCCAGGCCATTTGCTCTTGGGTAGTAAATTGTTGAATATCGCCAGTCGATTCCGTGTCTCTCGACAAAATTGTTGATTTGTGTGCTTCGAATGCGACACATTATACGAGATAATCTGCATGGCACTCCGAAACGGTAGACAACTTGGTTCTTGAAAAGCTGTAGCATGTGGTGTGCTTTCACTTCTGCGAGTGGAACTACCTGCCCGCTTGGAAAAGTAATGCTGTAGCCGCAAGAATGAAGCGATGTCCTTTTGAAGATGGTGGTTCTATTGGGCCCACTATATTTGTGCCCCAACATTCAAATGGCCACGACACAATTGTCGGATGTAACACATTTGGAGGTTGGTGTAGAACCACTCCGTGCACTTGGCATTGGTGACAGCTCTTGGCGATTTTCATGCAGTCGGTCATCATCGAGGGCCAGTAGTACCCTAGTCTTTTAATTTTCATTTTCATCTTCGGACCCGTGGTGAGCGCCACGGGGTCCTGAATGCACCTCTTTAACAATTTCACGGGCCTCGGACCCGCTTAGGCACCTTAGCCACATTTGATCAAAAGACCTTACGTATAACGTGTTATTTATTAATGCGTAAGACGAGTTCTTTTCTTGATGCGATGGGCTAGCGACCTATCGTCCGGTAGTTTTCTGTTTAGAGGTAGTCATTAATGGTCGTCGCCGATCTTCGTGTTTTTCATCACTTATTGCAAGCGGATTCTTCTTCTTTTCGATAGGACTCGACGTCAGTGAGCCGACACTTCCACTAATTCATCTTGCAAACAGGCAAATTCTTTCGCGAGGCGAGATAACGCATCTGCTAAGGCATTTTCTTTTCTGGGAATTTTGTAGATTTTCACATTCGGAATTTGTTCCAACAGCTGTATGGCATACTGGAAGTATTGCTCGAGTCTTGGTTTTAAAATTCTGTCTTGTCCAGGCGATACTGTTGAATGATTAACTGCGAATCCCCGTAGATGTTGATGTCTCGTTATCCCCATTTGAATAGTTAATTCCGGTCTGTTATGAGGGCTTCGTATTACGCTTCGTTGTTTGTACACGGTTCGTCAAGTGGTAGGAGTATCTTAACATCCCCCGCTCGAGTGTTATAAAGATTAATCCGATTCCTGCCTTACCGGGCACTATCACTTGCGATTCTTCGTCTTTGTGTGCTGAAGATGCTCTGTCGAAATACAATTCCCAACGTCGATCATCAGGGTCTTCTAGGCTCATTATTTGTTCGTCTAGCAATTCGTCATTGAGAGGAGATTCTGCCGGCAAAGGGTGTGCTGCGAGGAAGTCTGCTAGGACTTGTCCCTTTACGGCATGAAGAGGCACGAAAGTTATATCGAATTGCAATAATATCATTGACCATCTGGCAAGTCTGCCGGATAGCGTTGGATGGGTCATCAAGTATTGCAATGGATAAATTTCGAGATCAGGTTGACCATATGAGAAAGCATGTAGTGCCTGAGCTTTTGAGCGGCGAAGATCAGGGCCAAAAAATGCTTTTCAATTTCGGGATACCTTATTTCCGTCGGAAGTAAACGACGGCTTAGGTAGTAAAGAGCATTTTCTTTTCCCTCATCATTGACACAGGCTAACGGGGCTACGAGAGAGTCGTCTAAAGCCGCGGTATAAAGTATCGATGGTCTACACGAGGCCGGGGCTGCTAAGACAGGAGGTGTCATTAAATATTGTTTAATGTCCTCGAAGGCCTTACGGCATTTCTCTTCCCAAATAAATTTGGCGTCCTTTTTAACTAGTGCCGAGAAAGGTGACACCTACACGACAAGTTTGAGATAAAGCGTCGAAGATATGCCAGCTTCCCTTGAAAGGATCGTAGTTGTTTTAAGGTTTTGGGAGGCGGCATTTCTAAGATAGCTTTAATCTTTTCCGGGTCGATTTCAATTCCACGATGTCGGACAACGAATCCTAAGAATTTCCTGGAGGTGACGCCGAATGCGCATTTTAAGGGATTCATCTTAAGTTTAAATTGTCTTAATCGTTCGAAAACAATTCTCAAATCATACAAGTGGTTGTCCTTTACTTTGCTTTTGATGACCACATCGTCCACGTAGCATTCGACTTGATTGTGGATGAGATCATCAAAAATTCTTGTCATTGCTCTCTGGTAGGTTGCTCCTGCGTTCTTCAGTCCGAATGGCATCACTGTGTAGCAATATACTCCGATCGGCGTTCTGAATGTTGTAAGTTTTTCATCTTCTGGAGCTATTTTTATTTGGTTGTATCCTGAAGATCCATCCATGAATGAGAATATTTCATGTGTCGAAGCAATGTCGATCATTAATTCTGGGATCGGTAAAGGAAATTCATCTTTTGGACATGCCTTGTTTAAATCTACGAAATCCACACAAATTCGATCCGACCATTCTTCTTTCGGTCGGCACTACATTGGCTAGCCAAGTTGGGTATTGTTCTTCACGGACAAATTTGAGGTCTATTAGCTTTTTAACTTCGGCTATGACTTGTTGTTCGATTTCTAGACGCATTCTTCTGGGACCTTGTCTGACTGGGACAGAAGAAGGATCCACTCCTAGCTTATGGACTGCAACCTCTGGAGCTAATCCCGGCATCTCATCGTAGCTCCAAGCAAAACGATCTTTAAATTCCATTAATAACTTGATTATTTCTTCGAGTCTTCTTTATTGAGCAAGGAGCTAAAAAAGGTAGAGTCTAGGCTCTTCGCTAGTACCTAAGTTAACTTCCGTTAACTCATCTATTGTAGATTTGATCTCTTCTTCGAACTACGGTGGAGCGTCTCCAATTTGTAAATCATCGAGTTCTTACGTAGTTTCCATGCGGTTTTCATTGGACTCGCAAGTGACAACCAAGCAAAATTCGGTATCGTCAGCCGATCCTACCGTGCCGAATCCGAGACCATGCTTTGAATTGGGTGGACGACCGGAGTTATTCCATAATTTCTCGAAATGTTGTGATTGGCCTTTTGTCCATTGTCGAGGTAAGAAACCACGTTGAATTAAATTTTGAACACGGGGAGAGTACCACTCAAAAGGTAATTCCATTAATTCGATGAAGTGACATCTTCAAATTGTACATTATTTTCAGTTTTGGAAGAAGAAGCACCACGGTAGAATTTGATTGGCTTTGCACCGCCGCTATGTACCTCTTTGACCACCATACCCTCGATCTTATTAGCATGGATCGGGGTTAGGGTCATAGTATGTACATAGTGGTTAATCTTCTCGTACATCGATTTGTATTCTTTGTTCTTCTCATCTTCGAGAGAGATCTTGAATTGCGGCTTCTTCCGACTTATTGTCGCTGCTTCTTGTTTGATCTTTTTTTCTTCTTCAGAACTTTCTTCCCAATCAACATTGATGGCTGGTTTCCTCTGTCCAACTGTCCTAACGTCTCTACCACGACCTCGGATGCGAGTTGTGGAGAAACCTTCACCATCTCGCCGTAAGGGAGTGGTGAGTGACTGTTGGACTAGAACTTCAGGTTTTTCGTTGTCCCGAACTTTCTTTGCTTCATTCGTTATGGTATCTCTGGAGAAGACTGTTTTCTTCGGAGGTGCATAATAAGCTGCATCTTCATGGATTCCAATTTCATGTACGGAGAATGGTTGTAAGTCGCCTTTGATGCACTATTCCCCTACATCGTAGTATTTGATGCACTGATGTAGAGATGATGATACCATCCTGTTTTCATGTATCCATGGTTGGCCCAGTAGAGTGTTGAATGACGTTTCTGAATCAATTATGTGAAATTTTGCGGTTGTCTTTGCTAAGTCACCGGTCTTCATTAGTAGAGTTATTGATCCGAGGGCTCTTTCTCCTTTCTGGTTGAATCCTCTTAATAACATTTTGTCGGCTTCGAGCTCGTGAGCATCGATTTTCAAATATGCTTAGTGTTCGAAGACTCATTATATTAATTGATGCTCCTGGATCCACCAATACTCCGGAGAGTGTAAACTTTCCAATTGTAACGAGAAATGTACAACGGTCGGTTGTGGTCTGCGCGTCCCAAGTAGTAGGTCATTGTCCAGTGAAGGTAACACCTCGCTTGTTCCTTTAACGAACAAACCTCATCTAAGGAATCTCCGGTCATTTGAGCTAGCAAATTTCTGGATCGAGCGAGGCCTTGATCGAGCTTCTCTCATCTCTTTTGATAAAATGAGAGCGTCGTAGATGCTCAGTTTGGCCGGTAGTTTCCTAAGATGGGCTAGCACGTTGTAGTCCACTTTATTTTCATGTGTCTCGGCTTCTTCCCGAATGGGTATTTCTTCTGTCGGGGTTGGTTCTTCCTGAACAACCACCTGCTTTCCTTTGTCCTTTGGACCCATTCTCGGAGGTAGAACTCTTCCACTTCTTAAGTTGACTTCTGTAATTTCTTCTGAATCTAGTGTTGAGCTTGCTGGTGTTTCTTCTCGAATCGAATGACGAGTTCTTCCGGATTAGCTTCGAGTGCGAAGGCTCTAACTCTATTGTGACTGGAGTGCCTCGAAACTCGCAAATAGATTCGTTGCTTGTTGAACTCTCGTAGCCTCCTTGATGGATGTCTTCTTCGTCATTGTGATCGTCGAGATTGTGTATGATTTGAGAATTGTCATTTGTATCGAAATCGATGTCCGAATTGTCGCTAATTACGTAATCGTCGAAACGGTCAAACGTAGCCAACGCCATCACCCTTATCATTATAAGATCCCACCGAAGTGAGTAGATAATCATACGAGTCGGAGGTTCGAGGGATTTCTCCCCGAATGCGAAACAACTATCCTAGGATAGCGGCCCCTAGTCCAGCCTTAGGAGCCTCGGTCTTCTCTTCTTCGTCGATTTTCTTCTTCTCTTCAATCGTCTCCTGTTTAGGTGGTTCTTCTATCACAAGTGATAGTGCCGACTTGACAGGTTTCGAACTCTGAATCGAAGCTCGCACCGAAGCGGTTTGGATGCTGTCTAAAATCTTTTTCGAAGACCTTGTCCAAGCGGTAGCCCATCCATCGTCAGTCGCATAGGGATCTATCGAAACAATTTTATCAGTCGAGACAACATTGACGGAACCTCCTTTCTGGGCTTCCTTCATGTACTCCTTCGGGATTGTTATATTCCCTTTCCGAAGGTTGTCATTGAGCCAACTTTTGAAGGTAATGCAATCTTCTATCTTGTGCCCAAGCATCCGGTGGTAAGGGCAAAAGTTGGGATCACCTTTCTTGTTGACTTCTTCTGGCCTCTTAGGCTCTGGCAGCTGGAAATCTGGAGTCTTCATCAGACTACGGAACATTTTCGGCACCACCTCATTCTTGAATGGGTATTTCCTGCTCAGAAGCTCCCTTAATGTACGTTGCGGATGAGGCGTCTGTTCATACTGTTGAGACGACTGATAGCTGGGTCGAGGTTATTGATAATTCTGTTGAGGTTGCTGCGACCGTTTGGACGATATCTGTATCGGTTGCTTGCCTTTATTTACTGCTGCAATGATCCCGGATTTCTTTTCAAAAGTCTTCACAGGCTTTTGCTTGTCTGTCTTGTCGGCGAAACTTAATTGCTTCGCCTCCTCTTGCAAGCTCCGGCCTTGCTTAACAACTTCTCGAAAGTCTTAATAGTAAATCCCTTGAGGAGAAGTGCTATTGGGCCGTGAATGCTTTTAAGTAAGATGCCGATTGCATGTTGTTCTTGTAGTTGTGGTTCACACTTCATACTTAGGTTCCTCCATCGAAGTATGTAATCCACCAAAGTTTCGTTCGGCTTACGCTTCTCTACCACTAAATCACCTATAGTGATGTGGTGCTGAAGCTCCGGAAATCGCTTGATGAAGAGGTTTTCTAGTTCTGAGAATGTCTTCACCGAACCATTTGGTAATTCTGCATACCAATCAAAGGCGATCCCTGACAGGCTGCTGACGAATTGTCGGAAGAGTAATGCCTCGCTTCCGCCGGCATTGCAACAACTGGCACGAAAGTGTGCAACATGTTGTTGGGGGTTCCCAGTTCCATCAAAGGTCTTGAACAGAGGTGGTACGAAGCCTTTTAGGTATTGGACAGCGTCGAATTCTTCCGGGTAAGGTCTACCCGTCCGAATGGATGTCCCGCTCTTTGATTGTGCTAAGGCTTCTCGCACTTTCTTGTTCCACCAAGCTCTTGATATCCTTTTCTGGAATCATACTTTGTGTTGTATCTTTCTTTAACTAATCATCCCCGTTGATAGATGTAATCTCCTTTCCTCCGTCTACAATGTGAATGACCTCTGGGGGTGTCTCTCTTTGGGGTTGCACTTGACTTTGGAGAGTGGCTAGGGCTACAGCCATCTCTTCCATCCTCTTCACCATTTGGGCGATCGTATTGTCTTTCTCTTGAAGCTGCCTCCTCATTACTTCCGGCTCCTCTCTTCTGCAGTGCCGCAGGAGCACCTTGTGAAGTCGACGAAGCTCGTGTTTCGACCATGTTGATTTCTCGCATACTCATCATCCATGAATTCCGATGAATCAATCTCATCTCCGAATTTCTCTTCTCTTTCTTTTGCTAATCATCGAATATCAGTCCTCAACTTTTCCATAGCATCCTCGAGCGGTCCTTTCTGTGCATCCTCGCGAGTTGTGGTGTGATAGGCTGCCGGGTTCCCTTCTCGCGAGTCCCCTTTGCTGCGGTAGCACTTTCTTCGGATTCAAGTCTCTGACGAGACTTTCCTTCTCGAGTCTGTTGTTTCGATCTTAGTTGTCCAAGTAGTGGGACGCCATACCATCCTTCTAGCGACGAAGGTTTAGGACCGGATGGTGCAGTCGACCGAAATGCTTGGAAGGTGGTATCCTCCCTAATTTGTAATCCCGAAACAACGACGGGCGGACTAGCCTTCATCCTTTAATTTGGCTTTTCACGTAATGATGGCGGGTTCTACTCGTGGCCCGAGATGGGATTTGGTCGGCACCCGCCCTATCCTTCTTAGAATCTCCGATACGGGGCATTTCTCTTTCTTCGCTAGCTTCTCAATCACAGTTTGTAGTCGGGCAAATGGTGTAATCCTAGCCCTTTTCTTTCTGCCGTCGCTGTAGTATGCAGGTCGAGGTAATGTAGAAACAATCCTGCGGACATTTTCCTCGTCAGCTGCGGCGGAAAGGGGGTGGAATCTACTTCCTTCCAAAAAGGATGTATCTTCAGGCAATGGTATGTATTCGGGTAGTGGTGTGTACTCGGGGATTTACGGATTTCCTCGGGAAAGCAACTTCGACGGCTACGGCCTTCACGGCAATCTTCCTACCTTGTTCCTTCTTTGGGTCCGTGTTAGTGATGGAATTCTTGAGTCTGGACCCGATTTCAAAAACGAAGGTCTCGCGGGAAGGTCTGTACCCTCCACGGTAACGGGTTCACCATAGTTCCGGATTTCCTTCCCCTTTAATTTGGCGAAGCCGGGGTAGGTGCAGAGACAACCGGACCGGTGGGGGTAGCAACAACGGTCCTCCTGCGGACGAGCGGTACTCCTCTCGGTTGGAATCTTTTGCGGGGAGGAAACTCTTGAGTTGACTGAGGTTGAACTCGATCAACGGCTTCTCGGCTTCGGATACTTTGTTTGTCGGCGCGAAAAGGGAAACGTCGGTGATCTTGACATTTGTGTTCTCGAATCCTTGTCCAAACCGGATGATCCCATTGTCGGGCGGCTCATCCTTGTAAACAACGAAGTCGAGTCCATTGGTGAAGGAGAAAATCAGCTTTGGGGCTTCCATTTCGCGGGGTAGATTCGATTGTCGAGTCCCAAGTTATGCTTCTTCTCATCAGGACGAAAAGAAAGGAATCGAAAAGAGTCCGAACACATTCTTGTTCATATATTTATAAGGAGAAGTTATTTGTTAAAAGAGTCATTCATTAGAGGGTTTGTATATTTAGAACGGAATGTTCAAAGGTGTAGAGAAGGTAATGAATCTGATTCAGAGTTGGAAAGGAAAAGAAAGTCTTATGCAAGACTTCTCAACTCGGAGGATCACTCCTAAACTAACACCTATCGGGGTCCACCCCACCTCGGAAATGAGGTAAAAGGATCTCGGAACCTCTCTGTTTAGGGGTGTCTCAAACGATGGCTCCTAAATCCGAGAGAATGTTGGCTATACTTGTTCGAGGTAGAAATGAACATAGTACCCCAACGGAAAGAAGGGTAGCTTGATCCACAAGGGACATGGATACACTACCGATTTTTGAAAGCAGAATTATTTGATTAAAATGGAGAGAGGAATAATCCCCAGCGGAGTCGCCAAAAATTGTACGGCTTATTTTTAGGTTGTGTGTTGTAATTTGAAAAGGGGTCGCCTACAGAAATTGTCGGCGGGTTTTTTAATTTAATTTAAATAAATAATTTGGAAAGTAGTATTTGATTTTGAAAATAATTTTGAATTTGAAAATTTTAAGATATGAAATCAAACTGATCTCACATCCCGAATAGTTTATACAAACGAGCACCGCACCACAAACCGTGTATCTATCCCGAAGAATAAACACACTGCTTGATGATGGGGATCGATTAAATAAACTAGGAGATTTGTGACATCTGTTTGGTCTGCGAACCAATTTTATAAGCTGAAAAGTTCCCCCGCTTAATATAAAGGAATTAAGCAGGGTTTATATTACCTGGGTTCTTAAAGTTCCCTATAAGGGCAAGCCCCTATAGTTAATTACATCCTAAGTGACGGGAATCACTTAAGAAAACTCTCAATAATGATCAGTGGTTTTGCTCTCAAGAATTTCAAAGTTTAAGATTTTCAAAGGATTGAATTTTGGAATTTCAATAGGGAATGGATCAAATTTGGAACAATTTATTTCAGGAGTCTAAAGGAAGAGAAGTAGGGGATGTCACAAACCCGAAATGAACTTCGGTGACTTCCCAAACTATCATAATGTTAGGCTTTGAATTTCGGAAGTGAATTTATTTAAGTTTCAATCCTGCAAATTAATTATAGGAATTACATTTACATAATCACCTGATTATACAAACAACCTGAAAGGTAGGAGGATTTACATCGTATCGAATGACGACCTCGGAATCCTAAAGTGAGTTAGGGCTTATATTGCACAGCAAGGCTGTACAAAGGCCTAAAAGAACGGGTGAGGATTTATGTCGCACTAGGCGGACTACCTCGAATCCTATGGCTTGTTGTTTAAACAAAAGAATAGTTTCTTGATGTCGACACAGGTTTTCTTGTTGACGATGGCCGTGCTGCCCACCATGCTCCGAGCTCCTTGTTGTTGCAGAGGTTTAATTTTAGAAGTCATAAATCAGGAGATGAGAAAAGTGTTTTGGTTTAGAGAGATTCTTAATTTCCAAGTATTTTTTATGTTTTAATTAAAACAAATCTTAAAGTTGATTATAACGACACCGGTTAAGATCCCACGGTTCTATCCTTCCGGCATCGTTATTTTTATCGGATTCACTTAGTCCAGATGAATTTGCTAAACTCAACTGAATGAGTTCCACACTTTCATTTAGACCGTGGGAAATCCCGTTAGCAACACGTAGGTTACATCATCTGAGGTATTCTCGATCATCCAACAAGACGTTTTAATTTAGTTGTAGTTGTAATTTTGTATTCTGTTTGTGATTAAATTTTGAGTTGTTTTATATTTTGAAATGTTGTGGCGGTGAATTTTATCTTGTAATGATTTTAATTTAGTTTTGGTTTCAATTTTAGGGGCTATCCTAAAGGTGTGGGTTTTCATGCAACAGTTGTTTATCATGCAAGAAAAGTAAGTGTGATGCGATTAAATAAATTGCAATAAGGTAAATTGCAATAAGGTAAATTGCAATAAAATAAAAGCGTACTTGGAGGGTCTTCCCGTCATCCCAAGCTGCACTTAAACACAATTTAGAATATTTAAGCAAGTTCCTAGGTAAAGCTAAGGGAAGGGTTATGGTTTTCTACCAAATTCCTAATCCTATAGCTAGTCATTTCCTATGACGTCTAGGTTCTTGTGTTTTGGTTTGAGGACGATTTTCTTCATCAAAGAATAATTAAGTTCAATTGTTCTTGTAAGTATACTATCATATTGAGAAAGTGCTTAAGAAGAATCTTAAACATCTTTTCAATACTGATAGGATTGTTTTAAGTCCAAATGAATTTAATTATACAAATGAATTAATCGTCCGAGAATTCAAGTTTTGTTATCTTGCTCAGTGAACTAGGATATTTGAATGTCCTATAAGTGAAGTAACATTTCATTTAATGTTCTGTTTAGGAGTTATGATACCAAAGTTTTCGAGGGCAGATTGTTGTTTAAGTGGTTTGTGATTTGGTTTAATTTCAGTTATCAGATTTAAATTTGGAATAGTGTTCAAGTTGCTTTATATTTAATTTCTTTATGTTTTAGGTGATGTTATTTAATTCAACTTAATTTAACATTAATTTAATTTAATTTGGTTTAGTTTTAATTTTAATTTAATTTTGATTTTTAATTTTAATTTTAATTTTATTTGATTTTATTTTATTATAATTTAATTTAATATGTTTTAATTTAACTTAATTTAATTTAATTTAATTTAATTTAATTATTTATTTTTTTAATTTAATCCTATTTAATTTAATTTAATTAATTTGATTTAATTTAATTTAATTTATTTAATTTGTTTGATTTAATTTAATTTAATCTTTAATTTAATTTTATTTTTAATTTTAGTTTAATTGAAAATTTAAAAAGAGTTTAATAATTTAACTTTTTAATTTAATTTTAATGATTAAGTCCTTTAACATTTTAAAACTTAAATTTGAATTATCATTTTAATTAGGAATTAAATATTATTGAGATGATTAATTTAGGGATTTTTAAATTAAAGAATAAATCTCTTCCTAATAATATCCCTATTTTAATAATTCCAATTTTATTATTCTTCCAAATTTAATCAATTATTTAATTAAGGTTTATTTCAATTATTTTAAATTGTTTAGTATGTTTCTACCCTTTAATTATTTAAATTTCAATCATCCAAATCAGATTAAGATCAAATATTTTACTTGTTAATTTTATTGAACCTAAAGTTTTAATTAAGGGTTAAAATTTTAATTACCATTTTGCCCTTCAAGCTTAATAATTTCATAACTCACTAAATTGAGCTTAAATGAACTTGAAATTTTTATGTGACTTCACTCATATGCCAATAAAGTCATGAGAGGAGAAAATGTGATTTTTCCGTATTTAATTTATTTATGTAATTATTTTTGGTGGAAAATAGGAATTTCCAAGGAAAATTTAATAATATGACTAAGGGAAAGTTTCAGTCCTTAAGAAAATTATGGGACATTCCTAATTACCGAGAGGACCACTTGGACCGATTTTGGTGATTTTTTAAATTATATTATTTTTATTATAATTATTTTAAGTTTTGGAGTATTAATTAATTTAAAAATAAAATAAAGGTTGAAAAATGAAATTTATATTTTTCAAAAAATATCTCTGATATCAAGGAAATCAGAGAATCAATTTTTGCAATTTTCTGATTTTTCTTTGATTTATTATAATTATTTTAGTGAAAATGCTAGAAAATACATTTTTTTTAATTTTAAAATTACCCTAGGACTTTAAAATTTAATATCTCATTAAATAGACCTAAGAAAAATATGGGATTTGTTCCTAAGTGATTAAAATTCAAAATGTAACATTTTGGTGAATTTTATTATTTTTATGATTTTTATTATTTTTTAATTATTAAAATATTAAAATAATGCAAAAAATTAAATTTTTAGAAAATTGAAATTTTAATTTCCTTAAATTCCCCGATATCAGAGAGGCTCCAAAACCAATTTGGTGAATTTTTGAAAGGTATTTTGAAAGTTATGAATTTTTAAAGTTTAAAATGGTTAAATGGCTTAATCAACCCATTTAGTAGGGCTAACCAAGTCCAATCGACTTCAAATTTTTATGGTGGGTTCCTCTCGATCCTAAAGGTCAGTGGAGAATTGATTTCAAGTCAATTTGATGTATGGTTAGCTCTAATTAATTAAGGAGCTATTTTGGGTGTTTAAGCCAATTAGGGTTATTCTAAGTGAATTAATTCAAAACCCATTTTTCCTAGGGTCCTCTGGTCATAAGAGACATCACCAAATTTTCCTAGAATTTATTTCACAACATGCTAATTATTAGATTTAAAATACTCAAAACAACAACATGAATTTGAAAAATCAATAACTTCTCATAGGGATGGCCTCGACTTTGGAAAATTCAGGGAATGTTCCTAAATTCGAGAGGCTTCAAAAGCCCTATGGTCTCATGCCATGGTGAATTTCCTATATGCATGAAGAATTAAAACAATGCAGAAGGGAAATAAATCATTAAAAATAAAATACTTGATGAAATTAAATGATTTCTTTTCCACATTATTCTGCTCTGTTCACTGAGTAAGAGGGTATTTTTATTTTATTTTTCTGATTTTTCTACACAAAGTTATGGATTTTTGAAGTTTAGGGAATTAAATAAATAAAAAATACCCTAATTTTCTATTTATCCACGCGGCGCCGTGTCAACCTCGGCAGCTCCGAAACGCCGCGTGGTGCTCTCCGATTCGACGCCGCCATCTGACTCAGCGCTCCGGGGGGCAGTTGTGTAGTTCCATCTCCTGATCCGGCGCGATCCTGGCCGTCCGTCCGCGCGTGTATTAAATGAACGACATCCGTTCATCATCCCCAGGCGTCCTTACCTGAGAGCCGTCCGTCTTCTAGGCCTAAGATCTCACTCGATACTTGACCAAATTTAGCGTTCTTATGCTCTATGGATTCGTCTCGAGAAGATGAACACATCCATACGGTTTATGTGGCATGAAATTGACTCAATGAAAATGGAGAATGTTCGAAGCTCGGGAAGAAGAGTGAGGCCATACCTTTGCTCGCAGAAGTGTGGCTTTGATCCGAGGGTTGTGTCACCTTCGATTGGATCCCGACGAAGCTCCGGATGAAGTCTCCGGTCCGGTGAATTTCCTAGCTATGAAAGTGACCACGCCCGATCACAAAGCTTCGGAGGTCGGAGCAACCCGGGTGGCTCCGGAGATGGGGCTTTCGGTGGGAAACTTCTCCTCTTGGTCCAGTGAAGGTGTAGGACCGGTCAATTTGAGGATTGGCTCACTGTGGCAAAATGTCCTAGTTTTGGGTGAAATTTCGGTTGAGAAATCGGATTCGTTGGTGGGGATTAGGGCAAATTGACACCGGGGATCAACTCGCTCTAAGGATGGAGAAGGGTTTGGAACAATTTTGGCGAGTTTCGGCAAGGTTTGTGCAACTCTCCTCTCATGGCCGTGAGGGGGTCGGGTTTAAATAGAGGTGGTCGGAGAGCCTCACGGGGATGGCCGAGGGCTGGGATCAGCTAGCTCTGGTCATGGGAAGAACAGCCATGGTGGCCATTGGGCATGGGGCGGCTCGGCGAGGTGGAATTCCAAAGTTGGCTCACATGTGAGCTCTCGGGTGTGGTGTTTTCGGCGACTCGGGCGGGCGGCCGGTAGGCATGGGTCACCCTCAGGGTCAGTGAGGTCAGAGCTTGATTCCTGTGAGTTCAATTGATGGTTTCCATGTGTAAAGGTGGTGAATTGAAATGGAATGGGAAAGGGGTGATTTTGGCTTGGTTTAGGTCAACCCAAGTATTTGTGCTTGGTTCACCATCCAAGGCTTGACCTTGGCGAGGGGGAATCATTTAGGTCAGCTGAATTGTGGTAGTGAAGTCCCCATCCATGGTGAGGTGGCTAAACATGGTTTAGAGTGTATCATGCTTAAGGTAAAAAGGGCTTAAAAGAGTTTAAGAAAGAGACCCTCTCTCTTACCATTAATGGTTTGGTCGGGTGGAAAGTGGATTCCATGGCTCTCATGGCTCCTATGGGGCTCATGCATGGCTTCATGGCTTGTCTTTGGCTTGGGGAAAAGCTTGGTCAATTTCATGAAAATGGATCTTGGAAATTTTGGTAATTTGATGGGAATTTGTATGGGGCTAAATTTGGAATCATTTGATGATTGATTTGAACTTAGGGATGATTTTAATTAAGGGTATGATGAGAAGAATTTGTCATATGGGCTTTAGCATGAAATTTGGGCTTTTAGGAAGGTTTCATGTAAGTGGGCTTTTGGTTTAAAAATAGATTTATGGATGGGAATTTTGTAGAAGTTTGGGCCAAATAATTGTTGGGTTTAGCTCATAGATGTGTCATGAGTGACTTGAAGCAAATTGGGAGTGATTTGGGTTTGAATTGGGTTGAATTTGGGCTTCTTTGGTGAATGGGCCAATATAGGTCAAATTGGGCTAACTTGGGCCAATGTTGGGCTAGGGTTGAAATTGATGTAAAATGAATGTTGGGAAATGTTTATGGGAGTGTTTCAAAGAGGTTTTTGCTTTGGTTGGGCTTTGATTTTGGGGTTTGGGCTTATTTGGGTTAGGTTTGGGTTTAGGTCAAAATTGGGCTTATTGGTTTTGGGTTGAATTTAAGTGGGGTTTGGGTCTACATGTTGGGCAAATCATGTTAGTGTTTTGTTTGTAGGGATGTTAAGGAAGTTTTAGAAAAGATTTGGGGTTAATTGGAGTTGAATTGGGTGAGTTTGGGTTAGGTTTTGGTCATGGGTCCAAATTGGGCCTTAAGGCCAAAAGTGGAATTGGATCCAAATGTCAATCAAATTGAACTTGGATTTGGTCTAGATTGGTGTTGGGAATGTTGAATTGAAGTTTAGAATTAAATTGGACCAGAATTTGAGTCAATTGGGTAGGTTTGGTTTGACATTGGATTCACTTTGGGTTAAAATGGGTCAAATTGGGGGTTTTGACAAAAGTAGGGTAAATTGACAAACTTGGCCCATGGTGTAGTTGAATAAAATGAAATTGGGAATATTTGAGATTTTCTGGAATTTTCTGGGAATTTTCTGAATTTTTGGATTTTTGGGTCAAGAGGGGTATTTTGGGTATTTGGAGGGTATTGGGAGGTATTTTTGGAATTTTTTGTATTTTTGGGTATGGATGATCAATTTGAGTAATGTGGGAATGCTTGGGGTTAATTTTGAGGAATTTTGGGTAATTTAGGTGATTTTGGAGGATTTCAAGGGTTTTGGGTAGGCTAGGCGGGTGTAGGGTCCCGGGGGTCAAAAATTGAAAATTTGGGAAATTGAAGATTGGGTGAATGTAAGTGGAATAAAATCATTTTAGTTGAGCCATGAAGTCATATCAAGCCCACATGAGCCATGAAGGGACTCATTTGAGGCATCCACTTATGTTGTTCCTAACCTCTTAGCCGAGGGCTTAGGGGTTAAGGACCATCCATGTGAATCACCTACATGAGTCGGGAGGTCAAGTTGGGTATGGGTGTGTGAAAGTGTAGTGTATGTGTAAGTCAGCCCCTTCACCGGACCGGGCCACCTGAGGCCATTCCTAAGGCCGAAGAGTCCTATAGGAACTCACCCTTTAAACTTCCACATTTGATTTCAACCCTACAGGTGATTAGGGGTCTATAGTCGAAGTTTGTGGAGTTTGCGGGGAGTTAGGAAGTGGTTTGAATTTCTAAAAGGTGGGTCCCAAATCTAATCCTCTAAGATAGTCAAAGGAAAAGCCTAAGGCTAGATCCTAAGTACTAAAGGGAAGAAGAGAAGACCTCATCAAAAATGAGGTCAACAATGTCACATGTCAAAAGTTCTTCTATGTCATAACACAGCTCTGGATATTTAACAGACTGTCCATAAACGTCCTACACTCCAAAACATTATTTATCAAACTTGTTTCAGGTGTTTAGACATTTATGGGGTTATGGTAATTCCAAAGGTTGTAGATTCTCCAGTTCTGGTATAGCTTTATATCCGACAAGTCGTTTGTTAGGCTTCATCCGTCGCAAGGTAATTGAGATGCGTGGCTTGTTGACACTGGGTATGCAGTGTTTTACAAAATCTGCACCATTCCCTTGAAACAGGAGAACTGATCCTCGAGTTAAAAGAATACGACATGTACCTTCAAACTCTCCAGGTCCCAAGATTTGTATCTCCCTTCCAAACACAGCAGAACAACGGTTCAGGAGTGACACGGTGCAAAATGGTCTCTCAAAATCATGGTACGTCAATGTGAGGAGGGATACAGTCTCCTTTATCATATATACTGATAATCCAACTGTCAAGAATACAGTCTGTAGGTAAAATTCCCCAAGTGACGAGTCGTTTGATAACTTGGATTATCACAGTGGGTAAAGGATCAACATGTTCGTGTCACAAAATTCCAGGAAGATTTCCTTCTCTGTCTCTTGCATAATTGTAGCAGCATCCATATTGTAGGGTTTGTCTACCCTTGCCATGAATCCATTTATTAGGTTCAAAATAGGTTCTCCTCTGAAGGAGTCCAGCCCTACCCTGATTTTAGGCTTTTATAATGTGATCAATGATAGCAGTTTGTTCAGCTTCATCAAATATTCTGGTAAATAATTTAAAGCCATCCAGAATATTTATTGTCCTTTTATTCATGTGTTCGTATTGTTCAAAAGTTCTCCACTCGATAGCGCGAATTCGTCGCGCCTCTTCCCTTGAGTGACTTTTTTCATCAACCTTTTTATCTGACACCTTCAAACTCTGAGCAGGTGAGGTGATAACTGCTTTTCCATTTTCATTTTTCTTTGCAGGGTCTAGATCTGTCGTTTCTGAGGCAGAGTTTATTTCCTCAAATGGAGTGTTAATAGTTCGTGATTTCGATTGACTAATATCCTCCATATTTTGTTTTTCCTGTAACTGTCTTTGTCGTTTCAGTTGTTTATTATGATTTCGTCTTTGTGATCTAGTAAGTCCTATCGCCATATTTTTTGTACCCGATGTGGATGCTCCTTGTACTGAAGTAGTCATGAATTCTCCCTCATCTGAGCTATCACTGATTGTGAAGTCATATTCTTTGTGTTGTCGGAGTTTGAATTCTATCAAAGGTGTTTGCAGATTAACTTCACTGTGATTCACCAGATAAAGTAATGATCCATGATATATGGATTCAACCTGTAATAGCTCAAAGTTGAAATGAATTCTGGTTCCCTCGTCCATGTATCGACGGTCCAAGGCGAAACTCATATTATTTTGAAACGAGAAAAATAGTTTGTCTTCAGACATTTTTCCTGAAAAATAATAAGACACAATGACATTTTAGCCTTTTAAACATTTGTTCAGCAAATGAAATAGATGTCATAAAGAAAAATCAAAGATGATTTTGGAAAGAATAATTTATTGTCCTAGTTTTTAAATAAATCGTTATCCATTTTTATTTTTATGTTGCATAGTATTTCTTTAGAAAACGTCCATTGATTGGAGGCAGGATTCTTTCTCCTTGACAATCCACCAGTTGGTAGGATCCTCATGAATATGTCTTTTCAATTACATATCGGCCCTCCCATATTAGTTCAAATTTACCACTTATCTTTCGATGAGCTAGTATAGATCTTCGAAGAACTAAAACTAATTCACCTATTCGAAAGGTTCTGGGGCGAACTAATTTGTCGTGAGCTCGTATCATTTTTGCTTGATATAGTTCGAGATTTTGTTGGGCTTGTAGAAGTTTGCCTTCCAAACTTTCAAGTTCTTCAAGTCGTAGTCTAGCATTTTCTTCTTCAGTTATTTTGTTTGCTATCACAATTCTGAGAGAAGGAATTTGGACTTCCAGAGGCAAAATGGCTTCAGAACCATATACCAAAGCAAATGGTGTAGACCGTGTTGGAGTTCGGTATGTAGTTCTATAAGCCCATAAAGCTTCTATTAGTCGTTCATGCCACTATCTCGGGCTATTACTCAATGTCTTTTTCAAGATTTGAACCAATGTTTTATTTAAAGCTTCAGCTAATCCATTGCCCTTAGGGTAATAGATTGTGGAATATCTCCAGTCAATCCCATTTCTCTGGATAAAGTGATTCATTTTCGTGTTTTTGAAGGCTAATCAGTTGTCTGATATGACTCTTCGAGGAATCCCAAATCTATAAACGATATGTGTTTTAAAGAAATGGAGAACTTGTTCTGCCTTGACTTCTCAAAGGGATATTGCTTCTGCCCATTTAGAAAAATAGTCAGTAGCTGCCAGAATAAACGTATGGCCCTTGGAAGATGGAAGATCTATAGGGCCCACTATGTCGGTACCCCAACTTTCAAATGGCCATGATGCAATAGTTGGGTGTAGGACATTTGGAGGTTGATATAAAACTACTCAATGTATTTGACATTGATGACATTTCTTTGCAATGTCAAGACAATCGGTCATCATTATTGGCCAATAATAACCTATTTTTTTTATTTTCATTTTCATTTTGGGCCCAGATTGATGTGCACCACATAAACCTGAATGAACTTCATTAACAATCTCTCGAGCTTCAATTTGGTTTAAACATCTTAACCACATTTGATCAAAAGATCGTTTGTAAAGGACGTCATTTATTAAAGCATATGATAATGCTCTTTGTTTGATTTGGTTGGCAATAGAAGTATTTTCAGGTAATTTTTTAGTTTGTAAATATTGGATGATTGGTTGTCGCCAATCATCCTTCTCGTCATTTATTGTCATATTTTCACCGATTTTATGTAGATTATCTATATCAATTTGAGAAAGAACTTGTCGTCCTCTTATAGAGATCGGTATGTCATCTTCTTCTAGACAGGCAAATTCCTTTGCAAGTTTTGCCAAAGCGTCTGCTAGAGAACTGTCTCGTCTTGGAATTAAGAAGAATGTTACATCAGGAATTTGTTGAAGCAGTTTCAGAGTGTAACGAGAATATTGTTCGAGTCGAGGTTTCAAAGTCTTGTATTTGTCAGCAATTTGATTGATAATCAACTGAGAATCCCTGTAGATATCAATATTCTTAATTTCCATTAATATTGTCAATTCTAGACCGGTTATGAGCGCTTCAATTCAGCTTCATTATTTGTGCATGGTTCGGTCAAATGATAGGAAAAAGGCATCATTGTTTTGTCTGGAGTAATGAAAATCAATCTTACTCCAGCTTTGCCTGGTATGATCGTCTGTTTGTCTTTGTCTTTCCATGCAGATGATGCCCCGTCAAAGTAGAGTTCCCATCGTTGCACATTGGAATTTTTTTATTTTTGATATTTGTTCATCAGGTAAATCGTCATTAAAAGGTGATCCAGTTGGAATTGGATGTGCTGCTAAGAAATCTACCAGGATTTGTCCTTTGACAGCACGTAACGACACAAATGTTATATCAAATCGGAGTAAGATCGTTGCCCATCTTGCTAATCTCCCAGAAAGTGTTGGCGTGTTATTAAATATTGTAATGGGTCAACTATTGAAATAAGAGTTACCTTATGAGAAAGCATATAATGCCTTAGTTTTTGAACTGCGAAGATCAAGGCTAAACAATGCTTTTCAATTGTCGGATATTTTATTTCCGTTGGAAGTAAACAACGACTCAAATATTATAACACATTCTCTTTTCCTTCATCATTTACTTGTGCTAGTAAAGCTCCAAGTGAATTGTCCAATGCCGCGGTGTAAAGGATTAAAGGTCTTCCTAATACAGGGGCTGCTAAGATAGGAGGGTATATCAGATATTGTTTAATGTCTTCGAACGCATGCTGACATTTTTCATCCCACACAAATTTGGCATCCTTTCTAGTAAGGGCAGTAAGGGGTTGACATCTACCCGATAGATTGGAAATGAAACGTCATATATATGCTAATTTTCCTTGAAAGGATCTCAATTGAGTTAGATTTTTAGGAGGAGGCATATTTAGGATAGCTTAAATTTTGAGCGGATCGATTTCTATACCACGATGTCGAACTACAAACCCTAAAAATTTTCCTGAAGTGACACCAAATGCGCACTTTAAAGGGTTCATTTTAAGATTATATCATCGTAGTCGTTCAAAGACAATTCTCAAATCGTATATATGATCGTCTTTTTATTTACTATTGACAACCAGATCGTCGACATAACATTCGACCTGATTATGTATTAGTTCATAAAAAATCCGTGTCATGGCTCTTTGATAGGTTGCACCACATTTTTTAGTCCAAATGGCATAACCTTATAACAATATATGCCCATGGGTGTTCGAAAAACTGTATTTACTTCATGCTCCGAAAACATTTTTATTTGGTTATATCCTGATGATCCATCCATGAAAGAAAGTATTGCAAGTTTTGATGCAATAGCAACCATTAATTCAGGAATTGGAAAAGCAAATTCATCTTTTGGACATGCTTTATTCAAGTCCCTATAGTCTATGCAGACTCTTATTTGTCCATTTTTCTTTTTAACTGACACCACATTGGCTAGCCATGTTAGATAATTTTCTTCTCGTATGAAGTCAGTCTCTATCAATTTTTTGAGTTCCGCAATGACTTGTTGCTCTATTTTAATACGCATCCTTCTTGGAGCTTGTTTAATTGGGTTTATGATTTGGTCTATCCCGAGTTTATGGACTGCGACTTCTGGAGATAAACCAGGCATTTCGTCATAAGTCCAAGCAAAATAGTCTTTATATTCCATCAACAATTGAGTTATGTCCTTTACTTCCTCATCATTAAGGAATGAACTAATAAAAGTCAGTTTTGCATTTTCATTAGTTCCTAAATTTATTTCTTTTAGTTCATCAATTATCGATTTAATTTCTTCTTCCAATTCCGAGGGAGCATTTTCAATTGGAAGATCAGGCAATGATTCGGAATCACATTCTTCTGTGACAGTAAAACAAAATTCTGTATCATCTAATGGTCCCAAAGTTCCAAATCCAACACCTTCTTTAGAGTTAGAATTTCGTTTATTATCATTCCACATTTGTTTAATGAAATGCCGTTGTTTTAAAGACCATTGTTTGAGCATTAAACTATTTTGAATGAATTTTCGTGCCCAAGGAGAATACAACTCAAAAGGAATTTTCATTGATTGCGGAAGATTTTCATCTTCTATTTTTACATCATCTTTAGTACAAGAAGAAATAGAGCCAAGTATAAACTTAATTGGCTTTTTGTCATCATTACATACTTCTTTGACTATTAGATTCTCAATCTTAGCAGTGGAGATTGGAGTTAGAGTCATAAAATGTATATAATGATTGATTTTGTCATACATAGATTCAAATTGTTTCTCTTTATCTTCTTCTTCTAGAGATATTTAGAATTGGGGTTCCTTCAAAACCATGGATTTTGTTTCTTCTTCAGAGTCCAGGTGGATTTTGAACTTAAGTGGTTTCTTCATTGTGACAATTGGATCTTGTCTCCCTCATCCTCGTCCTCGTCCTCGGTCTCGACCTCTAGTGCGAGTCTGACGGAAATTAGTTCCTCTTATCTTTATTGAAGAAAAATCCTTTTCATTTATTTTCTTTTCTTTGTTCTTTTCTTCCATATTTACTGTTGTCTCTTTGGAAGATATTGTTTTATTTATAGGAGCATAATATGTTGCATCTTCATGTATACCGATTTCATGGATTGAAAACGGTTGCAGATCTCCTATAATACGAAATTCTTGTCCTTTTCGTAAATATTTGATATATTGATGTAATGAAGAGGGTACCATTTTATATTCATGGAGCCATGGTCTGCCAAGTTAGGCATTAAAAGAGGTGTCTGAATCAATAATATGAAATTTTGTTGTTGTTGCCAAGTCGACTATTTTTAAGAGCAATGTTATTGATCCAAGGGCCCGTTCTCCTTGTTGATTGAACCCTCTTAACATCATCGTATCCCTTGATAGTTGAGAGGCATCAATGTCTAAGTATGCAAGAGTTCTCAGGTTCATAATATTGATTGAAGCACCTGGGTCAATAAGAACTCTCGAAAGTATCGTGTCAATGATGTTTACTGTAATATATAGTGGACGATTGTGTTCAGTTGTTCCGAGCAACAAGTCATTGTCAGAGAAGGTAATCTTTTTTGATTCCTCTAACGAGTAAGCTTCTTTTTGGGTAGTACTAGCAAGTTGAGTTAAGCAAATGTCAGGGTCCGAAAGGGCCTTTATTAATGATTCTCTCATTTCTTTGGAAAGTATGAGAGCGTCATAGATGCTTAATTTTGCAGGCAATTTTCTCAAATGGGCCAGTACATTATAATCCACCTTGTTGTGAAGATCATCCTTATTTCCTTCAGAAGTTTGGGGATATATTGGAGGAATGATCTTATCTGGTGTAATTATTTGTTTTTCTTTTTCTTGTGGAGTTATCCTAGAGGTAAGATTTTTCCACTTCTCAAGTTAATTTCAACTATTTCTTCAAGTTGATTATCCAATTCATTCGTTTCTGAATCCGAGGACTCCAATCCTATAGAAATCGGAATTCCTTGTAATTGAAGCGTAGCAATGTCATTTTCATTTTTATCGTTGTCAGATTTCTCATTTTCATTTTCATTGTTTTGGTTGTCTTTAGATTGATCATATACGATTTGAGTATTGTCTATAGGGTTAGAATTCAAATGGTCACTCTCAGAAGCATCATCCGAATATAGACAAAATGTACGCAAAACTAGGATTGTTATTATTCATGGTAAAAAGGAAGTCATACAAAGTTATCGCTTGAGGATTTTTCGTCCTTCGGCCGATATAACTATCCAAATACAAGACTGAAATGAACTAGAAGGTACGAAAGGAGTTGCAGCCCCTATATCTTGAAGACCTCTAATCTTTTTCATTTTCTTGATTTTCTTTTTCTTTTCTTTCTTGGGAGATTTTGTAATTTGGTATTTAGCAAAGATCTCTTCAGAAATGCTATCCTTGTTTTTAGGATTAAGTTCCTCTATCGAAATCATATTAACTGATCCCTTTTCAGGTTCTTTCAAGTATTCTTTCGGGATGACTATATTTCCATCTTTGAAATTATGCTCTAACCAGTCTTTGAAGACAAAACATTCTTCAATTTTATGTTCGAGCATCCTGTGATAAGGGCAATAATTAGGATTGTCCTTCATGTCAATTTCTGCTGGCCTTTTAGCTTCTGGTAGCTTAAATTCAGGTATTTTAAGCAAGCTGCGAAATATTTGCTAACGGCTTCTGTTTTAAATGAATATACTTTATTCATTCTCTCAGCCATTGTTTTCTTTTCAGTTGATACTGGGATTGGTTGTTGAAGTTGTAATTGAGGTGACGTCTGTGATGTCGAAGGATTTTGTCGTTGCTTCTTTTGCTCCGGTTGGATTTGCATCACCTGTTTTCCTTTTTTGTAATATTCTCAGATTTCTTTTCAAAATTTTTGATAGTTTTTGTCTTTTCAGTTTTCTCCATTACACTCATCTGCTTAACCTCTTCCTGAAGGTTGGCAGCTTTACTGAGTAATTTTTCAAAAGTTTTTATCGTAAATCCTTTAAGCATAAATGCTTTAGGACCATGGATATTTTTAAGCAGTATTCCAAAAGCATGTTGTTCTTGTAACTGTGGCTCACATTTCATGCTGAGATTTCTCCAGCGTAAAATATAATCTACCAAGGTTTCTCCTGGTTTTTGTTTCTCTACCACCAAATCACCAACAGTGGTATGATGTTGTGCTCCTGCAAAGCGTTGAATAAAAAGGCTTTCAAGCTCTACAAAGGTTTTGATAGATCCGTTAGGAAGTTCTGCATACCAGTCGAAGGCAACTCCCGTGAGACTGTTAACAAATTGTTGAAATAGGAGAGCATAATTTCCTCCAACATTACAGCAGCTTGCTCTAAAATGTTCCAGATGTTATCGGGGATTTTTCGTCTCATCAAACATTTTAAAGACAAGAGTAACAAAACCTTTAGGGTATTGAACAGAATCAAATTCCTCTGGGTATGGCCTACCTTTTGGAGTTAATGCTCCAGCTTTTGCCTAAGCCATTGTTTCTTTAATCTTCTGTTCCACTATTTTTGTAATATCCTTTTGTGGAGTTTCGTTATGAGGAGAATTCTTTCTCTTTCGAGTGCTTTCCTAGACATCCATTGGTTCTTCTCCGCTTTCAAGGATGTGAATAGCCTCCGGTCTAATGATTTCAACAGCTAGAGAAGAATTCGTTGGTGGTTTTTGCAAAGTTGCTACCAGTTCTTCCATTTTTTGTTCAAGAAGACTTATTTGTTCATCTCGTTGTCGTATCACCTCTCGCAATTCATTTGTTGCATCTTCTTCAATCGATTCACGTGCGAATGAAGTAGATCGAGTTTCTACCATATTAACACTGGCAACATTCTCATTGGAACCGTCAGAAGTATTTTTCCTTTCTTGTCTTGAAAGTTGTTTAATATCTTCTTTTAATTTCTTTAATCTCTCTTGAAATGATTTTGTAGAATGTTTTCTGCAAATCTCTTGTTGTGAACTATTTGCAGGAGTGTTGGTGGTATCAGAATTTCTTTCAGATGATTTTCGCCTCCATACGTTATTTTTAAGTGTAGGGCGAGAACTCTCAGGTGGTGTATCATATCTGGTATAAGGACAATTTGCTTTTTGTAGCATCTGGACCAAGTCTGTCATTTTAGCAGTTGTATCTTCTGCTCCTAATATTAATTTGTCATATCGAGTTTTGTCATTGGTGACCACTACATCTTTTATTCTAATGCCCAATCGAAATTTTACTGGCACTCGAACACAATGTTTATCAGTTGGGAATTGATAATCAGTTTCTTGATAATCAGAATTTTTCATTGCTAAAATTCTCCTTTTTATGGTGTTGGAGACTGCACAACCTATTTTATCTAATAACTTAGATAGTGAACATTTTTCTTTTCGTGCTAATCTCTTAAACACTGAAAGTACATCACGAAATGGAGGAGATCTTTTAGGTTGAAAGGAATTGTTAGTGTATTCAACAGGAATTGGAATATATTGATTTTCCTCTAAAAAAGGAAGGATTTCCAAAAATATTCTGTTGAAATTCAGGTGCTTCAAAATTGTCGTTTTCATTCCATCTTTTCTTTCTTTTAAATGAAGGAGTTTTATGAACGTTCCTTGAAGAAGATCCGATTTCATACATAGATGATGGTGGAACATCATCTTCCTCGTAAACTTGTTTTCCTTTCTTATCACTCTGTCTTTTCATTTCTTCAAGGATATAAGGTTCTTCAGGTGTATATTCAGGTAAATTGTCTATAAAATTCAGAAAGTCTTCGTAAGGTTGCAAGTCAAATTCTTGAAAAGATTGAGAATCAGTTTGATATGAATTATCTAATATGAATTCCGTTTCACTAAATAATCCATAATCATTGTGAAAAAAGGGAGGATTTTCCTCTATTGGTATGTCAAAGTCTTGAAAGTAAGAAAAGATTGAATTCAGAGAATCCATTGCGATTTTTCTGAAATTTCAAGAAAAACGAATATTATCGACTTATTTATAAACTGGGAACTTTTATTTTCAAAATTTTGAAAAGAAAACAAATGATAACAAAAGATGAGAAGAAATATTTTCCCCAGCGGAGTCGCCACAAAATCTCTTATCGGCGGTGTGGGCGGAAAGAGATTGGGTTTCGATGTCAATGTCAAGGAGTTGCCATCTAATATTAGCCTAGTTTTATTCCTATAAATCCTATGAAGGATTTAGAGAATTTTTAGGACTAATAATAGAAAAAAGGATGTTTATGATAATTCTTATATGATGATATTCTAGAATAACATATTCTAGAGTTTTCATATTAAGAAGATCATGGTAAACCAGAGATCTCTATTTTGGGTTCTGTTAGATCTCCTATAGAAGCAAGCTTCTATAGTTAATTACATCTTAAATAATTTTCAATTGTTTAAGAAAACTTCTGATTAATGTTAATCATTTGTTTTCTAAAAAGATTTTATTTTTAAGGAGAGATGTACCCACTATGACTCCCGAATGTTGTTATATCATGTTATTGAATACTTTAGGTATTATGTCTAACCTAAAGGTTCTGGTTTTATTTTTGTTGTCAATGTCGTTGTTTTGTTGAAAAGTTTCAGGTTATATGTCTAACCTAAAAGTTTTGGTTTTATTTTTGTTGTCAATGTCGTTGTTTTTGTTGAAAAGTTTCAGGTTATATGTCTAACCTAAAAGTTTTGGTTTCGTTTTTGTTTGCCTAGAATGTCGTCCTGCAAAACAGAGTTAGTACACCCTATAACATGTAAAGAAAATCTAAGCGAAATTTCTTGTTTTCACCCTGCAAAGAAAACATTGTCAGAAATAATATCACAGAATTTTTGGATATATCTTGGATGTCAATTTATGTCAAATTATTTTGAAATGTCAATTTTATGTCGGTTATGTTGTTTTATTTTTGAAATGTCAATTTTTTGTTGATTATGTCAGTTTTGGTTTGAAATGTTGAATTTATATCTTGATATTAAGTTTAAACTTAAATTTTGAATTAACTTGAGTTCATGTTTGTCTGAACTTTAAATTAAAAGGTTTGAAATTAGATTCAATATTGATTGAATTAACTTGGGTTCATGTCTGGTTGAACCTATGTTAGATTCGATGTTGATTGAATCTATTTAACTTGAGTTCATGTCTGTCGAACTTAAGTTAAAAGGTTTGAAATTAGATTCAATATTGATTGAATTAACTTGGGTTCATGTCTGGTTGAACCTAAGTTAGATTCAATGTTGCTTGAATCTATTTAACTTAAGTTCATGTTTGTCTGAACTTAAGTTAAAAGGTTTGAAATTAGATTCAATATTGATTGAATTAACTTGGGTTCATGTCTGGTTGAACCTAAGTTAGATTCAATGTTGATTGAATCTATTTAACTTGAGTTCAAGTCTGTCTGATCTTAAGTTAAAAGGTTTGGTTCAGAATATATTTAATTAAATTTTAAGTCTTATTTAAATAGGACTTAAAGGTTAATCAAGTCTAATAAATTAGACTTAATTAGATTTCGTGAGACCATCTAAGTCCCTTTTAGCTAAGACTTAAGTTTTAATTAAGTCTATTTAAAGTTAAATCTAGACTTAGGATTAAGTTTAATATAGGTTGAACTTAAGTTTAGGTTTCATTTAAGTCTAATATATGTTAGACTTAAGCTTCTTTTTATTGTTTGGGTTGAACTTAAGTTAATGTCAAGTTGAACTTTAGTTTGACTTAAGTCTAGTGTGGGTTAGACTTAAGTTAGGTCTAGTTTTGACTTAGATTCATATTTAAGTTGAACCTAAATTGGTTTTACTTAAGTCTACTATAGATTAGACTTAAGTTAAGCCTGGTTTTGACTTAGGTTTATGTTGAATTAAACCTAGGTCTGGTTTCACTTAAGTCTAATGTAGATTAGACTTAAGTTTGGTTTAAATTGAATTTAGGTTCAATGTGGGTTGGACCTAAGGTTTAGGTTAACTTGAGTTCAAGTTGGATTGGACTCAAGTTATGTTTGATTTTAGATTAGGTTCAATATGGGTTGAACCTAAGGTTTAGGTTAACTTGAGTTCAAGTTAGATTGGACTGTTGACCTCATTTTTGATGAGGTCTTCTCTTCTCTCTTTAGTACTTAGGATCTAGCCTTAGGCTTTTCATTTGACTATCTTAGAGGACTAGAAGTGGAACCCACCTTTTAGAATTTCAAAAACACCTCTTAACTCCCTGCAAACTCCACAAACTTGATTGTAGACCCCTAATCAAGTAGAGGGTTGAAATCAAATGTGGAAGTTTAAAGGATGAGTTCCTATAGGACTCTTTGGCCCTAGGACTACCCTGGGTGGCCTGGTCTGGTGAGGGCTGACTTACACACACACTACACTCATACACTATACTTTCACACACCTCCTAAAACCACACCCATACCCAACTTGACCTCCTGACTCATAGAGGTGATTCACATGGATGGTCCTTAACCCCTAAGCCCTTGGCTAAGAGGGTTAGGAACAACATAGTGATTGCCTCAAATGAGTCCCTTCATGGCTCATGTGGGCTTGATATGGCTTCATGGCTCAACCAAAATGATTTCATTCCACTTACATTTACCCAATCTTCAATTTTCTAAATTTTCAATTTTTGACCCAGGGACCTCGGGCCACTGAACCTACCAAATACCCTTGAAACTACCCAAAATTTGCAAAATCACCTAAATTATCCAAAATTCCCAAAAATCATTCCTAAACATTTCCCTCCACTCAAATTGATCATCCATAGCAAAAAATACCAAAAATTCCAAAAATACCTCCTAATACCCTCCAAATACCCAAAATGCCCCTCTTATCCCAAAAATCCAAAAATTCAGAAAATTTCCAGAAAATTCCAGAAAATCCCAAATATTCTTAATTTCATTTTGTTCAACTACACCATGGGCCAATTTTGTCAATTTAACCCACTTTTGTCAAAATCCCCAATTTGACCTATTTTAACCCAAAATGAACCCAATGTCAAACCAAACCTACCCAATTGACCCAAATTCTGGTCCAATTCAATTCTAAACTTCCATTCAACATCCCCAACACCAATATAGACCAAATTCAAGTCCAAATTGATTGGAATTTGAATCCAATTTCACTTTTGACCTTAAAGCCCAATTTGGACCCATGACCCAAACTTAGCCCAAACTAACCCAATTCAACTCCAATTAACCCCAAACCTTTTCTAAACCTTCCTTAACATCCCCACAAACAAAAAACTAACATGATTTGCCCAAAATTTGGATCCAAACCCCACTCAAATTCAACCCAAAGCTAAAAGGCCCAATTTTGACCTAAACCCAAACCTAACCCAAATAAGCCCAAACCCCAAAATCAAAACCCAACCAAAGTCAAAACCTCCTTGAAACACTCCCATAAACATTTACCAACATTAATTTTACATAAATTTCAATCCTAGCCCAACATTGGCCCAAGTTAGCCAAATTTGACCTACATTGGCCCATTTACCAAAGAGGCCCAAATCCAACCCCATTCAAACCCAAATCACTCCAAACTCATTTCAAATCACTCATGACATATCCCTAAACCAAAACCAACAATTATTTGGCCCAAAATTCTACAAAATTACCATCCATGAATTCATTCTTAAACCTAAAGGCCCATCCCCATAGCCTTCCTAAAAGCCCATCAAAAATGACTTCAAAAGGCCCAAAGCCCACGTGACATACCTCTATTATCATCCATTTGATAAAACCATCTCCTAAGTTCTAAATCCATGATAAAATAAATCCAAATCAAGCCATATGCCAAATCCCATCAAATCACCCCTAAATTACCAAAATTTTTAAAACCTTTTTCATGAAATTGACCAAACTTTTCCCCAAGCCAAAGGTGAGCCATGAAGCCATGCATGAGCCCCATGGGAGCCATGAGAGCCATGGAATCTACTTTCCACCTCACCAAACAATTAATGGCAAGAGAGGGGATCTCTTTCTTAAACCCTTTTAAACCTTTTTTACCTTAAGCATGTCACACACTAAACCATGCTTAGCTACCTCACCATAGATGGAGACTTCACCACCCCTTCTAAGCTGACCTAAATGATTCCCTCAGCTCAAAATCAGGTCTTGGGGAGGTGCACCAAGCCTATTTCCATGGGTTGAGCCAAACCAAGCCAAAATGAGCCTTCTCCCATTCCATTTAAATCAAACTCCTTTACACATGTCCATGGCCGATTGATTGCACTAAACCCCAGCCACGACCCACCCGAACAAAATGGTGACCGAGTGCCGCGGCCAGCCACCAGGCCGCCGGAAAACACCATGGCCGAGACCTTGGGAGGAGCCAAAAAATTCAATTCTCCCTTGCTGAGCTGCCCCATGCCCAATGGCCACCATGGCTGTTCTTCCCTTGACCTAAGCAGCTGATCCCAAGCCTTAAACCCCCCTGGGAGGCCCTCCACCCTCTCCTATTTAAACCTCACCTCCTCTCGGACATGAGAGGTGCTGAACCAGACCTTACTGAAACCCTGTCAAAATTGCTCCAGACCACTCTCCACACTTAGAGCAGTTGATCCCCAATGACAATTTGCCCAAATCCCCACCAACAGAACCCAATTTCTCAGCCAAAATTCCACCCAAAAATAGGACATCTCCTAATTCTCCACCAAATTCAAATTAAACTCACCCACACCTGCACAAGGTCAAGAGAAGGAGTTCCCCAGTGAAAGCCCCCTCTCCAGGCCATCCATCTGTTCCAGACTCCAAGCTTTGTAATCGGTTGTGGTCGAAATCATATCTCGACAATTCATAAGGCTAAGGGACTTCATCTGGAGCTTGCTTGGACCGAATCGAAGGTGACACAACTCTCAGATCAAAGCTTCACTTCTCTGAGCAAAGGTATGTACTCACTCTTCTTCCCGAGCTTACAGAGATTCTCTATTTAATTTGAGTTAATTTCAATACATGTTTACTGTATGGATGTGTTCGTCTCCTCAAGACGAATCCATAGAGTAGAAGAACATGAAAATCCATTGAGAATCGAGTGAGAAATTAGGGTTAGAAGGTTGACAGTCACGGGTGCACACCAGTTGTAGACGATGACTGGGAGCCGTCTAATCGAGCGTGTATCAAGCGGACGGTCTGGATTGAGCCGGACAGCGCGATGGTACGTGAACCGCGGGGCCCTGGAGCACTGAGTCGGATGGCGGCGCCGAATCAGAAGACGACGCGTGGCCTTTCGGAGCTGCCAAGGATGGCGTGGCGCCGCGTGGATAAGTAGGAAATTAGGGTATTTTTTGATTTATTTAATTCCCTAAACTTCAAAAATGCATAACTTTGTGTAGGAAAATAGAAAAAATAAAATAAAAATACCCTCTTGCTCAGTGAACAGAGGAAAATAATGTGGAAAAGAAATCATGTAATTTCATCAAGTATTTTTTTTTAATTATTTATTTACTCTCTGCACTATTTCAATTCTCCATGCATGTATACAATTCACCATGGCATGAGACCATAGGGCTTTTGAAGCCTCTGAATTGGGGAACATTCCCTGAATTTTCCGAAGTCAGAGGCCACCCCTATGAAGAGTTATTGATTTTTCAATTCTAGGTCACTAATCTGAGTATTTTAATTCCAATAATTAGCATGTTGTGAAATAAATTCTAGGAAAATTTGGTGATGTTCCTTATGACCAGAGGACCCTAGAAAAAAAAGTTTTTGAGTTAACTCACTTGTAATAACACTAATTGTCTTAAACACCCAAAATGGAGCTTTAATTAATTAGAGATAATCATACATCAAATTGACTTGAAATCAATTCTCCACTGACCTTTAGGATCAGAGGAACCCACCATAAAAGTTTGAAGTCAATTGAACTTGGTCTATCAAATGGGTTGACTAAGCCATTTAGTCAAAATTAAACTTCAAAAATTCATAACTTTCAAAATACTTCTCAAAAATTCTCCAAATTAGTTTTGGAGCCTCTCTTATATCAGGGGAATCTAATAAAATTAAAATTGTAATTTTCTAAAAAAGTTTATTTTTTACATTATTTTAATATTTCAATAATTAAAAATAATAAAAATCACAAAAATAATAAAATTCACCAAAATGTCATATTTTGAATTTTAATCATTTAGGAACAAACCTTATATTTTTCTTAAGTCTCTATGATGAGATATTAAATTTTAAAGCCCTAAGGTAATTTTAAAATTAAAAAAATGTATTTTCTAGCATTTCCACTAAAATAATTCTAATAAATCAAAGAAAAATCAGAAAATTATAAAAATTAGTTCTCTGGCTTCCTTGATATCAGAGAGATTTTTGAAAAATATAAAATTTATTTTTCAACCTTTATTGTATTTTTAAATTAATTAATACTCCAAAATTCAAAATAATTATAATAAAAATAATATAATTCAAAAAATCACCAAAATTGGTCCAAGTGGTCCTCTGGTCATTAGGAATGTCCCATAATTTGCTTAGGGACAGAAAATTTCCCTTGGTCATATTATTAAATTTTCCTTGAAAATACCTATTTTCCATCAAAAATAATTCATAAATAAATTAAATACAGAAAAATCACATTTTCTCCTCTAATGTCTTGATTGATATATGAGTGAAGTCACATAAAAATTTCAAATTCATTTAAGCTCAATTTAGTGAGTTATGAAATTAGTAAGTTTAAAGGGCAAAATAGTAATTAAAATTTTAACCTATAATTAAAAATTTTTTTAGGTTTAATTAAAAGGGTGGGTAAAATATTTGATACTAAGTTGATTTTGGATGTTTGAAACTTAGGTAATTAAATGGTAGAAACCTACCAAATAATTTGAAAATAATTAAAATAAACCTTAATTAAATAATTGTTTAAACTTGGAAGAATAAAAAAAAATTGGAATTATTAAAATAGGGATATTATTAGGAAGAGATTTATTTCTTAATTTAAGAATCCCTAAATTAATTACCTCAATAATATTTAATTCCTAATTAAAATGATAATCCAAATTCAAAATTTAAAATGTGAAAAGACTTAATCATTAAATTAAATTAAAATTAAAACATTTAAATTAAATACTTTTAAAATTTCAATTAAATTAATACTTTAACAATTAAAATTAAATCATCCTTAAAGCATAAAAAATAAAATATTAAATTAAAATTAAAAAAGAAAATAAAATTTAAATTTAAATTAAATTAAAATTAAAAATAAAACCAAATTAAAATTTAAATTAAAATTTAAATTTAAAATAAATTAAATTAAATTAAATTTAAATTTAAATTAAATTAAATTTAAATTTAAATTAAATTAAATTAAATTAAATTAAATTAAATCACATTAAATTAAATTAAATTAAAACATATTAAATTAAATTAAATTAAATTAAAAAAATAAAATCAAGTTAAAATAAAATTAAAATTAAATTAAATAATTAAAATTAAATTGAAATTAAAACTAAACCAAATTAAATTAAACTAAAATTAAATTAAATTAAATCGAATTAAATATGACATCACTTAAGACATAAAGAATTCAAAATAAATCTAAAACAACTTGAACACTATTCCAAACTTAAACCCATTAATTAAAATTAAGTCGAATCACAAATCGCTTGAACATCGATTTGCCCTCAAAAGCTCTTGTTGTCATAACTCCTAAACGAGTGTTAAGTGAAGTGTTACTTCACTCATAGGATATTCAAATGTCCTAGTTCACCGAGCAAGATAACAAAACTTAAACTCCGGATGATTAATTCATTTTGTATAATTAAATTCTCTTGGACTTAAAACAATCCTAGAGGTATTGAAAAGATGTTTAAGATTCGTCTTAAGCACTTCCTCGGTATGATAGGATATTTATAAGAACAATTGGACTTAATTGTTCTTTGATGAAGAAAAACGTCCTCGAACCAAAACACGAGAACTCAGACGTCATAGGAGATGACTAGCTATAGGATTAGGAACTTGGTAGAAAACCATAACCCTTTCCATGGCTTTTCCTAGGAACTTGCTTTAAATGCTTAAATATTCTAAATTGTGTTTAAGTGCAGCTTGGGATGACGGGAAGACCCTCCAGGTACGCTTTTATTTTATTGTAATTTACCTTATTGCAAATGCACTTACTTTTCTTGCATGATAAACAACTGTTGCATGAAAACCCACACCTTTAGGATAGTCCCTAAAATTGAAACCAAACTAAATTAAAAGTCATTGCAAGATAAAATTCACCGCCACAACATTTCAAAATATAAAACAACTCAAATTTAATCACAAACAAAACAACAAAACTACAACTACAACTAAATTAAAACGTCTTGTTGGATGATCGGGAATACCTCGGATGATGTAACCTACGTATTGTTAACGGGATTTCCCACGGTCTAAATGAAAGTGTGGAACTCATTCGGTTGAGTTTAGCAAATTCATACGGACTAAGTGAATCCGATAAAAATAACGATGCCGGAAGGATGGAGCAGCGTGGGATCTTAACCGGTGTTGTTATAATCAACTTTAAGATTTGTTTTAATTAAAACATAAAAAAAACACTTGGACTTTAAGATTTCTAAAACCAAACTCTTCTCTTCTCTTTTGATTACAATCTTCTAAAACTAACCCTCTGCAACAACAAGGAGCTCGGAGCATGGTGGGCAGCACGACCATCGTCATCAGCAAAACCTAAGTCTACTTCAGCAAAAGTTTCTTAGAATTAAATAACCAAGCCATAGGATTTCGAGGTAGTTTGCCTAGTGCAACATAAATCTTCAATCTTTTTGTTAGGCATTTGCATTGCAAATTAAGCCCTAACCAGTCTTAGGATTCCGAGGTAGTTGTCCGATACGACATAAATCCTCACATTTTCGAGGCTATTTGTGTGATCACATCATACGGATATAAGTCATAATCAATTAAAATTGGCAAGATCAAAACATTAAATAAACATTAGGACTATCCTAAATTCAAGCCAAACAATAGGATAGTCGGGAAATTACCGAAGTTCGCTTCGAATCTGTAATTTCTCCTACCTTTCTTTTTTTGAATTCCCAAAACAAAATGTTCCAAACTTGATCCATTCCCTATTGAAATTCTAAAATTCAATCAATTGAAAAATTAAACTTTGAGATTCTTTAGAGCAGAATTATTGATTATTATCGAGAGTTTTCTTAAGTGATTCCTGTCATTTAAGATGTAATTAACTATTAGGGCTTGCCCTTATAGGGAATTTTAAGAACCCAGATAATATAAACCCTCCTTAATTTCTTTGCATTAAGCAGGGGAACTTGTCGGCTTATAAAATTGGTTCGCAGACCAAACGGATGTCACAAATCTTCTACTTTATTTAATCGAGCCCCATCACCAAACAGTGTGTTTATTCTTCGGGATAGATATACGGTTTGCAGTGCGATGCTCGTTTATATAAACTATTCGGGATGTGAGATCAGTTTGATTTCATATCTTAAAATCTTCAAATTTAAAAATTATTTTCAAAACCAAATACTACTTTTTCAAATTATTTATTTAAATTTTCGCCGACAATTTCTGTAGGCGACCCCTCTTTTTTAAAACACAACACACAAACCTGAAAATAAGCCGTACAACTTCTGGCGACTCCGCTGGGGAAAATTCCTCTCTCCATTTTAATCAGATAGTTCTGCTTTCAAAAATCGGTAGCGTATCCATGTCCCAGGTGGATCAAACTACCCTTCTTTCCGTTGGAATACTATGTTCATTTCTACGCGTGAACAAGTACGACTAACATTCTCTCGGATTTAGGAGCCTTTGTTTAGACACCCCTAAACGAGAGAGGTTCGAGATCTTTTTACCTCATTTACGAGGTGGAGTGGGCCCCCAATAGGTATTAGTTTAGGAGCGGTCTTGCAGGTCGAGAAGTTTCTACAAGACTTTCTCTTCCTTTTCCAGTTCCTAATCAATTCCTTTTACCCTTCCTATAACTCTCCTTCTTTTAATAATTCTTCGTCCTAACGAACAAATCTTTTCGAAAAACAATTATCTAAATAAATTTTCTTTTAATACCACAAATACACTAAGATAAATGGAAATGTGTTTGGACTCTTTCTTTTGCGTCATAAGTTTTACGATAAGGAGAAGCGCGATTCGAGGACTAAAACTTGGAATCTGCCCTGCAGAAATGGAAGCCCCAAAACTGA
This sequence comes from Papilionanthe hookeriana x Papilionanthe teres, assembly GCA_022702705.1. Lineage (NCBI taxonomy): Eukaryota > Viridiplantae > Streptophyta > Magnoliopsida > Asparagales > Orchidaceae > Papilionanthe > Papilionanthe hookeriana x Papilionanthe teres. The sequence continues at coordinate 140,266,833 of CM040427.1, read as the reverse complement.
TCTTCTCCTTCGTCAACGGACTGGACACTGTTGTGTTCGAGGACGAGCGCCGATAATGGAATCATTCGATTCAGACAAGGATTCGGGGACACCAACATCAAAATCCCAGACGTTACTCTCTTTTCACTCGCAAACAAAGTACCAGAAACTGAGAAGTCGTTGATTGAGTTTAACATCAAGTCAACTCATGAATTCCCTCCTCCGCAAAAGATTCCAGCCGAGAGGAATCTTGTTGTTAGCAAAAGGATCATTGTTGCTACCCCCATTGGTCTAGTCGTCTCGCACCTACCCGGCACGCCGGACTAAAGGGAAGGAAATTCGGAAGCTGTGATGAACTCGTTCTCGTGGAGGGTACAGATCTTCCTGTGAGACCTTCCATTTTTGAAATCGGGTCCAGCCCGAGAATTCCACCACTGACACGGACTCAAAGAAGGAACAGAATTAGAAGAATTGCTAGAGAAGCCAGAGCTGCTGAAGTTGCTTTCCTGGAGGAAATCCGGAAGCGCCGAGTATACACCGCTGCTCGAATACATACCACTTTTGGGAGGAAGTAGGTTCCATCTTCTCTCCGACACAGAGGATGAGGAAAATGTCCGCAAGATTGCTTCTGCATTGCCTCAGCCCGCATATTACAACGACGGCCGTAAGAAAAGGGCTAGAATTATGCCATTTGCTCGTGCATGACACCGATAGAAAAGTTAGCAATGAAAGAAAAATGCCTCGTATCGGAGATTTTAAGAAGGATAGGGCGGGTGCCGACGAATCCCGTCTTGGGGTCGTGAGTGGAACCTCTTATCGCTCAGAGAAAAGCCAAATAAGAGAATGAAAGCTAGTCCACTTTGTCGTTGTTTCGGGACTACAAATTAGGGAGGATACCACCTTCCGGCATTTGGTCGACGGACCATCCGGTCCTAGACCTTCTGTTGCTTAGAAGGATGGTATGGCGTCCCACTACTGGACAATTGAGATTAAAACAACAACTCGAGAAGGAAAGTCTCGTCGGGAGACTTGGGTCGAAGAAAGCGCTACCGCGATGAAGGGGACTCATGAGAAGGAAACCCGACGGTTATCGCATGACAAGCTGCAAGGATGTACAAAAAGACCATTAGAAGATGCTATGGAAAAGCTAAGAGCGATATTCGGCGATTAGCAAGAGAAAGAGAAGAAAAATTCGGAGATGAAGTCGACTCGTCGAGTTCATGGATGATGAATATGCGAGAAATTAACATGGTTGAAACACGAGCTTCGTCGAGCTTCACAAGGTGCTCCTGCGGCCGCGGAAGAGAGGAGCCGAAGTAATGAGGATGCGGCTTCAAGAGAAAGATGATATGATCGCCCGAATGGCAAAAGGATGGAAGAGATGGGCTGCAGCCCTAGCCACTCTCCGGAGTCGGGTTCAACCCCGAAGAGAAACACCCCCGAAGTTATTCACATTGTAGACGGAGGAAAGGAGATTACATCCGTCAACGGGGATGATCAATTAAAAAAGGATGCAACACGAAAGCATGATTCGGAAAAGGATATCAAGAGCATGGTAGAACGGCGGAGTGCGAGAAGCCTTGGCACAATCAATGAGCGGGACATCCATTCGGACGGGTAGACCTTACCCGAAGAATTTGACGCTGTCCAATATTCGAAAGGCTTCGTACCACCTCCGTTCAGAGACCTTTGATGGAACCGAAAACCCTCGGCGGCATGTTGCACATTTTCGTGCCGAGTTGTTGCAATGCGGCGGAAATGATGCTTTACTCTTCAGACAATTTGTCGGCGGCTTTATCGGGGATCGCCTTTGATTGGTATGCGAGGTACCGAACGGTTCGGTGAAAACATTTTCGGAATTAGAGAACCTCTTCATCAAGCGATTTGCCGGAGCTCAGCTCCACATCACTATAGGTGATTTAGTGGTAGAGAAGCAGAAGCCGAACGAAACTTTGGTGGACTACATTCCTCGATGGAGGAATCTAAGTATGAAGTGTGAGCCACAGCTACAAGAACAGCATGCAGTCGGCATTTTACTTAAGAGCATTCATGGCCCGATAGCACTTCTCCTCAAGGGATTTACTATTAAGTCTTTCGAGAAGTTGTTAAGCAAGGCCGGAAGCTTGCAAGAAGAGGCGAAGCAATTAAGTTTCACCGACAAAACGGACAAACGAAGCTCGTGAAAACTTTTGAAAAGAAGTACGGGATCGTCGCAACGATCGATAAAGGCAAGCGACCAATACAAATACCGCGAGAATGGCCGAAGCAAATTCAACAGAATTACCAGCAACCCCGACCCGGCTATCAGTCATCTCAACAGTATGAACAACCGCCTCGTCCACAACATATGTTAAGGGAGCTTCTAAGCAGGGAGTATCCATTCAAGAATGAGGCAGTGCCGAACATGTTCCGTGATCGATGAAGACTCCGGATTTCCAGCCGCCGAGCCTAAAAAACCGGAAGAAGTCGACAAGAAAGGTGATCCCGACTTTTGCCCTTACCACCGGATGCTTGGACACAAGATAGAAGATTGTATTACCTTCAAAAGTTGGCTCAACGACAATCTTCGAAAAGGGAACATAACGATCCGAAGGAATACATGAAGGAACCCCGGAAAGGAGGTTTCGTCGATGTTATCTCAACGGATTTCATTGTTCGATAGATCCCTATGCGGCTCGATGATGGATGGACTACCACTTGGACAAAGTCTTCGAAGAAGATTTTAGATCGCATCCAAACCTCTTCGGTACGAGCCTCAATTCAGAGTTCGAAAGCTGTCAAGTCGGCACTATCACTTGCGATAGAAGAACCACCTCAACGAGAGACGATTGAAGAAAAGAAGAAAATTGATGAAGAAGAAAAGACCGAGACTCTTAAGGCTAGACTAGGGCTGCTTATCCTAGGATAGTTGTTTCCGATTAGGGGGAGAAATCCCTCGAACCTCTGACTTTGTATGATTATCTGCTCACTCCGGTGGGATCTTATAATGATAAGGGTTATGGCGTTGGCTACGTTTTGACTGTTTCTAACGATTACGTCAACCTAGTCCGGACGTCGATTCCGATACAAATAATAATTCTCAAATCATACACAATCTCGACAATCACAATGACAAACAAGACATCCACCAAGGAGGATACGAGAGTTCAACAAGCAATGAATCTATTTGCGAGTTTCGAGGAGCTCCAGTCACAATAGAGTTAGAGCCTTCAGACTCTGAAGCTAATCCAGAAGAACCTGTCATTCCGATTCAGGAGAAGACACCAGCAAACTCAATACTAGATTCAGGAGAAATTACAGAAGTCAACTTAAGAAGTGGAAGAGTTCTACCTCCGAGAATGGGTCCAAAGGACAAAGGAAAGTAGGTGGTTGTTCATTCAGGAAGAACCAACCCCGGCAGAAGAAATACCCATTCGGGAAGAAATCGAGTCACATGGAAATAATGTGGACTACAACGTGCTAGCCCATCTTAGGAAACTACCAGCCAAACTAAGCATCTACGACCCTCTCATCTTATCAAAGGAGATGAGAGTAGCTCTGATCAAGGCCTTGCTTGATCTAGAAATTTGCTTAGCTCAAATGACCAGAAATTCCTCAGATGAGGTTTGCTCGTTAAAGGAACAGTGAGGTGTTACCTTCATGAACAATGAACACCTACTTGGGATAGAAGACCACAACCGACCGTTTTACATTTCAGTTACAATTAGGATGTTTACACTCTCCAGAGTATTGGTGGATCCAGGAGCATCAATCAATATAATGAATCTTTGAACGCTAGCATACTTGGAAATTGATGCTCGCGAGCTCGAAGCGGACAAAATGTTATTAAGAGGATTCGACCGAGAAAGGAGAAAGAGCCCTCGTATCAATAACACTCGTTAATGAAGACCGGTGACTTAGCGAAGACAACCGCGAAATTTTACATAATTGATTCAGAAACTTCATTCAACGCTCTACTGGGCCGACCATGGATACATGAGAACCGGATGATACCATCATCTCTACATCAGTGCATCAAATACTACGATGAAGGGTAACAGTGCATCAAAGGTGACTTACAACCGTTCTCCGTACATGAAATTGGAATCCATGAAGATGCAGCTTATTACGCCCCTCCGAAGAAAACAATCTCCTCCAGAGATACTATAACAAATGAAGCAAAGGAAGTTCAGGACAACGAAGAACCTGAAGTTCTAGTCCAACAGTCACTCGCCACTCCCTTACGGCGAGATGGTGAAGGTTTCTCCACAACTCGCATCCGAGGTCGAGGCCGGGGACGAGGTCGTGGCAGAGACGTTAAGACAGTTGGACAGAGGAAACCAGCCATCAATGTTGATTGGTAAGACAATTCTGAAGAAGAAAAAGAGATCAAGCAAGAAGCAGCGACAATAAGTCGGAAGAAGCTGCAATTCAGGATCTCTCTCGAAGAAGAAAAGAATGAGGAATATAAATCAATGTACGAGAAGATTAACCACTATGTACATACTATGACCCTGACCCCGATCCATTCTAATAAGATCGAGGGTATGGTGGTCAAAGAGGTACGTAGTGGCGGTCAAAGCCCATCAAATTCTACCGTGGTGCTCCTTCCTCCAAAGCTGAAAATAATGTACAATTTGAAGATGTCACTTCTTCGAATTAATGGAATTGTTTTTGAGTGGTACTCTCCCCGTGTTCAAAATTTAATTCGGCGTGGTTTCTTACCTCGACAATGGACAAAAGGTCAATCACAACATTTTGAAAAATTATGGAATAACTCCGGTCATCCACCCAATTCAAAGCATGGTCTTGGATTCGGCACAGTAAGATCAGTTGACGATACTGAATTTTGCTTGGTTGTCACTTGCGAGTCTAATGAAAACTACATGGAAACTACAGAAGAACTTGAAAATTTACAAATTGGAAACGCTCCACCAAAGTTCGAAGAAGAGATCAAATCTACAATAGATGAGTTAACGGAAGTTAACTTAGGTACTAGCGAAAAGCCTAGACCTACCTTTGTTAGCTCCTTACTCGATAAAGAAGACTCAGAAGAAATAATCAAGTTATTAATGGAATTTAAAGACTCGTTTTGCTTGGAGCTATGATGAGATGCCGGGGATTAGCTCCAGAGGTCGCTGTCTATAAGCTAGGAGTGGATCCTACCACGTTCCGGTCGAGCGAGGTCCCGAGAAGAATGTGTCTAGAAATCGAACAACAAGTCATAGCTGAAGTTAAAAAGCTAATAGACGCTAAATTTGTCCGTGAAGAACAATACCCGACTTGGCTAGCCAATGTGGTACCGATCAGGGAAGAAGAATGGTCGGATCGGGATTTGTGTGGATTTCGGAGACTTAAACAAGGCATGTCCAAAAGATGAATTCCCTCTGCTGATCCCGGAATTAATGATCGACATTGCTTCAACACATGAAATATTCTCATTCATGGATGGATCTTCAGGATACAACCAGATAAAAATGGCTCCAGAAGATGAAAAACTTACAGCATTCAAAACGCCGAGGGGAGTATATTGCTACACAGTGATGCCATTCAGACTGAAGAATGCAGGAGCAACATACCAGAGAGCGACAAGAATTTTTGATGATCTCATTCACAATCAAGTCGAGTGCTATGTGGATGATGTGGTCATCAAAAGCAAAGTAAAGGAAAACCACCTGCATGATTTGAGAATTGTTTTCGAACGATTAAGACAATTTAACCTTAAGATGAATCCCTTAAAATGCGCCTTCGGCGTCACCTCCGGGAAATTCTTAGGATTTGTTGTCCGACATCGTGGAATTGAAATCGACCCGAAAAAGATTAAAGCTATCTTAGAAATGCCGCCTCCCAAAACCTTAAAACAAGTACGATCTTTTCAAGGGAAGCTGGCATATCTTCGACGCTTTATCTCGAACTTGTCAGGTAGGTGTCAGCCTTTCTCGACATTAGTTAAAAAGGACGCCAAATATATTTGGGAAGAGAAATGCCAGAAGGCCTTTGAGGACATTAAACAATATTTAATGACACCTCCTGTCTTAGCAGCCCCAGTCTCAGGTAGGCAGTTGATCCCTAGTGACAATTTGCCCTAATCCCCACCAACAGAACCCAATTTCTCAGCTAAAATTCCACCAAAAAACAGGACATCTCCCAATTCTCCACCAAATTCAAATTAAACTCACCCACACCTGCACAAGGTCAAGAGAAGGAGTTCCCTAGTGAAAGCCCCCTCTCCGAGGCCACCCATCCGTTCCGGACTCGAAGCTTTGTAATCGGTCGTGGTCGAAATCATACTGGACAATTCACCGGAGCCAAGGGACTTCATCTGGAGCTTCCTTGGACCCAATCGAAGGTGACACAACTCTCAGATTGAAGCTTCACTTCTCTAACTAAAGGTATGGACTCACTCTTCTTCCCGAGCTTACAGAGATTCTCTATTTAATTTGAGTAAATTTCAATACATGTTTACCGTATGGATGTGTTCGTCTCCTCAAGACGAATCCATAAAGCATAAGAACATGAAAATCCGTTGAGAATCGAGTGAGAAATTAGGGTTAGAAGGTTGACGGTCACGGGTGCACACCAGTCGTAGACGATGACTGGGAGCCGTCGGATCGAGCGTGTATCGAGCGGACGGTCTGGATTGAGCCGGACAGCGCGATGGTACGTGAACCGTGGGGCCCTGGAGCGCTGAGTCTGATGGCGGCGCCGAATTAGAAGACGACACGCGGCGTTTCGGAGCTGCCGACGATGGCGTGGCGCCGCGTGGATAAGTAGGAAATTAGGGTATTTTTTGATTTATTTAATTCCCTAAACTTCAAAAATGCATAACTTTGTGTAGGAAAATCAGAAAAATAAAATAAAAATACCCTCTTGCTCGGTGAACGAGAGGAGAATAATGTGGAAAAGAAATCATGTAATTTCATCGAGTATTTATTTTTAATTATTTATTTACTCTCTGCACTTATTTCGATTCTCCATGCATGTATACAATTCACCATGACATGAGACCATAGGGCTTTTGAAGCCTCCGAATTTGGGAACATTCCCTGAATTTTCCAAAGTCGAGGCCCCCTATGAAGAGTTATTGATTTTTCAATTCTAGGTCACTATTATGAGTATTTTAATTCCAATAATTAGCATGTTGTGAAATAAATTCTAGAAAAATTTGGTGTTATTTCTTATGACCAGAGGACCCTAGGAAAATTGGTTTTTGAGTTAACTCACTTGTAATAACCCTAATTGGCTTAAACACCCAAAATGGAGCTTTAATTAATTAAAGCTAATCATACATCAAATTGACTTGAAATGAATTCTCCACTGACCTTTAGGATCAGAGGAACCCACCATAAAAGTTTGAAGTCGATTGGACTTGGTTAGCTCATCGAATGGGTTGACTAAGCGATTTAGTCAAAATTAAACTTCAAAAATTCATAAATTTCAAAATACTTCTAAAAAATTCACCAAATTGGTTTTGGAGCCTCTTTGATATCAGAGGAATCTATGAAAATTAAAATTGTAATTTTCTAAAAAAGTTGATTTTTTACATTATTTTAATATTTTAATAATTAAAAAATAATAAAAATAATAAAAATAATAAAATTCACCAAAATGTCATATTTTGAATTTTAATCATTTAGGAACAAACCCCATATTTTTCTTAAGTCTCTATGATGAGATATTAAATTTTAAAGCCCTAAGGTAATTTTAAAATTAAAAAAATGTATTTTCTAGCATTTCCACTAAAATAATTCTAGTAAATCAAAGAAAAATTAGAAAATTATAAAAATTAGTTCTCTGGCTTCCTTGATATCAAAGAGATTTTTGAAAAATATAAAATTCATTTTTCAACCTTTATTTTATTTTTAAATTAATTAATACTCCAAAACATAAAATAATTATGATAAAAATTATATAATTCAAAAAATCACCAAAATTGGTTCAAGTGGTCCTCTGGTCATTAGGAATGTCCCATAATTTTCTTAAGGACAGAAACTTTCCCTTGTTCATATTATTAAATTTTCCTTGAAAATCCCTATTTTCCATCAAAAATAATTACATAAACGAATTAAATACAGGAAAATCACATTTTCTCCTCTAATGTCTTGATTGATATATGAGTGAAGTCACATAAAAATTTCAAATTCTTTTAAGCTCAATTTAGTGAGTTATGAAATTAGTAAGTTTAAAGGGCAAAATAGTAATTAAAATTTTAACCTATAATTAAAAATTTTTTAGGTTTAATTAAAAGGGTGGGTAAAATATTTGATACTAAGTTGATTTTGGATGTTTGAAACTTAAGTAATTAAAGGGTAGAAACCTACCAACTAATTTGAAAATAATTAAAATAAACCTTAATTAAATAATTGTTTAAACTTGAAAGAATAATAAAAAAAATTGGAATTATTAAAATAGGGATATTATTAGGAAGAGATTTATTCTTTAATATAAGAATCCCTAAATTAATTACCTCAATAATATTTAATTCTTAATTAAAATGATAATCCAAATTCAAAATTTAAAATGTTAAAAGACTTAATCATTAAATTAAATTAAAATTAAAACATTTAAATTAAATCCTTTTAAAATTTAAATTAAATTAATACTTTAACAATTAAAATTAAATCATCCTTAAAGCATAAAAAATAAAATATTAAATTAAAAAATAAAATAAAATAAAATTTAAATTTAAATTAAATTAAAATTAAAATTAAAACCAAATTAAAATTTAAATTAAAATTTAAATTTAAATTAAATTAAATTAAATTTAATTTAAATTTAAATTAAATTAAATTAAATTAAATTAAATTAAATCACATTAAATTAAATTAAATTAAAACATATTAAATTAAATTAAATTAAATAAAAAAAATAAAATCGAAGTTAAAATAAAAATAAAATTAAATTAAATAAATAAAATTAAATTAAAATTAAAAGCTAAACCAAATTAAATTAAACTAAAATTAAATTAAATTAAATCGAATTAAATATAACATCACTTAAGACATAAAGAATTCAAAATAAATCTAAAACAACTTGAACACTATTCCAAACTTAAACCCATTAATTAAAATTAAGTCGAATCACAGATCACTTGAACATCGATTTGCCCTCAAAAGCTCTTGTTGTCATAACTCCTAAATAGAGTGTTAAGTGAAGTGTTACTTCACTTATAGGATATTCAAATGTCCTAGTTCACTGAGCAAGATAACAAAACTTGAACTCCTGGATGATTAATTCATTTTGTATAATTAAATTCTCTTGGACTTAAAACAATCTTAGAGGTATTAAAAAGATGTTTAAGATTCGTCTTAAGCACTTCCTCAGTATGATAGGATATTTATAAGAACAATTGGACTTAATTGTTCTTTAATGAAGAAAATCGTCCTCAAACCAAAACACAAGAACCTATACGTCATAGGAGATGACTAGCTATAGAATTAGGAACTTGGTAGAAAACCATAACTCTTTCCATGGCTTTTCCTAGGAACTTGCTTTAAATGCTTAAATATTCTAAATTGTGTTTAAGTGCGGCTTGGGATGACGGGAAGACCCTCAGGGTACGCTTTTATTTTATTGCAATTTACCTTATTGCAAATGCACTTACTTTTCTTGCATGATAAACAATCGTTGCTTGAAAACCCACACCTTTAGGATAGTCCCGAAAATTGAAACCAAACTAAATTAAAAGTCATTGCAAGATAAAATTCACTGCCACAACATTTCAAAATATAAAACAACTCAAAATTTAATCACAAACAAAACAACAAAACTACGACTACAACTAAATTAAAACGTCTTGTTGGATGATCGGGAATACCTCGGATGATGTAACCTACGTGTTGCTAACGGGATTTCCCACAGTCTAAATGAAAGTGTGGAACTCATTTAGTTGAGTTTAGCAAATTCATACGGACTAAGTGAATCCGATAAAAATAACGATGCGGAAGGATGGAGCCGTGGGATCTTAACAGGTGTTGTTATAATCAACTTTAAGATTTGTTTTAATTAAAACATAAAAAAAACACTTGGACTTTAAGATTTCTAAAACCAAACTCTGCTCTTCTCTTTTGATTACAATCTTCTAAAACTAACCCTCTGCAACAACAAGGAGCTCGGAGCATGGTGGGCAGCACGGTCATCGTCATCAGCAAAACCTGAGTCTACTTCAGCAAAAATTTCTTAGAATTAAAAAACCAAGCCATAGGATTTCGAGGTAGTTTGCCTAGTGCAACATAAATCCTCAATCTTTTTGTTAGGCATTTGCATTGCAAATTAAGCCCTAACCAGTCTTAGGATTCCGAGGTAGTTGTCCGATACGACATAAACCCTCACATCTTCGAGGCTATTTGTGTGATCACATCATACGAATATAAGTCTTAATAAATTAAAATTGGCAAGATGAAAACATTAAATAAACATTAGGACTTTCCTAAATTCAAGCCAAACAATAGGATAGTCTTGAAATTACAGAAGTTCGCTTCGAATCTGTAATTTCTCCTACCTTTCTTCCTTTGAATTCCCAAAACAAAATGTTCCAAACTTGATCCATTCCCTATTGAAATTCTAAAATTCAATCCCTTGAAAACTTAAACTTTGAGATTCTTGAGAGCAGAATTATTGATTATTATCGAGAGTTTTCTTAAGTGATTCCCGTCATTTAAGATGTAATTAATTATAGGGGCTTGCCCTTATAGGGAATTTTAAGAACCCAGGTAATATAAACCCTGCTTAATTTCTTTGCATTAAGCAGGGGAACTTGTCGGCTTATAAAATTGGTTCGCAGACCAAACGGATGTCACAAATCTTCTAGTTTATTTAATCGAGCCCCATCACCAAACAGTGTGTCTATTCTTCGGGATAGATACACGGTTTGCGGTGTGATGCTCGTTTATATAAACTATTCGGGATGTGAGATCAGTTTGATTTCATATCTTAAAATCTTCAAATTTAAAAATTATTTTCAAAACCAAATACTACTTTTTCAAATTATTTATTTAAATTAAAAATTTGCTGACAATTTCTGTAGGCGAACCCTCTTTTTTAAAACACAACACACAAACCTGAAAATAAGCCGTACATGGACTTAAGTTAGGTTATATTTGAGTTTAGGTTCGGTTCAATATGGGTTGAACCTAAGGTTTAGGTTAATTTGAGTTCAAGTTGGATTGGACTCAAGTTATGTTTAAGTTTAGGTTAGGTTCAATGTGGGTTGAACCTAAGGTTTAGGTTAACTTGAGTTCAAGTTGGATTGGACTCAAGTTAGGTTATGTTTGAATCTAATTCAATGTTTGAGTTTAGGTTAGGTTCAATGTGGTTTGAACCTAAGGTTTAGGTTAACTTGAGTTAAACTTGGATTGGACTCAAGTTATGTTTGAGTTTAGATTAGGTTCAATATGGGTTGAACCCAAGGTTAGGTTAACTTGAGTTCAAGTTGGATTGGACTCCAGTTAGGTTATATTTGAGTTTAGGTTATATTGGACTTGGACTAAAGGTTGGATTTGAGTTTAATTAAACCTTAGTTGATTAAGGTTTAATAATTAATTAAGTCTAATGTGGTAGACTTAATTAGAATTCGTGTTTGATTAAGTCTTACTTGGTTAAGATTTAATAGTTTAATTAGGTCTAATGAGTTAGACTTAATTAGAGTTTATGTTTGATTAAACCTTAGTTAGTTAAGGTTCAATGGTTTAATTAGGTCTAATGGGTTAGACCTAATTAGAGTTTAGGTCTGATTAAGTCTAATTTAATTAAGACTTAATGGATTAATTAGGTCTATGGGTTAGCCCTAATTAGAGTTTAAGTTTGATTAAACCTTAGTTAGTTAAGGTTTAATGGTTTGAGTTAGGTCCAATGGGTTAGACTTAATTAGAGTTTAGGTCTGATTAAGTCTAATTTAGTTAAAACTTAAAGGTTTAATTAGGTCTAAGTGTTAGACCTAATTAGAGTTTAAGTTTGATTAAACCTTAGTTAGTTAAGGTTTAATGGTTTAATTAGGTCTAATGGGTTAGACCTAATTAGGGTTTATGTTTGATTAAACCTTAGTTAGTTAAGGTTTAATGGTTTTATTAGGTCTAATGGATTATACCTAATTAGGGTTTAGGTTTGCCTTAAACCTAATGTGTAAGGAAGTTAATTAAGTTTAATATGTCTTTAAACTTAATTAAAGGTTTGGTTTTGATTAATTAAGTCTAATATGTCCTTAAACTCAATTAAAAGGGTTTGATTTTGATTAGTTAAGTTTAATATGTCCTTAAACTTGATTAAAAGTGTTGATTTTTGTATTAAACCTAATTTAGGTAAGGTTTAATGGGTTAATTAAGTTTAATATGTCCTTAAACTTAATTGAAGATTTGATTTTGGTTAATTACGTTTAATATGTCCTTAAACTTAATTAAAAATTTAATTTTTGTATTAAACCTAATTTAGGTAAGGTTTAATGGGTTAATTAAGTTTAATATGTCCTTAAACTTAATTAAAGAGTTTTGATTTTGGTTTAATATATCCTTAAACCTAATTAAGAGAGTTTAGTTTTGGATAATTAAGTTTAATATGTCCTTAAACTTAATTAAAGAGTTTTGATTTTGGTTGATTAAGTTTAATATGTCTTTAAACTTAATTAAGAGAGTTTAGTTTTGGTTAATTAAGTTAAATATGTCTTTAAACCTAATTAAAGAGTTTTGATTTTGGTTGATTAAGTTTAATGTCTTTAAACTTAATTAAGAGAGTTTAGTTTTGGTTAATTAAGTTTAATATGTCTTTAAACCTAATTAAAATTTAATTTTTGTATTTATACCAAATTTAAGTAAGGTTAATAAGTTAATTAAGCTTAATTTGTCTTTAAACTTAATTAAAAGGTTTGATTTTGGTTAATTAAGTTTAATATGTCTTTAAACTTAATTAAAATTTAATTTTTATATTAAACCTAATTTAAGTAAGGTTTAATGGGTTTAAATGTTATTTTAAATCTAGTTAAGTCTAATTTGATCATTTTAGACTTAAGTGAAGTTTATCATTAGTCTATCATAGACTAGAACCATTTTCCAACTTAGATTGTTGATAAAAATAGGTTAAATTCATAAAGGGTTATTTTTAGGATTAAAATTATTTAATTAATAAAGAATTTCAGCCCTAAATTTCAAAATACCATTCAAAATAATTTCTATGAGTTAGAAATAGTTTTCGTAGGGTTATTGTCTGTTGCCCTATCATTTCTAACCATTTGCATTTTATCTTTCTCAATTTTCAATTTTTATAATTATTATTTGAAATAATTACAAAGAAACTTGAAAATTAAAGAAAGGTGTCTTAAACATGTTTTCTGTCCTTGAAAAAATTATGCAAGATCCCTATGAACATAAGGATAAATGCCTCAAAGTTTCATATTTTTTTTATTTATAAATAATTTTTAATAATTAAAATACTCCAGAGAGTATTTAATTAATTAAAAATTAAATACTGAGAACAAAATTATGATTTTGGTCTCATAATTTTCTCCTCTTCAAGAGCTTTCCAGAGGTATTTTTATTTTATTTTTATGACCTCTAGATCAAAAGATATGGATTTTTGAAGTTTTTAAGGTTTTAATATATTTTTTTATTAAATCCCGCCGCCAAACTCACCGCCGTTCAACGCGTGTCCTCGTACGCGTCTAACGAGCGGGAGGATCTGCTGCGGCCAGCCGAACAACGGATACCTCTGGGGGAAGATCAGTGCCGTCCGTTCCTAAAACGCGGGATCGAACGACTGAGAAAAATGGCCGAATATTCAAAAATTTTCGAACCATTAAACTTCAAACATCAATATCTCACTCATTTCTTAATGAAATTGAGTGATTTTTTTTTAAATGATCATTTGGATGAGAAGTATCCATCCATATGGTGATGATACACTTCTGGGCAAGTATAGCACATGATATATCGAAAATACAAATTATTTTGTAAAGAAAAATTCCATACCTTTGCCACAAGTAAATCAAGCTAGATCAGACCTTATGGTTGCCTTCTAGGACTCCAATGGAAGTTTATTGCTGTAGCAATTTGATCCAGAAGTCGGGCTTAGGGGAGAATTTTGAAGAAGTACCTAATTTGGGCTGTTTTTCAAATTTGATCAAATTGGCTCAAATAGGCTCAATCTATGGCTTTGATTTGATCCTAATGGATTGCTAAGACTCTTAGGAAGAGTTCTTATGTTGGGGGTCAGAGTATTTGGGCAGCCTATGGGTCTCCCTAATTTTTTTTCTCCTCCTTTGCTAGGCTCGGGTATGGGCTTCTTTTATAGCCAAGGGGAGGCCATGGTTTAGCTTAGGTTGTTGTAGGGGAGTAGTTATCTCCCCTATCAGTCCATTGGATGAAGAAATCGGCAGAGGATATGCATGGCTCCTTCTCCCTTGGCTTTCCATGACGATTTCCTTTGCTTTGTCTCTCCCCCATTGGCTTATGTAAGAGGTGCATGGTGAGCTGCCTCTATCCTTCTTAGGGAGCTTACACATCATCTCTTAAGCTTGGCAAATGGTGACACACAAGCTTATCCCTCATCATTCCTTCTAACCATGGTGAGGGGGGGGGTTCATGCATGGTTTTCCTTCCATTGGGTATCTTGGGAGGTGGGAGATGGGGCCTCATGTTGGCCGGCCACCTCATGGCTAAATGAAGCCTAGGGTGAAGGAGGAAGAGACACCTCACCCCATGCATCATGATGGGTGCTAACCCATGGCTTAGTGGTTTTAAAGTGGGCTTAATTATGTGTTAATTATGCTCTAAGATGAGTTCAACCTAACTAATTATGAGAAGGTTATGTGTCATTTCTTTTCTTTCTTAATTCCTATTTTAATTAATTATTTTATTAACTAAAATTGTTGGAAAATGTTTTATTAATCAAATTATTAATTGAAAATAATTTCAATTTAATTAATTGATTAATTTTATCATTTTTGTCATTTTATGATTTTAATTTAATTTTTATTTTAATTAATTATGTCATTTAATTAAAATATTGAAAATTAAATCATTAATCATTTTAATTAATCAAAATAATTTTGAAATTAATTATTTGATTAATTTTGGTATTTTTATTTCATTTTTATCTATTTTAGTCAAAATAGATAGGTGTTGACCAATTTTAACCTATGTTGACCCAAGTCTGCCCAAATTGATCATATTAATTTTAAAATGTACAGTATTTGTGATTTTGTCATTGTAGGGTTTTAAATGTGTCATAGGGTGAAAGGGTTGACTTATGGGTAAACAAGGTTGGTCATTGGGTTTGGTCTGACCATTTTGACCAATGTTGACTTTTTAGGTCATAAGGTTGATCTATGGGGCCAACAGGGCTGGTTATTAGGCTTGATTTGACCATTTTGACCAATGTTGACTTTTTAGGTCATAAGGGTGACCTATGGGGTCAACAGGGTTGGTCACTGGGTCTGGTTTGACCATTTTGACCAAAGTTGACTCTTTAGGTCATAAGGTTAACCTATGGGCTCAACAGGGTTGGTCACTGAGTCTAGTTTGACCATTTTAACTAAAGTTGACTTTTTAGGTCAAAAGGTTGACCTATGGGGTCAACAGGGTTGGTCATTGGGTCTGGTTTGACCATTTTGACCAAAGTTGACTTTTTAGGTCATAAGGTTGACCTATGGGGTCAATTGGGTTGGTCACTGGGTCTGGTTTGACCATTTTGATAAAATTTGACTTTTTAGGTCATAAGGATGTCCTATGGGGTCAACTGTGGTTGGTCATTTAGGTCCGTTTGACCATTTTGACCAAAGTTGACTTTTTAGGTCGAAAGGTTGACTATGGGGTCAACGGGGTTGGTCATCGGGTCCGGTTTGACCATTTTGACCAAAGTTGACTTTTTAGGTCATAAGGTTGACTTATGTGGGTCAACAGGGTTGGTCATTGAGTCTAGTTTGACCTGATGTTGACAAATGTTGACTTTTTAGGTCGTAAGGTTGACCTATGGGGTCAACAGGGTTGTTCATTAGGTCTGGTTTGACCATTTTGACCAATGTTGACTTTTTAGGTCATAAGGTTGACCTATGGGGACAATAGGGTTGATCACTAGGTTTGGTTTGACGATTTTGACCAATGTTGACTTTTTAGGTCATCAGGGTGACCTATGGGGTCAACAGGGTTGGTCACTAGGTCTTGTTTGACCATTTTGACCAAAGTTGACTTTTTAGGTCAAAAGGTTGACCTATGGGGTCAACAAGGTTAGTCACTAGGTCTGGTTTGACCATTTTAACCAAAGTTTGGTTTGACTATTTTGACCAAAGTTGACTTTTTAGGTCAAAAGGTTGAACTATGGGGTCAACAAAGTTGGTCACTTGGTCTGGTTTGACCATTTTGACAAAAGTTGACTTTTTAGGTCATAGGGTTGACCTATGGGGTCAACAGGGTTGGTCACTGGGTCTGGTTTGACCATTTTGACCGAGTTGACTTTTTAGGTCATAAGGTTGACCTATGGGGTCAACAGGGTTGGTCACTGGGTCTAGTTTGACCATTTTGACCAAAGTTGAGTTTTTAGGTCAAAAGGTTGACCTATGGGGTCAACAGCGTTGGTCAATGGGTCTGGTTTGACCATTTTGACTAAAGTTGACTTTTTAGGTCATAAGGTTGACCTATGGGGTCAACAGGGTTGGTCACTAGGTCTGGTTTGACCAATGTTGACTAATGTTGACTTTTTAGGTCATAAGGTTGACCTATGGGGTCAACAGGGTTGGTCATTTGGTCTGGTTTGACCATTTTGACCAATGTTGATTTGTTAGGTCATAAGTTTGACCTATGGGGTAAACATGGTTGATCACTAGGTTTGGTTTGACGATTTTGACCAATGTTGAGTTTTTAGGTCATAAGGGTGACCTATGGGGTCAACAGGGTTGGTCAGTGGGTCTGGTTTGACCATTTTGACCAAAGTTGACTTTTTAGGTCAAAACGTTGACCTATGGGGTCAACGAGGTTAATCACTAGGTCCGGTTTGACCATTTTGACCAAAGTTGACTTTTTAGGTCATAAGGTTGACTATGGGGTCAACGGTGTTGGTCATCTGGATGCGGTTTGACCATTTTGACCAAAGTTGACTTTTAGGTCATAAGGTTGACCTATGGGGTCAACGGGGTTGGTCACTTGGTCCGGTTTGACCATTTTGGCCAAAGTTGACTTTTTAGGTCAAAAGGTTGACTCATGGGGTCAACGGGGTTGGTCACTGGGTCCGGTTTGACTATTTTGACCAAAGTTGACTTTTAGGTCATTAGGTTGACTATGGGGTCGACGGTGGTTGGTTACTAGGTCTGGTTTGACCAATGTTGACTAATGTTGACTTTTTAGGTCATAAGGTTGACCTATGGGGTCAACAGGGTTGGTCATTAGGTATGGTTTGACCATTATGACCAATGTTGACTTTTTAGGTCATAAGGCTGACCTATGGGGTCAACAGGGTTAGTCACTAGGTTTGGTTTGACCATTTTGACCAATGTTGACTTTTTAGTTCATAAGGGTGACCTAGGGGGTCAACAGGGTTGGTCACTGGGTATGGTTTGACCATTTTGACGAAAGTTGACTTTTTAGGTCACAAGGTTGACCTATGGGGTCAACAGGGTTGGTCACTGGGTCTGGTTTGACCATTTTGACTAAAGTTAACTTTTTAGGTCAAAAGATTGACCTATGGGGTCAACAGGGTTAGTCATTAGGTCTGGTTTGACCAATTTGACCAAAGTTGACTTTTTTGGTCATAAGGTTGACCTATGGGGTCAACAGGGTTGGTCACTGTGTCTGATTTGATCAATTTGACCAAAGTTGACTTTTTAGGTCATATGGTTGACCTATGGGGTCAACAGGGTTGGTCACTGGGTCTGGTTTGACTATTTTGACCAAAGTTGACTTTTTAGGTCAAAAAGTTGACCTATGGGGTCAACAAGGTTGGTCATTAGGTCTGGTTTGACCAATTTGACCAAAGTTGACTTTTTAGGTCAAAATGTATTGTCTCATTATAAATGAGGTCAACAGTTGCAATTGTTGTTTTGTTGTTCTGTTTGTGATTAAATTTTGAGTTGTTTTATATTTTGGAATGTTGTGGCGGTGAATTTTATCTTCCGGTGACTTTTAATTTAGTTTTGGGTTTCGGTTCGGGGACTATCCTAAAGGGTTTGGTTTTCATGCAACGATCTTTTTTAACATACAAGAAAAAGTAAAGTACAGTGCATGTAAGTAAATTACAATAAAGTAAATTGCAATAAAATAAAAGCGTACCTGGAGGGTCTTCCCGTCATCCCAAGCTGCACTTAAAACACATGTTAAGGCATTTAAATATTTCAACAAATACCTAGATGAAGATAAGGGACATGTTTTGGTTGTCTACCAAGATCCTAGTTCTATAACTAGTCATCTCCTATGATGTCTAGGTTCTTGTGTTTTGTTTAAGAATAATTTTCTTCATCAAAGAACAATTAAATTCAATTGTTCTTCTTAAACATCTCGTCATATTGAGAAAGTGCTTAGGACGAGTCCTAAACATCTTTTCAATACTTTCGAGATTATTTTGAGTCCAAGTAAATTTAGTTGCACAAGTGAATTAATCATCTAGGGGTTTAGTTAAGCTTTGTCTCTTGCTGAGTGAACTTGGGCATTTGATTACCTGATGAATGAAGTGACATCTCACTTAATACTCTATTTAAGAGTTATAATAATTAAAGCCTTTAGGGGCAAGTTGGTTTGTTGAGAATTTTAATCATTCTTAATTTGAAGTTAGAGTTAATGGTTTAAAGTGATTTAGCTTAATTATGAGGTTTTAATTAATAATTTTACGTTTGGAATAGTGTTCAAATTAAATTTTGGTTTAAATCTTTATACTTTAAGTGATCTTAATATTTTAAATTTGTTTTACTTTTATTATTGAATGATGTTAATTTAATTTAATTTAAATTTGATTTAATTTAATTTAATTTAATTTAATTTAAATATTTTTTAATTTAACTTAATTTTTAAAATGTTAATTTAATTTAATTTTTACTTAATTTAATTTAATTTAATTTAATTTAATTTAATTATTAAATTATTTAATATTTTGAACTTTTCTTTAATTTAAGGGTTATTTATTTTTAATTTTTAATTTACTTAGTTTGGATTATCATTTTAATCTTAATTAAGAGTTAAATATTATTGGAGTGATTTATTTAGGGATTGTTTTTATTAAAGGATTAATATCCTCTCAAATTATATCCCTTTTTTTAATAATTCAAATTTTCATTAATCTTCAAAAATTTAAATTGTTTAAATAATTAAAGTTTCATTTTTGTTCATTAAAAGTGATTAATGGGTTCCTACCCTTTTAATTTCCCAAAGTTTCAATCATCCAAGAAAGATAAAATCAAATATTTTACCCTCCATTTTAATTAAACCTAAAATTTTAATTAAGGAGTTAAAGTTCTTTAATTACCTTTATGCCTTTTTAGGCTTATTTATTTCATAACTCACTAAATTGAGTTCAAATGAACTTGAAATTTTTAAGTCACCTCAGTCACATGTCAATTAAGACATTAGAGGAGAAAATATGATTTTTCTGAATTTAATTTATTTATATGATTATTTTTAGTGAAAAATAAGGGATTTCAAGGAAAATTCAACAATATGACCAAAGTAAGGTTTCTGTCCTTAAGAAAATTATGGGATGTTCCTAATTACCAGAGGACCACTTGGATAAATTTTGGAGATTTTTTAAATTATATTTTATTTATTATAATTATTTTGAGTTTTAGAGTATTAATTAATTATAAAATAAAATTAAAGTTGAAAAATGGATTTTATATTTTTTTAAATCTCTCTGACCTCAAGGAGTTCAGAGAAACAAATTTTACAATTTTCTGATTTTTCTTTAATTTATTGGAATTAATTTAGTAAAAAGGTTAGAAAATACATTTTTTTAATATTAAAAATTGTTTTAAGCATTTAAAATTCAATATATTTACTTTGAGACTTGAGAAAAATATTTAGTTTGTTCCTAAGTGATTAGGAATCAAAATATGAAATTTTTATGATTTTTAATATTTTTGTGATTTTATTATTTTTTAATTATTTAAATATTAAAATATGATTAAAAATGAAAAATTTTAGAAACTTCCAGTTTTAATTTTTATAAACTTCTCTGATATCAGAGAGCCCACAAAACCAATTTGGTGATTTTTTGAAATGTATTTTTGGAATTATGGATTTTTAAAGTTTAATTTTAATCATGTGGCTTAATTAATTCATTTAGTGGGGCTAAACATTTCCGATTGACTTCAAATTTTTATATGAGGTTCCTCTGATCCTAAAGATCAGAGGAGAATTATTTTTAAGTTATTTTAATGTGTGGTTAACCCTAATTAATTAAAGTTCAGTTTTGAGTAATTAGGCCTATTAGGGTTATTCTTAGTGAATTAACTCAAAATATAATTATCCTAGGGTGCTCTAGTCATAAGAAACTTCACAAATTTTCTCCTAGAATTTTCTAAGCAACATGCTAATTATTGGAATTAAAATACCAAAAATAGTGACATAAACTTGAAAAATACATAACATTCCATAGAGATGGCCTCTGACCTTGAAAAATTCGAGGAATGTTCCCAAGATCAGAGGCTTCAAAAGCCCTATGGTCTCTTGCCATGGTGAATTGTCTATGCAAATGAAGAATCAAAATACTGAATGAGTAAATAATTAATTAAAAATAAAATACTCATCAAAATAACTTGATTTCTTTTGCACATTATTTTCTTCTGTTCACTGAGCAAGATGGTATTTTTAGTTTATTTTTATGATTTTACTACACAAAGATATGGATTTTCTAAGTTCTGGGTATTTAAATAAATCAAAAAAATCCATATTTTTCTACTTATCCACGTGACGCCGACTCATACTCGGCAGCTCCGAAAGCCCACGCGTCGCGCTCCCATTCGACGCCGCCATCTTACTCAGTGGTCCAGGGGCTTGCGATTCATGTAATGTTCTCTGGTCTGGCACAATCTGGACCTTCCACTCGATACACGCCCGATCAGATGGCGCCTGATCATCGTCTATGACTGGTGTGCACCCATGACCGTCCACACTAAAACCCTAAGAACTCTCTCATTTCTCAACGGATTTTTGTGTTCTTATGCTCTATGGATTCGTCTTGAAGAGACAAACACATCCTTTTGGTTTACATGCTATGATTAAGTAAAACAAAATGGAGAATCACTGGAAGCTCGGGAGGAAGGAATGGTCCATATCTGTGCTCTGAGAAATGTAGCTTCAATCAGAGAGTTGTGTCACCTTCGATTGCACCCAAGGACGCTCCAGACGAAGTCTCTAGCTCTGGGGAATTGTCTAGGTATGAAAGTGTCCACAGCCGATTTCAAAGCTTAGAGGCTGGAGCAAATGGGTGGCCTGGAGAGGGGGCTTTCACTGGGGAACTCCTTCTCTTGGTCCTGTGCAGGTGTGGGTGAGTTTAATTTGGATTTGGTGGAGGTTTGGGAGATGTCCTGTTTCTGGGCTTGAATTTGAACTCAGAAATTGAGCCCAGCTGGGGGAAATTGGGGCTGGAATCCAATGGGGATCAAGTACTCTAGGTGAGGAGAAGGTCCTGGAGCAATTTTGGCAGAGTTTTATTTAGGTCTGGTTCATCACCTCCTTTGGCCGAGAGGGTGGTGGGCTTAAATAGACATGGCTGGAGAGCTTCATAGGGTGGTTTGAGGCTTGGGATCAGCTGCTCTATGCAAGAGAAGAACAGCCATGGTGTTTAATTGGACTGGGACAACTCAGCAAGGAAGAATTGAAAAATTTGGCTCACATGGAGCTCTCAGCCATGGCGTTTTCCGGCGACCCAGGTGGCTGGCCGGCAGAGTTAGGTCACCATCTTGATCAGAAGGGTCAGGGGTTGGCAATGGTGCGATCAATTAGCCATGGACATGCGTAAAGAGTTTAGCTTTAAGTGGTATGGGGAGAGGGGTGATTTTGGATCCAAATGGGTCAAGTCATGCAAATGGGTTGGGTTCACCTCTCCAAGCTCTGGTTTGGACTGAGGGAGATTAGGTGAGTCAGCTTGCTTAGTGGGGAAAAGTCACCATCTAAGCATATTTAAGTTTATGCATGGTTTAAGGGAATCATGGGAGTGCTTAATCACTTTAAGGGAATCAAGAAAGAGGCTCCTCCTTTTGCCCAATATGGCATGGTCACATGAACATCTCTCACATGGCTTGCATGGGGCTTAAGGATGGCTTCATGGCTTCATTTGGGCTTGGGGCAAGGTTAGCTCATTTGCATGAGAAAGGATGTTGGCATTTTTGATAACTTTAGGGGAGGTTGGCATGAGGCTTAATTTAGGATAATTTTATGATGAGTTTGAAACTTAGGAAATGATTTAAATCAAAGGGATAATGAGAGGAAATCTCATGTGGGCTTTGGAATGGATTTTGGGCTTTTTGAAATCATTTTGGATGGGCTTTTAGGATGGTTCAAGAAAGTGGGCCTTTAGGTTTGAAAACAAATTGGTGGATGGAAATTTTGTGAAGGATTGGGCTAAACAAGTGTTGGGTTTAGCTTAGGGACGTGTCATGAACATTTTAGTAAAGGTTTGGTGTCATTTAAAGTGGAATTGGATTTAATTTGGGCTTTTTTGGTAAAGGGGCCAAAGTGGGTCAAATTGGGCTAACTTGGGCTAAGGTTGGGCTAAGGTTGGATTTGATGTAAAATTAATGTTGAGAAATGTTCATGGGAGTGTCACAAAGAGTTTTCAACCTTGCTTGGGCTTTAATTTTGGGATTTGGGCCCATTTGGGTTAGGTTTGGGTTTAGGCCAAAAATGGGGATTTTGACTTTGGGTTAGGCTTGGGTGGAGTTTAGGTTCAAATTTGGGGATAATCTTGTTAGTGTTTTGTTTTTGGGGATAATAGGAAGGTTTAGGAAAAGATTTGGGGTTAATTGGAGTTGAATTGGGTTGGTTTGGGCTAGGTTTAGGTCATAGGCCAAAATTGGGCCTTAGGTCTCAAATTGGAATTGGAACCAAATGTCAATCAAATTGGGCTTGGATTTAGTCTAACTTGATATTGGGGATATTGAATTGAAGTTTAGAATTGAATTGGACCAAAATTGAGGTCAATTGGGTTGAGTTGGTTTGACATTGGGTTCATTTGGGTTAAGAATGTGTCAAATTGGGGATTTTGGTAAAAGTGGGTTAAATTGACAAAATTGGCCTATAGTGTAGTTCAACAAAAAGAAATTAAGAATATTTGGGATTTTCTGGAATTTTCTGGGAATTTTTGAAATTTATGGAATTTTTGGTTAAGAAGGGCATTTTGGGTATTTGGAGGGTTTTGGGGGGTATTTTTAGAAATTTTGGTATATTTGACCATGGATGATCAATTTGAGTAAGGGGAAATGTTTAGGATTGATTTTGAGGAATTTTGGGTAATTTAGGTGATTTTTTAAATTTTGGGTAATTTCAAGGACATTTGGTAGGTTTAGCAGGTGTAAGGCCCCGGGGGTCAAAAATTGAAATTTTGGAAAAAAGAGGATTGATTAAGTTTGAGTAGAATGGAATCACTTTATTTGAGCCATGAAGCCATATCAAGCACAAAAGAGCCATGAGAGGACTCATTTGAGGCATTCATTATGTTGTTCCTAACCCTCTTATCCAAGGGCTTAGGGGTTGGGGACCATCCATATGAACTATGTACATGAGTCGGGAAGTCAAGCTAGGTATGAATGGTTTTATGATTTGGAATGTGTGTGAAAGTGTAATGTGTGCAGGTCAACCCTCACCAGACCAGGCCACCCAGGGTAGTCCTAAGGCCAAAAAGTCCTATAGGGAACTCATCTTTAAACCTCCATATTTGATCTTAACCCTCTAGTGACTTAGGGGTTTACAATCAAACTTATGGGGTTTACAGGGAGTTAAGAGGTGTTTAAATTTCTAAGTGGTGGGTCCCATTTCTAGTTATCTAAGATAGCCAAAGGGAAAGCCTAAGGCTAGATCCTAAGTACTAAGGAGAGAGAAGAGAAGAGACCTCATCAAAAATGAGGTCAACAGGAGTTTCAATTTTCGGTTAAAGTCCTAGGGTGGCTCTCGGTTTTTATATTTTACAGTGATTAGGATGGCGGCAAGGCTAGGGCTGGTAGCTAGGTGGTTCAGGTGAGCTTGGGGAGTTTAATGATAATGGACTTTGAGTGGTTTGATTCTGGTGGCAAAGATCCCCACGGCTTAGCCATTTATGGGAAGAAATCCCCCAAATCTAGTGTCACTTGGTCCATGGCTCAACTAGGTTGAGCTTGGTTGATCTAGCTTGGTTCCTAGGGCTCAAATGTTTTCTGGGTTGTCCATGGCTTGGTCAATTTCAACAGGTTTGGTTAAATTCAGGGTTTGGGTTCAAAAGTGTGCTTTCGATTTGAACTTAGGTCTCAATTGGGTTTGGGCTAAGACTTAGGTCAATTGATTGATCAAATTAGTCCAATAGATTGTGTGGAAGGGGTTTGGGTATCAATTGGGTTGAAATTATGGAGTTATGTAGTTCAATTTGGTGACATTTGGGTTTTCGACAAAAATTGGAGGTTTTAATTTGGGCTTGGAATTGGAATTAAGATTGGTTTCAAATGTGTTTAAAATGGGTTTTAATTGGTATTGGATATGATGAGTTCTAGTTTAGAATTAAAATTGGGTAGGTTTGGAATCAAATTGGTGGGAATTGGCGGTGATTTAGAGATTTTAGGTCATTAGGGGAAATTTGGGGATTTTGGTCAAAATAAGTCAATTAGGTCAAATTGGGCCCAATGGAGTTGTTTAAATTGACTTTGGGACCATTTGGTCTGATTTTAGAGATTTTGGGAATTTTTAAAATTTTTGGAGCATGAAGGACATTTAGGTAGGGCATTTTGGGAATTTTAGGAAGTTTGAAGTTTTTTTGGCAATTTGAGTGATTTTGAATGGTTTGATATGATTTTTTAAAAGAATTTGAGAATTTGGATAATTTTGGGAAATTTGGGAAAATTTAGGGTTTCAGGCGCATATTGGTAATTTTGGGAAAGTTGGGGCCGAGAAGGGTTAAAATTGTGTATTTTGAGAAATTGGGATTAATTGGGAATGCTAATCACGGAATTACCCCTATTTGAACCATGAACCAAGGGAAGTCCCATTTTAGATCCTCCATGTGTTGGTATTAGCCAAACCCTAGCCTATGGCTAAGAGCTGGGGAACCACTCACATAAGTTTCCAAAAGAAGTAGGGAAACAGGTTGAGCATGTTTGGTTTTAGGGTTAGAGTTAGTCAGTGTAAGTGAAAGGTCTAAGTGTGTAAGCTATCCCAAGACTAGATCACCCAGGATTGACTTTAAGGCTAGGCAATCCTATATGAGTCCCTTCCTAAGCTCCTTCACATTTTGCTCCAACCTACTAAGTGCTAGAGGTTAGAAATCAAACACGTGGAATTCCAAAAAGAGAAAACAGGTGTTTAGAATTTATAAAGGGGGTGGGGTTCCATCTCTAGTCCTCTAGAATAGTCAACAGAAAAGTCTTATGGCTAGATCCTAGGCTTCTAGGAATGACATACTAGACCTCAACAAAAGTGAGGTCAATAGGACCATAGTTGATGGATTCATTGACTGAGAAACCAAAAACTTTGATGAATCCCTACATCCAATTCCCTCAAAATAGAGGATCAGATGAATGAAGTCACCAAATCAAAAACATTTTAAGATCAAAGATGTCAATACTAAATGATAGAAGGAAGTTACTTTAAGAGATCAGTTGCCTCATAATATTTAAGGTGCCTTAGCGAGGATGACACTGAAAGCATCCTCAATGTTGTACATTCAGATGAGTACGAGAGACACCCAGAAGGGAAAACCTTGGTCCATCAAATAAACCAATTGATGGAGTCAAGCTTGCATTCGATCTTGCTGAAGAAATATGTGCTGACTTGACCTTCATCAAGAAGAGATTAAGAGGTGCAGTGATCGGTACTTCAACAAATAGGTGAGTGTTGACCTCATTTTTTGTTGAGGTCTAGTCTCTCTTTAGAATAGCCTAGGGTCTAGCCATAGAACTCTTCTGGTGACTTTCTTAGAAGACTAGTCTTAGAACCCTTCCTATTAGAAATTCAAATTTTTCTCACTTCACTGGGAGTTTTCATATACTTAAAGCCTAACCTCCAGCTCTTGGGAGGAGGAAACCAAGCATAAGGAAACCAAGGGGAAGTCTCCTATAGGTGGTCTGACCCTAGGATCTACCCTAGGAGGTATGGGGCTTACATGCAATTTACGCTCACAAACCTAAGCAAAGCACATCCCACCTTGGCCTCCTAACTCTTTCGAAACTCATGTGGGTGGTCCAGTTCTAAGCCTATGACCAAAGAGGCAGAATCCAACACATAGGGGACTAAATGAGGGTTACCTTCGGTCCATGGTTCAACCTAAACAATTCTATACTACTCACCTCTAACCAACCTCAAATTTTCTAAAATTTAAATTTTTGACCCCTTGCCCCTAAATCTACCCAAAATACCCCTAAACCCTAAAGTCCTCCACAACTCCCAAAATGACCCAAATTATCCATTTCTCTCCAAAAATCATTTAAAAATATTTCTCACCACTAGAATTGACCAAAATCACCTAAATTTAGCAAAATTCCCAAAATACCCCCAAAATACCCAAAATCCAAAAATTCCAAAAATTCAAAAAATTTTCAAAACCTCCCAAATATTCCAAATTTCATTTTTTCCATCTACCACATGATCCAATTTGACCAATTTAGCCCAATTTAACCAAAAGCCCCAATTTGACCCATTTAACTTAAAAGTGCCCAAATTAAACCTAATGTTCACCTAATTGGCCCAAATCTTGCCCAAATTCAATCCCAAACTAAAATTTAATATCCCCAATACCAATCAAAACCAAATCCAAGCCCAAATTGACTCATATTTGAGTTTAATTGCACTTAAAATCCAAAATCCCCAATTTTGGCCAAGTGACCCAAATTCCCCAAATTGACTTAATGCCAACCAATTTCTCTCCAATTTGAATTCTAACCCTTTATAACACTCCCACAAAAAAAATTGAATCATCAATTACCTCAAATTTGAACCTAAGCCTCATCCAAACTGATGTGAGCCAAATTCCCCCAATTTTGACCTAAATATGCTACATGCCCAAAATTACCCAAATTAAATGCCATAACTATAAAATTTCCAACCAATTAATGTTGGGAACCCTTTACAACTTCCCTCTAGACCATTTAAAACCTTTAACTGGCCTTGATCTAACTCTAGCGCAATTCAAACCCAAGTTAGCCCAAATGACCCAAATTAAACTAAATGGCCAAGCAGAACCCCCAAACCAATTCAAAACCACTCCAATGCCTCCCCATACTCTTTGTGAAAATCATACACATCATTTTGCTCAATCATTTGAGCTTAACCCAAGATCGAACCCAAGATAACCCAACTTGAGACAAAAGTGACCAAAATTGAACCTATGACCCAATTCATCCAGAGTGAGCCAAATTGGCCACATGACAGCCAAGCTTAGGACCCCAAGGACTAGCCAAGACCAACCGAACCCAACCCAAATGAGCCATGGACCAATGGTCCTTAGCCAAAGTCAACTTTGCCTCACATTTTGGTTAAACCCATTTACTGATGCAAGCCTCATTAAACTAGGCAATTAATGGCATTGAGCTCCTCCCTTACATCCCCTCAGTCTTCCAGGCACCATGCTTGTCCTTGCCGGCCACCCTAGCTGCCGGAACAGGCACGCCCGAGCGCCCCCATACCTCGTTGAGCTCAAAATTGAGCCTTGTCAGTGAGGCATTCCTTCATTGCTCAATGGCACTGCTCTGCCCTCACCTTAAGCAACCAAGAGCACCCACATTAGCACCCTTAGCTCCACCCTCCGGCCATGGCTATAGAAACCACCCCTTATGGACAAATTCCAAGTGTTAAAAATTTCATAAGGAAACTCTGCCAAAACCTCACCAGAGCTTCTCCAGACCTCCCTAAGCTCATTCCAACCATTTTCCCCTCTGGTTCCCTTTTCCTGAGAGCAATTTCCCCACTGAAATCTCAGCCGAAACCAGGACGCATTTCACCACAGCTCCACAGTGCACCAAACCCAAATTAATTGCACCCACACCTTCACAGCATTGAAAGAAGAAGATCACTCATCAAAGACCCATCACAGCGAGCCTCTGCGCCAGACTTTGATCAACACCTGAAATCAGCTCTGGTCGAGTTTAGGTCTAGAAATTCACCAAGGTAAAATGCTCTATCTGGAGGTTTGTTGGGACTAATTGAAGCTGTCACAACCATCTGATTGAGGCCTCCCCTCTCAGACAAAGTTACTGAAATCACTCTTCCTCCCAAGCTATTCTTCATCCCCCACATGTGTAGACCGTATTTCATACCTTATAAACTGTTTGGATAGGTTCGTCTAGGTCAGATGAAGCTCTAGGAACAAAGCCCATGCGATTTGGTTGAGTCTAGCTCGAGTTCTTAGGTCTAGAAGGTGGATGGTTCACAATTTAGACCAGGTGAAGATGATGAATGAGCGTCATTCGATCGCACGTGTAATGCTTGGACGGCCAGGATTGTGTCGAATAAAATCTTGGTGCATAAAGCGCGCGGTGACTCAGATGACGGAGTCCAACCAGAGGAGGACGCGTTGTCTTTCGGAGTGATCAAGGATCTAGTCAGCGCCGTGCTGAATAAATGTGAAAATAGGAATTATTTAATTTATTTAATTCAGTACAACTTTAAAATCCATAACTTGGTTTAAAAAATCATAAATGTAAAAGAAAAATACCTTAGTGCTCAGTAAACAAGGGAGAATAATTTGGAAATGGTTTGAAGTTTATTTGATGCATGTTTTATTTTTAATTAATTAAATACTCTCTGAAGTCTTTTGATTCTCCATTGGCTTAAAAATTTCACCATAACTTGAGATTTTGGTATGTTGTTGCCTCTGTCCTATGGGACCTTTCCTGATTTTTCCAAAGTTAGAGGAGACCTCTAGATAGAGATCTCTGATTTTCAACTTATCATGCCTGTTTTGGTAAAATAATTATAATAAATAAAATATTAATCAGAAAAATGTAAAATAAATTTTGTAGGTTACTTATGACCAAGGACCTTAGGAATAATAAAAACTCGATTTAACTCATTAAATACAACTCTAATGGTAATTATGATCTAAACATTAAATAAAAATAATTTGAACTAAATATAAATGAAAATAACTTAACTTTTATTCTCTACTTTAATTTAAAGTCGGAGGAACTCCCCTAAAAATTTTAAATCAATTGGAGTTAATTTAAATACCTGAATGAATTTTTCAAGTTAAATCACATTTTTTATAATTAAATAATAATAACAATTAAAATACACTTCAAAAATTCACCAAATTAATTTTGAGATTTCTCTGAGATTAGAGTAGTATTTTAAAAATAAAATTTGAATTAAAATAAAAATTTCATTTTTAAGCATTATTTTAATATTTAAATAATTAAAAATTCACGAAAATCATAAAATTAATAAAATTTATGGAAATGTTTCAAATGACCTCTTAAGAAATTATGAACAATTGGGATTTTTTCTAAGATTTATAAATAAATATATTAATTTTTAAAGGCTTAAACTAATTTTTAAGGGCTAGAATAGAATTTCCTTAAATTTTCACTAAAATAATTTTTTATAAAAATAAGAAAAATATGAAATTTGGTTCTCTAAGTTCCTTGACCTCAAAGGGATTTTTAAAAATACTGTTAAGCTCACTTTTAGTTGAGGTCTAGTCTTTCTTTAGAATAGCCTGGGGTCTAGCCATAGGACTCTCCTGGTGTTTTTCTTAGAAGAGTAGTCATGGTACCCCTCTTCATCAAAATTCAATCTTTTCTTGCTTCACTGGGAGTTTTCATATGCTTAAGGCCTAACCTCCAGTTTTTGTGAGGAAGAGACCAAGGATAAGGAAGCCAATGGGAAGTCATCTATAGGTGGTCAGACTTTAGGATCTACCCTAGGACGTCTGGAGCTTACACTACACTTACACTATACTCTCACAACCCCAAACAAGGCACATCACCTTTGATTCCCTAACTTTTTGGAAACTCATGTAAGTGGTTTTCCCATGCTATTAGCCTTAGGCTAGGGTTTGGCTAGTACCAACACATAGAAGACCAAATGAGGGTGACCTTTGGTCCATGGCTCGACCTAAACAATTCCATACTACTCACTTCCAACCAACCTTAATTTTTCCAAAATATCAATTTTTGACCCCTTGCCTCTAAACCTACCCAAAATACCCCTAAACCCTAAAGTCCTCCAAAACTCCCAAAATTACCCAAATTACCCATTTTTCTCCAAAAAAATATTTCCAAATATTCCCTACCACTCAAATTAACCAAAATCACCCAAATTTACCAAAATTTCAAAAATAGCCCCAAATTTTGCAAAATGACTAAAATGCCCCTCTTAGCCCAAAAAAAATCAAAAAATTCCAATAAATTCCCAAAACCTCCCAAATATTCCCATTCTCATTTCTCTCAACTACCACATGACCCAATTGGCCGATTTAGCTCAATTTAACCAATAACTCCAACTTGACCCATTTAACCCAAAAGTGCCCAAATTGAACCCAATGTCTACCCAATTGATCTCAATCTTGCCCAATTTCAATTCTAAACTTTAATTCAACATCTTCAATGTCAATATAAACCAAATCCAAGCCCAATTTGACCCACATTTGAGTTCAATTTCACTTAAAATTCAAAATCCTCAATTTTGCCTAAGTGACCCAAATCCACAAAATTGACCTAATGCCAATTAATTTCTGCTAAATTTAAATTCTAAACTTCCTATGACACTCCCCTAAACTCAATTGAACCATAATTTTCCCCCAATGTGAGCCCAAGTCTCACCCAAACTCACTAAAAGTCCAAAACCCCAAATTTTGACCCAAACATTCCATATGCCTAAAATCTCCCAAATTGATTGCTCTACTCCCAAAATTTCTACCCAATTGATGTTGGGAACTCTTTATGGCATTCCCCTAGACCATTTGGAGCCTTCAATTGGCCTTTGACTTCTAGCCTAACCTAATCCAAATTTATCCCAACTTGCCCTAAAGTGATCAAAATCCCAAATCAAGCTAAATTGATCTCCTAAACCAATCCAAAACCACTCCAATCCTTCTCTAAACCATTTATAAAAATCATATACACAATTTTGCTCAATAATTTGGGCTCAACCAAAGCTCAAACCTATGTTAGCCCAATGTGAACCTAAAGTGACCCAAATGAGCCCATGACCTAATTTAATCAAATTAAATCAAATGTGACTAAACCAACTCCTCCACAGCCATAAAGTTCACCCTAGGGACTGGGCTAGACCCACCTAGCCCACCCTAGTAGAGCCATGGACCAAAGGACCCCCAAATTAGGGGATCTCTTCTCTTGAATGGTTAAACTTAAAGGATGTTTGCCATAATGCCTTAGCCATTAAAGTCTCATGGCCTGCCCAGTGGCTCACCTGACCCATTGGCCACCTCCACTGGCCTGGCCGGTCAGCCTAGTCGCCGGAGGAGCCCAAACTGAGAGCCACCTCACACTTGGCCAAAACCAAACTCTACCCTATGGCTAAGTAAGCCTAAAATTTCTATTGGAGCTCCTCTACACTCCACCTAGGGAACCTTTTGAACCTTAATTAAAGCCCTGACAGCCACCCCAGCCATGACTATTGAAGCCACCACCCCTCAAGGCCAAAAGTTCAGGCTGAATCTGACCTTAACAAAACACTACCAAAATCACTCTAAAACATTCCCACAGCACAGAGAAGCTAATCCCCACTGCATTCCTTCCCTAAAACCCATTGACCCAACTCAATTTTGAAGTCCAATTTGATGCTAGAAATGGGACATCTCCCTAAACTCCACCAAAGTTAAATTAAACTCACCCACTCCATCCCCACTGCAAGAGAAGAAGTTTCCCACTGAAAGCCCCATCACCAGGCCACTCCAACAGGGACTTCCATCAAAGCTCCAGGTCTGGTAACTTTCATACCTAGGCAATTCACCAGGGCAAGTTCCTGGAACTCAAACGAAGGTGTCGAGCATCTCTAGTTGAAGCTTCACTTCTCGGAGCCAAGTTATTGACCTCTCCTTCTTTCCAAGCTTCTCTAAATTTTCCAAGTAATTATAGTTAATTTAAACCATGATTAGCCATATGGATATGTTTGTCATGCTTAGACAAGTCCGTAGGATCAAATCTGAAGTGATTTGGTTAAGTCTAGGCTGAGAAATTAGGATTTTAGTGTGGACGGTCACCGGTTCATACTAGAAAGGGACGAAGATGGGGAGCTATTGGATCGCGCGTGAATTTGTTGGACGACTTTGATCACACCGGATGAGGAGATGAAACAGAACTACGACTCGTGTGACATCCCAGTCAGCTAGTGCCGCTAAATAGAAGCGCACCGCGTGGGGCTTCGATCCGCCGTAAGTTGACGCGGTGGTGAGCTGGTTAAGTAGTAAAATATGGAGTTTCTGATTTATTTAAATTACCTGAATTTTAAAAATCCATATCTTGATCTAGAAAAATAAAAAAAAGAAAAGAAAAATACCCTCTTGGTCAGTGAACCGAGGAGAATAATATGGAAATGGTTTGAAAATTATTTGATGCATGTATGCTTTTTAATTAATTAAATACCCTCTGTAGTCTTGTAATTCTCCATGCGTATAGACATTTCACTATGGCTTGCCATTTTAACATATTATAGCCTCTATCATGGGAATCTTCCTTGATATTTCCAAAGTTAGAGGAGACCTCTATGAAGAGTTCTATATTTTCCAAGTTTTTGCATTTGTTTTCATAAATTAATTTCAAAAATTAGCATGATGGTTATAAAAATATAGAAAAATCATGGTAGGTTTCCTATGACTAGAGAACCGTGGGATAAAATTTTTATGGGTTAAATCATTAAGAAATTACCTAATTATCAACTTGGTTAAAAACTGAATTTAAATTAATGTGAGTTCATTAATATGAAAATCACTTAAAAACAATTCTCCACTATATTTTCAAGGTCAGAGAACTTGTCATAAAGATTACAGGGCCTTTGGAATTCATTTAGTCACTTAATTGAATTTTCTAAGTGAAATGATAATTTTTAACATAAAACTAATTTTAATAATTAAAATACAACTGAAAAAATTGTAAAATTGATTTTGAGAGTTTTCTGTACTCAGAAGATTTTTCTAAAAAAAACTAGGATTTTTACAAAATTATCATTTTCAATCATATCTTAAACATTAAAATAATTAAAAATAATAAAAATCACAAAAATATTAAAAATTACCAAATTATCACATTTGGTCTCCTAATCACTTAGGGATCATCCCCATAACTTTCTTGAACCTCAAATTCAAAATATTAATTTTTAAAGGCTTAAATTAAATTTTTTAAAGCGTAAAAATGAATTTCCTTAATTTTCCACTAAAATAATTATAAAAATTAAACTAAAAATTAGAAAATTTGTTTCTCTAGGTTCCTTGACCTCAGAGGGACTTAAGAAAAATATAAAATTGAATTTTCAACTTTTAAAAAAATTTTATAATTAATTAAATTTCCAAAAATTAAAATAATATTAATAATTAAACTAAAACTCAAAAAATTATGAAATTTCGTCCAAGTGGTCCTCTGGTCTAGGTCTACCTCCCATAAAAATTTCAAATTCATATGTTTTGTGTTGAACAAGTTGTTGAATTTTCATTAAAAACCCCCCTATTTTGCATTAAAATAAATATATAAATTAAAATAAAATATCAAAAATCACATTGTCTCCTCTAGTGTTTTAATCAACCCATAAGTGCACATTAAAATTTCAAAGTCATTGGGGCTAAATTTAATGAATTATGAAGTGTTAAAGGCCTTTAAGGGTAAAATTGTAATTTTCGAAAAATTTAGCCTTAATCAATATTTAGGCATTAATCAAAATGGGAAAAGCACAATAAATGACCTTAGTTATTATGTTGAATGATTGGAACTTTAAGGGATAAATAATAGAAACCCATTTCAATTTTGTCACATCCAAATTAAATATTTAAATTTCATTAATTATCATATTTTGGAAGAAAATCAAATTAAAAAGAGTCTTAAGGTTAGGGGTTGATTTTAGAAATTAATATTCCACTAATTTAATACCCCTTTATATGATGTCTAAATGATAAATCAATATTTTGATAAGGATCATAATCATGAATGTCATAAAATTTCCTTTTCTGAAGACATAAAAATATCCACTAAAATCTTAAGGGCTTAGTAATGTGCTAGGCTTAATCAAAAGAATTAATTAACAATAATTAGAAAAAAAACATAATTAATCTTAAACTAACTTTTAAAACATTACAAGCCCATTAAAATTTGATAAATTCTTCCACAAGTTCAATTTTGCCTCTAAAGGCCCACTCACATAATTCCTAAGTAAAGCACCAAATGATAATTACCACGCCTTTCAGGATGACTAAAACATTGGCTCACTAAGCATAAGGGTATGAGACTGATAAATCAATTAATGACTATGATAAGTCCAAAAGGACCTCAAGGAAGTTCAAAAGTATTGTGAAATATCCGGGTTTCCCCTAGACCGTTTTACAAATCTTCTGGACACCTTGTAGGACTACTGTATCTATGATATTTATTAAATGAAGAAATCTCGTAAATGAATAGAATTATTAGGGTTATGATCTAGGACATTGTAAGCTCATGACAAACATATCCATAAGTTCTACTTTTCTGCAAATTATAAATGTTTATTGCAAGAATACTAAAGTTTCAGGTGGAAATGACAGGAAGACCTACCACATATGCTTTTATTTTAATGCAATTTACTTACCTGCACTCTATTGTACTTTCTTTTCTTGCAAACTTGCATGCTAAACAACAATGCCACCCTGCATGAAAACTGAAACCTTTAGGATAGTCATAAAACTGAGACCAAAGTCAAAAATTAAAAGTCAAAATAAGATAAAATTCACCGCCACAACATTCAAAGTTTAAAACAACTCAAAATTTAATCACAAACAAAACAAAAATCATAATCGCAACTAAATTAAAATGACTCGTTGGATGATCAGGAATTCCTTAGAGGAGGTAACCTATGTGTTGCTAACGGGGTTTCCCACTATCTAAATGAAAGTCCGGAACTCATTAAGTTGAGTTTAGTAAATTCATTTGGACTAAGTGAATTTGAAGAAAAAAGCGATGCCGGGATGATGGAACCATGTGATCTTAACCGGTGTTACTATAATCAATTTTAATGTTCCCCTAATAAAATATTAAGACACCTTAATCTAAATATTTTCAAAACATGACATTTCTATTCTTTCTTCAATTTCTACTTCATTAAACTAAACAAGCTACGACGAGGAGCTTGGAGCATGCTAGTGGGCAGCACGACCATCTTCAACAGCAAAACTCCTTAGAAATTTAAACAACAAGCCATAGGACTTCGAGGTAGCCCACTTAGTGCAGCATAAATCCTCGCCTTTTCTTTAGGCTCTTTCATAACTATGTTGCGCAACGTAAGCCCTAACTCATCTTAGGATTCCGAGGTTGACATCGGGTATGACATAAATCCTCCTATCTCCTAGGCCATTCACATGATCAGTATCGAGTGAATGTAAGTCCTATATAACAAAATTGATAAGATGAAACACCAAATAAATACCCTAAATCAAAGCCAAACCATAGGATATTTTGGAAAGACATCAAGTTTTTCCTTGAACCTATGTTCTTCCCCTAGCCTTTTTTCTTTTGGATTCTGATAAAATGAAATATTTTGAAGCTTGAGCCATTCACCTATTGAATTTCCGACTATCACATTTTCCTTCAAAACCTTACCTTTGGAAGCCATGAATATAAACATTTCCTAATCTATATCAAGAGTTTTCTTAGGTGACTTCGGTTATCTAAGATGTAAGTAACGAAGGGCGCTTGCCCTTATAGGAAACTTAAAGACCCCAGATTAATATAAACCCTATCTAATTCCTTCATATTATATAAAGAAAATTATCGGTCAAAAATGGTTTGCAGATCAAATGAATGTCATGAATTCTTTCGTTTGTTTGATCAAGCCTCATCTTAAGTCATATGTCTATTCTTCGGGATAGATACATGTCTTGTGATGAAGCGCTTGATTATTTAAACTAATGTTTGTATGAAATTAGTTTGATTTAACATCCGCCAAAATACAAATTTTATTTTTAAAAATCCATATATATTTTAAATTAAATCAAATTTCTATTTTCTTAGGAAACTATACTTTAAACCTTTTCAAAAATATCAGCCTCACCAAACGAAACTGAAGATTTAACTACTGACAAATACAAAATTTAATTTTCAACTTAAATAATATTTTATATTTAATTAATACTCTAAAAATAAAAATAATTATTTAATTAAACTAAGAATAAAAAAATCATGAAATTTGGTCAAGTGATCCTCTGGCCTAGGTCTACCTCCAATAAAAATTTCAAAGTTAAAGGTCTTATTTTGGACAAGTTGTTAAATTTTCATTATAAATCCCTATTTTTACATTGAAATAAATATATAAATTAAATTAAAATTTGAAAAAAAAAATCACATTTTCTCATCTGGTGTTTTAATCAACCCATGAGTGGAGTCACATAAAAATTTTAAAATCATTTTAGTTGAACTTAATGAATTATGAAATGATAAAGCCTTTAGGAGTAAAATTGTAATTTTGAAAGAATTTAGCCTTAATCAATATTTAGGCTTAATTAAAATGGGAAAAGGGCAATAAATGACCTTAATCATTATGTTTGAATGATTGAAATATAAAAGGGTAAATGGTAGAAACCCATCTCATTTTTGTCACATTAAAGGATAAAATTTATTGTTTATTTAATCATTATAATTTGGAAGAAAACTAAATTAAAAGATTCTTAAGGTTAGGGGTTGATTTTGGAAGTTAATATTCCACCAATTTAACACACCTTATTTGATATAATAATTCAATATTTTGATAAGAATCATAATCATGAAAAGTCAACTTAACTTTCCTTTCTGAAGACATAAATACACCTAATTAAAAAATTGACTAATGAAGATTAGAAAAGGAAACACAATTAATCTCAAACCACTTTTGAAACATTACAAGCCCATCAAAATTGATAAATTTTTCCATGAATTAAGTTTGCCTCTAAAGGCCCCACTTACATAATTCCTAAGTAAAATACCAAATGATAATTACCCCGCCTTTCGGGATGACTAAAACATTGGCTCACTGAGCACAAGGATAAAAAGAAAGAGGATGAATCATTTAATAGTTATGATAAGTTCAAATGAACTCAAGATAGATCAAAAGAATTGTGAATTGTCTAGGTACCTCCTAGAACCATTTCACAAATCTTTTGGACACCTTGTAGGACAATTGGACCTATCATATTCATTAAATGAAGAAATTCTCTTAAATAAGTGAATATGACCCATCAAGTTACGACAAAGGGTTTGATAGGCCTGTAACGAACCTATTCATAGGTTTTACTTCCCTACAGAAATATAAATGATTATTGCAAAAATACTAATGTCTTAGGTGGAGGAATGAGAAGACTCGCCAGGTACACTTTTACAAGTTTACCGTTTTCTTTTCCAGACTTTCCATACCTTTTTCTTGCTTGTGAGCTTGCATGTTAAACAACAATGCTACCCTGCATGAAAACCAAAACTTTTAGGATAGCCACAAAACCAAAAGCAAAAATCAAA
Organism: Papilionanthe hookeriana x Papilionanthe teres; assembly: GCA_022702705.1. Taxonomy (NCBI): domain Eukaryota; kingdom Viridiplantae; phylum Streptophyta; class Magnoliopsida; order Asparagales; family Orchidaceae; genus Papilionanthe; species Papilionanthe hookeriana x Papilionanthe teres. The sequence goes on along the minus strand of CM040427.1, from coordinate 140,229,113 downwards.
ATTAAAAATCAAAACAAGATAAAATTCACTACCACAATAGTCAAAAATATAATACAACTCAAAGTTTAATAAAAAAAAAATCATAATTGAAACTAAATTAAAATGTCTCATTGGGTAATCAGGATTCCCTCGGAGGAGGTCCTACGTGTTACTAATGGGGTTTCCCACGGTCTAACTGAAAGTATGTAATTCATTAAGTTTAGTTTATTAAATTCATTTGGATTAAGTGAATCTGATGAAAATAGTGGTGCAGGGATGATGGAACCGTGGGATTTTAATTGGTGTCGATGTAATCAATTTTAACGTTCCCCTAATAAAATATTAGGACACCTCAATTTAAATATTTCCAAAACATGACACTTCTCTTCGCTCTTACAATTGACACTTTATTAAACTAAACCTGCTACGAGAAGGAGCTTGGACCATACATGGTGGGCAGCACGGCCATCTTCAACAGTAAAACTCCTTAGAAATTAAAACAACAAGTCATAGGACTTCAAGATAGTTTGGTTAGCACAACATAACCCTCACTGTATCTCTTTAGGCCATTGCATAACTAGGTTGTGCAACATAAGTCATAACTCGTCTTAGGATTCTGAGTTTGTCATCAGATATGACATAAACCCTCCTATATTTCAGGTTATTCACATGATCAGTGTCAAGTGAACATAAGTCCTAAATAATAAATTGGCAAGATGAAACACCAAATAAATATCTCAGATTGAAGCCAAACCATATGATAGTTCGGGAAAACATTGAGATTCTTCTTGGATCTTCATCTTTCCCCTAGTCTTTCCATCCTTTGGATTCCTATAAAAATATTTTTCCAAGATTTGAGCCACTCACAAATTGGATTTCCTGTTACCACATTTTCTTGAAGAACCTTACCCTTTTGGAAGTCATGAATATAAATATTTTCTGATCTATATCAAGAGTTTTCTTAGGTGACTTAGGTCATCTATGATGTAATTAACTATAGGGGCTTGCCCTTATAGGAAACTTAAAGACCCCATATTAATATAAATCCTATCTAATTCCTTCATATTATATAGAGGAAATTATCGATCAACAATGATTCGCAGACCAAACAAATATCATGAATTCTTTAGTTTATTTGACCAAGCCTCACCAAAAGAAATGTATATATTCTTCGTGATAGATACATGTCTTGTGGTGAAGTACTTGATTATTTAAACTATTACTTATATGAGATCAGTTTGATTTCGTATTTTTCAAACTTTAAAATGTTATTTTAAAAAATCCATATAGATTAAATTAAATCAAATCCCTGTTTCATAAAACAATATATATATATTTTTTAAATCATGATCACGAACAATGCTTTATCGACCTATAGTGAGAGAATAAACCTTCGCTCTAAGGTACCTCATGTAGAAAAAAGCCGATCCAATTGATTGAGGATAAAAAATCGACAAGCTTGAACAAATGTTGATAGACCCATGCATCATCAATCAAAAAGCCACCCCGGGACCTTACCAACTCAAGAAATACATAGGAGACCACATACCTAGAACCTGGAGCAGAGATGATAAAAAATAATACTTTTCTTAAAGGAAAACTTCTTGTACCAACTTGAGCAACTATAATTAAAAACGTTAATGTACCTTTTTATTCTATTTAATTTTCAATATTCGAGTTGCAAGAAAATTCAAAACCTAAAGACTTCCCTTGGGATGAATAGCCTAACGACACTCCTCTAGGGTGAGTAACTTAAATACCCCCCTCCAAGGCCAACAACTTAAAGACTGTCGTCCAGGGTAAATAAGCTAAGGACTTCCCTCCAAGTGGAGAAACCTAAAGACTCCCCTCTTGACGATCAACATAAAGAATCCACTCGAAGGTGAACAACCTAAAAACTCCTACCTGATAAAAATTACTTGAAGACTCATCATCGAAACACACTTGTGGTATCCAAACAAAAAAATACACTTTACAAGAAAAAGAAAAAAATATATACATAGAACAAGCATGAATAAAGTTTCAATTTCATTAAGCTTAGATCAAGACAAACATGGTCATGCATTATAAAAGGAACCCCACTTTTTCATTACAAGTCTCAAGGATGAGAAGATAAGGATCTGCCTTCTTTGACCGACTTCTCTTATGATACTTTAACAGACTTCTTGGTAAGAGGCAAAGGAACAAGTAAGAGTTAGCAAACTTGCCACGTTATTATATTTCACATCGACCATTCCTAATCTTATGAAATGGTTGTTTGTAAATTCAGTGTAGAGACTAAATTTTTTTCATACGATCTTTGAAAAGCATCTCAGTTGTGATTGATGAGGTGACTCTCACAAAAAAATATCCATTCTCTTCAAGCACAATTGAGATCTATTCTGAAGCCATTGTTAGGTGATTTAATTTAAAATTAACCATTTTTGGGGATAAAATATTCTTATGTTTTTAAGAATATTATGCTTTAATGAAAGATATTTTCATGTTTTCTGTTGCAAGTATAAAAATATGAGTTTAAGAATGAAAATAAACAAAAAGGAGCAAAATTGGGGCTTAATGAAGAAAAATTAACAAATTAAGTCTGGCACCTAGGTGCCAGAGATTGTTAGAGTAGTTAATTTTTAGAATTTTGGCGGTTCCAAAGTATTCTAGAAGGCCCCAGATGATAATGCACATTTCAAATTAAGTATACAATGAATCTAGACACATTTGAAAGAACATATGTGTCCCTTGAAGCAAAAAGCGCTCAAATGAATTATTTGAATTGGGTTGAACAAATTTTGAAGTGATGTCTGAAGCAACCCTTGGTTATTTTTGAAGCTCTATAAATAGAAATTAATTCTACAGTAGAGGAGAGTCATTTTAGAGTCATTCTCAATGAATACTTAGTTTCTTTCACTTTAGGTTCATGTTTGTAAGTGTTTTTGTGAGTGTTAGTGATTCCTTGAAGTTTAAAGTTCTGTAAGAGTGTGAAAGAGTCAGAAAAGTCAGAGAACTTCAATGAATTACTTTGGTGAATATTCGAGATAAGTATTTGTAACTTAACTCTGAACTTGTGTGCTTTGGTTTTAATAATTATGAATAAGTTTTTTTGTGTTAATCCAATGCTTTCTGAGTAGTTTCCTTCTCTTTCTCCTTAAAAATATATTATAATTAAGTCAAAAGGTTTTGATTTTCATTTAAGAACTTTTACTTTTTCTTACCTAAAATTGAGATGATATTTTACTTAAACTTCTTTTCTTTATAACTCGGCTAATTGTATTGTTAAAAACTGTGAAGAAGTCTTATACACCTCACTGTGGGCTAAAAATTCTTAACTTGTAAGTATCACATTTCACTTTGGAAGATTAGAAGTTATCATCTGAATGGGAGTGCAAATAGATAGGGAGATAAGATTTGATGGGCATAGAAGTGAATGTTTTTAGAGTGACAGGCTAAATTCTATCAATTTGGTTTAAAGTGAGAAAAAAGGATCACTGGTAGGTCCTATAGAGAGGGCCAGTGGGTAATCTAGAAGTCAAGAGACTAAAATCTACTTAGCACAACTAATAACACATCCTACACCAACCTTTAGACTAGCCAATGTTCTTTATGCCTGGACCAAAGGGTAAAGAATATTTATGCTCTTATTTGTCACAATACAACATCTTTAAGTTCTAAAAAAATTGAATTCCTCTACTTATTACTAAATATTTATAAGGAGAAAGTATCTTTAAATTAAGAATTTTATTCATTTGCTTAAATACTTTCTTGCATAATTTAGAAAATCTAGTAAGTTTGTTTTTTTGATTAGTTTTAAAGTAAAATTATAATTTAGCATTCACTATTTTTTGGTATAATTAAATTTTTTTTATTTCAAACTTATTTTCCCGTGGGATCGATATCCGGGGTTTTAAAAAGAAAATCTTATATTACTTAAAATGATATGTATACTTGTGTAGTACCCGTAATGTGTTTATTATTATCTAAACATTATTTAAATCTTGCACACTAGCCGCTTATTTTAGGGTCAACTTTACCTATCTTTTATAAGTTTAATTATCTACGTCAGGCCTTTGTTTCATCTGCTCAGCTAGGAGCCTTCTTCACGTGGGCTTTGGTGAGCTTTACTTTCTTTTTAAAGCACCTAGTTTCTATTGTAGTGTCTAGGTATAGTCTAGAAAAGTAGGGAGCCAACACTGTCCTTAACAACTGATATTTGTGGCCTATACTACTTAGTTCACGAGGAATAAGACTATCTAGATTTTTCTTGAAGCTCTCCTACCATAATATATCTGTTAGCTCTATTTCATGAGACTTCTCCCTCTGGCCGCAATTAAACAAATCCTTTTATAGGTTACATAATATGGGAATCTCTCGAGACATTGGACTTGGGCCCCACTTCGTACATCAGTAATCATTTATCACTCCCCCCAGGGGTTGACATGGAATGCAAGTCTACATTATTCACTTTCTAATTTTTTATTTTCCTTGATGAGGCTCTTTTAAGAACTGGGGGAGAGACTTTAGAGTTAGACCCAACACCTACCTCAAATTGATTGATCCTAGCACTTAAAATCTCCAACGTCGGGTTGGGACCTACCTCTCTTTGATTAGTACTCTGGTTGGGATCTTACTCTTCTCCTCCTTTGGGTCCAAAGATTGTTGGCTTGCTTTTCCCATTTCTATGAAGTCAGGAAAGCTATATGCATAAAGTTGGGGATCCTTTTGACCTTCGATCGATCCTCCCTCTACAGAGGTATTGGTGTCAGATCTCAAAATAAGAATCTTAGTGTCTCCAACCCACACATAACCTGCCAGAATAGAAAGTTTTTTTATATATTATTATTATTTAAGTTAGTTTGTAGGATGGAACATGCTAAATAATGACAGTCATTTCAGAAGTAGAAATAAGGATATTTGAGCTTGTGGTCTTTCCGAAAACTTCCTTCTCTCTTTCCCATAGCGGCTTCTTCTCTCTTGGCTCCTTAAAGGCAGTCTTGGCTGACTTATTGAGACGTCGCTTCATCTCCTCAACATCGAACACTACCCACAGTTCCTTGATCACTTGCCATACATGCTCAGATTCAAGACCTTGTTTAATATCTCCTCACAGGTATACTGAAGTACCAATAATCGATTTTTCTTCATGCTCGATGCCAAGCCCAGAAGCTGGGAAGAACTCTTCTATCTTTTGTATGGCTCACTTGACGGATGAGTGAGGACTCCCCGATCCATTGCAGATGCCAAAATAAGGTGACATTTCCATTTTTTGACCTTCTTTTCAAGATTGATTAGCCAGATCTTCCAAGTTTAAGAAAAGCCCACATTATCATCTGAGTTGACTCTGAAAGAACATAAGTGGGAAAACAGTTCAAGCCACCAAGGAATATCCATCCTGTAATGATAAATTTCATAACTACCATAATGCAATTCACCTTTAGTTGGGTGGGTATAACATATAATAATCCATGAAGGACAAAAAGGGAAGATGAAGTCCCTGGACAGATTGACTACAGTGTAGCACAAGCCACCCTCCATAGTCATCCATCACATGTTCATTTGGGGTTGGCGCCTCTAACAAATGTCGTCATCGTAGAAATACAACCATTAGAGATTTGAGGCATCAACAGAAGACGGTATGGATTGCTCTGATGCTGACACTATCTTGAAATTTTAGGACGAGTGTTTAGAAGGCATGTGAACAATAGAGATAGATAAAGGAGGAAAGATGAATAAGATTAAGAAAAGTAAAATGAAGTTATAACGTGTGGCCTAAACCCTATATATTTATATAGGACACAAAGAAAAGTTGAAACAACGTTGGCCATACCTCCAGAAAACAGATCTCACCTTATGTCATTCAAGAAAAAAAATGAGAATTCACATAAATATAAAGGAGAGATAATTTTGAAGAAAGAAAAAAAAAACATGATTATTCAGACATGAAAAATTTTATAGCCCTCTCGTTGGCCACCTGTAGCAAGACGAACTCTTGGCTCAAAAATTCCTTATATAAAACTTGGCCTCTAGTTTAAATTTATCAGTACTATCAACCACAACCTGGAATTGAGTGAATGAGCATGCCTCTCTTACATCAGTTAGGTCCATCCACAGGTTCACAGTCTCTATTTGAATGTTCGTGATTTTTGGTTTGGTGGTATGCTGCTTCCACTTAGAAGACGAGAAGTTTCACCAATGTTTCTCAGATGTGGCATACAGTTGCTCCTTCAGTTATTTTATGCTGGCCACTCACTAGGCCTCAACTTTCTTCTAAGCCTCAACCATGGATGAAAAAATCTATCATCTCACTGGTATTTGGTGGGTCCCTCATGATTTTTGATTCGTAGGATCTTTTTCTTTAATAGCTTCCGATGAGTTATAAGTGTCGGTAGGAGGCAGCACAATAACAAATGCCAGGTTAAATGAAACATGATATTTCGATATGCTGTCAAGTGAGCCAAATAACTTAACTACTTATTGCAGAGTCGATCCAAGTCGTAATAGAGAAAGGACGAGAAAATCTCACCAAATATAAGTGGAGTGTCCAAAGCTCTCATCCTTTCAATTTGAGGAGGACCGACTGCATTCTTGTTCCGAGGTGATTGATCCCTGAATATTAATGCTTACTATTTCTCTTTATATTATCTCTTTCCCTGCAATGGATGCCAAAACTTGACTCTGCCAAATTTTATGCTTATGATTTAGATTGAAAATTATACTTTAATTATTTATAAAATGAGATACTATGCAAGTATACGTATCATTTATCAAGTAATATGGGAATTTTTAATTAAGCCCCGAGATATCAAACCCACTGGGAAATCTCTAAAATTTAAAGAAATAAGAAAAATAACTTTTTACTTTTTAAAATGATTTTGTAAAGTATATTTTAAGGTATAAAGTTTTTCAAATTTGTTTTTGTATTTTCTGAATAAAAAGTAAAGCAAATAACTAAAGTTAACACAACTTAAAATAGTATGAAAGTAAATGAGAATAAAATATCTTTTTTTCTCTTTCAATGAATCAATAATAATTATGGAATTTCGTTGTGGAAGTATCTAAAATGTGTTGTGCCAAATAGAAGTAATTATATCCTTTAATTTTATTTGGTTCTACAAAGAACGTTTGGTTAATTTGATGATTTGAAATCTTGTAGATGGGTTAGGCAAGAAAGATACTAGCTCTCACTCTAGAGTTCCCTCAATTCCCTACACCTGAGGGCTAACATCTCATAAAAAAAAATTTCACATCAAACCAAATTAGGGGCTTTAGCCTGTCACTCTAAAGTCTCTAATTTTACTTCCCATTATAAGCATATCAACCTATTTATTTGTACCCAATCATATGGACTACAATTCTCATCCATATAATTGCATGTGATTCTTTCCAACTGTTGATTGAGACAATAATGCAATGGACCATACATAATCTCACAACAAATTTTAACATCTTAATTGGCTAAATCAAGAAGTAAATGAGGTGCAAGGTAGTGAATCATCACAACTTCTTCCAACATTGAATTCCTATACTTCACACAACTTCCTTCCATAATTTAATTACTTCATCATTTAAAAGGAAAAAGATAAAGGAAATTACTCAAAATCTTTGGAGAAAACACAATCACAACTTGATTTGAAAGTAGAAATCATAGTGAAAACACAAGAAGTTTTACTTAAAAACCAAATGTAAAACAAAGTTAAACACTTATATATGAAAATCATCTCCACAAGACTCTTGAAGTTCTTTTGAAACTTTGCTTTCCCCTTACAAAAAATAATAGAGATTGGTGCCCAACTCTGTTGACTCCAAATCTCTATTCTACTCTTAATAAATACTAGATACCATTGATAATAAAAGTGGTGAATTGGAAACGTATACTCTCTCTAACTATCTAACATAAACTTGACTCTTAACACTAATCACACCCTCCAACAAAAACCCTTTTTTCTAATCTTCAAGTCTTCTTTTTAAAATTTTCCAAAAGGTGCCTTGGTGTCTCTTCAAAATGTGTCCAGATTCAATGTATCCACCAAGAATGTATCAATCCATTCAAATTTTACTTGAATTTTGGTGCTGATGGGAAGTTAGTGAAGTTTAAACCAAAGGATACTTAAAAAACCCCCTTCAAATTCACGCTTAATTTAAATAAATTCATCACTTTAATTGTGGTTCCTATGCGCCAGCCATCCGACGCTTAGGGGCCAGAGGCCAATTTTGCATATCTTTCAATTTTTCTCCAAATTTGATACTCTTTTGCTCCTTTCATCAGAATCACTCATTATAATCATACCTGTAAGAAAAAAATAAAAAAACATTCTATTAGAGTGCAATATCATCAAAAATAGATATACAAATGTGCTTAAAAAGCTATATATTTTAGGTATATCAAAATTCCCCAAACTTAAAATGTTAGTTGTCCTCAAGTGAAACTTAATCACTTAGAAAATCTGAACATGCAAATTATGTAAATGCGTTTCTTTAGGAAGGTTTCAAAATTTTGTTCTAGAAATGAAAATAGTCGAATTTAGAAAACATTTTAGTAAATGAGACCAACTTAAAGTTTAGAAGGTTCTTAAGTAAAGGATAATGAAAAATATAAATTCCTATGTAATTCAGAAATACTTGTAGATTTTTCAAACTATAGGATTTAAACATTTTATCTTTCTCACTTAAAAATTTTTAGTTGGAAATAAGTTTTCTTACTATATTATAACCTTAAGCTTTAGATTTTCTCAAAACTTATATTTTAAACTTTAGGTATGAAACCAATTTTTGATTAGACCCTTAAATCCTTAAGCTTCTTCTTCATTTTTACATACTAACTTTCTCTTCTTTTTTTCTTTTTCTTTTCTTCTTTTTTTTTATAAGGCAAGGATTACTATATCTGGATAGACCTTTAATGATTTTGAATTCCAACCTTTCATTTACAATAAAAGTCTAAAATATATTCATTACTTAAAAATCATAATAATAGTGTTGAAAATTATTTCTTAACAAAAGAAATTTAAGCTTTGAAGAATAAAAGTCGAATCTTTTTTTATCCAAAAATACAACATTTTTTACTAATGATAGTTTAACTATATTTAACATTTCTTAACTAAGAAAATTTTAACTTTAAAATTTTCAATATTACTATAAATTTTAACTAAATTCTCTTACTCATTTCTGTTTTCAAAATTTTGCCCCCTAATATAACTTCATATACATAATTACTTTCAATCGAAAATTAAATTTTTTTTAAGTATTCATGAGAACAAATAAAATTCTAGTTTTTGAAAATTTCTTTTTAAATTCCCCCCAAACTTTAATTTTTTAGTAGGATAAAACATTTAAGTACAAGAAATGATACATGGGTAAGAATTAAAAACTAGAATACCATGCTTGCAAGAATCTTAATATTCAAAATATGCAAGTATAACAGTTTAAAAAAAAGGAGTAAAAAGAAATCAAATTCAGTTTTTTAGTTCTTCATAAAATATAAATTACAAAACTTCAAAGGACTTCTACAATAGTAGAGGTTTTCAAAGCAAATACACACCACAAACCATAACATACTAGAAAATAAATGGTAGCAAATTTTGAAAAGTTTAAACATGCTATATAAATAGTGGTTTCTAATAGTGTTCTAAATTTTTCTAATATTTATAGAAATTAAATTAGACACTACTAAAATTTAAACACTAGAAACACATAAAAACATTTACTACCACAAACACATCACATATTACATCATAAAACCTCAATCCAACACATAAACATCTGAATGTGCATAATTGAAATATTACAACAATAAACTACACAAAATCAGAGTTCACAGTAAAATACATCACATCACATATTAAAATATCAAAATAAAACATTACAACACATTAGAAAATCACAAAACAACATCACAAACTCAACACATCAATGTTAAAAATCATCCTCATCATCATCATCTTCATTCCACTTTCTGGATGGCACATAAGGTATATAAAAAGGATGAGGGGGCATCTCAGGATTGTGATCTCGTATAATCACTATGTCCATATGCTACTGATAATTCTCCTCATATTCATCATGTTTTACAATATATCTTTCAATATTTTCAATTTTTCCATCCATATCTCTAACATGCTCTCTGGTAAGACTCACCTTCTTTAAAATCTTTTGTAATAATCCAGTTTGTGAATCTCTGAAAGATGATACATGTGCAGTAGAAGCTCGAGAAGTAGAAGCAGCAGAAGCAAAAGCACTAGAAGCTCTAACAGATCCTCTTTTCTAACCAAATACTAAATGTACAGTGCAAGTGTTCACATTTACACTGGTAATATGTCTAAGTGTCTTAAGAACCTCTTCCCATGTATCAACCTTAACACCAGACTGACAAAGTGAATAAATCAAAGATGGAAATCCCATACCTGCAGTAGCAGCAGCTCTAGCACAGTTAGAATATAATAAAAAATAATAGTCACAAGATCTAAAGGCTTTCACTGCTTAATACAATGGTTTAGAACAGCTCTCTCCCTTGTAACTTCACTGACATGACTTGAAAGTAGAAGGTTAGATGAGATAAAATAATGCCATGCCTTTGAAGAGGCATTCAATATAGAGGCTTGAAAATTTACTCTTCTGTTATTAGTAATCTTCCACAAACCTCTTAAATCAGTAAGAAAGGCCATAATCTCATCTAACTCTCTCTTAGAAGGATGAAAATTTGAATAAAAACAAAACATCGCAGGAGGTAATCATTAAAAATTATTAATTACTGCAGATGAAAAATCAACTTATTGCCTCCTAACCATCACCAAATTGTCTTCTATTACAGGCAAGTTAGCATAGAATTCTCTCACCACAGAAACAACTACAACAACGGAGAAGCAACATTATCTTTCCCAATTCCTTATAGTAATCATCTCCTCAATTTCTCCTTCTGGCTTACTAAAACTAGCTCAGGAATCAATTTCTGTGATGCAAGTGCATTGACATAACGATTCTTCGCTTTAGAACTGACAAACTTGTCTGAATCAAATTTTTCTTTTCCTTTCAATCGTTTATTCTTTGGAGCCATCTCTAAAAATTCACAAAAAATTCACCATACATTCCAAATTTAAACTAAACTTGCTAACTCAACTTCCAAAGGCAAACTCCACTAAATCCAAGCAATTTCTCAAAATTTCACCATGAATAGTGAATTTTAGATTTATCAATAATGTACTCAAAATACATGGTGAAAATAAAAAATTTTTACCTTAAGGAACTCAAATCCAACAAATTTTAACAAAATCGGCTCTAATATGATCAAAATATTGATGCCCTAGGCTCCTATTTTGTGAAACGGAGAGATTGAAGGTGATGGGGATATTAAAAATGGTAAATTTTGGGTTTTTAACTCAAGAAAATCGATTTTCACGAACTCGCGCCTATGCACGAGCATATGGCACTTAGCCGCAAAATCTAGCGCTTATGCGCCGTCGGTTTGGCACTTAGGTGTCAGTGCCCAAATTTTGACAATTAATTTAATTCCATAAAAAATCCAAGTTAATTGTTTTTAATCACATCAAATAATTATTTCTCCACATAAAATCTTCTAATACTCCAAAAGTACACATTAATTTCCAATGATTCCATAAAAATTTCACAAAAACACAAATTTATATTTCATTAAACTTAAAACACACTTAATAGAAACTATAAATTTCTATCCAAACACTTTGGATGAAATGCTCCAAATACATAAGTTCAAACACAAGTAATTAAACACTAACATACATCAATTAAGATGTATCAAACATATGTAAAGTGCAACAAACACAAACATTAATTAAAATCACACTTAAAACACTAAACACTTATAATCAAACCACAAGATCACACATAATTTAATTATAATCTCTATTAGGTTAAATATATCTAGAACCACCATTAGTTCCATTTGAACCATCTGGAATGTAAATCTAATAAAACGGGCGATGATTAAAAGCTCTTACATCTTCTTCTTCTATCCATTTGTTCTTCAGATACATCGCTCTATTTGCTTCTTCCACATGACTTGTATGACTGAATTGCATTTTGAGTTGCCATCCTATGTGCGCTAAATGAGCATTAATTTCATTTACCTTTGGATCAATAGACTTAACATCGGCCTCAATCTTTGTAATCCTTTATGCTATTCCTTGGATACTCACAGCCAGAAATCCATTATATAACTCTTATGCATTATCACAAATAAAAATCTTCTTCTTGGCTTTCTCTTTCTTCTTAACTTCGCTCTCCCAAGAAGACATTTTTGCACTCAAAATACTCTTTTAGAAGACTCAGGAATGAAAATAAGAACTGGGGCAAGTTTTTCATAAATTCAGGGCCCTTTTATAGACTTGGGAAGGTACAAAACCGACCCTAGAATTGTTAAAACTCCTTAATAACTCCAAAAACTACTTACCCATGATTTTGGCTTATAGAACATCATTTTTCACATTTTTTATAACTGTGGCGCCTATACGCCAACTAGCCAGTGCTTACCCGCTAGTGTACATTTTTTCACAGTTCTGTCAAATGTCAAAATCTTCATTCTGATTCCTTTAAGTCATTAAATAAGGTCAAATAAACACCACTATAGCATAAAAACTCCAAATTGCTACCACATTTCTCAAATCAAACCAAATAAAGGCACACAAAGAAAATAAAAAACAAGCACACTAAAAAATATGGGTTGCCTCCCACAAAGCGCTTGGTTTTACGTCATCAGCTTGACATACCTAGAGCTTATTCTAAATGAACCAACACCAAATTCTCATCAGGTTTAGATTGATCAACTTAAAAGTAAGATTTAAGTCTTTGACCGTTCACTTTAAATATTTTTCAAGTCTTAGGATCTTGAATATCCACAGCTCCATATGAATAAACTTTCATCATAATAGATGGTCCTATCCACCTGGACTTACGTTTCCCAGCAAAAATTCTTAATCTAACATTATATAGAAAAACTTTTTGCCCTGGTGACCCAAGGAAAAAAGGTTAATATTTTCATGCTTATTTTATACTGATTTTGATGATATTGCACTTTAAAGAAGGATATTTTTGGTGTTTTCTGCAGGTATGAAGATTTAAGGACAGTGAAGCAAAAATATGTAAAAAGGAGCGAATTTGGAGCAAAAAGAACTAAATTATGAAAATTTGATCAAGGGCGCCGACGACGAGATCGATGGCACCGACGACGTGATTTTCCTGAAAGTTTAGAATATATTTCAAAGGAGGCCGCCGACGGTGGAGGTCAAGGCCGCTGACAGCGGGGCCTGTTTAAGGCAGTGTTTCTAGAAGGCTGCCGACGGCACAGCTCAAGGTCGCCGACAGCGGGATCAACTGTTCTTTCACAAAATACATCGAATGTGGACGATTTTCAAAGGGTTGGTTGCAAAACCCTTGAAGACTCTTCAATAAATTTTAAAAAGAACCATTTTAGGCCAAAAATTGTCCTTTTGGAGTCCTCTAAAAGTCACTAAGAGTCTGTAAAAAGTACTATTAGAGATTTCTAATAGTTACTTAGTGTCCAATCGAGACTCCACTAGTGTCCATTGTTATTAGTGAGTGTTAAATAGTGAGTTCAAATAGAGATTGGGAGGAATTCTTCGAAGGGTTGTAAGAGTGAAAGGAAAGTGAGAGATTTCTTCTGCATTGCCTTTGCGAAGGAGAATTCCGAGTACTGTAAAGAAAGGAAGAGATTCAGAGGAACTTCAAGAAGTTTGCTTGGAGAGGAATTTAAGATAAGTTGTGTTTATTTACTTTATACTGCAGAACTTTACTTTTATATACGAAATCCAAGTTTTATAGCATCCTCTCCATGAATTCAAAGTAGTTGTTTTATCTTTCTTCCAATTTTGATATTTTTGTGGAATGATAAATAGAATTAGTGTGCTATAAAAGATTTAAGAAAGTTGTGATAATCTTTTACTTAGATCTGTTGACCTCATTTTTGATGTGGTCTTTTCTCTTCTCTCTCTTTAGTACTTAGGATCTAGCCTTAGGCTTTTCCTTTGACTAATCTTAGAGGACTAGAAATGGAACCCACCATTTAGAAGTTCAAACACCTCTTGACTCCATGCAAACCACACAAGCTTGATTATAGACCCTTAATCACCTGTAGGGTTGAAATCAAATGCGGAGGTTTAAAGGATGAGTTCCCTATAGGACTTCTTGGCCTTAGGAATACCCCGGCGGCCCGGTCCGCGATGGTTGACTCGCACATACACTACACTCTCACACACATTCCAAGTCCTAAAACCACACTCTCACCTAACTTGATTTCCTGACTCATGAAGGTAATTCATATGGATGGTCCTTAACCCCTAAGCCCCTGGCTAAGAGGGTTAGGAACAACATAGTGAATGCCTCAAATGAGTCCTCTCATGGCTCATATGGGCTTAATATGGCTTCATGGCTCAACCAAAGTGATTCCATTTTACTCAAATTTGATCATTCTTCATTTTTCTAAAATTTCAATTTTTGACCCCCGGGGCCCTACACCTACTAAACTTACCAAAAGCCCTTGGAAATACCCAAAATTTACAAAATCACCTAAATTACCCAAAATTCCTCAAAATCAATCATAAACATTTCCCCCTACTCAAATTGATCATCCATAGCCAAAAAGTACCAAAAATTCTAAAAGTACCCCCCCAATACCCTCCAAATGCCCAAAATGCCCTTCTTAGCCCAAAAATCCAAAAATTCAGAATATTCCCAAAAAATTCCAAAAAATCCCAAATATTCCCAATTTCATTTTGTTTAACTACCTTATGGGCCAATTTTGGCAATTTACCCCACTTTTACCAAAACCCCCAATTTGACCAATTTTTTAACCTAAGTGAACCCAATGTCAAACCAAACCACCCCAATTGACCTCAATTCTGGTCCAATTCAATTCTAAACTTCAATTCAATATCCTAAATATCAACGTAGACCAAATCCAAGTCCAATTTGATTGACATTTGAGCCCAATTTCAATTTGAAGTCTAAGGCCTAATTTTGACTCATGAACTAAACCTAGCTCAAACCAACCCAATTCAACTCCAATTGGCTCCAAATATTTTCTAAAGCCTTCCTAACACCCCCATAAACAAAAAACTAACTTGATTTGCCCAAAATTTGAACCTAAACTCCACCCAAGCCTAACCCAAAATCAAAATCCCTTAAATTAACCTAAGCCCAAACCTAACCCAATTGGGCCCAAATACCAAAATCAAAGCACATCCAAAGTTGAAAACTCTTTGTGACACTCCCATGAACATTTCTCAACATTAATTTTACATCAAATCCAACTTTAGCCCAACCTTAGCCCAAGTTAGCCCAATTTGGCCCACCTTGGTCCCTTTAACAAAAAAACCCAAATTCAACCCAATTCAATTGAAAATCACTTTAAACTTGTTCCAAACCACTCATGACACATTCCTAAACCAATGGAAACATTTATTTGGCACAATCCTTTACAAAATATTCATCCCAAATTTATTTTAAATCCAAAAGCCCACTTCCTTAAACCACTTTAAAAGCCCATCCCAAGACAATTTCAAAAGCCCAAAATTGATTCTAAAGCCCATATGACATTTTCATTTGTCATCCATTTAATCAAAATCATTCACTAAGTTCCAATTCCATCATTAAATAAATCTAAATCAAGCATCATGCAAAAATACCCCTAAATTTCAAAAAATCCCAAAATCCCTTTCTCATGCAAGTGAGCCAAGCCATTCCTAAGCCATGAGCAAGCCTTGGAGCCATGCATAAGCCACATGAGAGCCATGAGAATCTTAGGATTGTCAAAACCCTATAAATGGCAAAAGGAGGAGATCCTTTAAGCACTCCTTAAGAGTCATTAACCATTCCCATGTCTGTTGACCTCATTTTTGATGAGGTCTTCTCTTCTCTCTATAGTACTTAGGATCTAGCCTTAGGCTTTTTCCTTTGACTATCTTAGAGGATTAGAATTGGGACCCACCACTTAGAAATTCAAACCAATTCTTAACTCCCTGCAAACTCCACAAACTTGACTATAGACCCCTAATCACCTAGAGGGTTGAAATCAAATATGGAAGTGTAAAGGATGAGTTCCTATTGGACTCTTTGGCCTTAGGACTACCCTGGGTGGCCTGGTCTGGTGAAGGGCTGACTTACACACACACTACACTTATACACTACACTTTCACACACCTCATAAAACCACACCCATACCCAACTTGACCTCCTGACTCATGTAGGTGATTCACATGGATGGTCCTTAACCCCTAAGCCCTCGGTAAGAGGTTAGGAACAACATAGCTGGATGCCTCAAATGAGTCCCTTCATGGCTCATGTGGGCTTGATATGGCTTCATGGCTCAACCAAAATGATTTCATTCCACTTACATTCACCTAATCTTCAATTTTCCAAATTTTCAATTTTTGACCCCCGGGACCCTGCACCCGCCTAGCCTACCCAAAGCCCTTGAAATCACCCAAATTTTTCAAAAATCCCAAATCACCCAAAATTAACCTTGAACATTTCCACATCACTCAAATTGACCATCCATAGCCAAAAATATCAAAAATTCCAAAAATACCTCCCAATACCCTCCAAATACCCAAAATACCCCTCTTGACCAAAAAATCAAAAAATTCATAAAATTCCCATAAAATTCCAAAAAATCCCAAATATTTCCAATTTCATTTTGTTCAACTACACCATAGGCCAATTTTGTGAATTTACCCCACTTTTATCAAACCCCCAATTTGACCCATTTTAACCCTAAGTGAACCCAATGTCAAGCCAAACCTACCCAATTGACCCAAATTCTGGTCCAATTCAATTCTAAACTTCAATTACACATTCCCAACACCAATATAGACCAAATCCAAGTCCAATTTGATTGACATTTGAACCCAATTTCACTTTTGGCCTTAAAGCCCAATTTGGACCCATGACCCAAACCTAATCCAAACTAACCCAATTCAACTCCAATTAACCCCAAATCTTTTCTAAACCTTCCCTAACATCCCCACAAACAAAACACTAACATTATTTGCCCAAAATTTGGACCCAAACCCCACTCAAATTCAACCCAAAGCTAAAAGGCCCAATTTTGATCTAAACCCAAACCTAACCCAAATAAGCCCAAAACCCAAAATCAAAACCCAACCAAAGCCAAAACCTCTTTCAAACACTCCCATAAACACTTTTCAACATTAATTTTACATTAATTTCAAACCTAGCCCAACATTGACCCAAGTTAGCCCAATTGGCCCACTTTGGCCCCTTTACCAAAAAAGCCCAAATTCAAACCAATTCTACTCCAAATCACACCAAATTGATTCCAAACCATTCATGGAACATCCCTAAACTAAACCCAAGATTTATTTGGCATGGTTTTTCAAAAAATTCTTCATCCAAAAGTCCATTTTGAAATATAAAGGCCCACCTATTGAAGCCTTTTAAAAAGCCCACTTCCACCAAACCCAAAAGCCCAAAAATCCATCCAAAGCCCACAAGACAATTCCTTCTCATCATCCACTCGATAAAATCATTTCCTACAAGTTGAAACCTATGATTAAATCACTCCAAATTAGGCTTTATCCAAATTCCCATCAAAATGCCAAAATTCCTAAAATCCATTCCAATGAAATTGACTAAGCCATACCCAAGCCAAAGACAAGCCATGAAGCCATCCTTAAGCCCCATGTAAAGCCACGAGAAGTTCGACATGTGACCATCCCAAAAATGGCACGAGGAGGAGCCTCTTTAAGGATTCTCTTAAAGGTGATTAAACCTTTTCATGCTTCCCCTAAACTATGTTTAAACTTAAACATGCTTGGATAGTGACTTCACCTCGCTAATCTAGCCGACTCACACCGACCTCCCTCACCCAAATCGGAGCTTGGAAAGGTGCACCCAAACCCATAGGATGACCAAATCGAGCCTAAAAGAGCCCCTTCCCCATTCCATTTTGAATAAAGCTTTCTACACATGGCCACTCTCCATTGCTTGCACCATTGCCAACCCCCGACCCTCCCGATGACAAC
Source organism: Papilionanthe hookeriana x Papilionanthe teres (assembly GCA_022702705.1). Classification (NCBI taxonomy): domain Eukaryota; kingdom Viridiplantae; phylum Streptophyta; class Magnoliopsida; order Asparagales; family Orchidaceae; genus Papilionanthe; species Papilionanthe hookeriana x Papilionanthe teres. The sequence goes on along the minus strand of CM040427.1, from coordinate 140,211,123 downwards.
GGTGACTCGACCCCGGCCGGCCACCACCACAATCGCCGAAACCACTGTGCCGAGAGAACACATGTGAGCCAAAGTTTGGAATTCCCACTCGTCGAGCCGCCCATGACCAATGGTCATCATGGCCGTTCTTCCCTCGACCTAAGCAGCTGATCCCAAGCCTTAAACCCCCCTGGGAGGCCCTCCACCCTCTCCTATTTAAACCTCACCTCCTCTCGGCCATGAGAGGTGCTGAACCAGACCTTACTGAAACCCTGCCAAAATTGCTCTAGAACACTCTCCATACTTAGAGTAGTTGATCCCCTGTGACAATTTGCCCTAATCCCCACCAACAGAGCCCAATTTCTCAGCAAAAATTCCACCCAAAACCAGGACACTTCTACACAGAGGATCAATCCTCAAATTGATTGGTCCTACACCTTCACCAGACCAAGGGAAGGAGTCCACCAAGAAAGCCCCTCTCCGTGCCACCCATCCGTTCCGGACTCCAAGCTTTGTGATCGGGCTTGGTCGAAATCATACCTAGGCGATTCACCGGACCAGGAGACTTCATCCGGAGCTTGCTTGGACCCGATAGAAGGTGACACAACCCTCGGATTGAAGCCACACTTCTCCGAGCAAAGGTCCGAGCTAACTCTTTATCCCGAGCTTCTGGAGATTCTCCATTTCAAATGCCTTAATTTCAATGCATGATCACCGTATAGATGTATTCGTCTTTTCAAGACGAATCCATAGAGTACAAGAACATGAAAATCTGTTGAGAAATGAGTGAGTTCTTAGGGTTTTAGTGTGGACGGCTCTCGGGTGAGAACGCTGGGGACGATGAACCGATGCCGTTCATTCCATACACGCGCGGACGGACGCGCCAAGATCGCGCCGGATGAGGAGACGAACGATACGGCCGGGCCCCGGAGCGCGCGAGTTGGATGGCAGCGCCGAATCAGAAGATGACGCGTGTGCGTTCGGAGCTGCCGAGGATGGCATGGCGCCGCGTGGATAAGTAGGAAATTAGGGTATTTTTTGATTTATTTAATTCCCTAACTTCAAAAACGCATAACTTTGTGTAGAAAAATCAGAAAAATAAAATAAAAATACTCTCTTGCTCAGCTGAACGGAGGAGAATAAGGTGGAAAAGAAATCATTTAATTTCATTAAGTATTTTATTTTTAATAATTTATTTACCGTATGCATTGTTTTAATTCTCCATGCATATAGGAAATTCACCATGTCATGAGACCATAGGGCTTTTGAAGCCTCCGAATTTGGGAACATTCCCCGAATTTTCCAAAGTCAGAGGCCATCCCTATGAGAAGTTATTGATTTTTCAAATTCATGTTGTTGTTTTGAGTATTTTAATTTCAATAATTAGCATGTTCTGAAATAAATTCTAGAAAAATTTGGTGATGCTTCGTATGACCAGAGGACCCTAGGAAAAATAGGTTTTCAATTAATTCACTTGAAATAACCCTAATTGGCCTAAACACCCAAAACAGGTCCTTAATTAATTAGAGCTAATCATACATCAAATTGACTTGAAATCAATTCTCCACTGAACTTTAGGATCAGAGGAACCCACCATAAAAATTCGAAGTCAATTGGACTTAGTTAGCCTTTACTAAATGGGTTGATTAAGCCATTTAGCCAATTTAAAATTTAAAAAATTCATAACCTTCAAAATACTTTTCAAAAATTCACCAAATTGGTTTTGGAGCCTCTCGATATCAGGGGAATTTAAGAAAAATAAAATTGTAATTTTCTAAAAAAGTTGATTTTTTGTATTATTTTAATATTTTAATAATTAAAAATTAATAAAAATCACAAAAATAATAAATTCACCAAAATGTCACATTTTGAATTTTAATCACTTAGGAACAAACCCCATATTTTTCTTAAGTCTCTATAATGAGATATTAAATTTTAAAGCCCTAAGGTAATTTTAAAATTAAAAAATGTATTTTTTTAAGCATTTCCACTAAAATAATTCTAATAAATCAAAAAAAATCAGAAAATTATAAAATTTGGTTCTCTGGTTTCCTTGATATCGGAGAGATTTTTGAAAAATATAAAATTCATTTTTCAACCTTTATTTTATTTTAAAATTAATTAATACTCCAAAACTTAAAATAATTATAACAAAGAATATAATTCAAAAAATCACCAAAATTGGTCCAAGTGGTCCTCTGGTCATTAGGAACGTCCCATAATTTTCTTAAGGACAGAAACTTTCCCTTGGTCATATTATTAAATTTTCCTTGGAAATCTCTATTTTTCACCAAGAATAATTACATAAATAAATTAAATACAGAAAAATCACATTTTCTCCTCTCATGTCTTTATTGACATATGAGTGAAGTCACATAAAAATTTCAAGTTCATTTAAGCTCAATTTAGTGAGTTATGAAATTATTAAGCATGAAGGGCAAAATGATAATTAAAATTTTAATCTTTAATTAAAACTTTAGGCTTAATGAAATTAAAGAGTAAAATATTTGATCCTAATATGATTTGGATGATTGAAATTTAAATAATTAAAGGTTAAAAACCCATTAAACAATTTTAAAAATAATTAAAATAAACCTTAATTAAATAATTTATTAAATTTGGAAGAATAACAAAATTGGAATTATTAAAATAGGGATATTATTAAGAAGAGATTTGTTCTTTAATTTAAGAATCCCTAAATTAATCATCTCCATAATATTTAATTCCTAATTAAAATGATAATCCAAGTTTAAGATTTAAAATGCTAAAAGACTTAATCATTAAATTAAATTAAAGTTAAATTATTTAAATTAAACCCTTTTAAAATTTCAATTAAATTAAAATTAAAATAAAATTAAATTTAAATTTAAATTAAATTGATTTAAATAAAATTAAATTAAAACAAATTAAATTAAATCAAATTAAATCAAATCAAATTAAATTAAATTAAATTAAATTAAATTAAATCAAATTAAATTAAATTAAATCAAATTAAATTAAATTAAATTAAATTAAATTAAATTTAAATTAAATTAAATTAAATTAAATTAAATTAAAACATATTAAATTTAATCAAATTAAACTAAATTAATTAAATTAAATTAAATTAAAATAATAAAATCAAGCTAAAATTAAAATCAAATCAAATTAAATTAAATTAAAATTAAAACTAAACCAAATTAAATTAAATTAAAGTTAAATTAAATTAAAAATAACATCACCTAAGACATAAAGAATTTAAAAATAAATGTAAAGCAACTTAAAGATTATTCCAAATTTAAACCCGTTAACCGAAATTAAATCACAAACCATTTGAACATCAATTTGCCCTCGAAAGCTTTTGTCATCATAACTCCTAAACGTAACGTTAAATGAAGTGATACTTCACTCATAGGATATTCGGATGTCCTAGTTCTCGAGTAAGATAACAACGAAACTTAACTAAACCTCGGACGATTACTTCACCTGATTGATTAGATCCATTTGGACTTAAAACAATCCTAGCAGTATTGAAAAGATGTTTAAGACTCGTCTTAAGCACTTCCTCAATATGGTAGGATGTTTATAAGAAAAATTGAATTTAATTGTTCTTTGAAGAAGAAAATCGTCCTCAAACCAAAACACAAGAACCTAGACGTCATAGGAAATGACTAGCTATAGGATTAGGAACTTGGTAGATAACCATAACCCTTCCCTTAGCTTTACCTAGGAACTTGCTTAAATATTCAAATTATGTTTTAAGTGCAGCTTAGGATGACGGGAAGACCCTCCAGGTACGCTTTTATTTTATTGCAATTTACCTTATTGCAATTTATTTAATCGCATCGCACTTACTTTTCTTGCATGATAAATAACTGTTGCATGAAAACCCACACCTTTAGGGTAGTCCCTAAAACTGAAACCAAAACTAAATTAAAAGTCATTGCGAGATAAAAGTCACCACCACAACATTTCAAAATATAAAACAACTCAAAATTTAATCACAAACAGAACACAAAACTACAATTATAACTAAATTACAACGTCTTGTTGGATGATCGGGAATACCTCGGATGATGTAACCTACGTGTTGCTAACGGGATTTCCCATGGTCTAAATGAAAGTGTGGAACTCATTTAGTTGAGTTTAGCAAATTCATCTGGACTAAGTGAATCCGATAAAAATAACGATGCCGGAAGGATGGAACCGTGGGATCTTAACCGGTGTTGTTATAATCAACTTTAAGATTTGTTTTAAATAAAATATAAAAAACACTTGGAAATTAAGATTTTCTCTAAACCAAAACACTTTTCTCATCTCTTGATTTATGACTTCTATAACTAAACCTCTGCAACAACAAGGAGCTCGGAGCAGGGTGGGCAGCACGACCATCGTCATCAGCAAAAGTTGAATCTACATCAGCTAAACATTCCTAGAATTAAATAACCAAGCCATAGGGCTTCGAGGTAGTTTGCCTAGTGCAACATAAATCCTCAACCTTTTGTTAGGCATTTGCATTGCAAATTAAGCCCTAACCGGTTTTAGGATTCCGAGGTAGTCGTTCGATACGACATAAACCCTCACATCTTCAAGGCTATTTGTGTAATTTTATCATACAAATATAAGTCCTAATTAATTAAAATTGGCAAGATCAAAACATTAAATAAATATTAGGACTTTCCTAAATTCAATCCAAACAATAGGATAGTCGGGAAATTGCCGTAGTTCGCTTCGAATCTGTGATTTCTCCTACCTTTCTTCCTTTGAATTCCCAAAACAAAATGTTCCAAACTTGATCCACCCCCTATTGAAATTCCAAAATTCAATCCTTTGAAAACTTAAACTTTAAAATTCTTGAGAGCAGAATTACTAATTATTATCGAGAGTTTTCTTATGTGATTCCCATCACTTAAGATGTAATTAACTATAGGGGCTTGCCCTTATAGGGAATTTTAAGAACCCAGGTAATATAAACCCCGTTTAATGCTTTCATATTAAGCAGGGGAATTTGTCAGCTTATAAAATTGGTTCGCAGACCAAACGGATGTCACAAATCTTCTAGTTTATTTAATCGAGCCCTATCACTAAACGATGGTGTCTATTCTTCGAGATAGATACACGGTTTGTGATGCGGTGCTCGTTTATATAAACTATTCGGGATGTGAGATCAGTTTGATTTCATATCTTAAAATTTTCAAATTTAAAATTATTTTCAAAATCAAATACTACTTTTCAAATTATTTATTTAAATTAAATTAAAAATTCGCCGACAATTTCGGCGACTCCATCTGGGGATAATTCCTCTCTCCATTTTAATCGAACAACTCTGCTTTCAAAAATCGGTAGTGTATCCATGTTCCTAGTGGATCAAACTACCCTTCTTTCCGTTGGAATACTATGTTCATTTCTACCTTGAACAAGTATAGCCAACATTCTCTTGGATTTAGGAGCCACTGTTTAGACACCCCTAAACAGAGACGTTCCGAGATCCTTTTACCTCATTTCTGAGAAGGGGTGGACCCCCAATAGGTATTAGTTTAGGAGCGGTCTTGCAGGTCGAGAAGTTTCTGCAAGACTTTCTCTTCCTTTTCCAGTTCCTAATCAATTCCTTTTACTCTTCCTACAACTCTCCTTCTTTTAATAATTCTCCCTCCTAACGAACAAATCTTTCTGAAAAGAGAATTTTCCTTTAACACCACAAATACAGTAAGATAAACAGAAATGTGTTCGGACTCATTCTTTTTTGTCATAAGTTATAGGATAAGAAGAAGTACGATTCGGAGACTAACACTTGGAATCTGCCCTGCAGAAATGAAAGCCCCAAAATTGATCTTCTCCTTCGTTAACAGACTTGACCTGGCCGTGTTCAATGACGAACCGCTCGATAATGGAATCATTCGATTCGGACAAGGATTCGGGGACACCGACATCAAAATCCCCGATGTCACTCTATTTTCACTCACAAGCAAAGTACCGAAGCGAGAAGCCGTTGATTGAGTTTAACCTCAAGTCAACTCATGAATTCCCTCCTCTGCAAAAGATTCCAACTGAGAGGAGTACTACCGTCCACAGAAGGACTGTTGTTGCTACCCCCACTGGTCTAGTTGTCTCTGCACCTACCCTGGCTCCTGCCAAACTAAAGGGGAAGGAAATTCAGAACTATGGTGAACCTGTTACCGTGGAGGGTACAGACCTTCCTCTGAAACCTTTTGTTTTTGAAATCGGGTCCAGCTCGAGAATTCCATCGCTGACATGGACTCAGAGAAGGAACAGAAGTAGAAGGATTGCTAGAGAAGCCAGAGCTGCTAAAGTTTCTTTCCAAGAAGAAATCCCAGAACAGCCCGAGTATACACCGCTGCCTGAATACATACCACTTTTGGGAGGAAGCAGGTTCCATCCCCTCTCAGCTGCAGAAGATGAGGAAAATGTTCGCAAGATTGTCGCTCGCATTGCCTCAACCCGTATATTACAACGATAGTCGTAAGAAAAGGGCTAGAATTACGCCATTTGCTCGACTGCAAACCTTGATAGAAAAGTTGGCAAAGAAGGAAAAATGCCCTGTATCAGAAATTTTAAGAAGGATAGGGCGGGTGCCAGCCAAGTCTCGTCTTGGGCCGCGAGTAGAACATGCTATCGCTGTAGAGAAACCAAATAAGAGAATGAAAGCTAGTCCACCCGTCGTTGTTTCAGAACTGCAAATTAGGGAGGATACCACCTTCCAGCATTTGGATGACAGACCATCCGGTCCCAGACCTTCTGCTGCTAGGAGGATGGTATGGCGTCCCACTACCGAGACAATTAAGATTAAAACAATCGGCCGAGAAGGAAAGTCTCGTCGGGAGACTTGAGTCCGAAGAGAGTGCTACCGCAAGAAAGGGGACTCATGAGAAGGAAACCCGACAGTTATCACATGACAACTGCAAGGATGTACAGAAAAGACCACTAGAAGATGCTATGGAAAAGCTAAGAACTAATATTCGGCGATTAGCAAGAGAAAGAGAAGAGAAATTCGGAGATGAAGTTGACTCGTCAGAGTTCATGGATGATGAATATGCAGAAATTAACATGGTTGAAACGCGAGCTTCGTCAGCTTCACAAGGTGCTCCTGCAGCTGCAGAAAGAGAGGAGCCGGAAGTAATGTGGAGGCAGCTTCAAGAGAAAGATGATACGATCGCCCAAATGACAAAAAGGAAGGAAGAGATGGTTGTAGCCCTAGCCACTCTCCAGAGTCAAGTTCAACCCCAAAGAGAAACACCCCCAGAAGTCATTCACATTATAGACGGAGGAAAGGAGATTACGTCCGTCAACGGGGATGATCAGTTAAAAAGGATGCAACACAAAGCATGATTCCAGAAAAAGATATCAAGAACTTGGTGAAACAGCAGGTGCGAGAAGCCTTGGCACAATCAAAGAGCGGGACATCCATTCGGACGGGTAGACCTTACCCCGAAGAATTCGACGCTGTCCAATATCCGAAAGGCTTCGTACCACCTCTGTTCAAGACCTTTAATGGGACCGGAAACCCTCGGCAACATGTTGCACACTTTCGTGCCAGTTGTTGCAATCTCAGCGGAAGTGATGCCTTACTCTTCGTACAATTTGTCGGCGACTCGTCGTGGATCGCCTTTGATTGGTATGCGGAATTACCGAACGGTTCGGTGAAGACATTTTCGGAACTAGAGAACCTCTTCATCAAGCAATTTGTCGGAGCTTCGAAGCACTACATCACTATAGGTGATTTAGTGGTAGAGAAGCGAAGCCGAACGAAACCTTGGTGGATTACATACTTCGATGGAGAAATCTAAGTATGAAGTGTGAGCCACAACTACAAGAACAAGCATGCGATCGGCATTTTACTTAAGAGCATTCATGGCCCGATAAGCACTTCTCCTCGAGGGATTTACTATTAAGACTTTTGAGAAGTTGTTAAGCAAGGCCGGAAGCTTGCAAGAGGAGGCGAAGCAATTAAGTTTCACCGACAAACAGACAAGCGAAGCCCGTGAAAACTTTTGAAAAGAAGTCCGGGATCGTCGCGGTCTGTCGATAAAGGCAAGCAACCGATACAAATATCGTCGAACGGCCGCAACAACCTCAACGTAATTACCAAGCAACCCCGACCCAGCTATCGGTCATCTCAACGAGTATGAACAACCGCCTCGTCCGCAACGTACGTTAAGGGAGCTTCGAGCGAGGAGTACCGTTCGAGAATGAGGTAGTGCCGAAAATGTTCCGCGATCCGATGAAGACTCTAGATTTCCAACTACCGTAACTTAAAAGACCGGAGAAGTCGACAAGAAAGGTGATCCCAACTTTTGCCCTTACCACCGGATGCTTGGACACAAGATAGAAGATTGTATTACCTTCAAAAGTTGGCTCAACGACAATCTTCGGAAAGGGAATATAAAGATCCCGAAGGAGTACATGAAGGAACCCCAGAAAGGAGGTTTCGTTAATGTTATCTCGACGGATCCCATTGTGCCGATAGACCCCTATGCGACTGATGATGGATGGGCCACCGCTTGGATAAAGTCTTCAAAAAAGATTTTGGATCACATCCAAACCGCTTCGGTGCGAGCCTTAATTCAGAGTTCGAAACCTGTTAAGTCGACACTATCACTTGCGATAGAAGAACCACCTCAACAAGAGACAATTGAAGAGAAGAAGAAAATCGACGAAGAAGAGAAAATCGAGGCTCTTAAGGCTAGACTAGGGGCTGCTTATCCTAGGATAGTTGTTTCCGATTCGGGGGAGAAATCTCTCTAACCTCTGACCATGTATGATTATCTGTCCACTCCGGTGGGATCTTATAATGATATGGGTTATAGCGTTGGCTACGTTTTGATTGTTTCTAACAATTACGTAACTAGCGACAATCCGGACATCGATTCCGATACAAATGACAATTCACAAATCATACACAATCTCGACGATCACAATGACGAAGAAGACATCCATCAAGGAGGCTACGAGAGTTCTACAAGCAACTAATCTGTTTGCGAGTTTCGAGGAGCTCCAGTCACAACAGAGTTAGAGCCTTCAGACTCTGAAGCTAATCCAGAAGAACCTGTCATTCCATTTCAGGAGGAAACACCAGTAAACTTAATACTAGATTCAGGAGAAATTACAGAAGTTAACTTAAGAAGTGGAAGAGTTCTACCTCCTAGAATGGGTCCAAAGGACAAAGGAAAGCAGGTGGTTGTTCAGGAAGAACCAACCCCGGTAGAAGAAATACCCATTCGAGAAGAAGCCGAGACACATGGAAATAAAGTGGACTACAAAGTGCTAGCCCATCTTAGGAAACTATCGACAAACCGAGCATCTACGACGCTCTCATCTTATCAAAGGAGATGAGAGAAGCTCGATCAAGGCCTTACTTGATCCGAAATTTTCTTAGCTCAAATGACCGGAGATTCCTTAGATGAGGTTTGCTCGTTAAAGGAACAACGAAGGTGTTACCTTCACGGACAATGACCTAATACTTGGGACGACGAGACCACAATCGACCGTTGTACATTTCAGTTATAATTGGAAAGTTTACACTCTCCAGTGTATTGGTGGATCCAGGAGCATCAATCAACATAATGAATCTTCGAACGCTAGCATATTTGGAAATTGATGCTCGCGAGCTTGAAGCAGACAAAATGTTATTAAGAGGATTCAACCAGAAAGGAGAAAGAGCCCTCGGCTCAATAACACTCGCTAATGAAGACCGGTGACTTGGCAAAGACAACCGCAAAATTTCACATAATTGATTCGAAACGTCGTTCAACGCTCTACTTGGGCCGACCATGGATACATGAAAACCGGATGGTACCATCATCTCTACATCGTTGCATCAATTACTACGATGGAGGGGAACGAGTGCATCAAAGGTGACTTACAACCATTCTCCGTACATGAAATTGGAATCCATGAAGATGCAGCTTATTATGAACCTTCGAAGAAAACAATCTTCTCCAGAGATACCATAACGAATGAAGCAAAGGAAATTCGGGATGACGAAGGACCTGAAGTTCTAGTCCAACAGTCACTCACCACTCCCTTACGGCGAGATGGTGAAGGTTTCTCCACAACTCGCATCCGAGGTCGAGGCCGGGGACGTTAGGACAGTTGGACAGAGGAAACCGACCATCAATGTTGATTGGGAAGACGAGTTCGAAGAAGAAAAAGAAATCAAGCAAGAAGCAGTGACAATAAGTCGGAAGAAGCCGCAATTCAGGATCCCGCTCGAAGATGAAAAGAATGAAGAATATAAATTGATGTACGAGAAGATTAACCACTATGTACATACTATGACCCTGACCCCGATCCATTCTAATAAGGTCGAGGGTATGGTGGTCAAAGAGGTACATAGCGGCGGTGCAAAGCCCATCAAATTCTACCGTGGTGCTCCTTCTTCCAAAACTGAAAATAATGTACAATTTGAAGAAGTCACTTCATCAGAATTAATGGAATTTCCTTTTGAGTGGTACTCTCCATATGTTCAAAATTTAATTCAGCGTGGTTTCTTACCTCGACAATGGACAAAAGGTCAATCACAACATTTTGAGAAATTATGGAATAACTCCGGTCGTCCACGCAATTCAAAGCATGGTCTCGGATTCGGCACGGTAGGATCAGTTGACGATACTGAATTTTGCTTGGTTTTCACTTGCGAGTCTAATGAAAACTGCATCGAAACTACAGAAGAACTTGAAGATTTACAAATTGGAGACGCTCCACCAGAATTCGAAGAAGAGATTAAATCTACTATAGATGAGTTAACGGAAGTTAACTTAGGTACTAGCAAAGAGCCTAGACCCACCTTTGTTAGCTCCTTACTCAATAAAGAAGACTCCGAAGGAATAATCAAGTTATTAATGGAGTTTAAAGTCCGTTTTGCTTGGAGCTACGATGAGATGCCGTGTTTAGCTCCGGAGGTCGCAGTCCATAAGCTAGGAGTGGATCCTACTTCGTCCCGTCGGACAAGGTCCCGAAGAATGCGTCTAGAAATCGAACAACAAGTCATAGCTGAAGTTAAAAAGCTAATCGATGCTAAATTTGTCCGCAAAGAACAATACCCGACTTGGTTAGCCAATGTGGTACCAGTCAGAAAGAAGAATGGTCATATCAGAATTTGTGTGGATTTCAGAGATTTAAACAAGGCATGTCCAAAGGATGAATTCCCTCTACCGATCCCGAATTAATGATCGACATTGCTTCGACACATGAAATATTCTCATTCATGGATGGATCTTCGTGGATACAACCAGATAAAAATGGCTCCAGAAGATGAAAAACTTACAACATTCAGAACGCTGATCGGAGTATATTGCTACACAGTGAAGCCATTCGGGCTGAAGAACGCAGGAGCAACCTACCAGAGAGCAATGACAAGAATATCGGATGATCTCATCCACAATCAAGTCGAATGCTACGTGGACGATGTGGTCATCAAAAGCAAAGTAAAGGACAACCACCTATATGATTTAAGAATTATTTTCGAACGATTAAGACAATTTAACCATAAGATGAATCCCTTAAAATGCGCCTTCGGCGTCACCTCCAGGAAATTCTTAAGATTCGTTGTCCGACATCGTGGAATTGAAATCGACCGAGAAAAGATTAAAGCTATCTTAGAAATGCCGCCTCCCAAAACCTTAAAACAACTACGATCTTTTCAAGGGAAGTTGGCATATCTTCGACGCTTTATCTCAAACTTGTCGAGTAGGTGTCGGCCTTTCTCGGCACTAGTTAAAAAGGACGTCAAATTTATTTCGGGAAGAGAAATGCCAGAGGGCCTTCGAGGACATTAAGCAATATTTAATGAGACCTCCTGTCTTAGCAGCCCCGGCCTCGGGTAGACCGTCGATACTTTATACCGTGGCTTTGGACGACTCACTCGAGCCTCGTTAGCCTGTGTAAATGATGAGGGTAAAGAAAATGCTCTTTACTACCTAAGCCGTCGTTTACTTCCGATGGAAATAAGGTATCCCACAATTAAAAAGCATTGTTTGGCCCTGATCTTTGCCGCTCAAAAGCTCAGGCACTATATGCTTTCTCATAAGGTCAACCTGATCTCGAAATTTAATCCATTGTAATACTTGATGACTCGTCCAACACTTTCCGGCCGACTTGCCAGATGGTCAATGATATTATTGCAATTCGATATAACTTTCGTGCCTCTTCGTGTTCTAAAGGGACAAGTCCTAGCAGACTTCCTCGCGAAGACACCCTTCTGCGGCGAATCTCCTCTCAATGACGATTTGCCAGATGAACAAATAATGAGCCTAGAAGACCCTGATGATCGACGTTGGGAATTATATTTCGACGGAGCATCTTCAACACACAAAGACGAAGAATCGCAAGTGATAGTGCCCGATAAGGCAGGAATCGATTAATCTTTATAACACCGGAGCGGAGGATGTTAAGATACTCCTACCACTTAACAGAGCCGTGTACAAACAACGAAGCGTAATACGAAGCCCTCATAACGAGACCGGAATTAACTATTCAAATGGGGATAACGGACATCAACATCTACTGGGATTCGCAGCTAATCATTCAACAGATCGTCGGACAAGTATATTATTTTAAAACCAAGACTCGAGCAATACTTCCAAGTATGCCATACAACTGTTGAACAGATTCCGAATGTGACAATCTACAAAATTCCCGTAAAAGAAAATGCTTTAGCAGATGCGTTAGCTCGCCTCGCAAAAGAATTTTCCCGCTCGCAAGATGAATCGATGGAAGTGTCGGCTCAGTGACGTCGAGTCCTATCACGACTCGACATAAACACAATACACAAATCGAAAAAGAAGAAGAATCAGCTGCAATAGATGACGGAAAACACAAAAGATCGGCGACGACCATTAATCGTACTACTCCGCAAACAGGAAAACTACCAGACGATAGGTCACTAGCCCATCAGATCAAGAAAAGAACTCTGTCCTACGCATTAATGAACAACACGCTATACAGAAGGTCTTTCGATTAAATGTGGCTAAGGTGCCTAAGCAGGTCCGAGGCCCGTGAAATTGTTAAAGAGGTACATTTAGGACTCTGTGGCGCTCACCAGTCGGGTCCGAAGATGAAAATGAAAATTAAAAGACTAGGGTACTACCGGCCCTCGATGATGATCGATCGCATGAAAATCGCCAAGAGCCGTCATCAATGCCAAGTGCACAGAGTGGCTCTACACCAACCTCCAAATGTGCTACATCCGACAATTGTGTCGCGGCCATTCGAATATCGGGGCACGGATATAGTGGGTCCAATAGAACCACCATCTTCAAAAGGACATCGCTTCATTCTTGCGGCTACAGATTACTTTTCCCGAGTGGGCGAGGCGGCTCCACTTAGAGAAGTGAAAGCACACCACGTGCTACGGCTTTTCAAGAACCAAGTTGTCTACCTTTTCGGAGTGCCGCACGGGATTATCTCGTATAATGGGTCGCATTCGAAGCACACAAATCAACAATTTTGTCGAGAGACACGGAATCGACCGGCGGTATTCGACAATTTACTATCCAAGAGCAAACGGCCCGGCTGAGGCTTTTAATAAAACTCTCGTCCAAATCTTAAAGAAAACCTTGGATGATAATAAGAGAAATTGGCACGAGAAGTTATTAGAAGCCTTATGGGCCTACCGTACAACCTTCGAACTCCTACTCAAGCTACATCTTACGCTCCGGTGTATGGGTCCGAGGCAAGTGTTACCTTTAGAGGTCCGACCTTCCTTCACTCGGAATCACGACCGCAAACAAAATCACGACAGAAGAGAATGCCAAATTACGACTAGAGGAATTAGAAAGCCCGGAAGGGAAAAGACTTACAGCATGAGCTAGAATTTAGAATTATACCAAGCTAAGATGGTTCAAGCCCATGACAGACCGGGTCCGCCCAAGAACCTTTAAAGTTGGTGACTTAGTTCTCGTTCTCAAGATACCTATCCTCGCACACCGCAAGATATGAGGAAAATTTGAACCCACTCGGGAAGGGCCGTTTCGTGGTTGAAGCAAGTATACTCGGGAGGCTCCTACCGGCTAGTGAATTGCCAAGGAGAACGACATATGCTTCCGATCAATGGACGATACTTGAAAAGTATTACGCTACCTGATGTTTCGAAGGAATGGATTTTTCATCCCTAGAAGCACGGGTGAAGTAGTTATTTATGACTGGGTCCGAACCCAAAAATAATAAAAAATGTGCTAAAATAAATAAAATCATGATAATAAAGTTTTCCTTGTTTTCTCTTCGATATCAAAATCACTTTCCTGATCTTATCCCACTTCATTCCTGTTAAATTTAAAAATACAAAAAGTAATTAAAAAAAACTGTCTTTAATAAACATTTTCTTAATGTTCTTGTTCTTAGTATGCCCTCCGATCCTTTTCCTTGTCTTTTCGCAGGGAAATGTCGAACGGGCGGTTGGTCCTGAACTTTAGAAATGGCGTATGCCTTGCACTCTACGAAAAGTGGGTGAAAGATGGAGCGATAATCGAGATTGACTCAGACTTCACACTAGCAGGCCTGCAATACGAGGAAAGTGACTGGGTCCCAGTTGACCGAGAGGAACTTCCCAGTCAGACAGTAATGAAAGTGGGTGGCCCAAGCCACCAATCCAGAAGCAAGAAAAGGAAAACAAACACTGAAGAAGACAAGAGAATCAAGTCCGTAGTCGCTACGGCAGAGGGTAGGCTTGTCGACGCCGCGCCCACGGAGATTCAGAAGTACGAAGAGCTACTCTCACAAAGAACTCGATGAAGAAATAAAAATCGCCGTATCCGCAAGATGTTAACCAAACTAGCGACGGACTGGCGCGACGAGGCGATTGCTATCGCAGACATATACTTCAAGGACGCCAGCTCACTGTGTACTTCGAAGGAAGGAGGCCGACTCCGAGAATAACGGAAGAGACCAGGGAAATCTTAAGGAGAATCGTAAGAAGGAAGGCTACCATGCCACCAGCATAAAGTCACCGCAATGCATAACCTTCTTGCGTAGCAACCCCGGAGAATGTCCCGACGGACACCATCCCCGAGGAGCCGAGGTATGCAGGAGAACGTGAAGGGATTGAGCCATATATCCCACAATAAGTCACTGTGCCTCGCCATTTGCGGATTATTCCGGAATACGAGCTAGAAAGAATGCGGAATGTCGAGAAGAAAACTTTTGAATACTTCAAGAGAATCGAGGCGGGAGGATCAATATACTGAAGGCCTCGAGCTACATACAGACGTGTTCTCAGAATACTAACAACAACAAATCATGGACTGCATCCGGGATTTGAAAAGAATGGGCCGAGCGGGCATCCTAAGAGAAAACACTTACTCGGAACCCCGAAGATGGATGCCAGGGAAAGGGAGAATTACAATACAATGTGGATGTCGCTACAACTTCGCGAAGACAGAAGGGAAACCCATCGGGGATACTCCGTCATGGCCAAGTGGATCCAATGCCATTAGTCATCAAAAGGATGGTAAAGAGAATGATAACATGGAGGGTACCGCCGTAGATTGCATACCTAACAGCTTGCATCATTAACATTTACAAGAAGGGTGACTCGCATACCCCCGCACATCGATCACCACGACTTTGTCGGACCTTCGCACAGTTTCTTTTCCGAACGAGTGTAATATCAAGTTCCGATCCGAACTCCGGATAGCGAGCCCGGTGTGAGTTCCGAGGGCCAGTAAAGATACCATTACCGGTAGGTTCCGTCATGATACTGAAGGGCAATGGAGCAGATGTCGCTAAACATTGCAAACCGGGAGTACCAATGAAGCGGATCTCAGTTACTTTTAGAAGGATGGATGACAGGAAAGCACCTTACCACTTCTAGCCAGATCCGGAGCTAGAGAGCCTCCGGCCTTACGAGCTGTGAGTTACATGGAAAATATCACACCTCCAACGTACATCCATAGGGCATCCTTGCCAAGGATGGCTTGGAAGGTGATGTTATTGACCATGTACCTCACTATTCAGACATGGATTTCTGACAGATACCTTTTTGGATGGATCGGCAAAAATCATACATAGTCCGTTTTGAGTCTACATGGATTGTATGAGATGTATTCCAGATCGAGTTGTATGATGTATCTTCAACATGATTGGAATGAAAGCGACTATGTCACATTTTCGGCCTTCACCTCTTTTGTGCAAGTTGACTGAGAAACGCCATTAAAGTTAAATTGAACTTCGAACAAAGAACAGAAAAGAAACAAAAAAAAAGAATAAAAGAAAACTTTCCTTAAAAATCTAAATAAAAAAATGATGAACTCCAAATTCACGATAAAATAAAATTTGAATCATTAAAGGACAAACAAATTGACCACAAATTTTCAATCAAAAATCAAATTCAACCTTCCAGATTCAAAATCAAATCTCAATCAAATTTCAAATTCAACCTTCCAGATTTCAAATCAAATCTCAATCAAATTTCAAATTCAACCTTCTAGATTTCAAATCAAATCTCAATCAAATTTCAAATTCAATTTTTCCAGATCTCAAATCAAATCTCAATCAAATTTCAAATTCAATTTTTTCAGATCTCAAATCAAATCTCAATCAAATTCAAACTCAATCTTCCAAATCTGAAATCCAATCCGTTCTACTCTCTCCCTTGTCTGGGATGGAAGCGGTTGATTCCATTGACACAGATCGAATCTAATGGCGAGGAATTGTATCCAATCCAAACCAGCAACATCCGATCAACTCTTTTGAATGGGATATGTAACATCTAAATATTCCCTCCTAATCTGTTTCTTTCCACAAAAATCTTTTACAACTTTCATGAAATTCTCGAAACACCAAAATTTTACACTTCTTAAATCAACACTACAAATCTTTACAAAATCATTTACATCAAAATTCAAATTCTTGGGGTAGAGGATTTTACATCCGAGACTGCATTGCCTTAGGATTCTTTCCCTATCGCAATAAAATACATCAAATTCAAACATTCGGGGTTGAGGATTTTACATCCGAGACTGCATTGCTTTAGGATTTTTTCCCTATTGCAATGAAATACATCAAAAAATCAAATTCTTTGGGTTGAGGATTTTACATCCGAGACTGCATTGCTTTAGGATTCTTTCCTTATCGCAATGAAATACATCAAAATAAAATTCTCGGGGTTGAGGATTTTACATCCGAGACCGTATCGCTTTAGGATTCTTTCCCTATCGCAATGAAATACATCAAAAATCAAATTCTTGGGGTCGAGGATTTTACATCCGAGACTCGCATCGCTTTAGATTCCTTCCCTATCGCAATGAAATACATCAAAAATCAAATTCTCGGGGTCGAGGATTTTACATCCGAGACCGCATCGCTTCAGATTCTTTCCCTATTGCAATGAAATACATCAAAATCAAATTCTCGGGGTCGAGGATTTTACATCCGAGACCGCATCGTTTTAGGATTCTTTCCTTATCGCAATGAAATACATCAAAAATCAAATTCTTGGGGTCGAGGATTTTACATCCGAGACCGTATCGTTTTAGGATTCTTTCCCTATTGCAATGAAATACATCAAAAATCAAACTTTTGGGGTCGAGGATTTTACATCCGAGACCGCATCGCCTTAGGATTCTTTCCCTATTGCAATGAAATACATCAAAACCAAAATCTTGAGGTTAAGGATTTTACATTCAATACCGCATCGCTTCCGAGATCTCTCCTCATTGCAATGATTCAATCCGATCAATTCAATTTTCTTTCGAGGTTGAAGATGTTACATCTAAAACCACAAAATTCCATTTTTTTTTTCATTTCAAATCAAATCCCTTCAAATTAATCTTAACAAAACTTCAATCTAAATTGAAACTCAAACTAAAATCTAAGCTCACACATCAAAACTTAAATTGAAACAAAATAAAATCTAAATTGAAATTCCCCCAGGTCATGTGATTTGGGATTCACCACCTTTTCCTTTCCCCAGCGTGAGTTCAGGAATCTCCAGTCTCAAAGATATACTTGACACTCCCCAGCGGAAACTCTTCTACTCTATCCTAAGTTTGTCACTTGGACTTTTGTGTTGGTTTTATCGATCGCTTCGGTCAACACCAATACACACGGTGTGCTCCGTCACCACCACACCTATCGGGGGTCCATTTGTTGACCTCATTTTTGATGAGGTCTTCTCTTCTCTATAAGTATTTCAGGATCTAAACTTCAGTTTTTCCTTTCGACTATCTTAGAGGATTAGAATCGGGACCAACCACTTAGAAATTCAAACCACTTCTTAACTCCCCGCAAACTCCACAAACTCGACTATAGACCCCTAATCACCTAGAGGGTTGAAATCAAATATGGAAGTTTAAAGGATGAGTTCCTATGTGACTCTTTGGCCTGTAGATCTACCTCCAGTGGCCCTGGTCCGGTGAAGGGCCGACTTACACACACACTACACTTATACACTACACTTTCACACACCTCCTAAAATCACACCCATACCCAACTTGACCTCCCGACTCATGTAGGTGATTCACATGGATGGTCCTTAACCCCTAAGCCCTCGCTAAGAGGGTTAGGAACAACATAATGGATGCCTCAAATGAGTCCCTTCACGGCTCATGTGGGCTTGATATGGCTTCATGGCTCAACCAAAATGATTTCATTCCACTTACATTCACCCAATCTTCAATTTTCCAAATTTTCAATTTTCCAAATTTTCAATTTTTGACCCCCGGGACCCTACACCCGCCTAGCCTACCCAAAGCCCTTGAAATCACCCAAATTTTTCAAAAATCCCAAATCACCCAAAATTCCCCAAAATTAACCTTTAACATTTCCACATCACTCAAATTGACCATCCATAGCCAAAAATATCAAAAATTCCAAAAATACCTCCCAATACCCTCCAAATACCCAAAATACCCCTCTCGACCCAAAAATCCAAAAATTCAGAAAATTCCTAGAAAATTCCAGAAAATCCAAACTATTCCCAATTTCATTTTGTTCAACTACACCATGGGCCAATTTTGTCAATTTACCCCACTTTTGTCAAAACCACCAATTCGACCCATTTTAACCCTAAGTGAACCCAATGTCAAGCCAAACCTACCCAATCGACCCAAATTCTGGTCCAATTCAATTCTAAACTTCAATTCAACATTCCCAAAACCAATCTAGACCAAATCCAAGTCCAATTTGATTGACATTTGAACCCAATTTCACTTTTGGCCTTAAAGCCCAATTTGGACCCATGACCCAAACCTAATCCAAACTAACCCAATTCAACTCCAATTAACCCCAAATCTTTTCTAAACCTTCCCTAACATCCCCACAAACAAAACACTAATATGATTTGCCCAAAATTTGGACCCAAACCCCACTCAAATTCAACCCAAAGCTAAAAGGCCCAATTTTGATCTAAACCCAAACCTAACCCAAATAAGCCCAAAACCCAAAATCAAAACCCAACCAAAGCCAAAACCTCTTTAAGGATTCTCTTAAAGGTGATTAAACCCATACCAAAAATGGCACGAGCAGGAGCCTCTTTAAGGATTCTCTTAAAGGTGATTAAACCTTTTCATGCTTCCCCTAAACTATGTTTAAACTTAAACATGCTTGGATAGATGACTTCACCCTCGCTAATCTAGCCGACTCACCCGACCTCCCTCACCCCAACTCGGAGCTTGGAAAGGTGCACCCAAACCCATAGGATGACCAAATCGAGCCTAAAAGAGCCCCTTCCCCATTCCATTTTGAATAAAGCTTTCTACACATGGCCACTCTCCATCGCTTCGCACCATCGCCAACCCCCGACCCTCCCGATGACAACAAGTGACTCGACCCCGGGTGGCCACCACCACGCCCGCCGAAAACCACTGTGCCGAGAGAACCCATGTGAGCCAAAGTTTGGAATTCCCACTTGCCGAGCCGCCCCATGCTCAATGGCCATCATGGCCGTTCTTCCTCGACCTAAGCAGCCGATCCCAAGCCTTAAACCCCCCTGGGAGGCCCTCCACCCTCTCCTATTTAAACCTCACCTCCTCTCGGCCATGAGAGGTGCTGAACCAGACCTTACTAAAACCCTGCCAAAATTGCTCCAGAACACTCTCCATACTTAGAGTAGTTGATCCCCAGTGACAATTTGCCCTAATCCCCACCAACAAAGCCCAATTTCTCAGCCAAAATTCCACCCAAAACCAGGACACTTCTCCACAGTGGATCAATCCTCAAATTGATTGGTCCTACACCTTCACCGCACCAAGGGAAGGAGTCCACCAAGCAAAAGCCCCCTCTCCGTGCCACCCATCCGTTCCAAACTCCAAGCTTTGTGATCTGAGCTTGGTCGAAATCATACCTAGAGCGATTCACTGCACCAGGAGACTTCATCTGGAGCTTGCTTGGACCCAATCGAAGGTGACACAACCCTCAGATTGAAGCCACACTTCTCTGAGCAAAGGTATGAGCTAACTCTTTATCCTGAGCCTCTGGAGATTCTCCATTTTAAATGCCCTAATTTCAATGCATGATCACCATATAGATGTATTCGTCTCTTCAAGACGAATCCATAGAGCACAAGAACACAAAAATCTGTTGAGAAATGAGTGAGTTCATATGGTTTTAGTGTGGACGGCTCTCGGGTGAGAACGCTTGGGGACGATGAACCGATGTCGTTCATTCCATACACGCGTGGACCGGACGGCCAAGATCTCGCCGGATGAGGAGACGGAACGATACAGCGGGCCCCCGAGCACCGAGTCTGGATGGTGGCGCCGAATCGAAGACGACGCGTGTGCGTTCGGAGTCGCCGAGGATGGCGTGGCGCCGCGTGGATAAGTAGGAAATTAGGGTATTTTTTTGATTTATTTAATTCCCTAAACTTCAAAAATGCATAACTTTGTGTAGAAAAATCAGAAAATTAAAATAAAAATACCCTCTTGCTTAGTGAACAGAGGAGAATAACGTGAAAAAGAAATCATTTAATTTCATTAAGTATTTTATTTTTAATTATTTATTTACTGTCTGCATTGTTTTAATTCTCCATGCATATAGGAAATTCACCATGGCATGAGACCATAGGGCTTTTGAAGCCTCCGAATTCGAGAACATTCCCCGAATTTTCCAAAGTCGAGGCCATCCCTATGAGAAGTTATTGATTTTTCAAATTCATGTTGTCGTTTTAAGTATTTTAATTCCAATAATTAGCATGTTGTGAAATAAATTCTAGAAAAATTTGGTGATGTTTCTTATGACTAGTAGGACCCTAGGAAAAATAGGTTTTGAATTAATTCACTTGAAATAATCCTAATTGGCCTAAACACCCAAAATAGGTCCTCAATTAATTAGAGCTAATCATATATCAAATTGACTTGAAATCAATTCTCCACTCGACCTTTAGGATCAGAGGAACCCACCATAAAAATTTGAAGTCAATCGGACTTGGTTAGCCCTACTAAATGGGTCGATTAAGCCATTTAGCCAATTTAAACTTTAAAAAATTCATAACCTTCAAAATACTTTTCAAAAATTCACCAAATTTGTTTTGGAGCCTCTCTAATATCAGGGGAATTTAAAAAAAAATAAAATTGTAATTTTCTAAAAAAGTTGATTTTTTGTATTATTTTAATATTTTAATAATTAAAAAATAATAAAAATCACAAAAATAATAAAATTCACCAAAATGTCACATTTTGAATTTTAATCACTTAGGAACAAACCCCATATTTTTCTTAAGTCTCTATAATGAGATATTAAATTTTAAAGCCCTAAGGTAATTTTAAAATTAAAAAAATGTATTTTTTTAGCATTTCCACTAAAATAATTCTAATAAATCAAACAAAAAATCAGAAAATTATAAAAATTGGTTCTATAGTTTCCTTGATATGAGAGAGATTTTTGAAAAATATAAAATTCATTTTTCAACCTTTATTTTATTTTTAAATTAATTAATACTCCAAAATTTAAAATAATTATAATAAAAAGAATATAATTCAAAAAATAACCAAAATTGGTCCAAGTGGTCCTCTGGTCATTAGGAAAGTCCCATAATTTTCTTAAGGACGTAAACTTTCCCTTGGTCATATTATTAAATTTTCCTTGGAAATCTCTATTTTTCACCAAGAATAATTACATAAATAAATTAAATACAGAAAATCACATTTTCTCCTCTCATGTCTTTATTGACATATGAGTGAAGTCACTTAAAAATTTCAAGTTCATTTAATCTCAATTTAGTGAGTTATGAAATTCTTAAGCTTGAAGGGCAAAATGGTAATTAAAATTTTAATCTTTAATTAAAACTTTAGGCTTAATGAAATTAAAGAGTAAAATATTTGATCCTAATATGATTTTGATGATTGAAATTTAAATAATTAAAGGGTAGAAACCCATTAAACAATTTTAAAAATAATTAAAATAAACCTTAATTAAATAATTGATTAAATTCGAAGAATAACAAAATGGAATTATTAAAATAGGGATATTATTAGGAAGAGATTTGTTCTTTTATTTAAGAATCCCTAAATTAATCATCTCCATAATATTTAATTCCTAATTAAAATGATAATCTAAGTTTAAGATTTAAAATGCTAAAAGACTTAATCATTAAATTAAATAAAAGTTAAATTATTTAAATTAAACCCTTTTAAAATTTCAATTAAATTAAAATTAAAATTAAATTAATTAAAATTTAAATTAAATTGATTTAAATAAAATTAAATTAAAACAAATTAAATTAAATCAAATTAAATCAAATTAAATTAAATTAAATTAAATTAAATTAAATTAAATTAAATCAAATTAAATTAAATTAAATCAAATTAAATTAAATTAAATTAAATAAAAAGAAATTAAAATTTAAATTAAATTAAATTAAATTAAATTAAATTAAAACACATTAAATTTAATCAAATTAAACTAAATTAATTAAATTAAATTAAATTAAAATAATAAAATCAAGTTAAAATTAAAATCAAATCAAATTAAATTAAATTAAAATTAAAACTAAACCAAATTAAATTAAATTAAAGTTAAATTAAATTAAAATAACATCACCTAAGACATAAAGAATTTAAAAATAAATGTAAAGCAACTTAAAGATTATTCCAAATTTAAACGCGTTAACTGAAATTAAATCACAAACCATTTGAACATCAATTTGCCCTCGAAAGCTTTTGTCATCATAACTCCTAAACGAACGTTAAATGAAGTGATACTTCACTCATGGGATATTCGGATGTCCTAGTTCACTCGAGTAAGATAACAACAAAACTTAACTAAACCTCGGATGATTACTTCACCTCGATTGATTAGATCCATTTGGACTTAAAACAATCCTAAGAAGATTGAAAAGATGTTTAAGACTCGTCTTAAGCACTTCCTCAATATGGTAGGATGTTTATAAGAAAAATTGAATTTAATTGTTCTTTGACGAAGAAAATCGTCCTCAAACCAAAACACAAGAACCTAGACGTCATAGGAAATGACTAGCTATAGGATTAGGAACTTGGTAGAAAACCATAACCCTTCCCTTAGCTTTACCTAGGAACTCGCTTAAATATTCAAATTATGTTTTAAGTGCAGCTTGGGATGACGGGAAGACCCTCCGGTACGCTTTTATTTTATTACAATTTACCTTATCGCAATTTATTTAATCGCATCGCACTTACTTTTCTTGCATGATAAACAACTCGTTGCATGAAAACCCACACCTTTAGGGTAGTCCTAAAACCGAAACCAAAACTAAATTAAAAGTCATTGCAAGATAAAATTCACCGCCACAACATTTCAAAATATAAAATAACTCAAAATTTAATCACAAACGTAACACAAAACTACAATTATAACTAAATTAAAATGTCTTGTTGGATGATCGGGAATACCTCTGATGATGTAACCTACGTGTTGCTAACGAGATTTCCCACTGTCTAAATGAAAGTGTGGAACTCATTTAGTTGAGTTTAGCAAATTCATCCGGACTAAGTGAATCCGATAAAAATAACGATGCCTGAAGGATGGAACCGTGGATCTTAACCGGTGTTGTTATAATCAACTTTAAGACTTGTTTTAAATAAAATATAAAAAACACTTGGAAATTAAGATTTTCTCTAAACCAAAACACTTTTCTCATCTCTTGATTTATGACTTCTATAATTAAACCTCTGCAACAACAAGAAGCTCGGAGCAGGGTGGGCAAGACGACCATCGTCATCAACAAAACTTCGAATCTACATCACCTAAACATTCCTAGAATTAAATAACCAAGCCATAGTGGCTTCGAGGTAGTTTGCCTAGTGCAACATAAATCCCGAACCTTTTGTTGTGCATTCGCATCGCAAATTAAGCCCTAACTAATTTTAGGATTCCGAGGTAGTTGTCCGATACGACATAAACCCTCACATCTTCAAGGCTATTTGTGTGATTTTATCATACAAATATAAGTCCTAATTAATTAAAATCGGCAAGATCAAAACATTAAATAAATATTAGGACTTTCCTAAATTCAATCCAAACAATAGGATAGTCGAGAAATTGCCGGAGTTCGCTTCGAATCTGTGATTTCTCCTACCTTTCTTCCTTTGAATTCCCAAAACAAATTGTTCCAAACTTGATCCACCCCCTATCGAAATTCCAAAATTCAATCCTTTCGAAAACTCAAACTTTCGAAATTCTCGAGAGTAGAATTATTGATTATTATCGAGAGTTTTCTTATGTGATTCCCGTCACTTAAGATGTAATTAACTATAGGGGCTTGCCCTTATATTGAATTTTAAGAACCCAGGTAATATAAACCCTGTTTAATGCTTTCATATTAAGCAGGGGAATTTATCGGCTTATAAAATTGGTTCGCAGACCAAACGGATGTCACAAATCTTCTAGTTTATTTATTCGAGCCCCATCACCAAACAAGTGTGTTTATTCTTCGAGATAGTATACACGGTTAGTGATGCGATGCTCGTTTATATAAACTATTCGGGATGTGAGATCAGTTTGATTTCATATCTTAAAATTTTCAAATTTAAAATTATTTTCAAAATCAAATACTACTTTTCAAATTATTTATTTAAATTAAATTAAAAATTCACCGACAATGTCTCCCCTAACTCATGCTTAAGCTTAATCGTACTTGGATTATGACTTGACCCCACTAATCAAGCCGATCCAAATGACTTTCTCTTCAGCCCAAATTAGCCTCGGAGAGTCGCACCTAGCTTAATCCATGCATTAGACAAAATTAAGACAAAATGACTCTTACCCCATGCCATTTTAATCAAACCTCCTTACACATGGCAATAGCCAATCGCTTGCACCAAACCCCAGCCCCGACCTCACTCGGTCAAGATGGTTACCAATGTCTGGCCGGCCAGCCACCTGGGTCACCGGAAAACACCATGGCCGTGAGCTCCATGTGATCCAAATTTTTAAATTCTCCCTGGCTGAGTTGTCCCAACCCAAATGGACACCATGGTTGTTCTTCTCCTCCCCTGAGCAGCTGGTCCCAGCCTCCAAACCCCCCTGAGAAGCCCTCCAACCACATCTATTTAAACACCACCATCTTTCAGCCAAAAAAAGGAGTTAAACCAAACCTTACCAAAACTCTGCCAAAATCATTCCAGACCCCTCTCCAGACATAGAGAACTTGATCCCCACTGAAATCCAACCCTAAAACCCTCTTTGTGAGCTCAATTTCTGAGTTGAAAATCTACCCAAAAACAGTAAAACTTTACCACGATGAGCCAATCTCCAAATTGATTGGTCCTACACATTCACCGTACTAAGAGGAGAATTTCCCCAAGCAAAAGCCCCCTCACCGGGCCATCCATTGCTTCCAGCCTCCAAGCTTTGTGATCGGCCTTGGTCACTTTCATACTTAGACAATTCCCCAGAGCCAGAGACTTCATCTGGAGCTTTCCTGGACTCAATCAAAGGTGACACAACTCTCAGATCGAAGCTTCACTTCTCTGAGGAAAGGTATGAACTCATTCTTTCTCCCGAGTTTCCAGCGATTCTCCATTTTGTTTAGGTTAATTTCATAGCCTATAAACCATATGGATGTGTTCGTCTCTTCAAGACGAATCCATAGAGCATAAGAACATGAAAATCCATTGGGAATCGAGTGAGATCTTAGGGTTTTAGTGTGGACGGTCGCGGGTGCACACCCGCCGTAGACGATGACTAGCAGCCGTTGGATCATGCGTGTATCGAGCGGATGATCGAGTTCAAGTCGGATGACATAATGGTACATGAACCGCGGGACGCATGGCTGCTGACTCAAGTGGTGGCCTCGAATGGGAGCGCGACACGTAGGGGTTTCGGAGCGGCCGAGGTTGACGCGGAGCCGCGTGGATAAGTAGATAAATCCCTATTTTCTCGAATTAATTAAATACCCGTAACTTAAAAAATTCATATCTTTGCATAGAAAAATCACAAAAATAAAATAAAAATACCCTCTTGCTCAGTGAACAGAGGAGAATAATTTGGAAAAGAAATTAAATTAATTGAATGAGTATTTTATTTTTAATAATTTATTTACTATTTTCAGTATTTTGATTCTTCGTTTACATAAACAATTCACCATGGCATGAGACCATAGGGCTTTTGAAGCCTCTAATATTAAGAACTTTCCTTGAATTTTTCAAGATTAGAGGCCATCTTTGTGAAAAGTTATTGAATTTTCAAGTTCATGTCACTGTTTTAGGTATTTTAATTCCAATAATTAGCATGTTGTAAAATAAATTCTAGGAAAATTTGGTGATATTTCTTAGGACCTGAGGACCCTATGAAAAATATATTTTGAGTTAATTCATACATAATAACCTTAATCGCCTAAACCTCTAAAATTGAATTTGATTTAATTAGGGTTAACCACACATCAAATTGACTTAAAAATAATTCTCCATTACTCTTTAGGGTCGGAGGAACCTTACATAAAATTTTAAAATCAATTGGACTCGATTAGCCCCACCAAATGGGTCGATTAAGCCTCATAAGCAAAATGAAACATTAAAAATTCATAACTCCAAAAATACTTTCCAAAAATTCACAAAAATGATTTTGGAGCTTCTCTGATATCAGGTTAGTTCAAGAAAATTAAAATTGGAATTTTCTAAAAAAAGTTGATTTTTCATAATATTTTAATATTTTAATAATTTAAAAATAATAAAAATAAAAAAATATTAAAAATCATAAAAATGTCACATTTTGACTCTTAATCACTTAGGAACAAACCAAATATTTTTCCTAAGTCCCTAGGGTAAGATATTGAATTTTAAAAGCTTAATGTAATTTTTAATATTAAAAAATAAGTTTTTAACCTTTTTCACTAAAATAATTCTAATAAATCAAAGAAAAATCGAAAATTATAAAATTTATTCCTCTCGAACTCTTTGAGGTCCGATAGATTTATGAAAAATATAAAATCCATTTTTCAACTTTAATTTTATTTTATAATTAAATAATACTCTAAAAATCAAAATAATTATAATAAATAAAATATAATTCAAAAAATCACAAAAATTGGTCCAGTGGTTGTTGACCTCATTTTCGATGAGGTCTTTGCTTCTCTCTTTA
Source organism: Papilionanthe hookeriana x Papilionanthe teres (assembly GCA_022702705.1). Lineage (NCBI taxonomy): Eukaryota > Viridiplantae > Streptophyta > Magnoliopsida > Asparagales > Orchidaceae > Papilionanthe > Papilionanthe hookeriana x Papilionanthe teres. The sequence goes on along the minus strand of CM040427.1, from coordinate 140,183,658 downwards.
GTACTTCAGGATCTAGCCATAGACTTTTCCTTCGACTAATCTTAGAGGACTAGAAGTGGAACACACCCTTTAGAATTCAAACACCTCTTGACTCCCCGCAAACCCCACAAGCTTAATTGTAGACCCCTAATCACCTGAGGGTCGAAATCAAATGTGGAGGTTTAAAGGATGAGTTCCCATATGACTTCTTCGCCTTAGGAATACCCCGGATAACTCCGTTCCGGTGAGGGTCGACTTGCACATACACTACACTCTCACACACATTCCAAGTCCTAAAACCACACTCTCCCCCAACTTGACTTCCCGACTCATGTCGGTAATTCATATGGATGGTCCTTAACCCCTAAGCCCCTGACTAAGAGGGTTAGGAACAGCATAGTGAATGCCTCCAATGAGTCCTCTCATGGCTCTTATGGGCTTGATATGGATTCATGGCTCAACTAAAGTGATTCCATTTTACTCAAATTTGATCAATCTTTACTTTCCAAAATTTCAATTTTTGACTCCCGGGACCCTACACCTATTAAACCTACCAAAATCTCTTGAAACTACCCAAAATTTACAAAATCACCTAAATTACCCAAAATTTCTCAAAATCAATCCTAAACATTTCACCGCACTCAAAGTGATCATCCATAGCTAAAAAATACCAAAAATTCCAAAAGTACCCCCAATACCCTCCAAATACCCAAAATGCCCTTCTTAGCCCAGAAATCCAAAAATTCCGAAAATTCCCAAAAAAAATTCCAAAAAATCCCAAATATTCCCAATTTCATTTTGTTCAACTACACCATGGGCCAATTTGGACAATTTACCCCACTATTACCAAAACCCCCAATTTGGCCCATTTTAAACCCAAGTGAACCCAATGTCAAACCAAACCACCCCAATTGACCTCAATTTTGGTCCAATTCAATTCTAAACTTCAAATAAACATCCCCAATACCAATTTAGACCAAATTCAAGTCAAATTTGATTGTCATATGAGCCCAATTTCAATTTGAAGCCTAATGCCCAATTTTGGCCCATGACCTAAACCTAGCTTAAATCCATCCAATTCAACTCTAATTGGCTCCAAATCGTTTCTAAAACCTTCCTAACACCCCCATAAACAAAACACTAACTTTATTTGCCCAAAATCTAAGCCTAAACTCCACCCAAACCTAACCCAAAACCAAAATCCCTTAAATTGACCTAAGTCCAAACCTAACCCAAATGGGCCCAAATCCCAAAATCAAAGCCCAACCAAAGTTGAAAACTCTTTGTGACATTCCCATAAACATTTCTCAACACTAATTTTACATCAAATCCAACTTTAGCCCAATCTTAACCCAAGCTAGCCCAATTTGGCCCTCTTCGCCCCTTTAACTAAAAAGCCCAAATTAAACCCAATTCAATTCAAAATCTCTTCACACTTGTTCCAAACCACTCATGACACATACCTAAACCAATTGCAACTTTTATTTGGCATGATCCTTCACAAAATTTCCATCCACCAATTTATTTTCAAACCTAAAGGCCCACTTTCTTAAACCATTCTAAAAGCCCACTTCCACCAAATCCAAAAGCTCAAAATTCATCCAAAGCCCACATGACATTTCTCTACACCATCCATTCAATTAAAATCATCCCTAAGTCCTAAAACAATGATCAAATAATTCCAAATAAAGCTTCATCCAAATTTCCACCAAAAATGCCAAAATTCATAAAATCCCTTTTTATGAAATTGACCAAACTTTTTCCAAGCCAAATGTGAGCCATTGAGCCATGTACAAGCCACATGGAAGCCACTTTCCACCTCACCAAGCCATTAATGGCAAGAAGAGGGGACCATTTCCTAATCTTTCATTAAGCATTTTTAACCATACTCATGTTACACTCTAAACCATGCTTAGCTACCTCACAATGGATGGAGACTTCACCACCCCTTCCAAGCTGACCTAAATGATTCCCTCAGCTCAAAATCAGGTCTTGGGGAGGTGCACCAAGCCTATTTGCATGGATTGACCAAACCAAGCCCAAAATACACTCTATTTTATTCCATTTTAATCAAGCTTTTTACACATGTCAAACTCCATCGACTTCACCAAATTCAACCCCCGACCCCACCGAGTCGATGGTGACCCATGCCCGGCCGGCCACCACCACAGCCGCCGGAAAACACCATGGCCGAGAGCTCCATGTGAGCAAAAAAATTCAATTCTCCTTTGCTAAGCTGTCCAAACCCTAATGGACACCAGATATCTTCTTCTTCTCCCCTGAGCAGCTGATCCCAGCCTCCAATTGCCCCTGGGAAGCCCTCTAGCCATGTTTATTTAAACCCACCACCCTCTCGGCCAAAAGAAGGGATGAACCAGACCTTGAGGAAACTCTGCCAAAATTGCTCCAGGACCTTCTCCTAACCCAGAGCAGTTGATCCCTAGTGTTCCTTTACCCTAATCCCCATTAACAGAGCTCAATTTCTGAGTTGAAAATCCACCAAAAAACAGGACACTTCACCACAGTGAGCCAATCTCCAAATTGATTGGTCCTACACCTTCACCAGACCAAGAGGAGAAGTTCCCCAGCAAAAGCCCCCTCACCAGGCCAGCCATTGCTTCCAGCCTCCAAGCTTTGTGATCGGCCTTGGTCACTTTCATAGTTGGACAATTCCCGCAGCTAGAGACTTCATCCGGAGGTTGCCCGGACTCAATCGAAGGTGACACTACTCTCGCATCGAAGCTTCACTTCTCCGAGCAAAGGTATGAACTCACTCTTCCTCCCGAGCTTCCAGCGATTCTCCATTTTGTTTAGGTTAATTTCATAGCTTTATAAACCGTATGGATGTGTTCGTCTCTTCAAGACGAATCCATGTGAGCATAAGAACACGAAAGTCCATCGAGAGTCGAGTGAGATCTTAGTGGTTTTAGTGTGGACGGTCACGAGTGCACACCGCCTGTAGACGATGACCAGGAGCCGTTGGATCGCGCGTGTATCGAGCGGACGGTCGAGATCAAGTCGGACGGTGCAATGGTGCATGAACCGCGGGACGCGTGGCTGCAGACTCAAGTGGTGGCGTCGAATGGGAGCGCGACGCATGGGCTTTCGATCTGCCGTAGGTTGACGCAGCACCGAGTCGGATAAGAAGGAAATTAGGGTATTTTTTTGAATTATTTAAATACTAGAACTTCAAAAATTCATATCTTTGCATAGAAAAATCACAAAAATAAAATAAAAATACCCTCTTGCTCAGTGAACAGAGGAGAATAATGTGGAAAGGAAATTAAGTTAATTGGATGAGTATTTTATTTTTAATAATTTATTTACTATTTTTAGTATTTTGATTCTTCATTTGCATAGACAATTCACTATGACATGAGACCATAGGACTTTTAAAGCCTCTGATCTTGGGAATATTCCCTAAATTTTTCAAGGTCAGAGGCCATATCTGTGAAGAGTTATTGAATTTTCAAGTTCATGTTACTGTTTTAGATATTTTAATTCCAATAATTAGCATGATGCAAAATAAATTCTAGGAAAATTTGGTGATGTTCCTTAGGACCAGAGGACCCTATGAAAAATATATTTTGAGTTAATTCATACATAATAACCTTACTTGGCCTAAACCCATAAAATTGAAATTGATTTATTTAGGGTTAACCACACATCAAATTGACTTGAAAATAATTCTCTATTACTCTTTAGGGTCAGAGGAACCTTACATAAAATTTTGAAATGAATTGGACTTGATTAGCCCCACCAAATGGGTTGATTAAGCCTTATAATCAAAATGGAAATTTAAAAATTCATAACTCCAAAAATACTTTCCAAAAATTCACAAAAATGGTTTTGGGGCTTCTCTGATATCAGGGGAGTTTAGGAAAATTAAAATTGGAATTTTCTAAAAAAGTTAATTTTTTACAATATTTTAATATTTTAATAATTAAAAAATTATAAAAATCATAAAAATATTAAAATTCATAAAAATGTCACATTTTGATTCCTAATCACTTAGAGAACAAACCAAATATTTTGTACTAAGTCCCTAGGGTTAGATATTGAATTTTAAAGGCTTAATGTAATTTTTAATATTAAAAAATGAGTTTTTAACCTTTTTCACTAAAATAATTCTAATAAATCAAAGAAAAATTAGAAAATTATAAAATTTGTTCCTCTAAACTCCTTGAGGTCAGAGAGATTTATGAAAAATATAAAATCCATTTTTTAACTTTAATTGTATTTTATAATTAATTAATACTCTAAAACTCAAAATAATTATAATAAATGAGATATAATTCAAAAAATCACTAAAATTAGTTCAAGTGGTCCTCTGGTCATTAGGAACATTCCATAATTTTCTTAAGGATAGCAACTTTTTCTTGGTCATGTTGCTGAATTTTCTTTGAAAACCCTTATTTTCTACTAAAAATAATTATATAAATAAATTAAATTTAGAAAAATGACATTTTCTCCTCTAATGTCTTAATTGACGTGTGAGTGAGGTGACATAAAAATTTCAAATTCATTTGAGCTCAATTTAGTGAGTTATGAAATAAATAAGCTTAAAAGGGCATAAAGGTATTTAAAAATTTTAACCCTTAATTAAAACTTTAGGTTTAATCAAAATGGGGAGGTAAAATATTTGATCTTAATTTTCTCTTAGATGATTGAAACTTAAGAAAATTAAGGGGTAGAAACCCATTTAACATTTTGAAAATATCAAAAATGAAACTTTAATTAATTAAATAATTTAAATTTTGGAAAGAATATATTTAAATTTGGATCATTAAAATAGGGATATTATTAAGAGGACATTTATTCTTTAATTTAAAAATCCCTAAATAAGTCACTTTAACAATACTTAATTCTTAATTAAAAATTAAAATAATAATCCAAATTAATAATTAAAATTAACAATTAAAACTAAAATTAAAATGAAATTAAATTTTAATAAATTTAAATTAAATTAAAATTAAAATTAAATTAAATTAAAATCAAAATTAAATTAAATTAAATTAAATCAAAATTAAATTAAATTAAATCAAAATTAAATTAAATTAAAATTAAATTAAATTAAATTAAATTAAAATTAAAATTCAATTAAATTAAAATTCAATTGAATTAAAAATTAAATAAATTTAAATTAAATTAAAATTAAAAATTAAATTAAAATTAAATTAAAATTAAATTAAATTAAAATTAAATTAAAATCAAATTGAATTAAAATCATTTAACAACAAACCTAAATGAAATCATTAAGAATTAAATCTAAAATAATTTGAACACTTTTCCAAACTTAAAATTATTAATTAAAACCTCATTATTAAATTAAAACACTTTAAACCATTAATTCAAACTTTTAATTAGTTATGATTAAAATTCTCGATAAACCAATTTGCCCTTAAAGGCTTTAATTATTATAACTCTTAATTAGAGTATTAAGTGAGATGTCACTTCATTCATCTAAGTTCACCGAGCAAGAAACAATGTTTAACTAAACTCCCGAATGATTAATTCACCTCGTGCAACTAAATTTACTTGGACTCGAAACAATCCTGAAATATTGAAAAGATGTTTAGGACTCGTCCCAAGCACTTTCTCAATATGATCTGGATGTTTTAGAAGAACAATTGAATTTAATTGTTCTTCGATGAAGAAAATCATCCTTAAACCAAACCAAGAACCTGGACGTCATAGGAGATGACTAGTTATAGGATTAGGAATTTGGTGGACAACCAAAACCCTTCCCTTAGCTTAACTTAGGTATATGTTGAAATATTTAAATTCCTTAACATGTGTTTTAAGTGCAGCTTGGGATGACGGGAAGACCCTCAAGGTACGCTTTTATTTTATTGTAATTTACTTTATTACAATTTACTTACATGCACTGTACTTTACTTTTCTTGCATGTTAAACAAGACTGTTGCATGAAAACCAAAACCTTTAGTGGTAGTCCCCGAACCGAAAACAAAACTAAATTAAAAGTCATTGCAAGATAAAATTCACCACCACAACATTTCAAAATATAAAACAACTCAAAATTTAATCACAAACAAAACAACAAAACTACAACTACAACTAAATAAAAACGTCTCATTGAATGATCGGGAATACCTCGGATGATGTAACCCGCGTGTTGCAAATGAGATTTCCCACGTGTCTAAATGAAAGTGTGGAACTCATTCGAGCTGAGTTTAGCAAATTCATCCGGACTAAGTGAATTCGATGAAAATAACGGTGTCGGGATGACGGAATCGTGAGATCTTAATTGGTCTCCGTTTAAATAACTTTATGATTTGTTTTAATTAAAATATTAAAAACACTTGGATTTTAAGATTTTGTCTAAACCAAAACACCTCTCTCATCTCCCGATTTATGACTTCTAAAACTAAATCTCTCGCAACAACAAGGAGCACGGAGCACAATGGGCAAGCACGGCCATCTTCATCGCAGAAATAACTCTACATCAGCTAAACTTTCTTATAATTAAATAATCAATCCATAGGATTTCGAGGTAGTTTTCTTAGTGCAACATAAATCCTCAACCTCTTCGTTAGGCATTTGCATGATCATGTCATGTAAATTAAGCCCTAACCGGTCTTAGGACTCCGAGGTAGTCGTTTGATACGACATAAGCCCTCACATCTTCAAGGCTATTTGTATGATTGTGTCATACGAATATAAGTCCTAATTAACTAAAATTGGCAGGATTACAACATTAAACATACTCTTAAATCGAAGCCAAACAATAGGATAGTTTGGGAAGTTGCCAAGATTCTTCTTGGATCCTCAGCTTCTTCTACTCCTCTCCACTGAACTCCTTAAAATAAATTGTTCCAAATTTGATCCATTCCCTTTTGAATTTCCAAAATTCAATCCTTTCAAAACCTTAAACTTTGAAATTCTCGAAAGCAAAACCACCGATCATTAACGAGAGTTTTCTTAAATGATTCCCGCCATTTAAGATGTAATTAACTATGTGGGCTTGCCCTTATAGGGAACTTTAAGTGCCTAGGTAATATAAACCCTGCTTAATTCCTTTATATTAAGTAGGGGAACTTGTTCGGCTTATAAAATTGGTTCGCAGTACCAAACGGTTGTCACAAATCTTCTACTTTATTTAATCGAGCCCCATCATCAAGTAGTGTGTCTATTCTTCGGGATAGATACACGGTTTGTGATGTGGTGCTCGTTTATGTAAACTATTCAGGATGTGAAATCGATTTGATTTCATATCTTAAAATTTTCAAATTTAAAATTATTTTCAAAATCAAATACTACTTTCTAAATTATTAATATATTTAAATTAAATTTAAAATTTAAATTTCGCCGACAATTTCTGTAGGCGACCCCTTTTCAAAAATATAACACATAACCTAAAAATATGCCGACAAGTGGTCCTCTAGTCATTAGGAACATCCCATAATTTTTTTAAGGATAGAAACCTTTCCTTGGTCATGTTGTTGAATTTTCTTTGAAAACCCTTATTTTCTATTAAAAAATAATTATATAAATAAATTAAATTCAGAAAAATCACATTTTCTTCTCTAATGTCTTAATTGACATGTGAGTGACATGACATAAAAATTTCAAATTCATTCGAGCTCAATTTAGTGAGTTATGAAATAAATAAGCTTAAAAGGGCATAAAAGTAATTAAAATTTTTAACCCTTAATTAAAACTTTAGGTTTAATCAAAATGGGGGGTAAAATATTTGATTTTAATTTTCTCTTGGATGATTGAAACTTAGAGAAATTAAGGGGTATAAACCCATTAAACACTTTGAAAATATCGAAAATGAAACTTTAATTAATTAAATTATTTAGATTTTGGAAAGGATATCTTTAAATTTGGATTATTAAAATAGGGATATTATTAAGAGGATATTTATTCTTTAATTTAAAAATCCCTAAATAAGTCACTTTAATAATATTTAATTCTTAATTAAAAATTAAAATAATAATCAAAATTAACAATTAAAACTAAAATTAAAACTAAAATTAAATTAAAATTAAATTAAAATTAAAGTTAAATTAAAACTAACAATTAAAATTAAAATTAAAATCAAAATTAAAACTAAAATTAAATTAAATTAAATTAAAATAAAATTAAAATAAAATTAAAATAAAATTAAAATTAAATTAAATTTAAATTAAATTAAAATTAAATTAAATTAAAATTAAAAAATTAAATAAAATTAAATAAAAAAATTAAATTAAATTAAAAAATCAAATTGAATTAAATTAAATTAAAATCATTTAACAACAAACCTAAATGAAATCATTAAGAATTAAATCAAAACATATCAATAATTTCAACACCTCTTTCTATCTAAGTAAATTTAAAACATGAATATCAATCTAAAATACCAAGATAATTGATCACAAGAAAATATATTAAGAAATTCATACTCAATTTTTATGAAATTGCACTTTAAAGAAAGATATTTTCTTTATTTTATTGCAGGAATGAAGATTTATAAGTGATGAAAGCAAAAAACATGAAATGGAGAGAATTTGATAAAAAAAGGAAGAAATTCATGCAAAATGAACTAAGTTGCCGACGGCGAGATCGAGTCCGCCAACGACGAAATCATGAGGAAAATTTTTGAAGGATTTACAACTACCTCACCGACAGCGAGCTCGAGCCAGCCGACGGCGAGATCGCGCGGCTCGGGAGACCTTCGAAGCCCGCCGACAAGAAGGTCGTTTCTCACCGACGGCGAGACTGTTCAAAACGCTGGATACGTTGAACCTGGACACTTTTTAAAGAGATGTTTAAGCACCCCTTGGACCTTTGCCTTCCTCTGTAAATAGAGGACAAATTTTAGTATGTTGTGTGTCATTTGTGTGTCTCTTGAGAGTTAATTTGTGTCTATTTTAGAGAGTCTTAGTGTCTATTTTAAGAGTTTAAGAGTATAATTAGTGAGTTTAGAAGTGTGTTGTACTAAAAGGAAAAGTCAAAGGAACTTCAAGGAGTCTGCTTGGGGAGGAAATCGAGATAAGTATCTTTGTTTATTGTTGTTAACTTTAAATGAAATCTATGCTATGTTTAATTTCCATGCATTCTGAGTAGTTTTCTTAGTCTTTCTCCTTGTTTATGAAGTTATGTGAATTGATGAAATTAAATAGAAGTGCCTAATATATTAAAATAAATTGTGATAATTTTTACTTAAAACTTAATTTACTTTTCAATCTGGCCCATTGATTTAATAAAATATGTTGAATTATCAACTATAGTAAAGATTGCATCCAATATTCAGGGAAGTCAAAAGCCTTGGAATGAAGGTACAAATAAATAGGGAAATTTTATTTATTGGACGTAGAATTGGACATTTTAGTGTGACAGACTAAAATATTCAATTTGGTCCTATTGTTTGAGAGCTGAAGTGTAGATGTTAGCACCTCACCGAGGGGAACGTGGGAGCTCGAAGTGGCAACAAGTATCCTCCTAACCTAGCCGCAGATTCGGCAATCAAACATAGGACTAATCAATGTTCTTTGCACTCGGACCAAAGGGTAAAGAATAGGAATGCTCCTATTTGTCACAATACAAAAATCTATTTAAATTCTTCATTCACTTAATTTTCTAAAAACAAGGAGAAGGATACTTTTTCTGAAATCTTTAATTCAACTTTATTTAAAGCATTAGTTTACTTTAGTTTGCTTTAGTTACGTATTCTCAATTTCCGTATACTATATTAGTAAGTAAATACTTTTAAAATTTAGCTGTTACAAAATCTTTTAAAAACTTCCTTGTGGGATCGATAACCAGGACTCCACTTGAGCCCTGTATTACTTGATACGATACGTATACTTGCGTTGAATCCACATTATACATTCTATTATAAAATTAAATATATATTAAGCGGGATCAAGTTTTTGGTGCCATTGCTATTAACATAATTTGCAAACATTAAAAAAGTGGGTCAAGTTTTTGGTGCCGTTGCCGGGGAAGTAAAGAAATTATTTACTAGAGTAACGAACCATTTTAAAATTTATTTTGCAAAATTGTATGCGTAAATTTGGAGACGGAAATTTAATACCTTACGATTCTGAATTAGAGCGTACAATTAAAAGAATTAGAAAACAAAAAAGAGAAATTATAAATTTAACACAAATGGCGAATATTCCTGAAAAAGAAAATATCAATCAACAGAGACCATTAAGAAATTATGCCAACCCTATGTACGGCTTATTTTTAGGTTGTGTGTTTTATTTTGAAAAGGGGGTCGCCTAACAGAAATTGTCGGCGAATTTTTAATTTAATTTAAATAAATAATTTGAAAAGTAGTATTTGATTTTGAAAATAATTTTAAGTTTTAAAATTTTAAGATATGAAATCAAACTGATTTCACATCCCAGATAGTTCACATAAACGAGCGCCGCACCACAAACCGTGTATCTATCCCGAAGAATAGACACACTCGCTCGATAATGGGGCTCGATTAGATAAACTAGAAAGGTTTGTGACATCCGTTTGGTCCGCGAACCAATTTTATAAGCCGACAAATTCCCTCGCTTAATATGAAAGCGTTAAACAGTGGTTTATATTACTCGGGTTCTTAAAATTCCCTATAAGGGCAAGCCCCTATAGTTAATTACTTCTTAAGTGACGGGAATCACCTAGAAAACTCTCGATAATAATCGACAATCTCGCTCTCAAGAATTTTAAAGTTTAAGTTTTCAAGGGATTGAATTTTGAAATTTCAATAGGGAATGGATCAAATTTGGAACATTTTGTTTTGGGAATTCAAGGGAAGAAAGGTAGGAGAAATTACAGATTCGAAGCGAACTTCGGTAATTTCCCAACTATCCTATTGTTCGCTTGGATTTATGAAAGTCCTAATGTTTATTTAGTATTTCAATCTTGCCAATTTTAATTAATTAGGACTTATGTTCGTATGACATGATCATACAAATGGCCTCGAAGATGTGAGGGTTTATGTCGTATCGGATGACTACCTCGGAATCCTAAGACCGGTTAGGGCTTAATTTGCAATGCAAATGCCTAACAAAAGGTTGAGGATTTATGTTGCACTAGGCAAACTACCTCGAAGTCCTATGGCTTAGTTGTTTAATTCTAAGAAAGTTTTGCTGAAGTAGACTCAGGTTTTGCTGATGACGATGGCCGTACTGCCCACCATGCTCTGAGCTCCTTGTTGTTGTTGCAGAGGTTTAGTTTTAGAAGTCATAAATCATGAGATGAGAGAAGTGTTTTGGTTTAGAAAAATTCTTAATTTCCAAGTGTTTTTAATATTTTAATTAAAACAAATCTTAAAGTTGATTATAACAACACCGGTTAAGATCCCACGGTTCCATCCTTCCGCATCATTATTTTTATCTGATTCACTTAGTCCGGATGAATTTTCTAAACTCAACCGAATGAGTTCCACACTTTCATTTAGACCGTGGGAAATCCCGTTAACAACACGTAGGTTACATCATCCGAGGTATTCCTTATCATCCAACGAGATGTTTTAATTTAGTTGTAATTGCAGCTTTGTATTCCGTTTGTGACTAAATTTTGAGTTGTTTTATATTTCGACATATCGTGGCGGTGAATTTTATCTCGCAATGACTTTTAATTTAGTTTTGGTTTCAGCTTTAGGGACTATCCTAAAGGTGTGGGTTTTCATGCAACAGTTGTTTATCATGCAAGAAAAGTAAAGTGCATTGCGATTGAATAAATTGCAATAATGTAAGTTACAATAAAATAAAAGCATACCCTGAGGGTCTTCCCATCATCCCAAGCCGCACTTAAAACACGATTAGAATATTTAAGCAAGTTCCTAGGTAAAGCTAAGCGAAGGGTTATGGTTTTCTACCAAATTCCTAATCCTATAGCTAGTCATTTCCTATGACGTCTAGCTTCTGTGTCTTGGTCTGAGGACGATTTTCTTCATCAAAGAACAATTAAATTCAATTATTGTTATAAACATCCTATCATATTGAGGAAGTGCTTAAGACGAGTCTTAAACATCTTTTCAATACCGCTAGGATTGTTTTAAGTCCAAATGGATTTAATTAATCGAGTGAAGTAATCATCCGAGGTTTAGTTAAGTTTTGTTGTTATCTTACTCGATGAATCTAGACATTCGAATATCATATAAGTGAAGTAACATTTAATTTAATGTTCCGTTTAGGAGTTATGATAACCAAAGCTCTCGAGGGCAAATTGGTGTTCAAATGGTTTGTGATTTAGTTTAATTTCGGTTATCGGATTTAAATTTGGAATAGCTGTTCAAGTCGTTTTATATTTATTTTCTTCATGTCTTAAAGTTATGTTATTTTTTAATTCAATTTAATTTTAATTTAATTTGTTTTGGTTTTGCTTTAATTAATTTAATTTATTTAATATGATTTAATTTAATTTAATTTAATTTAATTTAATTTAATTATTTATTATATATTTTTTTAAATTTAATTTTATTTAATTAATTTAATTTAATTTTAATTAAATTTAATTAAATTTAATTTAATTTGTTCAATTTAATTTAATTTAATTTAATTTAATTTAATTTAATTTGTTTGATTTAATTTAATTTAATCTTTAATTTAATTTTATTTTTAATTTTAATTTAATTGAAAATTTTAAAAGAGTTTAATAATTTAACTTTAATTTAATTTTTAATGATTAAATCCTTTAACATTTTAAAACTTAAATTTGAATTATTATTTTAATTGGGGATTGAATATTATTGAGATGATTAATTTAGGGATTTTCAAATTAAAGAACAAATCTCTTCCTAATAATATCCCTATTTAATAATTTCAATTTTATTATTCTTCCAAATTTAATGAATTATTTAATTAAAGTTTATTTTAATTATTTTCAAATTATTTAATAGGTTTCTACCCTTTAATTATTTAAATTTCAATCATCCAAATCAGATTAAGATCAAATATTTTATTTTTTAATTTTATTAAACCTAAAATTTTAATTAAGGGTTAAAATTTTTAATTACCATTTTGCCCTTCAAGCTTAATAATTTCATAACTCACTAAATTGAGCTTAAATGAACTTGAAATTTTTATGTTGCTTCACTCATATGCCAATAAAGACATGAGAGGAGAAAATGTGGTTTTTCTATATTTAATTTATTTATGTAATTATTTTTGGTGGAAAATAGTGGATTTCCAAGGAAAATTTAATAATATGACCAAGGGAAAGTTTCTATCCTTAAGAAAATTATGGGACATTCCTAATGACCAGAGGACCACTTGGACCAATTTTGGTGATTTTTTAAATTATATTATTTTTATTATAATTATTTTAAATTTTGGAGTATTAATTAATTTAAAAATAAAATAAAGGTTGAAAAATGAATTTTATATTTTTCAAAAATCTCTCTGATATCAAGAAAATCGGAGAATCAATATTAACAATTTTCTTATTTTTCTTTGATTTATTAGAATTATTTTAGTGGAAATGCTAGAAAATACATTTTTTAAATTTTAAAATTACCTTAGGGCTTTAAAATTTAATATCTCATTAAATAGACCTAAGAAAAATATGGGGACCAACCACTTAGAAATTCAAACCACTTCTTAACTCCCCGCAAACTCCACAAACTCGACTATAGACCCCTAATCACCTGGAGGGTCGAAATCAAATATGGAAGTTTAAAGGATGAGTTCCTATAGGACTCTTCGGCCTTATGACTACTCCCGGCGGCCCTGGCCCGGTGAAGGGCCGACTTACACACACACTACACTTATACACTACACTTTCACACACCTCCTAAAATCACACCCATACCCAACTCGACCTCCCGACTCATGTAGGTGATTCACATGGATGGTCCTTAACCCCTAAGCCCTTGCTAAGAGGGTTAGGAACAACATAGTGGATGCCTCAAATGAGTCCCTTCATGGCTCATGTGGGCTTGATATGGCTTCATGGCTCAACCAAAATGATTTCATTCCACTTACATTCACCCAATCTTTAATTTTCCAAATTTTCAATTTTTGACCCCCGGGACCCTACACCCGCCAACTTTACCCAAAGCTCTTGAAATCACCCAAATTTTTCAAAAATCCCAAATCACCCAAAATTCCCCAAAATTAACCTTTAACATTTCCACATCACTCAAATTGACCATCCATAGCCAAAAATATCAAAAATTCCAAAAATACCTCCCAATACCCTCCAAATACCCAAAATACCCCTCTTGACCCAAAAATCCAAAAATTCAGAAAATTCCCAGAAAATTCCAGAAAATCCAAACTATTCCCAATTTCATTTTGTTCAACTACACCATGGGCCAATTTTGTCAATTTACCCCACTTTTGTCAAAACCCCCAATTTGACCCATTTTAACCCTAAGTGAACCCAATGTCAAGCCAAACCTACCCAATTGACCCAAATTCTGGTCCAATTCAATTCTAAACTTCAATTCAACATTCCCAACACCAATCTAGACCAAATCCAAGTCCAATTTGATTGACATTTGAATCCAATTTCACTTTTGGCCTTAAAGCCCAATTTGGACCCATGACCCAAACTTAATCCAAACTAACCCAATTCAACTCCAATTAACCCCAAATCTTTTCTAAACCCTCCCTAACATCCCCACAAACAAAAAACTAATATGATTTGCCCAAAATTTGGACCCAAACCCCACTCAAATTCAACCCAAAGCTAAAAGGCCCAATTTTGATCTAAACCCAAACCTAACCCAAATAAGCCCAAAACCCAAAATCAAAACCCAACCAAAGCCAAAACCTCTTTCAAACACTCCCATAAACACTTTTCAACATTAATTTTACATTAATTTCAACCCTAGCCCAACATTGACCCAAGTTAGCCCAATTTGGCCCACTTTGGCCCCTTTACCAAAAAACCCAAATTCAAACCAATTTTACTCCAAATCACACCAAATTGATTCCAAACCATTCATGAAACATCCCGAAACTAAACCCAAGATTTATTTGGCATGGTTTTTCACAAAATTCTTCATCCAAAAGTCCATTTTGAAATATAAAGGCCCACCTATCAAGCCTTTTAAAAAGCCCACTTCCACCAAACCCAAAAGCCCAAAAATCCATCTAAAGCCCACAAGACAATTCCTTCTCATCATCCACTCGATAAAATCATTCCCTAAAGTTTGAAACCTATGATTAAATCACTCCAAATTAGGCTTTATCCAAATTCCCATCAAAATGCCAAAATTCCTAAAATCCATTCCAATGAAATTGACTAAGCCATACCCAAGCCAAAGACAAGCCATGAAGCCATCCTTAAGCCCCATGTAAAGCCATGAGAAGTTTGACATGTGACCATCCCAAAAATGGCACGAGGAGGAGCCTCTTTAAGGATTCTCTTAAAGGTGATTAAACATTTTCATGCTTCCCCTAAACTATGTTTAAACTTAAACATGCTTGGATAGTGACTTCACCCCGCTAATCTAAGTCGACTCACCTGACCTCCCTCAGCCCAACTTGGAGCTTGGAAAGGTGCACCCAAACCCATAGGATGACCAAATTGAGCCTAAAAGAGCCCCTTCCCCATTCCATTTTGAATAAAGCTTTCTACACATGGCCACTCTCCATTGCTTGCACCATTGCCAACCCCCGACCCTCCCGATGACAACAAGTGACTCGACCACCGGTGGCTACCACCACGGCCCGCCGGAAACCACCAGTGCCAAGAGAACCCATGTGAGCCAAAGTTTGGAATTCCCACTTCGCCGAGCCGCCCCATGCTCAATGGCCATCATGGCCGTTCTTCCCTTGACCTAAGCAGCTCGATCCCAAGCCTTAAACCCCCCGGGAGGCCCTCCACCCTCTCCTATTTAAACCTCACCTCCTCTCGGCCATGAGAGGTGCCGAACTGCACCTTACTAAAACCCCGCCAAAATTGCTCCGAACACTCTCCATACTTAGAGTAGTTGATCCCCGAGTGACAATTTGCCCTAATCCCCACCAACAAAGCCCAATTTCTCGACCAAAATTCCACCCAAAACCAGGACACTTCTCCACGATGGATCAATCCTCAAATTGATTGGTCCTACACCTTCACTGCACCAAGGGAAGGAGTCCACCAAACAAAAGCCCCCTCTCCGGGCCACCCATCCGTTCCAAACTCCAAGCTTTGTGATCGGGCTTGGTCGAAATCATACTCAGGCGATTCACCGCACTGTGAGACTTCATCCGGAGCTTGCTTGGACCCAATCGAAGGTGACACAACCCTCAGATTGAAGCCACACTTCTCTGAGCAAAGGTATGAGCTAACTCTTTATCCTGAGCTTCTGGAGATTCTCCATTTTAAATGCCCTAATTTCAATGCATGATCACCGTATAGATGTATTCGTCTCTTCAAGACGAATCCATAGAGCACAAGAACACAAAAATCTGTTGAGAAATGAGTGAGTTCTTATGGTTTTATTGTGGACGGCTCTCGGGCGAGAACGTTGGGGACGATGAACCGATGTCGTTCATTCCATACACGCGTGGACGGACGGCCAAGATCTCGCCGGATGAGGAGACGGAACGATACAGCGGGCCCCCGGAGCACTGAGTTGGATGGTGGCGCCGAATCAGAAGACGACGCGTGTGCGTTCGGAGCTGCCGAGGATGGCGTGGCGCCGCGTGGATAAGTAGGAAATTAGGGTATTTTTTTGATTTATTTAATTCCCTAAACTTCAAAAATGCATAACTTTGTGTAGAAAAATCGAAAAATTAAAATAAAAATACCCTCTTGCTCGAGTGAACGAGAGGAGAATAATGTGAAAAAGAAATCATTTAATTTCATTAAGTATTTTATTTTTAATAATTTATTTACTGTCTACATTGTTTTAATTCTCCATGCATATAGGAAATTCACCATGGCATGAGACCATAGGGCTTTTGAAGCCTCTGAATCTGAGAAGTTATTGATTTTTCAAATTCATGTTGCTGTTTTAAGTATTTTAATTCCAATAATTAGCATGTTGTCAAATAAATTCTAGAAAAATTTGGTGATGTTTCTTATGACTCGTAGGACCCTAGGAAAAATAGGTTTTGAATTAATTCACTTGAAATAACCCTAATTGGCCTAAACACCCAAAATAGGTCCTCAATTAATTAGAGCTAATCATATATCAAATTGACTTGAAATCAATTCTCCACTGACCTTTAGGATCAGAGGAACCCACCATAAAAATTTGAAGTCAATTGGACTTGGTTAGCCCTACTAAATGGGTTGATTAAGCCATTTAGCTAATTTAATTTTTAAAAAAATTCATAACCTTCAAAATACTTTTCAAAAATTCACCAAATTGGTTTTGGAGCCTCTCTGATATCAGGGGAATTTAAGAAAAATAAAATTGTAATTTTCTAAAAAGTTGATTTTTTGTATTATTTTAATATTTTAATAATTAAAAAATAATAAAAATCACAAAAATAATAAAATTCACCAAAATGTCACATTTTGAATTTTAATCACTTAGGAACAAACCCCATATTTTTCTTAAGTCTCTATAATGAGATATTAAATTTTAAAGCCCTAAGGTAATTTTAAAATTAAAAAAATGTATTTTTTTAGCATTTCCACTAAAATAATTCTAATAAATCAAACAAAAAATCAGAAAATTATAAAAATTGGTTCTCTAGTTTTCTTGATATGAGAGAGATTTTTGAAAAATATAAAATTCATTTTTCAACCTTTATTTTATTTTTAAATTAATTAATACTCCAAAACTTAAAATAATTATAATAAAAAGAATATAATTCAAAAAATAACCAAAATTGGTCCAAGTGGTCCTCTGGTCATTAGGAAAGTCTCATAATTTTCTTAAGGACAGAAACTTTCCCTTGGTCATATTATTAAATTTTCCTTGGAAATCTCTATTTTTCACCAAGAATAATTACATAAATAAATTAAATATAGAAAATCACATTTTCTCCTCTCATGACTTTATTGACATATGAGTGAAGTCACATAAAAATTTCAAGTTCATTTAATCTCAATTTAGTGAGTTATGAAATTCTTAAGCTTGAAGGGCAAAATGGTAATTAAAATTTTAATCTTTAATTAAAACTTTAGGCTTAATGAAATTAAAGAGTAAAATATTTGATCCTAATATGATTTTGATGATTGAAATTTAAATAATTAAAGGGTAGAAACCCATTAAACAATTTTAAAAATAATTAAAATAAACCTTAATTAAATAATTGATTAAATTTGGAAGAATAACAAAATTGGAATTATTAAAATAGGGATATTATTAGGAAGAGATTTGTTCTTTAATTTAAGAATCCCTAAATTAATCATCTCCATAATATTTAATTCCTAATTAAAACGATAATCTAAGTTTAAGATTTAAAATGCTAAAAGACTTAATCATTAAATTAATTAAAAGTTAAATTATTTAAATTAAACCCTTTTAAAATTTCAATTAAATTAAAATTAAAATAAAATTAATTAAAATTTAAATTAAATTGATTTAAATAAAATTAAATTAAAACAAATTAAATTAAATCAAATTAAATCAAATTAAATTAAATTAAATTAAATTAAATTAAATTAAATTAAATTAAATCAAATTAAATTAAATTAAATCAAATTAAATTAAATTAAATCAAATTAAATTAAATTAAATAAAAAGAAATTAAAATTTAAATTAAATTAAATTAAATTAAATTAAAACATATTAAATTTAATCAAATTAAACTAAATTAATTAAATTAAATTAAATTAAAATAATAAAATCAAGTTAAAATTAAAATCAAATCAAATTAAATTAAATTAAAATTAAAACTAAACCAAATTAAATTAAATTAAAGTTAAATTAAATTAAAAATAACATCACCTAAGACATAAAGAATTTAAAAATAAATGTAAAGCACCTTAAAGATTATTCCAAATTTAAACGCGTTAACTGAAATTAAATCACAAACCATTTGAACATCAATTTGCCCTCGAAAGCTTTTGTCATCATAACTCCTAAACGTAACGTTAAATGAAGTGATACTTCACTCATAGGATATTCGGATGTCCTAGTTCACCGAGTAAGATAACAACAAAACTTAACTAAACCTCGGATGATTACTTCACTCGATTGATTAGATCCATTTGGACTTAAAACAATCCTAGCAGTATTGAAAAGATGTTTAAGACTCGTCTTAAGCACTTCCTCAATATGGTAGGATGTTTATAAGAAAAATTGAATTTAATTGTTCTTTGATGAAGAAAATCGTCCTCAAACCAAAACACAAGAACCTAGACATCATAGGAAATGACTAGCTATAGGATTAGAAACTTGGTAGAAAACCATAACCCTTCCCTTAGCTTTACCTAGGAACTTGCTTAAATATTCAAATTATGTTTTAAGTGCAGCTTGGGATGACGGGAAGACCCTCCAGGTACGCTTTTATTTTATTACAATTTACCTTATTGCAATTTATTTAATCGCATCGCACTTACTTTTCTTGCATGATAAACAACTGTTGCATGAAAACCCACACCTTTAGGGTAGTCCCTAAAACTGAAACCAAAACTAAATTAAAAGTCATTGCAAGATAAAATTCACCGCCACAACATTTCAAAATATAAAATAACTCAAAATTTAATCACAAACAGAACACAAAACTACAATTATAACTAAATTAAAATGTCTTGTTGGATGATCGGGAATACCTCGGATGATGTAACCTACGTGTTGCTAACGGGATTTCCCACGGTCTAAATGAAAGTGTGGAACTCATTTAGTTGAGTTTAGCAAATTCATCTGGACTAAGTGAATCCGATAAAAATAACGATGCTGGAAGGATGGAACCGTGGGATCTTAACCGGTGTTGTTATAATCAACTTTAAGATTTGTTTTAAATAAAATATAAAAAACACTTGGAAATTAAGATTTTCTCTAAACCAAAACACTTTTCTCATCTCTTGATTTATGACTTCTATAATTAAACCTCTGCAACAACAAGAAGCTCGGAGCAGGGTGGGCAGCACGACCATCGTCATCAACAAAACTTGAATCTACATCAGCTAAACATTCCTAGAATTAAATAACCAAGCCATAGGGCTTCGAGGTAGTTTGCCTAGTGCAACATAAATCCTGAACCTTTTGTTAGGCATTTGCATTGCAAATTAAGCCCTAACTGATTTTAGGATTCCGAGGTAGTCGTCCGATACGACATAAACCCTCACATCTTCAAGGCTATTTGTGTGATTTTATCATACAAATATAAGTCCTAATTAATTAAAATTGGCAAGATCAAAACATTAAATAAATATTAGGACTTTCCTAAATTCAATCCAAACAATAGGATAGTCGGGAAATTGCCGGAGTTCGCTTCGAATCTGTGATTTCTCCTACCTTTCTTCCTTTGAATTCCCAAAACAAATTGTTCCAAACTTGATCCACCCCTATTGAAATTCCAAAATTCAATCCTTTGAAAACTCAAACTTTGAAATTCTTGAGAGTAGAATTATTGATTATTATCGAGAGTTTTCTTATGTGATTCCCGTCACTTAAGATGTAATTAACTATAGGGGCTTGCCCTTATATTGAATTTTAAGAACCCAGGTAATATAAACCCTGTTTAATGCTTTCATATTAAGCAGGGGAATTTGTCGGCTTATAAAATTGGTTCGCAGACCAAACGGATGTCACAAATCTTCTAGTTTATTTATTCGATCCCCATCACCAAACAGTGTGTTTATTCTTCGAGATAGATACACAGTTTGTGATGTAGTGCTCGTTTATATAAACTATTCGGGATGTGAGATCAGTTTGATTTCATATCTTAAAATTTTCAAATTTAAAATTATTTTCAAAATCAAATACTACTTTTCAAATTATTTATTTAAATTAAATTAAAAATTCATCGACAATGTCTCCCCTAACTCATGCTTAAGCTTAATTGTACTTGGATTATGACTTGACCCCACTAATCAAGTCGATCCAAATGACTTTCTCTTCAGCCCAAATTAGCCTTGGAGAGTTGCACCTAGCTTAATCCATGCAATGGACAAAATTAAGACAAAATGACTCTTACCCCATGCCATTTTAATCAAACCTCCTTACACATGGCAATAGCCAATTGCTTGCACCAAACCCTAGCCCTGACCTCACTGGTCAAGATGGTTACCAATGTCTGGCCGGCCAGCCACCTGGGTCACCGGAAAACACCATGGCCGTGAGCTCCATGTGATCCAAATTTTTAAACTCTCCCTGGCTGAGCTGTCCCAACCCAAATGGACACCATGGTTGTTCTTCTCCTCCCCTGAGCAGTCGGTCCCGGCCTCCAAACCCCACGAGAAGCCCTCCAACCACATCTATTTAAACACCACCATCTTTCGGCCAAAAAAGGAGTTAAACCAAACCTTACCAAAACTGCGCCAAAATCATTCCGGACCCCTCTCCGGACATAGAGAACTTGATCCCCACCGAAATCCAACCCTAAAACCCTCTTTGTGAGCTCAATTTCGAGTTGAAAATCTACCCAAAAAACAGAAAACTTTACCACAGTGAGCCAATCTCCAAATTGATTGGTCCTACACATTCACCAGACTAAGAGGAGAATTTCCCCAGCAAAAGCCCCCTCACCAGGCCATCCATTGCTTCCAGCCTCCAAGCTTTGTGATCGGCCTTGGTCACTTTCATACTTAGACAATTCCCGGAGCCGGAGACTTCATCTGGAGCTTTCCTGGACTCAATCAAAGGTGACACAACTCTCAGATCGAAGCTTCACTTCTCTGTGGAAAGGTATGAACTCATTCTTTCTCCCGAGTTTCCAGTGATTCTCCATTTTGTTTAAGTTAATTTCATAGCCTATAAACCATATGGATGTGTTCGTCTCTTCAAGGCGAATCCATAGAGCATAAGAACATGAAAATCCATTGGGAATCGAGTGAGATCTTAGGGTTTTAGTGTGGACGGTCGCGGGTGCACACCAGTCGTAGACGATGACTAGGAGCCGTTGGATCATGCGTGTATCGAGCGGATGATCGAGTTCAAGTCGGATGACATAATGGTACATGAACCGCGGGACGCATGGCTGCTGACTCAAGTGGTGGCGTCGAATGGGAGCGCGACACGTAGGGGTTTCGGAGCGGCTGAGGTTGACGCGGAGCCGCGTGGATAAGTAGATAAATCCCTATTTTCTGAATTAATTAAATACCCAGAACTTAAAAAATTCATATCTTTGCATAGAAAAATCACAAAAATAAAATAAAAATACCCTCTTGCTCAGTGAACAGAGGAGAATAATTTGGAAAAGAAATTAAATTAATTGAATGAGTATTTTATTTTTAATAATTTATTTACTATTTTCAGTATTTTGATTCTTCGTTTACATAAACAATTCACCATGGCATGAGACCATAGGGCTTTTGAAGCCTCTAATATTAAGAACTTTCCCTGAATTTTTCAAGGTTAGAGGCCATCTTTGTGAAAAGTTATTGAATTTTCAAGTTCATGTCACTGTTTTAGGTATTTTAATTCCAATAATTAGCATGTTGTAAAATAAATTCTAGGAAAATTTGGTGATATTTCTTAGGACCTGAGGACCCTATGAAAAATATATTTTGAGTTAATTCATACATAATAACCTTAATTGGCCTAAACCTCTAAAATTGAATTTGATTTAATTAGGGTTAACCACACATCAAATTGACTTAAAAATAATTCTCCATTACTCTTTAGGGTCAGAGGAACCTTACATAAAATTTTAAAATCAATTGGACTTGATTAGCCCCACCAAATGGGTTGATTAAGCCTCATAAGCAAAATGAAACATTAAAAATTCATAACTCCAAAAATACTTTCCAAAAATTCACAAAAATGATTTTGGAGCTTCTCTGATATCATGTTAGTTCAAGAAAATTAAAATTGGAATTTTCTAAAAAAAGTTGATTTTTCACAATATTTTTATATTTTAATAATTTAAAAATAATAAAAATAAAAAAATATTAAAAATCATAAAAATGTCACATTTTGACTCCTAATCACTTAGGAACAAACCAAATATTTTTCCTAAGTCCCTAGGGTAAGATATTGAATTTTAAAAGCTTAATGTAATTTTTAATATTAAAAAATAAGTTTTTAACCTTTTTCACTAAAATAATTCTAATAAATCAAAGAAAAATCAGAAAATTATAAAATTTATTCCTCTGAACTCTTTGAGGTCTGATAGATTTATGAAAAATATAAAATCCATTTTTCAACTTTAATTTTATTTTATAATTAAATAATACTCTAAAAATCAAAATAATTATAATAAATAAAATATAATTCAAAAAATCACAAAAATTGGTCCAAGTGGTTGTTGACCTCATTTTTGATGAGGTCTTTTGCTTCTCTCTTTAGTACTTAGGATCTAGCCATAGACTTTTCCTTTGACTAATCTTAGAGGACTAGAAGTGGAACACACCCTTTAGAAATTCAAACACCTCTTGACTCCCTGCAAACCCCACAAGCTTAATTGTAGACCCCTAATCACCTAGAGGGTTGAAATCAAATGTGGAGGTTTAAAGGATGAGTTCCCTATAGGACTTCTTCGCCTTAGGAATACCCTGGATAACCTGTTCTGGTGAGGGTTGACTTGCACATACACTACACTCTCACACACATTCCAAGTCCTAAAACCACACTCTCCCCCAACTTGACTTCCTGACTCATGTTGGTAATTCATATGGATGGTCCTTAACCCCTAAGCCCACGACTAAGAGGGTTAGGAACAACATAGTGAATGCCTCCAATGAGTCCTCTCATGGCTCTTATGGGCTTGATATGGATTCATGGCTCAACTAAATTGATTCCATTTTACTCAAATTTGATCAATCTTTACTTTCAAAAATTTCAATTTTTGACTCCCGGGACCCTACACCTACTAAACCTACCAAAATCTCTTGAAACTACCCAAAATTTACAAAATCACCTAAATTACCCAAAATTCCTCAAAATCAATCCTAAACATTTCCCCGCACTCAAAGTGATCATCCATAGCTAAAAAATACCAAAAATTCCAAAAGTACCCCAAATACCCTCCAAATACCCAAAATGCCCTTCTTAGCCCAAAAATCCAAAAATTCCGAAAATTCCCAAAAAAAATCCAAAAAATCCCAAATATTCCCAATTTCATTTTGTTCAACTACACCATGGGCCAATTTGGACAATTTACCCCACTATTACCAAAACCCCCAATTTGGCCCATTTTAAACCCAAGTGAACCCAATGTCAAACCAAACCACCCCAATTGACCTCAATTTTGGTCCAATTCAATTCTAAATTTCAAATAAACATCCCCAATACCAATTTAGACCAAATTCAAGTCAAATTTGATTGACAAATGAGCCCAATTTCAATTTGAAGCCTAATGCCCAATTTTGGCCTATGACCTAAACCTAGCTTAAACCCATCCAATTCAACTCTAATTGGCTCCAAATCATTTCTAAAACCTTCCTAACACCCCCATAAACAAAACACTAACTTTATTTGCCCAAAATCTAAGCCTAAACTCCACCCAAACCTAACCCAAAACCAAAATCCCTTAAATTGACCTAAGCCCAAACCTAACCCAAATGGGCCCAAATCCCAAAATCAAAGCCCAACCAAAGTTGAAAACTCTTTGTGACATTCCCATAAACATTTCTCAACACTAATTTTACATCAAATCCAAATTTAGCCCAACCTTAACCCAAGCTAGCCCAATTTGGCCCTCTTTGGCCCCTTTAACTAAAAAGCCCAAATTAAACCCAATTCAATTCAAAATCTCTTCACACTTGTTCCAAACCACTCATGACACATACCTAAACCAATTGCAACATTTATTTGGCATGATCCTTCACAAAATTTCCATCCACCAATTTATTTTCAAACCTAAAGGCCCACTTTCTTAAACCATTCTAAAAGCCCACTTCCACCAAATCCAAAAGCTCAAAATTCATCCAAAGCCCACATGACATTTCTCTACACCATCCATTCAATTAAAATCATCCCTAAGTCCTAAAACAATGATCAAATAATTCCAAATAAAGCTTCATCCAAATTTCCACCAAAAATGCCAAAATTCATAAAATCCCCTTTTATGAAATTGACCAAACGTTTTCCAAGCCAAATGTGAGCCATTGAGCCATGTACAAGCCACATGGAAGCCACTTTCCACCTCACCAAGCCATTAATGGCAAGAAGAGGGGACCATTTCCTAATCTTTCATTAAGCATTTTTAACCATACTCATGTTACACTCTAAACCATGCTTAGCTACCTCACAATGGATGGAGACTTCACCACCCCTTCCAAGCTGACCTAAATGATTCCCTCAGCTCAAAATCAGGTCTTGGGGAGGTGCACCAAGCCTATTTCCATGGATTGACCAAACCAAGCCCAAAATACACTCTCTTTTATTCCATTTTAATCAAGCTTTTTACACATGTCAAACTCCAATTGACTTCACCAAATTCAACCCCTGACCCCACTGAGTCAGATGGTGACCCATGCCTGGCCGGCCAGCCACCACAGCCGCCGGAAAACACCATGGCCGAGAGCTCCATGTGAGCCAAAAAATTCAATTCTCCTTTGCTAAGCTGTCCAAACCCTAATGGACACCAGATATCTTCTTCTTCTCCCCTGAGCAGCTGATCCCAGACCTCCGATTGCCCACAGGAAGCCCTCTAGCCATGTTTATTTAAACCCACCACCCTCTCGGCCAAAAGAAGGGATGAACCAGACCTTGAGGAAACTCTGCCAAAATTGCTCCAGGACCTTCTCCTAACCCAGAGCAGTTGATCCCTAGTGTTCCTTTACCCTAATCCCCATTAACAGAGCTCAATTTCTGAGTTGAAAATCTACCAAAAAAACAGGACACTTCACCACAGTGAGCCAATCTCCAAATTGATTGGTCCTACACCTTCACCAGACCAAGAGGAGAAGTTCCCCAGCAAAAGCCCCCTCACCAGGCCAGCCATTGCTTCCAGCCTCCAAGCTTTGTGATCGGCCTTGGTTACTTTCATAGTTGGACAATTCCCCAGAGCTAGAGACTTCATCTGGAGGTTGCCTGGACTCAATCGAAGGTGACACTACTCTCAGATCGAAGCTTCACTTCTCTGAGCAAAGGTATGAACTCACTCTTCCTCCCGAGCTTCCAGCGATTCTCCATTTTGTTTAGGTTAATTTCATAGCCTATAAACCGTATGGATGTGTTCGTCTCTTCAAGACGAATCCATAGAGCATAAGAACACGAAAATCCATTGAGAGTCGAGTGAGATCTTAGGGTTTTAGTGTGGACGGTCACGGGTGCACACCAGTTGTAGACGATGACCAGGAGCCGTTGGATCGCGCGTGTATCGAGCGGACGGTCGAGATCAAGTCGGACGGTGCAATGGTGCATGAACCGCGGGACGCGTGGCTGCTGACTCAAGTGGTGGCGTCGAATGGGAGCGCGACGCATGGGCTTTCGATCTGCCGTAGGTTGACGCAGCACCGAGTCGGATAAGAAGGAAATTAGGGTATTTTTTTGAATTATTTAAATACTAGAACTTCAAAAATTCATATCTTTGCATAGAAAAATCACAAAAATAAAATAAAAATACCCTCTTGCTCAGTGAACAGAGGAGAATAATGTGGAAAGGAAATTAAGTTAATTGGATGAGTATTTTATTTTTAATAATTTATTTACTATTTTTAGTATTTTGATTCTTCGTTTGCATAGACAATTCACTATGACATGAGACCATAGGACTTTTAAAGCCTCTGATCTTGGGAACATTCCCTAAATTTTTCAAGGTCAGAGGCCATATCTGTGAAGAGTTATTGAATTTTCAAGTTCATGTTACTGTTTTAGATATTTTAATTCCAATAATTAGCATGATGCAAAATAAATTCTAGGAAAATTTGGTGATGTTCCTTAGGACCAGAGGACCCTATGAAAAATATATTTTGAGTTAATTCATACATAATAACCTTACTTGGCCTAAACCCATAAAATTGAAATTGATTTATTTAGGTTTAACCACACATCAAATTGACTTGAAAATAATTCTCTATTACTCTTTAGGGTCAGAGGAACCTTACATAAAATTTTGAAATGAATTGGACTTGATTAGCCCCACCAAATGGGTTGATTAAGCCTTATAATCAAAATGGAAATTTAAAAATTTATAACTCCAAAAATACTTTCCAAAAATTCACAAAAATGGTTTTGGGGCTTCTCGATATCGGGGAGTTTAGGAAAATTAAAATTGGAATTTTCTAAAAAAGTTAATTTTTTACAATATTTTAATATTTTAATAATTAAAAAATTATAAAAATCATAAAAATATTAAAATTCATAAAAATGTCACATTTTGATTCCTAATCACTTAGGAACAAACCAAATATTTTGTCCTAAGTCCCTAGGGTAAGATATTGAATTTTAAAGGCTTAATGTAATTTTTAATATTAAAAAATGAGTTTTTAACCTTTTTCACTAAAATAATTCTAATAAATCAAAGAAAAATTAGAAAATTATAAAATTTGTTCCTCTAAACTCCTTGAGGTCAGAGAGATTTATGAAAAATATAAAATCCATTTTTTAACTTTAATTGTATTTTATAATTAATTAATACTCTAAAACTCAAAATAATTATAATAAATGAGATATAATTCAAAATATCACTAAAATTAGTTCAAGTGGTCCTCTGGTCATTAGGAACATTCCATAATTTTCTTAAGGATAGCAACTTTTCCTTGGTCATGTTGCTGAATTTTCTTTGAAAACCCTTATTTTCTACTAAAAATAATTATATAAATAAATTAAATTTAGAAAAATGACATTTTCTCCTCTAATGTCTTAATTGACGTGTGAGTGAGATGACATAAAAATTTCAAATTCATTTGAGCTCAATTTAGTGAGTTATGAAATAAATAAGCTTAAAAGGGCATAAAGGTATTTAAAAATTTTAACCCTTAATTAAAACTTTAGGTTTAATCAAAATGGGGAGGTAAAATATTTGATCTTAATTTTCTCTTAGATGATTGAAACTTAAGAAAATTAAGGGGTAGAAACCCATTTAACATTTTGAAAATATCAAAAATGAAACTTTAATTAATTAAATAATTTAAATTTTGGAAAGAATATATTTAAATTTGGATCATTAAAATAGGGATATTATTAAGAGGACATTTATTCTTTAATTTAAAAATCCCTAAATAAGTCACTTTAACAATACTTAATTCTTAATTAAAAATTAAAATAATAATCCAAATTAATAATTAAAATTAACAATTAAAACTAAAATTAAAATGAAATTAAATTTTAATAAATTTAAATTAAATTAAAATTAAAATTAAATTAAATTAAAATCAAAATTAAATTAAATTAAATTAAATCAAAATTAAATTAAATTAAATCAAAATTAAATTAAAATTAAAATTAAATTAAATTAAATTAAATTAAAATTAAAATTAAATTAAATTAAAATTCAATTGAATTAAAAATTAAATAAATTTAAATTAAATTAAAATTAAAAATTAAATTAAAATTAAATTAAAATTTAATTAAATTAAAATTAAATTAAAATCAAATTGAATTAAAATCATTTAACAACAAACCTAAATGAAATCATTAAGAATTAAATCTAAAATAATTTGAACACTTTTCCAAACTTAAAATTATTAATTAAAACCTCATTATTAAATTAAAACACTTTAAACCATTAATTCAAACTTTTAATTAGTTATGATTAAAATTCTCGATAAACCAATTTGCCCTTAAAGGCTTTAATTATTATAACTCTTAATTAGAGTATTAAGTGAGATGTCACTTCATTCATCTAAGTTCACCGAGCAAGAAACAATGTTTAACTAAACTCCTGAATGATTAATTCACCTGTGCAACTAAATTTACTTGGACTCGAAACAATCCCAGAAATATTGAAAAGATGTTTAGGACTCGTCCTAAGCACTTTCTCAATATGACTGGATGTTTTAGAAGAACAATTGAATTTAATTGTTCTTTGATGAAGAAAATCATCCTTAAACCAAACCAAGAACCTAGACGTCATAGGAGATGACTAGTTATAGGATTAGGAATTTGGTGGACAACCAAAACCCTTCCCTTAGCTTAACCTAGGTATATGTTGAAATATTTAAATTCCTTAACATGTGTTTTAAGTGCAGCTTGGGATGACGGGAAGACCCTCAAGGTACGCTTTTATTTTATTGCAATTTACTTTATTACAATTTACTTACATGCACTGTACTTTACTTTTCTTGCATGTTAAACAAGACTGTTGCATGAAAACCAAAACCTTTAGGGTAGTCCCTGAACTGAAAACAAAACTAAATTAAAAGTCATTGCAAGATAAAATTCACCACCACAACATTTTAAAATATAAAACAACTCAAAATTTAATCACAAACAAAACAACAAAACTACAACTACAACT
The DNA here is from genome assembly GCA_022702705.1 of Papilionanthe hookeriana x Papilionanthe teres. Lineage (NCBI taxonomy): Eukaryota > Viridiplantae > Streptophyta > Magnoliopsida > Asparagales > Orchidaceae > Papilionanthe > Papilionanthe hookeriana x Papilionanthe teres. Next base: position 140,154,322 of record CM040427.1, on the reverse strand, counting down.
AAATTAAAACGTCTCATTGAATGATCGGGAATACCTCGGATGATGTAACCCGCGTGTTGCTAATGAGATTTCTCACGGTCTAAATGAAAGTGTGGAACTCATTCAGTTGAGTTTAGCAAATTCATCTGGACTAAGTGAATTCGATGAAAATAACGGTGTCGGGATGACGGAATCGTGGGATCTTAATTGGTTCTGTTTAAATAACTTTATGATTTGTTTTAATTAAAATATTAAAAACACTTGGATTTTAAGATTTTCTCTAAACCAAAACACCTCTCTCATCTCCTGATTTATGACTTCTAAAACTAAATCTCTGCAACAACAAGGAGCACGGAGCACACTGGGCAGCACGGCCATCTTCGTCAGCAAAATAACTCTACATCAGCTAAACTTTCTTATAATTAAAAAATCAATCCATAGGATTTCGAGGTAGTTTTCTTAGTGCAACATAAATCCTCAACCTCTTCGTTAGGCATTTGCATGATCATGTCATGTAAATTAAGCCCTAACCAGTCTTAGGACTCCGAGGTAGTCGTTTGATACGACATAAGCCCTCACAACATCAAGGCTATTTGTATGATTGTGTCATACGAATATAAGTCCTAATTAACAAAAATTGGCAGGATTACAACATTAAACATACTCTTAAATCGAAGCCAAACAATAGGATAGTTTGGGAAGTTGCCAAGATTCTTCTTGGATCCTCAGCTTCTTCTACTCCTCTTCCACTGAACTCCTTAAAATAAATTGTTCCAAATTTGATCCATTCCCTTTTGAATTTCCAAAATTCAATCCTTTGAAAACCATAAACTTTGAAATTCTTGAAAGCAAAACCACTGATCATTAACGAGAGTTTTCTTAAATGATTCCCGCCATTTAAGATGTAATTAACTATAGGGGCTTGCCCTTATAGGGAACTTTAAGAGCCCAGGTAATATAAACCCTGCTTAATTCCTTTATATTAAGTAGGGGAACTTGTCGGCTTATAAAATTGGTTCGCAGACCAAACGGTTGTCACAAATCTTCTACTTTATTTAATCGAGCCCCATCATCAAGTAGTGTGTCTATTCTTCGGGATAGATACACGGTTTGTGATGTGGTGCTCGTTTATGTAAACTATTCAGGATGTGAGATCGATTTGATTTCATATCTTAAAATTTTCAAATTTAAAATTATTTTCAAAATCAAATACTACTTTCTAAATTATTAATATATTTAAATTAAATTTAAAATTTAAATTTCGCCGACAATTTCTGTAGGCGACCCCTTTTCAAAAATACAACACATAACCTAAAAATATGCCGACAGTGGTCCTCTAGTTATTAGGAACATCCCATAATTTTTGTAAGGATAGAAACCTTTCCTTGGTCATGTTGTTGAATTTTCTTTGAAAACCCCTATTTTCTATTAAAAAATAATTATATAAATAAATTAAATTCAGAAAAATCACATTTTCTTCTCTAATGTCTTAATTGACATGTGAGTGACATGACATAAAAATTTCAAATTCATTTGAGCTCAATTTAGTGAGTTATGAAATAAATAAGCTTAAAAGGGCATAAAAGTAATTAAAATTTTTAACCCTTAATTAAAACTTTAGGTTTAATCAAAATGGGGGGTAAAATATTTGATTTTAATTTTCTCTTGGATGATTGGAACTTAGAGAAATTAAGGTGTATAAACCCATTAAACACTTTGAAAATATCGAAAATGAAACTTTAATTAATTAAATTATTTAGATTTTTGGAAAGGATATCTTTAAATTTGGATTATTAAAATAGGGATATTATTAAGAGGATATTTATTCTTTAATTTAAAAATCCCTAAATAAGTCACTTTAATAATATTTAATTCTTAATTAAAAATTAAAATAATAATCCAAATTAACAATTAAAACTAAAATTAAAACTAAAATTAAATTAAAATTAAATTAAAATTAAAGTTAAATTAAAACTAACAATTAAAATTAAAATTAAAATCAAAATTAAAACTAAAATTAAATTAAATTAAATTAAAATAAAATTAAAATAAAATTAAAATAAAATTAAAATAAAATTAAATTTAAATTAAATTAAAATTAAATTAAATTAAATTAAAATTAAATAAAATTAAATAAAAATTAAATTAAAATTAAATTAAAATTAAATTAAATTAAAATCAAATTGAATTAAATTAAATTAAAATCATTTAACAACAAACCTAAATGAAATCATTAAGAATTAAATCAAAACATATCAATAATTTCAACACCTCTTTCTATCTAAGTAAATTTAAAACATGAATATCAATCTAAAATACCAAGATAATTGATCACAAGAAAATATATTAAGAAATTCATACTCAATTTTTATGAAATTGCACTTTAAAGAAAGATATTTTCTTTATTTTATTGCAGGAATGAAGATTTATAAGTGATGAAAGCAAAAAACATGAAATGGAGAGAATTTGATAAAAAAAGGAGGAAATTCATGCAAAATGAACTAAGTCGCCGACGGCGAGATCGAGTCCGCCAACGACGAAATCATGAGGAGAATTTTTGAAGGATTTACAACTACCTCACCGACAGAGAGCTCGAGCCCGCCGACGGCGAGATCGCGCGGTTTGGAGACCTTCTAGAAGCCCACCGACAGCAAGGTCGTTTCTCACCGACGGCGAGACTGTTCAAAACGCTGGATACGTTGAACCTGGACACTTTTTAAAGAGATGTTTATGCACCCCTTGGACCTTTGCCTACCTCTGTAAATAGAGGACAAATTTTAGTATGTTGTGTGTCATTTGTGTGTCTCTTGAGTGTTAATTTGTGTCTATTTTAGAGAGTCTTAGTGTCTATTTTAAGAGTTTAAGAGTATAATTAGTGAGTTTAGAAGTGTGTTGTACTAAAAGGAAAAGTCAAAGGAACTTCAAGGAGTCTGCTTGGGGAGGAAATCGAGATAAGTATCTTTGTTTATTGTTGTTAACTTTAAATGAAATCCATGCTATGTTTAATTTCCATGCATTCTGAGTAGTTTTCTTAGTCTTTCTCCTTGTTTATGAAGTTATGTGAATTGATGAAATTAAATAGAAGTGCCTAATATATTAAAATAAATTGTGATAATTTTTACTTAAAACTTAATTTACTTTTCAATCTGGCCCATTGATTTAATAAAATATGTTGAATTATCAACTATAGTAAAGATTGCATCCAATATTCAGGGAAGTCAAAAGCCTTGAAATGAAGGTACAAATAAATAGGGAAATTTTATTTATTGGATGTAGAATTGGACATTTTAGTGTGACAGACTAAAATATTCAATTTGGTCCTATTGTTTGAGAGCTGAAGTGTAGATGTTAGCCCTCAGCTGAGGGGAACGTGGGAGCTCTGAAGTGGCAGCCAGTATCCTCCTAGCCTAGCCGTAGATTCAGTAATCAAACATAGGACTAATCAATGTTCTTTGCACCTGGACCAAAGGGTAAAGAATAGGAATGCTCCTATTTGTCACAATACAAAAATCTATTTAAATTCTTCATTCACTTAATTTTCTAAAAACAAGGAGAAGGATACTTTTTCTGAAATCTTTAATTCAACTTTATTTAAAGCATTAGTTTACTTTAGTTTGCTTTAGTTACGTATTCTCAATTTTCGTATACTATATTAGTAAGTAAATACTTTTAAAATTTAGCTGTTACAAAATCTTTTAAAAACTTCCTTGTGGGATCGATAACCAGGACTCCACTTGAGCCCTGTATTACTTGATACGATACGTATACTTGCGTAGAATCCACATTATACATTCTATTATAAAATTAAATATATATTAAGCGGGATCAAGTTTTTGGTGCCATTGCTATTAACATAATTTGCAAACATTAAAAAAGTGGGTCAAGTTTTTGGTGCCGTTGCCGGGGAAGTAAAGAAATTATTTACTAGAGTAACGAACCATTTTAAAATTTATTTTGCAAAATTGTATGCGTAAATTTGGAGACGGAAATTTAATACCTTACGATTCTGAATTAGAGCGTACAATTAAAAGAATTAGAAAACAAAAAAGAGAAATTATAAATTTAACACAAATGGCGAATATTCCTGAAAAAGAAAATATCAATCAACAGAGACCATTAAGAAATTATGCCAACCCTATGTACGGCTTATTTTTAGGTTGTGTGTTTTATTTTGAGAAGGGGGTCGCCTAACAGAAATTGTCGGCGAATTTTTAATTTAATTTAAATAAATAATTTGAAAAGTAGTATTTGATTTTGAAAATAATTTTAAGTTTGAAAATTTTAAGATATGAAATCAAACTGATTTCACATCCCGAATAGTTCACATAAACGAGCGCCGCACCACAAACCGTGTATCTATCTCGAAAAATAGACACACAATTGATAATGGGGCTCGATTAGATAAAATAGAAAGGTTTGTGACATCCGTTTGGTCTGCGAACCAATTTTATAAGCCGACAAATTCCCCGCTTAATATGAAAGCGTTAAACGGGGTTTATATTACTCGGGTTCTTAAAATTCCTTATAAGGGCAAGCCCCTATAGTTAATTACATCTTAAGTGACGGGAATCACCTAAGAAAACTCTCGATAATAATCGGTAATTCGCTCTCAAGAATTTTAAAGTTTAAGTTTTCAAGGGATTGAATTTTGAAATTTCAATAGGGAATGGATCAAATTTGGAACATTTTGTTTTGGGAATTTAAGGGAAGAAAGGTAGGAGAAATTACAGATTCGAAGCGAACTTCGGTAATTTCCCAACTATCCTATTGTTTGGCTTGGATTTATGAAAGTCCTAATGTTTATTTAGTATTTCAATCTTGCCAATTTTAATTAATTAGGACTTATGTTCGTATGAAATGATCATACAAATGGCCTCGAAGATGTGAGGGTTTATGTCGTATCGGATGACTACCTCGGAATCCTAAGACCGGTTAGGGCTTAATTTGCAATGCAAATGCCTAACAAAAGGTTGAGGATTTATGTTGCACTAGGCAAACTACCTCGAAGTCCTATGGCTTAGTTGTTTAATTCTAAGAAAGTTTTGCTGAAGTAGACTCAGGTTTTGCTGATGACGATGGCCGTACTGCCCACCATGCTCTGAGCTCCTTGTTGTTGTTGCAGAGGTTTAGTTTTAGAAGTCATAAATCAGGAGATGAGAGAAGTGTTTTGGTTTAGAAAAATTCTTAATTTCCAAGTGTTTTTAATATTTTAATTAAAACAAATCTTAAAGTTGATTATAACAACACCGGTTAAGATCCCACGGTTCCATCCTTCCGGCATCATTATTTTTATCGGATTCACTTAGTCCAGATGAATTTTCTAAACTCAACTGAATGAGTTCCACACTTTCATTTAAACCGTGGGAAATCCCGTTAACAACACGTAGGTTACATCATCCGAGGTATTCCTTATCATCCAACAGGATGTTTTAATTTAGTTGTAATTGCAGTTTTGTATTCTGTTTGTGACTAAATTTTGAGTTGTTTTATATTTTGACATATTGTGGCGGTGAATTTTATCTTGCAATGACTTTTAATTTAGTTTTGGTTTCAGTTTTAGGGACTATCCTAAAGGTGTGGGTTTTCATGCAACAGTTGTTTATCATGCAAGAAAAGTAAAGTGCATTGCGATTGAATAAATTGCAATAATGTAAGTTACAATAAAATAAAAGCATACCTGGAGGGTCTTCCCGTCATCCCAAGCTGCACTTAAAACACGATTAGAATATTTAAGCAAGTTCCTAGGTAAAGCTAAGCGAAGGGTTATGGTTTTCTACCAAATTCCTAATCCTATAGCTAGTCATTTCCTATGACGTCTAGCTTCTTGTGTCTTGGTTTGAGGACGATTTTCTTCATCAAAGAACAATTAAATTCAATTATTGTTATAAACATCCTATCATATTGAGGAAGTGCTTAAGACGAGTCTTAAACATCTTTTCAATACTGCTAGGATTGTTTTAAGTCCAAATGGATTTAATTAATCAGGTGAAGTAATCATCCGAGGTTTAGTTAAGTTTTGTTGTTATCTTACTCAGTGAACTAGGACATTTGAATATCATATAAGTGAAGTAACATTTCATTTAATGTTCTGTTTAGGAGTTATGATAACCAAAGCTCTCGAGGGCAAATTGGTGTTCAAATGGTTTGTGATTTAGTTTAATTTCAGTTATCGGATTTAAATTTGGAATAGTGTTCAAGTTGCTTTATATTTATTTTCTTCATGTCTTAGGTTATGTTATTTTTTAATTCAATTTAATTTTAATTTAATTTGTTTTGGTTTTGCTTTAATTTTAATTTGATTTAATTTAATTTGATTTAATTTAATTTAATTTAATTTAATTTAATTTAATTATTTATTATATATTTTTTTAAATTTAATTTTATTTAATTAATTTAATTTAATTTTAATTAAATTTAATTCAATTTAATTTAATTTTTTCAATTTAATTTAATTTAATTTAATTTAATTTAATTTAATTTGTTTGATTTAATTTAATTTAATCTTTAATTTAATTTTATTTTTAATTTTAATATAATTGAAAATTTTAAAAGAGTTTAATAATTTAACTTTAATTTAATTTTTAATGATTAAATCCTTTAACATTTTAAAACTTAAATTTGAATTATCATTTTAATTGGGGATTGAATATTTTTGAGATGATTAATTTAGGGATTTTCAAATTAAAGAACAAATCTCTTCCTAATAATATCCCTATTTAATAATTTCAATTTTATTATTCTTCCAAATTTAATGAATTATTTAATTAAAGTTTATTTTAATTATTTTCAAATTATTTAATAGGTTTCTACCCTTTAATTATTTAAATTTCAATCATCCAAATCAGATTAAGATCAAATATTTTATTTTTTAATTTTATTAAACCTAAAATTTTAATTAAGGGTTAAAATTTTTAATTACCATTTTGCCCTTCAAGCTTAATAATTTCATAACTCACTAAATTGAGCTTAAATGAACTTGAAATTTTTATGTTGCTTCACTCATATGCCAATAAAGACATGAGAGGAGAAAATGTGGTTTTTCTATATTTAATTTATTTATGTAATTATTTTTGGTGGAAAATAGGGATTTCCAAGGAAAATTTAATAATATGACCAAGGGAAAGTTTCTATCCTTAAGAAAATTATGGGACATTCCTAATGACCGAGAGGACCACTTGGATCAATTTTGGTGATTTTTTAAATTATATTATTTTTATTATAATTATTTTAAATTTTGGAGTATTAATTAATTTAAAAAATAAAATAAAGGTTGAAAAATGAATTTTATATTTTTCAAAAATCTCTCTGATATCAAGAAAATCAGAGAATCAATATTAACAATTTTCTTATTTTTCTTTGATTTATTAGAATTATTTTAGTGGAAATGCTAGAAAATACATTTTTTAAATTTTAAAATTACCTTAGGGCTTTAAAATTTAATATCTCATTAAATAGACCTAAGAAAAATATGGGGACCAACCACTTAGAAATTCAAACCACTTCTTAACTCCCTGCAAACTCCACAAACTTGACTATAGACCCCTAATCACCTAGAGGGTTGAAATCAAATATGGAAGTTTAAAGGATGAGTTCCTATAGGACTCTTTGGCCTTAGGACTACCCTGGGTGGCCTGGTCTGGTGAAGGGCTGACTTACACACACACTACACTTATACACTACACTTTCACACACCTCCTAAAATCACACCCATACCCAACTTGACCTCCTGACTCATGTAGGTGATTCACATGGATGGTCCTTAACCCCTAAGCCCTCGGCAAGAGGGTTAGGAACAACATAGTGGATGCCTCAAATGAATCCCTTCATGGCTCATGTGGGCTTGATATGGCTTCATGGCTCAACCAAAATAATTTCATTTCACTTACATTCACCCGATCTTCAATTTTCCAAATTTTCAATTTTTGACCCCCGGGACCCTACACCCGCCTAGCCTACCCAAAGCCCTTGAAATCACCCAAATTTTTCAAAAATCCCAAATCACCCAAAATTCCCCAAAATTAACCTTTAACATTTCCACATCACTCATATTGATCATCCATAGCCAAAAATATCAAAAATTCCAAAAATACCTCCCAATACCCTCCAAATACCCAAAATACCCCTCTTGACCCAAAAATCCAAAAATTCAGAAAATTCCCAGAAAATTCCAGAAAATCCAAACTATTGCCAATTTCATTTTGTTCAACTACACCATGGGCCAATTTTATCAATTTACCCCACTTTTGTCAAAACCCCCAATTTGACCCATTTTAACCCTAAGTGAACCCAATGTCAAGCCAAACCTACCCAATTGACCCAAATTCTGGTCCAATTCAATTCTAAACTTCAATTCAACATTCCTAACACCAATCTAGACCAAATCTAAGTCCAATTTGATTGACATTTGAATCCAATTTCACTTTTGGCCTTAAAGCCCAATTTGGACCCATGACCCAAACCTAATCCAAACTAACCCGATTCAACTCCAATTAACCCCAAATCTTTTCTAAACCTTCCCTAACATCCCCACAAACAAAACACTAATATGATTTGCCCAAAATTTGGACCCAAACCCCACTCAAATTCAACCCAAAGCTAAAAGGCCCAATTTTGATCTAAACCCAAACCTAACCCAAATAAGCCCAAAACCCAAAATCAAAACCCAACCAAAGCCAAAACCTCTTTCAAACACTCCCATAAACACTTTTCAACATTAATTTTACATTAATTTCAACCCTAGCCCAACATTGACCCAAGTTAGCCCAATTTGGCCCACTTTGGCCCCTTTACCAAAAAAGCCCAAATTCAAACCAATTTTACTCCAAATCACACCAAATTGATTCCAAACCATTCATGAAACATCCTGAAACTAAACCCAAGATTTATTTGGCATGGTTTTTCACAAAATTCTTCATCTAAAAGTCCATTTTGAAATATAAAGGCCCACCTATTGAAGCCTTTTAAAAAGCCCACTTCCACCAAACCCAAAAGCCCAAAAATCCATCTAAAGCCCACAAGACAATTCCTTCTCATCATCCACTAGATAAAATCATTCCCTAAAGTTTGAAACCTATGATTAAATCACTCCAAATTAGGCTTTATCCAAATTCCCATCAAAATGCCAAAATTCCTAAAATCCATTCCAATGAAATTGACTAAGCCATACCCAAGCCAAAGACAAGCCATGAAGCCATCCTTAAGCCCCATGTAAAGCCATGAGAAGTTTGACATGTGACCATCCCAAAAATGGCACGAGGAGGAGCCTCTTTAAGGATTCTCTTAAAGGTGATTAAACCTTTTCATGCTTCCCCTAAACTATGTTTAAACTTAAACATGCTTGGATAGTGACTTCACCCTGCTAATCTAGCTGACTCACCTGACCTCCCTCAGCCCAACTTGGAGCTTGGAAAGGTGCACCCAAACCCATAGGATGACCAAATTGAGCCTAAAAGAGCCCCTTCCCCATTCCATTTTGAATAAAGCTTTCTACACATGGCCACTCTCCATTGCTTGCACCATTGCCAACCCCTGACCCTCCTGATGACAACAGTGACTTGACCACAGGTGGCCGAGCCACCACGGCTCACTTGAAACCACCGGCCAGAGAGAACCCATGTGAGCCAAAGTTTGGAATTCCCACTTCTTGAGCTGCCCCATGCTCAATGGCCATCATGGCTGTTCTTCCCTTGACCTAAGCGGCTGATCCCAAGCCTTAAACCCCCCGGGAGGCCCTCGCACCCTCTCCTATTTAAACCTCACCTCCTCTCGGCCATGAGAGGTGCTTGAACCAGACCTTACTAAAACCACCGCCAAAATTGCTCAGAACACTCTCCATACTTAGAGTAGTTGATCCCCGGTGACAATTTGCCCTAATCCCACCAACAAAGCCCAATTTCTCAGCCAAAATTCCACCCAAAACCGAGGACACTTCTCCACGGTGGATCAATCCTCAAATTGATTGGTCCTACACCTTCACCGAGACCAAGGGAAGGAGTCCGCCGGCAAAGCCCCCTCTCCGGGCCACCCATCCGTTCCCGGACTCCAAGCTTTGTGATCGAGCTTGGTCGAAATCATACCTAGGCGATTCACCGGACCGGGAGACTTCATGCGGAGCTTGCTTGGACCCAGTCGAAGGTGACACAACCCTCGGATTGAAGCCACACTTCTGCGAGCAAAGGTATGAGCTAACTCTTTATCCTGAGCTTCTAGAGATTCTCCATTTTAAATGCCCTAATTTCAATGCATGATCACCGTATAGATGTATTCGTCTCTTCAAGACGAATCCATAGAGCACAAGAACACAAAAATCTGTTGAGAAATGAGTGAGTTCTTATGGTTTTAGTGTGGACGGCTCTCGGGTGAGAACGCTTGGGGACGATGAACCGATGTCGTTCATTCCATACACGCGTGGACGGACGGCCAAGATCTCGCCGGATGAGGAGAAGGAACGATACAGCGGGCCCCCGGAGCACTGAGTTGGATGGTGGCGCCGAATCAGAAGACGACGCATGTGCGTTCGGAGCTGCCGAGGATGGCGTGGCGCCGCGTGGATAAATAGGAAATTAGGGTATTTTTTTGATTTATTTAATTCCCTAAACTTCAAAAATGCATAACTTTGTGTAGAAAAATCAGAAAATTAAAATAAAAATACCCTCTTGCTCAGTGAACAGAGGAGAATAATGTGAAAAAGAAATCATTTAATTTCATTAAGTATTTTATTTTTAATAATTTATTTACTGTCTGCATTGTTTTAATTCTCCATGCATATAGGAAATTCACCATGGCATGAGACCATAGGGCTTTTGAAGCCTCTGAATCTGAGAACATTCCCTGAATTTTCCAAAGTCAGAGGCCATCCCTATGAGAAGTTATTGATTTTTCAAATTCATGTTGTTGTTTTAAGTATTTTAATTCCAATAACTAGCATGTTGTGAAATAAATTCTAGAAAAATTTGGTGATGTTTCTTATGACCAGAGGACCCTAGGAAAAATAGGTTTTGAATTAATTCACTTGAAATAACCCTAATTGGCCTAAACACACAAAATAGGTCCTCAATTAATTAGAGCTAATCATATATCAAATTAACTTGAAATCAATTCTCCACTGACCTTTAGGATTAGAGGAACCTACCATAAAAATTTGAAGTCAATTGGACTTGGTTAGCCCTACTAAATGGGTTGATTAAGCCATTTAGCCAATTTAAACTTTAAAAAATTCATAACCTTCAAAATACTTTTCAAAAATTCACCAAATTTTTTTTGGAGCCTCTCTAATATCAGGGGAATTTAAAAAAAATAAAATTGTAATTTTCTAAAAAAGTTGATTTTTTGTATTATTTTAATATTTTAATAATTAAAAAATAATAAAAATCACAAAAATAATAAAATTCACCAAAATGTCACATTTTGAATTTTAATCACTTAGGAACAAACCCCATATTTTTCTTAAGTCTCTATAATGAGATATTAAATTTTAAAGCCCTAAGGTAATTTTAAAATTAAAAAAATGTATTTTTTAGCATTTCCACTAAAATAATTCTAATAAATCAAACAAAAAATCAGAAAATTATAAAAATTGGTTCTCTAGTTTTCTTGATATGAGAGAGATTTTTGAAAAATATAAAATTCATTTTTCAACCTTTATTTTATTTTTAAATTAATTAATACTCCAAAACTTAAAATAATTATAATAAAAAGAATATAATTCAAAAAATAACCAAAATTGGTCCAAGTGGTCCTCTGGTCATTAGGAAAGTCCCATAATTTTCTTAAGGACAGAAACTTTCCTTTGGTCATATTATTAAATTTTCCTTGGAAATCTCTATTTTTCACCAAGAATAATTACATAAATAAATTAAATACAGAAAATCACATTTTCTCCTCTCATGTCTTTATTGACATATGAGTGAAGTCACATAAAAATTTCAAGTTCATTTAATCTCAATTTAGTGAGTTATGAAATTCTTAAGCTTGAAGGGCAAAATGGTAATTAAAATTTTAATCTTTAATTAAAACTTTAGGCTTAATGAAATTAAAGAGTAAAATATTTGATCCTATTATGATTTTGATGATTGAAATTTAAATAATTAAAGGGTAGAAACCCATTAAACAATTTTAAAAATAATTAAAATAAACCTTAATTAAATAATTGATTAAATTTGGAAGAATAACAAAATTGGAATTATTAAAATAGGGATATTATTAGGAAGAGATTTGTTCTTTAATTTAAGAATCCCTAAATTAATCATCTCCATAATATTTAATTCCTAATTAAAATGATAATCTAAGTTTAAGATTTAAAATGCTAAAAGACTTAATCATTAAGTTAAATTAAAGTTAAATTATTTAAATTAAACCCTTTTAAAATTTCAATTAAATTAAAATTAAAATAAAATTAATTAAAATTTAAATTAAATTGATTTAAATAAAATTAAATTAAAACAAATTAAATTAAATCAAATTAAATCAAATTAAATTAAATTAAATTAAATTAAATTAAATTAAATTAAATTAAATCAAATTAAATTAAATTAAATCAAATTAAATTAAATTAAATTAAATTAAATTAAATTTAAATTAAATTAAATTAAATTAAATTAAATTAAAACATATTAAATTTAATCAAATTAAACTAAATTAATTAAATTAAATTAAATTAAAATAATAAAATCAAGTTAAAATTAAAATCAAATCAAATTAAATTAAATTAAAATTAAAACTAAACCAAATTAAATTAAATTAAAGTTAAATTAAATTAAAAATAACATCACCTAAGACATAAAGAATTTAAAAATAAATGTAAAGCAACTTAAAGATTATTCCAAATTTAAACGCGTTAACTGAAATTAAATCACAAACCATTTGAACATCAATTTGCCCTCGAAAGCTTTTGTCATCATAACTCCTAAACAGAACGTTAAATGAAGTGATACTTCACTCATAGGATATTCAGATGTCCTAGTTCACCGAGTAAGATAACAACAAAACTTAACTAAACCTCGGATGATTACTTCACCTGATTGATTAGATCCATTTGGACTTAAAACAATCCTAGCAGTATTGAAAAGATGTTTAAGACTCGTCTTAAGCACTTCCTCAATATGGTAGGATGTTTATAAGAAAAATTGAATTTAATTGTTCTTTGATGAAGAAAATCGTCCTCAAACCAAAACACAAGAACCTAGACGTCATAGGAAATGACTAGCTATAGGATTATGAACTTGGTAGAAAACCATAACCCTTCCCTTAGCTTTACCTAGGAACTTGCTTAAATATTCAAATTATGTTTTAAGTGCAGCTTGGGATGACAGGAAGACCCTCTAGGTACGCTTTTATTTTATTACAATTTACCTTATTGCAATTTATTTAATCGCATCGCACTTACTTTTCTTGCATGATAAACAACTGTTGCATGAAAACCCACACCTTTAGGGTAGTCCCTAAAACTGAAACCAAAACTAAATTAAAAGTCATTGCAAGATAAAATTCACCGCCACAACATTTCAAAATATAAAATAACTCAAAATTTAATCACAAACAGAACACAAAACTACAATTATAACTAAATTAAAATGTCTTGTTGGATGATCGGGAATACCTCGGATGATGTAACCTACGTGTTGCTAACGAGGATTTCCCACGGTCTAAATGAAAGTGTGGAACTCATTTAGTTGAGTTTAGCAAATTCATCCGGACTAAGTGAATCCGATAAAAATAACGATGCCGGAAGGATGGAACCGTGGGATCTTAACCAGGTGTTGTTATAATCAACTTTAAGATTTGTTTTAAATAAAATATAAAAAACACTTGGAAATTAAGATTTTCTCTAAACCAAAACACTTTTCTCATCTCTTGATTTATGACTTCTATAATTAAACCTCTGCAACAACAAGAAGCTCGGAGCAGGGTGGGCAGCACGACCATCATCATCAACAAAACTTGAATCTACATCAGCTAAACATTCCTAGAATTAAATAACCAAGCCATAGGGCTTCGAGGTAGTTTGCCTAGTGCAACATAAATCCTGAACCTTTTGTTAGGCATTTGCATTGCAAATTAAGCCCTAACGATTTTAGGATTCCGAGGTAGTCGTCCGATACGACATAAACCCTCACATCTTCAAGGCTATTTGTGTGATTTTATCATACAAATATAAGTCCTAATTAATTAAAATTGGCAAGATCAAAACATTAAATAAATATTAGGACTTTCCTAAATTCAATCCAAACAATAGGATAGTCGGGAAATTGCCGGAGTTCGCTTCGAATCTGTGATTTCTCCTACCTTTCTTCCTTTGAATTCCCAAAACAAATTGTTCCAAACTTGATCCACCCCCTATTGAAATTTCAAAATTCAATCCTTTGAAAACTCAAACTTTGAAATTCTTGAGAGTAGAATTATTGATTATTATCGAGAGTTTTCTTATGTGATTCCCGTCACTTAAGATGTAATTAACTATAGGGGCTTGCCCTTATATTGAATTTTAAGAACCCAGGTAATATAAACCCTGTTTAATGCTTTCATATTAAGCGTGGAATTTGTCGGCTTATAAAATTGGTTCGCAGACCAAACGGATGTCACAAATCTTCTAGTTTATTTATTTGAGCCCCATCACCAAACGAGTGTGTTTATTCTTCGAGATAGATACACAGTTGTGATGCAGGTGCTCGTTTATATAAACTATTCGGGATGTGAGATCAGTTTGATTTCATATCTTAAAATTTTCAAATTTAAAATTATTTTCAAAATCAAATACTACTTTTCAAATTATTTATTTAAATTAAATTAAAAATTCACCGACAATGTCTCCCCTAACTCATGCTTAAGCCTAATTGTACTTGGATTATGACTTGACCCCACTAATCAAGCTGATCCAAATGACTTTCTCTTCAGCCCAAATTAGCCTTGGAGAGTTGCACCTAGCTTAATCCATGCATTGGACAAAATTAAGACAAAATGACTCTTACCCCATGCCATTTTAATCAAACCTCCTTACACATGGCAATAGCCAATTGCTTGCACCAAACCCTAGCCCTGACCTCACTCGGTCAAGATGGTTACCAATGTCCGGTCGGCCAGCCCACCGGGTCACCGGAAAACACCATGGCCGTGAGCTCCATGTGATCCAAATTTTTAAATTCTCCCTGGCTGAGCTGTCCCAACCCAAATGGACACCATGGTTGTTCTTCTCCTCCCCTGAGCAGCTGGTCCCAGCCTCCAAACCCCCCTGAGAAGCCCTCCAACCACATCTATTTAAACACCACCATCTTTCAGCCAAAAAAAGGAGTTAAACCAAACCTTACCAAAACTCTGCCAAAATCATTCCAGACCCCTCTCCAGACATAGAGAACTTGATCCCCACTGAAATCCAACCCTAAAACCCTCTTTGTGAGCTCAATTTCTGAGTTGAAAATCTACCCAAAAAACAGAAAACTTTACCACAGTGAGCCAATCTCCAAATTGATTGGTCCTACACATTCACCAGACTAAGAGGAGAATTTCCCCAGCAAAAGCCCCCTCACCAGGCCATCCATTGCTTCCAGCCTCCAAGCTTTGTGATCGGCCTTGGTCACTTTCATACTTAGACAATTCCCCAGAGCCAGAGACTTCATCTGGAGCTTTCCTGGACTCAATCAAAGGTGACACAACTCTCGCATCGAAGCTTCACTTCTCGCGAGGAAAGGTATGAACTCACTCTTTCTCCCGAGTTTCCAGCGATTCTCCATTTTGTTTAGGTTAATTTCATAGCCTATAAACCATATGGATGTGTTCGTCTCTTCAAGACGAATCCATAGAGCATAAGAACATGAAAATCCATTGAGAATCGAGTGAGATCTTAGGGTTTTAGTGTGGACGGTCGCGGGTGCACACCGGCCGTAGACGATGACTGAGGAGCCGTTGGATCATGCGTGTATCGAGCGGATGGTCGAGTTCAAGTCGGATGACATAATGGTACATGAACCGCGGGACGCATGGCTGCTGACTCAAGTGGTGGCGTCGAATGGGAGCGCGACACGTAGGGGTTTCGGAGCGGCCGAGGTTGACGCGGAGCCGCGTGGATAAGTAGATAAATCCCTATTTTCTGAATTAATTAAATACCCAGAACTTAAAAAATTCATATCTTTGCATAGAAAAATCACAAAAATAAAATAAAAATACCCTCTTGCTCAGTGAACAGAGGAGAATAATTTGGAAAAGAAATTAAATTAATTGAATGAGTATTTTATTTTTAATAATTTATTTACTATTTTCAGTATTTTGATTCTTCGTTTACATAAACAATTCACCATGGCATGAGACCATAGGGCTTTTGAAGCATCTAATATTAAGAACTTTCCCTGAATTTTTCAAGGTTAGAGGCCATCTTTGTGAAAAGTTATTGAATTTTCAAGTTCATGTCACTGTTTTAGGTATTTTAATTCCAATAATTAGCATGTTGTAAAATAAATTCTAGGAAAATTTGGTGATATTTCTTAGGACCTGAGGACCCTATGAAAAATATATTTTGAGTTAATTCATACATAATAACCTTAATTGGCCTAAACCTCTAAAATTGAATTTGATTTAATTAGGGTTAACCACACATCAAATTGACTTAAAAATAATTCTCCATTACTCTTTAGGGTCAGAGGAACCTTACATAAAATTTTAAAATCAATTGGACTTGATTAGCCCCACCAAATGGGTTGATTAAGCCTCATAAGCAAAATGAAACATTAAAAATTCATAACTCCAAAAATACTTTCCAAAAATTCACAAAAATGATTTTGGAGCTTCTCCGATATCATGTTAGTTCAAGAAAATTAAAATTGGAATTTTCTAAAAAAAGTTGATTTTTCACAATATTTTTATATTTTAATAATTTAAAAATAATAAAAATAAAAAAATATTAAAAATCATAAAAATGTCACATTTTGACTCCTAATCACTTAGGAACAAACCAAATATTTTTCCTAAGTCCCTAGGGTAAGATATTGAATTTTAAAAGCTTAATGTAATTTTTAATATTAAAAAATAAGTTTTTAACCTTTTTCACTAAAATAATTCTAATAAATCAAAGAAAAATCGAAAATTATAAAATTTATTCCTCTCGAACTCTTTGAGGTCCGATAGATTTATGAAAAATATAAAATCCATTTTTCAACTTTAATTTTATTTTATAATTAAATAATACTCTAAAAATCAAAATAATTATAATAAATAAAATATAATTCAAAAAATCACAAAAATTGGTCCAGTGGTTGCTGACCTCATTTTTGATGAGGTCTTTTGCTTCTCTCTTTAGTACTTCAGGATCTAGCCATAGTACTTTTCCTTTCGACTAATCTTAGAGGACTAGAAGTGGAACACACCCTTTAGAAATTCAAACACCTCTTGACTCCCCGCAAACCCCACAAGCTTAATTGTAGACCCCTAATCACCTAGAGGGTCGAAATCAAATGTGGAGGTTTAAAGGATGAGTTCCCTATGTGACTTCTTCGCCTTAGGAATACCCTGGATAACCTGTTCTGGTGAGGGTTGACTTGCACATACACTACACTCTCACACACATTCCAAGTCCTAAAACCACACTCTCCCCCAACTTGACTTCCTGACTCATGTTGGTAATTCATATGGATGGTCCTTAACCCCTAAGCCCCTGACTAAGAGGGTTAGGAACAACATAGTGAATGCCTCCAATGAGTCCTCTCATGGCTCTTATGGGCTTGATATGGATTCATGGCTCAACTAAAGTGATTCCATTTTACTCAAATTTGATCAATCTTTACTTTCAAAAATTTCAATTTTCGACTCCCGGACCCTACACCTACTAAACTTACCAAAATCTCTCGAAACTACCCAAAATTTACAAAATCACCTAAATTACCCAAAATTCCTCAAAATCAATCCTAAACATTTCCCCGCACTCAAAGTGATCATCCATAGCTAAAAAATACCAAAAATTCCAAAAGTACCCCAAATACCCTCCAAATACCCAAAATGCCCTTCTTAGTTCCAAAAATCCAAAAATTCCGAAAATTCCCAAAAAAATCCAAAAATCCCAAATATTCCCAATTTCATTTTGTTCAACTACACCATGGGCCAATTTGGACAATTTACCCCACTATTACCAAAAACCCCCACTTGGCCCATTTTAAACCCAAGTGAACCCAATGTCAAACCAAACCACCCCAATTGACCTCAATTTTGGTCCAATTCAATTCTAAATTTCAAATAAACATCCCCAATACCAATTTAGACCAAATTCAAGTCAAATTTGATTGACATATGAGCCCAATTTCAATTTGAAGCCTAATGCCCAATTTTGGCCCATGACCTAAACCTAGCTTAAACCCATCCAATTCAACTCTAATTGGCTCCAAATCGTTTCTAAAACCTTCCTAACACCCCCATAAACAAAACACTAACTTTATTTGCCCAAAATCTAAGCCTAAACTCCACCCAAACCTAACCCAAAACCAAAATCCCTTAAATCGACTCTAAGCCCAAACCTAACCCAAATGGGCCCAAATCCCAAAATCAAAGCCCAACCAAAGTTGAAAACTCTTTGTGACATTCCCATAAACATTTCTCAACACTAATTTTACATCAAATCCAAATTTAGCCCAAACTTAACCCAAGCTAGCCCAATTTGGCCCTCTTCGCCCCTTTAACTAAAAAGCCCAAATTAAACCCAATTCAATTCAAAATCTCTTCACACTTGTTCCAAACCACTCATGACACATACCTAAACCAATTGCAACATTTATTTGGCATGATCCTTCACAAAATTTCCATCCACCAATTTATTTTCAAACCTAAAGGCCCACTTTCTTAAACCATTCTAAAAGCCCACTTCCACCAAATCCAAAAGCTCAAAATTCATCCAAAGCCCACATGACATTTCTCTACACCATCCATTCAATTAAAATCATCCCTAAGTCCTAAAACAATGATCAAATAATTCCAAATAAAGCTTCATCCAAATTTCCACCAAAAATGCCAAAATTCATAAAATCCCTTTATGAAATCGACCAAACTTTTTTCCAAGCCAAATGTGAGCCATCGAGCCATGTACAAGCCACATGGAAGCCACTTTCCACCTCACCAAGCCATTAATGGCAAGAAGAGGGACCATTTCCTAATCTTTCATTAAGCATTTTTAACCATACTCATGTTACACTCTAAACCATGCTTAGCTACCTCACAATGGATGGAGACTTCACCACCCCTTCCAAGCC
The DNA here is from genome assembly GCA_022702705.1 of Papilionanthe hookeriana x Papilionanthe teres. Classification (NCBI taxonomy): domain Eukaryota; kingdom Viridiplantae; phylum Streptophyta; class Magnoliopsida; order Asparagales; family Orchidaceae; genus Papilionanthe; species Papilionanthe hookeriana x Papilionanthe teres. Next base: position 140,135,123 of record CM040427.1, on the reverse strand, counting down.
GACCTAAATGATTCCCTCAACTCAAAATCATGTCTCTGGGGAGGTGCACCAAGCCTATTTCCATGGATCGACCAAACCAAGCCCAAAATACACTCTCTTTTATTCCATTTTAATCAAGCTTTTACACATGTCAAACTCCATCGACTTCACTCAAATTCAACCCCCCGACCCCACCGAGTCGGATGGTGACCGCATGCCCGGCCGGCCAGCCCACCACGGCCGCCGGAAAACACCATGGCCGAGAGCTCCATGTGAGCCAAAAAATTCAATTCTCCTTTCGTTGCCGTCCAGAACCCTAACGGACACCTCGCATATCTTCTTCTTCTCCCCGAGCAGCTGATCCTGACCTCCAGTCGCCCCTGGGAAGCCCTCTAGCCATGTTTTATTTAAACCCACCACCCTCTCGGCCAAAAGAAGGGATGAACCGGACCTCGAGGAAACTCTCGCCAAAATTGCTCCAGGACCTTCTCCTAACCCGCACGCTGATCCCTAGTTGTTCCTTTACCCTAATCCCCATTAACGAGCTCAATTTCCGAGTTGAAAATCTACCAAAAACAGGACACTTCACCACGGTGAGCCGATCTCCAAATTGATTGGTCCTACACCTTCACTCGGACCAAGAGGAGAAGTTCCCGACAAAAGCCCCCTCACTGAGCCAGCCATCGCTTCCGACTCTCCAAGCTTTGTGATCGGCCTCGGTTACTTTCATAGTTGGACAATTCCCGCAGCTAGAGACTTCATCTAGAGGTTGCCTGGACTCAATCGAAGGTGACACAACTCTCAGATCGAAGCTTCACTTCTCTGAGCAAAGGTATGAACTCACTCTTCCTCCCGAGCTTCCAGCGATTCTCCATTTTGTTTAGGTTAGTTTCATAGTCTATAAATCGTATGGATGTGTTCGTCTCTTCAAGACGAATCCATAGAGCATAAAAACAAGAAAATCCATCGAGAGTCGAGCGAGATCTTAGTGGTTTTAGGGTGGGACGGCCACGGTGCACACCGGCTGTAGACGATTACTGTGGAGCCGTCGGATCGCGCGTGTATCGAGCGACGGTCGAGATCAAGCTCGGACGGTGCAATGGTGCATGAACCGCGGGACGCGTGGCCGCAGACTCAAGTGGTGGCGTCGAATGGGAGCGTCGACGCATGGGCTTTCGATCCGCCGTAGGTCGACGCAGACCGAGTCGGATAAGAAGGAAATTAGTGGTATTTTTTTGAATTATTTAAATACTAGAACTTCAAAAATTCATATCTTTGCATAGAAAAATCACAAAAATAAAATAAAAATACCCTCTCGCTCAGTGAACATGAGGAGAATAATGTGGAAAGGAAATTAAGTTAATCGGATGAGTATTTTATTTTTAATAATTTATTTACTATTTTTAGTATTTTGATTCTTCGTTTCGTAGACAATTCACTATGACATGAGACCATAGGACTTTTAAAGCCTCTGATCTCTGGGAACATTCCCTAAATTTTTCAAGGTCGAGGCCATATCTGTGAAGAGTTATTGAATTTTCAAGTTCATGTTACTGTTTTAGATATTTTAATTCCAATAATTAGCATGATGCAAAATAAATTCTAGGAAAATTTGGTGATGTTCCTTAGGATCAGAGGACCCTATGAAAAATATATTTTGAGTTAATTCATACATAATAACCTTACTCGCCTAAACCCATAAAATTGAAATTGATTTATTTAGGGTTAACCACACATCAAATTGACTTGAAAATAATTCTCTATTACTCTTTAGGGTCAGAGGAACCTTACATAAAATTTTGAAATGAATTGGACTTGATTAGCCCCACCAAATGGGTTGATTAAGCCTTATAATCAAAATGGAAATTTAAAAATTTATAACTCTAAAAATACTTTCCAAAAATTCACAAAATGGTTTTGGGCTTCTCTGATATCAGGGGAGTTTAGGAAAATTAAAATTGGAATTTTCTAAAAAAGTTAATTTTTTACAATATTTTAATATTTTAATAATTAAAAAATTATAAAAATCATAAAAATATTAAAATTCATAAAAATGTCACATTTTGATTCCCTAATCACTTAGGAACAAACCAAATATTTTATTCTAAGTCCCTAGGGTAAGATATTGAATTTTAAAGGCTTAATGTAATTTTTAATATTAAAAAATGAGTTTTTAACCTTTTTCACTAAAATAATTCTAATAAATCAAAGAAAAATTAGAAAATTATAAAATTTTTTTCCTCTAAACTTCTTGAGGTCAGAGAGATTTATGAAAAATATAAAATCCATTTTTTAACTTTAATTGTATTTTATAATTAATTAATACTCTAAAACTCAAAATAATTATAATAAATGAGATATAATTCAAAAAATCACTAAAATTAGTTCAAGTGGTCCTCTGGTCATTAGGAACATTCCATAATTTTCTTAAGGATAACAACTTTTCCTTGGTCATGTTGCTGAATTTTCTTTGAAAATCCTTATTTTCTACTAAAAATAATTATATAAATAAATTAAATTTAGAAAAATCACATTTTCTCCTCTAATGTCTTAATTGACGTGTGAGTGAGGTGACATAAAAATTTCAAATTAATTTGAGCTCAATTTAGTGAGTTATGAAATAAATAAGCTTAAAAGGGCATAAAGGTATTTTAAAATTTTAACCCTTAATTAAAACTTTAGGTTTAATCAAAATGGGGAGGTAAAATATTTGATCTTAATTTTCTCTTAGATGATTGAAACTTAAGAAAATTAAGGGGTAGAAACCCATTTAACATTTTGAAAATATCAAAAATGAAACTTTAATTAATTAAATAATTTAAATTTTGGAAAGAATATATTTAAATTTGGATCATTAAAATAGGGATATTATTAAGAGGACATTTATTCTTTAATTTAAAAATCCCTAAATAAGTCACTTTAACAATACTTAATTCTTAATTAAAAATTAAAATAATAATCCAAATTAATAATTAAAATTAACAATTAAAACTAAAATTAAAATGAAATTAAATTTTAATAAATTTAAATTAAATTAAAATTAAAATTAAATTAAATTAAAATCAAAATTAAATTAAATTAAATTAAATCAAAATTAAATTAAATTAAATCAAAATTAAATTAAAATTAAAATTAAATTAAATTAAATTAAATTAAAATTAAAATTAAATTAAATTAAAATTCAATTGAATTAAAAATTAAATAAATTTAAATTAAATTAAAATTAAAAATTAAATTAAAATTAAATTAAAATTAAATTAAATTAAAATTAAATTAAATTAAAATTAAATTAAAAATCAAATTGAATTAAAATCATTTAACAACAAAACCTAAATGAAATCATTAAGAATTAAATCTAAAATAATTTGAACACTTTTCCAAACTTAAAATTATTAATTAAAACCTCATTATTAAATTAAAACACTTTAAACCATTAATTCAAACTTTTAATTAGTTATGATTAAAATTCTCGATAAACCAATTTGCCCTTAAAGGCTTTAATTATTATAACTCTTAATTAGAAGTATTAAGTGAGATGTCACTTCATTCATCTAAGTTCACCGAAGCAAGAAACAATGTTTAACTAAACTCCCGAATGATTAATTCACCAATGCAACTAAATTTACTCGGACTCGAAACAATCCCAGAAATATTGAAAAGATGTTTAGGACTCGTCCCTAAGCACTTTCTCAATATGACTGGATGTTTTAGAAGAACAATTGAATTTAATTGTTCTTTCGATGAAGAAAATCATCCTTAAACCAAACCAAGAACTCAGACGTCATAAGAGATGACTAGTTATAGGATTAGGAATTCTGCGGACAACCAAAACCCTTCCCTTAGCTTAACCTAGGTATATGTTGAAATATTTAAATTCCTTAACATGTGTTTTAAGTGCAGCTTGGGATGACGGGAAGACCCTCGAGGTACGCTTTTATTTTATCGCAATTTACTTTATTACAATTTACTTACATGCAATCGTACTTTACTTTTCTTGCATGTTAAACAAGACTGTCTGCATGAAAACCAAAACCTTTAGGGTAGTCCCTGAACTGAAAACAAAACTAAATTAAAAGTCATTGCAAGATAAAATTCACCACCACAACATTTAAAAATATAAAACAACTCAAAATTTAATCACAAACAAAACAACAAAACTACAACTACAACTAAATTAAAACGTCTCATTGAATGATCGGGAATACCTCGGATGATGTAACCCGCGTGTTGCTAATGAGATTTCCCACGGTCTAAATGAAAGTGTGGAACTCACTCAGTTGAGTTTAGCAAATTCATCTGGACTAAGTGAATTCGATGAAAATAACGGTGTCGGGATGACGGAATCGTGGGATCTTAATTGGTTCTGTTTAAATAACTTTATGATTTGTTTTAATTAAAATATTAAAAACACTTGGATTTTAAGATTTTCTCAAACCAAAACACCTCTCATCTCCCGATTTATGACTTCTAAAACTAAATCTCGTGACAACAAGGAGCACCTGAGCACACCTGGGCGAGCACGGCCATCTTCGTCGACAGAAATAACTCTTACATCAGCCTAAACTTTCTTATAATTAAATAACCATTCCATAGGATTTCGAGGTAGTTTGCTTAGTGCAACATAATTCCTCAACCTCTTCGTTAGGCATTTGCATGATCATGTCATGTAAATTAAGCCCTTACCAGTCTTAAGACTCTGAGGTAGTTGTTTGATACGATATAAGACCTCACATCTTCAAGGCTATTTGTATGATTGTGTCAGACGAATATAAGTCCTAATTAATTAAAATTGGCGGGATTACAACATTAAACATACTCTTAAATCGAAGCCAAACAATAGGATAGTTTGGGAAGTTGCCAAGATTCTTCTTGGATCCTCGAGCTTCTTCTACTCCTCTTCCATCGAACTCCTTAAAATAAATTGTTCCAAATTTGATTCATTCCCTTTTGAATTTCCAAAATTCAATCCTTTGAAAACCTTAAACTTTGAAATTCTTGAAAGCAAAACCACTGATCATTAACGAGAGTTTTCTTAAATGATTCCCGCCATTTAAGATGTAATTAACTATAGGGGCTTGCTCTTATAGGGAACTTTAAGAGCCCAGGTAATATAAACCCCGCTTAATTCCTTTATATTAAGTAGGGAAACTTGTCGGCTTATAAAATTGGTTCGCAGACCAAACGGTTGTCACAAATCTTCTACTTTATTTAATCGAGCCCCATCATCAAGTAAGTGTGTCTATTCTTCGGGATAGATACACGGTTTGTGATGTGGTGCTCGTTTATGTAAACTATTCGAGGATGTGAGATCGATTTGATTTCATATCTTAAAATTTTCAAATTTAAAATTATTTTCAAAATCAAATACTACTTTCTAAATTATTAATATATTTAAATTAAATTTAAAATTTAAATTTCGCCGACAATTTCTGTAGGCGACCCCTTTTCAAAAATACAACACATAACCTAAAAATATGCCGACAGTGGTCCTCTAGTTATTAGGAACATCCCATAATTTTTTTAAGGATAGAAACCTTTCCTTGGTCATGTTGTTGAATTTTCTTTGAAAACCCCTATTTTCTATTAAAAAATAATTATATAAATAAATTAAATTCAGAAAAATCACATTTTCTTCTTTAATGTCTTAATTGACATGTGAGTGACATGACATAAAAATTTCAAATTCATTTGAGCTCAATTTAGTGAGTTATGAAATAAATAAGCTTAAAAGGGCATAAAAGTAATTAAAATTTTTAACCCTTAATTAAAACTTTAGGTTTAATCAAAATGGGGGGTAAAATATTTGATTTTAATTTTCTCTTGGATGATTGAAACTTAGAGAAATTAAGGGGTATAAACCCATTAAACACTTTGAAAATATCGAAAATGAAACTTTAATTAATTAAATTATTTAGATTTTGGAAAGGATATCTTTAAATTTGGATTATTAAAATAGGGATATTATTAAGAGGATATTTATTCTTTAATTTAAAAATCCCTAAATAAGTCACTTTAATAATATTTAATTCTTAATTAAAAATTAAAATAATAATCCAAATTAACAATTAAAACTAAAATTAAAACTAAAATTAAATTAAAATTAAATTAAAATTAAAGTTAAATTAAAACTAACAATTAAAATTAAAATTAAAATCAAAATTAAAACTAAAATTAAATTAAATTAAATTAAAATTAAATTAAAATAAAATTAAAATAAAATTAAAATAAAATTAAAATAAAATTAAATTTAAATTAAATTAAAATTAAATTAAATTAAATTAAAATTAAATAAAATTAAATAAAAATTAAATTAAAATTAAATTAAAATTAAATTAAATTAAAATCAAATTGAATTAAATTAAATCAAAATCATTTAACAACAAACCTAAATGAAATCATTAAGAATTAAATCAAAACATATCAATAATTTCAACACCTCTTTCTATCTAAGTAAATTTAAAACATGAATATCAATCTAAAATACCAAGATAATTGATCACAAGAAAATATATTAAAGAAATTCATACTCAATTTTTATGAAATTGCACTTTAAAGAAAGATATTTTCTTTATTTTATTGCAGGAATGAAGATTTATAAGTGATGAAAGCAAAAAACATGAAATGGAGAGAATTTGATAAAAAAAGGAAGAAATTCATGCAAAATGAACTAAGTCGCCGACGGCGAGATCGAGTCCGCCAACGATGAAATCATGAGGAGAATTTTTGAAGGATTTACAACTACCTCGCCGACAGCGAGCTCGAGCCCGCCGACGGCGAGATCGCGCGGTTTGGAGACCTTCTAGAAGCCCGCCGACAGCAAGGTCGTTTCTCACCGACGGCGAGACTGTTCAAAATGTTGGATACGTTGAACCTGGACACTTTTTAAAGAGATGTTTAAGCACCCTCGGACCTTCGTCTACTCTCCGTAAATAGAGGACAAATTTTAGTATGTTGTGTGTCATTTGTGTGTCTCTTGTGTTTTAATTTGTATCTATTTTAGAGAGTCTTAGTGTCTATTTTAAGAGTTTAAGAGTATAATTAGTGAGTTTAGAAGTGTGTTGTACTAAAAGGAAAAGTTAAAGGAACTTGATGAGTCTCGCTGGGAGGAAATCGAGATAAGTATCTTTGTTTATTGTTGTTAACTTTAAATGAAATCCATGCTATGTTTAATTTCCATGCATTCGAGTAGTTTTCAGTCTTTCTCCTCGTTTATGAAGTTATGTGAATTGATGAAATTAAATAGAAGTGCCTAATATATTAAAATAAATTGTGATAATTTTTACTTAAAACTTAATTTACTTTTCAATCTGGCCCATCGATTTAATAAAATATGTTGAATTATCAACTATAGTAAAGATTGCATCCAATATTCGTGGAAGTCAAAAGCCTTGGAATAAAGGTACAAATAAATAGGGAAATTTTATTTATTGGACGTAGAATTGGACATTTTAGTGTGACAGACTAAAATATTCAATTTGGTCCTATTGTTTGAGAGCTGAAGTGTAGATGTTAGCCCTCAGCTGAAGGGAACGTGGGAGCTCTGAAGTGGCAGCCAGCATCCTCCTAGCTTTACCGTAGATTCGATAATCAAACATAGGACTAATCAATGTTCTTTGCACCTGGACCAAAGGGTAAAGAATAGGAATGCTCCTATTTGTCACAATACAAAAATCTATTTAAATTCTTCATTCACTTAATTTTCTAAAAACAAGGAGAAGGATACTTTTTCTGAAATCTTTAATTCAACTTTATTTAAAGCATTAGTTTACTTTAGTTTGCTTTAGTTACGTATTCTCAATTTCCGTATACTATATTAGTAAGTAAATACTTTTAAAATTTACATTGTTACAAAATCTTTTAAAAACTTCCTTGTGGGATCGATAATCAGGACTCCACTCGAGCCTCCGTATTACTTGATACGATACGTATACTTGCGTAGAATCCACATTATACATTCTATTATAAAATTAAATATATATTAAGCGGGATCAAGTTTTTGGTGCCATTGCTATTAACATAATTTCGCAAACATTAAAAAAGTGGGTCAAGTTTTTGGTGCCGCTGCTTGGGAAGTAAAGAAATTATTTACTAGAGTAACGAACCATTTTAAAATTTATTTTGCAAAATTGTATGCGTAAATTTGAGACTGAAATTTAATACCTTACGATTCCGAATTAGAGCGTACAATTAAAAGAATTAGAAAACAAAAAAGAGAAATTATAAATTTAACACAAATGGCGAATATTCCTGAAAAGAAAATATCAATCAACGGAGACCATTAAGAAATTATGCCAACCCTATGTACGGCTTATTTTTAGGTTGTGTGTTTTATTTTGAAAGGGGGTCGCCTAACAGTAAATTGTCGACGAATTTTTAATTTAATTTAAATAAATAATTTGAAAATTAGTATTTGATTTTGAAAATAATTTTAAGTTTGAAAATTTTAAGATATGAAATCAAACTGATTTCACATCCCGCATAGTTCACATAAACGAGCGCCGCACCACAAACCGTGTATCTATCCCGAAGAATAGACACACTCGCTCGATAATGGGGCTCGATTAGATAAACTAGAAAGGTTTAGTGACATCCGTTTGGTCCGCGAACCAATTTTATAAGCCGACAAATTCCCCTGCTTAATATGAAAGCGTTAAACAGTGGTTTATATTACCTCGGGTTCTTAAAATTCCATATAGGCAAGCCCTATAGTTAATTACATCTTAAGTGACGGGAATCACCTAAGAAAACTCTCGATAATAATCAGTAATTCTGCTCTCAAGAATTTTAAAGTTTAAGTTTTCAAGGGATTGAATTTTGAAATTTCAATAGGGAATGGATCAAATTTGGAACATTTTGTTTTGGGAATTCAAGGGAAAAAAGGTAGGAGAAATTACAGATTCGAAGCGAACTTCGGTAATTTCCCAACTATCCTATTGTTTGGCTTGGATTTAGGAAAGTCCTAATGTTTATTTAGTATTTCAATCTTGCCAATTTTAATTAATTAAGACTTATGTTCGTATGACATGATCATACAAATGGCCTCGAAGATGTGAGGGTTTATGTCGTATCGGATGACTACCTCGGAATCCTAAGACCGGTTAGGGCTTAATTTGCAATGCAAATGCCTAACAAAAGGTTGAGGATTTATGTTGCACTAGGCAAACTACCTCGAAGTCCTATGGCTTTGCTTGTTTAATTCTAAGAAAGTTTTGTTGAGTAGACTCGTGTTTTGCCGATGACGATGGCCGCATCGCCCACCATGCTCCGAGCTCCTTGTTGTTGTTGCAGAGGTTTAGTTTTAGAAGTCATAAATCAGAGAGATGAGAGAAGTGTTTTGGTTTAGAAAAAATCTTAATTTCCAAGTGTTTTTAATATTTTAATTAAAACAAATCTTAAAGTCGATTATAACAACACCGGTTAAGATCCCACGGTTCCATCCTTCCGGCATCATTATTTTTATCGGATTCACTTAGTCCAGTATGAATTTTCTAAACTCAACCGAATGAGTTCCACACTTTCATTTAGACCGCTGGAAATCCCGTTAACAACACGTAGGTTACATCATCCGAGGTATTCCCTATCATCCAACAGGATGTTTTAATTTAGTTGTAATTGCGGTTTGTATCTCGTTTGTGACTAAATTTTGAGTTGTTTTATATTTTGACATATTGTGGCGGTGAATTTTATCTTGCAATGACTTTTAATTTAGTTTTGGTTTCAGTTTTAGGGACTATCCTAAAGGTGTGGGTTTTCATGCAACAGTTGTTTATCATGCAAGAAAAGTAAAGTGCATTGCGATTGAATAAATTGCAATAATGTAAGTTACAATAAAATAAAAGCATACCTTGAGGGTCTTCCCGTCATCCCAAGCCGCACTTAAAACACGATTAGAATATTTAAGCAAGTTCCTAGGTAAAGCTAAGCGAAGGGTTATGGTTTTCTACCAAATTCCTAATCCTATAGCTAGTCATTTCCTATGACGTCTAACCTTCGTGTGTCTTGTTCGAGGACGATTTTCTTCATCAAAGAACAATTAAATTCAATTATTGTTATAAACATCCTATCATATTGAGGAAGTGCTTAAGACGAGTCTTAAACATCTTTTCAATACTTGCTAGGATTGTTTTAAGTCCAAATGGATTTAATTAATCGAGGTGAAGTAATCATCCGAGGTTTGAATTAAGTTTTGTTGTTATCTTACTCAGTGAACTAGGACATTTGAATATCATATAAGTGAAGTAACATTTCATTTAATGTTCGTGTTTAGGAGTTATGATAACCAAAGCTCTCGAGGCAAATTGGTGTTCAAATGGTTTGTGATTTAGCTTTAATTTCAATTATCGGATTTAAATTGGAATAGTGTTCAAGTTGCTTTATATTTATTTTCTTCATGTCTTAGGTTATGTTATTTTTTAATTCAATTTAATTTTAATTTAATTTGTTTTGGTTTTGCTTTAATTTTAATTTAATTTAATTTAATATGATTTAATTTAATTTAATTTAATTTAATTTAATTTAATTATTTATTATATATATTTTTTTAAATTTAATTTTATTTAATTAATTTAATTCAATTTTAATTAAATTTAATTCAATTTAATTTAATTTGTTCAATTTAATTTAATTTAATTTAATTTAAATTAATTTAATTTGTTTGATTTAATTTAATTTAATCTTTAATTTAATTTTATTTTTAATTTTAATTTAATTGAAAATTTTAAAAGAGTTTAATAATTTAACTTTAATTTAATTTTTAATGATTAAATCCTTTAACATTTTAAAACTTAAATTTGAATTATCATTTTAATTGGTGATCGAATATTATCGAGATGATTAATTTAGGGATTTTCAAATTAAAGAACAAATCTCTTCCTAATAATATCCACTATTTAATAATTTCAATTTTATTATTCTTCCAAATTTAATGAATTATTTAATTAAAGTTTATTTTAATTATTTTCAAATTATTTAATAGGTTTCTACCCTTTAATTATTTAAATTTCAATCATCCAAATCAGATTAAGATCAAATATTTTATTTTTTAATTTTATTAAACCTAAAATTTTAATTAAGGGTTAAAATTTTTAATTACCATTTTGCCCTTCAAGCTTAATAATTTCATAACTCACTAAATTGAGCTTAAATGAACTTGAAATTTTTATGTTGCATCACTCATATGCCAATAAAGACATGAGAGGAGAAAATGTGGTTTTTCTATATTTAATTTATTTATGTAATTATTTTTGGTGGAAAATAGTGGATTTCGAGGAAAATTTAATAATATGACCAAGGGAAAGTTTCTATCCTTAAGAAAATTATGGGACATTCCTAATGACCAGAGGACCACTTGGACCAATTTTGGTTATTTTTTAAATTATATTATTTTTATTATAATTATTTTAAATTTTGGAGTATTAATTAATTTAAAAAATAAAATAAAGGTTGAAAAATGAATTTTATATTTTTCAAAAATCTCTCTGATATCAAGAAAATCAGAGAATCAATATTAACAATTTTCTTATTTTTCTTTGATTTATTAGAATTATTTTAGTGGAAATGCTAGAAAATACATTTTTAAATTTTAAAATTACTTAAGGCTTTAAAATTTAATATCTCATTAAATAGTACCTAAGAAAATATGGGGACCAACCACTTAGAAATTCAAACCACTTCTTAACTCCCCGCAAACTCCACAAACTCGACTATAGACCCCTAATCACCTAGAGGGTTGAAATCAAATATGGAAGTTTAAAGCGATGAGTTCTTATAGTGACTCTTTCGGCTCTGTGACTACCTCCAGGTGGCCCGGTCCGGTGAAGGGCTGACTTACACACACACTACACTTATACACTACACTTTCACACACCTCCTAAAATCACACCCATACCCAACTCGACCTCCCGACTCATGTAGGTGATTCACATGGATGGTCCTTAACCCCTAAGCCCTCGGCAAGAGGTTAGGAACAACATAATGGATGCCTCAAATGAGTCCCTTCATGGCTCATGTGGGCTTGATATGGCTTCATGGCTCAACCAAAATGATTTCATTCCACTTACATTCACCCAATCTTCAATTTTCCAAATTTTCAATTTTGACCCGCGGACCCTACACCCGCCATTTACCCAAAGCCCTCGAAATCACCCAAATTTTTCAAAAATCCCAAATCACCCAAAATTCCCCAAAATTAACCTTTAACATTTCCACATCACTCAAATTGACCATCCATAGCCAAAAATATCAAAAATTCCAAAAATACCTCCCAATACCCTCCAAATACCAAAAATACCCCTCTTGCCCAAAAATCCAAAAATTCAGATAATTCCCAGAAAATTCCAGAAAATCCAAACTATTCCCAATTTCATTTTGTTCAACTACACCATGGGCCAATTTTGTCAATTTACCCCACTTTTGTCAAAACCCCTAATTTGACCCATTTTAACCCTAAGTGAACCCAATGTCAAGCCAAACCTACCCAATTGACCCAAATTCTGGTCCAATTCAATTCTAAACTTCAATTCAACATTCCCAACACCAATCTAGACCAAATCTAAGTCCAATTTGATTGACATTTGAACCCAATTTCACTTTTGGCCTTAAAGCCCAATTTGGACCCATGACCCAAACCTAATCCAAACTAACCCAATTCAACTCCAATTAACCCCAAATCTTTTCTAAACCTTCCCTAACATCCCCACAAACAAAACACTAATATGATTTTCCCAAAATTTGGACCCAAACCCCACTCAAATTCAACCCAAAGCTAAAAGGCCCAATTTTGATCTAAACCCAAACCTAACCCAAATAAGCCCAAAACCCAAAATCAAAACCCAACCAAAGCCAAAACCTCTTTCAAACACTCCCATAAACACTTTCCAACATTAATTTTACATTAATTTCAACCCTAGCCCAACATTGACCCAAGTTAGCCCAATTTGGCCCACTTTGGCCCCTTTACCAAAAAAGCCCAAATTCAAACCAATTTTACTCCAAATCACACCAAATTGATTCCAAACCATTCATGAAACATCCTGAAACTAAACCCAAGATTTATTTGGCATGGTTTTTCACAAAATTATTCATCCAAAAGTCCATTTTGAAATATAAAGGCCCACCTATTGAAGCCTTTTAAAAAGCCCACTTCCACCAAACCCAAAAGCCCAAAAATCCATCTAAAGCCCACAAGACAATTCCTTCTCATCATCCACTTGATAAAATCATTCCCTAAAGTTTGAAACCTATGATTAAATCACTCCAAATTAGGCTTTATCCAAATTCCCATCAAAATGCCAAAATTCCTAAAATCCATTCCAATGAAATCGACTAAGCCATACCCAAGCCAAAGACAAGCCATGAAGCCATCCTTATGCCCCATGTAAAGCCATGAGAAGTTTGACATGCGACCATCCCAAAAATGGCACGAGGAGGAGCCTCTTTAAGGATTCTCTTAAAGGTGATTAAACCTTTTCATGCTTCCCTAAACTATGTTTAAACTTAAACATGCTTGGATAGTGACTTCACCTCGCTAATCTAGGCTGACTCACACGACCTCCCTCAGCCCAAATTGGAGCTTGGAAAGGTGCACCCAAACCCATAGGATGACCAAATTGAGCCTAAAAGAGCCCCTTCCCCATTCCATTTTGAATAAAGCTTTCTACACATGGCCCGCTGTATCGTTCCGTCTCCTCATCCGGCGCGATCCTGGCCGTCCGTCCGCGCGTGTATTAAATGAACGGCATCCGTTCATCGTCCCCAAGCTTCCTAGCTTGAGAACCGTCCGTCTTCTAGGCCTAAGATCTCACTCGATACTTGACCAAATTGAACGTTCTTATACTCTATGGATTCGTCTCGAGAAGACGGACACATCCATACGGTTTATGTGGCATGAAATTGACTCAATAAAAATGGAAAATGTTCAGAATCTCGGGAAGAAGAGTGAGGCCATACCTTTGCTCAGAGAAGTGTGGCTTCGATCTGAGGGTTGTGTCACCTTCGATTGCGTCCCAGCAAGCTCCAGATGAAGTCTCCTAGTCTGGTGAATTGCCTAGCTATGAAAGTGACCACAACCGATCACAAAGCTTAGAGGCTGGAACAACTGGGTGGCCTGGAGATGGGGCTTTCAGTGGGAAACTTCTCCTCTTGGTCCAGTGAAGGTGTAGGACCAATCAATTCGAGGATTGGCTCACCGTGGCAAAGTGTCCTGGTTTTGGGTGAAATTTCGGCTGAGAAATTGGATTCTCGTTGGTGAGGATTAGGGCAAATTGACACTGGGGATCAACTGCTCTAAGTATGGAGTAGGGTTTGGAACAATTTTGGCAGAGTTTCGGCAAGGTTTGTGCAACTCTCCTCCATGGCCGTGAGGGGGTCGGGTTTAAATAGAGGTGGCTGGAGAGCCTCACAGGGATGGCCAAGGGTTGGGATCAGGTGCTCTGGGCATGGGAAGAGCAGCCATGGTGGCCACTGGGCATGGGGCAGCTCAGCAAAGTGGAATTCCAAAGTTTGGCTCCTCCCAAGGTCTCGGCCATGGTGTTTTCCGGCGACCCAGGCGGCTAGCGGTAGGCATGGGTCACCCTCAGGTCCAGGTGGGTCAGGGCTGGAGGTTTGTGCAGTCAATTGGCAAATGCCATGTGTAAAAGGCTTGGATTAGAATGGAATGGGAAAGGGCTCATTTTGGCTCAAATTGGTCAACCCATCCCTTTGGGCTAGGTGCACCACCCAAGGCTTGGTTTAGGCTGAAGAGAAAGTCACTTGGATCGACTTGATTAGTGGGGTCAAGTCACAATCCAAGTACAATTAAGCTTAAGCATGGTTTAGTGGAGTCATGGAAGTGGCTAATCACTCTTAAGAGAATATAGAAAGGGCCCCCTCCTCTTGCCATCTTGGGTATGGTGAGGTGGAAAGTAGATTCCATGGCTCTCATGGCTTCCATGTGGCTCATGCATCTCATCTTTGGCTTGGGAAAAGTCAAGTAAATTTCATGGAAATGGATTTAAGAAAATTTTGGTATTTTGATGGTAATTGGCACATGGATTGATTTGGAATCATTTGATGGTTGATTTGAACTTAGGGATGATTTTAATTAAGGGTATGATGAGAAGAACTTGTCATATGGGCTTTAACATAAAATTTGGGCTTTTAGGAAGGTTTAAGAAAGTGGGCTTTTAGTTTAAAAATAAATTTATGGATGGGAATTTTGTGAAGGATTGGGCCAAACAAATGTTGGGTTTAGCTCATGGATGTGTCATGAGTGACTTGAAGCAAATTGGGATTGATTTGGGTTTGAATTGGGTTGAATTTGAGCTTCTTTGGTGAATGGGCCAATATAGGTCAAATTGGGCTAACTTGGGCCAATGTTGGGCTAGGGTTGAAATTGATGTAAAATAAATGTTGGGAAATGTTTATGGGAGTGTTTCAAAGAGGTTTTGGCTTTGGTTGGGTTTCGATTTTGGGGTTTGGGCTTATTTAGGTTAGGTTTGGGTTTATGTCAAAATTGGGCCTTTTAGCTTTAGGTTGAATTTGAGTGGGGTTTGGGTCTAAATTTTGGGCAAATCATGTTAGGTTTTTGCTTGTGGGAATGTTAAGGATGGTTTAGAAAAGATTTGGGGTTAATTGGAGTTGAATTCGGTGAGTTTGGGTTAGGTTTGGGTCATGGGTCCAAATTGGGCTTTAAGGCCAAAAGTGAAATTGGATCCAAATGTCAATCAAATTGGACTTGGATTTAGTCTATATTGGTGTTGAGAATGTTGAATTGAAGTTTAGAATTGAATTGGACCAAAATTTGGGTCAATTGGGTAGGTTTGGTTTGACATTGGGTTCACTTAGGGTTAAAATGGGTCAAGTTGGGGGTTTTGACAAAAGTAGGGTAAATTGACAAAATTGGCCCATGGTGTAGTTGAACAAAATGAAATTGGGAATATTTGGGATTTTCTGAAATTTTCTGGGAATTTTCTGAATTTTTGGATTTTTGGGTCAAGAGTGGTATTTTGGGTATTTGGAGGGTATTGGGAGGTATTTTTGGAATTTTTGGCTATGAATGATCAATTTGAGTAATGTGTAAATGTTTGGGATTGGTTTTGGGGAATTTTTGGGTGGTTTGGAAATTTTGAAAAGTTTAGGTGATTTCAAGGGTTTTGGGTAGGCTAAGCGGGTGTAGGGTCCCGGGGGTCAAAAATTGAAAATTTGGAAAATTGAAGATTGGGTGAATGTAAGTGGAATGAAATCATTTTGGTTGAGCCTTGAAGCCATATCAAGCCCACATGAGCCATGAGGGGACTCATTTGAGGCATCCACCATGTTGTTCCTAACCCTCTTAGTTGAGGGCTTAGGGGTTAAGGACCATCCATGTGAATCACCTTTATGAGTCAGGAGGTCAAGTTGGGTATAGGTGTGGTTTTAGGAGGTGTGTGAAAGTGTAGTGTGTAGGTGTAGTGTGTAGGTGTAGTGTGTGTGTAAGTCAGCCCCTTTACCAGACCAGGCCACCCAGGGCAGTCCTAAGGCCAAAGAGTCCTATAGGAACTCATCCTTTAAACTTCCACATTCGATCTCAACCCTCTAGGTGATTAGGGGTCTACGATCAAGTTTGTGGAGTTTGCGGGGAGTTAAGAAGTGGTTTGAATTTCTAAGTGGTGGGTCCCAATTCTAATCCTCTAAGATAGTCAAAGGAAACGCCTAAGGCTAGATCCTAAGTACTAAAAAGAAGAAGAGAAGACCTCATAAAAAATGAGGTCAACATCCTACATTAGATGAAATTCATTTAACTATTCAAAACCCTGATGTAGCTGCTAACTCATTTGAACTTAAACCTGCAATTATCCAAATGGTACAAAACAATTAATTTAGTGGTTCACCTATTGAAGATCCTAATTTACATCTAGCTAGTTTTTTAGAACTATGTGCTACTTTCAAATATGAAGGAGTATCTAACGATGCTATTAGACTTGGACTCTTTCCTTTTTCTTTAAGGGATAAGGCTAAAATGTGGTTAAATTCGTTAGCACCTGGATCTATTAAAACTTGGGCAGAATTATCACAAAAATTTCTATCCAAATATTTTCCACCATCTAAAACTCGCTAAGCTTAGAAATGATATAACTTCTTTTAGTCGGTTTGATGGAGAATCAATATATGAAGCTTCGGAGAGATTTAAAGAACTTCTTAGGAAATGCCCACATCATGCGTTACCAGATTTGTTAATTATTCAAACTTTCTATAATGGATTAGTAGGATCTCTTAGATCAATCATCGATGATGCTGCTGGAGGATCATTAATGTCAAAACCATTTGATTAAGCCTACGCACTAATCAAAGAAATGGATACCAATAATTTTATATGGCCTGCTGATAGAATGAATTCAAAAAAGATAGCCAGTATTCATGAAAATGATGCAATATCTATGTTAGCTTCGCAAATCGCTGCTATATCTAAAAAATTAGATCATTTTGGAATGAATTACTCTCCAACTATATTAGAAGAAAAGTCATCCGGACAACTTATAGAATCCCAATCTCATTTTGAAACTATAAATGCTATTAATAACAAACCCAATAATCCTTATGTGAATTATTATAATCCTGGATGGAAAAATCATCCTAATTTTAATTGGAATAACAATACAACTAATCAACCATGGATGAACAACATAACACAACCATTAGGAAATCCCTCTAACCAAGGAAATTTTAACTATAAACCTAGTTTTCCACCTAGATTTAATAATAATAACCCTCAATTTAAAGATAAGAAATTATCTATAGAAGAATTAACATTAAATATGGGTCATCGTTTACAAAATCAAGGATATCAATTACAAAATCAAGGAAATCAATTACAAATACAAGGAAACCAATTACGAGATCAAGAAACAGCTATTAAAAATATTGAAACTCAACTTGGACATATCGCTACCGCGCTTAATAATAGAAAACCTGGAACATTTCCTAGTAATGTAGGAATAAATCCCAAAGACAAAGGAAATGAACAAATTAAAGCGATACAATTATGAAGTGGAAAGGAATTAGAACCTTGAATTCAGAAAGAACTGGAAAGTCAAAAAGAGGAAGTGGAAATCAAAAAGGAAAAGAATCAACAAGATCCTAACTTAGAAAATCCTTTAATACCAATGAAAATTTATGTTGAAAAACCTCCACCACCATTTCCTCAACGACTAAATCAACATAAAAAAGATAAACAGTTTGCTAAATTCCTTGAAATTATGAAGAAATTAACAATAAATAGTCCTTTCGTAGAAGCTTTAGAACAAATGCCAAACTATGTAAAATTCATGAAAGATATTCTAAATAAAAAAAGAAAATTTACCGATAATGAAACGGTCGCACATAGTGAAGAGTGTAGTGCTATTATTCAAAAAAAAGCTTCCTGAAAAATTAAAAGATCCTAGTAGTTTCATTATACCCTGCACTATTGGAGAAAAATTCTATGGAAAAGCTTTGTGTGACTTAGGAGCAAGCATCAATCTAATGCCTCTATCAATTTTTAAGAGATTAGGATTGGGAGAAATTTCACTTACTTCGATAACCCTTCGATTAGACTGATCATTACGTTACACATCCTAAGGGAGTTATTGAAGATGTTTTAGTAAAAGTGGATAAATTTATCTTCCCTATAGATTTTATTATTTTAGATATGGAAGAAGATAAAGAAATTCCTATCATCTTAGGAAGACCATTTTTAGCAACAGGGAAACCTATGATTGATGTTCAGAAAGGAGAATTAACTATGAGAGTAAATAACCAAAAAATTACTTTTAATATTGCTAAATCAATGAAATATCCTGTGCTAGAATAAGATGATGAGTGTTTTAGAATGGAAGTACTCAATCATTTACAAAAAGAACATTTTAAGGAATATTATGAAGAAAAACTAGAAAAAGAAAATACTGAATTAATTGAAAAAGCCGATATAAATGAAGAACTAGATTATATTTAAGAGAAATTTGAATTTTTGGATAATACGGAAAACACTAAAAAAATATAGTTTTATCGATTATTAAACCTCCGGAAATTGAGTTAAATATGTTACCTAATCATTTGAAATATGCTTGCTTTGGTAATTCTTCAACTCTACCAGTTATTATTTCATCTGAATTAAATGAATCTCAAGAACAAAAACTTTTAGATACCTTAAAAAAATATAAGAAAATTTTTGGTTGGACTTTAGCAGATATTAAAGGAATTAGTCCTTCAATCCGTATGCACGTAATTATTTTAGATAATGAACATTAGCCTAAAGTAGATCTCCAAAGGAGATTAAACCCGATAATGAAAGAAATAGTCGAGAAAGAAATTTTAAAATGGTTAGATAATGGTATTATATATCCTATTTCTGACAGTGCTTGGGTAAGCCCAATTCACTGTGTGCCTAAGAAAGGAGGAGTGACCGTAAAAGCTAATGAAAATAATGATCTTATCCATATAAGACAAGTTACTGGATGGCGAATATGTATTGATTATAGAAAATTAAATGCAGCCACCAGCAAAGATCACTTCCCTTTACCATTTCTAGACCAGATGTTAGATAGATTAGCTGGACATAAGTACTTTTGTTTCTTAGATGGATACACCGGTTATCATCAAATACACATTGCTCCTAAGGATCAAGAGAAAACTATATTTACTAGTCCTTATGGAACTTTCGCTTTTCGAAGGATGCCTTTTGGATTATGTAATGCACCTGCAACATTCTAGAGATGTATGATGTCTATATTTAGTAAATTAATTGATAATGGAATAGAAGTATTTATGGATGATTTCTCTGTATTTGGAACATCATTTGACACATGCTTAAATCATCTTGAAAAAGTATTTGAAGTATGTGAGAAAACTAATTTAGTTCTTAATTGGGAGAAATGTCTATTTATGGTTGCAGGTGGCGTTGTATTAGGGCATAAATTTGGGAAAATGGCATGGAAGTAGACCCTGCAAAAATTCAAGTTATAGCTAAATTACCACCTCCAACTACTGTAAAAGGGGTAAGAATTTTTCTTGGACATGTTGGATTCTACAGACGTTATATAAAAGATTTTTTAAAAATTACAAAACCTCTATGCCGACTTCTTGAAAAAGACAAGAAATTTGAATTTACAACTGAATGCCCGAATGCTTTCGAATTATTAAAAGATAAATTAATTACAGCACCTATAATAGTTTCACCTAATTGGGATAAACCATTTGAGCTTATGTGTGATGCTAGTGACTATGCTTATAGGAGCGAGTTCTTGGCAAAGATATGATAAGATTTTCAAAGTTATATATTATGTAGTAAAACTCTAAATGATGCTGAAATAAATTATACGATTCTTGAAAGAGAATTATTAGCAGTTGTATATGCTTTTAATAAATTTCGGTATTATCTAATAGGAACTAAATGTATTGTGCATACTAATCACTCTGCTATAAAATATTTAATGCAAAAGAAAGATTCTAAATTAAGATTAATTAGATGGATATTATTAATGCAAAAATTTGATTTTGAGATCATTAACAAAAAGGGAACTGAAAATCAAATTGCTGATCATTTATTAAGATTAGAATATGATGAATTATCTGATACTGATAATGAAATTATAGACAGTTTTCCTGATGAACAACTTTATAATATTAATGAGTGGAAAATACCTTGGTATGCTGATATAGTAAATTATATTGTGAGTGACATTCTACCACCTATGTTAACTTTGCAACAACAGAAAAAATTCATTCATGATACTAAAACATACTTTTGGGATGAACCATACTTATATAAGCAATGTAAGGATTTAATTATTAGAAGATGCGTGCCTTATGAAGAAACTGAACCAATTATTTAAAAATGTCATGATTCTGATTTTGGAGGATATTTTGGGACTGATAAAACTGCATATAAAATTCTACAATCTGGATTCTACTGACCTACTCTATTTAGAGATGTATACAGATATATAAAAACCTGCGATAAATGCTAAAGAGTAGGAAATATATCAAGGAAAAATGAAATGCCACTGAATTTTATATTAGAAGTTGAAATTTTTGATGTTTGGGGATTAGATTTCATGGGACCTTTTATTCCTTCATTTGGAAACTCATATATATTAGTAGCTGTTGATTATGTTTCCAAATGGATTGAAGTGCAAGCTTTACCTAGGTGTGATGCTAAAAGTGTTTCAAAATTTTTAATGAAAAATATTTTTACTAGATTTGGAATGCCGAGAGTGATTATCACTGATGGAGGAACTCATTTTAGAAACAAATATATTCACAAACTAGTAGAAAAATATAATATTACTCATAAGATATCAACTGCTTATCATCCACAAACTAGTGGATTAGCTGAAGTTTCTAATCGAGAGATTAAGCGTATTTTAGAGAAGTCTGTAAACCCTAATAGATTGGACTGGTCTATAAGACTAGACACTGCATTATGGGCATACAGGACTGCTTATAAAACTCCAATTGGAATGACTCCTTACAGACTAATATATAGAAAAACTTGCCACTTACTAGAAGAATTAGAACACAAAGCATATTGGGCGATTAAAGAATTTAATTATAATATGAAAGAAGCTGGTGAGAAGAGATTGTTGCAATTAAATGAATTAGAAGAATTAAGGAATGAATCATATGATAATGATAAGATTTATAAAGAAAGGATGAAATTATGGCATGATCGGAAGATTAATCAGAGAAATTTTGAACCAGGACAAGAAGTTTTACTATATAATACTAGATTGAAATTATTTCCTGGGAAATTGAAATCTCGATGGTTAGGACCTTTCACTATAACTCAAATATTTTCATATGGAACTATAGAAATTGAATATCCAAAAATAGGACATAGATTTAAGGTAAACGGACATAGATTAAAACCATATTTCGAAGGTAGAAGACCAAATTTTAAAGAGGTTTTAATGCTTAGTCGACCTGATTACTAACTGAAATTAGGTCGGGCTGACGACGTTAAACCAAGCGCTTTATGGGAAGCAACCCATAGTAGTCTTTTTTACAAATTAGTGAGTCTGTATTATTAAAACAAATCTTACTACTCAATTTTTTAATTAGAATCATCACAAATTCGAACCTATATGATGAGATCAGAAAATATTCGGACCAGAACAAAATAGGGCAATTTTTCGAAATCTAGCCGACGGCGAGGTCAATTCTCGCCGATAGCGAGATCTCGTGCCAAATTTTAATCATTTTTATAACTAGCTCGCCGACGGCGAGAAACTTCCTGCCGACGGCGAAGCAGTTGAAAAATGGGCTTCTTAAGTTTTTTTGTGCGGTTTTGGACAGTTCTAAAGCCATTTCTTTGTAGAAAACCATTCCAAGGTCATTTTTACACTGTTTTCTTCCTATGAAACGACTAGAGACCATTCCTTTCAATCTGAAATGGCCACCAAACTCTTAGAAACCACAAAAACTGGAGTTTTCAACCGAAGAAAATTCGTGAGTTCGGAGGCGCAACGCATTTTCAATAAAGTTTTGACGAAGAAGCGACTTATTAAAGAAAGGGGATTTGTCAACAGAGGAGTAGAGAATTCCACCACAAAAATTGAAGAAATGATCACGCAGCGGCATTGGGAGGTATTTTTCTATACAACATCTGCTGTAGTTATTCCTGTAGTTAAAGAGTTTTACTCTAATCTACATGCGATCAACAATGGAAGTGTCTACGTCAAAGGAAGATGGGTAACATTTAATCTTTCAAGGGTAAATGAACTATTTTCTATAGAAAATACCCCTGTCTGTCATTATTCAAACTTTGTTCCTTCAAGATACAATATGAACGAGATTTATAGATACCTGACCAACGAACCTGATGATTGGGAGTTACGCGAAGACGGATATGTCAGTTTTTCTGCATCACTTCTTAACCCTGTCTCGAAGCATTGGCATTTCTTTATCTCATCAAAGTTATTACCCACTATGAGGGTAAATAAAGTTTCAAAGGAATGCGCTATATTAAATTACTATTTTCAAATTGGACTACCTATCGATTTTGGATCAATTATAGTAAAGTCTGCATTAGGATTGATTGTGCATGGGTCAGTTCATGGACTTGGACACCCATCAACTATATTTGCTTTATGCAGTCAGTACCAAGTTTCTTATGAGGCTTGGGAAAATGTACTTTTGCCATGGAAATCACTCGATCCTACGGATATGTTTCCAAGTTTGGATAACAATAATGAGATTACCATTATTTCTGATAGAGCATCATAGAACAATCCTTTAGCAAGGCCCCTTACTGATAAAACAAATTTCAATCTGAAAAAGATTAAATGATTGGAGAAAGAGTTGCAGAACATGATGAATTCCATCGATAACATCTCTGATATGTTTGATCACATTGACTGGAGCATGAAGGAGCACTTTGATCATACTGGACATCTAGAGGCCAGTTTTATTTATTTACTGAAAAATAAAGGATGGATTGATGAAAAATCTACTGCAGAAATCCCTTTCAGGCATTTCTACAATCTATTTGTGCACCTGCGTCACATCGGAAATATCAGAGAGGATTTTGTTCAGACACTGAGGAATAGTAAATATTTCTATCTTATGATATATTTGTGTGTATATTTGTGTTGATTTGGATTTAGGTTTTATTATGATTTGAATTTTAGACTTGATGAAATTATATGTATTTGTTATGTCTCAGCATTTAGTGTATAGTGGTTTGGATTGCGATGCTGAGTACTATGGATTTGGACATTTAAGTTAAGTATGTTGTTAGTTGTTAGTGTGAAGTTTGTAAGTCTCATGGATTTCATATATAAAGTTATATTGTTTGTGTTGTGTGAACTTTTTGTGAGTATAAGTATCTAATCTTCTTATTAAATTATTAAATTAAGTGATCAGAAGATTGATTAAGGGCAAATCGAGGTTGAAAATGATTGAAAAATTTCAAAAATTTAAAATTTTGGGATCTCGCCGACGACGAGAATTATCCGGCCGACAGCAAGAAAAATCCCGCTGACAGCGAGAACGATCTCGCTGATGGCTGATTTTCTTGAAACTTTTGCCTTTGTCAAATTAATTAGCTCACTAACGGCGAGAAAAATCTCGCCGACAGCGAGATCACAAAAAGACCTATATTTGACCAGTCAACCGACACTATTCATCATCCCCTTCCTCAAAACTTCAAAAAAACCGACCTAGGGCTTGTGAGATCTTGGATTTGAGGCGATTTCAACAATTTTTGACACCGGATTTCATCTTCCCTTAGTAAGAGCTTCACTCCTATGCAAAAAATTTTGATTTTCACCATTGATTTCTTCTACATTGGGAAATTTTGAAAAAATTCGAAATGTGGAAAAAATACTTGGAAGAAATTCATGGAAATTAATTTAAATGGATTTTAGATGTTACAAGAAGCTTTCTTAGTAATATTTGGAAGTTTAGTTAGATTTTTTTCAAATTTCACAGATCGAAAATGGCTCCACGACAAAAGCGACTGTTGGATTAAGATGAAATCTGATTTGTGAATGCAAGGGCACAATCAAGATATTTCCACAATATTCAATCAAGAAAATGCATTCAAGATCAAGTTTTTAAGAATCCATGAGGAGAGGTGGAGATAGTAATAAAGGAACGAGGATGGGAAAATTTCTGTTTCATAACCAACAAAGCCGCTGTAGAAGTGGTAAAGGAATTTTATGCGAATCTGACACAGGCTGAAGATGCACCAGTTAAGGTTAGAGGATTTTTGGTAGAATTTAACGCTTCAAGGATAAATGCTTATTACGAGGTACGTGACACCTGCACCTGTGAGTATGATACATTTGGAACTATGGAAGGACCTCTGGAAGAGGTGATCAACTTTCTCACTGATGGGAAAGGAGTCTAGAAGATAAAGCAACGAGAACGGGTAAACTTCCCTCTTTCTATATTAAGTGCAACATCTAAAGCCTGGCACTATTTTATTTGTTCTACTTTGTTACCTACTTACCACCATAGTGAGGTAACAAGAGATAGAGCAGTTCTGAATTTCTGTATTCAGAACTAAAAAAGTATTAATGTGGGAAGTGTAATTTATAAAAATATATTAGCCACCTCAAGAAGTGAAAGTGGAGGAGGACTAGGACATCCTGGTCTTATCTATGCACTTTGCCAATTATCTGGGGTAGAGGCAAGAGATGATGAGGAATGGGTTAAGCCCATGAAACCCATTACACTGGCTAATATTAAGAAATATGAATCCCACGAAGGATGGAGATCTAGAACAAGGGACTATGTACCTTCTTCAAGTAGAGATATACCCTCTACTAGTTATGAACCCCCTCAGCACACCACTCCTACCCTTCAAGATCTGATGAATGAGCTGACCCTAAGTAGGAAGAGTTTTGAACAATTTGGAGAGAATATGGAAAGAAATTTGAGCATATAGACCACAGGATTGATGGCTTGGAAAGAAGACATGATTATGATAGTGAATATCTCCAGCGGCATTCAGAGTACGAAATTGCATATTATGAGGCTGAACGTCGATATAGGAGTGGTGAGTTAGATGTTGTCTTTCCTGAGTGCCCCCGCTACACACAGTACCAGCCTGCTCAGCCTTCTCAGCCTGGAGATCAGGGAGATGATATAGCCTGGGATTTTGATGTGTAAGATTAGAGACTTTGTTTAGTTTGATTATATTAATTGTTCTTTTGAAAACTTTATTGTTCTGTGTGTAATTATTCTGTACTCTCTGTGGACTGTGGATTTGGGTTGTTTGTTTGTTTGCTTATGATGTAACGTTAGACTTTTTTATGTGTGTTAAGTTAGTTTGCAATTTTTTTATTTTAGATAGGATGTTAGTTTTTCTCTAATGTGTTGTTTAAGTTTTTATAAGTTATGAACTTTTAATATGTTTAGATTGTTTTAATATGTTTAAAGTAGGGTAGTTGATTATATGTGTAGTAATAGATTTAGTTTTCATTTGTTATGTTTTATACTTATTTAAAATTTCTTATCCCAGCACTTTCTTTTAAATACTATATATATGGAAGAATACTAATAGTACAGGTTCTTAAATAATGAAAAACCTTGCAAAAATTTCAAGAAAAAAAAAGTAATACCTAAAGCTCAAAGGTAAGATGTACTTTACTATAAATTTTTCTTTTCACCATTTAGAAATAGATAGAAAAATTTAAGTTTGGGGGAGGAAAAATACAAATTTAATTATTAAATTGTTCTCAATTTGTATTTTCAAAAATTATTATCAAATGATTTTTCTATAGTAATTTTTCAATTCAATAAATATGAATTACTTTATATAATTATTATAGAAAGTTAAATAAGATGTTTCTAGTAATTCAATTAATTTAATAGAATAAGATATTTGGCTAAAAGAAATAAGAATATAGTAAACTATTTAAAATAAGAGAAACTATATTCTAAAATTGAAATTCTAAAGTATTTTAGATGAAAAAGAAGAGATTGAAACTCAATGAAGTAAAGGCTATAAAATAAATATAAGCAAAGAAATATTTTAAGTTTCAAATTTAGGAAGAGAAAGTTGAAGTTCAAAATTATTAACAGGCTATCCAGATATAGTAATCCTCACTTGAAAAAGAAAAAGAGAAGGATTGAAAATCAATCCAAAAATAAAAAGAAAAAAATAAAATAAAAGAAAAATATATATATAAGTGAGGAGAAGCTTGAGGAGATGTTGTTGACCTCATTTTTGATGAGGTATGCTCTTCTCTCCTTAGTACTTAGGATCTAGCCTTAGGCCTTTCCTTTAACTATCTTAGAGGACTAGAGATGGAACCTACCCCTTTAAAACTCAACCACTTCTTAACTCCCTGCAAACCCCACAAGCTTGATTGTAAACCCCTAATCACCTAGAGGGTTGAGATCAAATGTGGAGGTTTAAAGGATGAATTCCCTATAGTACTCTTTGGCCTTAGGATCACCCTGGGTGGCCTAGTCTGGAGAGGGCTGACCTGCACATACATTACACATTCACACATATTCCAAATCCTAAAACTATTCATGCCTAGCTTGACTTCCTGACTCATGTGGATAATTCATATTGATGGTCTTTAACCCCTAAGCCCATGACTAAGAGGGTTAGGAACAACATGATGAATGCCTCAAATGAGTCCTCTCATGCTCCTATGGGCTTAATATGGCTTCATGGCTCAACCAGAATGATTCTATTTCACTCACACTGGCTCAATTTTCATTTTTCCAAAATTTCAATTTTTGACCCCGGGGGCCCCGGACCCACCAAACCTACTCAAAGCCCTTGAAACTACTCAAAACCACCAAAATTTTCAAATAACCCAAAAATTTTCCAAAATTAACCTTGAACATTTTCCCACCATTATAATTGATCATTTACAGCCAAAAATACCAAAATTTCCAAAAATACCCCAATACCCTCCAAATTACCAAGATGCCCCTCTTGACCCAAAATTCTAAAAATTCTAAAAATTCCTAGAAAATTCCAGAAAATCCCAAATATTCCCAATTTCATTTTATTCAACTACACCATGGGCCAATTTTTCCAATTTGCCCCACTTTTACAAAAAACCCCAATTTAGCCCATTTTAAACCCAAATGAACCCAATGTCAAACCAAATCACCCCAATTGACCTCAATTTTGGTCCAATTTAATTCCAAACTTTAATTCAATATCCCCAATATCAATCTAGACCAAATCCAAGCCCTATTTGATTGACATTTGAATCCAATTTCATTTTTAAGCTTAAAGCCCAATTTTGGCCCATGACCCAAACTTAGCCCAAACTTAGCCCAAACCAACCCAATTCAACCCCAATTGATCCCAAACCTTTTCTAAAACTTCCCTAACACCTCAATAAACAAAACACTAACATAGTTTGCCCAAAATTTGGACCCAAACCTTACTCAAATTCAACCCAAATCCAAAATCCCTTAAACTGACCTAAACCCAAACCTAACCCAAATGGTCCCAAGTCCCAAAATTGAGTCCCAACCAAAGGTGAAAAGTCTTCATAATATTCCCATAAACATTTCTCAACATTAATTTTACATCAAATCCAACATTAGCCCAACATTAGCCCAAGTTAGCCCAAATTGACCCACTTTGGCCCCTTTACCAAAGAAACCCAAGTTCAACCCAATTCAATTCCAAATCACTCCAAATTGATTTCAAATCACTCATGACACATCCCTAAAATAAACTCAACAATTGCTTGGCCTAATCTATTACAAAACTCCCATCCACAAATTTGTTTTCAAAACCTAAAAGCCCACCCATTTAAATCATTTAAAAGCCCATTCCTAACCAATTCCAAAAGCCCAAAAATTCATCCAAAGCCCATATGACACTCTTCTTTATCATGACTTCAATTAAAACCATCCCTAAAGTTCCAATCAAATATCAATTTATTCTAAATCAAGCTTCATGTTAACCTCTCATACATTTATCAAAAATGCCAAAATACATTTTCATACAAGTAAGCCAAGCTATGTGCAAGCCATAGGCAAGTCATGAAGCCATGCATGAGCCACATGGAAGCCATGAAAGCCCCTTTACATGTCTCCATGCTATCTTGGGCAAAAGGAGGAGGTCCTTTCCATATTCCCTTAGAGTGATTAACCACTCCCATGTCTCCCCTAATTCATGCTTAAGCCTAATTGTACTCGGATGGTGACTTCTCCCCACTAATTAAGCTGAACCAAATGACTTTCTCTTCAGCCTAAATTAGCGTTGGGGAGGTGCACCTAGCCCAATCCATGTATTTGAGCAAACATAGCCAAAATACACTCTTGCCCTATTCCACTTAAATCAAGCCCTTTACACATGTCAAACCCCAATTGACTTCACTAAATTCAACCCCTGACCTCCCTGACCTCGAGGGTGACCCATGCCTGGCTGACCAGCCACCACAGCGGCCGGAAAACACCATGGCCGAGACCTTGGAAGGAGCCAAACATTGAAATTCTCCCTTGCTGAGCTGCCCCATGCCCAGTGGCCATTGGAGCTGTTCTTCCCTTGCCTAGAGCAGCTGATCCCAGCCATTAACTCCCCCTGGGAGGCCCTCCAGCCAGCTCTATTTAAGCACCACCCCCTCTCGGACATGAGGGGAGTTGCACAAAATTCATACAGAAACTCTGCTAAAATTATTCCAGATCATCCTCCACACTTAGAGCAATTGATCCCCAGTGACAATTTGCCCTAATCCCCACCAACAGAGCCCAATTTCTCAGCGAAAATTTCACCCAAAACTAGGACATCTCCCAATTCTTCACCAAAATCAAATTAAACTCACCCACACCTGCACAAGACCAAGAGAAGAAGTTCCCCAGTGAAAGCCCCCTCTCAAGGCCACTCATCTGCTCTAGCCTTCAAAGGTTGTGATCGGGTCTGGTGGAAATCAAGTCTAGGAAATTCCCCAGGGCCAGAGACTTCATATGGAGCTTACTTGGACTCAATCGAAGGTGACACAACTCTCAGATTGAAGCCACACTTCTCTGAGCAAAGGTGTGAGCTCTCTCTTCTTCTCGAGCTTCCATGAATTCTCCATTTCTATTGCCTTAATTTCATGCCACATAAATTGTATGGATGTGTTCGTCTCTTCAAGACGAATCCACAGAGCATAAGAACGTAGAAATCGGTTAAGTATCGAGGAAGATATTAAACTTGGAAGATTGACGGTTCTCAGGCTAGGAGGCTTGGGGACGATGAACGGATGTCGTCCATTTGATACACGCACGGGTGGAAGGTCCAAATTGAGCCGTATGAGGAGACGAGACGATACAGCGGGCCGCGTGGCATCCCAGTCAGATGGCGGCGCCGAACCAGAAGACTCCACGTGGCTGTTCGGGGAGGCTAAGGTTGACGCGGCACCGAGTGGATAAGTAGATAAATAGGGAATTTTCTTATTTATTAAATACTGATCAAATAAAAATACATTAAGAAATTCATATCTATTTTTGATGAAATAACATTTTAAAGAAATGTATTTTCTTTATCTTACTGCAGGAATGAAGATTTCTTTGTGATGGAAGGAAAAAACATGAAATGGAGTGAATTTGGATAAAAAAAGAACAAATTCATGCAAATTGAACTAAGTCGCCGACGGCGAGAGCGAGGCCACCGACGGCGAGATTATTAAGAAAATTTCTGAAGGATTTATAACTACCTCACCGACAGCGAGCCCGAGCTCACCGACAGCGAGCCCGAGCCCACCGACAGCGAGATAGCGCGGTTTGAAGACCTTCTAGAAGCCCCGCTGACGGCGAGGTCATTTCCCGCCGAGGACGAGACAGTTCAAAATGTAAATACTTTGAACCTGGACACTTTTTGAAGAGGTGTTTAAGTACCCCTTGGACCTTTGCCTACCTCTATAAATAGAGGCCAAATTCTAGTGTCTAGGTGTGTCTATTTTAGAGAGTCTGAGTCTCTTTTTGGTGTCTTGAGTGTGTCTGTTGTTTATCATTAGTGAGTTTCTTTAGTTTATTTGAGTGCTATTTAGAAGTTTGCTGTACTAGAAGGAAAAGTCAAAGGAACTTCAAGGAGTCTGCTTAGGGAGGAAATTAAGATAAGTATCTTTGTTTATTGTTGTTGTTAACTTTAAATGAAATCCATGCTTTGTTTTATTCCAATGCATTCTGAGTAGTTTTCTTAGTCTTTCTCCTTGTTTATGAAAATTATGTGAATTGATAAAATTAAATATAAGTACCTAATATATTAAAATAAATTGTGATAATTTTTACTTAAAACTTAATTTACTTTCAATCTGGCCAATTAAGTTGTTAAAATATGTTGAATTATCAACTATAGTAAAAATTACATCTAATATTCAGGGAAGTCAAAAACCTTGGAAGGAGGGTGCAAATAAATAGGGAAATATTAATTATCGGACGTAGAATTGGACATTTTAGTGTTACAGACTAAAATATTCAATTTGGTCCTATTGTTTGAGAGCTGAAGTGTAGATGTTAGCCCTCGGGTGAGGGGAACGTGGGAGCTACGAAGTGGCAGCTAGTATCCTCCCGACCTAGCCGCAGTTCCGTAATCAAACATAGCATTAGTCAATGTTCTTTGCACCTGGACCAAAGGGTAAAGAATAGGAATGCTCCTATTTGTCACAATACAATTTAAGAATTCTATTTAAATTCATCATTCATTTAATTTTCTAAAAACAAGGAGAAGGATACTTTTTTCTGAATTATTTAAATCAACTTTATTTCAAGCATTAGTTTACTTTAGTTTGCTTTAGTTACTTTAAATTTCCGTTTACTATATTAGTAAGTAATTCCTTTAAATTTAGCTGATAACAAATCTGTTAAAAACTTCCCTGTAGGATCGATAACCAGGACTCCACTAGAACCCTGTATTACTTGATATGATACGTATACTTGCGTAGAATCCACATTACACATTCAATCATATAATTAAATAAATAAATAAATAAATATATATATATATATATTAAAGCGGAATCAAGTTTTTGGTGCCGTTGCTATAAACATAAATTGCAAACATATTAAAAGTGGGTCAAATTTTTGGCGCCGTGCCGGGGAAGTAAAGAAATTATTTACTAGAGTAACGGACTATTTTGTTTTATAAAATTGTATGCGAAAATTTTGAAACAAAAACTTAATACCTTACGATTCAGAATTAGAGCGTACAATTAAAAGATATAGAAAACAAAAAAGACAAATTATAAATTTAACACAAATGGCATATATTCCTGAAAATGAAAATATCAATCAACCAAGACCATTACGAGATTATGCCAACCCTACATTAGATGAAATTCATTTAATTATTCAAAACCCTGATGTAGCTGCTAATTCATTTGAACTTAAACCCGCAATTATCCAAATGGTACAAAATAATCAATTTAGTGGTTCACCTACTGAAGATCCTAATTTACATCTTGCTAGTTTTTTAGAACTATGTGCTACTTTCAAATATGAAGGAGTATCTAACGATTCTATTAGACTTAGACTTTTTCCTTTTACTTTAAGGGATAAGGCTAAAATGTGGTTAAATTCGTTAGCACCTGGATCTTTTAAAACTTGGGGAGAATTATCATAAAAATTTCTATCTAAATATTTTTCACCATCTAAAACTGCTAAGCTTAGAAATGATATAACTTCTTTTAGTCAGTTTGATGGAGAGTCAATATATGAAGCTTGGGAGAGATTTAAAGAACTTCTTAGGAAATGCCCACATCATGCGTTACCTGATTGGTTAATTATCCAAACTTTCTATAATGGATTAGTAGGATCTTTAAGATCAATCATCGATGCTGCTGCTAGAGGATCATTAATGTCAAAACCATTTGATGAAGCCTATGCACTAATCGAAGAAATGGGAACCAATAATTTTCAATGGCTCATTGATAGAATGAATCCGAAAAAATATCTAGTATTCATGAAAATGATGCAATATCTATGTTAGCTTCGCAAATCGCTGTTGTATCTAAAAAATTAGATCATTTTGGAATGAATTACTCTCAAACTATATCAGAAGAAAATTCATTTGGACAACTTATAGAATCCCAATCTCAATATGAAACTATTAATGCAATTAACAACAGACCCAATAATCCTTATGCAAATTATTATAATCCTGGATGGAAAAATCATCCTAATTTTAATTGGAATAATAACATAACTAATCAACCGTGGATGAATAACATGACACAACCATTAGGAAATCCCTCTAATCAAGGAAATCCTAATTATAAACCTAATTATCCACCTGGATTTAATAACCCACAATTTAAAGACAAGAAATTATCGATAGAAGAATTAATATTAAATATGGATCAACATTTACAAAATCAAGAAAATCAATTACAAATACAAGGAAACCAATTACAAAATCAAGGAACAGCTATCAAAAATAATGAAACTCAACTTGGACATATCGCTACTGCACTTAATAATAGAATACCTGGAACATTTCCTAGTAATGTGGAAATAAATTCCAAAGACAAGGAAAATGAACAAATTAAAGCGATACAATTACGAAGTGGAAAAGAATTAGAACCTCGAATTCAGAAAGAACTTGAAAGTCAAAAAGAGGAAGTGGAAATTGAAAAGGAAAAGAATCAACAAGATCCAAACTTAGAAAATCTTTTAATACCTTTGAAAATTTCTGTTGAAAAACCTCCACAACCATTTCCTCAACGACTTATTCAACATAAAAAAGATAAACAATTTGCTAAATTCCTTGAAAATTTGAAGAAAAACAATAAATATTCCTTTCGTAGAAGGTTTAGAACAGATGCCAAACTATGTAAATTTCATGAAAGATATTCAAAATAAAAAAAGAAAATTTACTGATAATGAAGTGGTCGCACTTAGTGAAGAGTGTAGTGCTATTATTCGGAAAAAACTTCCTAAAAAATTAAAAGATCCTGGTAGTTTCACTATACCCTGCGTTATTGGAGAAAAATTCTATGGAAAAGCTTTGTGTGACTTAGGAGCAAGCATCAATCTAATGCCTCTATCAATATTTAAAAGATTAGGATTGGGAGAAATTTCACCTACTTCAGTAACTCTTCAGTTAGCTGATCGTTCTGTTACATATCCTAAGGGAGTTATTAAAGATGTATTATTAAAAGTGGACAAATTTATCTTCCCTGTAGATTTTATTGTCTTAGATATGGAAGAGGATAAAGAAATTCCTATCATTTTAGGAAGACCATTTTTAGCCACTGGAAAAGCTATGATTGATGTTCAGAAAGGAGAATTAACTATGAGGGTAAATGACCAAAAAGTTACTTTTAATATTGCTAAATCAATGAAATATCTCTCGCTAGGAAAAGATGATGAGTGTTTTCGAATGGAAGTACTCAATCATTTACAAAAAGAACATTTTAAGGAATATTATGATGAAAAATTAGGAAAAGAAAATATTGAATTAATTGAAAAATCTGAGATACATAAAGAACTAGATTATATTCAAGAGAAATTTGAATTTTTGGATAACACAGAAAACACTGAAAAAAATATAGTTCCATCGATTATTAAACCTCATGAACTTGAGTTAAAAATGTTACCTAATCATTTAAAATTTGCTTACTTAGGTAATTCTTCAACTCTACCAGTTATTATTTCATCTGAATTAAATGAATCTCAAGAACAAAAACTTTTAGATACTTTAAAAAAATATAAGAAAATTTTTAGTTGGACTTTAGCAGATATTAAAGGAATTAGTCCTTCAATATGTATGCACAGAATTATTTTAGATAATGAACATAAACCTAAAGCGAGATCCACAAAGGAGATTAAATCCAATAATGAAAGAAGTAGTTAAAAAAGAAATTTTAAAATGGTTAGATAATGGTATTATATATCCTATTTCTGACAGTGCTTGGGTAAGCCCAATTCACTGTGTACCTAAAAAAGGAGGGGTGGCCGTCAAAGCTAATGAGAATAATGATCTTATCCCTATAAGACAAGTCGCTGGATGGCGAATATGTATTGATTATAGAAAATTAAACACAGCCACCAGGAAAGATCACTTCCCTTTACCATTTCTAGACCAGATGTTAGATAGATTAGCCGGACATAAATATTTTTTCTCTTAGATGGATATATCAGTTATCATCAAATACAAATTGCTCCCGAGGATCAAGATAAAACTACATTTACTAGTCCTTATGGAACTTTCGCTTTTCAAAGAATGCCTTTTGGATTATGTAATGCACCTGCAACATTCCAAAGATGTATGATGTCTATATTTAGTAAATTAATTGATAATGGAATAGAAGTATTTATGAATGATTTCTCTGTATTTGGAACAACATTTGACACATGCTTAAATCATCTTGAAAAGTATTTGAAGTATGTGAGAAAACTAATTTAGTTCTTAATTGGGAGAAATGTCAATTTATGGTTACAGGCGGCATTGTATTAGGGCATAAAATTTTGGAAAAAAGGCATGGAAGTAGACCCTGCAAAAATTCAAGTTATAGCTAAATTACCACCTCCAACTATGGTGAAAGGGGTAAGAAGTTTTCTTGGACATGCTGGATTCTACAGACGTAATATTAAAGATTTTTCAAAAATTAATAAACCTCTATGCCAACTTCTTGAAAAGGACAAGAAATTTGAATTTACAATTGAATGCCTAAATGCTTTTGAATTATTAAAAGATAAATTAATTACGGCTTCTATAATAGTTTCACTCGATTGGGAGAAACCATTTGAGCTTATGTGTGATGCTAGTGATTATGCTATAGGAGCGGTTCTTAGGCAAATATATGATAAGATTTTCTAAGTTATATACTATGCTTAGTAAAACTCTAAATGATGCTTGAAATAAATTATACGATTCTCGAAAGAGAATTATTAGCGATTGTATATGCTTTTAATAAATTTCGGCATTATCTAATAGGAACTAAATGTATTGTACATACTTGATCACTCTGCTATAAAATATTTAATGCAATAGAAAGATTCTAAACTAAGATTAATCAGATGGATATTATTAATGCAAGAATTTGATTTTGAGATCATTAATAAAAAGGGAACTGATAATCAAATTGCGGATCATTTATCAATATTAGAAAATCATGAATTATCTGATACTGATAATGAAATTTTAGACAGTTTTCCTTATGAACAACTTTATAATATTAATGAGTTGAAAATACCTCGGTATGTAGATATAGTAAATTATATTGTAAGTGACATTTTACCACTTATGTTAACTTTACAACAACAAAAAAAATTCATTCATGATACTAAAACATACTTTTGGGATGAACCATACTTATATAAGCAATGTAAGGATCTAATCATTAGAAGATGCGTACCTTATGAAGAAACTGAACCAATCATTTAAAAATGTCATGACTCTGATTTTGGAGGACATTTTGGGACAGATAAAATTGCATATAAAATTCTACAATCTGGATTCTACTGGCCTACTCTATTTAGAGATGTATATAGATATATAAAAACCTGTGATAAATGCCAAAGAGTAGGAAACATATCGAGAAAAAATGAAATGCCTCTGAATTTTATATTTGAAGTTGAAATTTTTTTATGTTTGGGGATTAGATTTCATGGGACCTTTTATTCCTTCATTTGGAAACTAATATATATTAGTAGCTGTTGATTATGTTTCCAAATGGATCGAAACACAAGCTTTACCTAGGTGTGACACTAAAAGTGTTTCAAAAATTTTAATGAAAAATATTTTTACTAGATTTGGAATGCCGAGAGTGATTATCACTGACGGAGGAACTCATTTTAGAAACAAATATATTCACAAACTAGTAGAAAAATATAATATTATGCATAAGATATCAGCTGCTTATCATCCACAAACTAGTGGATTAGTTCGAAGTTTCTAATCGAGAGATTAAGCGCATATTAGAAAAATCGGTAAAACCTAATAGATTAGGCTGGTCTATAAGACTAGACAACTGCATTATGGGCATACGGATCTGCTTATAAAACTCCGATTGGAATGACTCCTTATAGGCTTATATATGGAAAAACTTGCCACTTACCAATTGAATTAGAACGTAAAGCATATTGGGCGATTAAAGAATTTAATTATAATATGAAAGAAGCTGGTGAGAAGAGATTGTTGCAATTAAATGAATTGGAAGAATTAAGAAACGAATCATATGATAATGATAGGATTTATAAAGATATGATGAAATTATGGCATGATCAGAAGATTAATCAGAGAAATTTTGAACCAGTACAATAAGTTTTGCTTTATAATACTAGATTGAAATTATTTCCTGGGAAATTGAAATCTTGATGGTTAGGACCTTTCACCATAACTCAAATATTTTCATATGGAACTATAGAAATTGAAGATCCAAAAACAGGACATAGATTTAAGGTAAACGGACATAGATTAAAACCATATTTCGAAGGTAGAAGACCAAATTTTAAAGAGGTTTTAATGCTTAGTCAACCTGATTACTAACTAAATTAGGTCGGGCTGACGACGTTAAACCAAGCACCTTATGGGAGGCAACCCATAGTAGTCTTTTATTTTAATATATCTACAAATTAGTGAGTCTATATTATTAAAAATAATCTTACTACTCAAATTGTTTATTAGAATCATCACAAATTTGAACCTATATGATGAGATCCGAAAATATTCGGACCAGAGCAAAATTGGGAGATTTTTACGAATCTCGCTGACAGCGAGCCCAAGCCCGCTGACAGCGAGATCGTGCTCCATGGTTTGAGTCAGTTCTATAACTAGCTCGCCGACTGCGAGAAACTTCTCGCCGACGGTGAGGTAGTTGAAATTTTGATTTCTTAAAGATTTTTATTGTGGTTTTGGATGGATCTAAGCCATTTCTTAGTAGGAAATTATCCCAAAACCAAATCTACATTGTTTTCTTCCTTAGGAACGACTAGAGACCAATCCTTTCGATCCGAAATGGCCACCAAACTCTTAGAAACCACAAAAACTAAAGTTTTTAACCGAAGAAAATTCGTCAGTTCGGAGCCCAACGTATCTTCAACAAAGGTTTGATGAAGAAAAGACTTATTAAAGAAAGAGGATTTCTTAACAGAGTAGTAGAGAATTCCACTACAAAAATCAAAGAAATGATCGCACAGCGGCATTGGGAGGTATTTTGTTATACTACATCCGCTATAGTTATTCCAGTAGTTAAAGAGTTTTACTCTAATTTACATGCGCTCAACAATGGAAATGTCTACGTTAGAGGAAGATGGGTAACATTTACTCATTCAAGGATAAATGAATTATTTTCTACAGAAAATACCTCTGTTTGTCATTATTCCAACTTTGTGCCTTCAAGATATAATATGAATGAGATCTATAGATACCTGACCGACGAACTTGATGATTAGGAGTTACACAAAGATGGGTATGTTAGTTTTTCTGCATCACTTCTTAACCCTGTCTCGAAGCATTGGCATTTCTTTATATCATCAAAATTATTACCTACTATGAGGGTAAATAAAGTTTCAAAGGAATGTGTTATATTAAACTACTGTATTCAAGTTGGACTACCTATCGATGTTGGATCAATAATAGTAAAGTCTGCATTAGGATTGATTGTGCATGGGTCAGTGCATGGACTTGGACACCCATCAACTACATTTGCTTTAAGCAGTCAGTACCAAGTTTCTTATGAGGCTTGGAAAAAAGTACTTTTACCATGGAAACCACTGGATCCTACTGATATGTTTCCAACTTTGGATAACAATGATGAGATTACCATTATTTCCGACGAGCATCACAAAACAATCCTTTAGCAAGGCCCTTTACTGATAAAACTAATTTCTTTCTGAAGAAGATTAAAGGATTGGAGAAAGAATTGCATAATGTGATGAATTCCATCGACAATATCTCTAATATGTTTGATCACATTGACTGGAGAATGAAGGAGCACTTTGATCATACTGGACATTTGGAGGCCAGTTTTATTCATCTACTAAGAGAAAGGATGAATTAATGAAGAATCTACTACAGAATTCCCTTTCAGGCCTTTCTACAATTTATTTGTGCACCTACATCGCATCGGGAATATCAGAGAAGATGTTAGTTCAGGCACTGAAGAGTAGGAAAGATTTCTATGTTTATGTCATATATTAGTGTATATATGTGTTGATTTGGATTTAGGTT
Organism: Papilionanthe hookeriana x Papilionanthe teres; assembly: GCA_022702705.1. Lineage (NCBI taxonomy): Eukaryota > Viridiplantae > Streptophyta > Magnoliopsida > Asparagales > Orchidaceae > Papilionanthe > Papilionanthe hookeriana x Papilionanthe teres. The sequence continues at coordinate 140,096,569 of CM040427.1, read as the reverse complement.
TTATTATGAGTTGAACTTTGATTTGATCATCTCAGAATTGATGAGATTTTATGTAATTGTTATGTCTCAGCATTTAGAGTGTTGTGGTGTGGATTGCGATGCTGAGTATTATGTATTTGAACATTTAAGTTAAGTATGTGTTAAGTTGTTAGTGTGAAATTTGTAAGTCTCATGGATTTCATATATAAAGTTATATTGTTTGTGTTGTGTGAACTTTTTGTGAGTTTAAGTATCTAATCTTCATACTATTATTAAATTAAGTGATCAGAAGATTGATTAAAGGCAAATCAAGGTTGAAAATGATTGACGAATTTTAAAAATTTAAAATTTTGGGATCTCACCGACGGCGAGAATTATCTCGCCGACAGCGAGAAAACCCGCTGACAGCGAGACCGAGCTCACCGACGGTGGATTTTTCCCGAAACTTTTGCCTTATGAAATTAATTAGCTCGCTGACGGCGAGAAAAAGCTCGCTGACAGCGAGATTGTGAAAAGATCTATATTTGACCGGTCAACCGACACTATTCATCATCCCTTTCCTCAAAACTTCAAAAAAACTGACCTAGGGCTTGAGAGATCTTAGATTTGAGGCGATTTCAACACTTTTTGACACCGAATTTCATCTTCCCTTGGTAAGAGCTTCAGTCCTATGTAAAAATTTTTTATTTTCACCATGGATTTCTTCTACATTGGAGAATTTTGAAAAAAATCCGAAATGTGGAGAAAATACTTGGAAGAATTTCATGGAAATTGATTTAAATGGATTTTAGATGTTGTAGGAAGCCTTCTTAGTAATATTTTGGAGTTCAGTTAAGATTTTTGCAAATTTCACAGATCTAGAAATGGCTCCACGACAAAAGCGACGATTGGATTACAATGAAACTCGTTTCGTGAATGCAAGGGAACAATCCAGATATTTCCACAATATCCAATCCAGAAAATGCACTCAAGATCGGGTTTTTCAAGAATCCAGGAGGAGAAGTTAAGCGAATCATTAGGGAGCGAGGATGGGAAGATTTCTGTTTCATGACTAACAGAGCAGCTGTAGAAATAGTAAAGGAATTTTATGCAAATTTAACACAGGCTGAAGATGCACCGGTTAAGATTAGAGGATTTTTCGTAGAATTCAACGCTGCCAGAATAAACGCTTATTATGAAGTATGAGACACCTACACCAGCGAGTATGAAACTTTTGGAACTATGGAAGGACCACTGGAAGAGGTGATCGACTTTCTCACTGATGGGAAAGGAGTCTGGAAGATAAAGCAGCGGGAACGGGTAAACTTCCCTCTTTCTATGTTAAATGCAACATCTAAAGCCTGGCATTATTTTATTTGTTCTACTTTGTTACCTACCTACCACCATAGTGAGGTAACAAAATGTAGAGCAGTTCTGAATTTCTGTATTCAGAACCAGAAGAGTATTAATGTGGGAAATGTTATTTCTAAGAATATATTAGCCACCGCTAGAAATGAAAGTGGAGGAGGACTAGGACATCCTGGTCTTATCTATGCACTCTGCCAATTATCTGGGGTAGAGGCAAGAGATAATGAGAAATGGGTTGAACCTATGAAAACCCTTACTCAGACTAATATAAAGAAATATGAATCCCACGAAGGATGGAGATCTGGGACAAGGGATTATGTACCTTCTTCAAGTAGAGATATACCCTCTACTAGTTATGATCCACCCCCTCAGTACACCACTCCTACCCTTCAAGATCTGATGAATGAATTTACCCTAAGTAGAAAGAGTTTTGAGTTATTTGGAGAAAATATGGAAAGAAGATTTGAGCATATAGACCAAAGGATCGGAGGCTTGGAAAGAAGACACGATTATGATAACGAATATCTCCGGCGACATTCAGAGTATGAAATTGCATACTATGAGGCTGAACGTTGATATAGGAGTGGTGATTTAGATGTTGTCTTTCCTGAGTGCCCCCGCTATTCACAGTACCAGCCTGCTCAGCCTTCTCAACCTGGAGATCAGGGAGATGACATAGCTTGGGATTTTGATGCAGAAGATTAGAGCCTTTGTTTAGTTTATTCAGTTTGTTTAGATTTGTTGTTATTTTGGGAAACTTTACTATTTTGGATGTAATTATTCTGTACTTTCTAGAGACTATGGATGTTGGTATATTTGCTTATGCTATGATATTAGACTTCTTATGTGTGTTAAATTAGTTTGCAATTTTTTATATATATAGGATGTTAGTTTAAGTTTTTATAAGTTATGAATGTTAACATTGTTTAGATTGTTTTAATATGTTTTAAAATAGATTAGTTAATTGTATGTGTAGTAATAGATTAAGTTTTCAACTGTTATGTTTGATACTTATTTTAAAATTTCATCCCGACACTTTCTTTTAAATACTATATGTAGAAGAATACTAACAATACAGGTTCTTTAAGTAATGAAAACGCCTGTGAAAATTTCAAACATAAGAAATACCTAAAGCTCAAAGGTATGATGAATTTTACTATATACTTTCCCTTTTCACTATTTAATATAGATATAAAAATTTAAGTTTGGGGGAAGGTAAAAATACAAATTTAATTATTAAAATTGTTCTCAATTTCTATTTTCAAAAATTATTATAAAATGATTTTCTATAGTAGTTTTTTAATTCAATAAACATGAATTACTTTATTTAATTATTATATAAAGTTAAATAAAATGTTTCTAGTAATTCAATTAATTAATAGAATAAGATATTTGGTTAAAAGAAATAAGAATATAGTAAACTATTTAAACTAAGGAAAACTATATTCTAAAAATTGAAAATTCTTAAGTATTTAAGTGAAAAAGAAAGGATAGAAACTCAATGAAGTAAAGGCTATGAAATATATATAAGCAAGGAAATATTTTAAGTTTTAAATTTAGGAAGAGAAATTGAAGTTCAAAATTATTAACAGGCTATCCAGATACAGTAATCCTCACTTGAAAAAGAAAAGAAAAAAAAAGAGAAGGATTGAAAATCAATCAAAAAATAAAAAAAAAAGAAAGGAGAAAAAAAGAAAAATATAAGTGAGGAGAGGCTTGAGGAGATGCCTTATCAAAAATTGGCTTCAATGGATTCAACCTAAAAGGTAGAACTTAATTATATTTCTAAACTTATATATATAGATTAGTATTTTACTAAATAGTGTTTTCTTGAACTTCTTATCATCTAAATATCTTAAGTAATTTACTCTTTTAAATATAGTCATTCCTGAAATAAATAGAAAACTAGAAATCTTAGACCTGATAACTAGATAATCTTATATCTATAAAGTTAATTTAATTACTTAGAAATATTTATATTCAACTTTACTATAATATTATTTAAATTTAATTCATAGTATATCTGAATTGAAAAATTCTATTACGTAAATCATTATTTTTATTTAGTATTAAAATTACTTGAGGACAAGTAATAATTAAGTTTGGGGGATTTTGAACACAGAAAAATACGTTAAGAAATTCATATCTATTTTTGATGAAATTGCACTTTAAAGAAAGGTATTTTCTTTATTTTACTGCAGGAATGAAGATTTATAAGTGATGGAAGCAAAAAGCATGAAATAGAGCGAATTTGGATCAAAAAGGAAGAAATTCATGCAAATTGAACTAAGTCGCCGACGGCGAGATCAAGGCTGCCGACGGCGAGATTATTAAGAAAATTTCTGAAGGATTTATAACTACCTCGCCGACAGCGAGCCCGAGCCCGCTGACAGCGAGATAGTGCGATTTGAAGACCTTCTAGAAGCCCCGCTGACGGCGAGGTCGTTTCCCGCCGACGGCGAGACAATTCAAAATGAAAATACTTTGAACCTGGACACTTTTTGAGGAGATGTTTAAGTACCCCTTGGACCTTTGCCTACCTCTATAAATAGAGGCCGAATTCTAGTGTCTAGGTGTGTCTATTTTAGAGAGTCTGAGTCTCTTTTTGGTGTCTTAAGTGTGTCTGTTGTTTATCATTAGTGAGTTTCTTTAGTTTATTTGAGTGTTATTTAGAAGTTTGCTGTATTAGAAGGAAAAGTAAAAGGAACTTCAAGGAGTCTGCTTGGGGAGGAAATTAAGATAAGTATCTTTGTTTATTGTTGTTGTTAACTTTAAATGAAATCCATGCTTTATTTTATTCCCATGCATTCTAAGTAGTTTTCTTAGTCTTTCTCCTTGTTTATGAAAATAATGCGATTGATGAAATTAAATAGAAGTACCTAATATATTAAAATAAATTGTGATAATTTTTACTTAAAACTTAATTTACTTTCAATCTGGCCAATTGAGTTGTTAAAACATGTTGAATTATCAACTATAGTAAAAATTACTTCCAATATTCAGGGAAGTCAAAAACCTTGGAAGGAGGGTGCAAATAAATAGGGAAATATTAATTATCGGACGTAGAATTGGACATTTTAGTGTGACATACTAAAATATTCAATTTGGTCCTATTGATTGAGAGCTGAAGTGTAGATGTTAGCCCTCATGTGAGGGGAACGTGGGAGCTCTGAAGTGGCAGCCAGTATCCTCCCAGCCTAGCCGCAGATTCAGTAATCAAACATAGGATTAGTCAATGTTCTTTGCACCTGGACCAAAGGGTAAAGAATAAGAATGCTCCTATTTGTCACAATACAATTTAAGAATTCTATTTAAATTCATCATTCACTTAATTTTCTAGAAACAAGGAGAAGGATACTTTTTCTGAATTATTTAAATCAACTTTATTTCAAGCATTAGTTTACTTTAGTTTGCTTTAGTTACTTAAAATTTTTCGTTTACTATATTAGTAAGTAATTCCTTTAAATTTAGCTGATAACAAATCTGTTAAAAACTTCCCTGCAGGATCGATAACCAGGACTCCACTAGAGCCCTGTATTACTTGATACGATACGTATACTTGCGGAATCAAGTTTTTGGTGTCGTTGCTATAAACATAAATTGCAAACATATTAAAAGTGGGTCAAATACCCAGAACTTCAAAAATGCATAACTTTGTGTAGAAAAATCCTAAAAATAAAATAAAATTACCCTCTTGCTCAATGAATAGAGGAGAATAATGTGGAAAAGAAATCAAGTCATTTCATCAAGTGTTTTATTTTTAATGATTTATTTACTCTCTGTGGTATTTTAATTCTCCAATTGCGTAGACAATTCACCATGGCATGAGACCATAGGGCTTTTGAAGCCTCTGATCTAGGGAACATTACCTGAAATTTCCAAGGTTAGAGGCCATCCCTATGAGAAGTTATTGATTTTTCAATTGCATGTCACTGTTTTGAGTATTTTAATTCTAATAACTAGCATGTTGAGAAATAAATTCTAAGAAAATTTGGTGATGTTTCTTATGACTAGAGGAACCTAGGAAAAATAGGTCTTGAGTTAATTCACTTGGAACAACCCTAATTGTTTTAAACACCCAAAATTGAACTTTAATTAATTAGGGTTAACTACACATTAAATTGACTTAAAAACAATTCTCCAATGATCTTTAGGATCAGAGGAATATCATAAAAAAATTTGAGGTCAATTGGAAATGTTTAACCCCACTAAATGGATTAATTAAGTCACATAACCAAAATTAAACTTTAAAAATTCATAACTTTAAAAACTACTTTTAAAAAATTTACAAAAATGGTTTTGGAGCTTCACTGATAACAGGGTAGTTCAGGAAAATTAAAATTGAAATTTTCTAAAAAAGTTGATTTATACAATTATTTTAATATTTTAATAATTAAAAAATAATAAAAATCATAAAAATATTAAAAATCACCAAAATGACACATTTTGAATTCTAATCACCTAGGAACAAACCAAATATTTTTCCTAAGTCTCTAGGGTAAGATATTGAATTTTAAAGGCTTAAAACAATTTTTGAATTTAAAAATGATTTTCTTTAACGTTTCCACTTAAATAATTCTAATAAATCAAAGAAAAATAAAAAATAAATATAAAATTTAGTTCTCTAATTTCCCTGAGGTCAGAGAGATTTTTTAAGAAATATAAAATCCATTTTTCAACTTTTAATTCTTTTTTAAATTAATTAATACCCCAAAACTCAAAATAATTCTAATAAATAAAATATAATTCAAAAAATCACCAAAATTGGTCCAAGTGGTCCTCTAGTTATTAGGGACATCCCATAATTTTCTTAAGGATAGAAACATTTCCTTGGTTATGTTCTTGAATTTTCCTTGAAAACCCCTATTTTCCATTAGAAACAATTATATAAATAAATTAAATACAGTAAAAATCAGATTTTGTCCTCTAATGTCTTAATTGACATTTGAGTGAGGTCAAATAAAAATTTTAAGTTCATTTGAGCTTAATTTAGTGAGTTATAGAATTATTAAGCAAGAAGGGCAAAAGGGTAATTAAGATTTCAACCCTTAATTAAAATTTTAGGATTAATAAAAAAGGGGAGGGTAAAATATTTGATTTTAAACTGATTTTGGATGATTGAAACTCAAATGATTGAGGGTAGAAATCTACTAACAATTTCAAATATAATTAAAATAAAACTTTAATTAATTAATTAATTGAAATTTTGGAAGAATAATAGAAATTGGAATTATTAAAGTCGGGATATTATTAAGAGGATATTTATTCTTTAATTTAAAATTCCCTAAATAAATCACTTCAATAATACATAATTCTTAATTAAAAAATTAAAAGAATAATCTCAATTAATAATTAAATCTAAAATTAAATTAAATTAAATTAAAATTAAATTAAAATTAAAATAAATTAAAATTAAATTAAAATTAAACTAAACTAAACTAAATTAAAATTAAAATTAAATTAAAATTACATTAAATTAAAATTAAAACTAAATTAAATTAAATTAAGATTAAAAATAAATTGAAATTAAATTAAATTAAAATTAAATTAAATCAAAATTAAATTAAAACTAAACTAAATTAAATTAAATAAAGTAAATTAAATTAAAAATTAATTTAAAGTTAAAATCAAACTAAATTTAAATTAAAAATAAATTAAATTGAATTAAATTAAATTAAATTAAATTAAATTAAACCAAGTTAAATTAAAATCAAAATCAAATCTAATTAAGTTAAAATTAAAATAAATTAAGTTAAAATTAAGTTGAATTAAATTAAATCAAAATCATTTAATAACAAACCTAAATGAAATCGTTAAGAATCAAATCTAAAATAACTTGAACACTATTCCAAACTTAAACTAATTTCTGTAATTAAATCAAAATTGAAATTAAATCATTAAGTTTAAATCATTAAAATACTTAATAAGTTGATTTGCCCTTTTAAAACTCTTATTATTATAACTCTTAAATGAAGTATCAAGTGAAGTGTTACTTCTGTTATAGGACATTCAAATGTCCTAGTTCACTGAACAAGGGAACAAAACTTAAACCCCTGGATGATTAATTCACCTGTACAATTAAATTTACTTGGACTCGAAACAATCCCAGAAATATTAAAACGATGTTTAGGATTCGTCCTAAACACTTTCTCAATATGACGAGATGTTTTAGAAGAACAATTGAATTTAATTGTTCTTTGATGAGGAAAATCATCCTTAAACCAAACCAAGAACCTAGACATCATAGGAGATGACTAGTTATAGGATTAGGAATTTGGTAGACAACCAAAACCCTTAACTTTACCTAGGTATCTGTTGACATATTTAAATGCCTTAACATGTGTTTTAAGTGCAGCTTGGGATGACGGGAAGACCCTCCAGGTACGCTTTTATTTTATTGCAATTTACTTTATTGTAATGTATTTTACTTTTCTTGCATGTTAAATAAAACTGTTTCATGAAAACCAAAACCTTTAGGATAGTCCCTAAACTGTAACCAAAACTAAATTAAAAGTCATTGCAAGATAAAATTCACTGCCACAACATTCAAAATATAAAATAGCTCAAAATTTAATCACAAACAGAATAACAAAACTACAATCGCAACTAATTTAAAATGTCTCGTTGAATGATCGGGAATACCTCGGATGATGTAACCTACGAGTTGCTAACGGGATTTCCCACGGTCTAAATGAAAGTGTGGAACTCATCCAGTTGAGTTTAGCAAATTCATCTGGACTAAGTGAATTCGATGAAAATAATGGTGCCGAGATGACGGAACCGTGGGATCTTAATCTGTTCTGTTTAACCAACTTTAATATTTATTTTAATTAAAGTATTAAAAACACTTGGATTTTAATATTTTATCTTAACCAAAACACTTCTCTCATCTCCTGATTTATGACTTCTAAAACTAAACCTCTGCAACAACAAGGAGCTTGGAGCATGGTGGGCAGCACGGCCATCTTCGTTAGCAAAACAACTCTACATCAGCTAAACATTCCTAGAATTAAACAACCAAACCATAGGACTTCGAGGTAGTTTGCCTAGTGCAACATAAATCCTCAAACTTTTGTTAGGCATTTGCATAATCATATTATGCAAATTAAGCCCTAACCGGTCTTAGGACTCCGAGGTAGTCGTTCGGTACGGCATAAACCCTCACATCTTCAAGGCGTTTGTATGATCATGTCATACGAATATAAGTCCTAAATAATTAAAATTGGAAGGATCAAAATACTAAATAATTCTTCCTAAATTGAAGCCAAACAATAGGATAGTCGGGAAGTTACCAATATTCCTCTTGGATCCTTAACTTCCCCTACTCCTCTTCCTTTGGACTCCTGAAATTAACTGTTCCAAATTTGATCTATTCCCAATTGAAATTTCCAAAATCCAATCCTTTGAAAACCTTAAACTTCGAAATTCTTAAGAGTAAAACCACTGATCATTATCGAGAGTTTTCTTAAACGATTCCCGTCATTTAAGATGTAATTAACTATAGGGGCTTGCCCTTATAGGGAACTTTAAGAACCCAGGTAATATAAACCCTGCTTAATTCATTTATATTAAGCAGGGGAACTTGTCAGCTTATAAAAATTGGTTCGCATACCAAACGAATGTCACAAATCTCCTAGTTTATTTAATCGAGCCCCATCGTCAAGCAGTGTGTCTATTCTTCGGGATAGATACACGGTTTGTGAGGCGGTGCTCATTTATATAAAGTATTTGGGATGTGAGATCGGTTTGATTTTTCATATCTTAAAATTTTCAAACTTAAAAATTATTTTCAAAAATCAAATACTACTTTTCAAAATATATATTTAAATTAAATTTAAAATTCGTCGACAATTTCTGTTAGGCGACCCCCTTTTCAAAATACAACACATAACCTAATAATATGCCGACAACTTCTGGCGACTCCGCTGGGGACTAGTTCCTCTCTCCATTTTGATTAGATGGTTTTGCTTTCATAAATCGGTAGTGAGTCCATGCCCCTAGTGAACCAAAACTACTATTCTTCCGTTGGAATACACCGTTCATTTTTATCTTGAAAAAGTATAGCCAACTCCTCTCGGATTTAGGAGCCACTGTATAGACACCCCTAAACAAATAAGTTACGAGATCCTTTTACCTCTTTTCTGAGGTGGGGTGGACCCCAATAGGTGTTAGATTAGGAAGCAGTCCTTCGAGTCGAGAAGTCTTGCATAAGTCTTTCTCTTCCTTTCTGATTCTAAATCGAATCCTTTACCTTTTCTATACCCTTTAATATTCCATTCCTAATAAACAAATCCTCTAATAAACGACTCTTTCGATGGATAAATCCTTTTAAAATCACAAATACACTAAGATAAACGAAAATGTGTTCGGACACTTTCTTTTTTGTCCTAAACTTTACAACGAAAAGAAGCATAATTCGGGACTGATATTTTGAATTTGCTCTGCAGAAATGACTGCCCCAAAGCTAATCTTCTCCTTCACCAATGGAATGGATTTTGCCATTTACAAGGATAAACTGCCTGACAATGGGATCATCCGTTTCGGACAAGGATTTGGTAACACAGATGTCAAGTTCGCTGATGTCACTCTCTTCACATTAATGGACAAAATGTCAGAAACTGAAGAGCCCGTGATTGAGTTCAATCTAAAGTCAACTCAAGAATTCCCTCCCCTGCAAAGGGTTTCAGCTGATAAGGGTACCACTGTTCGTAGGAGGACTGTTGTCTCTACCCCCGCCGGTCTAGTCATCTCAGCACCTACCCCGACTTCTGCCAAACTGAAGGGGAAGGAAATCCAAGTCTGTGATGAGCCTGTCACCGTGGAGGGTGCAGACTTTGTTACAATACCATCTATTTTTGAGATTGGGTCCAGTTCAAGAGTTGCACCCCTAACTCGGACTCAAAGGAGAAATAGAAGCAGAAAGATCGATAAGAAAGCTAGAGCTGCTGAAGTCGCTTTTCTAGAGGAAATTCCTGAAGAAAAAGAAGAGATGCCTGAGTATATACCTCTGCTGGAAGGGAGCATGTTTCACCCCCTTTCTGCCACATCAGATGAAGAGGATTTTCGTAGGATCGCCACCGCGCTACCCCGACCTGCATACTACAACAGTTACAAGAGGAAAAGGGATAAGACTACGCTGTTGACTCGGCTGCAGGCTATAATAGAAAAATTGTCAAAGAAAGAAAGATGCCCTGTATCAGAGATCTTAAGAAGGATAGAACGGGTGCCAGCTAAATCCCGCCTCGGACCGTGAATAGAACTCGTTGCTGCCACTGAGAAACCAAAGAAGAAGATGAAAGCCAGTCCACCCGTTGTTGTATCGGGTCTACAGATTAGGGAGGATACCACCTTCCAGCATCTAGCTGATAGACCATCCGGTCCTAGGCTTCCGGCTGCAAAAAGGATGGTATGGAGACCTACTACCGATGAGTTAAGACCGAAACAATGCTCTGAGAAGAAAAGTCTCATGAGGAGACTCGAATCAGAAGAAAGTTCTACTGCAATAAAGGGAACTCCCGGAAAGGAAGTTCAACAACTGTCACGAGACAACTGCGAGACCGTGCGAAAAAGGCCACTGAAGGATGCCATGGATAAGTTAAGGACCGACATCCGACAGTTGGCAAAAGAAAGAGAAGAATAACTAGGAGATGAAGTTGACTCATCAAAGTTCATGGATGAGGAGTATGCCGAGATCAACATGGTCGAGACACGAGCATCGTCAGCTTCACAAGGTGCTCCAGCCGCTGCGGAAAGAGATGAACCAGAGGTGTTGAGAGCACAGCTTCGGGAAAGAGATGATACAATTTCCCAGATGGAAAAGAGGATGGAAGCGATGGCTGCTACCTTAGCCACTCTCCAGAGTCAGGCCCAGCCTCAGAAAGAGACACCCCCAGAGATCATCCATATTGTGGATGGAGGAAAAGAAATCACATCCGTCAATGGGGACGAGCAACCAAAGAAGGATTCTACACAAAGCATGATTCCGTAAAAGGATATTAAAAACATGGTAGAACAGCGAGTGCGAGAAGCTTTAGCACAATCCAAGAATGGAGCATTTATTCAGACTGGTAGACCTTACCTCGAGGAGTTTGATGCAGTCCAATACCAGACAGGCTTCGTACCACCTCTGTTTAAGACTTTTGATGGAACAGGAAACCCCCGGCAACATGTTGCACATTTTCGTGCTAGTTGCTGTAATACCGGTGGGAGTGACGCTTTACTCTTCCACTAGTTCGTCAGCAGTTTATCAGGGATCGCCTTCGACTGGTACGCAGAATTGCTGAACGGCTTAGTGAAGACTTTTTCAGAACTGGAGAATCTCTTTGTTAAACGATTTACCGGAGCTTAGCACCACATCACTATTGGTGATCTAGTGGTGGAGCAGCAAAAGCCGAATGAGACTTTAGTGGATTACATACTTCGATGGAGAAACTTAAGCATGAAGTGTAAACCACAGCTTCAAGAGCAACATGCAGTCGGTATCCTGCTTAAAGTATCCATGGCCCGATAGCACTTCTCCTTAAATGGTTTACAATCAAGACTTTCGAGAAGTTGCTTAGCAAGGCCGGAAGCTTGCAAGAAGAGGCAAAATAGTTAAGTTTTGCTGACAAGAATGATAAGCAGAAACCTGTGAAAACATTCGAAAAGAAATCTGGAATCGTCGCGACAGTAGATAAGGGCAAGCAGCCGGTTCAGATACAGTCAGAGCGGCCACAACCTAGTTATCAACCACCACAACAGATTTATCAGCAACCTCAGCAAGGCTATCAGCAACCTCATCCTAGCTATTAGTCATTTCAGCATTATGAACAACCGCCTCATTCATCGCATACATTAAGAGAACTTCTAAATAAAGAATACCCATTCAAAACTGAAGCAGTAGCGAAGATGTTCCGTAACTTAATGAAGACACCAGATTTTTAGCTTCCAGAGCCCAAGAAGCCGGAAGAATTCAATAAGAAAGATCATCCAAACTATTGCCCTTACCACCAGATGCTTAGACATAAGATAGAAGATTGCATCACTTTCAAGAGTTGGCTTGATGACAATCTCCGAAAAGGGAACATAACGATCCCAAAGGAATACATGAAGGAACCCCAGAAGGGAGGTTTTGTCAATGTTATTTCAACGAATCTCATTGTTTTGATAGACCCTTACACGACTGATGATGGATGGAGTACTGTCTGAACAAAATCATCGAAGAAAATTTTAGATCACATCCAGGCCGCTTCGGTGCGTGCTTTAACCCAGAGTTTGAGACCTGTCGAGCCGGCGCTATCACTTGCGATTGAAGAACCGCCCCAGAAGGAGGAGAAGATCGTGGAAGAGAAGAAGACCGAGGCTCTGGAAGGTAGACTAGGGGCTGCTTATCGTAGGATGGTCGTTTCTGATTCAGGGGAGAAATCCCTCAAACTCCTGACTCTGTATAATTATCTGCTGACCCGGCGGGATCTTATAATGATAAGGGTTATCGCGTTGGCTACATTTTGACTGTTTCTAACGTTTACGTAACTAGCGACAACCGGCTTAATCCAGATCTTGATTCCAAAACAAATAACTATTCTCAAATCATACACAACCTCGATGACCACGACCAAGAAGATGTTCACAAAGGAGGCTACGAAAGCTCGACAAGCAACGAGTCAATTTATGAATTTCGAGGAGCTCTGATCACGAAAGAATTAGAACCATGAGACACCAAAAGAACTTCAGAAAAGCCAGTTGTTCCAATTCAAGGGGATACACCGGCAGATTCAACACCAAATTCAGAAGAGATAACTGAAGTAAATTTAAGAAGTGGAAAGGTTCTACCCCTGAGAATGGGTCCAAAGGATAAAGGAAAGCAGGTGGTTGCTCAGGAAGAGCCAGCCCCAGCAGAAGAATTGCCCATTCAGGAAGAAACTGAGGAACATGGTAATAAAGTGGACTATAATGTTCTAGCCCATCCTAGGAAGCTACCAGCCAAACTAAGCATATACGACGCTCTGATCCTGTCAAAGGAGATGAGGGAGGCTCTGATCAAGGATTTACTTGATCCAGAGATCTGTTTAGCTCAAATGTCAGGTAATTCCTTTGATGAGGTTTGTTCGTTAAAAGAACAGCAAGGTGTTACCTTCACGGACAATGATCTATTATTGGGAACAGCAGATCACAACCAACCGTTATACATTTCAGTCACTAGTGGAAAGTTTACGCTCTCCAGAGTGTTGGTTGATTTGGGAGCATCAATCAACATAATGAATCTTCGGACGCTAGCATATTTGGAAATCGATGCTCGCGAACTTGAAGCAAACAAAATGCTATTAAGAGGCTTCAATCAAAAAGGAGAAAGAGCTCTTGGATCGATAACACTACTAATGAAGACCGGTAATTTAGCAAAGACAACAACAAAATTCCACATAATTGATTCTGAAACATCGTTCAACGCTCTACTGGGTCGACCGTGGATCCATGAAAACCGGATGGTACCGTCGTCTCTACACCAGTGCATAAAGTATTACGAAGGAGGGGAACAGTGCATCAAAGGTGACTTGCAACCATTCTCCGTACAAGAGATTAGAATTCATGAAGATGCGGCTTACTACTCGCCCCCGAAGAAAACAATCTTTTCCAGAAATACTATACCGAATGAAGCAAAAGAAATTCGACATGACGAAGAGCCTGAAGTTCTAGTTTGACAGTTACTCACCACTCCCTTACGGCGAGATTGTGAAGATTTCTCCAGAACTCGCACCCGAGGTCGAGGCCGGGGACGAGGACGTGGAAGAAATGTTAGAACAGTTGGACATAAGAAACTGGTCATCGATGTTAATTGGGAGAACGCTTCTGAAGAAGGAGAAGAAATCAAGAAAGAAGCAGCGACAATAAGTCAAAAGAAACCCCAGTTCCAGATCTCTCTCGAAGATGAAATGAACGAAGAATACAAATCAATGTACGAGAAGATTAACTATTACGTACATACTATGACCCTGACCCCGATCCATTCTAATAAGATCGAGGGTATGGTGGTCAAGGAAGTACATGGTGGTGGTACTAAACCAATCAAGTTTTACATTGGTGCTTCTTCTTCCAATACTGAAAAAGATGTACAATTTAAAGATGTTACTTCTTCCGAATTAATGGAATTATCTTTTGAGTGGTACTCTCCCTGTGTTCAAAATTTAATTCAACGTGGTGTCTTACCTCGACAATGGACAAAGGGTCAATCACAACATTTTGAAAGATTATGGAATAATGCCGGTCGACCTCCCAATTCAAAACATGGTCTCAGATTCGGCATAGTAGGTTCAGTTAACGATACTGTATTTTGCTTGGTTGTCACTTGCGAATCTAATGAAGACTGCTTAGAAGCTTTAGGAGATCTCGAAGATCTACCAATCGGAGATGCTCCACCAGAATTCGAAGAAGAAATCAAATCTACAATAGACGAGTTAATGGAAGTTAACTTAGGTACTAGCGAAGAGCCTAGGCCAACCTTTGTTAGCTCCTTACTCAATAAAGAAGATTCCGAGGAAATAATCAAGCTACTAATGGAATTCAAGGATTGTTTTGCTTGGAGTTATGACGAAATGCCAAGATTAGCTCCAGAAGTCGCAGTTCACAAGTTAGGAGTAGATCCTACTTCTGTTCTAGTTAGACAAGCTCCCAGAAGATTGCGTCTAGAAATTGAGCAACAAGTAATAGCCGAAGTTAAGAAGCTAATTGATGCTAAATTTGTCTGTGAAGAACAATACCCTACTTGGTTAGCCAATGTGGTACTAGTCAGAAAGAAGAACTGTCAGATCAGAATCTGCGTAGACTTCAGAGATTTAAATAAAACATGTCCAAAAGACGAATTTCCACTACCAATCCCGGAACTAATAATCGACATTGCTTCAACACGAAATATTTTCATTCATGGATGGTTCATCAGGATACAACCAGATAAAGATGGCACCAGAAGACAAAGAAACTCACGACATTCAGACCACCGATCGGAGTGTATTGCTACACAGTAATGCCCTTCGGACTAAAGAACGCAGGAGCAACATACCAAAGAGCAATGACAAAGATTTTTGATGATCACATTCACAACCAAGTTGAGTGCTACATGGATGATGTGGTCATCAAAAGCAAACTGAAGGGAAATCACGTGTATGATTTGAGAATTATTTTCGAGCGACTAAGACAATACAACCTTAAGATGAATTCCTTAAAATGCGCCTTCGGCGTCACCTCCAGGAAATTCTTAGGATTTGTTGTCCGACATCGCCGAATTGAAATTGATCCGAAAAAGATTAAAGCTATCTTAGAAATGCCACCTCCTAAAACCTTGAAACAACTACGATCCTTTAAAGGAAAATTGGCATATCTTCTACGTTTTATATCAAATTTGTCAGGGAGGTGTCAGCCTTTTTCTGCTTTGGTTAAGAAGGATGCCAAGTTTACTTGGGACTCCAAATGCCAACATGCCTTCGATGACATCAAATGATACTTAATGACACCTCCTGTCTTAGCAGCCCCAGTCTCAGGTAGACTGTTGACACTTTATACCACGGCTTTAGACGACTCCCTTGGAGCCCTGCTAGCCCAGGTCAATGATGAGGGAAAAGAAAATGCTCTTTACTACTTAAGTCATTGTCTGATTCTGACGGAAGTAAAATATCCTCCTATTGAGAAGCATTATTTGGCCCTGATCTTTGTCGCTCAGAAGCTCAGGCATTACATACTTTCTCATAAGGTCAACCTTATTTTGAGGGTTAAACCGTTGCAATACTTGATGACCCGACCGATGCTTTCTGGCAGACTTGCCAGGTGGTCAATGATACTATTGCAATATAACATAACTTTCGTTCCTCTTTGTGCCGTAAAAGGACAAGTCCTAGCTGACTTCCTTGCAGCACACCCTTTATCGGCAGATTCCCCTCTCAACGACGGCTTAGCTAACGAGCAGATAATGAGCCTAGAAGACCCTGATGATCGACGTTGGGAACTATATTTCGACCGAGCGTCCTCAACACATAAGAACAAAGAATTGCAAACGATAGTGCCCGATAATGCAGGAATCGAACTAATCTTTATAACACCGGAGCGGGGGATGTTAAGATACTCCTACCACTTAACAGAGTCGTGTACAAACAACGAGACAGAATACGAAGCCCTCATAACAGGACTAGAACTAACCATTCAAATGGAAATAACGGACATCAACATTTACGGAGATTCTCAGTTGATCATTCAACAGGTCACCGGACAATACAAAATTTTAAAGCCAGGACTCAAGCAGTACTTTCA
Organism: Papilionanthe hookeriana x Papilionanthe teres; assembly: GCA_022702705.1. Lineage (NCBI taxonomy): Eukaryota > Viridiplantae > Streptophyta > Magnoliopsida > Asparagales > Orchidaceae > Papilionanthe > Papilionanthe hookeriana x Papilionanthe teres. The sequence goes on along the minus strand of CM040427.1, from coordinate 140,079,970 downwards.
GTATGCCATGAAACTGTTGGAACATATTCTAAATGTAACGATCTACAAGATCCCCATAAAAGAAAATGCTCTTGCGGATGCACTAGCTCGCCTTGTAAAAGAATTTGCCTGCTTACAAGATGAGTCAGTTGAAGTGTCAGTTCAGGGACGATAGGTCCTATTACAGCTCGACATGGATATGGTACAGAAATCAAAAAAAGTAGAGGAATCAGTTGCAGCAATAGCAGAAAACACAGAAGATTGGCGTCAACCGCTAATAGAATACCTGTAAACACGGAAATTACCAGACGATAAGTCATTAGCCCATCAAATCAAGAAAAGAACTCTGTCTTACGCATTATTAAACAATACATTATACAAAAGGTCTTTTGATCAGATGTGGTTAAGATGCCTGAGCGGGTCTGAGGCTCGTGAAATTGTCAAAGAGGTACACTGCGGACTTTGTGGCGCCCATCAGTCGGGTCCGAAAATGAAAATGAAGATTAAAAGATTAGGTTACTACTGGCCCTATGAAAGTTGCCAAAAGTTGTCACCAGTGCCAAGTGCACGGAGTGGTTCTACACCAACCTCCAAATGTGCTACATCCGACAATTGCGTCGTGGATATTTGAGTGTTGGGGCACAGATATAGTGGGTCCGATAGAACCACCATCTTCAAGAGGATATCACTTCATCCTTGCAGCTACAGACTACTTTTCTAAATGGGCAGAACCAGTTCCACTCAGAGAAGTAAAGGCACATCACGTGCTACAGTTTTTCAAAAATCAAGTTGTCTACCGTTTCGGAGTACCGCGCGGGATCATTTCAGATAATGGGTCCGCATTCAGAAGCACAAAAGTCAACAAGTTTGTCAGAAGACATGGAATCGAATGGCGATACTCAACCATCTACTATCCAAGAGCAAACGACTTGGCCGAGGCATTTAATAAAACTTTCGTTCAAATTCTGAAGAAAACTTTGGACGACAATAAGAGAAATTTGCACGAGAAGTTGTTAGAAGCCTTATGGGCCTACAGGACAACTTTTAGGACTCCTACTCAGTCTACGCCTTACGCTTTAGTGTACGGGTCCGAGGCGAGTGTTACCATTGGAAGTCCAGGCTTCCATCACTCGAAATCGCGATCGCAAAACAAGATTACTATAGAAGAAAATGCCGATTACGACCGGAAGAACCGGAAATCTTGGAAGGGAAAAGACTTGCAGCACGACAAAATTTGGAACCGTATCTAAGGCTAAGATGATCCGGGCCCATGATAAGCCGGGTCCGCCCAAGAACTTTCAAAGTTGGTGACTTAGTTCTTGTCCTCAAGAGACCTATTCTTGCACACCGCAAGATAGGAGGTAAATTTGAACCGACTTGGGAAGGGCCATTTGTGGTTGAGACAGTCTACTCAGGAGGCTCCTACCAACTTGTGAATTGCCAAGGAGAATGACAAATGCTTCCAATCAACGGACGATATTTGAAGAAGTACTACGCAACCCGATGTTTCGAAGGAATGAATTCTCATCCCTAGAAACATGGGTGAAGTAACCACTTGTGACTGGGTCTGAACCCAAAAACATAAGGAAATGAATGATAAAAGAAAAATCATTCATAAAAAAAAATATGTGATAAAAATAAAATATGTGAAATCAAAATAATGAAGTTTTACCCTTCCTTTCAAATCAAATCTTGTTCCTGATCTTTCTTCATCTTTTCCTACTTTCCTTAAAAATTAAGATAAGAGAATAAGAATCTTCAGAGATAAATATTTTCTTAATGTTCTTGTTCTTAGTACAGCCCCTGATCCCTTCCTTGTCTTTTCGCAGGGAAATGTCGAACGCATGGTTGGTCCTAAACTTTAGAAATGGCGTGAGTCTCGCACTCGATGAAAAGAGGGTGAAGGATGGGGCAGTGATAGAAATTGATTCTGAATTCACACCAGCCAGCTTACAGTACGAAGAAAATGATTGGGTCCCACTCGACCGAGAAGAGCTTCACGACGAGACGAGTGATGAAGATGGGTGGCCCAAGCCACCAATCCGGCCACAAGAAAAGAAAGACAAACACCGAGGAGAACAAGAAAATTAAGTCTGTAGTTATCACGGCAGAGGGCAGGATCGTCAGCGCCGCGCCCACAGAAATTCAAGGGGTAAGGAGAGCTACTCTCACTGCTACCCAAAGAAGGAATAAGAATCGTCGTATCCGCAAGATGTTGACTAAACTAGCAGCAGATCAACATGAGGAAACAGCCGCTTTTGCCGGCACACACATTTCAAAGATACTGGTTCATCGGGAACCTAAAAAGAGGAAACCAGCTCCAAGAACAACAGAAAAGATAAGGGAAACTCTAAGAAGATTAGAGGCAGAGAGACTACCACGACGCCAGACAGAGCCACCAGTGGTAAGAAACCTTGTTGCAGAAGCAACCCCGGAGGATGTCCCGACAGAGACAATCCCTGAGGAGCCAAGGTATGTAGGAGAACGTGACGGGATTGAGCCATACATCCCGCAATACGTTACTAGGCCTCGTCAGTTGCAGATCATCCTAGAATATGAACTAGAAAGAATGCAAAATGTTGAGAAGAAGACTTTTGAATACATTAAAAGGATTAAAGGCAAGAGAATCAACATTTTAGAGGGCCTCGAGTTACACACAGATGTATTCTCAGAGTATGAGCAGTAGCAGATTGTGCATTGCATCTTAGAACTTCAGAAGATGGGTCGAGCAGGCCGTCTGAGGGAAAAGACTTATTCAGAACCCCGGAGATGGATGCAGAAAAGAAGAGTCACAATACAATGCGGATGTTGCTATAACTTCGCTGATGACAGAAAAGGAAATCCACCTGGGATACTCCGTCGCAGTGAGGTGGATCCAATGTCGAGGATAATTAAAAGAATGGTGAAAAGAATGGTAACGTGGAGGGTACGCGCCATGATCGCATACCCAACAGTTGCATCATCAACATTTATCAGAAGTGCGACTGCATACCTCCACACATAGACCACCATGACTTTGTCAGACCTTTTTGCATAGTTTCGTTCATCAACCAATGCAATATCATGTTCGGATCTGACCTCCAGATAGCAGGCCCAGGTAAGTTCCGAGGCCCAGTGGAGATACCACTTCCGGTAAGTTCCGTCGTGATATTAAAAGGAAATGGAGCAGACATCGCAAAACATTGTATACCGGGAGTGCCAGTGGAGCGGATCTCTGTCACTTTTAGAAGGATGGACGACAGAAAGGCGTCTTACCACTTCCAGCCAGATCCATAATTGGAGAATCTCTGGCCCTACGAGCTGTGAGTTACACAGGAAATAGAAGACCTCCAATGCAAATCAATGCGGCATTCCTACCAAGGGTGACTTGGAAGGTGATGTTATTACCCATATTTCTTACTATTCAGACATGGATTTTTTACAGACTCTTTTGGATGGATCAACAAGAAACTTACACAGTCTATTTTGGATTTACATGGATTGTATGAGACATTAAATTTCTGAGGAAAATGTCATCGTGACTAGATCAAGTTGTATGATGTACATTCAGCAAGTTGGAATGAAAATGACTACGTCATATTTTGCCTTCACCTCTTTTTGTGCAAATTGACTGGGAAACACTAATAGAGTTAAATGAACTTTGAACGAAGAACAGAAGAGAAAAGAAAATAAATGAGAACTTTTCCTAAAAATCTAAATAGTAAAATGAACTTTAAATTCACATGAACACTAAATAAACAACAAATAAAAAAATGAGATCGTTAAAGGACAAACAAAACGAATCTAAATCTCAAATTGAATTCCAGTCTAAATCCGTCTTTTCAAATCCTCCAATGCTTCGTCAAATCAAGGTATACTTCATACCTCCTTTGAAACCCTCTCTCGTGATGATTTCAGAACCACGAAAAATTTTCAATTTGATTCGGATGGCATGGATTCATACCCCTCGCTAAATAATCAAACTTTGATTGATTCTTATGGGATGTGGAACACTTTCATATCTCATTTCAATCTCCCACTAAATCCAAATCTCCACAGTACATTTCAATTCAAAATTTTCGAGACTGGTACCTACATTCCAGTTCCCATTTCGAGATCGATGCCTACATTTCGATTCTCATTCGAATTGATACCTACATTTCAATTCAAAATTTTCGAGACTGGTACCTACATTCCAGTTGTCATTTCAAGATCGATACCAACATTTCGATTCTCATTCTAATTGATACCTACATTTCAATTCAAAATTTCCGAGACTGGTACATACATTCCAGTTCTCATTTCGAGATCGATACCTACATTTTGATTCTCATTTGAATTGATACCTACATTTCAATTCAAAATTTTCGAGACTGGTACCTACATTCCAGTTCTCATTTCCAGGTTGATACCTACATTTCGATTCTCATCTGAATTGATACCTACATTTCAATTCAAAATTTCTGAGATTGGTACCTACATTCCAGTTCTCATTTCGAGATCGATACCTACATTTCGATTCTCATTCGAATTTATACCTACATTTCAATTCAAAATTTCCAAGACTGGTACCTACATTCCAGTTCTCATTTCGAGATCAATACCTACATTTCGATTCTCATTCAAATTGATACCTGCATTTCAATTCAAAATTTCCGAGACTCGTACCTACATTCCAGTTCTCATTTTGAGATCGATACCTACATTTTGATTCTCATCTGAATTGATACCTACATTTTAATTCAAAATTTCCTAGACTGGTACCTACATTCCTGTTTTCATTTCGAGATCGATACCTACATTTTGATTCTCATTCGAATTGGTACCTATTTTTTAATTCAAAATTTCCGAGACTGGTAGCTATATTCCAGTTCTCATTTCGAGATCGATACCAACAATTCGATTCTCATTCGAATCGATACCTACATTTTAATTCAAAATTTCCGAGACTGCTACCTACATTCCCGTTCTCATTTCGAGATCGATACCTACATTTCGATTCTCATTCGAATTGATACCTACATTTCAATTCAAAATTTCTGAGACTGGTACCTACATTCCAGTTCTGATTTCAAGATCGATACCTACATTTCGATTCTCATCTTAATTGATACCTACATTTCAATTCAAAATTTCCGAGACTGGTACCTACATTCCAATTCTCATTTCGAGATCGATACCTACATTTCGATTCTCATTCGAATTGATACCTACATTTCAATTCAGAATTTCCGAGACTGGTACCTACATTCCAGTCCTCTTTCTAGATCAGTACCTAAATTATGATTCTCATCCTTTTCAATCGACAGTTGAACTCGGATGCTTACTCCGAGGCAGCTACATAAAATTCAATTTTCTTCGCAATTTCGAAGTTGAAATCTAGGTTTCAATTCTCATTTCAAATCCAAATTTCCTAAATTAATTTTAAATCGAACTTTAATCTAAATTAAAACTCAAAATCTAAACTTACACATCAAAACTTGAATATGAAATGAAACAAAATCTAAATCGAAATTCTCCAAATCTTGTGATTAGGAATTCACCTCCTTTTTTTTCCTTTCCCGCCGAGAGTTCAAGAACCTCCAGTTTTGGAAATATACTTGATACTCCCCCAGCATAAATTTTTCTACTCTGTCCTAAGTTTGTCACTTGGACATCTGTGTTGGTTTTGTTGATCTCTTCAGTCAACACCAATATGCGCTGTGTGCTTGGTTAGCACACCACACCTATTGGGGGTCCATTTGTTGACCTCATTTTTGATGAGGTCTTCTCTTCTCTCTTTAGTACTTAGGATCTAGCCTTAGGATTTTCCTTTGTCTATCTTAGAGGACTAGAGATGGAACCTACCCCTTTAGAAACTCAACCACTTCTTGACTCCTTGCAAAGCCCACAAGCTTGATTGTAAACCCTTAATCACCTAGAGGGTTGAGATCAAATGTGGAGGTTTAAAGAATGAGTTCCCTATAGGACTCTTTGGCCTTAGGATCACCCTGGTGAGGGCTGACCTGCACATACATTACACTTTCACGCACATTCCAAATCCTAAAACTATTCATGCCTAGCTTGACTTCCTGACTCATGTGGATAATTCATATGGATGGTCTTTAACCCGTAAGCCCCTGCTAAGAGGGTTAGGAACAACATGATGAATGCCTCAAACGAGTCCTCTCATGGCTCCTATGGGCTTAATATGGCTTCATGGCTACATGGATCAACCAAAATGATTCTATTTCACTCACACTGGCTCAATTTTCATTTTTCCAAAATTTTAATTTTTGACCCCCAGGGCCCCGGACCCACCAAACTTACTAAAAGCCCTTGAAACTACTCAAAACTACCAAAATTTTCAAATAACACAAAATTTTTCCAAAATTAACCTTGAACATTTCCCCACCAATCAAATTGATCATTTACAACCAAAAATACCGAAATTTCCAAAAATACCCCCAATATCCTCCAAATTACCAAGATGCCCCTCTTGAGCCAAAAATCTAAAAATTCCGAAAATTCCCAGAAAATTTCAAAAAATCCCAAATATTCCCAATTTCATTTTGTTTAACTACACCATGGGCCAATTTTGCCAATTTACCCCACTTTTACCAAAACCCCCAATTTAGCCCATTTTAAACCCATATGAACCCAATGTCAAACCAAATCACTCCAATTGACCTCAATTTTGGTCCAATTCAATTCCAAAATTTAATTCAATATCCCCAATATCAATCTAGACCAAATCCAAGCCCAATTTGATTGACATTTGAATCCAATTTCATTTTTAAGCTTAAAGCCCAATTTTGGCCCATGACCCAAACTTAGCCCAAACCAACCCAATTCAACCCCAATTGACCCCAAACCTTTTATAAACCTTCCCTAACACCTCCATAAACAAAACACTAACATAGTTGCCCAAAATTTGGACCCAAACCTTACTCAAATTCAACCCAAACCCAAAATCTCTTAAATTTACCTAAACCCAAACCTAACCCAAATGGGCCCAAGTCCCAAAATTGAGCCCCAACCAAAGGTGAAAACTCTTCATAATATTCCCCTAAACATTTCTCAACATTAATTTTACATCAAATCCAAATTAGCCCAACCTTAGCCCAAGTTAGCCCAAATTGACCCACTTTGGCCCCTTTACCAAAGAAACGCAAATTCAACCCAATTCAATTCCAAATCACACCAAATTGATTTCAAATCACTCATGACACATCCCTAAACTAAACTCAATAATTTCTTGGCCTAATATTTTACAAAACTCCCATCTGCAAATTTGTTTTGAAAACCTAAAAGCCCACCCATTTAAATCATTTAAAAGCCCATTCCTAACCAATTCCAAAAGCCCAAAAATTCATCCAAAGCTCATATGACACTCTTCTTCATTATGACTTCACTTAAAACCATACCTAAAGTTCCAATCAAATATAAATTTATTCTAAATCAAGCTTCATGTTAACCTCTCATACATTTATCAAAAAGGACAAAATCCATTTTCATACAAGTAAGCCAAGCTATGTGCAAGCCATAGGCAAGCCATGAAGCCATGCATGAGCCACATGGAAGCCATGAAAGCCCCTTTACATGTCACCATGCTATCTTGGGCAAAAGGAGGAGGTCCTTTCCATATTCCCTTAGAGTGATTAACCACTCCCATGTCTCACATAATTCATTCTTAAGCCTAATTGTACTTGGATGGTGACTTCTCCCCACTAATTAAGCTGAACCAAATGACTTTATCTTTAGCCCAAATTAGCCTTGGGGAGATGCACCTAGCCCAATCCATGCATTTGACCAAACTTAGCCAAAATACACTCTTGCCCCATTCAACTTAAATTAAGCCATTTACACATGTTAAACCCCAATTGACTTCACCAAATTCAACCCCTGATCTCCCTGACCTTGAGGGTGATCCATGCCTGGCCGGCCAGCCACCACAGCCGCCGGAAAACACCATGGTTGAGACCTTGGAAGGAGCCAAATATTGAAATTCTCCCTTGCTGAGCTGTCCCATGCCCAGTGGCCATTGGAGCTATTCTTCCCTTGCCCAGAGCAGCTGATCTCAGCCATTAACTCCCCCTGGGAGGCCCTCCAGCCAGCTCTATTTAAGCACCACCCCCTCTCGGCCATGAGGGGAGTTACACAAAAAACATACAGAAACTCTGCCAAAATTATTCCAGATCATCCTCCACACTTAGAGCAATTGATCCCCAGTGACAATTTGCCCTAATCCCCACCAACAGAGCCCAATTTCTCAGCCAAAATTTCACCCAAAACTAGGACATCTCCCAATTCTCCACATAAATCAAATTAAACTCACCCACACCTGCACAAGACCAAGAGAAGGAGTTCCCCAGTGAAAGCCCCCTCTCCAGGCCACTCATCTGCTCTAGCCTCCAAAGGTTGTGATAGGGTCTGGTGGAAATCAAGTCTAGGCAATTCCCGGGCAGAGACTTCATCTAGAGCTTACTTGGACTCAATCGAAGGTGGCACAACTCTCAGATTGAAGCCACACTTCTCTGAGCAAAGGTATGAGCTCTCTCTTCTTCCCGAGCTTCCATGAATTCTCCATTTCTATTGCCTTAATTTCATGCCACATAAATCATATGGATGTGTTCGTCTCTTCAATACGAATCCATAGAGCATAAGAACGTAGAAATCCATTAAGTATCGAGGGAGATATTAAGCTTGGGAGATGGACGGTTCTCAGGCTAGGAGACTTGGGGACGATGAACGGATGCCGTCCATTTGATACATGCGCGGGTGGATGGTCCAGATTGAGTCGTATGAGGAGACGGGACGATACAGCGGGCCGCGTGGCATCCCAGTCAGATGGCGGCGCCGAACCAGAAGACGCCGCATGGCCGTTCGGGGAGGCTAAGGTTGACGCGGCGCCGCGTGGATAAGTAGATAAATAGGGAATTTTCTTATTTATTAAATACCCGGAACTTCAAAAATGCATAACTTTGTGTAGAAAAATACTAAAAATAAAATAAAAATACTCTCTTGCTCAGTGAACAGAGGAAAATAATGTGGAAAAGAAATCAAGTCATTTCATCAAGTGTTTTATTTTTAATGATTTATTTACTCTCTGTAGTATTTTAATTCTCCATTTGCATAGTACAATTCACCATGGCACGAGACCATAGGGCTTTTGAAGCCTCCGATCTAGGGAACATTCCCCGAATTTTCCAAGGTCAGAGGCCATCCCTATGAGAAGTTATTCATTTTTCAATTGCATGTCACTGTTTTGAGTATTTTAATTCCAATAATTAGCATGTTGAGAAATAAATTCTAGGAAAATTTGATGATGTTTCTTATGACCAGTGGAACCTAGAAAAAATAGGTCTTGAGTTAATTCACTTGGAACAACCCTAATTGGCCTAAAGACCCAAAATTAAACTTTGTTTAATTAGGGTTAAATACACATTAAATTGACTTAAAAATAATTCTCTATTGATCTTTAGGATCAGAGGAACATCACATAAAAATTTGAGGTCAATTGGAAATTTTTAACCCCACTAAATGGATTAATTAAGTCATATAACCAAAATTAAACTTTAAAAATTCATAACTCTAAAAATACTTTTCAAAAATTCACAAAAAAAGTTTTGGAGCTTCTCTGATAACAGGGGAGTTTAGGAAAATTAAAATTGGAATTTTCTAAAAAAGTTGATTTTTACCATTATTTTAATATTTTAATAATTAAAAAATAATAAAAATCATAAAAAATATTAAAAATCACCAAAATGACACATTTTGAATTCTAATCACCTAGGAACGAACAAAATATTTTTCCTAAGTCTCGAGGATAAGATATTGAATTTTCAAGGCTTAAAACAATTTTTGAATTAAAAAATGATTTTCTTTAACATTTCCACTAAAATAATTCTAATAAATCAAAGAAAAATTAGAAAAATATAAAATTTGTTTCTCTAATTTCTGTGAGATCAGAGAGATTATTAAAAAATATAAAATCCATTTTTCAACTTTCATTTTTTTTTTAAATTAATTAATACTCCAACACTCAAAATAATTCTAATAAATAAAATATAATTCAAAAAATCACCAAAAATTGGTCCAAGTTGTCCTCTGGTTATTAGGGACATCTCATAATTTTCGTAAGGATAGAAACATTTCCTTAGTCATGTTATTGATTTTTTCTTGAAAACCCCTATTTTCCATTAGAAATAATTATATAAATAAATTAAATACAGAAAAATCAGATTTTCTCCTCCAATGTCTTAATTGACATGTGAGTGAGGTCACATAAAAATTTCAAGTTCATTTGAGCTTAATTTAGTGAGTTATAGAATTATTAAGCTTGAAGGCCAAAAGGGTAATTAAGATTTCAACCCTTAATTAAAATTTTAGGATTAATAAAAAAGGGGAGGGTAAAATATTTGATTTTAAACTGATTTTGGATGATTGAAACTCAAATGATTGAGGGTAGAAATCTACTAACCATTTCAAGTATAATTAAAATAAAACTTTAATTAATTAATTAATTGAAATTTTGGAAGAATAATAGAAATTGGAATTATTAAAGTAGGGATATTATTAAGAGGATATTTATTCTTTAATTTAAAAATCCCTAAATAAATCATTTCAATAATACTTAATTCTTAATTAAAAAATTAAAAGAATAATCTCAATTAATAATTAAAACTAAAATTAAATTAAATTAAATTAAAATTAAATTAAATTAAAATTAAAACTAAATTAAATTAAATTAAGATTAAAAATAAATTGAAATTAAATTAAATTAAAATTAAATTAAAACTAAACTAAATTAAATTAAATTAAGTAAATTAAATTAAAAATTAAATTAAAGTTAAAATCAAACTAAATTAAAATTAAAATTAAATTAAATTGAATTGAATTAAATTAAATTAAATTAAATTAAACCAAATTAAATTAAAATCAAAATCAAATCAAATTAAGTTAAAATTAAAATAAATTAAGTTAAAATTAAGTTGAATTAAATTAAATCAAAAATCATTTAATAACAAACCTAAATGAAATCGTTAAGAATCAAATCTAAAATATCTTGAACACTATTCCAAACTTAAACTAATTTCTGTAATTAAATCAAAATTGAAATTAAATCATTAAGTTTAAATCATTAAAATACTTAATAAGTTGATTTGCCTTTTTAAAGCTCTTATTATTATAACTCTTAAATGAAGTATCAAGTGAAGTGTTACTTCACTTATAGGACATTCAAATGTCCTAGTTCACTGAACAAGGGAACAAAACTTAAACCCCTGGATGATTAATTCACCTGTATGATTAAATTTACTTGAACTCAAAACAATCCCAGAAATATTGAAAAGATGTTTAGGATTCGTCCAAAACACTTTCTCAATATGATGGGATGTTTTAGAAGAATAATTGAATTTAATTATTCTTTGATGAAGAAAATCATCCTTAAACCAAACTAAGAACCTAGACGTCATAGGAGATGACTAGTTATCGGATTAGGAATTTGGTAGACAACCAAAACCCTTCCCTTAGCTTTACCTAGGTATCTGTTGAAATATTTAAATGTCTTAACATGTGTTTTAAGTGCAGCTTGGGATGACGGGAAGACCTTCCAGGTATGTTTTTATTTTATTGCAATTTACTTTATTGCAATGTACTTTACTTTTCTTGCATGTTAAATAAAACTGTTGCATGAAAACCAAAACCTTTAGGATAGTCCCTAAATTGAAACCAAAACTAAATTAAAAGTCATTGCAAGATAAAATTCGCTGCCACAACATTCAAAATATAAAATAACTCAAAATTTAATAACAAACAGAACAACAAAACTACAATCGTAACTAAATTAAAACGTCTCGTTGAATGATCGGGAATACCTCGGATGATGTAACCTACGTGTTGCTAACGGGATTTCCCACAGTCTAAATGAAAGAGTGGAACTCATCCAGTTGAGGTTAGCAAATTCATTTGGACTAAGTGAATTCGATGAAAATAATGGTGCCAGGATGACAGATCCGTGGGATCTTAATCGGTTATGTTTAACCAACTTTAAGATTTGTTTTAATTAAAGTATTAAAAACACTTGGATTTTAAGATTTTATCTAAACCAAAACACTTCTTTCATCTCCTGGTTTATGACTTCTAAAACTAAACCTCTGCAACAACAAGGAGCTTGGAGCATGGTGGGCAGCACAGCCATCTTCGTCAGCTAAACAACTCTACATCAGCTAAACATTCCTAGAATTAAACAACCAAGCCATAGGACTTTGAGGTAGTTTGCCTAGTGCAACATAAATCCTCAACTTTTTGTTAGGCATTTGCATAATCATATTATGCAAATTAAGCCCTAACCGGTCTTAGGACACCGAGGTATTCGTTCGGTACGACATAAACCCTCACATCTTCAAGGCGTTTGTATGATCATGTCATACGAATATAAGTCCTAAATAATTAAAATTGGCAGGATCAAAATACTAAATAATTCTTCCTAAATTAAATCCAAACAATAGGATAGTCGGGATGTTGCCAATATTCCTCTTGGATCCTCAACTTCCCCTACTCCTCTTCCTTTGGACTCCTGAAATTAACTGTTCCAAATTTGATTTATTCCCAATTGAAATTTCCAAAATCCAATCCTTTAAAAACCTTAAACTTCGAAATTCTTGAGAGCAAAACCACTGATCATTATTGAGAGTTTTCTTAAATGATTCCTGTCATCTAAGATGTAATTAACTGTAGGGGCTTACCCTTAGAGGGAATTTTAAGAACCCAGGTAATATAAACCCTGCTTAATTCATTTATATTAAGCGGTGGAACTTGTCGGCTTATAAAAATTGGTTCGCAGACCAAACGGATGTCACAAATCTCCTAGTTTATTTAATCGAGCCCCATCGTCAAGCAGTGTGTCTATTCTTCGGGATAGATACACGGTTTGTGAGGCGGTGCTCGTTTATATAAACTATTTGGGATGTGAGATCGATTTGATTTTTCATATCTTAAAATTTTAAAACTTAAAATTATTTTTAAAAATCAAATACTACTTTTCAAATTATATATTTAAATTAAATTTAATATTCGCTGACAATTTCTGTTAGGCGACCCCCTTTTCAAAATACAACACATAACCTAAAAATATGCCGACAAATGCCTTATCAAAAATTGACTTCAATGGAATCAACCTAAAGGGATAAAACTCAATTTATTTCTAAACTTATATATATAGATTAGTATTTTACTAAATAGTGTTTTCTTGAACTTCCTATCATCTAAATATCCGAAGTAAATTACTCTTTTTAATATAGTCTTTCCTGAAATAAATAACGAAGCTAGAAATCTTAGATCCGATAACTAAATAATCTTATATCTATAAAGTTAATTTAATTACTTAAAAACATTTCTATTTAACTTTACTATAGTATTATTTAAATTTAATTCATAGTATATCTGAATTGAAAAATTCTATTAGAGAAATCATTCTTTTTTATTTAGTACTAAAATTACTTGAGGACAAGCAATAATTAAGTTTGTGGGATTTTCATCACAGGAAAATATATTAAGAAATTCATACTCATTTTTTATGAAATTGCACTTTAAAGAAAGGTATTCTCTTTATTTTATTGCAGGAATGAAGATTTATAAGTGATGAAAGCAAAAAGCATGCAAAGGAGCGAATTTGATCAAAAAAGGAAGAAATTCATGCAAAATGAACTAAGTCGCCGACGGCGAAATCATGAGGAGAATTTTTGAAGGATTTGCAACTACCTCGCCGACAGCGAGCCCGAGCCCGCCGACGGCGAGATCGCGCGTTTGGAGACCTTCTAGAAGCCCACCGACGATAAGGTCGTTTCTCGCCGACGGCGAGACTGTTCAAAATGCTAGATACGTTGAACTTGGACACTTTTTGAAGAGATTTTTAAGCACCCCTTGGACCTTTGCCTACCTTTATAAATAGAGGACGAATTTTAGTATGTTGTGTGTCATTTGTGTGTCTCTTGAGTGTTAATTTGTGTCTATTTTAGAGAGTCTTATTGTCTATTTTAAGAGTTTAAGAGTGTAATTAGTGAGTTTAGAAGTGTGCTGTACTAAAAGGAAAAGTCAAAGGAACTTCAAGGAGTCTGCTTGGGGAGGAAATCGAGATAAGTATCTTTGTTTATTGTTGTTAACTTTAAATGAAATTCATGCTTTATTTAATTTCCATGCATTCTGAGTAGTTTTCTTAGTCTTTCTCCTTGTTTATGAAGTTATGTGAATTGATGAAATTAAATAGAAGTGCCTAATATATTAAAATAAATTGTGATAATTTTTACTTAAAACTTAATTTACTTTTCAATCTGGCCCATTGATTTGTTAAAATATGTTGAATTATCAACTATAGTAAAGATTACATCCAATATTCAGGGAAGTCAAAAGCCTTGGAAGGAAGGTGCAAATAAATGGGGAAATATTATTTATTGGACGTAGAATTGGACATTTTAGTGTGACAGACTAAAATATTCAATTTGGTCCTATTATTCAAGAGCTGAAGTGTAGATGTTAGCCCTCAGGTGAGGGGAACGTGGGAGCTCTGAAGTGGCAGCCAGTATCCTCCCAGCCTAGCCGCAGATTTAGTAATCAAACATAGGACTAGTCAATGTTCTTTGCACCTGGACCAAAGGGTAAAGAATAGGAATGCTCCTATTTGTCACAATACAAAAATCTATTTAAATTCATCATTCACTTAATTTTCTAAAAACAAGGAGAAAGATACTTTTTCTGAAATCTTTAATTCAACTTTATTTAAAGCATTAGTTTACTTTAGTTTGCTTTAGTTACGTATTCTAAATTTCCGTATACTATATTAGTAAGTAAATACTTTTTAAATTTAGCTGTTACAAATCTTTTAAAAACTTCCCTGTAGGATCGATAACCAGGACTCCACTAGAGCCCTGTATTACTTGATACGATACGTATACTTGCGTAGAATCCACATTATAAATTCCATCATAAAATTAAATATATATTAAGCGCATCAAGTTTTTGGTGCCGTTGCTATTTACATAATTTGCAAACATAAAAAAGGTGGGTCAATAATTGAAAGTGTAAAAATTTAAATCAAATCTAAAATAATTTGAACACTATTCCAAAATTAAAATTATTAATTAAAACCTCATAATTAAATTAAAACACTTTAAACCATTAACTCAAACTTTTAATTAATTATGATTAAGATTCTCGATAAACCAACATGCCCTTAAAGGCTTTAATTATTATAACTCTTAAATTGAGTATTAAGTGAGATGTCACTTCATTCATCAGGTAATCAAATACCTAAGTTCACTGAGTAAGAAACAAGGTTTGACTAAACTCCTGGATGATTAATTCACCTGTGCAACTAAATTTACATGGACTCAAAACAATCCCAGAAATACTGAAAAGATGTTTAGGACTCGTCCTAAGCACTTCCTCAATATGACGGGATGTTTTAGAAGAACAATTAAATCTAATTGTTCTTTGATGAAGAAAATCATCCTTAAAATCAAACCAAGAACCTAGACATCATAGGAGATGACTAGTTATAGGATTAGGAATTTGGTAGACAACCAAAACCCTTCCCTTAGCTTTACCTAGGTATCTGTTGAAATATTTAAATTCCTTAACATGTTTTTTAAGTGCAGCTTGGGATGACGGGAAGACCCTCTAGGTACGCTTTTATTTTATTGCAATCTACTTTATTGCAATTTACTTATATGCACTGTACTTTACTTTTCCTGCATGATAAATAAAACTGTTGCATGAAAACCAAAACCTTTAGGGTAGTCCCTGAACTGAAACTAAAACTAAATTAAAAGTCATTGCAAGATAAAATTCACCGCCGCAACATTCCAAAATATAAAACAACTCAAAATTTAATCACAAACAGAACAACAAAACTACAACTACAACTAAACTAAAAACGTCTCGTTGGATGATCGAGAATACCTCTGATGATGTAACCCACGTGTTGCTAACAGGATTTCCCACGGTCTAAATGAAAGTGTGGAACTCATTCAGTTGAGTTTAGAAAATTCATCTGGACTAAGTGAATCCGATGAAAATAATGGTACCGGGATGACGAAACCGTGGGATCTTAATCGGTTCTGTTTAATCAACTTTAAGATTTGTTTTAATTAAAATATTAAAAACACTTGGATTTTAAGATTTTCTCTTAAACAAAACAATTCTCTCATCTCCAGATTTATGACTTCTAAAACTAAACCTCTGTAATAACAAGGAGCGTGGATCATGGTGGGCAGCTCGGCCATCGTCATCAGTAAAACCTGGATCCTGTCGGCATATTTTTAATTTGTGTTTTATTTTGAAGAGGGGTCGCCTAACAGAAATCTGTCGGCGAATTTTTAATTTAATTAAAATAATTAATTTGAAAAGTAGTATTTGATTTTGAAAATAATTTTTAAATTTGAGAGTTTTAAAATATGAGATTAAACCGACCTCACATCCCAAATAGTTTATATAAACGAGCACCGCACCACAAACCGTGTATCTATCCCTAAGGATAGTACACATCGTCGATGGTGGGGCTCGATTAAATAAACTAGAAGATTAAGTGACATCCGTTTGGTCCGCGAACCAATTTTATAAGCCGACAAGTTTCCCCGCTTAATATGAAAACATTAAACAGGGTTTATATTACACTGGGTTCTTTAAAATTCCCTATAAGGGCAAGCCCCTATAGCTTAATTACATCTTAAGTGACGGAATCACCTAAGAAAACTCTCGATAATAATCAATGATTCTGCTCTCAAGAATTTCAAAGTTTAAGGTTTTCAAAGATTGAATTTTGGAGTTTCAATATGGAATGGATCAAATTTTTGGAACATTTTGTTTTGTGAATCCAAAGGAAGAAAGGTAGGAGAAATCACTGATTCGAAGTGAACTTCGATAATTTCCCGACTATCCTATCGTTCGGCTTCGAATTTAGGAAAGTCCTAATATTTATTTGATATTTCAATCTCACCAATTTCAGTTAATTGTGGCTTATATTTGTATGATAAAATCAAACAAATAACTTAGAAGATGTGAGGGTTTATTGTCGTATCGGACGACTACCTCGGAATCCTAAGACCTAGGTAGGGCTTAATTTGCAATGCAAATGCCTAACGAAGAGTCGAGGATTTATGTCGCACTAGTGCAAGCTACCTCGAAGTCCTATGGCTTGGTTGTTTTAATTCTAGGAAAGTTTTGTTGAAGTAGACTCGAGTTTTGCTGATGACGATGGTCGTGCCGCCCACCATGCTCCGAGCTCCTTGTTGTTGCAGAGGTTTAATTTTAGAAGTCATAAATCGGAGATGAGAGAAGTGTTTTGGTCTAGAGAAGTCTTAATTTTCCAAGTGTTTTGTATTTTGATTAAAACAAATCTTAAAGTTGATTATAACGACACCTGTTAAGATCCCACTGCTCCATCCTTCCGGCATCATTATTTTTATCGGATTCACTTAGTCCGTATGAATTTGCTAAACTCAACCGAATGAGTTCCACACTTTCATTTAGACCGCTGGAAATCCCGTTAGAAACACGTAGGTTACATCATCCGAGGTATTCCCGATCATCCAACGAGACGTTTTAATTTAGTTGTAATTGTAGTTTTGTGTTCCGTTTCGTGATTAAATTTCGAGTTGTTTTATATTTTGAAATGTCGTGGCGGTGAATTTTATCTTGCAATGACTTTTAACTTAATTTTGGTTTCAGTTTTAGGGTCTATCCTAAAGGTGTGGGTTTTCATGCAACAGTTGTTTTATCATGCGAGAAAAATAAACGCAGTTGCAATAAAGTAAATTGCAAGAAAGTAAATTGCAAGAAAGTAAATCGCAATAAAATAAAAGCGTACTCTGAGGGTCTTCCCGTCATCCCAAGCCGCACTTAAAACACAATTAGAATATTTAAGCAAGTTCCTAGGTAAAGCTAAGGGAAAGGTTATGGTTTTCTACCAAATTCCTAATCCTATAACTGAGTCATTTCCTATGACGTCTAGGTTCTTTGGGTTTTGGTTTAAGGACGATTTTCTTCATCAAAGAATAATCAAATTCAATCGTTCTTATAAATATCCTATCATATCGAGGAAGTGCTTAAGAAGAATCTTAAACATCTTTTCAATATTTCTAGGATTGTTTTAAGTCCAAATGAATTTAATTATATAAATGAATCGATCATCCGAGGTTTTCAAGTCTTGTTAACTTGCTCAGCTGAACTAGTGACATTCGAATATCCTATGAGTGAGATAACACTTCATTTAATGTTCTATTTAGGAGTTATATTAATCAAAGCTTTCAAGGGTAAATTAGTATTCAAATGATTTGATTTGAGTTAAAGGGTTTAAATTTGGAATAATGTTCAAGTTGCTTTATATTTAGTTTAATTTAATTTAATTTGATTTGATGTTTAATTAATTTGATTTAATTTAATTTAATTTAATTATTTAATTTAATTTAATTTAATTTAATTTAATTTAATTATTTAATTTAATTTAATTTTTTAATTTAATTTAATTTAATTATTTAATTTAATTTAATTTAATTATTTAATTTAATTTAATTTAATTGTTTAATTTAATTTAATTTAATTTTAATTAATTTAATTTAATTGTTTAATTTAATTTAATTTAATTATTAAATTTAATTTAATCTTAATTTAATTTATCTTTAATTTACTTTATTTTTAATTTTAATTGAAATTTCAAAAGATTTTAATAATTTAATTAAGTCTTTTAATATTTTAAATTTGAGTTATCATTTTAATTAAAAATTGAGTATTAGTTGATATAATTAATTTAGGGATTTTTAAATTAAAGAATAAATCTCTTCCTAATAAAGATCCCTTATTTTAATAATTCCAATTTTATTATTCTTCCAAATTTAATCTATTATTTAATTAAAGTTTAATCATTTTAAAATTATTTAATGGGTTTCTACCCTTTAATTATTTAAATTTCAATCATCCAAATCAGATTAGGATCAAATATTTTACTTGTTGATTTTTTATTAAACCTAAAGTTTTAATTAAGGATTAAAGATTTTAATTACCATTTTACCCTTTAAGCTTAATAATTTCATAACTCACTAAATTGAACTCAAATGAACTTGAAGTTTTTATGTGACTTCACTCATATGTCAATAAAGACATGAGAGGAGAAAATGTGATTTTTCTGTATTTAATTTATTTATATAATTATTTTTGGTGGAAAATAGAGATTTTCAAGGAAAATTTGATAACATGACCAAGGGAAAGTTTCTATCCTTAAGAAAATTAGGGGACATTCCTAATGACCAGAGAAGCACTTGGACCAATTTTGGTGATTTTTTGAATTATATTATTTTTATTATAATTATTTTGAGTTTTGGAGTGTTAATTAATTTAAAAATAAAATAAATGTTGAAAAATGGATTTTATATTTTTCAAAAATCTCTCTGATATCAAGGAAACCAGAGAATCAAATTTTGCAATTTTCTGATTTTTCTATGATTTAAAATAATTATTTTAGTGAAAATGCTAGAAAATACATTTTTTTTTAATTTTAAAATTACCCTAGGGCTTTAAAATTTAATATCTCACTAAATAGACTTAGGAAAAATGTGGGATTTGTTCCTAAGTGATTAAAATTCAAAATGTGACATTTTGGTGAATTTTATTATTTTTGTGATTTTTATTATTTTTTAATTATTAAAAATATTAAAATATTATTAAAAATCAACTTTTTAGAAAATTGAAATTTTAATTTTCTTAGGTTCCCCTGATATCAGAGAGGCTCCAAAACCAATTTGGTGAATTTTTAAAAAGTATTTTAAAAGTTATGAATTTTTAAAGTTTAAAATGGCTAAGCGGCTTAATCAACCCAATTAGTGGGCTAACCAAGTCCAATCGACCTCAAATTTTTATGGTGGATTCCTCTGATCCTAAAGGTCAGTGGAGAATTGATTTCAAGTCAATTTGATACCTGGTTAACTCTAATTAATTAAAGACCTATTTTGGGTGTTTAAGCCAATTAGGGTTAATCTCGAGTGAATTAACTCAAGTCCTATTTTTCCTAGTGGTTCTCCGGTCATAAGGAACATCACCAAATATTTCTAGAATTTATTTCACAACATGCTAATTTTTGGAATTAAAATACTCAAAACAAGCAACATGCATTTGAAAAATAAATAACTTTTCACAGAGATGACCTCTCGACCTTGGAAAATTCGTGGAATGTTCCCAAGTTCAGAGGCTTCAAAAGCCCTATGGTCTCATGCCATGGTGAATTGTATACATGCATGGAGAATTAAATGTATGCAGAGAGTAAATAAATCATAAAAAATAAAATACTTAATTAAATTAAATGATTTCTTTTCCACATTATTCTCCTCTCGTTCACCGAGCAAGAGGGTATTTTTATTTTATTTTTGTGATTTTTCTACACAAAGATATGGATTTTTGAAGTTTAGGGAATTAAATAAATAAGAAAATACCCTAATTTTCTATTTATCCACGCGGCGCCGCGACAACCACGGCAGCCTCCGAACGCACACGCGTCGCGCTCCCATTCGACGCCGCCACCCGAGTCGGCAGCCGGGCCCCGCGGTTCTCGTACCGTCTCCCGGTCCGACGCAATCCCGCCGTCCGTGCGCGCGTGTATCGAATGGACGGCATCCGTTCATCGTCCCCAAGTGTTCTCACCCGAGAGCCGTCCACACTAAATCCCTAAGATCTCACTCGATTCTCAATGGATTTTCATGTTCTTATGCTCTATGGATTCGTCTCGAAGAGACGAACACATCTATACTGGCTAACATGCATCGAAACTAAGGCATTCGAAATGAAGAATCTCCGAAGCTCGGGATGGAGAGTTAGCTCATACCTTGGCTCGTGAGAAGTGTGGCTTCAATCTGAGAGTTGTTGCACCTTCGATTGGGTCCCAGCGAAGCTCCGCATGAAGTCTCCCGGTCCGGTGAATCGTCTAGATATGAAAGTGACCACGCCCGATCACAAAGCTTCGGAGGCCGGAGCAACCGGGTGGCCCGGAGATGGGGCTTTCGGTGGGAAACTTCTCCTCTTGGTCCAGTGAAGGTGTAGGACCAGTCAATCTGAGGATTGGCTCACCGTGGCAAAGTGTCCTGGTTTTGGGTGGAATTTCGGCTGAGAAATTGGGCTCTGTTGGTGGGGATTAGGGCAAATCGACACCGGGGATCAACCGCTCTAAGGATGGTGAAGGGTTTGGAACAATTTTGGCAGAGTTTCGGCGGAGGTTTGTGCTTGGCTCCCCTTATGGCCGAGAGGGGTGGAGTTTAAATAGAGCTGGCTGAGGGCTTCCAGTGGAGAGTTAGGCTTCGGATCAGCGCTCTCGTGAGGAGAAGATCAGCCATGGTGACCACTAGTGGATGGGGCAGCTCAGCAAGTGAGAATTTCAATGTTGGCTCACATGTGAACTTTCGGCCATGGTGTTTTCCGGCGGCCAGCGGCCGGCCGGCGAGGCATGGGTCACCCTCGGGGTCGGGTGGGTCGAGGGCGGAGGTTTGCGCAATCAATTGGCCATGGACATGTGTAAAGGCTTTGATCCAAAGTGGAATGGGGCATGGCTAGATTTGGACCTAAATGGGTCAACCCACCCATTTGGGCTAGGTGCACCACCCAAGGCCTGGTTTAGGCTTGTTGACCTCATTTTTGATGAGGTCTTCCTTTTCTTCTTTTTAGTGCTTAGGATCTAGCCTTAGGCTTTTCCTTTGACTATCTTAGAGGACTAGAATTGGGACCCGCCTTTTAGAAATTAAAACCACTTCTAAACTCCCTGCAAACTCCACAAACTCGACTATAGACCCCTAATCACCTAGAGGGTTGAAATCAAATGTGGAAGTTTAAAGGATGAGTTCCTATAGACTCTTCGGCCTTAGGACTCGCCTCGGTGGCCCGGTCCGGTGAAGGAGCCGACATACACTACACCTACACACTACATTTCCACACACTTCCTAAAACCACACCCATACCCAACTTGACCTCCCGACTCATGTAGGTGATTCACATGGATGGTCCTTGACCCCTAAGCCCTCGTGCGAGAGGTTAGAACAACATAGTCGAATGCCTCAAATGAGTCCTTTCATGGCTCATATGGGCTTGAAATGGCTTCATGGCTCAACCAAAATGATTTCACCCCACCCAAATTCACCCAATCTTCAATTTCCCAAATTTTCAATTTTTGACCTCTGGACCCTACACCTACTAAACCTACCCAAAACCCTTGAATTACCCAAATTTTTGCAAAATCTCCAAATTACCTAAAATTTTCCAAAATCAATCCCAAACACCTCCACATCACTCAAATTGATCATCCATACCCAAAAATACCAAAAATTCCAAAAAAACCCCCCAATACCCTCCAAATACCCAAAATACCCTTCTTGGCCTAAAAATCCAAAAATTCAGAAAATTCCCAGAAAATTCCAGAAAATCCCAAATATTCCCAATTTCATTTTGTCCAACTACACCATGGGCCAATTTTGTCAATTTACCCTACTTTTGTCAAAACCCCCAAATCGACCCATTTTAACCCAAAGTGGACCCAATGTCAAACCAAACATACCCAATTGACCCCAATTTTGGTCCAATTCAATTCTAAACTTCAATTCAACATTCCCAATACCAATTTAGACCAAATCCAAGTCCAATTTGATTGACATTTGGATCCAATTTCACTTTGGGCCTTAAAGCCCAAATTTGGACCCATGACCCAAACTTAGCCCAAACTAACCCAATTCAACTCCAATTAACCCCAAATCTTTTCTAAACCTTCCTTAACATCCTCATAAACAAAACACTAACATGATTTGCCCAAGATTTTGACCCAAACCCCACTCAAATTCAACCCAAAATCAAAAAGCCCAATTTCGACCTAAACCCAAATCTAACCCAAATAGGCCCAAACCTCAAAATTAAAACCCAACCAAAGCCAAAACCTCTTTGAAACACTCCCATAAACATTTCTTAATATTTATTTTACATCAATTTCAACCCTAGCCCAACATTGGCCCAAGTTAGCCCAATTCGACCTACATCGGCCCATTCACCAAAAGAATTCAAATCCAACCCAATTCAAGTCCAAACTACCCCAAATTTGCTTCAAGTCACTCATGACACATCCATGAGCTAAACCCAATAATTATTTGGCCCAACCTCTTTACAAAATTTCATCCCAAAATCCATTTTAAAATTCAAGAGCCCACTTTCCTAATCCATCTTAAAAGCCCATCTAAAACCCTTTCAAAAAAGCCCAAAATTCTTCCAAGGCCCATATGACATTTCCCCTCATCATACTTTCAATTAAAATCATCCCTAAGTCCTAAATTCATCATCAAATAATTCCAAATCAAGCCTCATGCCAAATCACCCCTAAATACCAAAATTTTCCTTAAATCCATTTCCATGAAATCGACTTTACTTTTCCCAAGCCAAATGGAGCCATGGAGCCATGCATAAGCCATATGCAAGCCATGAGAGCCTCTTTACATGTCACCATGCCATTTTGGGCAAAAGGAGGAGGCTCTTTCCTTAACTCCTAAAGGTGGTTAACCACTTACATGATTCCACTAAACCATGCTTAAGCCTAATCGTACTTGGATTGCGACTCGACCCCACTAATCAAGCCGATCCAAATCACTTTCTCCTCAGCCTAAACCAGGCCTTGGGTGGTGCACCTAGCCCAAATGGGTGGGTTGACCCATTTAGGTCCAAATCTAGCCATGCCCCATTCCACTTCGGATCAAAGCCTTTACACATGTCCATGGCCAATCGATCAGCACAAACCTCCAGCCCCGACCCACCCGACCTCGAGGGTGACCCATGCTCGGCCGGCCGGCCACCGTGCCGCCGGAAAACACCATGGCCGAGAGCTCACATGTGAGCCAACATTGAAATTCTCACTCGCCGAGCCGCCCCATCCCTAGTGGTCACCATGGCTGATCTTCTCCTCACCGTAGCACTCGATCCCAAGCCCTAACTCTCCCCGGGAGGCCCCCCAGCCCGCTCTATTTAAACTCCACCCCTCTCGGCCATGAGGGGAGCCAAGCACAAACCTCGCCGAAACTCGCCAAAATTGTTCCAAACCCTTCACCATCCTGTAGCAAGCTTGATCCCCGGTGTCAATTTGCCCTAATCCCCACCAACGAGCCCAATTTCTCAACCGAAATTCCACCCAAAACCAGGACACTTTGCCACAGATGAGCCAATCCTCAAATCGACCGGTCCTACACCTTCACCGGACCAAGAGGAGAAGTTTCCCACCGAAAGCCCCATCTCCAAGCCACCCAGCTTGCTCCAGCCTCCAAGCTTTGTGGATCGGCCGTGGTCACTTTCATAGCTAGGCAATCCACTGCACCGAGAGACTTCATCCGGAGCTTGTCGGGACCCAATCGAAGGTGCAACAACTCTCGATCGAAGCCACACTTCTCCGAGCTAAGGTATGAGTTAACTATTCATCCCGAGCTTCCGGAGATTCTCCATTTCAAATGCCTTAGTTTCAATGCATGTTAGCCGTATAGATGTGTTCGTCTCTTCAAGACGAATCCATAGAGCATAAGAACATGAAAATCCATCGAGAATCGAGCGAGATCTTAGTGGATTTAGTGTGGACGGCTCTCGTGCGAGAACACTTGGGGACGATGAACGGATGCCGTCCATTCGATACACGCGCGCACGGACGGCCGGGATTGCGTCGGACCGGAGACGCGTACGAGAACCGCGGGGCCCGGGCTGCCGACTCAGGTGGCGGCGTCGAACGGGAGCGCGACGCGCGTGCGTTCGGAGCCGCCGAGGTCGACGCGGCGCCGCGTGGATAAATAGAAAATTAGGGTATTTTTCTATTTATTTAATTCCCTAAACTTCAAAAATTCATATCTCTCGTGTAGAAAAATCACAAAAATAAAATAAAAATACCCTCTTGCTCAGTGAACAGAGGAGAATAATGTGGAAAAGAAATCATTTAATTTAATTAAGTATTTTATTTTTTATGATTTATTTACTCTCTGCATACATTTAATTCTCCATGCATGTATACAATTCACCATGGCATGAGACCATAGGGCTTTTAAGCCTCGAACTCGGGAACATTCCCCGAATTTTCCAAGGTCGGAGGCCATCTCCGTGAAAAGTTATTTATTTTTCAAATGCATGTTGTCGTTTTGAGTATTTTAATTCCAAAAATTAGCATGTTGTGAAATAAATTCTAGAAATATTTGGTGATGTTCCTTATGACCAGAGAACTCTAGGAAAAATAGGACTCGAGTTAATTCACTCGCATTAACCCTAATCGGCTTAAACACCCAAAATAGGTCTTTAATTAATTAGAGTTAACCAGGCATCAAATTGACTTGAAATCAATTCTCCACTGACCTTTAGGATCAGAGGAATCCACCATAAAAATTTGAAGTCAATTGACTTGGTTAGCCCCACTAATCGGGTTGATTAAGTCACTTAGCCATTTTAAACTTTAAAAATTCATAACTTTTAAAATATTTTTTAAAAATTCACCAAATTGGTTTTGGAGCCTCTCTGATATCAGGGGAATCTAAGAAAATTAAAATTTCAATTTTCTGAAAAAGTTGATTTTTAATAATATTTTAATATTTTTAATAATTAAAAAATAATAAAAATCACAAAAATAATAAAATTCACCAAAATGTCACATTTTGAATTTTAATCACTTAGGAACAAATCCCACATTTTTCCTAAGTCTATTTAGTGAGATATTAAATTTTAAAGCCCTAGGGTAATTTTAAAATTAAAAAAATGTATTTTCTAGCATTTTCACTAAAATAATTACAATAAATCATAGAAAAATCAGAAAATTGCAAAATTTGATTCTCTGGTTTCCTTGATATCAGAGAGATTTTTGAAAAATATAAAATCCATTTTTCAACATTTATTTTATTTTTAAATTAATTAACACTCCAAAACTCAAAATAATTATAATAAAAATAATATAATTCAAAAAATCACCAAAATTGGTCCAAGTGCTTCTCTGGTCATTAGGAATGTCCCCTAATTTTCTTAAGGACAGAAACTTTCCCTTGGTCATGTTATCAAATTTTCCTTGAAAATCTCTATTTTCCACCAAAAATAATTATATAAATAAATTAAATACAGAAAAATCACATTTTCTCCTCTCATGTCTTTATTGACATATGAGTAAAGTTACATAAAAATTTCAAGTTCATTTGAGTTCAATTTAGTGAGTTATGAAATTATTAAGCTTAAAGGGTAAAATGGTAATTAAAATCTTTAATCCTTAATTAAAACTTTAGGTTTAATAAAAAATCAACAAGTAAAATATTTTGATCCTAATCTGATTTGGATGATTGAAATTTAAATAATTAAAGGGTAGAAACCCATTAAATAATTTTAAAATGATTAAACTTTAATTAAATAATGGATTAAATTTGAAGAATAATAAAATCGGAATTATTAAAATAAGGGATCTTTATTAGGAAGAGATTTATTCTTTAATTTAAAAATCCCTAAATTAATTATATCAACTAATACTCAATTTTTAATTAAAATGATAACTCAAATTTAAAATATTAAAAGACTTAATTTCAATTAAAATTAAAAATAAAGTAAATTAAAGATAAATTAAGTTAAGATTAAATTAAACAATTAAATTAAATTAAATTAAATAATTAAATTAAATTAAATCAAACAATTAAATTAAATTAAATTAAAATTAAATTAAATTAAATTAAACAATTAAATTAAATTAAATTAAATAATTAAAATTAAATTAAATTAAATTAAATAATTAAATTAAAGTTAAATCAAATCAAATTAATTAAACACCAAGTCAAATTAAATCAACTATGTTAAACTAAATTAAAACTCAATTAAATTAAGTTAAATTAAATATAACATCACCTAAGACATAAAAGAAATTAAATATAAAACAACTCAACACTATTCCAAATTTAAACTCTTTAACTTAAACCAAATCATTCGAATACTAACTTACCCTCGAAAGCTTTAGTTATTATAACTCCTAAATAAAACATTAAATGAAGTGTCACTTCACTCATAGGATATTCAAATGTCCTAGTTCACCGAGCAAATTAACAAGACTTCAAAACCTCGACGATCGATTCATTTATATAATTAAATTCATTCTGGACTTAAAACAATCCTCGGAAATATTGAAAAGATGTTTAAGATTCTTCTTAAGCACTTCCTCAATATGATAGGATATTTATAAAGAACAATCGAATTTGATTGTTCTTCGATGAAGAAAATCGTCCTTAAACCAAAACACAAAGAACCTGGACGTCATAAGAGCCGACTAGCCATAGGATTAGGAATTTGGTAGAAAACCATAACCTTTCCCCTAGCTTTACCTAGGAACTTGCTTAAATATTCTAATTGTGTTTTAAGTGTAGCTTGGGATGACGGGAAGACCCTCCAGGTACGCTTTTATTTTATCGCAATTTACTTTCTTGCAATTTACTTTATTGCAAATGCATTTTACTTTTTCGCATGATAAAACAACTCGTTGCATGAAAACCCACACCTTTAGGATAGATCCCTAAAACTAAAACCAAAACTAAGTTAAAAGTCATTGCAAGATAAAATTCACCGCCACAACATTTCAAAAGATAAAACAACTCAAAATTTAATCACAAACGAACACAAAACTACAATTGCAACTAAATTAAAACGTCCCGTTGGATGATCGGGAATACCTCGGATGATGTAACCTACGTGTTGCTAACTGGATTTCCCACTGGTCTAAATGAAAGTGTGGAACTCATTCAACTTGAGTTTAGCAAATTCATCCGGACTAAGTGAATCCGATAAAAATAATGATGCCGAAGGATGGAACCGCGGGATCTTAACCGGTGTCGTTATAATCAACTTTAAGATTTGTTTTAAATAAAACATAAAAAACACTCGGAAATTAAGATTTTCTCTAAACCAAAACACTTTTCTCAACTCCCCGATTTATGGTTTCTAAAACTAAACCTCTCGCAATAACAAGGAGCTCTGGAGCATGGTGGGCAAGACGACCATCGTCATCAAGCAAAACCCGAGTCTACTTCAAGAAACTTTCCTAGAATTAAACAACCAAGCCATAGGACTTCGAGGTAGCTTGCCTAGTGCAACATAAATCCTCAACTCTTCGTTAGTGCATTTGCATTGCAAATTAAGCCCTAACCGGCCTTAGGATTCCGAGGTAGTCGTCCGATACGACAATAAACCCTCACATTTTCTAGTGCTATTTGTTTGATTTTATCATACAAATATAAGCCCTAATTAATTAAAATCGGCAAGATCGAAATACTAAATAAACATTAGGACTTTCCTAAATTCAAGCCAAACGATAGATACGGAAATTATCGAAGTTCACTTCGAATCAGTTGATTTCTCCTACCTTTCTTCCTTTGGATTCACAAAACAAAATGTTCCAAATTTGATCCATTCCCTATTGAAATTCCAAAATTCAATCTTCGAAAACCTTAAACTTCGAAATTCTTGAGAGCAGTAATCATCGATTATTATCGAGAGTTTTCTTAGGTGATTCCCGTCACTTAAGATGTAATTAACTATAGGGGCTTGCCCTTATAGGGAATTTTAAAGAACCCGAGTAATATAAACCCCGTTTAATGTTTTCATATTAAGCTGTGGAAACTTGCTCGGCTTATAAAATTGGTTCGCAGCACCAAACGGATGTCACTAATCTTCTAGTTTATTTAATCAAGCCCCACCATCAAGCATAGTGTCTATCCTTAGTGGATAGTACACTGGCTCAGTGGTGCGGTGCTCGTTTATATAAACTATTCGGGATGTGAGATCGGTTGATTTGCTTAATCTCATATCTTAAACCTTCAAATTTAAAATTATTTTCAAAAATCAAATACTACTTTTCAAATTATTTATTTTAATTAAATTAAAATTCATTTACGTATTTCGTTAGGCGACCCTCTTCAAAATAAAACACGACTCTAAAAAAAAAAAAATGTTTCGCACAAGTGTATATAAATTTGGACGTAAAGTTTACCTTACGATTCAAAATTGCATACCTATTAAAAAGAATGAAACAGAAAAGAAACTATAAATTAACTGAAATGGCAAATAATTCAGCAATTGAAAATATAAATCAACTCGACCTTTTAAGAGATTACGCTAACCCTACATTGATGAAATTCATTTAACTATCCGTAATCCCCGACGTATGGCTAATTTATTTGAGCTAAACTCCGTAATTATCCAAGTAGTATTTAATAATCAATTTAGTGGTTCACCAAATGAAGATCCTAATTTACATATTACTAGTTTGTTAGAACTTTGTGCTACTTTTAAATATGACGGAGTATCTAATGATGTTATTAGACTTAGGCTTTTTCCTTTTTTCTTTAAGGGATAAGGCTAAGATGTTGTTAAATTCGTTAGCACTCCGAATCTGCTGGGAACTTTGTATAGTAATCCATCACAAAAATTTCTATCCAAATATTTTCCTCCTTTAAAAACTCGCAAAGCTTAGAAATGACATAACATCTTTTAGTCAGTTTGATGGAGAATCATTATACGAAGCTTCGGGGAGAGATTTAAAGATCTTCTTAGTAAATGCACACATCATGCGTTACCGCATTAAGAAATTATACAAATTTTTTATACTCCATTAAGAGGGATCTCTTAGATCTATTATAGATACGTCGTTGGAGGTTCATTAATTTTCAAACCATTTGATGAGGCTTATTCATTAATTGAAGAAATGGCTTACCACCAATTTTCAATGGCCTTCTAAAAGGTCAATCCTAAGAAAATAGCTAGTATACAATTTAACTGATGCACATTCGTTGTTTCTCACCACTAAGCATAGTCCAAAAAATTGCATCATTGCATGAATTACTCGCCTAATATAATAGAAGAAAATTCATTTGGACAACTTATAGAAGCTCAATCTTCATATAGAACTTTAAATGCTATCAATAATAAGACCCAATAATCCTTAATACGCAAATTATTACAACCCCTGCCGGAAGAACCATCCAAATTTTAATTGGAATAACAACTCATTAACTTAAAATGGATGAACAACTCAAGATACCCATTAAAGAAATTCATCATCCAAGGAAATTCAAATTATAACCCTTCTTATCCACCCGGAATTAATAATAACTCTCAATTTAAGGAAAATAAGTTATCTATAAGAATTAATATAAAATATGGCCAACATTTGCAAAATCAAGGAAATCAGCTACAAATTCAAGTGAACCGATTACAAAATCAAGGAATCGCAATTAAAAATATCGAAACTCAACTCGGGACATTTTGCTATTGCACTTAATAATAGAATTCCCTGCACTTTTCCTAGTAATGTGGAAATAAATCGCAAAGATCAAGGAAAAGAACAAATCATAGTGATACGCTACGAAGTGGAAAAGAATTAGAAATAAGAATACAAAAAGAAATCCAAAGTGAAAAAGAGAAAAGTATAAACTGAAAAAGAAAGATTAGCAATATCAAAATTTAGAATATCCACTAATTCCTATGAAAATTTCGTAGAAAGACCACAACCACCATTTCCTCAAATGACAAAGCAACATAAAAAGGATAGCAATCTTCTAAATTTCAAATCCTGAAAAATTACGGTAAACATTCCTTTTATGTGGCTAAATAACAAAATGCCCAATTATGTGAAGTTTATGAAAGATAGCTTTTTAAATAAGAAAAGAAGTTCAAGGATAATGAAATCAGTTGCACTTAGTGAAGAGTGTAATGAAATTAATCAGAAAGCTTCCCGAGAAATTAAAAGATCCTGGTAGTTTCACTATACCGTGTGCTATCGGAGAAAATTTTATGGAAGAGCTTTATGTGACTTGGGAGCGCATAAATCCTATACCTCTATCAATTTTTAAAAGATTAGATCAGGGAGAAGTCTCCATACTTCAGTAACTCTTCAGTTAGTTGATCGATCAGTGACATATCCTAAAGCGAGTTAATAAAGATGTGTTAGTAAAATTGGATAAATTTATCTTCCCTGATTTCATTGTTTTAGAATGGAGGAAGATAAAGAAATACCCATAATTTTAGGGAGACCATTCTTAGCTACCGTAGCCAGATTGATGTTCAAAAAGGAGAACTGACTATGAGAGTAAACAATCAAAAAGTAACTTTTAACATTGCAAAATCAATGAATTATACTATTATAGAAAAATAAGATGAATGTTTTTGAATGGAAACTCTTGAACATCTACGAAATGAACATTTTAAAGAATACTTTGAAGATAAACTACAAATAAAAAATACACAATTAATTGAAGAAACATACAATGAAAAATTAGATTATATATAACAAAGATTCGTATGTCAGATATTACTGAAAACGCTCGAAAATAATATAGTTTCGTCGATTATTAAACCTCGTGAACTTGAGTTAAAAGTTTTACATACCATTCAAGAACGTATTGGGAAATTCCTTAACTTTACCGGCTATTATATCAGCAGAATTAAATGAATCACAAGAGCAAAAACTTCTGACACATTAAAAAAGTATAAGAAAGCTGTATTGACCTTACCGTATATCAAGGAATTAGTCCTTCGACCCTATGCATAAAATTATTTTGGATAATGAACAAAACCAAGAGTTGATCCCCAAAGGAGATTAAACCGAATAATGAAAGAGGCCAAGAAAGAAATATTGATGGTGGTTAGACAATGGTATTATATATCCTATTTCGGTAAAGTTGTCAGTAAGCCCAATTCATTGTGTTCCTAAGAAAGGAGGAGTGATCGTTGAAGCTAATGAAAATTATGATTTAATACCTATAAGACAAGTTACCGGATGACGTATACGTACGTCGATCATAGAAAATTAAATGCAGCCACCAAGAAAGATCACTTCCCTTTACTATTCCTTAGACCAAACGTTATTGCATCAGCGACACAAATCATTTTATTTTTTAGATTGATATACCGCCTATCATCAAATACGTATTGCTCCTGAGGATCAAGAGAAAACTACATTTACTAGTCCTTATGGAACATTTTCTTTTCGAATGAAGCCTTTTGGATTATGTAACGCACCTGCAACATTATGACCCGACCCGCAATAATGCAGTAATATTAGCTTCCAAAAGATGGCCAAAATCCTGACTCAATTTATAAATAATGGCTTAGTGTATAAAATCAAAATGTTGTAAAATTTAGAAAATATTTTACACACTAGGGGTACTACGCAAGTATACATATCGTTTCAAGTAATATAAATGGACAAAGGCCCTGTGTGACGATCCCATGAGGAAGAATTATAGTAATAAATTTCTAAATATTATATTTCAAAATTTTTTGTATTTTACTATTAATTTACTAGATGCAAATAAAGAAAACAATAATAAGACAATGATTTTTTGAAAACTATATAAAATAAACAACTTCCTTCCCTTCAATTAATCTAAGATTTTTAAGATAATTTAATATTCGTTGGAGAATTTGATTTATGGTATGCCAAATAGAAGCATTCCTATTCTTTACCCTTTGATCCAGCGCAAAGAACATTGGCTAATTTACATATATCAAGTCTGGATGTATTGTTAGTAGAATGGCTAATCGTACCACACTTCTAGATGTCCAAGGGTGGCTATGGTCGGCCCTACTACCGACCCTTTCCTAATCTTATAAATCAAATTATAAGAATTTAGTCCGTCACTCTAAAACTTATCAATTCTATGCCCTTTAAATCTTATCTTCCTATTTATTTGCACTTCACCTTGAATAGCCCACACATGGCCTTTGACTACACAAGGATTCATGTGACACTTACAAGTTAAGAGTTTTTCTCCATCTAGGTCTCAAAACTCTTCAACAGGTTTTAACAATTTAAATGGCCAATTTAAAAAGTAAAGTAAGACGTAATAAATGTCAGCGACAATGTTTTGAAATATTTTGAATTTCAATTCTCCATCGAATCTTTTATTATCTTAATTATCTCTTCATAATTGAAGGAAGAAAGTAAACTAACTACTCAACACATTAAATATAAACAAGAAACATAATGAATAAACTTCTAATCAAAATGAAATATACTTATCTTAAATATTCCTTCTACATATCTTCGATTCTACCGACTCCACAGTGTAATGAACTTCAAATTGTAACAACTTGAAAATAAACTCACTAAACTAAACAAAAGTGGCCCTAAATTTCTCTCTCTATTTCTCTCTCTATGATGAGAGATCCTCAGCGGATAAGAGAAAGGGGTTACAATGGGGGCACATTTTTCTCAAGAAATGGACTCCTATTTATGCTTCAAGGTTTCAGGCACCTCTTCAAAACATGTCCACATTCAATGAATTCCTAGAAGATCTGCCTGGGTGCCTTAGGCGCCTTGGACCGCGCTAGAACGGGAGACCGTTGGGCCCAGCTTCTTCGTGTGACCTCTTCACTTTACTCGCTCCTCTTCGCGATTAAAACCGTTTGGAGTGTCCAAATGCAATGTATCTCATGTCCTATTATCGAGGAACAACCGCCGGTCTTCTAGAATGTCCAATAACCGCTCACTCCGCCACAAAATAATCATTCAAACGTTGTCGTACACTTGACAGCTTTCGTATCGAGTCCGGCGCTTGCGTTTTCAACTTTCGGCGCCAGCGCTGTGCCATATTTTTTTATTATTTTTTGTATTTTGCTCCATTTTTGCTCCTTTTTTCTCCTTTTTTCTCCTTTTTGCTTTTTGAACCTTTTTACATCACCTACATCCAAAAACACAAAAAAATACCTTTCATTAAAGCATAATATTCTTTAAAATTGATAAGAATTAATAAATAAAGAAATATGTATTTTTTTATAGATCAAAATCCCCCAAACTTAAATGTTACTTGTCTTCAAGTAACTCTTTCTACTATATAAAATGTATAACCTTTGAAATAAAAGATAAATATTTAAGATTCTTTATAATTTTTGATGTTATAAAGTTTTTAGTAAATTATTAACCCAATTTCATTAACTAGGTTTAATTTTAAGAATTTAAAGAATATCTAACTACCAAATCATAAGATTTCAAACTTTATCCATTTTGAAAATAATAGAAGTCTATTACTAAGCACTCATAGATTATTTACAAGAAAAAGATCTCTTGAAGAATCTTTCCTAAATAAATGTTCATGTATAAAAATTTAAGTAAAATATGTAATTAGTTTTTTTTTCTTATAAGATAATTCAAGTGAAGCCAATTTTTGATTGGGCATTTCTCAAGCTTCTCCTCTCTCTTTCTCTTTTTTTTTTTAATATATATGATGAACTTGAAGTTTTTATGTGACTTCACTCATATGTCGATAAAGACATGAGAGGAGAAAATGTGATTTTTCTGTATTTAATTTATTTATATAATTATTTTTGGTGGAAAATAGAGATTTTCAAGGAAAATTTGATAACATGACCAAGGGAAAGTTTCTGTCCTTAAGAAAATTAGGGGACATTCCTAATGACCAGAGAAGCACTTGGACCAATTTTGGTGATTTTTTGAATTATATTATTTTTATTATAATTATTTTGAGTTTTGGAGTGTTAATTAATTTAAAAATAAAATAAATGTTGAAAAATGGATTTTATATTTTTCAAAAATCTCTCTGATATCAAGGAAACCAGAGAATCAAATTTTGCAATTTTCTGATTTTTCTATGATTTATAATAATTATTTTAGTGAAAATGCTAGAAAATACATTTTTTTTTAATTTTAAAATTACCCTAGGGCTTTAAAATTTAATATCTCACTAAATAGACTTAGGAAAAATGTGGGATTTGTTCCTAAGTGATTAAAATTCAAAATGTGACATTTTGGTGAATTTTATTATTTTTGTGATTTTTATCATTTTTTAATTATTAAAAATATTAAAATATTATTAAAAATCAACTTTTTTAGAAAATTGAAATTTTAATTTTCTTAGGTTCCCCTGATATCAGAGAGGCTCCAAAACCAATTTGGTGAATTTTTAAAAAGTATTTTAAAAGTTATGAATTTTTAAAGTTTAAAATGGCTAAGTGGCTTAATCAACCCGATTAGTGGGGCTAACCGAGTCCAATTGACCTCAAATTTTTATGGTGGATTCCTCTGATCCTAAAGGTCGAGTGGAGAATTGATTTCAAGTCAATTTGATACCTGGTTAACTCTAATTAATTAAAGACCTATTTTGGGTGTTTAAGCCGATTAGGGTTAATGCGAGTGAATTAACTCAAGTCCTATTTTTCTAGGGTTCTCTGGTCGTAGGAACATCACCAAATATTTCTAGAATTTATTTCACAACATGCTAATTTTTGGAATTAAAATACTCAAAACGGCAACATGCATTTGAAAAATAAATAACTTTTCACAGAGATGGCCTCGACCTTGGAAAATTCGGGGAATGTTCCCGAGTTCGGAGGCTTAAAGCCCTATGGTCTCATGCCATGGTGAATTGTATACATGCATGGAGAATTAAATGTATGCAGAGAGTAAATAAATCATAAAAAATAAAATACTTAATTAAATTAAATGATTTCTTTTCCACATTATTCTCCTACTGTTCAGCGAGCGAGGGGGTATTTTTATTTTATTTTTGTGATTTTTCTACACAAAGATATGGATTTTTGAAGTTTAGGGAATTAAATAAATAAGAAAATACCCTAATTTTCTATTTATCCACGCGGCGTCGGCGAAACCTCGGCGGCTCCGAACGCACACGCGTCGCGCTCCCGTTCGACGCCGCCACCCGAGTCGAGCGGCCGGGCCCGCGGTTCTCGTGCCGTCTCTCCGGTCCGACGCAATCCCGGCCGTCCGTGCGCGCGTGTATCGAATGGACGGCATCCGTTCATCGTCCCCGAGTGTTCTCACCCGAGAGCCGTCCACACTAAATCCACAAGATCTCGCTCGATTCTCAATGGATTTTCATGTTCTTATGCTCTATGGATTCGTCTTGAAGAGACGAACACATCTATACGGCTAACATGCATTGAAACTAAGGCATTCGAAATGAAGAATCTCCAGAAGCTCGGGATGGAGAGTTAGCTCATACCTTGGCTCAGAGAAGTGTGGCTTCAATCTGAGAGTTGTTGCACCTTCGATTGGGTCCCAGCAAGCTCCGGATGAAGTCTCCCGATCGCAGTGAATTGTCTGGATATGAAAGTGACCATGCTAGATCACAAAGCTTGGAGAGCTGGAGCAAGCCAGGTGGCTTCGGAGATGGGGCTTTCGGTGGGAAACTTCTCCTCTTGGTCCGGTGAAGGTGTAGGACCAGGTCAGTTTGAGGATTGGCTCACTGTGGCAAAGTGTCCTGGTTTTGGGTGGAATTTCAGTTGAGAAATTGGGCTCTGTTGGTGGGGATTAGGGCAAATTGACACTGGGGATCAACTGCTCTAAGGATGGTGAAGGGTTTGGAACAATTTTGGCAGAGTTTCGGCAAGGTTTTTGCTTGGCTCCCCTCATGGCCGAGAGGGGTGGAGTTTAAATAGAGCTGGCTGAGGGGCTTCCCGGGGAGAGTTAGGGCTTGGGATCGAGTTGCTCCGGTGAGGAGAAGATCGGCCATGGTGACCACTAGGGATGGGGCGGCTCGGCGAGTGAGAATTTCAATGTTGGCTCACATGTGAACTTTCGGCCATGGTGTTTTCCGGCGGCCTGGTGGCCGGCCGGCCGAGCATGGGTCACCCTCGGGGTCAGGTGGGTCGGGGCTGGAGGTTTGTGCAGTCAATTGGCCATGGACATGTGTAAAGGCTTTGATCCGAAGTGGAATGGGGCATGGCTAGATTTGGACCTAAATGGGTCAACCCACCCATTTGGGCTAGGTGCACCACCCAAGGCCTGGTTTAGGCTGAGGAGAAAGTGATTTGGATCAGCTTGATTAGTGGGGTCAAGTCACGATCCAAGTACGATTAGGCTTAAGCATGGTTTAGTGGAATCATGTAAGTGGTTAACCACCTTTAGGAGTTAAGGAAAGAGCCTCCTCCTTTTGCCCAAAATGGCATGGTGACATGTAAAGAGGCTCTCATGGCTTGCATATGGCTTATGCATGGCTCCATGGCTCCATTTGGCTTGGGAAAAGTAAAGTCGATTTCATGGAAATGGATTTAAGGAAAATTTTGGTATTTAGGGGTGATTTGGCATGAGGCTTGATTTGGAATTATTTGATGATGAATTTAGGACTTAGGGATGATTTTAATTGAAAGTATGATGAGGGGAAATGTCATATGGGCCTTGAAAGAATTTTGGGCTTTTTTGAAAGGGTTTTAGATGGGCTTTTAAGATGGATTAGGAAAGTGGGCTCTTGAATTTCAAAATGGATTTTGGGATGAAATTTTGTAAAGAGGTTGGGCCAAATAATTATTGGGTTTAGCTCATGGATGTGTCATGAGTGACTTGAAGCAAATTTGGGGTAGTTTGGACTTGAATTGGGTTGGATTTGAATCCTTTTGGTGAATGGGCCGATATAGGTCCAAGTGGGCCGAAGTTGGGCCAATGTTGGGCTAGAATTGAAATTGATGTAAAATAAATGTTTAGAAATGTTTATGGGAGTGTTTCAAAGAGGTTTTAGCTTTGGTTGGGTTTTGATTTTGAGGTTTGGGCCTATTTGGGTTAGGTTTGGGTTTAGGTCGAAATTGGGCTTTAAGGCCAAAAGTGGAATTGGATCCAAATGTCAACCAAATTGGACTTGGATTTGGTCTAGATTGGTATTGGGGATGTTGAATTGAAGTTTAGAATTGAATTGGACCAGAATTTGGATCAATTGGATAGGTTTGGTTTGACATTGGGTCCACTTTGGGTTAAAATGGGTCGATTTGGGGGTTTTGACAAAAGTAGGGTAAATTGACAAAATTGGCCCATGGTGTAGTTGGACAAAATGAAATTGGGAATATTTGGGATTTTCTGGAATTTTCTGGGAATTTTCTGAATTTTTGGATTTTTAGGCCAAGAAGGGTATTTTGGGTATTTGGAGGGTATTGGGAGGTTTTCTTGGAATTTTTGGTATTTTTGGGTATGGATAATCAATTTGAGTGATGTGGAGGTGTTTGGGATTGATTTTGGAAAATTTTAGGTAATTTGGAGATTTTGCGAAAATTTGGGTAATTCGAGGGTTTTGGGTAGGTTTAGTAGGTGTAGGGTCCGGGGGTCAAAAATTGAAAATTTGGGAAATTGAAGATTGGGTGAATTTGGGTGGGGTGAAATCATTTTGGTTGAGCCATGAAGCCATTTCAAGCCCATATGAGCCATGAAAGGACTCATTTGAGGCATTCAGCTATGTTGTTCCTAACCCTCTTGCTCGAGGGCTTAGGGGTTAAGGACCATCCATGTGAATCACCTACATGAGTCGGGAGGTCAAGTTGGGTATGGGTGTGGTTTTAGGAAGTGTGTGGAAATGTAGTGTGTAAGTGTAGTGTATGTCGGCCCCTTCATCGGACCGAGGCCACCCGAAGCGATCCTAAGGCCAAAGAGTCCTATAGGAACTCATCCTTTAAACTTCCATATTTGATTTCGACCCTCCAGGTGATTAGGGGTCTATAGTCGAGTTTGTGGAGTTTGCGGGGAGTTTAGAAGTGGTTTGAATTTCTAAAAGGCGGGTCCCAATTCTAGTCCTCTAAGATAGTCAAAGGAAAAGCCTAAGGCTAGATCCTAAGCACTAAAAAGAAGAAAGGAAGACCTCATCAAAAATGAGGTCAACAGGGCAGCTCGGCCATCGTCATCAGTAAAACCTGGATCTACTTCAGCAAAACTTTCCTTAGAATTAAATAACCAAGCCATAGGATTTTGAGGTAGTTTGCTTAGTGCAACATAAATCCTCAACCTTTTTTTTAGGCATTTGCATGATCATGTCATGTAAATTAAGTCCTAACCGGTCTTAGGACTCTGAGGTAGTCGTTTGGTATGACATAAACCCTCACATCTTCGAGGCTACTTGCATGACTGTGTCATACAAATATAAGTCTTAATCAATTAAAATTGGCAGGATTGCAATATTAAATAAACTCTAAAATTCAAGCTAAACAAATAGGATAGTTGGGAAGTCACTGAGGTTTCCTCGGATCCGTGACATCCCCTACCTTTTCGTTCCTTTTGACTCCTAAAGTAAACTTGTTTCAAATTTGAGCTGATCCCTATCGAAATTTCCAAAATCAAATCCTTTGAAAACCTTAAACTTTGAAATTCTTGAGAGCAAAACCACTAATCATTATCGAGAGTTTTCTTAAATGATTCTCGTCATTTAATATGTAATTAACTATAGGGGCTTGCCCTTATAGGGAACTTTAAGTACCCAGGTAATATAAACCCTGCTTAATTCATTTATATTAAGCAGGGGAACTTGTCGGCTTATAAAGTTGGTTCACAGACCAAACAGATGTCACAAATCTTCTAGTTTATTTAACCTAGCCCCATCATCAAGCAGTGTGTCTATTCTTCGGGATAGATATACGGTTTGTGGTGCGGTGCTCGTCTATATAAACTATTTTGGGATGTGAGATCAGTTTAATTTCATATCTTAAAATTTTCAAACTTAAAATTATCTTCAAAATTAAATGCTACTTTCAAATTATATATATATATATATATAAATATATATATATATATATATATATAAATATATATATATTTAAATCAA
Organism: Papilionanthe hookeriana x Papilionanthe teres; assembly: GCA_022702705.1. Taxonomy (NCBI): domain Eukaryota; kingdom Viridiplantae; phylum Streptophyta; class Magnoliopsida; order Asparagales; family Orchidaceae; genus Papilionanthe; species Papilionanthe hookeriana x Papilionanthe teres. The sequence continues at coordinate 140,040,431 of CM040427.1, read as the reverse complement.
ATTTAAAATCTAAAATTCATCGACAATTTCTGTTAGGAGACCCCTTTTTCTAAAGTACAACACAAAACTATAAGTATGCCGACAAGATCTTAAACAACTATAGTAAAGATTACATCCGAGATTTAGGGAGATCAAAGTCCTTGGAAGGAGGGTGCAAATAAATAGTGAAATAATATTCATCGGGCGTAGAATTGGAGATTTTAGAGTGATAGGCTAAAATCCTCAATTCGGTCCTATCGTTTGGGTCCTGAAGTGTAGATGTTAGCCCTCAGACGAGGGGAACATGGGAGCTTCAAAGTGAGAGCAGGTATCCTCCCAGCCTAGCTGCAGAATCAGTAACCAAGCATAAGATTAGTCAATGTTCTTTATGCCTGGACCAAAGGGTAAAGAATAGGAATGCTTCTATTTGGCACAACACCATTTTAAAACTAATTCTAATTATCTATTCAGTTAAATATCTTAACAAAGAAGAAAGATTCTTGCTTATATATTTGAACTTCACTTTAGTAGAATTAGTTAATTGTTAGTAGAACTAGTTTAAATTAAGCTTCATATTATTATTGATTGCGTATTAGTGACAGATAGACAATTTTGATTTAGTTGTGATTCTGAATTGATTTCTATAATCATAGTCTGTAGCCTCTAAAATATTCCCTGTGGGATCGATATCCAGGACTCCACTAGAGCCCTGTATTACTTGAGTAAAATGTATACTTATGTTTAAAGGTAACTCTGTGATTAAAGATTATAATATAAAATTGTTACTAAAATTAAAATTACGCTCAAAGTCAATTTTGCGCTATTACTGAAGATTTAGATTTTCTAATAGTGGTGTCAAATTCTTATATTTTTAAGTATATTTAAAAGTCACGGTCAAGTTTTTGGCGCCGTTACCGGGGAATATAACATAATTAGAGTAACGGAAAATTTAGGACTGTTAGAAAACTTTTTAATAGAATTACAACTTTTTTAGTTAACAGTTTTGCTGTGGATTAATTTTGATTGTATGCGTAAATTTGGATCTGAAAATCTTATACCCTACGATTCAGAATTAGAACTCACTGTTAGGAGAATTACAAAACTGAGAAAAGACCTATAAATTTTGAAATAATGGAAAACAATGTAAACAACCAAAGAGTAGAAAATGAACATCAATCTAGACCACTAAGAGATTACGCTAACCCTACATTAGATGAAATTCACTTAACTATCCAAAGTCCCGATGTAGCTGCTAATTCATTTGAGCTTAAACCTACAAATATCCAAATGGTACAAAACAATAAATTTGGTGGAACTTCGAATGAAGATCCTAATTTACATCTAGCAAGTTTCTTAGAACTTTATGCTACTTTTAAGCACAACAGAGTGTCCGATGAAGCTGTCAGATTTCCATTTTTACTAAGGGATAAGGCTCAGGCTTGGTTAAATTCGTTAGCACCTGGATATTTTAGAACTTGGGGATAAGTTTCATAAAAATTCTTATCGAAATACTTTCCACCATCTAAGACTGCTAAGCTTAGAAATGATATCACATCTTTCAGTCAGTATGAGGGAGAATCAATATATGAATCTTGGGAAAGATTTAAGGAACTTATTAGGAAATGTCCACATCATGCTTTACCAGATTGGTTAATTATTCAAATATTTTAAAATGGATTAGTAGGATCTCTTAGATTTATAATTGATGCTGTTGCTGGTGGATCACAAATGTCTAAACCTTTTGATGAAGCCTATACGTTAATAGAAGAAATGACTACCAGTAATTTTCAATGGCCTGCTGAAAGGGTAAACCCTAAGAGAGTAGCCAGTATTCCTGATTCTGATGCTTTAAGTATGATAGTTTTTCAAATTGCTGCTCTTTCAAAGAAAATAGATCAATATGGAATGAATAATTCTCAAACACTTCCAGTCTTAGAAGAAAATTCATTAGGACAAATTGTAGATGCTTAACCTTCATATGAAACTATAAATTTAATAAATAATAGATAAAATAACCCTTATTCAAATTATTATATTCTAGGTTGAAAAAATCATCCAAACTTTAATTGGAATAACCAAGGTAATGCAAATCCTGTTAATCCTCAGTGGGGGAACAGTCCTGTAAACCCATTAAGAAATATAAACAACCAGGGTAATTCTAATTATAGACCTTCTAATCCACTAAGTTTTTATAATAATTCACAATTTAAGGAGAAGAAATTATCTATGGAAGAATTAGTTTTGAATATGGGTAATCAATTACAAAGTCAAGGAGCTACTATTAAAAACATAGAAAACCAATTGGGGCAAATTGCTACTGCACTAAGCAATAGACCTGTTGGAACTTTACCTAGAAATGTTGAAGTAAATCCTAAAGATTAAGGAAAAGAACAAATTAAGGCTATTCAATTGAGAAGTGGAAAAGAGTTGGAAACAAGTGTTCAAAAAGAAACTGTAGTTGTAAAGGCAAAAGAAGAAACTGAAGGAAAAAATGAAAGTTTATATCCTGATTTTCCTTTGAAACCTATGAAAATTACTGTTGAAAAACCTCCACCAACATTTCCTCAAAGACTAATGCAACAAGATAAAGAAAAAATATTTGCTAAATTCTTAAACATTTTGAAAAAATTGTCAATAAATATTCCTTTTGTTGAAGCTTTGGAACAAATTCCTGATTATGTTAAATTTATGAAGGATATACTCAACAAAAAGAGGAAGTTACTAGATCATGAGATTGTTGCACTCAGTGAAGAGTGTAGTGCAATAATTCAAAGAAAGCTTCCTGAAAAACTTAATGATCTTGGTAGTTTTACTATCCTATGTGCTATTGGTGAAAAATTTTATGGGCGAGCATTATGTGATTTGGGAGCTAGCATAAATTTGATGCCTCTGTCAACTTTTAAAAGGTTAGGAATTGGAGGGAGATATCACTAACTTCAATAACTTTACAGTTAACTGATCGGTCTATTACACATCCTAAAGGAGTTGTAGAAGATGTTCTAGTCAAGGTTAATAAGTTTTTTTTCCTGTGGAATTTATCATTTTAGATATGGAAGAAGATAAAGAAATTCCAATCATTTTAGGAAGAACATTCCTATTTACAGGAAGAGTCATGATAGATGTTCAAACGGGAGAATTGACAATGAGAGTAAATGATCAAGAAGTAACCTTTAACATCTCAAAGTCAATGAAATATCCTTCAATAAAAAAAGATGATGAATGTTTCAAAATGGATATATGTGATTATTTGAAAAAAGAATATTTCAAAGAAAATTATGAAGAAAAAAAAGATATAGAAAAAGATAATTATGATGAAATTGATAGTGAAGAAGCTGATTATATTCAGAAGAAATTTGAAACGCTAAATTCAACAACACCAGAAAATGAAACATTAATACCATCTATTGTAAAACCCCCTGAACTTGAATTAAAGAATCTTCCAAATCATTTGAAGTATGTATTTTTAAGAAAATTTTTCAACATTATCAGTAATTGTATCCTCAGACTTAAATGAAATTCAAGAACAAAAATTAATGCATACATTAAAAAAATACAAAAAAGCTTTTAGATAGACTTTAGCTGATATTAAAGGAATTAGTCCTTCGATTTGTATGCACAGAATTTTATTAAATGAAGAACATAAACTAAGAATTGACCCACAAAGAAGACTGAACCCTTTTATGAAAAAACTAGTTAAATTTTTTTTTTAAATGGTTAGATGCTGTAATTATATATCCTATTGTGGATAGTACTTGGCTAAGTCCAATTCAATGTATTCTAAAGAAAGGAGGAGTAACTGTTGAAGCAAATGAAAATAATGAATTAATACCTATCAGACAAGTTTCTGGATGGTGTATTTGTATTGACTATCAAAAATTAAATGGCGCCACCCAAAATGATCACCTTCCTCTTCCATTTCAAGACCAAATGTTGGATAGACTTGCTGGACACAAGTACTACTGCTTTCTGGATGGATATACCGGTTACCATCAAATACCTATTGCTCCTGAGGATTAAGAGAAAACTACATTTACTAGTCCTTATGAAACTTTTGCTTTTCAAATAATGCCTTTCGGACAATGTAATGCACTTGCAACATTCCAGAGATGTATGATTTCTATCTCTAGTAAGTTGAAAGATAATGGAATAGAAGTAATTATGGTTGATTTCTCTGTGTTTGGAACATCATTTGACGCATGCTTAAATCATCTTGAAAAAGTTTTGGAGCTATGTGAAAGAACTAACTTAGTTCTAAATTAGGAGAAATGTCAATTTATGGTTGCAGGAGGAATTGTATTAGAACATAAAATTTTAGAAAATAGCTTGGAAGTAGACCCTGCAAAAATTCAAGTAATAGCTAAATTACCACCTTCTACTACAGTGAGAGGGGTAAGAAATTTTCTTGGACATGCTGGTTTCTACAAGCAATATATTAAAGATTTTTCAAAAATTACCAAACCTCTATGCCATCTTTTAGAAAAAGACCTCAAAATTGAATTTACAGAAGACTGCTTAAATGCCTTTGAGTTATTAAAGGAAAAACTAATCACTACACCTTTAATAGTTTCACCTGACTGGAGAAACCATTTGAATTAATGTGCGATGCTAGTGATTATGCTATTGGAGTTGTTCTTGGCCAAAGATGTGATAAGATTTTTAAAGTTATATACTATGCTAGTAGAACTCTTAACGATTTTCAAATTAACTACATAGTTACTGAAAAAGAGTTACTGGCTATTGTGTATGCTTTTCATAAATTCAGATCATATTTAATTGGAACTAAATGTATTGTGCATACTGATCAGTCTGCTATTAAATATTTGATGCAAAAGAAGGATATTAAACCAAGATTCATTAGATGGGTACTTTTAATGCAAGAATTTGATTTTGTGGTGATTAATAGAAAAGGAACTGATAATCAAATTGCTGATCATTTGTCGAGACTGGAATATCATGAATCATGTAATACTGGTAATGAAATTACAGACAGTTTCCCTGATGAAAAACTTTATAATATAAATGAGTGGAAAATACCTTGGTATGCTGATATTGTTAACTATATAGTAAGCAATATTTTGCCACCTATGCTAACTCTGAAGCAACAAAAAAAATTCATTCATGATGCAAAAGCATATTTTTGCGATGAACCATATTTATATAAGCAATGTAACGATCATATTATTAGGAGATGTGTGCCTTATGAAGAAGCTGAACAAATTATTCAAAAATGCCACAATTTTAAATTTGGAGGACATTTTGGCATTGAAAAAACTGAGCATAAGATTTTGCTAGCTAGATTTTATTAGCCTACTCTTTTTAGAGGTGTTTACAGATATATCAAAACTTGTGATAGATGCCAATGAGTAGGAAATATATTTAGAAGAAATGTAATGCCTCTGAATTTCATGTTAGAAGTGGAGATTTTTTATGTTTGGGGATTAGATTTCATGGGACCATTTTTTCCTTCTTTTGGGAATTTCTATATTTTTATTGCAGTTGATTATGTATCAAAGTGGATTGAAGCACAAGCTTTACCTCGTTGTGATGCTAAATGTGTTTCAAGATTCTTAATGATATGGAATATCGAGAGTGATTATCACTCACGGTAGATCCCATTTTAGGAATAAATACATTCAAAGATTGGCAGAAAAATTTAATATTGTTCATAGATTCTCTACTGCCTATCATCCTCAAACTAGTGGTTTAGCTGAAGTTTCTAATCATGAGAGTAAACAAATTTTAAAAAAGACTGTAAATCTTAGTAGAGTAGATTGGTCTATGAGACTGGATACTGCATTATGGGCATACAGAACTGCTTATAACTCCTATTGATATCACTCCTTACAGGCTTATATATGAAAAAACTTGTCACTTACCAGTAGAATTAGAGCATAAAACATATTAGGCAATTAAAGAATTCAACTATAATCTGAAAAATTTTAGTGAGAAGAGATTGTTGCGATTGAATGAATTAGAAGAATTAAGAAATGAATCTTACTATAACGACAGAGTTTATAAGGAAAAACTGAAGTTAATGCATGATTGGATGATTAACCATAAGAACATTGAGCCGGGGTAAGAAGTTCTGTTTTACAATACAAGGTTGAAATTATTTCCTGGGAAATTGAGGTCTCGTTGGTTAGGACCCTTTACTGTGACTCAGGTTTATACTTATGGAGCTGTTGAAATTGAAGATCAGAAGACTGGGAATAGATTTAAAGTAAATGGACATAGATTAAAACCTTATTTTGAGGGTAAAAGACCAAATTTTAAAGAGGTTTTAATGTTCATTGAACCTAAATAACACCTAAATAGGTCGGGCTGACGACATTAAACCAAGTGCTTTATGGGAGGCAACCCATAGTTATCTTTATTTTTTGTGTGTTTGTTTAAATTTGTTCTTAGTTTGTAGTAATATTGAATTCTAATACTTGTATTTGACATTTGATTATCAAGAATTTGGATCCATAGAGAAAATTTGGAACGTATTGGGCTACAGCGTAAAAGTGCAAATTTATGCCTAGGGCACCAACATCACGCTCGACGCTGCTGACAGTAGGTTTTTCTTGAGAGCCCTGGAATTAATTGCACAAGGCTCGCTGACGGCGCCTTCAAGGCCGTCGATAGAGGGATCGGCGAGTGGGCAGTTTTTTCGGTGAATTTGTCCCTTATAAACTCCCATGGAAGGTTCCAAAACACTTCAAATCCCAAAATTGAATGAAAACCAATTTCAATTCCTTTTAATGGCCTCCAATTCAGTAGATTACCCTAGATTTCAAGTTTACATTGGGAGAAAGTTTGTCGGTGCCGAGGCCCGGTGACTTTTCAATAAGGTGATGTCCAAGATAAGGATAATAAAGGAAAGAAAATTCATCAATCAAGGATTATGCAATTTTTCGTCACCCATTGAAGAAATCATTATGAGGCGAAGAAGGTAAGTGTTTTGTTATACTACTACCGCAGTAGTCGTTCCAGTGGTTAAAGAATTCTACGCCAATTTACATGGAATCAACCAAGGAAGCGTCTATGTGCGAGGTAGGTGGATAACATTCAATTCTGGAAGGATTAATGAGTTATATATGCTTGAGAATGTTCCTGTCTGCCATTATTCAAATTTTGTGCTAACGAGAGACAATATGAATGAAATATACTAATTTTTTACGGACAAAACCGATGTCTGGGAAGTTAGAGAAAACGGGTATGTTAATTTTTTTGCAACAATTTTAAATCCCATTTTAAAAAATTGGCACTTTTTCATATCTGTGAAGTTATTGCCGATGATGAGAATCGACAAAGTTACGAAAGAAAGTGGAATTTTGAACTACTTCATTCAAATGGGATGGCTCATTGATATTGGATCAATTATTGTGAAGTTTGTGTTTGGCCTAATCGTTCAAGGATCATCTCAAGGGCTTGGACATCCTTCAACAATTTCTCAATATGCAGTTTGTTTCAAGTATCATACGATATTTAGGAGAAAATACTGCTACCCTGGAAACCTTTAGACCCAACTCGTATGTTCGCAGCCAATGATGAAGAGAATGACACGGGCGTGATCATGGTTCAAGCATCGCAGAATTCTGTTCCTAGTCAACCTCTAGTAGCAGACAAAACACCGATGATCTTACACCGAATCAAGAATATGGAGAAGTAGGTACAAAATTCAATGAGTACTGTTAGCAATATATCTGATTTCTTTGATCATATTGATTAGATGATGAAAGAATATTTTGATCATAGTGGGCGATTTGAAGCGAGTCTGATACGCTTAATGAAGAAGATGGGATGGATTGATGAAGATTCAACTGAAGAATTTCCATTCTGACCTTTTTATAACCCGTTCCTCCATGTTCAAGCAATGGGTTATATCAAAGGAGAAACAAGTACAAATTCTAAAGAGTAGTAGAATTGAATTGCTTATTTATTTCATTATGTTGTGTTTGATTTGAACTTTGTTTGTGTGTTTGCTTTCATAGTTTGCTTTTTAATCTCAGTATAGTTGAGATTATAATTGATTTGTTTGTTTTTCAGCATTTTGAGTGTTGTGGATTGGATTGCGACGCTGATTAAATGGATTTAGTTTTAGAAAATACCAGTTTATATGTGTTATGTATTGTGTGTTGTAAACACTTGGATTTAATAAATAAATGTGAAGTTTTGTTGTGTGTATGTTTATTTGTGTTAATACATCACTTAATCACTTAAAATATATGATTAAAATGTTCAACAAATGAAGATGAGGCTTAAAATTGATCGAAATAGCAAAAATTTGAAAAATAATTTGTTTTTGAAAATCTCGCCGACGGTGTGATTTTCCTGAGGGTATTGGAATTAAATTCAATAGAACCTGCCAACAGCGTGAACGACCCAGTCGACAGTGAGATCGTGAATATTACCTTTTAACCAAGATTTTGACCGGTCAAATGTCACTATTTATCATCTTCTTCCTCGTTTTAACTAAAAATTAGACTTAGGGTTTGATAGATCTGAGATTTGGAGCGATTTCAACACATTCTAACACCAAATTTAATCTTCCCTTGCTAAGAGCTTCACTCCTATGTAAAAAATTTTAATTTTTACCATGAATTTCTTCCACATTAAGAAATTTTGAGAAATTTGAAAATGTGGAGAAAAGACTTGGAAGGAATTCATGGAACTAGATTTAGATGCTTTAAACCCCCTTTAGAAGCCATTGTATTTTAATTTTTGAGATTAGGTTGGATTTTTGTGATTTTGATAGATCAAACAATGGCTCCACGTCAAAAGAGAAGAATCGAATACGACGAGACTCGATTATTAAAGCAAAAACACAATCGAGGTATACCTCAATCTTTCAAAGTTAGAAGTGCATCCAAGATCGAGTTTTCGAAAATCCTAGAGGAGAGGTGGAACGAGTTATAAAAGAGAGAGAGGTAGGGAGAACTTTTGCTACACAACAAATAATGCTGCTAGTGATGTGATGTATGTGTTTGTGATCAACGATAGTGAGTATCTTCAGAGGCACTCTTATTTTGAGACAGCATATTATGATGTTGAGGCTAGGTACTACAGAGAAGAGCCTGATGTTATTTTTCTAGAAAGCCCCCGTTATACTCAGTATCAACCCAATCCTCCTGCTAAACATGGTGATAAAGATATTGCATGGAATTTTAATATCTAATTTGATGTGATGTGATGTATGTGTTTGTTTTAGTCTTGTTGTAGTACTTTGATTTTTGTTGTATTCCATGGACTATGCTTTGTTTCTGGGATATGTGTTTAGTTTTGCAGTTTGCATTTTTATTTCTGGATATTTGTGATGGTAATTTTAATTATGAACTGAATATTCTAAAATAGTAAACTGTTTATTCTGTGTTGTGAAATGCATATTTCCTGTGTAGTTAGTTGTTGTTGTTTAATGTTTAGTTTTCTATACTTGTTTTAAAGTTTCATTACCCCAGCGAATTCTCTAAACTGTTATATGTGTAGAAAGCTTTTTAAATATTACAGGTCAGTTGAAGTTAAAAATTGAGAAGAACCTGCAAATTTCAAAAAAGACAAAAATGCCTAAAATGCAAAGGTATGAACTTTATATTTAGAATTTTTCTTTCCACCCTGTATTATTTCTATTATAGAAAACTTTAAGTTTGGGGGAGGGGAGAAAATTTTTAACTATTATATGTTCTCAAATAACATACTTTCAAAAATTATAATATGATTTTTGTGATAAAATTTAATTCAGATAACTATGTTTAGATTTTATCTAAATATTATAGAAAATTCAAAGAAATATTTTTAGAAATGAAAATTAATTTTGTAGGTTAAGATATTTAGTATAAGAGGATAACAATATAGTTAACTATTTAAAGTAAAGAAAACTGTATTTTGAAATATTAAGAATCTTAGGAATTTAGTTGAGAAAGAAAAGATTGGGATTCAATAATGTAAAAACTATAAAGTACATATAAGGTAAAGAATGTTTTAAAGTTTCAAATTTGGGAAAAGAAGAGTGAAGTTCAAAATTATAAACAGGCTATCTAGATATAGTAATCCTCACTTGAAAAAGAAAAAAAAAAGAAAGAAAGAGAAAATGATTAAAAAACAATCCCTGAAAAGAAAAGAAAAATATATAGGATTGAAAAACAATCCAAAAGAAGAAAAGTGAGAAGAAGCTTGAGGAGATGCCTTATCAAAAATTAGCTTCACTTGGATTAACCTAAAAGGAAAACTAAAAGCATTTCTAAACTTATATTTATGACTAGTTTCTTTACTTAATAATATCCTCATGAAGTTCCTATCTACTGAATATTCTAAGTGAATTGATATTGCAACATATAGTCATTCTTGAAATGAATAGAAGACAAGAATCCTTAGACTTGATGATTAGTTAGTTATACCTGCAGAATTAATCTAATTACTTGAAATTTTTTCTAAGAATTCTTACTATAATATTTATTTAAATCAAAATTACAGCATTTCTGAATTAAGACTTTATCACAATGAATCATAACTTTATGTAGTACTAAAGATACTTGAGGACAAGCGATAGTTAGGTTTGGGGGATTTTGACCCAAAGATAAAAGGTTAAGATTGTCATGCTTGTTTTATAGTGATTTTGATGATAGTGCAATTTAAAGAATGGTATTTTTGGTGTTTTTATGCATGTATGAAAATTTAAGGACAATGGATCAAAAATATGCAAAAAGGAGAAAATTTGGAGAAAAAAGGACTAAATTATGAAAATTTGACCTAGGGTGCCGACGGTGAGGTCGATGGCGCCGACAGCGTGATTTTCCCAAGAGTTCAGAATATATTTCAAAGAAGACCGCCGACGGCGCAACTTGAGGCCTCCGATGGCGGGATCGACGGTTCTTTCACAAAATACATCGAATGTGGATGATTTTTGAAGGGATGCTTGCAAAACCCTTGGAGACTCTTCAACAAATTTAAAAATGAGCCATTTTAGGCCGAAAAATTGTCCTTTTGGAGTCCTTTAAAAGTCACTAAGAGTCTGTAAAAAGTACTATTAGAGATTTCTAATAGTTACTTAGTGTCCAATAGAGAGTCCACTAGTGTCCATTGTTATTAGTGAGTGTTAAATAGTGAGTTCAAATAGAGATTGTGAGGAATTCTTCGAAGGATTGTAAGAGTGGAAGGGAAGTAAGAGATCTCTTCTGCATTGTCGTTTCGAAGGAGAACTCCAAGTACTATAAAAAAAGGAAGAGATTCAGAGGAACTTCAAGGAGTTTGCTTGGGGAGTAATTTAAGATAAGTTGTGTTTATTTACTTTAGATTGTATAACTTTACTTTTATATATGAAATCCAAGTTTTATTGCGTCCTCTCCATGAATTCTGAGTAGTTGTTCTATCTTTCTCCTAGTTTTGATATTTTTGTGGAATGATAAATAGAATTAGTGTGCTATAAAAGATTTAAAGAAGTTGTGATAATCTTTTACTTAGATCTTAATTTACTTTCAATCTGGCCAGTTGAATAGTTAAAATCTGTTAAGTTTAACAACTATAGTAAAGATTACATCCGAGATTCAGGGAGGTCAAAGTCCTTGGAAGGAGGGTGGAAATAAATAGAGAAATAATATTTATCGAGTGTAGAATTGGAGATTTTAGAGTGACAGACTAAAATCCTCAATTAATTCTTATTGTTTGGGTGCTGAATTATAGATGTTAGCCCTCAGGCAAGGGGAAAGTGGGAGCTCTGAAGTGAGAGGTGGTATCCTCCCAACATAGCCGCAGATTTAGTAACCAAGCATAGGATTAGTCAATGTTCTTTATGCCTGGACCAAAGAGTAAAGAATAGATATGCTCTTATTTGGCACAACTCCATTTTAAAACTAATTCTAATTATCTATTCACTTAAATATCTTAACAAAGGAGAAAGATTCCTGCTTATATATTTGAACTTCACTTTAGTATAATTAGTTAATTGTTAGTAGAACTAGTTAAATTTAAACTTTATATTATTTTCAATTGTGTATTAGTGACAGATAGGAAATTTTGATTTAGATGTGATTCTGAATTGATTTATATATTCCTAGTTCGTAGCCTCTAAAATATTCCCTGTGGGATTGATATCCAGGACTCCACTAGAGCCCTGTATTACTTGAGCGATACGTATACTTGCGTTTAAAGGTAACTCAGCAATTAAAGATTATAATATATAATTGTTACTAAAATTAAAATTACGCTACAAGTCAATTTGGCGCTATTACTGAGGATTTAGATTTTATAGTAGTGGTGTTGAATTCTTATATTTTTAAGTATATTTAAAAATCGCGGTCACCTAGCTTAAGATTTTTAGTAAGAATCTTCCGATCATGCCACAACTTCATCTTTTCCTTATAAATCTTATCATTTTCATAAGATTCATTCTTTATCTCTTCAAGCTCATTTAATAGCAATAATCTATATTCTCTAGCATCTTTCAAATTAAAAGTGAACTCTTTAATAGACTAATATAATTTAAGCTCAAGTTCAACTGGTAAATGATAAGCTTTTCTCAAAATTTGCCTATATGGGGACATCCCTATAAGTGTTCTGTAGGTAGTCCTAGAAGCTCACGAAGCATAATCCAAATTGATTGTCCAATCCTTTCTATTTGGATTAACAGTCGTTTCCAATATTCTTTTAATTTCATGATTGGATAATTCAACTAAACCACTTATTGGCGGATGATAAACATCAGCAATGAGATGGTTAATATTATAGTTCTTTACTAATGTTTCCATAATCGCATTTCTAAAATGACTTCCTCAATCAGTTATGATTACTCTTGGTATTCCAAATCTACAAAATATTTTCCTACATAAAAACTTTGCAACACTTTGAGCATCACTTCGAGGTAAAGCAATAGCTTCTATCCATTTGGATACATAGTCTACCGCCATCAAAATGTATGTATTTCTGAAAGATGGTATAAATGATCCATGAAATCTAATCCCTAAACGTCAAATATTTCAAATTTCAACATATAATTGAGGGACATCTCATTTCTTCTAGAAATATTACCTACACGTTTACATCGATCACAATTTTTAATAACATTAACATCCTTAAAAATTGTAGGCCAATAAAATCCACATTGTAATATTTTATTAGCAGTTTTATCAACTCCAAAATGACCACCATAATTAGAATTATGACATTTTTTTAATAATTTCATAAGTTTCTTCAAAAGGCACACATCTTCAAATAATCAAATCCTTTCCTTGTTTATATAAAAATGGGTCATCCCAAAAATAAGTTTTGGCTTCAGATATAAATTTCTTCCTCCCCTAGTATGTCAAACCATAGGGTAAAATATCACTAACAATAAAGTTTACAATGTCGGCATACCATGGAACACACCACTCATTAACATTGAATAATTTTTTATCATGAAAACTTTCATTAATTTCTTCAACCTTACAGAGAGGTTTTTCTATTTCAAGCCTGGACAAATGATCAACAATTTGATTACCAGCAACATTCCTATCTACTTTCTCGATATCAAATTCTTGCAAAAGAAGAATCCATCTAATCAATCTTGGTTTTGCATCCTTCTCCTTCATTAAATACTTAATGGCAGAATGATTAGTTTGCACCACATATTTAGTTCCAATTAAATATGATCTAAATTTACCAAAGACAAATACTATAGCTAATAACTCTTTCTAAGTAGTAGTATAATTAATTTGAGCTTCATTAAGAGTTTTACTAACATAGTAAATTACTTTGAAAACTTTATCATATTTCTGACCTAAAACAGCTCCAATAGCATAATCACTAGCATCACACATTAATTCAAAAGGTTTTTCCCAATTATGTGAAACTATAACAGGTGCAGTGATTAAATTTCTTTTAAAGTTTCGAAAGCTTGCAGACAATTATCATCAAAATTAAAAATTACATCTTTTTCCAAGAACGATAAAAAGGCTTCAAAATTTTTGAAGACTTTAATATAATGCATGTAGAATCTAGCATGTCCCAGAAAAATTCTAATTCCCCTTACATTAGTTAGGCAAGGTAAATTAGAGATCACTTAAATTTTTGAAGGATCTACTTCCATACCATTTTCTGATATACGATGTCCCAAAACTATTCCTCTTGCTACCATAAATTGGCATTTCTCTCAGTTAAGAACCAAATTAGTTTCTTCACAGTATTTTAGAACTTTAGATAGATGTTCTAAACATGATTCAAATGAAATTCAAAATACTGAAAAGTCATCCATAAAAACTTCAATTCCTTTTTCTATTAAATCACAGAAAATTACCATCATACATCTCTGAAATGTAGCAAGGGCATTACATAAACTAAAGGGCATTCTTCTAAAAGCAAATGTACCATAAGGACTGGTAAACAGTGTTTTTTCTTGATCCTCAGGAGAAATTTAAATTTTGTGGTAACCAGTATATTATCCAGAAAACAAAAGTATTTATGCCCAACTAGCCTGTCCAACATCTGATCAAGAAAAGGAAGTGGAAAATGATCTTTCCTAGTGGCAAGGTTTAATTTTCTATAATTAATGCATATTCGCCATCCTGTAACTTGTCGTGTTGGTATTATTTCATTCTTTTCATTAACAGTCACAGTAACCCCTCCTTTCTTAGGAACAAAATGAATATGACTAACCAATGCACTATCTGAAACAGGGTAGATAATTCAAGCATCCAACCACTTTAAAATTTCTTTCTTAAAAACTTCTTTCATGATAGGGTTTAATCTTTTTTAAGGATAAGCCGGAGGTTTGCAGTTATCCTCCATAAGGATTATATGCATATAGATTGAAGGATTGATTGCTTTAATATCAGTTATTGTCCATCCAAAATCTTTCTTATATTTCTTTAAAATTTCAGCAAACTATCTTATTCTCTTTTAGTTAATTAAGAGGAAATTATAAGTTAACAAAGTTGAGGAATCACCTAAAAAGGCATACTTCAAATGATTAGGAAGCACCTTTAAATCTAGTCCAGGAGGTTTTTCAATTGAAGGACCAAAAGATTCATCTTTTTTAGTCATGTCCAAAATTTCAAAATTTTCATGAACATAATTTAAATCTTCCTCATGAAAATCTTCAGAATTTTGTAATTCCTCTTCTTGCTTGTGTTCCAATTCGTTACTTTCAGATTTCTCTTCATAAGTTGACTTGAAATGACATTCACTCAAATATTTGATAACATCCATCCTATAACATTCATCTTTTATTTCATTGACTTTGAAATATTGAAGGTAACAGTTTGATTATTAACTTGCATAGTTAGTTCCCCTTTTTACACATCTATCATCGCTCTACTTGTGGCTTGGAAAGGTCTCCCTAAAATTATGGTTATCTCTTTATCTTCATCCATATCCAATACAGTGAAATCAACAGGAAAAATAAATTGATCCACTTTCACCAAAACATCCTCCATAACTCCTTTAGGATATGTGCTCAGACGATCAGATAATTGCAAAGTTACAGTAGTAGGGGTTATTTCTTCTAATCCCAGTCTTTTGAATATTGATAATGGCATAAGGTTAATGCTTGTACCCAAATCACATAAAACTTTTCCCAAAAATCTGTCTCCAATTGCACATGGAATTGCGAAACTTCTAGGATCTTTAAGCTTTTCAGGAAGCTTTTTGTGAATTTTTGCACTGCACTCTTTACTAAGGGCAACAGTCTCATTATCTTCAAACTTCGTCTTTTTTGTTGAGAATGTACTTCATAAATTTCACATAGATTGGCATTTGTTCTAAGGCTTCAAGAAATGGAATGTTTATTGTATGCTTCCTAAATATCTCCATGGATTTTGAAAATTACTTATCTAATTTTAGTTATCGAAGTCTCTAAGGAAATGGAGGTGGTGGCTTTTATAAATCAACCTTAGGTTGAGAAATAGGTTTTTCCAAACCTTTTGGAGCGTCCTCTTTTCATTTTTTAATTTCTTCGTTCTCTACTTCAGTCTCTTTTTTAACACTACCTTCCAACTCTCTCCCACTTCTCAACTGAATAACTTGTACTTGCTCTTTAGTTTTGTTTCTTTGATTTACTTCAGTATTACTAGGAAGTGTTCCTTGGGATCTATTACTTAATGATTTGGCAATCTGTTCCAATTGATTCTTAATATTTCTGATTGTAGCTCCTTGACTTTGTAATTGATTTTTCATTTGTAACACCACTTCTTCAATAGACAACTTCTTCTCCTTAAAGTGTGAAGTGTTGTTATAACTTGGAGGATACTTTGGTTTATAATTATTACTCCCTTGGTTGTTCCAGTTTTCCAATGGGTTTACTTGTTTGTTCCCTCAATGTTGATTACTACCACCCTGATTATTGGTATTCTAGTTAAAGTTTGGATGGTTTTTCTAACCTGGGTTATAACAATTGGAATATGGATTATTAGGCTTACTTATAACATTCAAAGTTTCTAGTGAAGTTTGAGAATCAACTATTTGGCCTAATGAATTTTCTTCAATTATGGAAGTTGGCTGAGAAAAATTCATTCCAAATTGGTCTATCCTTCTTGAAATTGCAACAACTTGATTTTCTAACATTGCAAAAGCATCATTTTTCATGAATGTTGGCTACCTTTTTAGGATTTAACCTTTCAGAAGGCCATTGAAAATTATTAGTAGCCATTTCTTCATTTAAAGCATAAGCATCAGCAATCTGTTTAGACATCAATGAACTACCAGCAGCGGCATCGATAATAAATCTAAGAGATCTAACTAATTCATTATAAAAGGTCTGAATTATTAACCAATCTGGTATTGAATGATGGGGACACTTCCTTAAGAGATTTTTAAAACATTCCCATGCTTCATATATGGATTCCCTATCAAACTGACGAAAAGATGTGATATCATTTCTAAGCTTCACAGTCTTCGACGGTGGAAAATATATAGCAAGGAATTTTTATGCTAAATCACCCCAAGTTCTAATAGATCCAGATGCTAATAAATTTACCAAATCTTAGCTTTATCCCTCAGTGAAAAAGGAAAAAGTCTAAGTCTAATAGCATCATCCGATATACCATCGGATTTAAAAGTATCACACAATTTTAGAAAATTAGCAAGATGTAAATTACAATCTTTAGTTAGTGCTCCCCCAAACTAATTATTAGATACCATATGGATAATAACAGGTTTAAGTTCAAATGAATTAGC
Source organism: Papilionanthe hookeriana x Papilionanthe teres (assembly GCA_022702705.1). NCBI lineage: Eukaryota > Viridiplantae > Streptophyta > Magnoliopsida > Asparagales > Orchidaceae > Papilionanthe > Papilionanthe hookeriana x Papilionanthe teres. The sequence goes on along the minus strand of CM040427.1, from coordinate 140,023,328 downwards.
AGCTACAACAGGGTGTTGAATACTACCATGAAGTTCATCCACTGTAGGGTTAGCATAATATCTTAAAGGTTTAAATTCTTGATGGAAGTCAACATTTTGATGATCTTGATTTGTCATTTCTTGAATATTTTTATCTTTTTCTATATTTTTAATTTTTTGATTTTTTATAGTTCTCTCTAATTCAAAATAGTAATGCACAAGTCCTTCAGAACTTGAACTACGCATTCACAATTAACAAAATAAAATAAAACACACTAACAAAAATAATGAAAAGTAAAAACTTAATTTGTTTTGAATTTTCTTTAAATCAAATTTTAATTAATTTCCCCGGGCAACGATGCCAAAAACTTGATCCCAAAATATTTATGCTTAAGATTTTCACTTTATATTCTCTCTTTCCCGACAACGGATGCCAAAAACTTGACTCCACCAAATTTTATGCTTATGATTTAAATAGGAAATTATACTTTAATTATTTATAAAATGGGATACTACGCAAGTATATGTATTGTTTATCAAGTAATATAGGACCTTTTAATTAAACTCTGAGATATCGAACCCACAGGGAAATGTCTAAAAATTTGAAGAAATAAGAAAAATAACTTTTTACTTTTGAAAATGATTTCGTAAAGTATGTTTTAATATATAAAGTTTTTCAAATTTATTTTTGGTATTTTCTGAATAAAAAGTAAAGCAAACAACTAAATTTAACATAACTTTAAAATAGTATGAAAGCAAATGAGAATAAAATATCTTTAGCCTCTTTCAATGAATCAGTAATAATTATAGAATTTCTTTGTGGAAGTATCTAAAATGTGTTGTGTCAAATAGAAGCAATTATATTCTTTACCCTTATTTTGTTCTATAAAAAACATTTGTTAATTTGATGATTTGAAATCTTGTAGATGGGTTAGGTAGGAAAGATACTAGCTCTCACTCTAGAGTTCCCTCGATTCCCTCCACTTGCGGGCTAACATCTAACAATCAAATTTTTCACATCAAACCAAATTAGGGAGCTTTAGCCTGTCACTCTAAAGTCCTCTAATTTTACTCCCCATTATAAGCATATCTTCCCATTTATTTGTATCCAACCATATGTACCACAATTCTCATCCATATAATTGCGTGTGATTCTTTCCAATTGTTGATTGAGACAATACCGCAATGGATCTTACATAATCTCCCAACAAATTTTAACATCTTAATTGGCCAAATCAAGAAGTAAATGAAGTGCAAGGTAGTGAATCATCACAACTTCTTCCAACATTGAAATCTTATACTTCACACAACTTCCTTCCATAATTTAATTACTTCATCATTTAAAAGGAAAAAGATAAAGAAAACTACTCAGAATCCATGGAGAAAACACAATCATAACTTGATTTGAAAGTAGAAATCATAGTGAAAACACAACAAGTTTTACTTAAAAACCAAATGTAAAACAAAGTTAAACACTTATCTGAAAATCCTCTCCACAAGAATCGTAAAGTTACTTTAAAACTTTGCTTTCCCCTTACAAGACACAATAGAGGTTGGTGCCCAACTTTGTTAACTCCATATCTCTATTCTACTCTTAATAAAAACTAGATACAATTGATAATAAAAGTGGTGAAGTGGAAATGTGTACTCTCTCTAACTCTCTAACATAAACTTGACTCTTAACACTAATTACACCCTCCAACAACAACCCTTTTTTCTGATCTTCAAGTCTTCTTTTTAAAATTTTCTAAAAGGTGCCTTGGTGTTGATCCATGAAAAAACTACCTATTTTTATGCCTTGATTTTTATCTAATTTTTAAGGATATTATGGTTTAATGAAAGGTATTTTTGTGTTTTGGATGTAGGTGATGCAAAAATGTTCAAGAAGGAAAAAAAGATGAAAAAGGAGCAAAAAGGAGCAAAAATGGAGCCAAAATACAAAATCGTCAAAATAATTGGCCTGGCGCCTAGGCGTCGGAATCCGGTGTCTAAGCGCGAGCTAGATACAAAATTTTGTAAGATTTTTGATGACTTTTGGATGGTTATTTTAACGGTGTTAGCGGTTATTGGACCATCTAGAAGATTGGTAGTTATTCCTGAATTATAAGACATGTGATACATTGTATTTGGACGCTTAGAAACGGTTAGGATCGTGAAGAGGTGCGATCCAAAGTGAAGAGGTGCGAAGAACTGGACGCAGAGTCCGGCGCCTAGGCGCCAGACACACTTCTAGAAGATTCATTGAACATGGACACATTTTGAAGAGATGCCTCAAGGCAACCCTTGAAGCCTATAAATAGAAGGCTACTCTTTCAGAGAAAAATGCCCACAACCGAACCAAAAACCACCAACGCCCAACCTAGCCCCATAGTTCCATTTAGAGAGAGAAATTAGAGAAATATTTTAAGGGCCATATTTATATTTTGTTTTATTATTTAGTGAGTTTATTTTAGAGTTTGTATTAAGAGTATTTGAAGAGTCAGTGCTTTTGAAGTTTATTTACTTTGGAGTCAAAAGGATTCAGAGGTTCAGTTAGAGAAACACTTGAGATAAGTATTTGTATTTTGATTTAAAGTTTTATTTATATGTTTTGTTGTTTAAATTCAATGTGTCCTGAGTAGTTACTTTACTTTATCCTTTCAATTATGAAAAGATAAATAAGATAATATAAAATTTGTTGGAGAATTAAATACTATATTTATATTTTAAACATTGTGATGATATTAATACCGAATCTTAATTTACTATTTAAATTGGCCATTTAAATTGTTAAAATCTGTTGAAGAGTTTTGAGACCTAGAAGGAGATGAATTCTTAACTAGTAGATATCACATGAATCCTTGGATAGTCGAAGGCCTTGTGCGGGTTATTCTTTAATAGGCGTAGAATTGATAAGTTTTTAGTGTGACATGCTATATTCTTGTAATTTGGTTTATAGAGAAGGAAAGGGTCACTAGTAAGGCCGACCATAGCCACCTTTGGACATCTAGTAGTGTGAGCCTAGATTAACCCATTCTACTAACAATACATCCAGACCTGATCTCTAGATTAGCCAATTTTTTTTATACTATCGAGCGAAGGTAAAGAATAGGAATGCTTCTATTTAGAACAATACCATAAATTTATATTCTCTTCGAATATTACATTATCTAAAAAGTCTTGGATTAATTGAAAGGAAGAAAGTTGTTTGCTTATTTTTATTTACATCAATCATTACTTTATTATTGCTTTATTTCTGCATCAAGTAAATTAAATATCAACTTTTTAACTTTTAAAGAAATACATAAAAATAAAATCAAAATATTTTAAAAAAAATCTATAATCCTCCACGTGGGATCGATACTGGGGTCTTTATTTAAAGCCCCAAATTACTTGAAGCGATACGTATACTTGCGTAGTACCTCTAGTGTATAAAATATTTTCCATAAAATTATATTTATATATACTAGTTGCTATTATTATTTGAGTCAAAGTATTGAATATAACATATTTTTGATAGCATAAATTACTTCATTGTTTGGCGATTGCAAACCAAGATTTTGGTGCATTGCTGCGGATCGAGGGTCAAGTTTTTTGCGCCGTTGCCGGGGAGGCAAAATTTATAGATTTTAAATATTTTATTTTATTTATTTCTTTTATTGTCAAAAATATAAAATACAAAAATATAAAAAAAATAAAAACGACAAAAATAAAAATAAAAAAATAATAATAATTTTATTTCTTGTTATTTTACTTTTTATTTACTTTTTATGCGTAGTTCTGGATCTGAAGGATTATTACCTTTAGATTCTGAATTAGAAAGAACTGTTAGAAGAATAAAAAAAGGAAAATAAATTCAAAAATATCAAGAGATGGCTAATTTACATAATAAATTACAAAATTCAATTGAAATTAATGAACAAAATGTTTACAAACCAGTAAGGGATTATGCTAACCTTGCAGTTGATGAACTTCATAGTAGTATTCAAATACCTAATGTAGATGTTAATTCTTTTGAGCTTAAACCTTCTATTATTCAAATGATTCAAAATAATCAATTTGAGGGAACACCAAATGAGGATCCAAGTTTACACCTTGCTAGTTGTCGCATATTTTTAGGTTGTGTGTTATTTTAAAGGGGGGGTCGCCTAACAGAAGCTGTCGGCGAATTTTTAATTTAATTAAAATAAATAATTTGAAAAGTAGTATTTGATTTTGAAAATAATTTTAAATTTGAAGGTTTTAAGATATGAGATTAAACCGATCTCACATCCCAAGTAGTTTATATAAACGAGCACCGCACCACAAACCGTGTATCTATCCCTAAGGGTAGACACACCGCTCGACGGTGGGGCTCGATTAAATAAACTAGAAGATTTGTGACATCCGTTTGGTCCGCGAACCAATTTTATAAGCCGACAAAATTCCCCCGCTTAATATGAAAACATTAAACAGGGTTTATATTACTCAGGTTCTTTAAAATTCCCTATAAGGGCAAGCCCCTATAGTTAATTACATCTTAAGTGATGGGAATCACCTAAGAAAACTCTCGATAATAATCAATAATTCCGCTCTCAAGGATTTCAAAGTTTAAGATTTTCAAGGGATTGAATTTTGGAATTTCAATAGGGAATGGATCAAGTTCGGAACATTTTGTTTTGTGAATCCAAAGGAAGAAAAGTAGGAGAAATCACAGATTCGAAGTGAACTTCGGTAATTTCCCGACTATCCTATTGTTTGGCTTTGATTTAAGAAAGTCCTAATATTTATTTAAATGTTTTGATTTTTCCAATTTTAATTAATTAGGACTTATATTTATATGATAAAATCATACAAATAGCCTTGAAGATGTGAAGGTTTATGTCGTACCCAACGACTACCTCGGAATCCTAAGACCGGTTAGGGCTTAATTTGCAATGCAAATGCCTAACGAAGAGTTGAGGATTTATGTTGCACTAGTGCAAATTACCTCGAAGTCCTATGGCTTGGTTGTTTAGTTCTAGGAAAGTTTTGTTGATGTAGATTCAAGTTTTGCCGACGACGATGGTTGTGCCGCCCATCATGCTCCGAGCTCCTTGTTGTTGCGAGAGGTTTAGTTTTAAAAATTATAAATCGTGGGATGAGAAAAGTGTTTTGGTTTAGAGAAAATCTTGATTTCCAAGTGTTTTTTATGTTTTAATTAAAACAAATCTTAAAGTTGATTATAACGACACCGGTTAAGATCCCACGGTTCCATCCTTCCGGCATCATTATTTTTATCTCGATTCACTTAGTCCAGTATGAATTTGCTAAACTCAACCGAATGAGTTCCACACTTTCATTTAGACTACGGGAAATCCCGTTAGCAACACGTAGGTTACATCATCCGAGGTATTCCCGATCATCCAACGAGATGTTTTAATTTAGTTGTAATTGTAGTTTTGTGTTCTGTTTGTGATTAAATTTTGAGTTGTTTTATATTTTGAAATGTTGTGGCGGTGAATTTTATCTTGCAATGACTTTTAACTTAGTTTTGGTTTCAGCTTTAGGGACTATCCTAAAGGTGTGGGTTTTCATGCAACGGCTTGTTTATCATGCAAGAAAAGTAAGTGCAATGCAGTTAAATAAATTACAAGAATGTAAATTGCAAGAAAGTAAATTGCAATAAAATAAAAGCGTACTCGGAGGGTCTTCCCGTCATCCCAAGCTACACTTAAAACATAATTAGAATATTTAAGCAAGTTCCTAGGTAAAGCTAAGGGAAGGGTTATGGTTTTCTACCAAATTCCTAATCCTATAGTTAGTCATCTCCTATGACGTCTAAGTTCTTTGTGTTTTGGTTTAAGGACGATTTTCTTCATCAAAGAACAATTAAGTCCAATTGTTCTTATAAACATCCTATCATATTGAGAAAGTGTTTAAGAAGAATCTTAAACATCTTTTCAATATTGCTTAGAATTGTTTTAAGTCCAAATGAATTTAATTATATAAATGAATTAATCGTCCGAGAATTCAAGTTTTGTTGTTATCTTACTCGATGAACTAGGACATTTGAATATCCTATAAGTGAAGTAACATTTCATTTAATGTTCCGTTTAGGAGTTATAATAACCAAAGCTTTCGAGGGTAAATTGGTATTCAAATGATTTGATTTAAGTTAATGGGTTTAAATTTGGAATAGTGTTCAAGTTGCTTTATATTTAATTTCTTTCTGTTTTAGGTGATATTATATTTAATTCAATTTAATTTAATTTAATTGAGTTTTAATTTAATTTAATTCAATATAGTTCAATTTAATTTGATTTGATGTTTAATTAATTTGATTTGATTTAATTTTAATTTAATTTGATTTAATTTAATTTAATTTAATTTAATTTAATTTGATTTAATTTGATTTAATTTAATTTAATTTAATTTAATTTAATTTAATTTAATTTAATTTGTTTAATTTAATTTAATTTGATTTAATTTAATTAATTTAATTTAATTTAATTTTAATTTAATTTTATTTTTAATTTTAATTGAAATTTTTTAAAAGAGTTTAATAATTTAATTTTAATTTAATGATTAAGTCTTTTAATATTTTAAATTTGAGTTATCATTTTAATTAAGAATTGAATATTAATGAGATAATTAATTTAGGTATTTTTAAATTAAAGAATAAATCTCTTCCTAATAATATCCCTATTTTAATAATTCCAATTTTATTATTCTTCCAAATTTAATCCATTATTTAATTAAAGTTTAATCTTTTTAAAATTGCTTAATGGGTTTCTACCCTTTAATTATTTAAATTTCAATCATCCAAATCAGATTAGGATCAAATATTTTACTTGTTAATTTTTTATTAAACCTAAAGTTTTAATTAAGGGTTAAAAAAATTTAATTACCACTTTACCCTTTAAGCTTAATAATTTCATAACTCACTAAATTGAACTCAAATGAACTTGAAATTTTTATGTAACTTCACTCATATGTCAATAAAGACATGAGAGGAGAAAATGTGATTTTTCTGTATTGAATTTATTTATATAATTATTTTTGGTAGAAAATCGAGATTTTCAAGGAAAATTTAATAACATGACCAAGGGAAAGTTTCTGTCCTTAAGAAAATTAGCGGACATTCCTAATGACCAGAGGACCACTTGGACCAATTTTGGTGATTTTTGGAATTATATTATTTTTATTATAAATATTTTAAGTTTTGGAGTGTTAATTAATTTAAAAAGAAAATAAATGTTGAAAAATGAATTTTATATTTTTTAAAAATCTCTCTGATATCAAGGAAATCAGAAAAGCAAATTTTGCAATTTTCTGATTTTTCTATGATTTATTATAATTATTTTAGTGAAAATGCTAGAAAATACATTTTTTTAATTTTAAATTACCTTAAAGCTTTAAAATTTAATATCTCACTAAATAGACCTAAGAAAAATGTGGGGTTTGTTCCTAAGTGATTAAAATTCAAAATGTGACATTTTGGTGAATTTTATTATTTTTGTGATTTTTATTATTTTTTAATTATTAAAAATATTAAAATATTATTAAAAATCAACTTTTTAAGAAAATTGAAATTTTAATTTTCTTAGGTTCCCCTGATATCAGAGAGGCTCCAAAACCAATTTGGTGAATTTTTGAAAAGTATTTTAAAAGTTATGAATTTTTAAAGTTTAAAATGGCTAAGTGGTTTAATCAACCCAATTAGTGGGGCTAACCAAGTCCAATTGACCTCAAACTTTTATGGTGGATTCCTCTGATCCTAAAGGTCAGTGGAGAATTGATTTCAAGTCAATTTGATGCATGGTTAACTCTAATTAATTAAAGACCTATTTTGGGTGTTTAAGACAATTAGGGTTGTTTTAAATGAACTAACTCAAAACCTATTTTTCCTAGGGTTCTCTGGTCATAAGGAACATCCTCAAATTTTCCTAGAATTTATTTCACAACATGCTATTTATTGGAATTAAAATACTCAAAACAGCAACATGAATTTGAAAAATCAATAACTTTTTATAGGGATGGCCTCTGACTTTGGAAAATTCAGGGAATGTTCCCAAATTCGGAGGCTTCAAAAGCCCTATGGTCTCATGCCATGGTGAATTGTATACATGCATGGAGAATTAAAAGTATGCAGAGAGTAAATAAATTATAAAAAATAAAATACTTGATGAAATTAAATGATTTCTTTTCCACATTATTCTCCTGTGTTCATTGAGCAAGAGGGTATTTTTATTTTATTTTTCCGATTTTTCTACACGAGTTATGAATTTTCGAAGTTTAGGGAATTAAATAATTCAAAAAATACCCTAATTTTCTATTTATCCACGCGGCGCCAACTCATCCTCGGCATCTCCGAAACGCCGCGTGTCGCGCTCCCATTCGACGCCGCCACCCGAGTCGGCAGCCTCGGGCCCCGCGGTTCTCGTACCGTCTCCCGGTCCGACGCCATACGAGTCGTTCGTCCGCGCGTGTATTGAATGGACGCGCATCCGTTCATCGTCCCCGAGCGTCCTCACACGAGAGCCGTCCACACTAAATCCCTAAGATCTCACTCGATACTCAATGGATTTTCATGTTCTTATGCTTCTATGGATTCGTCTTGAAGAGACGAACACATCTATACGGTTATCATGCATTGAAATTAAAGCATTCGAAATGGAGAATCTCTAGAAGCTCGGGATGAAAAATTAGCTCATACCTTGGCTCAGAGAGGTGTAGCTTCAATCTGAGAGTTGTTGCACCTTCGATTGGATCCCAGCAAGCTCCGGATGAAGTCTCCGGTCCAGTGAATTGTCTAGGTGTGATTTCGACCAAGCCCGATCACAAAGCTTGGAGGCCGGAGCAACCGGGTGGCTCGGAGATGGGGCTTTGTCGGTGGACACCTTCCTCGGTCCGGTGAAGGTGTAGAACCAATCAATTTGGGGATTGGCTCACCGTGGAGAAGTGTCCCGGTTTTGGGTGGAATTTCAGTTGGGAAATTGGATTTTATCAGCTGGGGATTAGGGCAAATCGACACCTGGGCTCAACTCGCTCTAAGGGTGGAGAAGGGTTTGGAACAATTTTGGCGTAGTTTCGGCAAGGTTTGTGTAACTCTCCTCTATGGCCGTGAGGGTGAGGGGTTTAAATAGGAGAGGCCGTAGAGCCTTCCGTGGGGAGTTGAGGCATGGGATCAGCTGCTCTGGTGAGGAGAAGAACAGCCATAGTGACCATTTGGCATGGGGCAGCTCAGCAAGTGAGAATTCAAAACTTTGGCTCCTCCCAAGGTCTCGGCCATGGTGTTTTCCGGCGATCCAGGCGGCTGGCCGGCAGGCATGGGTCACCCTCAGGTCCAGGTGGGTCAGGGCTGGAGGTTTGTGCAATCAATTGGAAATTGCCATGTGTAAAGGCTTTAAATTAAAATGGAATGGGGAGGGGGTCATTTTGGCCTTAATTTGGTCAACCCATTGGTTTGGGTTGGGTGCACCTCCCCATGGCCTCGATTTTGGGCCGAGAGGATCAGTTGGGTCAGCCAAGGGAGAGTGGTGTGGTCTCTATCCATGATGAGGTGGCTAAACATGGTTTAGTGTGTGACATGCTTAAGGTAAAAAAAGCTTAATGAAATATTAGGAAAGGGTCCCCTCCTTTTACCATTAATGGCATGGTCACATGTCAAGCCTTCCATGGCTTCATGTGGCTTGTCCATGGCTTGCATGGCTTGTCTTTGGCTTGGGGAAAGTTGAGTCAATTTCATGGAAATGGGTTTTAAGAATTTTGGATATTTTGGTGAAAATTTACATGAAGCTTGATTTGGAATGGTTTAATTGATGATTTTGAAACTTAGGGGTGATTTTGATTAAATGGATGATGAGGGGAAATGCCATGTGGGCTTTGGATGGATTTGGGCTTTTGAATGTGGTGAAGTGGGCTTTTAGGAAAGTTTAAGGGGAATGGGCTTTTTGATTTTAGGATGGGCATTTGGGTAAATATTTTGTGAAGAACTTTGTTAAATAAATGTCATAATTGGTTTAGGGATGTTCTATGAAGGGCTTGGAATCAATTTGGTGTGATTTGGAGTTGAATTGGTTTGAATTTGGGTTTATTTGGTAAGTGGGCCTATGTAGGTCCAAGTGGGCCAAGTTGGGATAATGTTGGGCTAGGGTTGAAATTGATGTAAAATCAATGTTGAGAAATGTTTATGGGAGTGTTTCAAAGAGGTTTTGACTTTGGTTGGGCTTTGATTTTGGGGTTCGGGCTCATTCTGGGTTAGGCTTGGGTTTAGGTCAAAATTGGGCCTTTTAGCTTTGGGTTGAGTTTGAGTGGGGTTTGGGTCTAAATTTTGGGCAAATCATGTTAGTTTTATGTTTGTGGGAATGTTAAGGAAGATTTAGAAAAGATTTGGGGTTAATTGGAATTGAATCGGGTGAGTTTGGGTTAGGTTCGGGTCATGGGTCCAAATCTGGGCTTTAAGGCCAAAAGTGAGATTGGATCCAAATGTCAATCAAATTGGGCTTGGATTTGGTCTAGATTGGTATTTGGGATATTTAATTGAAGTTTAGAATTGAATTGGACCAAAATTGGGGTCAATTGGGTAGGTTTGGTTTAACATTGGGTTCACTTTGGGTTAAAATGGGTCAAATTGGGGGTTTTGACAAAAGTAGGGTAAATTGACAAAATTGGCCCATGGTGTAGTTGGACAAAATGAAATTGGGAATATTTGGGATTTTATGGGATTTTCTGGGAATTTTCGGAATTTTTGGATTTTTGGGTCAAGAGGGGTATTTTGGGTATTTGGAGGGTATTGGGAGGTTTTCTTGGAATATTTGGTATTTTTGGGTATGGATGATCAATTTAAGTGATGTGGAAATGTTTGGGAATGATTTTGGAGAATTTTGGATAATTTGGAAATTTTGAGAAATTTGGGTAATTTCTGGGGTTTTGGGTAGCTAAGCGTGTGTAGGTCCCGGGGTCAAAAATTGAAAATTTGGGAAATTGAAAATTTGGGAAATTGAAGATTGGGTGGATGTAAGTGGAGTGAAATCATTTTGGTTGAGCCATGAAGCCATATCAAGCCAACATGAGCCATGAAGGGACTCATTTGAGGCATTCACTATGTTGTTCCTAACCCTCTTAGCCAAGGGCTTAGGGGTTAAGGACCATCCATGTGAATCACCCACATGAGTCAGGAGGTCAAGTTAGGTATGGGTGTGGTTTTAGGAAGTGTGTGAAAGTGTAGTGTATAAGTGTAGTGTGTGTGTAAGTCAGCCCCTTCACTGCACCGAGCCACCTGTGAGCGGCTCCTAAGGCCAAAGAGTCCCATAGAACTCATCCTTTAAACTTCCACATCTGATTTCAACCCTCTAGGTGATTAGGGGTCTACAGTCAAGTTTGTGGAGTTTGCGGGGAGTTAAAAAGTGGTTTGAACTTCTAAAAGGTGGGTCCCAATTCTAGTCCTCTAAGATAGTCAAAGGAAAAGCCTAAGGCTAGATCCTAAGTACTAAAGAGAAGAAGAGAAGACCTCATCAAAAATGAGGTCAACACTAGTTTTTTAGAACTTTGTGCTACCTTTAAATATAACAATGTTTCTGATGATGCTATTAGACTTAGAATCTTTTCTTTTTCTTTAAGAGATAAAGTAAAGATGTGGTTGAACTCATTAGCAATAGGTTCTATTAAAACATGGGCTGAAATGACACAAAAATTCTTTGCTAAATATTTTCCTCCTTCTAAAACTGCTAAATTGAGAAATGATATTACTTCATTTAGTCAATTTGACGGGGAGACAATTTATGAAACTTGGGAAAGATTTAAAGAACTATTAAGAAAATGTCCTCATCATGCTTTACCTGGTTGGTTAATTATTCAAATATTTTATAACGGACTAATTGGATCACTTAAATCAATTATTGATGCTGCTGCTGGAGGTTCTTTAATGGCTAAATCATTTAAAGAAGCTTACACTTTAATTGAAGAAATGGCTAACAATAATTTTTAATGGCCTTCTGAAAGGATTAATCCTAAAAGAATGACAAGTATTCATGATATGGAAGCCTTTTCTATCTTAGCTTCATAAGTAGCTGCTATATCTAAGAAATTAGATAATTTTTCTATCAATATATCACATAATAACTCTGCTAATATTGAAGCTTCTCAAACTATTGAAACTATACAAGCAATTGCTTGTAAAAATAACCCTTATTCCAATTATTATAATCATGGTTGGAAAAGTCACCCTAATTTTAACTGGAATAATTCACAACAACAATGGGGTAATAATCAATCCCATCCAACTGGAAATTGGAACAATCAAATAAATTCAAACTATAAACCACCTGGATTTAATAATCAACAGTAAAAGTTATCTATAGAAGAATTAATTTTACAACTAAGTAATCAATTACAAAATGAAAACACTGCTCTTCGTAATATTGAGAATCAAATGGGAAAAATTGCTAATTTAATTAATTACATACCTCTAGGAACACTTCCTAGTAATGTTGAAGTCAATAAAAAAGAAACTGGAAAAGAACATGAACATGTTAAAGCTGTGCAACATAGAAGTGGAAAGGAATTAAAAGAAAGAATGCATAATGAAATTGAAAATGAGATTGAGGTTGAAGAGATTGAAAAACCAAAAGAAACTCCTTCTCCTAGTCAAGATCAGACTGTTATTCCTATGAATGTGGAAGTTGAAAAACCACCACCATCTTTTCCTTAAAGTCTAAAACAGCAGAAGTTTGATCATCAATTTTCTAAGTTCATTGAAATTTTTAAGAAACTAACCATTAACATACCTTTTGCTGAAGCTTTGGAACAAATGCCAACTTATGCAAAATTATGAAGGATATTTTAAGTAAGAAACAAAAATTTGATGCTTTTGAAACTGTTGCATTAAGTGAAGAATGTAGTGCAATAATTCAAAAGAAATTACCTCAGAAACTTAAAGATCTAGTAAGTTTTATTATACCTTGTGCTGTTGGAGAAAAATTTTGTGGAAAAGCTTTATGTGATTTAGGAGCAAGTATTAATCTCATGCCATTTTCTATTTTTCGAAGGTTAAATTTAGGAGAGATTACTCCCACCACTGTAACCCTTCAGTTAGCTGATAGATCTATCACTTACCCTAAAGGAGTTATAGAGGATGTTCTTGTTAAAGTGGATAAATTTACTTTCCCTCTGGATTTCATTATACTTGATATGGAAGAAGATAAAGAAATATCGATTATTCTAGGGAGACCTTTTCTAGCTACTGGACGAGCTATGATTGATGTGCAAAAAGGAGAATTAACCATGAGAGTTAATGATCAAGAGATTAAATTCAATGTTCTTAAATCAATGAAATACCCTCATAAAGAAAAATGCTATTGAATGGATATTATTGATTATATAATTGAAAAACATTATCAAGAAAGTTGTAAAGTCATTTCTGAAGAAAAAATTGAATTATTAATTGATGAAAATGAAGAACTAAAAGAAGAAGAATTATTTTAAGAAACTCATTATATTAAAGATAACTGGGAAATTTTGGACATAACACAAAATGATATACTTTTAACTTCAATTAAAAAAGCCGTTGAACTGGAATTAAAAATGTTACCTGCACATTTAAAGTATGCTTTTCTTGGAAATTCATTAACTTTACCTATTATTATTTCTTTTAAACTAAGTTTAGATCAAGAAGAAAAATTGATAGGAGTGTTAAAGAATTATAAGAAAGCTTTTGGTTGGACTATTGTTGATATAAGAGGAATAAGCCCTTCCATCTGTATGCATAGAATTTTAATGGAAGAATATTTTAAACCTACTATTGAACCTCAAAGAAGATTAAATCCTATCATGAAAGAGGTTGTTAAAAAAGAAATTTTAAAATGGTTAGATGCTGGAATTATTTATCCTATTTCGGATAGCCAATTGGTAAGTCTTATTCATTGTGTTCCGAAGAAAGTAGGAGTAACTTTCATTGTCAATGATAAAAATGAACTAATTCCTATAAGAGATATTACTGGATGGCGAATTTGCATTGATTATCGGAAATTAAATGACTCCACTAGAACGGATCATTTTCCTTTACCTTTCTTGAAACAAATGCTTGATAAATTAGTTGGACACTCATATTTCTGTTTTCTGGATGGATATTCTGGTTATTATCAATTACTTGTCGCTCTTGAGGACCAAGAGAAAACAACATTTACAAGTCCTTATGGAATATTTGCGTTTAGAAGAATGTCTTTCGGTTTATGTAATGCACCTGCAACTTCTAAAGATGTATGATGTCACTATTTTGTGATTTGATTGACAAAGGAATTGAAATATTTATGGAAGATTTTTTAGTCTTTGGAACTTCTTTTGAATCTTGTTTGGAAAATATTTCCAAAGTTTTGAAAAGATGTGAAGAAACAAATTTAGTTCTGATTGGGAAAAATGTCAATTTATGGTCATAGAAGGCATTGTACTTGGTCACAAAATTTCACAAAAAAGGATGGAAGTTGATCAAGCAAAAGTGAAAGTATTACAGAACTGCAACCACCTACTACTGTTACTGATGTAAGAAGTTTTCTGGGTCATGCTGGATTTTTTAGAAGATATATAAAGGATTTTTCTAAAATTGCTAAACCTCTTAGTCATTTATTGAAAAAAGAAGCTAAATTTGAATTTAATGAAGACTATATTAATTCTTTCAATATTTTAAAAGAAAAATTAATAACCACACCTAAAATTATTGCACCTAATTGGAATAAACCCTTTGAATTAATGTGTGATGCAAGTAATTTTGCAATTGGAGCTGTATTGAGACAAAAATATGATAAAATTTTCAAAGTTATATATTATGCTAGTAAAACTCTTTGTGAAACTCAAAGAAATTACACTACTACTGAGAAAGAGATTTTAGCTATAGTTTATGTCTTTGATAAATTTAGACCTTATCTTCTTGGTACCAAATGCATAGTTCATACTGATCATTCTGCTATTAAATATTTAATGACAAAAAAAGATGTTAAGCCTAGACTGATAAGATGGGTTTTACTTCTACAAGAATTTGATTTTCAAATAGTGGATAGAAAATGAACTGATAACCAAATTGCTGATCATTTATCTAGAATTAAGAATGATGTTATTACTGAGGAAAATATAAATAAGAAATTTTCTGATGAACATTTATATGTTATTCAAGGATGCCAAACACCTTGGTATGCGGATATAGTTAACTATTAATTAGCAATATTCTACCTTATGGATTGAATAATAAATATATTAAGAAATTTAAAAATGATGCTAAATCTTATATTTGGGAATATCCTCATTTATTTAAATTAGGAAGAGATTCTGTAATTCGAAGATGTGTACCTTATGAAAAAACTTTTGCTATTATTCAAAAATGTCATGATTCCGACTTTGGAGGACACTTTAGAGTAGATAAAACTGCATTTAAAATTTTAAATTCAGTATTTTGTTAGCTTACCTTGTTTAAAGATGTGAGACATTATGAGAAAACATGTGATCAATGTCAAAGGATGAGAAATATATCTAGAAAAGATGAAATGCCTTTAAACTATATATTGGAAGTTGAAATTTTTGATATATGGGGTTTAGACTTTATGAGACCATTTGTACAATCATCTGGAAAGATTTATATTTTATTAGCAGTTGATTATGTTTTAAAATGGATTGAAGTTGTAGCTTTACCTAATTGTGATTCCAAAAGTGTTTCAAAATTATTAAAGAAAATGATTTTTTCAAGATTTGGAATGCCTAAGGTAATAATCACAGATGGTGGAACTCATTTTAGAAATATAAGAATTCAATTATTATTGGACAAATTTGGAATCAAACATAGAATTGCAACTACGTATCACCCTCAAACAAGTGGAATGGCTGAAGTATCAAACAGAGAAATAAAAGAATTTTACAGAAGACTGTTAATCCTAAAAGAACTGATTAGGTTGATAGACTTGATTCTGCATTATGGGCTTATAGAACAACTTATAAGACACCAATTAAAATGTCACTTTACTGGTTAATTTATGGTAAACATTGTCACTTACCTGTGGAACTTGAACATAAAGCTTGTTGGGAGATAAATGAGTTTAATTTTGATTTGAATACTGTAGGAGAAAAAAAATTATTACAATTAAATGAGATGGATGAAATAAGCAATGAATCATATGAAAATGCAAAAATTTATAAAGAGAAAATGAAGATGTTACATGATAAAAAGATTTCAGGAAAACTATTCGAGCCTGGACAAGAAGTATTATTATTTAATACTCATTTAAGACTTTTTCCTAAAAAATTAAGATCTAAATAGATAGGACCATATATAATTGAGAAAGTATACCATTATGGAGTTGTGGATATTAAAGACCCCAAAACAGGAAAAATATTTAAAGTTAACGGATTTAGATTGAAGGCTTATTTTGAAGACATTAAAATGATTTATAAAGAGGCTTATGAGTTGAGTCTACCTGATTAAAGACTTCATTAGGTTGGGTTGACGACGTTAAACCAAGCGCTTTGTGGGAGGCAAATCATATTTATTTTTGTGTGTTTTTACATTTTTAATGTAAGGTTATGCCTCAGTCTTGACTAATTTTATATAACTTTAGAAAATTGGACGCTAACAAGTCTTCATTGATTTGAGCTAAAGATTATCTCGAAGTATATAAAGTTTGGACTTTGGATCACTCCATTTCATATATGAGTAAAAAGGAGATCAAGTTAACCTTAATTATGATTATTTCTAATTCGTGTTACTAAGTCTATATTGATCTTACCATTCTAATTTACCTATTTAGGAAAACGAAACTTTGAAATTTGATGATAGGTTAAACGGAGTCGAACATGGTTCCGGCGCCTAGGCGCCGAAATTTGGCGTCTAAGCGCCAGAGTAAAACTGTCTATTGATGGGTCCGACGCCTAGGCGCCAGATTTGGCGCCTAAGAGCCACAGTTACTGGATCGTGTAAAAATAAAAAATTTTCAGTTTTTCACACGATTTTCTTCTTTAAATTACCACATCGTCATCCCCAATCCCTAAGCAATCAAAATTACGACCTATACACTTCATTCTTGAGAGATTAGAGAGGATTTTTGAAGAAATGGAGAGAAGAAATCTTGGAGACAGGCTAGAGACAAAGGTTCAAAGGATCCTCAACCCTACTTCAATGTTTTTATCACTGTAAGTTTGGAGAAAATTTCAAGTCGTCTAGATAAATGTGAAATAGAATTTAAAAGTATTGGAGATCACCTCCATGAGATGTATCATCAAATTGAACATCTGGAAAGTCAGGCGAAGCTTCAATTTGATAATCTAGCGGCTTATCAAGATGCTCAAGTGGAGATGTATGCGAAGAACAAATGGATCGATGAGAAACCGGCTACTAATTTTTCGAGGGCGTTAGTATTCTTCCTAAATAGGCCTAGTAATCTTCCTTGTGAAGAGAATGGAAATTTCTAATTTGAAGATTAGATAGTTATTGTAGTTTGATCTATACTTTTATTAGTGTGTCGTTGTATCGATTTAGTAAATCGATTGTGTTTTTTGTGTGTTTGATTTATTGTTCAATGTGTGTTGTATTTGCTTTGAAATTGTGTAGTTTGATTGTTTGTTAGGACTTGAATCATATTATTATACTTATCTGTATTGTATTGAGCCAAAATTGAAAATTATGAATGTAATTAGAAGAGTTTGATTTAAACCTTCTGTTTAATTGGTGGATTTAAATTTTAATTTTTAAAATTTTTGGGAAATATTTTGGAAGTTGGAAACTGAAGCACTACTATAATATGAGTAATTGGAAGTTGAATTTATGAGTTTTGGTGAAAATAAAATTTTTAAAGTGATTTTTGTGAAAGGCGAGTCTGGCGCTTAGGTGCGAAAATTCGGCGCTTAGGCGCCGGTTTAGCCTGCTTACCGAAAATTAGCATTTAAACCCCATTAGCCATGGTTGACGCCTAAGCTTCATCCCCTTTCTCTTTTTTGTGAAAATACACCCCCTAGATCCATCTTGAGGTCAATACATCAAGTTTTTGAGCCAGAAATCACTTGATTTCTTCATTCGGAGGTCAGATCTACCTTCTAATCCATTTATTTTTTATTCTTACCATAGTTTTTCCTATTTTTTTGCTAAAAACCAAAATTTTGAGAAAAAATTTGATTTTTAGAGTTTCTCTATGGATTTTTAAACTCATTCTAAGTATCTTAAGCTTAAAAAGAGTTTAAATATTTGATTCCTAAATTTATTTGTGTTTTCTTTCACGTTTAGATGGCACCAAAATTTAAGCGAGGAAAGGCACGAGAAAATTTTAACAGCAGTAAGTTTTTGACTGCGGCAGCGCATTTTCATTATCATGAATTTGCGACGTCAAGAAAGTTTATCTCGGAGCTCAGTTTTTACAATCCTGGTGAAATGATCGAGAACACGATCGTTGCACACAATTGGCAACGATTCTGTTATTTTACTGCTGTTGCCGTTATTCCTATTGTATGCGAGTTTTATGCCAACTTTTTGGATGCGGAAGACTAAGAAGTCTTCGTTAGAGGTGTAGGAGTAGGATTTACTCCGGAAAGGATCGATATTTTCTATGGCCTGCCACCTACCATCGAGTGCTACTATTCTGGTTTATCTACATCTGAGGGTGATCTTGAGATGATTATTGCATATCTGACTGATGGCACTGGAAATTGGAAGATCCAGAATGACAAACGGGTAAACTTGAAATCTTCTAAGCTAAATGGTATTTCAAAGGCATGACATTATTTTATTTCTACTAGACTTCTACCTTCCAACCTCCTGAGTGAAGTTACCAAAGATCGAGCTATCCTGAACTACTGCATTCAGGAGAGGAAGTCGATAGATCTTGGCAGTATTATTTATGATTAAGTGGAATCGATTGCTAGATCCAGCACTTCTGTGGGATTAGGATTCCCATCCTTGGTTCATTCTTTATGCATGAGCAATGGAGTTTCTGCTGATATATAAGAGGAGAAGTTGAAGTCTACAAAGCCAATTGGGCAGGAGAGTGTTAGCATTTATGATTTTCTTCGAGGGAAGAGATCTACTGGTCCTACTTCTACACCTACTCCAGGCAGAGCTTCTACTTCTAGAAATTCTACTTTTACTGCTGAGCCACCATCTAGTTTCTGGGAATCAATGCATGATCAATTTTTGGAGCAACAGAATGAGTTATTTCTATCTCACTGCAGAGTAGACACTATAGACAATAAGATTGATCATTTATCTGAGTTTACCAAAAGAAAAAGTGAGTATGATGCTGGGTATTCAGAGTCTTTAGTTAGATTCTTGAAGGGTGAGCATGATGTTCAGTTTCCTACCTATCCTAAATTTTCACCATATGTTGATCCAAACGATGTGGAGTTTTCTTTTGGTGATGACGATGATGAGGCTACAGATAGTGATTAGTAGCTTGATTTACCTCTGAGATATGCTGGTTCTGTTGTTAGTTTATTTCTGATTGCTAGTGCTATTTGTTGTTTGTTGTTTGTTAGTGTAGGTTTGTTTATGAAACTTTGTGTGGATTGTTTGATGTTGAGACTGTTTTAAATATTTAGTGTATTGTGTTGAAGACTGAAATTTGGATGAATTAATGTTTATTTCTGTATTGGCCTACTGTTTAGTATTCTTAAATAGTTAGAAATTGTTCTGTTTTTGTTACTATTAGTAGTATAATCATTTAATTCGATTATCGATATATATATATATATATATATATATATATATATATATATATATATATATATATATATATATATATATATATATATATATATATATATATATATATATATAATTGATGAGCCTCGCTTACTTTTATATATGCTTCGTTATTTCGGTAATATTCATAAAAAACATGTGTAGAAGTAAATTTTTCTTTTTAGACTGTTTTTAAATACTTATAAAAATTTCTTTTTAAATTATACATTTCTTTCTCTCATACTTTATTTTTTTTTCATGATATACCAAAACTTAAGTTTGGGGGAAGAGAAACTACATGCAAATTTAATGAAGAATCTATTTAAGATCATTTAATAGATTCTAAAAAAATATATTAACATAACGCAAGTAATGAAGAATCTATTTAAGATCATTTAAATTTTTGAAATTATAAATAATTTAGTAGACTTAACCAAAATTTTAATAACTTTGATTGATTTTAAGAATAGAATTATTCAACTTAAAGAATAGTAAGATTAAGAAAATTTTCTATTCATAGTAGAAATAATTGAATTTTAGAAGTATTAAGAAATCAAAAATTATAACTTGAAAAAGAAAAGATTGAATTTTTTTTTGAAATCTATTCATGTAATAGTAATTAAGTGAAAATGTATAAGTTTGAAAATATAAGTTAAGGATAGCGAAGTTCAAAACCATTAACAGGCTATCCAAATATAGTAATTCTCTCTGTAAAAAAAAAAAAGAAGAGGAGAAGCTTGAGAAGATGCTTAATCAAAAATTGGCTTCACTTGAATTAACTTATAAGAAAAAAAACTGATTACATATTTTACTTAATTTTTATGCATGTATCTTTATTAGAAAAGATTTTCATGAAGATCTTTTTCTTGTAAATAATTTATGTGATCTTAATATAATAAACTACAATTATTTTCGAAGTGAATGAAAATTTTTTGAAATCTTATGATTTGGTAGTTAAATATTCTTTAAATTCTTAAAATTAAACTTAGTTAGTTAAATTTAGTTAATGATTTACTAAAGCCTTTATAAAATCAAAAATTATAAGAAATCTTAAATATTTACCTTTTATTCCAAATGTTATACATTTTATATAGTAAAAAGGGTTACTTGAGGACAAGTCACGTTTAAGTTTGGGGGATTTTGATCCATGAAAAACATACCTATTTTTATGCCTTAATTTTTATCAAATATTTAAAGATATTATGTTTTAATAAAAGGTATTTTTGTGTTTTGGATGTAGGTGATGCAAAAAATATTCAAGAAGGAAAAAAAGATGAAAAAGGAGAAAAAATGAGCAAAAATGGAGCCAAAATGCAAAATTGTCAAAATAATTTGCCTGGCGCCTAAGCACCAGTTCGATGCAGAATTCTGATTTTTGACGACTTTTGGACGGTTATTATGACGGTGTTAGCGGTTATTGGACTATCAAGAAGATTGGAAATTATTCATGAATTATAAGATATGTGATACATTGTATTTGGATGCTTGGAAACAGTTAGGATCGCAAAGAGGTGTGATCCAAAGTGAAGAGGTACGAAGAACTAAATGTAGAGTCTGGCGCCTAGGCGCTAGATTCCGGTGCCTAGGCGCCAGACACACCTTTTAGAAGATTCATTTAAGAGGGACACATTTTGAAGAGATGCCTCAAGGCAACCCTTGAAGCCTATAAATAGAAGGCTACTCCTTCAGAGAAAAACGCCCACAACCCAACAAAAAACCACCAACGCCCAACCTAGCCCCATAGTTCCATTTAGAGAGATAAATTAGAGAAATATTTTAAGGGCCATAATTATAGTTTCTTTTATTATTTAGTGAGTTTATTTTAAAGTTTGTATTAAGAGTATTTAAAGAGTCGGTGCTTTTGAAGTCTATTTACTTTAGAGTCAGAAGGATTCAGAGGTTCAGTTGGAGAAACACTTGAGATAAGTATTTGTATTTTGATTCAAAGTTTTATTTATAAGTTTTGTTGTTTAAATTCAATGTGTTCTGAGTAGTTACTTTACTTTCTCCTTTCAATTATGAAAAGATAAATAAGATTATATAAAATTTGTTGGAGAATTAAAAAATATATTTATATTTTAAATATTGTGATGATATTAATATCGAATCTTAATTTACTATTTAAATTGGTCATTTAAATTGTTAAAGTCTGTTGAAGAGTTTTGAGACCTAAAAGGAGATGAAGTCTTAACTAGTAGATATCACATGAATCTTTGGGTAGTCGAAGGCCTTGTGCAGGTTATTTAAGGTGAAGTGCAAATAAATAAGAAGATATTATTTAATAGACATAGAATTGATAAGTTTTTAGAGTAACAGACTAAATTCTTAAAATTTGATTTATAGAGAAGGAAATGGTCACTAGTAGGGCCGACCATAGCCACTCTTGGACATCTAGTAGTGTGAGCCTAGATTAACCCATTCTACTAACAATACATCTAGACCTGATCTATAGATTAGCCAATGTTCTTTATACTATCGAGCGAAGGTAAAGAATAGGAATGCTTCTATTTGACATAATACCATAAATTTATATTCTCCACGAATATTACATTATCTAAATAGTCTTAGATTAATTGAAAGGAAGAAAGTTGTTTGCTTATTTTTATTTACATCAATCATTACTTTATTATTGTTTTATTTCTGTATCTAGAAAATTAAATATCAACTTTTTAACTTTAAAAGAAATACATAAAAATAAAATCAAAATATTTAAAAAAAAAATCTATAATCCTCCTCGTGGGATTGATACTGGGGTCTTTATTTAAAGCCCTATATTACTTGAAGTGATACGTATACTTGCGTGGTACCCCTAGTGTGTAAAATATTTTCCATAAAATTATATTTATATATACTAGCCACCATTATTATTTGAGTCAAAGTATTGACTATAATATATTTTTGATACATAAATTACTGCATTGTTTGGCCATTACAAACCAAGATTTTGGTGCATTGCTGCAGATCGAGGGTCAGGTGTCTCTTTAAAAAGTGTCCAGATTCAATGTATCCACCAAGAATGCATCCATCCGTTCAAATTTTAAATGAATTTTGGCACAGATGGGAAGTTAGTGAAGTTTAAACCAAAGGATGCTTCAAAAACTCCTTCAAATTCACATCAAATTTAAATAAACTCGTTACTTTAACTGTGACGCCTATGCGCTAGCCATCCAGCGCTTAGGTGTCAGAGGCCAATTTTGCACATCTTTCAATTTTTGCTCCAAATTTGATCATCTTTTGCTCCTTTTATCATAATCTCTCATTTTAACCATACCTGCAAGAAAAACAAAAAAATACCTTCCATTAAAGTGCAATATCATAAAAAAATAGGTATGAAAATATTACTTAAAAACACTATATATTTTAGGTATATCAGTGATGAAGCTCCAACTATTCCTCTGATGTTTCCTTCATTCTGACTACAATATTCGGTCAACGCTCTGGCAAAAGAAATGGACGGGTGCTTGTTTCAATTTCAACACAATGTATAGGAAACATCATCGATCAATTTCTCCCAATAATCCACTCATCCATTTGCCTCCTTTTAAAGGCTAATTATTTCACTCGTCTCTTCTTGGCAGGCTTACTCCCCTCGAAATGCTTTCTCTTCTCACTGACCGATTCTCCCTCAAGCGGATGACTCTTTGCACAAAAAAGGTCGAACGAATCTTCTCAGCTAACAATCAAAAAAACCATCATTGTCATCAGGCGGCTCACTAACTCAGATTTTCTTGCTGCTCGCCTTGAAAGTGCCCTTAACAAAAAAAATGTCTCAAGCTTTGAGCGGAAGAAAGTGCAGATGTAGAGATCTTCAGTAACAATTTATTTATACGACACGAATGCACAAAAATCTGGGAGTTCAATTTTGGCAAATTAAATGAATCAAATGTAGTATTTAATACCCTTATTTTTATCACAGCCGTTGCTTTCAAAATATAAGAGAATTGGGGAACTATGTATGACAGGAACATATCAGCATGAATCTCAGAGTGGAAGAGTGATACACAACAAAATAAGTGTGACCCATGGTGAAAGTGCTAGGATCTAGCAAAAAAGTTGCTCAACTTATTGGAGTGAAGCTAATTGTTGAATAAAAAAAAAAGCATCTCATAACTTGGGAGTCCCCCTTTGTGTGTATGAACGCTGCTCCGTGTAATTGGCCGAATGTAAGAAACAACTCTTCCTGGGCGAAGAAGAAAGACAGATCGAAGACTGAAGCTGTGCTATAAGTTTGTTTTTTTGCCGAAGAACCTCTATACGTTTCCCACGTCGTTTATCCCCCCAGTGCCGAACAAATTGATCTACTAGTAAACAGGGCGAATGCCTTTATGAATGACCAACCAATCTATTTTTAAATGTATTTACAAATTTAAATTGTATAAAAGACCTTAATTCTCTTTTGACCCTCGAGAAATAGGGGTCTTAATTGTAATTGTATGTTTCAAATATCTTCTATAACTATGAACAGGTGATCATTTTATTAAAAGAGCTTTACAAGCTCTCATTTTACTTTTCACTTATTGTTTATCTCTTGGTTTCCTCTCCTTTCATGTGCTTTGTTCTTTAGATTTGATTCCTCGTGTAATTTAAGATTGAACATTTCCGTTTAGTTGCTTATATTTTTCTTAATACTAAGTTCGATAAAATCCATTAAATGAATGGCTACAATCGGATCATAATATTTTTGTTTAGTACATAATAGATTTACACATAAACGGATGGTGTTGAACCTGTTTATTTTGATTATGTATTGCTTGATGCTCTCAGCAAAACAATGCACAAAAAAAAAAAAAACAATCCGATTGATTTATTTCTCTTTGTTTGCCTAAAAAATTTGCTCAAGTATTTAGAATTTAATTTCTTTTTTTTCTGATCATACATCGGCCCCATTTTTCATTTTTAGTTTAGTACGTTATAACTAACAATTTGCTTATCCCTTCGGGCTTCGGAAAAAGAGCTGATATTTAACATGCCACTAAATAGATATGCCCGCCAACGAAAAAAAAAAAAAAAAACTGTAGGATTGATCCATCAAATTTAAGAAAATACCATAGCTTAAATTTGCATAAATAAGAAAAATATGACAAAACATGCGGCGATAAGGTTAATCTAAAATGTGGTGGTTTTACGAGCAGACGACGACAAAAAAGGCCGGAAAAACAGTCCGACAATTCCCAAAAGTGCAATTGCGTTTTCGTTCTTAAATGAAAATACCAATATACTATTCTGAGTTTGAAAAATTGAGATGTTTATTAGTATGAAATAGTGACGGCCCATTTGTACAATAGGATTTTGGATTAAGAGGAAAGAGTTTTAAATCAAGAAAAGTTTGAATTGTTCGATTCATATCTCTAAAACTTTATCATCATCATCATCATCATCATCATCATCATCATCATCATCATCATATTCATGGATTTAATTTAGTGACTGCCATGAAGAGGCTAAGACATGTATAGCAACCATTGGCATTATGACTATGACCGAGTATAAAGCTGTCGCAAGCTTCCCGATATTGCATGTATAACAAGAAAAGGATAAGCTGTTCTCAAAAAGAACACTTTCATATGCTGGAAAAGTACCTCGATTCCTTATAAAAATTTACGATTTATTTTTTAAATTGTATTTCTTATTCTTTGAAAGATTTCAATACATAGCATTCTGTCTTTTCCTTTGTCATATTAAATTACAAATCATATTCCACATATGTTATAGAGTTCAGAATTACAAAAAGACTGCAGATTAAAGATCTAACGAACGTATTACAGGACAGTGGGAACTAGGAATTTATGGGTAACTAATTCGTCAAGATGACTGCACCGCGTTAATAGGATAAAGGGAAATTGATGCTTTGAATATCATATCATTAAGATGCCGAATGCCCCATTAAAAAAATATAAAGATCGAAGAACATGCGTTCTTTTATGGGAATAATTCATACAGGAAAAACTTTGTGTTCTTTCCCTGTTAAATGATCATACTTCCAGTTTCAATCGTGAATGTTAATTGTTTGTATTTCTTTAGAATAATTGAAGGCATCCGTATAATATAAACGCTTAGTGGGAGGAACACGACCCCTTCTTCCATTGGAATTACAAATTAGAGGCGTTGATGTTGAGGATGATGTAAAGTAGTCTGAAAAAGAACTTCGATGATTACAAGGTGATCTAAATGACGATGTTTTTGTGTATCAATGGGAGAGTAGTAGAACCCTTAGAATTTTGAAGGCAAGCTGTGCTTGTCGACCGCACGTCTGCTAATAATAAGGCCATCAAATAATGATACCTCCTAAATGAATGTGATGAAATGATAACGATGCTCTCCTAGGACACTAGGTGTGAATCTCATGACTGAGCAGCAAACCAACATAAATAACTTTTTGGTTTTAGATCTGCACTTAATAGTATTGCTTCTACATGTCTTTAGGTGAAAAAATTTCAAATTCTTTTTGCATAGACTAAATATGTTTCAGTGTGAATTTCGAGTAATCCGACAGCCCTTGAAAAAAATGGTATGGCAACATTGGAACCACCAAATGGCAACTAACACACTCAAAAAAGCTGACTAGCCCACACTACCCAGTAATCATCTTAACCGACGCAAAGGTACACGCTCAGAAGACAACCTCTTCTTGAGTATACAAGTATTTTTAGCTAGAAAGACTTCCCCTGGCGAGAATTGTGGACTGACAACCGCCTCGACTCATTCGACCAACCAACATCAGCCTGACGGATTCATCTCCCCAACTATCTTCATAATTCTCCTCAGTCACTGATACCTGAAGCGTTGACATACCAACTTTCCCCATCCAGAAGTTCAACCAGCAACATTGATTGGCACCTTTTCGGGCCTAGTCGACTGAGCTAGAGATCAGCAAAATCCTAGGCCCACAAGGGTACATTTACTAAAATGAATTGTACAACCCTCTCATAAAATGGGGCTATAATTTTAACTTTTCTCCATTGCTCACTCTCTCATATAAATAGAAGGGTCTTTTCATGTAATAGGACCTTTTTTTATCTCTCTCCCTTCTCTCATTTCTGTTCAAATAAGAGGGAATTTTGGCTCCTCTCCACCTCCGATCTATGAATTAAATAACTATTCAATTATATAAAGAGGGATTTTATAGCCCTGGAATACCCCATTTTGCGTCGAACGGGGGCGTGTCGCTATGCACTCCTCTGCCTTTTTCTCCTCCCTCAATCAGTAACATTCTCTCCTTTTCTCCTGGACAAACACTCGCACCCCTTGGGTGTGCCTCCAAAACAAAGTCCAATTCCATATCCTGAAAAGTGAGGTGATGGTAGAGTATACCACTAACAAGAATAAGAGCAACACCTAGTAGAAAAAACCTGCCAAAAAAGTCTCCTAACATAGATCTTGGAGCTGAAAATTTATATTTTATTTATTGTCCAGAACACTTTGGCATGAAGGCGAGAACCGTACAGAAATGGATCGCCGACTCCTTATGGTTCAAAATTCCCCTGCGAAAAACTAATCAATGGCATCTTGCCAAAGCTCAGCCAACACCGGCCGAATGGCCTTAATCCAATTATATGCTTCAGTGCAAAATTGTATCTGCCCCAACTTGTTGTGGGTCAACTGAAAGAACCTGAAAAGAGGTGCAATCCCCATTGTCGAACGCCACTAAGAGAATCAGACCCAATACCTCACCCATTAACTGGCTTCGCAATAAATAGGCTTTATGATTTCAAATATTCTATAGTATCTCTATTGTAACAATTACATAAAATTTCTAACATATTCCTATGACAAATCAGAACTGAAGGAACTCAAAGAATTCATGTGCTTCGACAAATAACCAATAATATTGTAACACAAATTTGTGTGGCAAGACTGACATTGATGAAAAAGACATTCAGTAGGAGAAATACATAAAGAAAAACCCACAAAGCTCCCACATTGTATACCTTTGTCTTTATAGTTAAATAAGAAAAAGCTCTCAAGGTGGTTTCCAACCCAGTTTTGACGTGCTCCATGAAAGGTATGATAGAAATCACTTCAGTATCAAGTCTCGACAATTACCTCCACAAAATGGCAATAAGGTCCACTTAATATGCCTGGAAGAAGAAGTAATCCATCTAAGTTGTAGATCTGACCAAGCAACAAAGACTTAAAAAGTTTAAGACACAATCTAGACATCAATAAGAAGAAACAGACAGTTACACATGTTATCTGATTGTTACAAATTTCAAAAAATTTGATAATGGCACAAATTGCCCTTTCAGTATGAGTATGAAGCTTGTCTGATAACAAAAACTAACATCCGACCGATGATCAACATAAGATCGACAATGCAAGCATAAAAATTTTCATATCTCTAAACACAAAATAGATAGAGCTCTAGAGGTGGTTCCTTATCTAATGTGATAATTTTCTTGAAGTCTACATATAAAACTGCCCTAACTGCATGTCTCGATAGTTATCACTATAAAAGGAGCAATAAAATTCTCTTAAGACCTGACAAAAGGTGTCACATAATCAAGGTTGTGATCTAACCAAGAAAATCAGGCACATGCAGTATAAAATTTAAATTGAGTGGTTAAATTAAATCAAAGTTAACAAAAAAAATCTCAAAATTGACCATTTTATCTCGCATACCATCACTAATAACCAAGTAAAAAACTAAACTGTGGCGAAGGTAAAGCAACAAGTATAAGGAAAAGTTTCTATTATAAAATAATGTTTAAAAAACTTTTCTGCAATGAAATACAATTTTGTCGACTACGGTGATGTGTGGGCAAGTTAGCTAATATTCTTACTATTTCTATACATTTTTATGGATGAAACTGCAACAAAGAAAGGTATTCTGTTTTTATCTTACAGGCACAACAGGTGACAGAAGTTGGGAAAATAGAAGAATACAAGGAGCTAAAAGGGGCAAAGTGGCCTTTGGATATCTAGGCGTCGAACCCCTAAGCGCCTAGGCACCAGTCCCTGCTCACCAACCTACGAGGTTGGCACTTAGGCATCAACCATTGGATGCCTAAGCGCACAACATGAGTGTCTAGGTGCCAGACCATTTGGCGCTTAGGCGCATTTTCAATCTCCAATAGACATAGAACCTAGTGCCTAGGCACCAGCCCTTAGATGCCTAGGTGCCACGAACTTTCATGTGACGTTGATGTGTCTGGGGCTTCAGTTGTGTGGATTGTGTGAGGGATAGTTGATCCACCTACAAATTAATTATTTTTAGTGTACATTTCATGCTTATTTTATGCATATTTTTAATGTTAATACACTTTAAAGGATATTATTTTTTATATTTTTGTCTTCAGGTACAAGAAATGAACTTTTGGTAAAGATGAAGCAAAAAAGGTGCAATCTAGAGCCAAATTGAGCGAAGAAGAAAATTCTGATATGGTGCATTTTGATATGACTTTTTATGCTTGATTTCCTCTATATTTTTTGAATGAAATTATACTTTAAAGAAATATTATTTTAATTTTTATCTTGTAGGTATACCAATTTGGAGCACAACGAAGCTGAAATGGGGCGAAATAGGGCGAAAAAGTGGAGCTGTCTGAAGGGTGGCACCTAGGCCCCCAAACTGGTGCCTAGGCATTAGTCATGAAGAGAAAGAGACACCTAGGTGCTAGAGAATGTTGCATGGGCTCCAAAAACTGATGCCTAGGCGCCATAAACAGTTGGGGACGGTTTTGGATGACTTTTGGTAGTTTCGGGATGTTCTAATAGGTTCTAGATGGCTATGTGATGCGACTTTTTTATATGTAAGAATTTATGAACCCAGATTTATATATTTATGATGATCTTGTAAAGTCACATATTCAAACACAAGTATACGTATCGCTCAAGTAATATAGGTTTCTAGTGGTGTCCCGTTTATCGATCCCACAGTGAAGCGAAGTAAGATGTTCTTAGTCAAATTCTAGTCTACTACTATTAGACTTTAGTTTGGAAGGTCGATATAAGTGGTGTTTTTTTAAGAACTACTCTTAAAGGTAAATCTTAATTTTAAAATAACTATTAACTACTCCTAAAAGAAAATATTAATACTAAATATAACCCTCTCAGGATAAATTGGCTTGAAGAATTTTGAGATAATAAAAACCACTATTCTCAAGTAATGAATTGGATAATATAAAGGAATGAGATGCATTAAATATTGTATGTGCCAAATAGAAATAATCCTATTCTTTACCCTCGTCTTAGTGCATAAAGAATATTGGCTAATCCTAGGTTAAGTCCCTAAATTCGTGATTAGGTTGGGAGAATACTTGCTTTCACTCCAGAGCTCCCACTTCCCTTCGCCTGAAGGCTAACTCTCACTTTAGTTTCCAAACAATAGGATCGAATTGGGGATTTTAGTCTATCACTCCAAAATCTCCAATTCTACGCCCATCAAACCAAATTTTCCTATTTATTTGCACTCAACCCCCATGAACTACGTAACTCTTTCATGGAAATTGAATGTGGTTCCACTTTGTTTAGAATTACACTGCCCTCTCGGATCATAGCGCAATTATAACGAATGTTAACACTACAACGAGCTCATTTTGTAATGTAAATGAAGCACAAGTAAAAACCATCACATTTACAATTAAAACTTCTTCTAACATGCATCCCAATATCTTAAACATGAATCCTACTCATTACAAAAGAAAAGTAAAAGGAAAATAATGATATAGTCTCTCATGCTACAATTTCCTAATAAGATGAAAGAGTAAGAGAAAGACATCACAAAGCATGAAGAAAACACAACAAAAAAACTTAAATCAAAACAAATCCATAAAATAAGTGTTTACAAAATCATAGGATAATGAAGAAAACAATACTTAGCTTTTTCCCCTTGAAAGAAAGAAGAAGATCTCACCTAAAAAGTCTCCCGCTGATCCATGCAATGCTAGAACAAACCCTTACAAATTCTCTCAATATCCCCTCACCTATCTCTCCAAAAAGGTAGAAATCTATATTTCTACTCCCATTCTAAAATCTCTAAGCATTCTCCATGTTTTACCTAACATCTACTACTCTTTTTGGCTTCAAATTCACCTTAAAATAGTGTAGGGACAAATTTCCCAAGAGGTGCTTGAAGAAACCTTCCAAAAAACATCCATATTCGATGTATATGGCCAATAACCACTTCTGGCGCTGTTTGGGTGCTGTCCGACACTATTTCCAATGATATTTTTATTCTTTTGAAATATATCCTAAATTCTCTTCCAAGTCTTAGTTCAATATCTTTATCTTGTTCATCATTCAATTCAGATTTTTCTTGTGATTGAGTCGAATCTAAAGATATAAAGACTGGTGGTGTAGATTAATTTCCTAAATAGGTAGGCTCTAAAATTGTATGGGGTACATCCATCTTAAGTTCATGAGATTTTTCAACAAAAGAAATTATAAGTTCACTATTTTTGGTAGCGTCCATTATTTCACACCTCTCCTGAACATACATACAGTCTTCTTTAAATAATGTTTTTAACTCATCATGAAATTCCATTTTAATCTCATCTGTTAACTTACTCTCAAAACTTTTTTGGAAATGGTCATTACTTAAATAGTCAATTTCATTCATCCAAAAATAATCATCATCTTTTCTCTCAGCTGGATCATTATTGTTCTCTTTAGATTTGTTCTCAGTGTTGCCAGGAGTGTTCCATGGGGTCTATTGCTAATTGAATTAGCAATTTGTCTGAGTTGATTCTCTATGTTTCTAATTACAGCATTTTGCCTTTGCAACTGGTCTCCCATTTGCAATACCAGTTCTTCTATAAACATATTCTTATTCTCAAATTGTTGATCAGTGTTAAAGTCCAGTGTATATGAATGTTTTTAGCTTATGTTCCCCAGATTATTCCAACTTCCATTAGGATTTGCATGATTATTTTCCCATTGTTGGTTTCCACCCTCAATAGTGTGATTCCAGTTAAAATTAGGATGATTCTTCCAACCTGGGTTGTAAAAGTTAGAATACGAGTTGTTTATGGTATTTAAAGTCTCATAAAATAAGTTGGAATCAATCATATTCCCTAATAAACTTTCCCCACTTACAGGAGTAAACTGAGGCTTGTTCATTCCAAATTTGTTAAACTTCCTTGATATTGCAGCAACCTGAGATGCAAGAATTGCAATCACATCTGTATCATAAACACTGGCTATATTTTTATGATTTACCTTGTTGACCTCATTTTTGATGAGGTCTTCTCTTTCCTCTTTAGTGCTTAGGATCTAGCCTTAGGCTTTTCCTTTGACTATCTTAGAGGACTAGAATTGGGACCCATCCTTTAGAAATTTAAACCACTTCTTGTCTCCCTGCAAACCCCACAAGCTTTATTGTAGACCCCTAATCACCTAGAGGGTTGAGATCAAATGTGGAGGTTTAAAGGATGAGTTCCCTATATGACTCTTTGGCCTTAGGACTACCCTGGGTGGCCTGGTCTGGTGAGGGTTGACTTACACACTCACTACACTCATACTCTACACTCTCACACACACAATCCAAATCCTAAAACCACACCCATACCCAACTTGACTCCTTGATTCATGTAGGTAATTCATATGGATGGACCTTAACCCCTAAGCCCCACGGCAAGAGGTTAGGAACAACATAGTGAATGCCTCAAATGAGTCCTCTCATGGCTCATATAGGCTTAACATGGCTTCATGGCTCAATAAAAGTGATTCCATTTCACTCATATTTGATCAATCTTTATTCTTCCAAAATTTCAATTTTTGACCCCGGGGACCCTACACCCATCAAACCTACCAAAAGCCCTTAAAATTGCCCAAATCCTCCAAAATTTCCAAATCACCCAAAATTCCCAAAAATTAACCTTGAACATTTCCTCACCAATCAAATTGATCATCCTTAACCAAAAATATCAAAAATTCAAAAAATACCCCCCAATACCCTCAAAATACCCAAAATGCCCCTCTAAGTCAAAAAATCTAAAAATTCAGAAAATTCCCCGAAAATTCCAGAAAATCCCAAATATTCCCAATTTCATTTTGTCCAACTACACCATGGGCTAATTTTGTAATTTACCCCACTTTTACCAAAACCCCCAATTTAGCCCATTCTTAACCCAAGTGAACCCAATGTCAAACAAAATCTACCCAATTGACCCCAATTTTGGTTCAATTAAATTCTAAACTTCAATTTAATATCCAAAATATAAATCTAGACCAAATCCAAGTCCAATTTGATTGACATTTGAATCCAATTTCACTTTTGACCTTAAAGCCCAATTTGGACCCATGACCCAAACTTAGCCCAAACCAAACCAATTCAACTCAAATTGACCCTAAACCTTTTCTAAAGCTTTTTAACCCCTTCCATGTTACACACTAAACCAAGATTAGCCACATCACTTTAGATGGGGACTTCACCACCCCTTTCTAGCTGTTGCAAATGATCCTCCCTCAGCCCAAATCAGCCATGGGGAGGTGAACCTAACCCAAAATCATGGCTTTGACCAAATCAAGCCAAAATTGACCTTCCCCCATGCCATTTTAATCCAAGCTCTTTACACATGGCATTGGTCAATTGCTTGCACAAACCTCCAGCCCCGACTCACCTGAACCTGAGGGTGACCCATGCCTGCCGGCCAGCCGCCTGGATCCCCGGAAAACACCATGGCCGAGACCTTGGGAGGAGCCAAATTTTGGAATTCCACCTCGTCGAGCCGCCTCACTCCAAATGGCCATTGCAGCTGTTCTTCTCCCCACCAAAGCAGACTGATCCCAACCCTTAAACCCCCCTGGGAGGCCCTCCAGCCTCTCCTATTTAAACACCCCCTCCTCTCAGCCAAGTAAGGAGCTGAAACAAACCTTAAGGAAACTCTGCGAAAATTGTTCCAGACTACTCCCCACACTTAGAGCCATTGAGCCCCAGTGACAATTTGCCATAATCCCCACCAAAAGAACCCAATTTCTTAGCCAAAATTCCACCCAAAACCAGGACATCCCCAAATTCTCCACCAAAATCAAATTAAACTCACCCACACCTGCACAAGACCAAGAGAAGGAGTTCCCCAGTGGAAGCCCCCTCTCCATACCACCCAGCTGTTTAGACTCCAAAGGTTGTGATCGGGCTTGGTCAAAATCATACCTAGACAATTCACCAGGCTAAGAGACTTCATCTGGAGCTTGCTTCGACCCAATCGAAGGTGACACAACCCTCAAATTGAAGCCACACTTCTCTGAGTTAAGGTATGAGCTAACTCTTTATCCTGAGCTTCTCGAGATTCTCCATTTCAAATGCCTTAATTTCAATGCATGATCACCGTATAGATGTATTCGTCTCTTCAAGACGAATCCATAGAGCACAAGAACACAAAAATCCGTTAAGTATTGAGTGACATATTAAGGATTTAGTGTGGACTGTTCTCGGGCTAGGAGGCTTGACGATGATGAACGGATGCCGTCCATTTGATACACGCGCGGGTGGACGATCTAGATTGAGCCGTATGAGGAGACGAAACGATATAATGGGCCCCTGTAGCGCTGAGTCGGATGGCGGCGCCGAATCAGAGCGCGCCGCGTGGCCTTTCGGAGCTGCCGAAGATGGCGTGGCGCCGCGTGGATAAGTAGGAAAATATGCTATTTTTCTATTTATTTAATTACCAGAACTTGAAAGATGTATAACTTTGTGTAGAAAAATTCTAAAAATAAAATAAAAATACCCTCTTGCTCAGTGGACAGAGGAGAATAATGTGGAAAAGAAATCAAGTAATTTCATTAAGTATTTTATTTTTAATGATTTATTTACTCTCTGCATTATTTTAATTCTCCATTTGAATAGGCAATTCATCATGGTATGAGACCATTGGGCTTTTGAAGCCTCTGAACTTGGGAACATTCCCTGAATTTTCCAAGGTCATAGGCCATCCCTATGAGAAGTTATTGATTTTCCAAGTTCATGTTACTGTTTTGAGTATTTTAATTCCAATAATTAGCATGTTGAAAAATAAATTCTAGGAAAATCTGGTGATGTTTCTTGTGACCAGAGGAACCTAGGAAAAATAGATTTTGAGTTAGTTCACTTGGAATAACCCTAATTGACCTAAACACTCAAAATTGAACTTTAATTAATTAGGGTTAATCACACATCAAATTGACTTGAAAACTATTCTTCACTTTCCTCTAGGGATAGAGGGACTTCACATAAAAATTTGAGATCAATTGGACTTGGTTAGCCCCACCAAATGGGTTAATTAAGCCCCATGAATAAAATCAAACATTAAAAATTCATAACTCACAAAATACTTTTCAAAAATTCACAAAAATGGTTTTGGAGCTTCTCTGATATCAGGGAAATTTAAGAAAATTAAAATTGCAATTTTCTAAAAAAGTTAATTTTTAAGCTTATTTTAATATTTTTAATAATTAAAAAATAATAAAAAACACAAAAATATTAAAAATCACCAAAATGTCATATTTTGAATTCTAATCATTTAGGAACAAACCAAATATTTTCTTAAGTCCCTAGGGTAAGATATTGAATTTTAAAGGCCTAAATTAATTTTTGAATTAAAAAAAATGAATTTTCTTAACATTCCCTAAAATAATTCTAATAAATCAAAGAAAAATTATTAAATTATAAAAATTTGTTCTCTGGTTTCCCTGATATTAGAGAGATTTTTGAAAAATATAAAATTCATTTTTCAACCTTTATTTTATTTTTAAATTAATTGATACTCCAAAACTCAAAATAATTCTAATAAATAAAATATAATTCAAAAAAATTACCAAAATTAGTCCAAGTGGTCCTCTGGTCATTAGGAATGCCCCATAATTTTCTTAAAGATAGAAAAATTCCCTTGGTCATCTTATTGAATTTTCCTTGAAAATCTCTATTTTCCATAAAAAATAATTATATAAATAAATTAAATACAGAAAAATCACATTTTCTCCTCTAATGTCTTAATTGACATGTGAGTGAAGTCACAAAAAAATTTCAAATTCATTTAAGCTCAATTTAGTGAGTTATGGAATTATTAAGCTTGAAGGGCAAAATGGTAATTAAAATTTTAACCCTTAATTAAAACTTTAGGCTTAATAAAAATGAGAGAGTAAAATATTTGATCCTAATCTGATTTGGATGATTGAAATTTAAATATTTAAAGGGTAGAGACCCATCAATCATTTTTAAGATTAATTAAATTAAACCTTAATCAATTAATTAATTAAATTTGGAAGATTAATAAAAAAATTGAAATTATTAAAATATGGATATTATTAAGAAGACATTTATTCTTTAATTTAAGAGTCCCTAAATTAATCACTTCAATAATGTTTAATTCCCAATTAAAATGATAATCCAAACTCAAGATTTAAAATACTAAAAGACTTAATCATTAAATTAAATTAAAATTAAAACATTTAAACTAAATTAAATCAAAATTTCAATTAAATTAATACTTTAACAATTAAATTAAATCATATTTAAAAACATTTAAAATAAAAATAAAAATTAAATCAAATTAAAATTAAATTAAATCACAATTAAATCAAAGTAAATTCAAGTTAAATTAAATTAAATTTAATTAAATTAAAAAATAAAATCAAATTAAAATTAAATTAAAATTAAATTAAAAATAAAATAAAATAAAATTAAAATTAAACTAAACCAAATTAATTTAAATTAAATTAAATTAAATTGAATTAAATATAATATCACTTAAGACATAAAGAATTCAAAATAAATCTAAAACAACTTGAACACTATTCCAAACTTAAATCCATTAATTAAAATTAAATTAAATCACAAATCACTTAAACATCAATTTGCCCTTAAAAGCTCTTGTTATCATAACTCCTAAGTGGAGTATTTAGTGAAGTTTCACCTCATTCATAGGATATTCAAACATTCTAGTTCACTGAGCAAAAGAACAAAACTTAATTAAACCTCGGATGATTACTTCACCTGATTAATTAAATCCATTTGGACTTAGAACAATTCCAGCAATATTGAAAAGATGTTTAAGATTCATCTTAAGCACATCCTCAATATGACGGGGTGTTTTATAAGAACAATTGAACTTAATTATTCTTTGGTGCAGGAAATCATCCATAAACAAAATTGAAAACCTAGACGTCATAGGAATGACTAGCTATAGGATTAGGATCTTGGAAGAAAACCAGAAACCTTGCCCTTAGCTTCACCTAGGTAATTGCTATAAATATTTAAATGCTCTAACATGTGTTTCAAGTGCAGCTTGGGATGACGGGAAGACCCTCCAGGTACGCTTTTATTTTATTGCAATTTACCTTCGGCAATTTAATTAATCGCATTGCACTTTCTTTTCTTGCATGATAAAAAACAGTTGCATGAAAACCAAAACCTTTTGGGTAGTCTCTAAAACTGAAACCAAAACTAAATTAAAAGACACCGCAAGATAAAAATCACGGCCACAACATTTCAAAATATAAAACAACTCAAAATTTAATCACAAACAGAACAACAAAACTACAATTACAACTAAATTAAAACGTCTCGTTGAATGATCGGGAATACCTCGGATGATGTAACCCACGTGTTGCTAACGGGATTTCCCACTGTCTAAATGAAAGTGTAGAACTCATTCAGTTGAGTTTAGCAAATTCATCTGGACTAGGTGAATTCGATGAAAATAACGGTGCCGGGATGACGGAACCGCGGGATCTTAATCGGTTCTGTTTAAACAACTTTAAGATTTGTTTTAATTAAAACATTAAAAACACTTGGATTTTAAGATTTTCTCTAAACCAAAACACTTCTCTCATCTCCTGATTTATGACTTCTAAAACTAAACCTCTGCAACAACAAGGTGCTCGGAGCATGGCCGGCAGCACGGCCATCGTCATCACCAAAACTCGGATCTACATCAACTAAACTTTCTTAGTTTTAAACAACAAAGCCATATGATTTCGAGGTAGTTTGCCTAGTGCAACATAAATCCTCAACTCTTTGTTAGGCATTTGCATAATTATGTTATGTAAATTAAGCCCTAACCAGTCTTAGGACTCCGAGGTAGTCGTTTGGTACGACATAAACCCTCACATTTTCTAGGCTGATTGTATGATTATGTCATACTAATATAAGTCCTAATTAATTAAAATTGGAAAAAATTGAAATATCAATAATAATAGGATTTTCCTAAAACCGAGCCAAACAATAGGATAGTTTGGGAAGTTGCCAAGATTCTTCTTGGATCGTCAGCTTCTCCTACTTCTCTTCCTTTGGATCCTCAAAAATAAATTGTTCCAAATTTTGAGTCATTCCCTTTTGAATTTCCAAAATCCAATCCTTTGAAAACCTCAAACTTTGAAATTCTTGAGAACAAAACCACTGATCATTATCGAGAGTTTTCTTAAATGATTCCCGTCATTTAAGATGTAATTAACTATAGGGGCTTGCCCTTATAGGGAACTTTAAGAACCCAGGTAATATGAACCCTGCTTAATTCATTTATATTAAGCAGGGGAATTTATCGGCTTATAAAATTGGTTCGCAGACCAAACGGATGTCACAAATCTCCTAGTTTATTTAACCGAGCCCCATCATCAAGCAGTGTGTCTATTCTTCGGGATAGATACACGATTTGTGATGCGATGCTCGTTTATATAAACTATTTGGGATGTGAGATCGGTTTGATTTCATATCTTAAAATTATTTTCAAAATCAAATACTACTTTCTAAACCATATATACATATTTAAATTAAATTTAAAATTTAAAATTTGCCGACAATTTCTGTTAGGCGACCCCTTTTCAAAATAAAACACATAACCTAAAAATATGCCGACATACCCTTGCAGAGGGCCATTGAAATTCATTTGTAGTCATTTCTTCAATTTATGCATATGCTTCATCAAATAATTTTGACATTAATTAACCACCAACAGTAGCATCAATAATGGACTTAAGGGATCCTATTAACCCATTATAAAAAGTTTTAATGATTAACCAATCTGGTAGAGCATAATGTGGACACTTTCTTAAGAGTTCCTTGAATCTTTCCTAGGCTTCATATATTGATTCCTCTTTATACTGATAAAATGAGATAATATCATTTCTAAGTTTAGTAGCCCTTGAAGGTGGAAAATACTTAGCTAGGAATTTCTATGTTAACTGCTCCCAATTTTTAGTAGAACCAGATGCTAACGAGTATAACAAAATTTTAGCCTTATCCCTTAGTGAGAAAGGAAAAAGCCTTAACATGACCTGCCATTATAATGAAATGTAGCACAAAGTTTTAGAAAACTAGATAAGTGTAAATAGGAATCTTCCGAAGGAGTTCCCCCTAACTGGTTGTTCTACACAAGTTGGATAATCGCTAGATTTAGTTCAAACGAGTCAGCTTGTACAACAGGGTTTTGTATGCTTGAGTGAAATACATTTATCGTAGGATTTACATAATCCCTCAATGATTTATGATGATTTTACAAATTTAAGATTTTGAATGCTTTCCATTTCCAATTCTAGTTTTTTAGTTCCTTTCTATTTTTTAATTTTCTTCCATTTTTCTGACTCAGGAACATAAAACACAAGTCCTACAAATCCTTTATTTTGCATACATAACACAACAAATAATACATTATGACCCACTTTTTAATATGTTTGAAATTTATGTTTATAGCAACGACACCAAAAACTTGATTCCGTTTTAATATATATATATATATATATATATATATTTAATTATATGATTGAATGTTTAATGTGGATTCTACGCAAGTATACATATCGTATCGAAGTAATACGGGGCTACGAGTGGAGTCTCGGTTATCGATCCCACAGGGGAAGTTTTTAACGAGATTTTAATCAGCTAAATTTAAAGTAATTACTTACTAATATAGTAAACGGAAATTTAAAGTAACTAAAGCAAACTAAAGTAAACAAATGCTTGAAATAAAGTTGATTTAAATAATTCAGAAAAAGTATCCTTCTCCTTGTTTTTAGAAAATTAAGTGAATGATGATTTTAAATAGAATTCTTAAATTGTATTGTGACAAATAGGAGCATTCCTATTCTTTACCCTTTGGTCCAGGTGCAAAGAACATTGACTAATCCTATGTTTGATTACTGAATCTGCGGCTAGGCTGGGAGGACACTGGCTGCCACTTCAGAGCTCCCACGTTCCCCTCACCCGAGGGCTAACATCTACACTTTAACTCTCAAACAATAGGACGAAATTGAATATTTTAGTGTGTCACACTAAAATGTCGAATTCTACGTCCGATAATTAATATTTTCCTATTTATTTGCTCCCTCCTTCCAAGGTTTTTGACTTCCCTGAATATTGGATGTAATTTTTACTATAGTTGATAATTCAACATATTTTAACAACTCAATAGGCCAGATTGAAAGTAAATTATGTTTTAAGTAAAAATTATCACAATTTATTTTAATATTTTAGGTACTTCTATTTAATTTCATCAATTCGCATAATTTTCCTAAATAAGGAGAAAGACTAAGAAAACTACTCAGAATGCATGGGAATAAAACAAAGCATGGGTTTCATTTAAAGTTAACAACAACAATAAACAAAGATACTTATCTTAATTTCCTCCCATGCGTACTCCTTGAAGTTCCTTTGACTTTTCCTTCTAGTACAACAAACTTCTAAATAACACTCAAATAAACTAATGAAACTCACTAATGATAAACAAACACACTTAAGACACCAAAAAGAGACTCAGACTCTCTAAAATAGACACACAGAAGACTCAAGAGACACACTAAGACACTAGAATTCGGCCTCTATTTATAGAGGTAAGCAAAGGTCCAAGGGGTGCTTAAACACCTCTTCAAAAAGCATCCAGGTTCAATGTATTTGCATTTTGAACTGTCTCGCCGTCAGCGGGAAACGATCTCGCCGTCAGAGAGGCTTCTAGAAGGTCTTCAAACCGCGTTATCTCGCTGTCGGCGGGCTCGGGCACGCTGTCGGCGAGATAGTTATAAAGCCTTCAGAAATTTTCTTAATAATCTCGCCGTCGGCGGCCTCGATCTCGCCGTCGGCGACTTAGTTCAATTTGCATGAATTTCTTCCTTTTTGATCCAAATTCGCTCAATTTCATGCTTTTTGCTTCCATCACTTATAAATCTTCATTTCTGCAATAAAATAAAGAAAATAACTTTCTTTAAAGTGCAATTTCATCAAAAATAGATATGAATTTCTTAATGTATTTTTACGTGATCAAAATCCCCCAAACTTAATTATTACTTGTCCTCAAGTAATTTTAATACTAAATAAAAATAATGATTTACGTAATAGAATTTTTCAATTCGGATATACTATGAATTAAATTTAAATAATATTATAGTAAAGTTGAATAGAAATATTTCTAAGTAATTAAATTAACTTTATAGATATAAGATTATCTAATTATCAGGTCTAAGATTTCTAGTTTTCTATTTATTTCAGGAATGACTATATTTAAAAGAGTAAATTACTTAGGATATTTAGATGATAGGAAGTTCAAGAAAACACTATTTAGTAAAATTCTAATCTATATATATATGTTTAGAAATATAATTATGTTCTACCATTTTGGTTGAATCCATTAAAGCCAATTTTTGATAAGGCATCTCCTCAAGCTTCTCCTCACTTATATTTTTCTTCTTTTTTTTTTTCTTTTTTTTTCAATCCTTTTTCTTCTTTTACTTTTTTAAGTGAGGATTACTGTATCTGGATAGCCTGTTAATAATTTTGAACTTCAATTTCTCTTCCTAAATTTGAAACTTAAAATATTTCCTTGCTTATATATTTCATAGCCTTTACTTCATTGAGTTTCTATCCTTTCTTTTTCACTTAAATACTTAAGAATTTTCAATTTTTAGAATATAGTTTTCCTTACTTTAAATTGTTTACTATATTCTTATTCCTTTTAACCAAATATCTTATTCTATTAATTAATTGAATTACTAGAAATATTTTATTTAACTTTATATAATAATTAAATAAAGTAATTCATGTTTATTGAATTGAAAAACTACTATAGAAAATCATTTCATAATAATTTTTAAAAATAGAAATTGAGAACAATTTTAATAATTAAATTTGTGTTTTTACCTTCCCCCAAACTTAAATTTTTCTATCTATACTAAATAATGAAAAAGGGAAAGTATATAGTAAAATTCATCATACCTTTGAGCTTTAGGTATTTCTTTTCTTTGAAATTTTTGCAGGCTTTTTCATTACTTATAAAATCTGTACTGTTAGTATTCTTCCACATATAGTATTTAAAAGAAAGTGCAGGGATGAAAATTTTTAAAATAAGTATCAAACATAACAAATGAAAACCTAATCTATTACTACACATACAATCAACTAATCTATTTTAAAACATATTAAAACACCCTAAACAATGTTAACATTCATAACTTATAAAAACTTAAACTAACATCCTATATATATATATATATAATTGCAAACTAATTTAATACACATAAGAAGTTTAATATCACAGCTCAAGCAAACAAACAAACATACCAAGTCCATAGTCCACAGAAAGTACTGAAATATTACACACAGAATAATAAAGTTTCCAAAACAAAAAATCTAAACAAACTAAATAAACTAAACAAAGGCTCTAATCTTCTGCATTAAAATCCCAAGCTATGTCATCTCCCTGATCTCCAGGCTGAGAAGGCTGAGCAGGCTGGTACTGTGAATAGCGGGGGCACTTAGGAAAGACAACATCTAAATCACCACTCCTATAGCGACGTTCAGCTTCATAGTAGGCAAATTCATATTCTGAATGACGCTAGAGATATTCACTATCGTAATCATGTCTTCTTTCCAATCCATCAATCCTGTGATCCAGATGATCAAATCTTCTCTCCATAGTCTCTCCAAACTGCTGAAAACTCTTTCTACTCAAGGTTAACTCATTCATCAGATCTTGAAGGGTAGGGGTGGTGGGCTGAGGAGGATCATAACTGGAAGAGGGGATATCTCTACTTGATGAAGGCATGTAACTCCTCGTTTCTGATCTCCATCCCGCATGGGATTCATAAGTCTTAATATTGGTGGGAGTGATACGTTTCATGGGCTCTATCCATTCCTCATCTTCTCTTGCCTCAACTCTAGAGAGTTGGCAGAGTGCAAAAATCAAACCAGGATGTTTCAATCCTCCTCCACTCTCACTTCGAGCAGTGGCTAAGATATTTCTATAAATAATGTTACCTATGTTGATGCTCCTATTGTTCTGAATACATAAATTTAGAATTGCTCTATCTCTTGTTACCTCACTATGGTGATAAGTGGGTAACAATGTAGAGCAAATAAAATAATGCCAAGCTTTAGAGATTGCATTTAACATAGAAAGAGGGAAATTTACCCTTTCCCGCTGCTTAATCTTCCAAACTCCTTTCCCGTCAGTGAGAAAGTCTATAACTTCTTCCAGAGGTCCTTCCACAGTACCAAAAGTATCATACTCGCTAGTATGCAGATCACAAACTTCATAGAACAAGTTTATTCTTGCAGCGCTGAATTCAACCATAAATCCCCGTACCTTTACTGGTGCATCCTCAATTGCCGTAAAATTTGCATAGAATTCCTTTACTACTTCCACAGCTGCTCTATTAACAGAAGTTTTCCCATCCTCTTTCCTTTATGATTTGCTCCACTTCTCCTCCTGGATTCTTGAAAACTCGATCCACAATGCACTTCCTTCCTTGAATATTTTCAAAATATCGATTTTGCGCTCGTGCATTGATGAATCGG
Source organism: Papilionanthe hookeriana x Papilionanthe teres (assembly GCA_022702705.1). Lineage (NCBI taxonomy): Eukaryota > Viridiplantae > Streptophyta > Magnoliopsida > Asparagales > Orchidaceae > Papilionanthe > Papilionanthe hookeriana x Papilionanthe teres. The sequence continues at coordinate 139,980,009 of CM040427.1, read as the reverse complement.
TCAGTGTCGTAATCCACTCTTCATTTTTGTCGAGGAGCCATTCGTTCGATCTATAAAAATCACAAAAAATTCTAACAAAACTTTCAAATACTAATAAGATGGCTTCCTACAACATCTAAAATCGATTTAAATCAATCTCCAGGGATTTCTTCCAAGTAATTTCTCCACATTTTGAATTTTTCCAAAATTTCTCAATGTAGAAGAAATCCATGGTGAAAATAAAAATTTTTTCCATAGGAGTGAAGCTCTTACCGAGAGAAGATGAAATCCTGTGTCAAAAAGTATTGAAATCACTTCAAATCCGAGATCTCTCAAGCCCTAGGTCGGTTTTTTTCAAAAATTTGAGGAAAGGGATGAAGAATAGTGTCGGTTGACCGGTCAAATATAGGTCTTTTAGCTATCTCGCTGTCGGAGAGATTTTTCTCGCTGTCGGCGAGCTAATTAATTTGATAAGGCAAAAGTTTCGGGAAAAATCCGCCATCGGCGAGATCGGTCTCTTTGTCAGCGGGTTTTCTCGCTGTCGGCGAGATAATTCTCACCGTCGGCGAGATCCCAAAATTTTAATTTTTTTGAAATTCGTCAATCATTTTCAACCTCGATTTGCCTTTAATCAATCTTCCAATCACTTAATTTAATAATAGTATGAAGATTAGATACTTTTACTCATAAAAAGTTCACACAACACAAACAATATAACTTTTTATATGAAATCCATGAGACTTATAAACTTCACACTAACAACTAACAACATACTTAACTTAAATGTCCAAATCCATAATACTCAGCATCACAATCCACACCACAACACTCTAAATACTGAGACATAACAATTACATAAAATCTCATCAATTCTGAGATGATCAAATCAAAGTTCGACTAATAATAAAACCTAAATCCAAATTAACACATATATACATAAATATATGATATAAACATAGAAATCTTTCCTACTCTTCAATGTTTGAACTAACATCTTCTCTGATATTTCCGATGCGACGTAGGTGCACAGATAAATTATAGAAAGGCCTGAAAGAGAATTCTGCAGTAGATTCTTCATTAATCCATCCTTTCTGTCTTAGTAGATGAATAAAACTGGCCTCCAGATGTCCAGTATGATCAAAGTGCTCCTTCATTCTCCAGTCAATATGATCAAACATATAAGAGATATTGTCGATGGAATTCATCACATTTTGCAATTCTTTCTCCAATTCTTTAATCTTCTTCAGAATGAAATTAGTTTTATCAGTAAAGGGCCTTGCTAAAGGATTGTTCTGTGATGCTCTATCAGAAATAATAGTAATCTCATCATTGTTATCTAAAGTTGGAAACATATCAGTAGGATCCAGTGGTTTCCATGGTAAAAGTACTTTTTCCCAAGCCTCATAAGAAACTTGGTACTGACTGCATAAAGTAAATATAGTTGATGGGTGTCCAAGTCCATGCACTGACCCATGCACAATCAATCCCAATGCGAGACTTTACTATTATTGATCCAACATCGATAGGTAATCCAATTTGAATACAGTAGTTTAAAATAGCGCATTCGTTTGAAACTTTATTTACCCTCATAGTAGGTAATAATTTTGATGATATAAAGAAATGCCAATGCTTCGAGACAGGTTTAAGAAGTGATGCAGAAAAACTGACATACCCTTCTTCGCGTAACTCCCAATCATCAGGTTCGTTGGTCAGGTATCTATAGATTTTGTTCATATTGTATCTTGAAGGCACAAAGTTGGAATAATGACAAACAGAGGTATTCTCTATAGAAAATAATTCATTTACCCTTGAAGGAGTAAATGTTACCCATCTTCCTCTGACGTATGTTGACCTCATTTTACAATGAGTCAATGCCCTTTTGACCTAAAAAGTCAACATTGGTCAAACTGGTCAAACCAGACCTAATGACCTACCCTGTTGACCCCATAGGTCAACCTATGACCTAAAAAGTCAACTTTGGTCAAAATGGTCAAACCAAACCTAATGACCTACACTGTTGACCCCATAGGTCAACCTTTTGATCTAAAAAGTCAACTTTGGTCAAATTTGTCAAACCAGACCTAATGACCTACCCTGTTGACCCCATAGGTCAACCTTTTGACCTAAAAAGTCAACTTTGGTCAAATTGGTCAAACCAGACCTAGTGACCTACACTGTTGACCCCATAGGTCAACCCTATGACCTAAAAAGTCAACTTTGGTCAAACTGGTCAAACCAGACCTAATGACCTACCCTGTTGACCCCATAGGTCAACCCTATGACCTAAAAAGTCAACTTTGGTCAAATTGGTCAAACCAGACCTAATGACCTACACTATTGATCCCATAGGTCAACCTTATGACCTAAAAAGTCAACTTTCGTCAAATTGGTCAAACCAGACCCAGTGACCTACCCTGTTGACCCCATAGGTCAACCTTTTGACCTAAAAAGTCAACTTTGGTCAAATTGGTCAAACTGGACCCGACTGACCTACCCCTGTTGACCCCATAAGTCACCCTTTTGACCCAAAAGTCAACTTTGGTCAAATTGGTCAAACCGGACCTAATGACCTACCCTGTTGACCCCATAGGTCAACCTTTTGACTCCAAAAAGTTAACTTTGGTCAAATTTGTCAGAACCGGACCTAGTGACTATCATTGTCGACCCGCACAGGTCGACCACATGATCTAAAAAGTCAACTTTGGTCAAGCCGGTCAAACCGGACCTAATGACCTACACTCGTTGACCCCATAGGTCAACCTTATGACCTAAAAAGTCAACATTGGTCAAGCCGGTCAAACCAGACCTAATGACCTACACTGTTGACCCCAAAGGTCAACTCTATGACCTAAAAAGTCAACTTTGGTCAAATTGATCAACCAGACCTAATGACCTACCTTGTTGACCCCATAGGTCAACCTTTTGACCCAAAAAGTCAACTTTGTTCAAATTGGTCAAACCAGACCTAATGACCTACCCTGTTGACCCCATAGGTCATCCTTTTGACCTAAAAAGTCAACTTTGGTCAAATTAGTCAAATTAGTCAAATCAGACCTAATGACCTACACTGTTGACCCCATAGGTCAACCCTATGACCCAAAAAGTCAACTTTGGTCAAATTGGTCAAACCAGACCTAATGACTGCCCTGTTGACCCCATAGGTCAACCTTTTGACCCAAAAAGTCAACTTTGGCCAAATTGGTCAGACCAGACCCAATGACCAGTCCTGTTGACCCATAAATCAACCTTTTCACCCACTAACACATTTAAAACACCACAATGACAAAATCACTAATGTTGGACATCTTAAAATCAATTTGGACTGACTTGGGTCAACCCAAGTCAAAATTGGTCAACACCTATCTATTTTGATTAAAATTGATAAAAATGAAATAAAAATAACAAAATTAATCAAATAATTAATTTCAAAATTATTTTGATTAATTAAAATGATTAATGATTTAATTTTCAAAATTTTAATTACATGACATAATTAATTAAAATGAAAATTAAATTAAAATCATAAAATAATAAAAATGAAAAAAATAATCAATTAATTAATTTGAAAATATTTTCAATTAATAAATTGATTAATAAAATAATTTCCACCAATTTTAGTTAATAAAATAATTAATTAAAATGGGAATTAAAGAAGAAATGAAATCATCTTTAGCCTCTTCATATTTAATTGGGCTAAACCATCTTAAAGGCTTATTTAACACTTAATTAAGCCCATCTTAAGGCCCATTACCCATGGCTTAACATCCATGGTTATGCATGGGATGAGGTGTCACCACCTCCTTCACTCTAAACACATCCTCTCCTTAAGGTGGCCGGCCAACACAAGGCCATCTTCTCCACCTCCCAAGCCACCTAATGGGAGGAAAACCACACATGAAACCCCCTTACCATGGTTAATGGTAATGATGAAGGCTAGGCATATGTGTCACCATTTGCCAAGCCTAAGAAGTGAGGTGTAAGCTCATTAGCAAGTGAAACAACAGCTCACAAGTAACCTCCCACAATGGCCAATGGACAAGAGACAAAGAGATGAAATTCATCATGCAAACTTAGGGAGAAGCATCCAAGCCTATCTCCAGCCAATTGATCACCCAATCAGCTAATAGTGGTGGTACGTAATCCTCTAAAATAGCCTAAGCCAAGCCAACACCATCCCCTTGCTATAAAAGGACCCCATGGCCGAAACTAGCAAGAGAGGAGAAAATATTTAGGGAGGTCCATAGACTGCTCAAACACTCTTGTTCCCAACACAAAACTTCTTCCTAAGAGCTTCCATAATCTTTTAGGATCAATCCCAAGCCTTAGTTTCAGCCCATTTGAACCAATTTGATCAATTTTTAAAAACAACCCAAATTAAGCATCTCTTTCAAATTCCTCCCAAAGCCCGACTTCTGGAACAATTTGTTGCAACAATTATCTTCCATTGGGGTCCTAGAAGGCAACCATAAAGTCTGATCTAGCTTGATTTGCTTGTGGCCAAGGTATGGAATTTATCTTTGCAAAATAAATCATGTTTTTGATAAATCATGTGCTATACTAGCTTAAAAGTGTATCATCACCGTATGGATAGATACTTCTCATCCCGATGAGCATTTAAAAAAAAATCACTCAATTTCATCAAGAAATGAGTGAGATATTAACATTTGAAGTTTAACGGTTTCAGAATTTTTGAAATAAATTCCAAATATTTTCGGCCCTCCGATCGCGCGCTGTTTGAGATCAACGACCCAGATCCCACTTCGCGCCGTCCGCCGTCCGACCCGTTGCATGGGATCTTCCCGCCCGTTCGATGCGTCCGAGGACACACGTCGACAGCGGGAGGTTTTGGCGGCGTGGAATTAAAAAAAAATCCATTTTAACCCTTCAAACTTAAAAAATTCATATCTTTTTAACCAGAGGTCATAAAAATAAAATAAAAATACCTCTGGAAAGCTCTTGAAGAGGAGAAGATTTTGAAACCAAAATCATAATTTTATTCTCAGTATTTAATTTTTAATTAATTAAATACTCTCTAGAGTATTTTAATTATTAAAAATTATTTACAAAAAAAAAATTAAGAAACTTCGAGGCATTTATCTTTATGTTGTTAGGGACCTTCCATAATTTTTCTAAGGATAGAAAACATGCCTATGATACTTTTCTTGAATTTTCAAGTTTCATTGTAATTATTTCAAATAATAATTATAAAAATTTGAAAATTAAGAAAATAAAAATACAAATGACTAGGAATGATAGAGCAACAGACAATGACCTTAGGAAAAATATTTCTAAGTCATAGAAACAATCTTGAATGACATTTGGAAATTTAGGGTTAAAATCATTTATTAATTAAATAATTTTGATCCTAAAATGACTCTTTATAAAATTGAACTATTTTCATCAACAATCTAAGTTTGAAAATGATTCTAGCCTATGATAGGCTAATAATAAACCTCACTTGAGTCTAACATGACAAGATTAGGTTCAATTAAGGCTTAAAATGACATTTAAAACCATTAAACCTTACCTAAATTAGGTTTAATAAAAATTAAACTTCTTTAATTAAGTTTATGGACACACTAAACTTAATTAATCCATTAAACCTTACTTAAATTAGGTTTAATAAAAATTAAACTTCTCCAATTAAGTTTAAAGACATACTAAACTTAATTAACCCATTAAACCTTACTTAAATTAGGTTTAATAAAAATTAAACTTCTTTAATTAAGTTTAACGACACACTAAACTTAAATAACCCTTTAAACCTTACCTAAATTAGGTTTAATAAAAAAAAACTAAACTTTTTCTAATGAAGTTTAAGGACACACTAAACTTAATTAACCCATTAAACCTTACCTAAATTAGGTTTAATAAAAAAAATCAAACCTTTTTAATTAAGTTTAAGGACATATTAAACTTAATTAACACAAAACCAAACACCCTTTAATTAGGTTTAAAGACATATTAAACTTAATTAATCAAAACTAAACTCCCTTAATTAGGTTTAAAGACATACTAAACTTAATTAACCTCCTTAAACATAACGTTTAATCAAACTTAAACCCTAAGTAGGTCTAACCCTTAGACCTAATTAAACCATTAAGCCTTAACTAACTAAGGTTTAATCAAACCTAAACCCTAATTAGGTCTAACCATTAGACCTAATTAAACCATTAGACCTAATTAAACCATTAGACCTTAACTAACTAAGGTTTAATCAAACTTAAACACTAATTAGGTCTAACCCTTAGACCTAATTAAACCATTAAGCCTTAACTAGCTAAGGTTTAATCAAACCTAAACCCTAATTAGGTCTAACCATTAGACCTAATTAAACCTTTAGACCTTAACAAACTAAGGTTTAATCAAACTTAAACCCTAACTAGGTCTAACACATTAGACCTAATTAAACCATTAGACCTTAACTAACTAAGGTTTAATCAAACCTAAACCCTAATTAGGTCTAACCATTAGACCTAATTAAACCATTAGACCTTAACTAACTAAGGTTTAATCAAACTTAAACTCTAATTAGAGTCTAACCCATGGAGCTCAATTAAACCATTAAACCTTAACTAACTAAGGTTTAATCAAACCTAAACCACTAATTAGGTCTAACCCTTAGACCTAATTAAACCATTAAGCCTTAACTAACTAAGGTTTAATCAAACCTAAACCCTAATTAGGTCTAAACCTTAGACCTAATTAAACCATTAAGCCTTAACTAACTAAGGTTTTATCAAACCTAAACCCTAATTAGGTCTAACCATTAGACCTAATTAAACCATTAGACCTTAACTAACTAAGGTTTAATCAAACTTAAACCCTAACTAGGTCTAACCTATTAGACCTAATTAAGTCATTAGACCTTAACTAACTAAGGTTTAATCAAACCTAAACCCTAATTAAGTCTAACCCTTGGACTCAATTAAACCATTAAACCTTAACTAACTAAGGTTTAATCAAACCTAAACCCTAACTAGGTCTAACCCATTAGACCTAATTAAGTCATTAGACCATAACTAACGAAGGTTTAATCAAACCTAAACCCCAATTAGGTCTAACCCTTAGACCTAATTAAACCATTAGACCTTAACTAACTAAGGTTTAATCAAACTTAAACCCTAACTAGGTCTAACCCATTAGACCTAATTAAGTCATTAGACCTTAACTAACTAAGGTTTAATCAAACCTAAACCCTAATTAGGTCTAACCCTTAGACCTAATTAAACCATTAAACCTTAACTAACTAAGGTTTAATCAAACCTAAACCCTAACTAGGTCTAACCCATTAGACCTGATTAAGTCATTAGACCTTAACTATCTAAGGTTTAATCAAACCTAAACCCTAATTAGGTCTAACTATTAGACCTAATTAAACCATTAGACCTTAACTAACTAAGGTTTAATCAAACTTAAACCCTAATTAGGTCTAACCCTTAGACCTAATTAAACCATTAAGCCTTAACTAACTAAGGTTTAATCAAACCTAAACCTAACTTAAGTCTAAACCACATTAGACTTCAGTCAAACCAAACTTAGGTTCATCCTGACATGAACTTAAGTCAAAACCTAACTCAAGTCTAACCCACATTAGACTTAAGTCAAACCAAACTTAGGTTCGACTCGACATGAACTTAAGTCAAACCTAAACCTAACTTAAGTCTAACCACATTAGACTTAAGTCAAACCAAACTTAGGTTCAACTTGACATGAACTTAAGTCAAACTTAAACCTAACTTAAGTCTAACCTATATTAGACTTAAGTCGACCAAACTTAGGTTCAACCCACATTGAACCTAAATCAAACCTAAACCTAACTTAAGCCTAATCTATATTAAACTTAAGTCAAACCAAACTTAGGTTCAACCTGACATGAACTTAAGTGAAAACTTAACTCAAGTCTAACCCACATTAGACTTAAGTCAAACCAAACTTAGGTTCAACCTGACATGAACTTAAGTCAAACCTAAACCTAACTTAAGTCTAACCCACATTAGACTTAAGTCAAAGCAAATTTAGCTTCAACCTGACATGAACTTAAGTCAAACTTAAACCTACCTTAAGTCTAACCTATATTAGACTTAAGTCGACCAAACTTAGGTTCAACCCACATTGAACCTAAATCAAACCTAAACCTAACTTAAGCCTAATCTACATTAGACTTAAGTCAAACAAAACTTAGGTTCAACCTGACATGAACTTAAGTCAAAACCTAACTTAAGTCTAACTAATATTAGACTCAAGTTAAACCAAACTTAAACTCAAACATAACCTAACTTGAGTCCAATCCAAATTAAACTCAAGTAAACCTAATCTTAGGTCCAATCTACATTGAACTTAACTTAAACTCAAACATAAACTAACTTGAGTCCAATCCAACTTAAACTCAAGTAAACCTAATCTTAGGTCCAATCCACATTGAACCTAACTTAAACTCAAACATAACCTAACTTGAGTCCAATCCAACTTAAACTCAAGTAAACCTAATCTTAGGTCCAATCCACATTGAACCTAACTTAAACTCAAACATAACCTAACTTGAGTCCAATCTAACGTAAACTCAAGTAAACCTAATCTTAGGTCCAATCCACATTGAACCTAACTTAAACTCAAACATAACCTAACTTGAGTCCAATCAAACGTAAACTCAAGTAAACCTAATCTTAGGTCTAATCCATATTGAGCCTAACTTAAACTCAAACATAGCCTAACTTGAGTCCAACCCAACTTGAACTCAAGTAAACATAAACCTTAGGTTTAACCCACAATGAACCTAACCTAAACTTAAACATAATCCAACTTGAATTTAATCCAACTTGAACTCAAGTTAATCTAAATCTTAGGTCCAATCCACATTGAACCTAAATTCAACCCAAACCAAAGTTAAGTCTAATCTACATTAGACTTAAATCAAACTGAACTTGAGTTCAACCCCTAATGAACTTAAGACAATCCTAAATCTTGGTGCAACAAAATAGACTTGATTAAGACTTAAACCTTACCTAATATGAATTTGAATGGTCTATAATTCTAATTAAGTCTAATTTATTAGGCTTGATTAACCTTTAAATCCTATTTAAACAAGGTTTAAAATTTAATTAAGTCCCTCCTAAACCAAACCTATTAACTTAAGTTCAGACAGACATGAGCTCAAGTTAATTAAATTCAATCAACATTGAATTTAACTTAAGTTCAACCAGACATGAACCCAAGGTAATTCAATCAATATTGAATTTAACTTTAAACCTTTTAACTTAGGTTCAAACAGACATGAGCTCAAGTTAATCAAATTCAATCAACATTGAATTTAACTTAGATTCAACCAGACATGAATCCAAGTTAATTCAATCAATATTGAATTTAACTTTAAACCTTTTAACTTAAGTTCAGACAGACATGAACTCGAGTTAATTAAATTCAATCAACATTAAATTTAACTTAAGTTCATCCAGACATGAACCCAAGTTAGTTCAATCAATATTGAATTTAACTTTAAATCTTTTGACAGACATGAATTCAAGAATAGACACGAACCCAAAATTTAAGTTCAAACTCAAGATCAATTCAACATTTCAGATCAAGACCGACATAATTCGACGTTCTAAAATTGAAATTGACATAACCGACATAAATCTGATGTTGACATAATCAATGAAAATTTGACATTTCAAAAATAAAACAACATGATTAGCATGAAGTTGACATTTCGAAATAACTTGACATTCAAAAAAATATTCTGTGACATTATTTCTGACAATATTTTCTTTACAGGATGAAGACAAGAAATTCCGTTTAGATTTTATTTGCATGTTATAGGGTGTGCTAACTCTGTTTTGTAGGACGTCAATGACGGAATATTAGCAACAAAATAAAACAAAACTTTTAGGTTAGACATATAACCTAAAACTTTTCAACAAAACAATGACATTGACAATAAAACAAAACTTTTAGGTTAGACATATAACGTGAAACTTTTCAACAAAACAACGACATTGAAAACAAAACAAAACTTTTAGGTTAGACATATAACCTGAAACTTTTCAACACAACAACGACATGACAACAAAACTAAAACCTTTAGGTTAGTCATAATACCTAAAGCATTCAACGACATTTGGGAGTGATAGTGGGTACATCTCTCCTTAAAATAATTTTTTAGAAAACAAATGATTAACATTAATCAGAAGTTTTCTTAAACAATTGAGAATTGTTTAAGATGTAATTAACTATAGAGGCTTACCTCTATAGGTGATCTAAAAGAACCCAAAATAGAAATCTCTGGTTTACCATGATTTTTCTTAATATGAAAATTCTAGAATACGTTATTCTAGAATATCCTCATATAAGAATTATCATAAACATCCTTTTCTACTATTAGTCCTAAAAATTCTCTAAATCCTTCATGGGATTTATACGAATAAAACTAGGCTAATATTAGATGGTGACTCCTTGACATTGATATGATATATTGGATGGCGATGACATGACCTCATTCGCACCAAGGACACATTTCAGAACTAAATATAATTCCATCGCCACCATAAGAGTGGCGACTCTGTTGGGGAGAATCATTCTTCTCATCTTTTGTTATCATTTGTTTTCATTTCAAAATTTTGAAAATAAAAGTTCCCAGTTTATAAATAAGTTGATAATATTCGTTTTTCTTGAAATTACAGGAAAATCGCAATGGATTGTCTGAATTCGATCTTTTCTTACTTTCAAGACTTTGACATACCAATAGAGGAAAATCCTCCCTTTTGTCATAATGATTATGTATTATTTAGTGAAACGGAATTCATTAGATAGTCCATATCAAACTGATTCTCAATCTTTTCAAGAATTTGACTTGCAACCTTATGAAGACTTTCAGAATTTTACAGACAATTTACCTGAATATACACCTGAAGAACCTTACATCCTTGAAGAAATGAAAAGACAGTGTGATAAGAAAGGAAAACAAGTTTACGAGGAAGATGATGTTCCACCATCATCTATGTATGAGATCGGATCTTCTTCATTGAACGTTCATGAAACTCCTTCATTTAAAAGAAAGAAAAGGTGGAACGAAAACGATAATTTTAAAACACCTGAATTTCAACAGAATATTTTTGGAAATCATTCCTTTTTAGATGAAAATCAATATATTGAAATTCCTGTTAAATACACTGACAATTCCTTTCAACCTAAAAGATCTCTCCAATTTTGTGTTGTATATTCAGTGTTTAAGAGATTAGCACGAAAATAAAAATGTTCATTATCTAAGTTATTAGATAAAATGGGTTGTGCAGTCTCCAACACCATGAAAAGGAGAATTTTAGCAATGGAAAATTCTGATTATCAAGAAACTGATTATCAATTCCCAACTGATAAACATTGTGTTGGAGTGCCAGTAAAATTTCGATTGGGCCCTAGAATAAGAGATGTAGTGGTCACCAATGACAAAACTCGATATGATAATTTAATGTCAGAAGCAGAAAATACAACTGCTAAAATGACAGACTTGGTCCAGATGCTACAAAAAGCAAATTATCCTTATACTTGATATGATACACCACCTGAGAATTCTAGCCCTATACTTGAAAATAATGTATGGAGGTGAAAATCATCTGAAAGAAATTCTGATACCACCAACACTCCTGCAAATAATTCACAAGAAGAGATTTGCAGAAAACATTCTGCAAAATCATTTCAGGAGAGATTAAAGAAATTAAAAGAAGATATTAAACAACTTTCAAGACAAGAAAGGAAAAATACTTCATGAAAGTTCCAATGAGAATGTTGCCAGTGTTAACATTGTAGAAACCCGATCTGCTTCCTTAGCACGAGAATCAAATGAAGAGGAATTGCGAGAGGTGATACGACAACGAGATGAACAAATAAGTCGTCTTGAACAAAGAATGGAAGAACTGGTAGCGACTTTGCAAAAACCACCAGCCGACCCTTCTCCAGCTATTGAAATCATTAGACCGGAGGCTATTCACATCCTTGAAAGTAGAGAAGAACTAATGGATGTTGAGGAAAGCACTCGAAAGAGAAAGAATTCTCCTCATAATGAAACTCCAGAAAAGGATATTACAAAAATAGTGGAACAAAAGATTAAAGAAACAATGGCTCTAGCAAAAGCTGGAGCATTAACTCCAAAGGGTAGGCCATACCCAGAGGAATTTGATTCTGTTCAATATCCTAAAGGTTTTGTTCCTCCTGTCTTTAAAATGTTCGATGGGATGGGAAATCCCCGACAACATCTGACACATTTTAGAGCAAGCTGCTGTAATGCTGGAGGAAATGACGCTCTCCTATTTCGACAATTTGTTAACAGTCTCACGGGAGTTGCCTTCGACTGGTATGCAGAACTTCCCAACGGATCTGTCAAAACTTTTGTAGAGCTTGAAAGCCTTTTTATTCAACACTTTGCAGGAGCACAACATCACACCACTGTTGGTGATTTGGTGGTAAAGAAACAAAAACCAGGAGAAACCTTGGTAGATTATATTTTACGCTGGAGAAACCTCAGCATGAAATGTGAGCCACAATTACAAGAACAACATGTTGTTGGAATACTGCTCAAAAATATCCATGGTCCTATAGCTTTTATGTTTAAAGGATTTACGATAAAAACTTTTGAAAAATTACTCAGTAAAGCTGCCAATCTTCAGAAAGAGGTTAAGCAGATGAGTGTAATGGAGAAAACTGAAAAGACAAAAACTATCAAAAATTTTGAAAAGAAACCTGGGAATATTGCAGAAAAAGGCAAACAGGCGATGCAAATCCAACCGGAGCAAAAGAAGCAACGAAAAAATCCTTCGACGTCACAGACATCACCCCAATTATAACTTCAACAACCAATCCCAGCATCAACTGAAAAGAAAACAATGGCTCAAAGAATGAATAAAGTATATTCATTTAAAACAGAAGCCGTCAGTAAAATATTTCGTAGCTTGCTTAAAATACCTGAATTTAAGCTACCAGAAGCTAAGAGGCCAGCAGAAATTGACATGAAGGACAATCCTAATTATTGCCCTTATCACAGGATGCTCGGACATAAAATTGAAGAATGTTTTGTCTTCAAAGACTGGTTAGAGCGTAATTTCAAAGATGGAAATATAGTCATTCCGAAAGAATACTTGAAAGAACCTGAAAAGGGATCAGTCAATATGGTTTCGATAGAGGAACTTAATCTTAAAAACAAGGATAGCATTTCTGAAGAGATCTTTGCTAAATACCAAGTTACAAAATCTCCCAAGAAAGAAAAGAAAAAGAAAATCAAGAAAATGGAAAAGATTAGAGGTCTTCCAGACATAGGGGCTGCAACTCCTTTTGTACCTTCTAGTTCATTTCACTCTTGTACTATGATAGTTATGTCGGCTGAAGGACGAAAAATCCTCAAGCCAATAACTTTGTATGACTTTCTTTTTACCATGAATAATAACAATCCTAGTTTTGCGTGCATTTTGTCCATTCTGGATGATGCTTCTGAGAATGACCATTTGAATTCTAACCCTATAGACAATGCTCAAATCGTATATGATCAATCTAAAGACAACCAAACTAATAAAAATGAAAATGAGAAATCTGACAATGACACAAATAAACATGACATTGCTATGCTTCAATTACAAAGAATTCCGAATTCTATAGGATTGGAGTCCTCGGACTCAGAAACGAATGAATAGGATAACCAACTTGAAGTAATAGTTGAAATTAACTTGAGAAGTGGAAAAATCTTACTTCCTAGAATAACTCCACAAGAAAAAGAAAAACAAATAATTACACCAGATAAGATCATTCCTCCAATATATCCCCGAACTTCTGAAGGAAGTAAGGATGATCTTCACAATAAGGTGGATTATAATGTACTGGCACATTTGAGAAAATTACCTGCAAAATTAAGGATCTATGACGCTCTCATACTTTCCAAAGAAATGAGAGAATCATTAATAAAGGCTCTTTCGGACCCTGACATTTGCCTAACTCAACTTGCTAGTACTACCCAAAATGAAGCCTACTCGTTAGAGGAATCAACAAAGATTACCTTCTCTGACAATGACTTGTTGCTCGGAACAACTGAACACAATCGTCCACTATATATTACAGTAAACATCAATGACACGATACTTTCGAGAGTTCTTATTGACCCAGGTGCTTCAATCAAGATTATGAATTTGAGAACTCTTGAATACTTAGACATTGATGCCTCTCAACTATCAAGGGATACAATGATGTTAAGAGGATTCAATCAACAAGGAGAACGGGCCCTTGGATCAATAACACTACTCTTAAAAATAGCCGACTTGGCAACGACAGCAAAATTTCATATTATTGATTCAGACACCTCTTTTAATGCCTTACTTGGCAGACCATGGCTCCATGAATATAAAATGGTACCCTCTTCATTACATCAATGTATCAAATATTTACGAAAAGGACAAGAATTTTGTGTTATAGGAGACCTGCAACCGTTTTCAATCCATGAAATCGGTATACATGAAGATGCAGCATATTATGCTCCTATAAATAAAGAAATATCTTCCAAAGAGACAACAGTAAATATGGAAGAAAAGAACAAAGAAAAGAAAATAAATGAAAAGGATTTTTCTTCAATAAAGACAAAAGAGACTAATTTCCGTCAGACTCGCACTCGAGGTCGAGGCCGAGAACAAGGACGAAGGAGAGAAGATCCAATTGTTACAATGAAGAAACCATTGAAGTTCAAAATCCACCTGGATTCTGAAGAAGAAACGACATCTGTGGTTGCAAAGGAACCCCAATTCAAAATATCTTTAGAAGAAGAAGACAAAGAGAAACAATTTGAATCTATGTATGACAAAATCAATCATTATATACATTCTATGACTCTAACTCCAATCTCCACTGCTAAGATTGAGAATCTAATAGTCAAAGAAGTATATAATGATGAAAAAAAGCCAATTAAGTTTAAACTTGGCTCTACTTCTTCTTGTACTAAAGATGATGTAAAAATAGAAGATGAAAATCTTCCACAATCAATGAAAATTCCTTTTGAGTTGTATTCTCCTTGGGCATGAAAATTCATTCAAAATAGTTTAATGCTCAAACAATGGTCTTTAAAACAATCGCATTTCATTGAACAAATGTGGAATGATAATAAACGAAATTCTAACTCTAAAAAAGGTGTTGGATTTGGAGTTTTGGGACCATTAGATGATACATAATTTTGTTTGACTGTCACAGAAGAATGTGATTCCGAAACATTGCCTGATCAGAGGACCCTAGGAAAAATAGATTTCTCTTATGACCAGAGGACCCTAGGAAAAATAGATTTTGGATTAATTCATTTAAAATAACCCTAATTGGCTTAAACACCCAAAATAGCTCCTTAATTAATTAGAGTTAACCATATATCAAATTGGCTTGAAATCAATTCTCCACTGACCTTTAGGATCAGAGGAACCCACCATAAAAATTTGAAGTCAATTGGACTTGGTTAGCCCTACTAAATGGGTTGATTAAGCCATTTAGTCATTTTAAACTTTAAAAATTCATAACTTTCAAAATACTTTTTAAAAATTCACAAAATTAGTTTTGGAGCCTCTCTGATATCAGGGGAATTTAAGAAAATTAAAATTTCAATTTTCTAAAAAATTTAATTTTTTTGCATTATTTTAATATTTTAATAATTAAAAAATAATAAAAATCATAAAAATAATAAAATTCACCAAAATGTCACATTTTGAATTTTAATCACTTAGGAACAAACCCCATATTTTTCTTAGGTCTATTTAATGAGATATTAAATTTTAAATCCCTAGGGTATTTTTAAAATTAAAAAAAATGTATTTTCTAGTATTTTCACTAAAATAATTATAATAAATCAAAGAAAAATCATAAAATTGTAAAAATTGATTCTCTGATTTCCTTGATATCAGAGAGATTTTTGAAAAATATAAAATTTATTTTTCAACCATTATTTTATTTTTAAATTAATTAATACTCCAAAACTTAAAATAATTATAATAAAAATAATATAATTCAAAAAATTACCAAAATTGGTCCAAGTGGTCCTCTGGTCATTAGGAATGTCCCATAATTTTCTTAAGGACAGAAACTTTTCCTTGGTCATATTGTTAAATTTTCCTTGGAAATCTCTATTTTCCACCAAAAATAATTACATAATTAAATTAAATACAGAAAAATCACATTTTCTCCTCTCATGTCTTTATTGACATATGAGTGAAGTCACATAAAAATTTTAAGTTCATTTAAGCTCAATTTAGTGAGTTATGAAATTATTAAGCTTGAAGGGGCAAAATGGTAATTAAAATTTTAACCTTTAATTAAAACTTTAGGTTTAATAAAATTAACAAATAAAATATTTGATCTTAATCTGATTTGGATGATTGAAATTTAAATAATTCAAGGGTAGAAACATACTAAGCTATTTGAAAATAATTAAAATAAACATTAATTAAATAATTGATTAAATTTGGAAGAATAATAAAATTAGAATTATTAAAATAGGGATATTATTAGGAAGAGATTTATCCTTTGATCTAAGAATCCCTAAATTAATCATCTCAATAATATTCAATTCCTAATTAAAATGATAATTCAAATTTAAGTTTTAAAATGTTAAAGGACTTAATCATTAAATTAAATTAAAGTTAAATTATTAAACTCTTTTAAATTTTCAATTAAATTAAAATTAAAAATAAAATTAAATTAAAGATTAAATTAAATTAAATCAAACAAATTAATTAAATTAAATTAAATTAAATAAATAAATTAAATTAAATTAAATTAAACTAAATTAAATTAAAAAATATTAAATTAAATTAAAACATATTAAATTAAATTAAATTAAATTAAATTAAATCAAATTAAATTAAAATTAAATCAAATTAAATTAAATTAAAGGAAATTAAATTAAATTAAATTAAATCAAATTAAATTAAATTAAATTAATTCATATCAAATCAAATTAAATTGAATTAAATTAAATAATAGAATCAAGTTAAAATTAAAATTAAAATCAAGTTAAATTAAATTAAAATTAAAACTAAACCAAATTAAATTAAATTAAAGTTAAATTAAATTGAATTAAATAACATCACGTAAGACATAAAGAAATTAAATATAAAGCAACTTGAACACTATTCGAATTCAAACCCTTTAACTGAAGTTAAACTAAATCACGAATCATTTGAACTCCAATTTGCCCTCGAAAGCTTTGGTTACCATAACTCCTAAACCGAACATTAAATGAAATGCTACTTCACTTATAGGATATTCAAATGTCCTAGTTCATCGAGCAAGATAACAAAACTTGAATTCTCGGACGATTAATTCATTTGCATGATTAAATTCGTTTGGACTTAAAACAATTCTAGTAATATTCAAAAGATGTTTAAGATTCTTCTTAAGCACTTCCTCAATATGATAGGATACTTATAAGAAC
This sequence comes from Papilionanthe hookeriana x Papilionanthe teres, assembly GCA_022702705.1. NCBI lineage: Eukaryota > Viridiplantae > Streptophyta > Magnoliopsida > Asparagales > Orchidaceae > Papilionanthe > Papilionanthe hookeriana x Papilionanthe teres. The sequence continues at coordinate 139,962,593 of CM040427.1, read as the reverse complement.
AATTGAACTTAATTATTCTTTGATGAAGAAAATTGTCCTCAAACAAAAACACAAGAATCTAGACGTCATAGGAAATGACTAGCTATAGGATTAGGAATTTGGTAGAAAACCATAACCCTTCCCTTAGCTTTACCTAGGAACTTGCTTAAATATTCTAATTGTATTTTAAGTGCAGCTTGGGATGACGGGAAGACCCTCCGAGTACGCTTTTATTTTATTGCGATTTATCTTATTGCAATTTCTTTAATCGCATCGCACTTACTTTTCTTGCATGATAAACAATCTGTTGCATGAAAACCCACACCTTTAGGATAGTCCCTAAAACTGAAACCAAAACTAAATTAAAAGTCATTGCAAGATAAAATTCACCGCCACAACATTTCAAAATATAAAACAACTCAAAATTTAATTACAAACAGAATATAAAACTACAACTACAACTAAATTAAAACGTCTTGTTGGATGATCGGGAATACCTCGGATGATGTAACCTACGTGTTGCTAACGAGATTTCCTACGGTCTAAATGAAAGTGTGGAACTCATTCAGTTGAGTTTAGCAAATTCATATGGACTAAGTGAATCCGATAAAAATAACGATGCCGGAAGGATGGAACCGTGGGATCTTAACCGGTGTCGTTATAATTAACTTTAAGATTTGTTTTAATTAAAACACAAAAAACACTTGGAAATTAAGATTTTCTCTAAACCAAAACACTTCTCTCATCTCCTGATTTATGACTTCTAAAACTAAACCTCTGCAACAACAAGGAGCTTGGAGCATGGTGGGCAGCATGACCATCTTCGTCAAGAAAACAACTCTACATCGGCTAAACATTCCTAGAATTAAACAACAAAGCCATAGGACTTCGAGGTAGTTTGCACTAGTGCAACATAAATCCTCAACCTTTTGTTAGGCATTTGCATTGCAAATTAAGCCCTAACCGGACTTAGGATTCCGAAGTAGTCGTTCGGTACGACATAAACCCTCATGACTTCAAGGCTATTTGTCTGATTTTATCATACAAATATAAGTCTAAATTAATTAAAATTGGCAAGATCAAAATTTTAAATAAATATTAGGACTTTCCTAAATCCAAGCCAAACAATAGGATAGTCGGGGAATTACCGAAGTTCGCTTCGAATCTGTGATCTCTCCTACCTTTCTTCCTTTGAATTCCCAAAACAAAATGTTCCAAATTTGATCCATTCCCTATTGAAATTCCAAAATTCAATCCCTTGAAAACCTTAAACTTTGAAATTCTTGAGAGCAGAATTACCGATGATTATCGAGAGTTTTCTTAGGTGATTCCCGTCACTTAAGATGTAATTAACTATAGGGGCTTGCCCTTATAAGGAATTTTAAAGAACCCGTAGTAATATAAACCTCGTTTAATGCCTTCATATTAAGCAGGGAATTTGTCGGCTTATAAAATTGCTTCGCAGACCAAACGGATGTCACAAATCTTTTAGTTTTTTTGATCGAGCCCTATTATCAAGCAGTGTGTCTATTCTTCGGGGCAGATACACGGTTTGTGATGCGGTGCTCGTTTATATAAACTATTTGGGATGTGAAATCAGTTTGATTTCATATCTTAAAATTTTCAAACTTAAAATTATTTTCAAAATCAAATAATACTTTTCAAATTATTTATTTACATTAAATTAAAAATTCGCCGCACAATTTTTGTAGGCGACCCCTTTTCAAAATACAACACAACCTAAAAAAAAAATGCCAACAATTTCTGGCGACTCCACTGGGGACAATTTCTCTCTCCATTTTAATCAGACAATTCTGCTTTCAAAAATCGGTAGTGTATCCATATTCCTAGTGGATCAAACTACCCTTCTCTCCGTTGGAATACTATGTTCATTTCTACCTTGAACAAGTGTAGCCAACATTCTCTCGGATTTAGGAGCCATCTGCTTAGACACCCCTAAACGGAGAGGTTCCGAGATCCTTTTACCTCATTTCGAGGTGGGGTGGACCCCAATAGGTGTTAGTTTAGGAGTGATCCTCCGAGTCGAGAAGTCTTGCATAAGACTTTCTCTTCCTTTCCAAGTCTGAATTGGATTCCTTACTTTCTCTACACCTTTGAACATTTCGTTCTAAATAAGCAAACCCTCTAATGAATGACTCTTTTAACAAATAACTCCTTCTTATAAATACATGAACAAGAATGTGTTCAGACTCTTTTCGATGCCTTTCTTTTCGTCCCGATGAGAAGAAGCATAACTCGGACCGATAATCGAATCCGCCCTGCGAAATGGAAGCCCCAAAGCTGATTTTCTCCTTCACCAATGGACTGGACTTCGTTGTTTACATGGATGAGCTGCCCGACAATGGGATCATCCGGTTTGGACAAGGATTCGAGAACACAAATGTCAAGATCACCGACGTTTCCCTGTTCGCGTTGACAAACAAAGTATCTGAAGCTGAGAAGCCGTTGATCGAGTTCAACCTTAGGTCAACACAAGAGTTTCCTCCCCTTAAAAGATTCCGACCGAGAGGAGTATCCGCCGTCCGCGAAGGATCGTTCTTGCTACCCCCACCGGTCTAGTTGTCTCCGCACCTACCCCGGCTCGCCAAATTAAGGGGAAGGAAATCCGGAACTATGGTGAACTCGTTACCGTGGAGGGTACAGACCTTCTTGTAAGACCTTCTGTTTTTGAAATCGGGTCCAACTCGAGAATTCCATCACTAACATGGACCCAAAGAAGGAACAGAAGTAGGAAGATTGCCAGGAAGGCCAGAGCTACCGAAGTTGCTTTCCTGGAGGAAATCCCAGAAATCCCTGAGTACACACCACTACCTGAATACATACCATTGCCCGTAGATACACCCTTTTTGGAAGGAAGTAGATTCCACCCCTTTTCCTCCGCAGCTGATAAGGAAAATGTCCGCAGAATTGTTTCTAAATTACCTCGACCCGCATACTACAACGACAACAGAAAGAAAAGGGCTAGGATCACACCATTTGCCTGACTACAGACTGTGATCGAGAAGCTAGCAAAGAAAGAGAAATGCCCCGTATCGGAGATTCTACGAAGGATAGGGCGGGGGCTAGTCAAATCCTGTCTTGGGCCCCGAGTAGAACCCGCCATCGTTACAGAAAAGCCAAATAAAAGGATGAAGGCTAGTTCGCCTGTCGTCGTTTCAGGATTACAGATTAGGGAGGATACCACCTTCCGAGCATTTGGTCGACAGACCATCTGGTCCTAGACCTTCTGCTGCTAGAAGGATGGTATGGCGTCCCACTACTGGACAGCTGAGATTGAAACAACAGCCTGAGAAGGAAAGTCTCGTCAGGAGACTTGAATCTGAAGAAAGTGCTACTGCAGTAAAGGGGACTCGCGAGAAGGGAACCCGACAGCTATCACACGACAACTGTGAGGATGCACAGAAAAGACCGCTAGAGGATGCTATGGAAAAGTTGAGGAATGATATTCGACGACTAGCAAAAGAAAGAGAAGAGAAATTCGGAGACGAGATTGATTCATCGAAATTCATGGACGATGAGTATGCAGAAATCAACATGGTCGAAACGTGAGCTTCGTTAGCTTCACAAGCTGCTCCTGCAGCTGCAGAAAGAGAGGAGCCGGAAGTGATGAGGAGGCAGCTTCAAGAGAAAGACGATACGATCGCCCAAATGGCGAAGAGGATGGAAGAGATGGTCGTAGCCCTAGCCACTCTCCAAAGTCAAGTGCAACCCCAAAGAGAGACACCCCCAGAGGTCATTCACATTGTAGACGGAGGAAAGGAGATTACATCCATCAACGGGGATGATCAGCTAAAGAAAGATACAACACAAAGCATGATTCCAAAAAAGATATCAAGAGCTTGGTGGAACAGCAGGTGCGAGAAGCCTTAGCACAATCAAAGAGCGGGACATCCATTCAGACGGGTAGACCTTACCCGGAAGAATTCAATGCTGTCCAATATCTAAAAGGCTTCGTACCACCTCTGTTCAAAACTTTTGATGGAACAGGGAACTCCCGACAGCATGTTGCACACTTTCGTGCCAGTTGTTGCAATGCAGGCGGGAGCGATGCATTACTCTTCCGACAATTCGTCAGCAGCCTGTCAGGGATCGCCTTTGATTGGTATGCAGAATTACCGAATGGTTCGGTGAAGACGTTCTCAGAACTAGAAAACCTTTTCATCAAGAAATTCGCCGGAGCTCAGCACCACATCACTATAGGTGATTTAGTGGTAGAGAAGCAGAAGCCGAACGAAACTTTGGTAGATTACATACTTCGATGGAGAAATCTAAGTATGAAGTGTGAACCACAACTACAAGAACAACATGCAATCGACATCTTACTTAAAAGCATTTACGACTCGATAGCACTTCTCCTCAAAAGATTCACTATTAAGATTTTCGAGAAGTTGTTAAGCAAGGCCGGGAGCTTGCAAGAGGAGGCGAAGCAATTAAGTTTCGCCGACAAGACAGACAAGCAAAAGCCTGTGAAGACTTTTGAAAAGAAATTCGGGATCGTTGCAGCAGTCGACAAAGGCAAGCAACCGATACAAATATCGTCCGAACTACCACAGTAACCTCAACAGAATTATCAACAACCCTGACCCAGCTATCAGTCATCTCAACAATATGAACAACCGCCTCATCTACAACGTACATTAAGGGAGCTTCTGAGCAGGGAATATCCATTCAAGAATGAGGTAGTACCAAAAATGTTCTGTAGTCTGATGAAGACTCCAGATTTCCAGCTGCCAGAGCCTAAGAGACCAGAAGAAGTCAACAAGAAAGGAGATCCCAACTTTTGCCCTTACCACCGGATGCTTGGGCACAAGATAGAAGATTGCATTACCTTCAAAAGTTGGCTCAACGACAACCTTCGGAAAGGGAATATAACAATCCCGAAGGAGTACATGAAGGAACCCCGTAAAGGAGGTTCCGTCAATGTTGTCTCAACCGATCTCATTGTTCCGATAGATCCCTATGCAATCGACGATGGATGGACTACCGCTTGGACGAGGTCTTCAAAAGATTTTAGACAACATCCAAACCGCCTCTGTACGAGCTTTAATTCAAAGTTCGAAACCTGTCAAGTCGGCACTATCACTTATGATAGAAGAACCACCTCAACAGGAGACGATTGAAGAGTGGATACATGATAACAGGATGGTACCATCATCTCTACATCAGTGCATCAAATACTACGATGGAGGGGAACAGTGCATCAAAGGTGACTTACAACCATTCTCCGTACATGAGATTGGAATCCATGAAGACGCAGCTTATTATGCACCACCGAAGAAAACAATCTTCTCCAGAGATACCATAACAAATGAAGCAAAGAAAGTTCGGGACAACGAAGAACTTGAAGTTCTAGTCCAACGATCACTCACCACTCCCTTACGGCGAGATGGTGAAGATTTCTCCACAACTCGCATCCGAGGTCGAGGCCGGGGACGAGGTCGTGGTAGAGACGTTAGGACGGCTTGAACAGAGGAAACCAGCCATCAATGTTGATTGGGAAGATAGTTCTGAAGAAGAAAAAGAGATCAAGCAAGAAGCAGCGACAATAAGTCGGAAGAAGCCGCAATTCAAGATCTCTCTCGAAGATGAGAAGAACGAAGAATACAAATCGATGTACGAGAAGATTAACCACTATGTACATACTATGACCCTGACCCCGATCCATTCTAATAAGATCGAGGGTATGGTGGTCAAAGAGGTACGTAGCGGTGGTGCAAAGCCAATCAAATTCTACCTTGGTGCTACTTCCTCCAAAACTGAGAATAATGTACAATTTGAAGATGTCACTTCATCAGAATTAATGGAATTACCTTTTGAGTGGTACTCTCCCTGTGTTCAAAATTTAATTCAGCGTGGTTTCTTACCTCGACAATGGACAAAAGGCCAATCACAACATTTTGAAAAATTATGGAATAACTCCGGTCGCCCACCCAATTCAAAGCATGGTCTCGGATTCGGCACAGTAGGATCAGTTGACGATGCTGAATTTTGCTTGGTTGTCACTTGCGAATCTAATGAAAACTGCATGGAAACTACATAAGAATTTGAAGATTTACAAATTGGAGACGCTCCACCAGAATTCGAAGAAGAGATTAAATCTACAATAGATGAGTTAACGGAAGTTAACTTAGGTACTAGCGAAGAGCCTAGACCTACCTTTGTTAGCTCCTTGCTCAATAAAGAAGACTCCGAAGAAATAATCAAGTTATTAATGAAATTTAAAGACTCTTTTTCTTGGAGCTACGATGAGATGCCAGGATTAGCTCTAGAGGTCGCAGTCCATAAGCTAGGAGTGGATCCTACTTCTGTCCCAGTCAGACAAGGTCCTAGAAGAATGCGTCTAGAAATCGAACAACAAGTCATAGCTGAAGTTGAAAAGCTAATAGACGCTAAATTTCTCCGTGAAGAACAATACCCGACTTGGTTAGCCAATGTGGTGCCGATCGAAAGAATAATGGTCGATCGAATTTGTGTGGACTTCAGAGATTTAAACAAGGCATGTCCAAAAGATGAATTCCCTCTACTAATCCCAGAATTAATGATTGACATTGCTTCAACGCATGAAATATTCTCATTCATGGATGGATCTTCGGGATACAACCGGATAAAAATGGCTCCGTAAGATGAAAAGCTTACGGCATTCGTAACGCCGATCGAAGTATATTGCTACACACCGATGCCATTCGGACCGAAGAATGCGGGAGCAACATACCGGAGAGCGATGACAAGAATTTTTGATGATCTCATCCACAATCAAGTCGAATGCTACGTGGACGATGTGGTCATCAAAAGCAAAGTAAAGGAAAATCACCCGTATGATTCGAGAATTGTTTTCGAACGATTAAGACAATTTAACCTTAAGATGAATCCCTTAAAATGCGCCTTCGGCGTCACCTCCGAGAAATTCTTAGGATTCGTTGTCCGACATCGTGGAATCGAAATCGACCCGGAAAAGATTAGAGCTATCTTAGAAATGCTGCCTCCCAAAACCTTAAAGCAACTACGATCTTTTCAAGGGAAGCTGGCATATCTTCGACGCTTTATCTCAAACTTGTTAGGTAGGTGTCAGCTTTTCTCGGCACTAGTTAAAAAGGACGACAAATTTATTTGGGAAGAGAAATGCCAGAAGGCCTTCGAGGACATTAAACAATATTTAATGACACCTCTCCGTCTTAGCAGCCCCGACCTCGGGTAGACCACGATACTTTATACCGCGGCTTTAGACGACTCTCTCGAGCCTCGTTAGCCTGGGTCAATGATGAGGGTAAAGAGAATGCTCTTTACTACCTAAGCTGTCGTTTACTTCCGACGGAAATAAGGTATCCCGCAATTGAAAAGCATTGTTTGGCCCGATCTTCGCCGCTCAAAGCTCGGGCACTACATGCTTTCTCATAAGGTCAACTCGATTTCGAAATTTAATCCTTTGCAATACTTGATGACCCATCCAACGCTTTCCAGCAGACTTACCAGATGGTCAATGATATTATTGCAATTCGATATAACTTTCGTGCCTCTTCGTGCCGTAAAGAGACAAGTCCTAGCAGGCTTCCTCGCAGCACACCCTTTGCCGACAGAATCTCCTCTCAATGACGATTTGCCAGATGAACAAATAATGAGCCTAGAAGACCCTGATGATCGACATTGGGAATTATATTTCGACGGAGCATCTTCAGCACACAAAGATGAAGAATCGCAAGTGATAGTGCCCGGTAAGGCAGGGATCGGATTAATCTTTATAACACCGGAGTGGGGGATGTTAAGATACTCCTACCACTTGACAGAACCGTGTACAAATAACGAAGTAGAATATGATGCCCTCGTAACAGGACTAGAATTAACTATTCAAATGGGGATAACAAACATCAACATTTACAGGGATTCACAGTTAATCATTCAACAGATCGCCGGACAGTACAGAATTTTCAAGCCAAGACTCGAGCAGTACTTCCAGTATGCCATACAGTTGTTGGAACAAATTCCGAATGTGACAATCTACAAAATTCCCAGGAAAGAAAATGCTTTAGTAGATGCGTTAGCCCGTCTCGCAAAAGAATTTGTCTGTTTGCAAGATGAATCGGTGGAAGTGTCGGCTCACGGACGTCGAGTCCTATCACGACTCGACATAGACACAATACACAAATCAGAAAAGAAGAAAAATCGGTTGCAACGGTGACGAGAAAACACGAGAAGATTGGAGACGACCATTAATAGACTACTTGCAAACAGGAAAACTACCGGACGATAGGTCGTTAGCCCATCGGATCAAGAAAAGAACTCCGTCCTACACATTAATAAACAACACGTTATAAGAAGGTCTTTCGATCAAATGTGGCTAAGGTGCCTAAGCGGGTCCGAGGCCCATGAAATTGTTAAAGAGGTGCATTCAGGACTCTGTGGCACTCACCAGTCGGGTCCGAAGATGAAAATGAAGATTAAAAGACTAGGGTACTACTGGCCCTCGATGATGACCGACTGCATAAAAATCGCCAAGAGCTGTCACCAATGCCAAGTGCACGGAGTGGTTCTACACCAACCTCCAAATGTGTTACATCCGACAATTGCATCGTGGCCATTTGAATGTTGGGGCACAGATATAGTGGGTCCAATAGAACCACCATCTTCAAAAGGACATCGCTTCATTCTTGCGGCTACGGATTACTTTTCCAAGTGGGCAGAGGCAGATCCACTTAGAGAAGTGAAAGCACACCACGTGCTACAGCTTTTCAAGAACCAAGTTGTCTACCATTTCGGAGTGCCGCGCGAGATCATCTCGGATAATGGGTCAGCATTCGAAGCACGCAAATCAATAATTTTGTCGGGAGACACGGAATCGACCGGCGATATTCAACAATTTACTACCCAAGAGCAAACGGCTCGGTCGAGGCTTTTAATAAAACTCTCGTTCAAATCTTAAAAAAAACCTTGGACGATAATAAGAGAAATTGGCACGAGAAGTTATTAGAAGCCTTATGGGCCTACCGAACAACCTTCATAACTCCTACTAAAGCTACACCTTACGCTCTCGTGTATGGGTCCGAGGCAGTGTTACCTTTAGAGGTTCAGCTTCCTTCACTCAGAATTGCAATTGCAAACAAGATCACGACAGAAGAAAATGCCAGATTACGATTGGAGGAATTAGAAAGCCTGGAAGGTAAAAGACTTGCAGCGCAGCATAATTTAGAATTATACCAAGCTAAGATGGTTCAAGCCCATGACAAACTGGTCCACCGAAGAACCTTCAAAATTGGTGACTTAGTTCTCGTTCTCAAAAGACCTATCCTTGCACACCGCAAGATAGGAGAAAAATTTGAGCCCACTTGGGAAGGGTCGTTTATGGTTGAAGCAAGATACTCGGGAGGTTCCTACCGCACTAGTGAATTGCCAGGGAGAACGACATATGCTTCCGATCAATGGACGATACTTGAAAAAGTATTACGCTACCTGATGTTTCGAAGGAATGAACTCTTTATCCTTAGAAGCACGGGCGAAGTAATTACTTATGACTGGGTCCGAACCCAAAATAATAAAAAATGTGCTAAGATAAATAAAATCATGATAATAAAGTTTTCCTTGTTTTCTCTTCCATATCAAAATCTCCTCCCTGATCTTATCCCACTTCATTCCTGTTAAATTTGAAAATATAAGAGTAATAAAAAAAACTGTCTTTAATAAACATTTTCTTAATGTTCTTGTTCTTAAGTACGACCCCCGATCCTTTTCCTTGTCTTTTCGCAGGGAAATGTTGAACGGGCGGTTGGTCCTAAACTTTAGAAATGGCGTAAGCCTTGCACTCGATGAAAAGAGGGTGAAAGATGGAGCGATAATCGAGATTGACTCGGACTTCGCACCAGCAGGCCTACAGTATGAGGAAAGTGACTGGATCCCAGTTGACCGAGAGGAACTGCCTGGGCAGACAGTGATGAAAGTGGGTGGCCCAAGCCACCAATCCAAAGACGAAGAAAAGAAAAACAAACACCGAAGAAGATAAGAAAATGAAGTCTGTAGTCGCTACAGCAGAGGGCAAGCTTGTCAGCGCCGCACCCACAGAGATTCAGGAAGTTCGAAGAGCTACTCTCACAGCAATGCAACGAAGAAATAAGAATCGCCGTATCCGTAAGATATTAACCAAACTAGCAGCGGACCAGCGCGACGAGGCAGTTGCTACTGCCAGTACATACACTTCAAGGACGCCGGTTCTTCAGGAACCTGAAGAAAGGAGGCCAGCTCCTAGGATAACAGAAAGGACCAGGGAAATCTCACGAAGATTAGAAGAAAGAAGGCTACCATGCTACCAGATAGAAGCACCAGTAATGCATGACCTTGTTGCAGAAGCAACCCCGGGGGATGTCCCGACGGACATCATCCCCGAGGAGCCGAGGTATGCAGGAGAACGTGAAGGGATTGAGCCGTATATCCCACAATACGTCACCAGGCCTCGCCATTTGCAGATTATTCTGGAATACGAGCTACAAAGAATGCAGAATGTCGAAAAGAAAACCTTTGAATACTTCGAGAGAATCAGAGGCAGAAGGATCAATATACTAGAAGGCCTCGAGCTACATACAGACGTATTCTCAGAATATGAACAACAACAAATCGTGGATTGCATCTGGGATTTGAAAAGAATGGGCCGAGCGGGCCGCCTAAGGGAAAACACCTATTCAGAACCCCGTAGATGGATGCCAGGGAAGGGAAGAATTACAATACAATGTGGATGCTGTTACAACTTTGCGGAAGACAGGAAGGGAAACCCACCAGGGATACTCCGTCATGGCCAGGTGGATCCAATGCCATTAGTCATTAGTCATCAAGAGAATGGTAAAGAGGTTGATAACATGGAGGGTACGGCCAGCAGATTGCATACCCAATAGCTGCATTATTAACATCTATAAGCAGGGTGACTGCATACCCCCACACATAGATCACCACGACTTTGTCGACCTTTCGCACGGTCTCTTTCCCGAATGAGTGTAACATCATGTTCGGATCCGACCCTCCGGATAGCAGGCCCGGGTGAGTTCCGAGGGCCGGTGAAGATACCTTTACCGGTAGGTTCCGTCATGATACCGAAGGGCAACGGAGCAGTATGTCGCTAAACATTGCATACCAGGAGTACTAGTGAAGCGGATCTCAGCTACTTTCGGAAGGATGGACGATAGGAAGACACCTTACCACTTCCGGACCGTGACCCGGAGCTAGAGAGCCTCCGGCCTTACGTAGCCGTGAGTTACATGGAAAATATCACACCTCCAACGTACATCCATACGGCACCCTTGCCAAGGATGGCTTGGAAGGTGATGTTATTGACCATGTACCCCACTATTCAGACATGGATTTTTTGACAGATGTTTCTTTGGATGGATCGATAAAGATCATACATAGTCCGTTTTAAGTCTACATGGATTGTATGAGATGTATTCCAAATCGAGTTGTATGATGTATCTTCGACATGATTGGAATGAAAATGACCATGTCACCTTTTTGGCATTCACCTCTTTTGTGCAAATCAACTGGGAAATGCCATTAAAGTTAAATGAACTTCGAATAAAGAACAGAAAAGAAACAAAAAAATAAATAATAAAAAAAATCAAAATAAAAAAAAAACTTTCCTTAAAAATCTAAAAATGATGAACACCAAATTCACATGAACATTAAATAAACGATAGAATAAATTTGAATCGTTAAAAGACAAACAAAATGAACATAAATTTTAAATCAAATCTAAATCAAATTCAAATTCAATCTTTCCAGATTCCAAATCTCAATCAAATATCAAATTCGATCTTCTAGATCTCAAATCAAATCTCAATCGAAAATTCAAATTCAATCTCCCAAATCTGAAATTCAATCCGTTCTACCCTCTCCCTTGTCTGGGATGGAGGCGGTTGAATCCGTTGACACGGATCGAATCTGATGGCGAGGGATTATATCCAATCCAAACTAGTAACTTCCGATCAACTCTTTTGAGCGGGGTGTGTAGCATCTACATATTCCCTCCTAATCTATTTCCTTCATGAAAGTCTTTTACAACTTTCATGAAATTCTCGAAACACCAAAATTCCACACCTTTCAAATCAACACTAAAAATCTTTGCAAAGTCAATGACTACATCAAATTCAAATTCTTGGAGTTGAGGATTTTACATCCGAGACTGCATTGCTTTAGGATTCTTTCCCTATTGCTATGAAATACATCAAATTCAAATTCTTCGAGTTGAGGATTTTACATCCGAGACTGCATTGCTTTAGGATTCCTTCCCTATCGCAATGAAATACATCAAAATCAAATTCTTCGGGTTGAGGATTTTACATCCGAGACTGCATTGCTTTAGGATCCTTTCCCTATTGCAATGAAATACATCAAAATCAAACTTTTGGAGTTGAGGATTTTACATCCGAGACTGCATTGCTTTAGGATTCTTTCCCTATCGCAATGAAATACATCAAATTCAAACTTTTGGGGTCAAGGATTTTTACATCCGAGACTGCATTGCTTTAGGATTCTTTCCCTATCGCAATGAAATACATCAAATTCAAAATTTTGGGGTCAAGGATTTTTACATCAGAGACTGCATTGCTTTAGGATTCTTTCCCTATGGCAATGAAATACATCAAATTCAAACTTTTTGGGTTGAGGATTTTACATCCGTGACTGCATTGCTTTAGGATCCTTTCCCTATCGCAATGAAATACATCAAATTCAAACTTTTGGGGTCAAGGATTTTTACATCCGAGACTGCATTGCTTTAGGATTCTTTCCCTATCGCAATGAAATACATCAAATTCAAACTTTTGGGGTCAAGGATTTTTTACATCCGAGACTGCATTGCTTTAGGATTCTTTCCCTATCGCAATGAAATACATCAAATTCAAACTTTTGGGGTCGAGGATTTTACATCCGAGATCGCATTGCTTTAGGATCCTTTCCCTATCGCATTGAAATACATCAAATTCAAACTTTTGGAGTTGAGGATTTTACATCCGAGACTGCATTGCTTTAGGATCCTTTCCCTATCGCAATGAAATAAATCAAATTCAAACTTTTGGCTTGAGGATTTTACATCCGAGACTGCATTGCTTTAGGATTCTTTCCCTATCGCAATGAAATACATCAAAATTCAAACTTTTTGGAGTTGAGGATTTTACATCCGAGATCGCATCGCTTTAGGATCCTTTCCTTATTGCAATGAAATACATCAAAATTCAAACTTTTGGGGTCGAGGATTTTACATCCGAGACTCGCATTGCTTTAGGATTCTTTCCCTATCGCAATGAAATACATCAAAATTCAAACTTTTTGGAGTTGAGGATTTTACATCCGAGACCGCATCGCTTTAGGATCCTTTCCCTATCGCAATGAAATACATCAAATTCAAACTTTTGGAGTCGAGGATTTTACATCCGAGACTGCATTGCTTTAGGATCCTTTCCTTATTGCAATGAAATACATCAAATTTAAATTTCTTGGGGTTGAGGATTTTACATCCGAGACTGCATTGCGTTAGGATTCTTTCCCTATTGCAATGAAATACATCAAATTTAAATTTCTTGGGGTTGAGGATTTTACATCCGAGACTGCATTGCTTTAGGATTCTTTCCCTATCGTAATGAAATACATCAAAATCAAACTCTTGAGGTTAAGGATTTTACATCCAATACCGCATTGCTCTGAGATCTCTCCTCATTGTAATGATTCAATCCAATCAATTCAATTTTCTTTTGAGGTTGAAGATGTTACATCTAAAACCACAAAGTTCCAATTCTCATTTCAAATCAAAATCCCTTCAAATTAATCTTAACAAAACTTCAATCTAAATTGAAACTCAAACTGAAATCTAAGCTCACACATCAAAACTTAAACTAAAACAAAATAAAATCTAAATTGAAATTCCCCCAGATCACGTGATTTGGAATTCACCTTCTTTTCCTTTCTCCAGCGAGAGTTCAGGAATCTCCAGTCTCAGAGATATACTTGACACTCCCCAGCGGAAACTCTTCTACTTTGTCCTAAGTTTGTCACTTGGACATCCGTGTTGGTTTTGTTGATCTCTTCGGTCAACGCCAATACGCGCGGTGTGCTTGGTTAGCTCACCACACCTATCGGGGGTCCATTTGTTGACCTCATTTTTGATGAGGTCTTCTCTTCTTCTTTTTAGTACTTCAGGATCTAGCCTTAGGCTTTTCCTTCGACTCGTCTTAGAGGACTAGAATTGGGACTCACCACTTAGAAATTCAAACCACTTCTTAACTCCCCGCAAACTCTACAAACTTGATCGTAGACCCCTAATCACCTAGAGGGTTGAAATCAAATGTGGAAGTTTAAAGGATAAGTTCCTATAGGACTCTTTGGCCTTAGGACTACCCTGGGTGGCCTGGTCTGGTGAAGGGGTTGACTTACACACACACTACACCTATACACTACACTTTCACACACCTCCAAAAAAAAAAACAAATCCATACCTAACTTGACCTCCTGACTCATAAAGGTGATTCACATGGATGGTCCTTAACCCCTAAGCCCTTGGCTAAGAGGGTTAGGAACAACATAGTGGATGCCTCAAATGAGTCCCTTCATGGCTCATGTGGACTTGATATGGCTTCATGGCTCAACCAAAATGATTTCATTCCACTTACATTCACCTAATCTTCAATTTCCCAAATTTTCAATTTTAGACCCCCGGGACCCTACACCCAGCCTACCCAAAACCCTTGAAACTACCCAAATTTCTCAAAAATTTCCAAATCACTCAAAATTCTCCAAAATAATTCCTAAACATTTCTCTCCACTCAAGTTGATCATCCATAGCCAAAAATACCAAAAATTCCAAAAATACCTCCCAATACGCTCCAAATACCCAAAATACCCCTCTTGACCCAAGAATCCAAAAATTCAGAAAATTCCTAGAAAATTCCAGAAAATCCCAAATATTCCTAATTGCATTTTGTTCAACTACACCATGGGCTAATTTTGTCAATTTACCCCACTTTTGTCAAAACCCCCAATTTGACCCATTTTAACCCAAAGTGAACCCAATGTCAAACCAAACCTACCCAATTGACCCAATTCTGTTCCAATTCAATTCTAAACTTCAATTCAACAATCCCAAAACCAATCTAGACCAAATCCAAGTCCAATTTGATTGACATTTGGATCCAATTTCACTTTTGGCCTTAAAGCCCAATTTGGACCCATGACCCAAACTCACCCAATTCAACTCCAATTAACCCCAAATCTTTTCCAAATCTTCCTTAACATTCCCACAAACAAAACACTAACATGATTTTCCCAACATTTAGACCCAAACCCCACTCAACTTCAACCCAAAGCTAAAAGGCCCAATTTTGACCTCAACCCAGACCTAACCCAAATGAGCCCAAACCCCAAAATCAAAACCCAACCAAGGCCAAAACCTCTTTGAAACACTCCCATGAACATTTCCCAACATTAATTTTACATCAATTTCAACCCTAGCCCAACATTGGCCCAAGTTAGCCCAATTTGACCTATATTGGCCCATTCACCAAAGGAGCCCAAATTCAACCCAATTCAAACCCAAATCACTCCCAATTTGCTCCAAGTCACTCATGACACATCTATGAGCTAAACCCAACAATTATTTGGCCCAAGCATTTGCCAAAATTTCATCCTAAAATCCATTTTAAAATCCAAAAGCCCACTTCCCTAAACCATTTTAAAAGCCCATTTCCACCAAATACAAAAGGCCAAAATTGGCCCTAAAGCCCACATGGCAATTTCTTTTCATCATACCTTTAATTGATATCACCCCTAAGTTTCAAAATCATCATTAAACCATTCCAAATCAAGCTTCATACAAATTCCCATCAAATTACCAAAAATTTCTAAAATCCTTTTTTCATGAAATTGACCAAATCTTTTCCCAAGCCATATGAAGCCATGAAGCCACATGAAGCCATGGAAGGTTTGACATGTGATCAAGCCATTAATGGCAAAAGGAGGAGCCTCTTTTAAGCTCCCTTAAAAAGGTTTTAACCCTTTTAATTCTTCACCCTAATCCATGATTAATCAAAATATTCATGGATGGTGACTTCTCTACCCTTTTCAAGCTGATTCACCCGATCCTCCCTCAGCCCAAATCAGCCATGGAAGGGTGCACCAAACCCAAAATGGTGGGTTGACCCATTTGGACCCAAAATGAGCCTCTCCCCATACCCTTTCGATTCAAACCCTTTACACATGTCCATGGCCAATTGACTGCACAAACCTCCAGCCCTGACCCACCTGGACCTGAGGGTGACCCATGCCTGCCGGCCAGCCGCCTGGGTCGCCGGAAAACACCATGGCCGAGACCTTGGGAAGAGCCAAACTTTGGAATTCCACCTTGCTGAGCTGCCCCATGCCCAATGGCCACCATGGCTGTTCTTCCCATGCCAGAGCACCTGATCCCAACCCTTGGCCATCCAAAATTGTTCCAAACCCTTCTCCATCCTTAGAGCAGTTGATCCCCAGTGCCAATTTGCCCTAATCCTCACCAACAGAACTCAATTTCTCAGCCAAAATTCCACCCAAAACCAGGACACTTCTCTACAGTGGATCAATCCCAATATTGATTGGTCCTACACCTTCACCAGACCAAGGGAAGGAGTCCACCAGCAAAAGCCCCCTCTCCGGGCCACCCATCTGTTCCAGACTCCAAGCTTTGTGATCGAGCTTGGTCGAAATCATACCTAGACAATTCATCGGACCAGGAGACTTCATCTGGAGCTTGCTGGGATCCAATCGAAGGTGACACAACCCTCAGATTGAAGCCACACTTCTCTGAGCAAAGGTATGAGCTAATTCTTCATCCCGAGCTTCTAGAGATTCTCCATTTCAAATGCTTTAATTTCAATGCATGATCATCGTATAGATGTGTTCGTCTCTTCAAGACGAATCCATAGAGCATAAGAACATGAAAATCCATTGAGTATTGAGTGAGATATTAGGGATTTAGTGTGGACGGCTCTTGGGTGAGGACGCTCAGGGACGATGAACGGATGCCGTTCATTTAATACACGCGCGGACGGACCAGAACACACCGCGTGGCGTTTCAGAGCTGCCGAGGTTGACGCGGCGCCGCGTGGATAAATAGAAAATTAGGGTATTTTTTATTTATTTAATTCCCCTAAACTTCAAAAATCCATAACTTTGTGTAGGAAAATCAGAAAAATAAAATAAAAAAACCCTCTTGCTCGTTGAACGAGGGAGAATAATGTGGAAAAGAAATTATTTAATTTCATCAAGTATTTTATTTTTAATGATTTATTTACCCTCTGAATTATTTTAATTCTCCATGCATATAGGAAATTCACCATGGCATGAGACTATAGGGCTTTTGAAGCTTCTGAATTTGGGAACATTTCCTGAATTTTCCGAAGTCGAGGCCATCCCTACGAGAAGTTATCGATTTTTCAAATTCATGTTACTGTTTTGAGTATTTTAAATCCAATAATTAGCATGTTGCGAAATAAATTCTAGGAAAATTTGGTGATGTCTCTTATGACCAGCAGGACCCTAGGAAAAATAGATTTTGGATTAATTCATTTAAAATAACCCTAATTGGCTTAAACACCCAAAATAGCTCCTTAATTAATTAGAGTTAACCATATATCAAATTGGCTTGAAATCAATTCTCCACTGATCTTTAGGATCAGAGGAACCCACCATAAAAATTTGAAGTCAATTGGACTTGGTTAGGCCTACTAAATGGGTTGATTAAGCCATTTAGTCATTTTAAACTTTAAAAATTCATAACTTTCAAAATACTTTTTAAAAATTCACCAAATTGTTTTTGGAGCCTCTCTAATATCAGGGGAATTTAAGAAAATTAAAATTTCAATTTTCTAAAAAATTTAATTTTTTTGCATTATTTTAATATTTTAATAATTAAAAAATAATAAAAATCATAAAAATAATAAAATTCACCAAAATGTCACATTTTGAATTTTAATCACTTAGGAATAAACCCCATATTTTTCTTAGGTCTATTTAATGAGATATTAAACTTTAAAGCCCTAGGGTAATTTTAAAATTTAAAAAAATGTATTTTCTAGTATTTTCACTAAAATAATTATAATAAATCAAAGAAAAATCAGAAAATTGTAAAAATTGATTCTCTGATTTCCTTGATATCAGAGAGATTTTTGAAAAATATAAAATTAATTTTTCAACCATTATTTTATTTTTAAATTAATTAATACTCCAAAACTTAAAATAATTATAATAAAAATAATATAATTCAAAAAATCACCAAAATTGGTCCAAGTGGTCCTTTAGTCATTAGGAATGTCCCATAATGTTCTTAAGGACAGAAACTTTCCCTTGGTCATATTGTTAAATTTTTCTTGGAAATCTCTATTTTCCACCAAAAATAATTACATAATTAAATTAAATATAGAAAAATCACATTTTCTCCTCTCATGTCTTTATTGACATATGAGTGAAGTCACATAAAAATTTCAAGTTCATTTAAGCTCAATTTAGTGAGTTATGAAATTATTAAGCTTGAAGGGGCAAAATGGTAATTAAAATTTTAACCTTTAATTAAAACTTTAGGTTTAATAAAATTAACAAATAAAATATTTGATCTTAATCTGATTTGGATGATTGAAATTTAAATAATTAAAGGGTAGAAACATACTAAGCAATTTGAAAATAATTAAAATAAACATTAATTAAATAATAGATTAAATTTGGAAGAATAATAAAATTAGAATTATTAAAATATGGATATTATTAGGAAGAGATTTATCCTTTGATCTAAGAATCTCTAAATTAATCATCTCAATAATATTCAATTCCTAATTAAAATGATAATTCAAATTTAAGTTTTAAAATGTTAAAGGACTTAATCATTAAATTAAATTAAAGTTAAATTATTAAACTCTTTTAAATTTTCAATTAAATTAAAATTAAAAATAAAATTAAATTAAAGATTAAATTAAATTAAATCAAACAAATTAATTAAATTAAATTAAATTAAATAAATAAATTAAATTAAATAAATTAAACTAAATTAAATTAAAAAATATTAAATTAAATTAAAACATATTAAATTAAATTAAATTAAATTAAATCAAATTAAATTAAAATTAAATCAAATTAAATTAAATTAAAGGAAATTAAATTAAATTAAATTAAATTAAATTAAATTAAATTAAATTAAATTAAATTAAATTAAATTAAATTAATTCATATCAAATCAAATTAAATTGAATTAAATTAAATAATAGAATCAAGTTAAAATTAAAATTAAAATCAAGTTAAATTAAATTAAAATTAAAACTAAACCAAATTAAATTAAATTAAAGTTAAATTAAATTGAATTAAATAACATCACCTAAGACATAAAGAAATTAAATATAAAGCAACTTGAACACTATTCCGAATTCAAACCCTTTAACTGAAGTTAAACTAAATCACGAACCATTTGAACTCCAATTTGCCCTCGAAAGCTTTGGTTACCATAACTCCTAAACAGAACATTAAATGAAATGCTACTTCACTTATAGGATATTCAAATGTCCTAGTTCACTGAGCAAGATAACAAAACTTGAATTCTCGGACGATTAATTCATTTGCATGATTAAATTCGTTTGGACTTAAAACAATTCTAGTAATATTCAAAAGATGTTTAAGATTCTTCTTAAGCAATTCCTCAATATGATATGATACTTATAAGAACAATTGAACTTAATTATTCTTTGATGAAGAAAATCGTCCTCAAACCAAAACACAAGAATCTAGACGTCATAGGAAATGACTAGCTATAGGATTAGGAACTTGGTAGAAAACCATAACCCTTCCCTTAGCTTTACCTAGGAACTTGCTTAAATATTCTAATTGTATTTTAAGTGCAGCTTGGGATGACGGGAAGACCCTCCAGGTACGCTTTTATTTTATTGCAATTTATCTTATTGCAATATCTTTAATCGCATCGCACTTACTTTTCTTGCATGATAAATAACTGTTGCATGAAAACCCACACCTTTAGGATAGTCCCTAAAACTGAAACCAAAACTAAATTAAAAGTTATTGCAAGATAAAATTCACCGCCACAACATTTCAAAATATAAAACAACTCAAAATTTAATCACAAACAGAATACAAAACTACAACTACAACTAAATTAAAACGTCTTGTTGGATGATCGGGAATACCTCGGATGATGTAACCTACGTGTTGCTAACGGGATTCCCACGGTCTAAATGAAAGTGTGGAACTCATTCAGTTGAGTTTAGCAAATTCATCCGGACTAAGTGAATCCGATAAAAATAACGATGCGGAAGGATGGAACCGTGGGATCTTAACCGGTGTCGTTATAATCAACTTTAAGATTTGTTTAATTAAAACACAAAAAACACTTGGAAATTAAGATTTTCTCTAAACCAAAACACTTCTCTCATCTCCTGATTTATGACTTCTAAAACTAAACCTCTGCAACAACAAGGAGCTTGGAGCATGGTGGGCGAGCATGGCCATCTTCGTCAAAGAAACAACTCTACATCGCCTAAACATTCCTAGAATTAAACAACAAAGCCATAGGACTTTGAGGTACTTTGCCTAGTGCAACATAAATCCTCAACCTTTTGTTAGGCATTTGCATTGCAAATTAAGCCCTAACCGGACTTAGGATTCCGAGGTAGTCGTTCGGTACGGCATAAACCCTCATGACTTCAAGGCTATTTGTATGATTTTATCATACAAATATAAGTCCAAATTAATTAAAATTGGCAAGATCAAAACATTAAATAAATATTAGGACTTTCCTAAATCCAAGCCAAACAATAGGATAGTCGGGGAATTACCGAAGTTCGCTTCGAATCTGTGATCTCTCCTACCTTTCTTCCTTTGAATTCCCAAAACAAAATGTTCCAAATTTGATCCATTCCCTATTGAAATTCCAAAATTCAATCCCTTGAAAACCTTAAACTTTGAAATTCTTGAGAGCATAATTACTGATTATTATCGAGAGTTTTCTTAGGTGATTCCCGTCACTTAAGATGTAATTAACTATAGGGGCTTGCCCTTATAGGGAATTTTAAAGAACCCAGGTAATATAAACCCTGTTTAATGCCTTCATATTAAGCAGGGGAATTTGTCGGCTTATAAAATTGGTTCGCAGACCAAACGGATGTCACAAATCTTTTAGTTTATTTGATCGAGCCCTATTATCAAGCAGTGTGTCTATTCTTCGGGGTAGATACACGGTTTGTGATGCGGTGCTCGTTTATATAAACTATTTAGGATGTGAAATCAGTTTGATTTCATATCTTAAAATTTTCAAACTTAAAATTATTTTCAAAATCAAATACTACTTTTCAAATTATTTATTTACATTAAATTAAAAATTCGCCGCACAATTTTTGCAGGCGACCCCTTTTCAAAATACAACACAACCTAAAAAAAAATACCGACAAACCCTATGACCTAAAAAGTCAACTTTAGTCAAATTGGTCAAACCAGACCTAATGACCTACCCTGTTGACCCCATAGGTCAACCTTTTGACCCAAAAAGTCAACTTTGGTCAAATTGATCAAACCAGACAACCTTTTGACCTAAAAAGTCAACTTTGGTCAAATTGGTCAAATCAGACCTATTGACCTACACTGTTGACCCCATAGGTCAACCCTATGACCCAAAAAGTCAACTTTGGTCAAATTGGTCAAACCAGACCTAATGACCTACCCTGTTGACCCCATAGGTCAACCTTTTGACCCAAAAAGTCAACTTTGGTCAAATTGGTCAGACTGCATCCAATGACCGATTCCGTTGACCCATAAATCAACCTTTTCACCCACTAACACATTTAAAACACCACAATGACAAAATCAAAAGTGTTAGACATCTTAAAATCAATTTGATCAATATGGGCTAACTTGGGTCAACCCAAGTCAAAATTGGTCAACACCTATCTATTTTGATTAAAATAGATAAAAATGAAATAAAAATAACAAAATTAATCAAATAATTAATTTCAAAATTATTTTGATTAATTAAAATGATTAATGATTTAATTTTCAAAATTTTAATTAAATGACATAATTAATTAAAATGAAAATTAAATTAAAATCATAAATTAACAAAAATGACAAAAATAATCAATTAATTAATTTGAAAATATTTTCAATTAGTAAATTAATTAATAAAATAATTTCCACCAATTTTAGTTAATAAAATAATTAATTAAAATGGGAATTAAAGAAGAAATGAAATCATCTTTAGCCTCTTCATATTTAATTGGGCTAAACCATCTTAAAGGCTTATTTAACACTTAATTAAGCCCATCTTAAGGCTCATTACCCATGGCTTAACATCCATGGTTATGCATGGGATGAGGTGTCACCACCTCCTTCACTATAAGCACATCCTCTCCTTAATGTGGCCGGCCAACACAAGGCCATCTTCTCCACCTCCCAAGCCACCGAATGTGAGGAAAACCACACATGAAACCCCCCTTACCATGGTTAATGGTAATGATGAAGGCTAGGCATATGTGTCACCATTTCCCAAGCCTAAGAAGTGAGGTGTAAGCTCATTAGCAAGTGAAACAACAGCTCACAATTAACCTCTCACAATGGCCAATGGACAAGAGACAAAGAGATGAATTTCATCATGACAAACTTAGGGAGAAGCATCCAAGCCTATCTCCAGCCAATTGATCACCCAATCAGCTAATAGAAGAGGTAAGTAATCCTCTAGAACAGCCTAAGACAATCCAACACCATCCCCTTGCTATAAAAGGACCCCATGGCCGAAACTAGCAAGAGAGGAGAAAATATTTAGGGAGGTCCATAGGCTGCTCAAACCCTCTTGTTCCCAACACAAAACTTCTTCCTAAGAGCTTCCATAATCTTTTAGGATCAATCTCAAGCCTTTGTTTCAGCCCATTTGAGCCAATTTGATCAATTTTCAAAAACAGCCCAAATTAAGCATCTCTTTCAAATTCCTCCCTAAGCCCGACTTTTGGAACAAATTGCTACAGCAATTATCTTCCATTGGGGTCCCAGAAGGCAACCATAAAGTCTGATCTAGCTTGATTTTCTTGTGGCCAAGATATGAAATTTATCTTTGCAAAATAAATCATGTTTTTGATAAATCATGTGCTATACTAGCTCAAAAGTGTATCGTCACCGTATGGATAGATACTTCTCATCTAGATGAGCATTTGTAAAAAAAATCACTCAATTTCATCAAGAAATGAGTGAGATATTAACATTTGAAGTTTAACGGTTTCAGAATTTTTTAAATAAATTCAAAATATTCTCGGCCCTCCGATCGCGCGCTGTTTGAGATCAAAGGCCCAGATCCCACTTCGAGCCTTCCGCCATCCAACCCGTTGCACGGGATCTTCCCGCCCGTTCGACGCGTCCGAGGACACACGTCGACAGAGGGAGGTTTTGGCGGCGCGGAATTAAAAAAACAAATCCATTTTAACCCTTCAAACTTAAAAAATTCATATCTTTTTAACCAGAGGTCATAAAAATAAAATAAAAATACCTCTGGAAAGCTCTTGAAGAGGAGAAAATTATGACTCCAAAATCATAATTTTATTCTCAGTATTTAATTTTTAATTAATTAAATACTCTCTGGAGTATTTTAATTATTAAAAATTATTTACAAATCAAAAAAATATGAAACTTTGAGGCATTTATCTTTATGTTCTTAGGGACCTTCCATAATTTTTCTAAGGATAGAAAACATGCCTAGGATATGTTACTTGAATTTTCAAGTTTCTTTGTAATTATTTCAAATAATAATTATAAAAATTTGAAAATTAAGAAAATAAAAATACAAATGACTAGGAATGATAGGGCAACAGACAATGACCCTAGGAAAAATATTTCTAAGTCATAGAAACAATCTTGAATGACATTTGGAAATTTAGGGTTAAAATCATTTATTAATTAAATAATTTTGATCCTAAAATGACCCTTTATAAAATTGAACTATTTTCATAAACAATCTAAGTTTAAAAATGATTCTAGCCTATGATAGGCTAATAATAAACCTCACTTGAGTGTAAAATGACAATATTAGGTTCAATTAAGGCTTAAAATGACATTTAAAACCATTAAAACATACCTAAATTAGGTTTAATAAAAATTAAACTTCTTTAATTAAGTTTAAGGACACACTAAACCTAATTAACCCATTAAACCTTACTTAAATTAGGTTTAATAAAAATTAAACTTCTCCAATTAAGTTTAAGACATACTAAACTTAATTAACCCATTAAACCTTACCTAAATTAGGTTTAATAAAAATTAAACTTCTTTAATTAAGTTTAAGGACACACTAACCCTTTAAACCTTACCTAAATTAGGTTTAATAAAAAAAACCAAACTTTTTTTAATTAAGTTTAAGGACACACTAAACTTAATTAACCCATTAAACCTTACCTAAATTAGGTTTAATAAAAAAAAATCAAACCTTTTTAATTAAGTTTAAGGACATATTAACCTTAATTAACACAAAACCAAACACCCTTTAATTAGGTTTAAAGACATATTAAACTTAATTAATCAAAACTAAACTCCCTTAATTAGGTTTAAAGACATACTAAACTTAATTAACCTCCTTAAACATAAGGTTTAATCAAACTTAAACCCTAATTAGTGTCTAACCCTGTAACTCTAATTAAACCACTAAGCCATAACTAACTAAGGTTTAATCGAACTTAAACCCTAATTAGGTCTAACCCTTAGACCTAATTAAACCATTAAGCCTTAACTAGCTAAGGTTTAATCAAACCTAAACCCTAATTAGGTCTAACCATTAGACCTAATTAAACCGTTAGACCTTAACTAACTAAGGTTTAATCAAACTTAAACCCTAACTAGGTCTAACCCATTAGACCTGATTAAAGCATTAGACCTTAACTAACTAAGGTTTAATCAAACATAAACCCTAATTAGGTCTAACCCTCAGACCTAATTAAACCATTAAGCCTTAACTAACTAAGGTTTAATCAAACCTAAACCCTAATTGAGTCTAACCCTCGACCTAATTAAACCATTAAGCCTTAACTAACTAAGGTTTAATCAAACCTAAACCCTAATTAGGTCTAACCCTTAGTACCTAATTAAACCATTAAGCCTTAACTAACTAAGGTTTAATCAAACCTAAACCCTAATTAGGTCTAACCCTTAGACCTAATTAAACCATTAAGCCTTAACTAACTAAGGTTTAATCAAACCTAAACCCTAATTGAGTCTAACCATTAGCACCTAATTAAACCATTAGACCTTAACCGACTAAGGTTTAATCAAACTTAAACCCTAATTAGGTCTAACCCTTAGACCTAATTAAACCATTAGACCTTAACTAACTAAGGTTTAATCAAACTTAAACCCTTATTAGGTCTAACTCTTATACCTAATTAAACCATTAAACCTTAACTAACTAATGTTTAATCAAACTTAAACCCTAACTAGGTCTAACCCATTAGACCTAATTAAGTCATTAGACCTTAACTAACTAAGGTTTAATCAAACCTAAACCCTAATTAGGTCTAACCCTTAGACCTAATTAAAACATTAAACCTTAACTAACTAAGGTTTAATCAAACTTAAACGCTAACTAGGTCTAACCCATTAGTCCTAATTAAGTCATTAGACCTTAACTAACTAAGGTTTAATCAAACCTAAACCCTAATTAGGTCTAACCATTAGACCTAATTAAACCATTAGACCTTAACTAACTAAGGTTTAATCAAACTTAAACCCTAATTAGGTCTAACCCTTAGACCTAATTAAACCATTTAGCCTTGACTAACTAAGGTTTAATCAAACCTAAACCTAACTTAAGTCTAACCCACATTAGACTTAAGTCAAACCAAACTTAGGTTCAACCTGACATGAACTTAAGTCAAAATCTAACTCAAGTCTAACCCACATTAGACTTAAGTCAAACCAAACTTAGGTTCAACCTGACATGAACTTAAGTCAAACCTAAATCTAACTTAAGTCTAACCCACATTAGACTTAAGTCAAACCAAACTTAGGTTCAACCTGACATGAACCTATGTCAAACTTAAACCTAACTTAAGTCTAACCTATATTAGACTTAAGTCGACCAAACTTAGGTTCAACCCACATTGAACCTAAATCAAACCTAAACCTAACTTAAGCCTAATATACATTAGACTTAAGTCAAACAAAACTTAGGTTCAACCTGATATGAACTTAAGTCAAAACCTAACTCAAGTCTAACCCACATTTGACTTAAGTCAAACCAAACTTAGGTTCAACCTGACATGAACTTAAGTCAAACCTAAACCTAACTTAAGTCTAACCCACATTAGACTTAAGTCAAACCAAACTTAGGTTCAACCTGACATGAACTTAAGTCAAACTTAAACCTACCTTAAGTCTAACCTATATTAGATTTAAGTCGACCAAACTTAGGTTCAACCCACAATGAACCTAAATCAAACCTAAACCTAACTTAAGCCTAATCTACATTAGACTTAAGTCAAACCAAACTTAGGTTCAACCTGACATGAACTTAAGTCAAAACCTAACTTAAGTCTAACTCATATTGGACTCAAGTTAAACCAAACTTAAACTCAAACATAACCTAACTTGAGTCCAATCCAACTTAAACTCAAGTAAACCTAATCTTAGGTCCAATCCATATTGAACCTAACTTAAACTCAAACATTACCTAACTTGAGTCCAATCCAACTTAAACTCAAGTAAACCTAATCTTAGGTCCAATCCACATTGAACCTAACTTAAACTCAAACATAACCTAACTTGAGTCCAATCCAACTTAAACTCAAGTAAACCTAATCTTAGGTCCAATCCACATTGAACCTAAATTAAACTCAAACATAACCTAACTTGAGTCCAATCCAACGTAAACTCAAGTAAACCTAATCATAGGTCCAATCCACATTGAACTTAACTTAAACTCAAACATAACCTAACTTGAGTCCAATCCAACATAAACTCAAGTAAACCTAATCTTAGCTCCAATCCACATTGAACCTAACTTAAACTCAAACATAACCTAACTTGAGTCCAATCCAACGTAAACTCAAGTAAACCTAATCTTAGGTCCAATCCACATTGAACCTTACTTAAACTCAAACATAACCTAACTTGAGTCCTATCCAACTTAAACTCAAGTAAACCTAATCTTAGGTCCAATCCACATTGAACCTAACTTAAAATCAAACATAACCTAACTTGAGTCCAATCCAACGTAAACTCAAGTAAACCTAATCTTAGGTCCAATCCACATTTAACCTAACTTAAACTCAAACATAACCTAACTTGAGTCCAATCCAACGTAAACTCAAGTAAACCTAATCTTAGGTCCAATCCATATTGAGCCTAACTTAAACTCAAACATAGCCTAACTTGAGTCCAACCCAACTTGAACTCAAGTAAACATAAACCTTAGGTTCAACCCACAATGAACCTAACCTAAACTTAAACATAATCCAACTTGAATTTAATCCAACTTGAACTCAAGTTAATCTAAATCTTAGGTCCAATCCACATTGAACCTAAATTCAACCCAAACCAAAGTTAAGTCTAATCTACATTAAACTTAAATCAAACTGAACTTGAGATCAACCCCTAATGAACTTAAGACAATCCTAAATCTAGGTCCAACAAAATAGACTTGATTAAGACTTAAACCTTACCTAAAATGTATTTGAATGGTCTATAATTCTAATTAAGTCTAATTTATTGTGCTTCGATTAACCTTTAAATCCTATTTAAACAAGGTTTAAAATTTAATTAAGTCCATCCTAAACCAAACCTATTAACTTAAGTTCGTACGTACATGAGCTCGAGTTAATTAAATTCAATCAACATCGAATTTAACTTAGGTTCAACCGTACATGAACCCAAGGTAATTCAATCAATATTGAATTTAACTTTAAACCTTTTAACTTAGAGTTCAAACAGTACATGAGCTCAAGTTAATCAAATTCAATCAACATCGAATTTAACTTAGATTCAACCGTACATGAATCCAAGTTAATTCAATCAATATCGAATTTAAATTTAAACCTTTTAATTTAAGTTCGTACGTACATGAACTCGAGTTAATTAAATTCAATCAACATCGAATTTAACTTAGGTTCAACCAGTACATAAACCCAAGTTAGTTCAATCAATATTGAATTTAAATTTAAATCTTTCGACAGTACATGAATTCAAGAATAGACACGAACCCAAAATTTAAGTTCAAACTCAAGATCAATTCAACATTTCAGATCAAGACCGACATAATTCGACGTTCTAAAATTTAAATTGACATAACCGACATAAATCTGATGTTGACATAATCAACGAAAATTTGACATTTCAAAAAAAAAACAACATGATTAGCATGAAGTTGACATTTCGAAATAACTTGACATTCAAAAAAATATTCTGTGACATTATTTCTGACAATATTTTCTTTGCAGGATGAAGACAAGAAATTTCGTTTAGATTTTCTTTCCATGTTATAGGGTGTGCTAACTCTGTTTTGCAGGACGTCGACGACGGAATATTAGCAACAAAACAAAACAAAACTTTTAGGTTAGACATATAACTTGAAACTTTTCAACAAAACAACGACATTGACAACAAAACAAAACTTTTAGGTTAGACATATAACCTGAAACTTTTCAACCAAACAATGACATTAACAACAAAACAAAACTTTTAGGTTAGACATATAACCTGAAACTTTTCAACACAACAACGACATGACAACAAAACTAAAACCTTTAGGTTAGTCATAATACCTAAAGCATTCAACGACATTTGGGAGTGATAGTGGGTACATCTCTCCTTAAAATAAATTTTTAGAAAAAAAATGATTAACATTAATCAGAAGTTTTCTTAAACAATTGAGAATTTTTTAAGATGTAATTAAATATAGAGGCTTACCTCTATAGGAGATCTAAAAGAACCCAAAATAGAAATCTCTGGTTTACCATGATTTTTCTTAATATGAAAATTCTAGAATACATTATTCTAGAACATCCTCATATAAGAATTATCATTGACATTCTTTTCTACTATTAGTCCTAAAAATTCTCTAAATCCTTCATAGGATTTATACGAATACAACTAGGCTAATATTAGATGGCGACTCCTTGACATTGATATGATATATTGGATGGCGATGACATGACCTCATTCGCACCAAGGACACATTTCGGAACTAAATATAATTTCGTCGCCACCAACGTATACATTTCCATTGTTGATCGCATGTAAATTAGAGTAAAACTCTTTAACTACTAGAATAACTACAGTGGATGTCGTATAACAAAATACCTCCCAATGCCACTGTGCGATCATTTCTTCGATTTTTGTAGTGGAATTCTCTACTCCTCAGCTGACAAATCCTCTTCTTTCATAAGTCTTTTCTTCATCAAACCTTTGTTGAAGATACGCTGCGCCTCCGAACTGACGAATTTTCTTCGGTTAAAAACTTCAGTTTTTGTGGTTTGTAAGAGTTTGGTGGCCATTTCAGATCGAAAGGATTGGTCTCTAGTCATTCCTAAGGAGGAAAACAGTGTAAATCTGGATTTGGGATAATTTCCTACGAAGAAATGGCTTAGATCCGTCAAAAACAGCACGAAAAAATCTTTAAGAAACCAAATTTTCAATAACCTCGCCGTCGGCGGGAAGTTTCTCGCCGTCGGCGAGCTAGGTATAGAACTGACTCCAGTCATGGCGCATGATCTTGCTGTCAGCGGGCTCGGGCTCGCTGTCGGCGAGATTCGTAAAAATTGCCCAATTTCGCTCTGGACCGAATATTTTCAGATCTCATCACATAGGTTCAACTTTGTGATGATTCTAATAAAAAATTTTGAGTAGTAAGATTTGTTTTAATCATATAGACTCACTAATTTGTAGATAATTAAAATAAAAGGCTACTATGGGTTGCCTCCCATTAAGCGCTTGGTTTAACGTCGTCAGCCCGACCTAATTTAGTTAGTAATGTGGTTGACTAAGCATTAAGACCTCTTTAAAATTTGGTCTTCTACCTTCGAAATATGGTTTTAATCTATGTCCGTTTACCTTAAATCAATGTCCTGTTTTTGGATCTTCAATTTCTATAGTTCCATATGAAAATATTTGAGTTATGGTGAAAGGTCCTAACCATCGAGATTTCAATTTCCCGAGAACTAATTTCAATCTAGTATTATAAAGCAAAACTTCTTGTCCCGGTTCAAAATTTCTCCGATTAATCTTCCGATCATGCCATAATTTCATTCTTTCTTTATAAATCCTATCATTATCATATGATTCATTTCTTAATTCTTCCAATTCATTTAATTGCAACAATCTCTTCTCACCAGCCTTCTTTCATATTATAATTAAATTCTTTAATCGCCCAATATGCTTTATGTTATAATTCAACCGGTAAGTGGCAAGTTTTTCCATATATAAGCTCGTAAGGAGTCATTCCAATCGGAGTTTTATAAGCGATCCCGTATGCCCATAATGCGTATCTAGTCTTATAGACCGACCTAAGCTATTAGTGGTTTACGTACTTTTCTAAAATACGCTTAATCTCTCGATTGGAAACTTCAACTAATCCACTAGTTTGTGGATGATAAGCAGCTTGATATTTTATGCATAATATTATATTTTTCTACTAGTTTGTGAATATATTTGTTTCTAAAATGAGTTCCTCCGTCAGTGATAATCACTCTCGGCATTCCAAATCTAGTAAAAATATTTTTCATTAAAAATTTTGAAACACTTTTAGCATCACACCTAGGTAAAGCTTGTGCTTCAATCCATTTGGAAACATAATCAACGGCTACTAATATATATGAGTTTCAAAATGAAGGAATAAAAGGTCCCATGAAATCTAATCCCCAAACATCAAAAATTTCAACTTCTAATATAAAATTCGGAGGCATTTCATTTTTTCTCGATATGTTTCCTACTCTTTCGGCATTTATCGCAAGTTTTTATATATCTATATACATCTCTAAATAGAGTAGGCCAGTAGAATCCGTATCGAGAATTTTATACGCCGTTTTATCTGTCCCAAAATGTCCTCCAAAATCAGAGTCATGACATTTTTAAATGATTGGTTCAGTTTCTTCATAAGGTACACATCTTCTAATGATTAGATCCTTACATTGCATATATAAGTATGGTTCATCCCAAAAGTATGTTTTAGTATCGTGAATGAATTTTTTCTGTTGTTGCAAAGTTAACATAGGTGGTAAAATGTCACTTACAATATAATTTACTATATCAGCATACCAAGGTATTTTCAACTCATTAATATTATAAAGTTGTTCATCAGGAAAACTGTCTAAAATTTCATTATCAGTATCAGTTAACTCATGATTTTCTAATCTTGATAAATGATCTGCAATTTGATTACAAGTTCCCTTTTTGTTAATGATCTCAAAATCAAATTCTTGCATTAATAATATCCATCTGATTAATCTTAGTTTAGAATCTTTCTTTTGTATTAAATATTTTATAGCAGAGTGATCAGTATGTACAATACATTTAGTTCCTATTAGATAATGCCGAAATTTATTAAAAGCATATACAATCGCTAATAATTCTCTTTCAATAACTCGTATAATTTATTTCAAGCATCATTTAGAGTTTTACTAAGCATAGTATATAACTTTGAAAATCTTATCATATCTTTGACCAAGAACTGCTCCTATAGCATAATCACTAGCATCACACATAAGCTCAAATGGTTTCTCCGAGTTAGGTGAAACTATTATAGGTGCTGTAATTAATTTATCTTTTAATAATTCAAAAGCTTTCAGGCTTTCAGTTGTAAATTCAAAGTTCTTGTCCTTTTCAAGAAGTTGGCATAGAGGTTTAGTAATATTTTAAAATCTTTAATATAACGTCTGTAGAATCCAACATGTCCAATAAAACTTCTTACCCCTTTTACCGTAGTTGGAGGTGGTAATTTTGCTATAACTTGAATTTTTGTAGGGTCTACTTCCATGCCTTTTTCTGAAATTTTATGCCCTAATACAATGCCGCCTGTAAGCATAAATTGACATTTATCCTAATTAAGAACTAAATTAGTTTTCTCACATACTTCAAATACTTTTTCAAGATGATTTAAGCATGTGTCAAATGTTGTTCCAAATACAGAGAAATCATCCATAAATACTTCTATTCCATTATCAATTAATTTACTAAATATAGACATCATACATCTTTGGAATGTTGCAGGTGAATTACATAATCCAAAAGGCATTCTTCGAAAAGCGAAAGTTCCATAAGGACTAGTAAATGTAGTTTTATCTTGATCCTCGGGAGCAATTTGTATTTGATGATAACCTGTATATCCATCTAAGAAACAAAAATATTTATGTCCGGCTAATCTATCTAACATCTGGTCTAGAAATGGTAAAGGGAAGTGATCTTTCCCGGTGGCTATGTTTAATTTTCTATAATCAATACATATTCGCCATCCAAGTGACTTGTCTTATAGTGGATAAGATCATTATTTTCATTAGCTTTGACGGTCACTCCTTTCTTAGGTACTACGATGAATCGGGCTTACCCAAGCTAATCGTCGAAATAGGATATATAATACCATTATCTAACCATTTTAAAATTTCCTTTTAACTACTTCTTTCATTATCTGATTTAATCTCCTTTCGTGGATCTCGCTTTAGGTTTATGTTCATTATCTAAAATAATTTCGTGCATACAAATTGAAGGACTAATTCCTTTAATATCTGCTAAAGTTCAACCAAAAATTTTTTTATATTTTTTAATGTATCTAAAAGTTTTTGTTCTTGAGATTCATTTAATTCAGATGAAATAATAAGTAGTAGAGTTGAATAACTACCTAAGTAAGCATACTTTAAATGATTATGTAACATTTTTAACTCAAGTTCAGGAGGTTTAATAATCGATGAAACTATATTTTTTTCAATGTTTTCTGTGTTATCCAAAAATTCAAATTTCTCTTGAATATAATCTTGTTCTTCATTTATCTCAGATTTTTCAATTAATTCAATTTTTTCTTTTTCTAATTTTTCTTCATAATATTCCTTAAAATGTTCTTTTTGTAAATGAACAAGTACTTCCATTCGAAAACATTCATCATATTTTTCTAGCGCAGGATATTTCATTGATTTAGCAATATTAAAAGTAACTTTTTGGTCATTTACTCTCATAGTTAATTCTCCTTTCTGAACATCAATCATAGCTTTTCCAGTAGCTAAAAAAGGTCTTCCTAAAATGATAAAAATTTCTTTCTTCTTCCATATCTAAGATAATAAAATCTACAGGGAAGATAAATTTGTCCACTTTTACTAATACATCTTCAATAACTCCCTTAGGATATGTAACGTAACGATCGCCTAATTGAAGAGTTACTGAAGTAGGTGAAATTTCTCCCAATCCTAATCTTTTAAAAATTGATAGAGGCATTAGATTGATGCTTTCTCCTAAGTCACACAAAGCTTTTCCATAGAATTTTTCTCCAATAGCGCAGGGTATAGTGAAACTACCAGGATCTTTTAATTTTTCAGGATGTTTTTTCTGAATAATAGCACTACACTCTTCACTAAGTGCGACCATTTCATTATCGATAACTTTTCTTTTTTTATTTAGAATATCTTTCATGAATTTTACATAGTTTGGCATATGTTCTAAAGCTTCTACGAAAAGAATATTTATCATTAATTTTTTTAAAATTTCAAGGAATTTAGCAAATTGTTTATCTTTTTTATGTTGAATTAGTCGTTGAGGAAATGGTGGTGGAGGTTTTTCAACAGAAATTTTCATAGGTATTAAAGGATTTTCTAAATTTGGATCTTGTTGATTCTTTTCCTTTTCAATTTCCACTTCCTCTTTTTGACTTTCAAGTTCTTTCTGAATTCAAGGTTCTAATTCTTTTCCACTTCGTAATTGTATCGCTTTAATTTGTTCATTTCCCTTATCTTTGGGATTTATATCCACATTACTAGAAAATGTTCCAGGTATTCTATTATTAAGTGCAGTAGCGATATGTCCAAGTTGAGTTTCAATATTTTTGATAGCTTTTCCTTGATTTTGTAATTGGTTTCCTTATATTTGTAATTGATTTCCTTAATTTTGTAAATGTTAACCCATATTTAATATTAATTCTTCCATTGATAATTTCTTGTCTTTAAATTGTGGGTTATTAAATCCAGGTGGATAATTAGGTTTATAATTAGGATTTCCTTGATTAGATGGATTTCCTAATGGTTGTGCCATATTATTCATCCATGGTTGATTAGTTATGTTATTATTCCAATTAAAATTAGGATGATTTTTCCATCCAAGATTATAATAATTTGCATAAGGATTATTGGGTCTGTTGTTAATTGCATTAATAGTTTCATATTGAGATTGGGATTCTATAAGTTGTCAAGATGAATTTTCTTCTGATATATTTGGAGAGTAATTCATTTCAAAATGATCTAATTTTTTAGATATAGCAGCGATTTGCGAAGCTAACATAGATATTGCATCATTTTCATGAATACTAGTTATTTTTTCAGATTCATTCTATCAAGCAGCTATTGAAAATTATTGGTTGTCATTTCTTCGATTAGTGCATAGGCGTCATCAATTGGTTTTGACATTAATGATCCTCTAGCAGAAGAATATCGATGATTGATCTTAAAGATCCTACTAATCCATTATAGAAAGTTTGAATAATTAACCAATCTGGTAACGCATGATGTGGGCATTTCCTAAGAAGTTCTTTAAATCTCTCCCAAGCTTCATATATTGACTCTTTATCAAACTGACTGAAAGAAGTTATATCATTTCTAAGCTTAGCAGTTTTAGATGGTGGAAAATATTTGGATAGAAATTTTTGTGATAATTCTCCCCAAATATTAATAGATCCTGGTGCTAACGAATTTAACCACATTTTAGCCTTATCCCTTAAAGAAAAAGGAAAAAGTCTAAGTCTAATAGCATCGTTAGATACTCCTTCATATTTGAAAGTAAGCACATAGTTCTAAAAAACTAGTAAGATGTAAATTAGGATCTTCAGTAGGTGAACCACTAAATTGATTATTTTGTACCATTTGGATAATTGCGAGGTTTAAGTTCAAATGAATTAAGCAACTACATCAGTGGTTTTGAATAGTTAAATGAATTTCATCTAATGTAGGGTTGGCATAATCTCTTAATGGTCTCTGTTGATTGATATTTTCATTTTCAGGAATATTTGCCATTTGTGTTAAATCTTTTTTTGTTTTCTAATTCTTTTAATTGTACGCTCTAATTCTGAATCGTAAGGTATTAAGTTTTCGTTTCCAAATTTTCGCATACAATTTTAAAAAATAAATTTTTAAAATAGTTCGTTACTTTAGTAAATAATTTCTAAACTTCCCCGGCAACGGCGCCAAAAACTTGACCCACTTTTTAATATGTTTGCAATTTATGTTTATAGAAACGACACCAAAAACTTGATTCCATTTTAATATATATATATATATATATATATTTAATTATATGATTGAATGTTTAATGTGGATTCTACGCAAGTATACGTATCGTACCAAGTAATATAGGGCTCTAGAGGAGTCCTGGTTATCGATCCCTCAGGGAAGTTTTTAAAAGATTTGTTATCAGCTAAATTTAAAGGAATTACTTACTAAAATAGTAAACGGAAATTTAAAGTAACTAAAGCAAACTAAAGTAAACAAATGCTTGAAATAAAGTTGATTTAAATAATTCAGAAAAGTATCCTTCTCCTTATTTTTAGAAATTAAGTGAATGATGATTTTAAATAGAATTCTTAAATTGTATTATGAAAAATAGGAGCATTCCTATTCTTTACCCTTTGGTCCAGTGCAAAGAACATCGACTAATCCTATGTTTGATTATCGAATCTGCGGTTAGGGCCGGGAGGATACCGGCTGCCACTTCGTAGCTCCCACGTTCCCCTCACTCGAGGGCTAACATCTACACTTCAGCTCTCAAACAATAGGACCAAATTGAATATTTTAGTCCGTCACACTAAAATATCCAATTCTACGTCCGATAATTAATATTTCCCTATTTATTTGCACCCCTGCTTCCAAGGTTTTTGACTTCCCTGAATATTGGATGTAATTTTTACTATAGTTGATAATTCAACATATTTTAACAACTCAATTGGCCAGATTAAAAGTAAATTAAGTTTTAAGTAAAAATTATCACAATTTATTTTAATATTTTAGGTAATTCTATTTAATTTCATCAATTCGCATAATTTCCATAAACAAGGAGAAAGACTAAGAAAACTACTCAGAATGCATGGGAATAAAACAAAGCATGGATTTCATTTAAAGTTAACAACAACAATAAACAAAGATACTTATCTTAATTTCCTCCCAGTAGCACTCCTCAAGTTCCTTTGACTTTTCCTTCTAGTACAACAAACTTCTAAATAGCACTCAAATAAACTAAAGAAACTCACTAATGATAAACAAACACACTTAAGACACCAAAAAGAGACTCAGACTCT
Source organism: Papilionanthe hookeriana x Papilionanthe teres (assembly GCA_022702705.1). Classification (NCBI taxonomy): domain Eukaryota; kingdom Viridiplantae; phylum Streptophyta; class Magnoliopsida; order Asparagales; family Orchidaceae; genus Papilionanthe; species Papilionanthe hookeriana x Papilionanthe teres. The sequence goes on along the minus strand of CM040427.1, from coordinate 139,926,103 downwards.
CTAAAATAGACACACAGAAGACTCAAGAGACACACTAAGACACTAGAATTCGGCCTCTATTTATAGAGGTAAGCAAAGGTCCAAGGGGTGCTTAAACACCTCTTCAAAAAGCGTCCAAGTTCAATGTATTTGCATTTTGAACTGTCTCGCCGTCGGCGGGAAACGATCTCTCCGTCAGCGAGGCTTCTAGAAGGTCTTTAAACCGCGCTATCTCGCTGTCGGCGGGCTCAGGCTCGCTGTCGGCGAGGTAGTTATAAATCCTTCATAAATTTTCTTAATAATCTCGCCGTCGGCGGCCTCGATCTCGCTGTCGGCGACTTAGTTCAATTTGCATGAATTTCTTCCTTTTTGATCCAAATTAGCTCCATTTCATGCTTTTTGCTTCCATCACTTATAAATCTTCATTCCTGCAGTAAAATAAAAAAATACCTTTCTTTAAAGTGCAATTTCATCAAAAATAGATATGAATTTCTTAATGTATTTTTCTGTGATCACATTAACAAAAAAATAAATAAAATGAAAAAGATATTCAACACAACAAAATATTTTCACAAACACCTTATTTTTCACACAAACAGTTTATCACAGCACTTTTTTATACAAAAAACACTTTTAACACAAAAACAATTTTACGAATGATGCACTAATAATATATATATTTTTTGCTATATAGTTTTACCAATTTTTGGTTATATTGCATTTTATAGAAATGTATTTTTCATGATTTGTTGCAGGTATGAAGATTTTAGGTGATTGAAGCGAAAAGAAGCAAAAATGAATAAATTTAGAGCAAAAAGGAGTAAAAAGGAGGAAAACAGATTCTGGCGCCGCCGGCACCATTTTCCAGAGAACTCAGTAATTATTTCGATGATAGAGTGCCGCAGACGCCCTATCAGGCGCCGCTAGCGCTCAATGTCGGTGGAATTCAAATTTGAAGATTTTTGGTGACTTTTTGAAGGGATGCCTATGAAAACTCTTGGGATTTTGTTTCTAACTTAAAAGTAACTATTTTTGGATGAAAATGGTGTAGTTTTTAGAGTGTGTTTTGATGTTTTAGAGAGGGAGAGCGTGTGTTGAGTGTTAGGGCTTAGGAGAAAAGTGTGTCGAAGTTAGAATTTGAGAGGAATTCTTCTCTAAGGAGTGAAGGAGAAGAAGTAAAGTGAGAGATTGTGACCCAATTTTTGTATTTCCAAATACAAAAATTTATTACCACTGCTAGAAAATTTAATTTCTGGCAAAGGTGCAAAATACTTGACCCGGAATAACTTTGCTATATAGATGTGTACCAAATTTTAATACGACAATATCATTTAAATAAAACTCGATCGCTATTGAATGCTAGGCCGTTAGTGATTAATAATTTTTAAATATATGTTTATATAGCAAAATATAATTTTAAAGGAAAATATTTTATATACTTTTTTGGGCACTACGCAAGTATACGTATCGTTTCAAGTAATATAGGGCTTTGAAATAAAGACCCCAGTATCGATCCCACGGGGAAAAGTGGTAATTAATTTTTAATATTGTATTTCAAAATCTTTTTATATTTTAATCTAACTATAAATTTCTATAAATTACTTTTAATTTACTAGATGCGAGTAAAGAAAACAATAATAAGAAAATGATTTTGTGAAAACTATATAAAACAAACAACTTTCTTCCTTTCAATTAATCCAAAATTTTTAAGATAATTTAATATTCGTTGGAGAATCTATTTTATGGTATTGTGCCAAATAAGCATTCCTATTCTTTACCCTTTGATCCAGTGCACAAAGAACATTGGCTAATCTACAGATCAGGTCCAGATGTATTGTTAGTAGAATGGGTTAATCTAGGCTCACACTACTAAATGTCCAAAGACGGCTATGGTCGGCCCTACTAGTGACCCTTTCCTTATCTATAAATCAAATTATAAGAATTTAGTCTGTCACTCTAAAAACTTATCAATTCTACGCCCTTTAAATCTTATCTTCCTATTTATTTGCACTTCACTTTGAATAGCCCACGCATCGCCTTAGACTACCCAATGATTCATGTGAAATCTACAAGTTAAGAGTTCTTCTCCTTCTATGTCTCAAAACTCTTTAACAGGTTTTAACAATTTAAATGGCCAATTAAAAAGTAAAGTAAGATCAGGTATTAATGTCATCACAATGTTTTGAAAATATTTTGATTTTTTATTCTCCATCGAATTTTATATTATCTTGTTTATCTTTTCATAATTGAAGGAAGAAAGTAAACTAAATACTTAGAACACAATGAATATAAACAACAATACATAATAAATAAACTTTGAATCAACAGTAAAATACTTATCTCAAATATTCCTTCTACAGATCTTCTGATTCCTACTGACTCCACAGTGTAATGAACTCCAGATGCAACAACTTGAAAATAAACTCACTAAACTAAATAAAAATGGCCCTAAATTTCTCTCTTTATTTCTCTCTGTAAGGATGGGAGATCCTAAAGTGGATAAGAGATAGTGGTTATAATGGGGGGCACGTTTTTCTGAAGGATTGGACTCCTATTTATAGGCTTTAAGGGTTGCCTTGAGACACCTCTTCAAAACATGTCGACATTCAATGAATCTTCTAGAAGGTCTAACTGGCGCCTAGGCGCCGGACACCGCGTCCAGTTCTTCAGACCTCTTCACTTTGGCTCGCACCTCTTCGCGATTAAAACCATTTTGGAGCATCGAAATGCAATGTATCACATGTCCTATTATCAAGGAACAACTTCTAGTCTTCTAGAATGTCCAATAACTGCTTACTCCGTCAAAATAACCGTCCAAAAGTTGTCAAAAACTTGACAATTTCTGTATCGAGTCTGGCGTATAGGCGCCAGACCATAATTTTTGATAATTATTGTATTTTGCTCATTTTTGCTCCTTTTTCACCCTTTTTCCTCTTTTGGACCTTTTTTCATCACCTACATCCAAAAACACAAAAATACCTTTCATTAAAGCATAATATCCTTAGAAATTGATAAAAATCAAGGCATAAAAATAAGTATATTTTCTTTATGGATCAAAATCTCCCAAACTGAAATGTTACTTATCCTCAAGTAACCCTTTTTACTATATAAAATGTATAACCTTTTGGAATAAAAGTTAAATATTTAAGATTCCTTATAATTTTTTATTTTATAAAGTCTTTAGTAAATTATTAACCGAATTTCACTAACTTGGTTTGATTTTAAGAATTTAAAGAATATTCAACTACCAAATCATAAGATTTGATATTTTTCATCCATTTTGAAAATAATAGAAGTTTATTATATTAAGATCTCATAGATTATTTACAAGAAAAAGATCTTCTTGAAAAACCTTTCTTAAATAAAGATTCATGCATAAAAAGTTAATTAAAATATGTAACTAGTTTTCCTTCTATAAGATAATTCAAGTGAAGCCAATTTTTGATTAGGCATTTCCTCAATCTTCTCCCCTCTTCACTTCTTCTTCTTTTTTTTTATATATATAGAGAGGATTACTACATCTGGATAGCCTGTAAATGATTTTGAACTTCACTATCCTTAACCTATATTTTCAAAACTTATACATTTCCACTTAATTATTATAACATGAATACAAATTCAAAAAGATTTTCAATCTTTTCTTTTTCAAGTGATAATTTTTAATTACTTAATACTTCTAAAATTCCATTATTTCTACCATGAATAGAAAAATTCCTTAATCTTATTCTTCTTTAAGTTAAATAATTCTATTCTTAAAATTAATCAAAGTTATTAAAATTTTGGTTAAGTTCTCTAAATTGTTTATAATATCAAAAATAAAAGGGATCTTAAATAGATTCTTCATTCCTTAGGTTATGTTAAAAAGTTTTTATTTTAAGAAAATATTAGCTCTTTAAGGACAAATAAAATTTAAATTTGAATGTATTTTCCCTTCCCCCAAACTTAAGTTTTGGTATACTATGAAAATTGGAAAGTATGAGAGAAAGAAAATCATAATTTTAAAAAGGAAATTTTTATAAGTATGTAAAAACGATCTTAAAAAGAAAAATTTACTTCTACTCGTCCTTTTATGAATAATAAAGATAAAATTGAAGCAGGTATAAAAAAGTAAGCAGGCCAATTTTTGTGATTATAATAAATTTTAAACAAAATAAAAGCAGAGCAAAATTACTAATTACTAAACAGTAGACTGAAACAAACATATCATAAATTAACTCTAATTTCAGTCTCAAACACAATATACTAAGAACATAATCTTAACACTAATCAATCCACACAGATACATAACAAATCAACATACATCAAACATCAAACAAACCAACAAACCAAACAAAACAAATTAACAATAAAGTAGCACAACACAGATATCTATCAACTACTAGTCACTGACTGTAGCCTCATTATCATCATCGTCCACAAAGGAAAACTCAACATCATTAGGATCAACAAATGGTGTGAAACTAGGAAAAGTAGGGAAACTAACATCATGCTCACCCTTCAGAAATCTGACGAGGGATTCATTATACTCAGCATCATTGCTACTCTTCCTCTGGGTATAATCAGATAAATGATCAAGTTTCCTATTAATAGTATCAACCCTGCAGTGAGTTTGAAATAACTCATGCTGTTGCTCTATAAACTGATCATGCATTGATTCCCAGAAACTCGATGGTGGCTCAGCAGAAGTAGAAAGTCGGGAAGTAGAAGGTCTACCTGGAGTGGGTGTAGAAGAAGGAGCAGTCGATCCCTTCCCTCGAAGATGATAATATTTGCTAATGCTCTCCTAACCAATCGGTTTAGTAGTTTTCAACCTTTCCTCTGAAATATCTGCAGTGACTCCATTGCTAATACATAATGAATAAATCAGAGATAGGAATCCAAGTCCAACAGAAGTGTTGGATCTCGCAGTAGAATCCACAGAATCATAAATAATACTGCCGACATCAATAGGCTTCCTTTTCTGAATGCAGTAGTTTAAGATCGCTCGATCTCTAGTCACTTCACTCAGGTGGTTGGAAGGTAACAATCTTGAAATAAAATAGTGCCATGCTTTAGAAATTCCATTTAACTTGGAGGATTTGAAGTTTACCCATTTTCCATTCCTGATCTTCCAAGATCCAGTACCGTCAGTCAAATAAGTAATGATCATATCCAAATCTCCCTCAGATGGAGATAATCCAGAATAGTGGCACTCTATAGTCGGTGGCATGCCATAAAATACATTGATCCTTTCAGGAGTAAATCCTACTCCGACACCTCTAACAAAAACTTCATAATCTTCGACATCCAGAAAATTTGCATAAAACACTTGAACTATAGGGATAACATCAACAACAGTGAAATAATAGAATCGTTGCCAGTTGTGTGCAACTATAGTATTTTCAATCATCTCCCCCGAATGATAGAAACTTCATTCTGAAATGAACTTCCTCGACGTCGCAAATTCGTGGCATCGAAAATGCACAACCGCAGTTGAAAATTTGCTGCTATCGAAGTTGTCTCTTGCTTTCCCGCATTTAGATTTCAGAGCCATCTAAACGTGAAAGAAAACAAGAACAAATTTAGGAATAAAAATTTGAAACTTTTTTTAAGTTTATAAAACATAAAATAAGTTTTAAAAATCCAAAGAAATCACTAAAAATTAAATTTTTTTTCAACATTTCGGTTCTTAGCAAAACCTAGGGAAATCTATGGTGAAAATCGAAAATAAATGGTTTAAATTGTAGATCTGACCTTGAGACGAAGAAAGCGAGTGGTTTCGCGCCCAAATCCTTGATGTTTTGACCTTAAAATGGATTCTAAAGGCTGATTTTCGTGAAAAATGGAGGAAGAAGAAGGCTTAGGCAACGATAATGGCTTTTGGGGGTATTTAAGGAATTTTTCGTGTACATGCCAATCCGGCGCTTAGGCGCAGAGTTCTGGCGCCTAGGCGCCAGACTCTCCTTTCACAAAAAATTATTTTTAAATTTAATTTTCCACCAAAATTCATAAATTCAACTTCCAATTACTCACATTAGAGTAGGGCTTCAGTTTCTAACTTCCAAAATATTTTCCAAAAATTTTAAAAATTAAATATTAAATCCACCAGTCAAACATAAAGTTTAAATCAAACTTCACTAAATTCCATTTATAATCTTCAATATTGGCTTAATATATTCCAGATAAGTATCATACTTGATTCAAATTTCTAATACACAATCAAACATAATAATTTCTAAGCAAAAACAACATACATTGAACATGGAAGCAAATACACAAACAAACACAATCGATTCACTAACTCGATACAATGACTCAACAAACCAAAAACTAATGATCTCATTACCAGAATACTCTAATCTTCACAAGGGAAATTGTGTATTCCACTTGGAAAGAACACTAACGCTCTTGAGAAATCAGTTGCCGTCTTTTCATCAATCCACTTGTTCTTCGCATACATTTCAACTTGAGCATCTTGATAAGCCGCAAAATGATCAAATTGAAGTTTCATCTGCCATTCTAGATGTTCAATCTGATGAAACATCTCATGAAAGCGAACTCCAATGCTTTTAAACTTCTCTTCAAACTTATCCAAACGACTAGAAATTTTCTCTAAACTTACTGCAATGAAACCATTGAAGTAGGGTTGAGGATCCTTTGAGACCTTGTCCCTAGCCTCTTCTCCATGATTTCTTCCTACCATTTCTTCAAAAATTTCTCAAATCTCTCAAGAATGAAGTGTAATGGACGTAACATTGATTGCTTGATGGTTAGGGATGAAGATGGGTTGATTTAAAGGTGAAATTCGTGTGAAAAACTGAAAATTTTTAGTTTTTGCACGACCTAGTAACCGTAGAGCTTAGGCGCCAAATATGACGCCTAGGCGCTGGACCTATTGATACATAGTTTAACTTAGGCGCTTAGGCGCCGAATCTTAGCGCCTAGGCGCCGAAACTATATTCAACTCCGTTTCGCCTAATCGTCAAATTTCAAAGTTTCGTTCTTCAAGATAGGTAAATTATACTGGTCAGAGTAATCTAGACTCAATAACACAAATTATAAGTAATCATAATGAAAGTGAACTTGATCTCCTTTTTACTCATATTTAGAATAGAGTGATCCTATTTCTAATTCTTACATACTTCAAAATAAACTTCAGCTTAAGTCAATAAAGACTTATAAGCATCAAATTTTTCAAAAGTAATATAAAATTAGTCAAGATCGAGGCATAACCTTACATTAAAAACATAAAAACACTCAAAACAAAAGATAATTATGGCTTGCCTCCCACAAAGCGCTTGGTTTAATGTCATCAGCCCGACTTAAGTAAATCTTTAATCAGGTTGACTCAATTCATAAGCCTCGTTATAAATCATTTTAGTATCTCCCAAATAAGGCTTCAATCTTAATCCATTTACTTTAAAAATTTTTCCTGTTTTGGGGTCTTTAATATCCACAGCTCCATAATGGTATACTTTATCAATTATATAGGGTCCAATCCATTTAGCTCTTAATTTTCCAGGAAAAAGTTTTAAATAAGAATTAAACAGTAATACTTCTTGTCCAGGCTCAAAAATTTTCCTTGAAATTTTCTTATCATGTAACATCTTCATTTTCTCTTTATAAATTCTTGCATTTTCATATGATTCATTTCTTATCTCTTCCATCTCATTCAATTGCAATAATCGCTTTTCTCTCGCTTTATTCAAATTAAAATTATACTCCTTTATTGCCCAATAAGCTTTATGTTCAAGTTCAACAGGTAAGTGACAATGTTTACCATAAATTAACCGGTAAGGTGACATTCCGATTGGTGTCTTATAAGCTGTTCTATAAGCCCATAATGCAAAATTAAGTCTATCAACCCAATCAGTTCTTTTAGGATTAACAGTTTTTTCTAAAATTCTTTTAATTTCTCTATTTGATACTTCAGCCATTCCACTTGTTTGTGGTGATAAGCAGTTGCAATTCTATGTTTGATTCCAATTTTTTGTAGTAATGATTAAATTTTTATATTCCTGAAATGACTTCCACCATCAGTGATATTACCTTAAGCATTCTAAATCTTGAAAATATCATTTTCTTTAAGAATTTAGAAACACTTTTGGAATCACAGTTTGGTAAAGCAACAGCTTGAATCCACTTTGAAACATAATCAACTGCTAATAAAATATAAATTTTTTCAGATGATGGAACAAATGGTCCCATAAAGTCTAAACCCCATATATCAAAAATTTCAACTTCCAATATATAGTTTAAAGGCATTTCATCCTTCCTAGATATATTTTCCATCCTTTGACATCGATCACATGTTTTCACATAATGTCTCACATCTTTAAATAAGGTAGGCCAATAAAATCCAGAATTTAAAATTTTAAATCCAGTTTTATCTATGCCAAAGTGTCCTAAAAAATCGGAATCATGACATTTTTGAATAATAGCTTCGAATTATAGAATCTCTTCCAATTTTAAATAAATAAGGATCTTCCCAAATATAAGATTTAGCATCATATTTAAATTTCTTAATAAATTTGTTATCCAATTCATAAGGTAAAATATTGCTAACTAAATAGTTAATAATATCAGCATACCAAGTTGTTTTGCATCCTTGAATAACATATAAAGATTCATCAGGAAATTTCTCATTTATATTTTCTTCCGAAATAATATCATTTTTAATTCTAGACAAATGATCAACAATTTGGTTTTAAGTTCCTTTTCTATCTACTATTTTAAAATCAAATTATTGTAGAAGTAAAACCCATCTTATTAGTCTAGGTTTAGAATCCTTCTTAGATATTAGATATTTAATAGCAGAATGATCAGTATGAACTATGCATTTAGTACTAAGAAGATAAGGTCTAAATTTATCAAAGGCATATACTATAGCTAAAAGTTCCTTCTCAGTGGTAGTGTAATTTCTTTGTGTTTCAGTGAGAGTTTTACTAGCATAATATACAACTTTGAAAACCTTCTCATATTTTTGTCCTAATACAGCTCCAATTGCAAAATCACTTGCATCACACATTAATTCAAAAAATTTATTCCAATTAGGTGCAACAATGATAGGTGAAGTTATTAGTTTCTCTTTTGAAATATTAAAAACATTAATACATTCTTTGTTAAATTCAAATTTTGCATCTTTTTCCAATAAATGACAAAGAGGTTTAGCAATTTTAGAAAAATCATTTATGTATCTTCTATAAAATCCAGCATGACCTAGAAAACTTCTCACATCAGTAACAATAGTAGGTGGTTGCAATTCAGCAATAATTTTCACTTTCGCTTGATCTACCTCCATCCCTTTTTGTGAAACTTTGTGACCAAGTAAAATGCCTTCTGTGACCATGAATTGACATTTTTCCCAGTTAAGAACTAAGTTTGATTCTTCACATCTTTTTAGAACTTTGGAAATGTTTTCCAAACAAGATTCAAAAGAAGTTCGAAAAACTAAAAAATCGTCCATGAATATTTCAATTCCTTTGTCAATCGAATCACAAAATATTGACATCATAAATCTTTGAAAAGTTGTAGGTGCATTACATAAACCAAAAGGCATTCTTCTAAAAGCAAAGGTTCCATAAGGACTTGTAAAAGTTGTTTTATCTTGGTCCTCAGGAGCAATAAGTAATTGATGATAACCAGAATATCCATCCAGAAAACAGAAATATGGGTGTCCAGCTAATTTATCGAGAATTTGATCAAAGAAAGGTAAAGGAAAATTATCCTTTCTAGTGGCGTTATTTAATTTCCTATTATCAATACAAATTCTCCATCCATTAACTTATCTTGTAGGATTTAGTTCATTTTTATCATTGACCATGACAGTTACACCTCCTTTCTTCGGAACACAATGAATAGGACTTACCCATTGACTATCCGAAATAGGATAAATAATACCAGCATCTAACCACTTAACAATTTCTTTGTTAACAACCTCTTTCATGATAGGATTTAATCTTCTTTGCAGTTCAATAGTAGGTTTAAAATTTTCTTCCAATAAAATTCTATGCATACAAATGGAAGGGCTTATTCCTCTTATATCAGCAATAGTCCAACCAAAAGCTTTCTTATAATTCTTTAACACACCTAGTAATTTTTCTTCTTGATCTTTACTCAGTTCAGAAGAAATAATAACAGGTAAAGTTAACGAATTTCCAAGAAATGCATATTTTAAATGTGAAGGTAATATTTTTAATTCTAGTTCAGGGGCTTTTTTAATTGATGGTAAAAGTATATCATTTTGAGTTATGTCTAAAGTTTCTTAGTTATCTTTAATAAAATGAGTCTCTTCTTCTTTTACTTCTTCATTTTCATCAGTTAAAAATTCAAAATTTTCTTTAGAAATGACTTTACATTTTTCTTGATAATGTTTCTCAATTAAATAATTAATTATATCCATTCGATAACATTTCTCTTTATCAGATTACTTCATTGATTTAAGAACATTGAATTTAATTTCTTGATCATTAACTCTCATGGTTAATTCTCCCTCTTACACATCAATCATAGCTCGTCCGGTAGCTAGAAAAGGTCTCCCTAAAGTAATAGGTATCTCTTTGTCTTCTTCCATATCAAGTACAATGAAATCTACAGGGAAAATAAATTTATCCACTTTAACAAGAACAACCTCTATAACTCCTTTAGGATAAGTGATAGATCTATCAGCTAACTGAAGGGTTATAGTGGTGGGAGTAATCTCTCCTAAATTCAATCTTCGAAAGATAGAAAATGACATGAGATTAATACTTGCTCCTAAATCACATAAAGCTTTTCCACAAAATTTTTCTCCAATAGCACAAGGTATAGTTAAACTTCTAGGATCCTTAACCTTTTCAGGTAATTTCTTTTAAATTATTGCACTGCATTCTTCACTTAATGCAACAGATTCAAAAGCTTCAAATTTTCATTTCTTGCTTAAAATATCCTTCATAAATTTTGCATAAGTTGGCATTTGTTCTAAGGCTTCAGCAAAAGGTATGTTAATAGTATGTTTCTTAAAAATTTCAAAGAACTTAGAAAATTAATGATCAAGTTTCTGCTGTTTAAGTCTTTGAGGAAAAGGTGGTGGTGGTTTTTCAACTTCCACATTAATAGGTATAACAGTCTGATCTTCACTAGGAGAGAGAGTTTCTTTAGGTTTTTCAATCTCTTCAACCTCAATCTCTTTTTCAATTTCATTCTGCATTCTTTCTTTTAATTCCTTTCCACTTCTAAGTTGCACAGCCTTAACATGTTCATGCTCTTTTCCAGTTTCCTTTGGATTAATTTCAACATTACTAGGAAGTCTTCCTACAGGTCTGTTATTAATTAAAGTAGCAATTTGCCCTATTTGATTTTCGATATTACGAATAGCATCATTTTGATTTTTTAATTGATTATTCATTTGTAAAATTAAGTCTTCTATTGATAACTTTTTCTGTTGATTATTAAATCAGGAGGTTTATAATTTGGATTAACTTGATTATTCCAATTTCAAGTGGAATGAGCTTGATTATTACCCCATTGTTGTTGTGAATTATTCCAGTTAAAATTAGGATGATTTTCCCACTCAGGATTATAATAATTTGAATAAGGATTATTTTTACTTGCAATAGCTTGTAAAGTTTCAATAGTTTGAGAATCTTCAATATTAGCAGAGTTATTATGTGAAATATTAATTGTAAAATTATCTAATTTTTTAGACATTGCTGCTACTAGTGATGCTAGGATAGAAAATGCTTCATTATCGTGAATACCTTCCATCATTTTAGGATTAAGCCTTTCGGAAGGCCATTGAAAATTTTTATTAGCCATTTTTTCAATTAAAGTGTAAGCTTCTTCAAATGATTTAGACATTAAAGAACCTCTAGCAGCAGCATCAATAATTGATTTTAAAGATCCAATTAATCCATTGTAAAATGTTTGAATAATTAACGAATCAGGTAAAACATGATGATGACATTTTCTTAATAGTTCTTTAAATCTTTCCCAAGTTTCATATATTGTTTCCCCGCCAAATTGACTAAACGAAGTAATATCATTTCTTAATTTAGCAGTTTTAGAAGGAGGAAAATATTTAGCAAGGAATTTTTGTGCCATTTCAGCCCATGTTTTAATAGAACCAATCGCTAATGAGTTTAACCATATCTTTGCTTTATCTCTTAAGGAAAAAGGAAAGAGTCTAAGTCTAATAGCATCATCAGAAACATTGTTATATTTAAAGTTAACACAAAGTTCTAAAAAACTAACAAGGTGTAAATTTGGATCCTCATTTGGTGTTCCACCAAATTAATCGTTTTGCACCATTTGAATAATAGACAGTTTAAGTTCAAAAGAATTAGCATCTACAGTGGGTATTTGAATACTACCATGAAGTTCATCAACTGTAGGGTTAGTATAATCCCTTAATGGTTTATAAACATTTTGATCATTAAGTTCAATTGGATTTTGTAAAGTAGCCATTTCTTGAAATTTTTAAATTTATTTTCCCTTTTTAATTTTTTGAATTTTTCTTTCTAGTTCAGAATCTAAAGGTATTAATCATTCAGAACCAAAACTATGCATAAAAAAAATCAACCAAGGAATAAATTTTTTTTTATATATTATATTTTTATATATTTTTTTATTCTTATATTATTATATAAATATTTTTTTATTTTTTTAGAAATATAATATTTAAAAATGTATCTTCTAGTTCCCCGAGCAACGGCGCTAAAAACTTGACCCGATTTTTGTATTTCCAAATACAAGAATTTATTAGCGCTGCTTAGAAAATTTAATTTCGGCAAAGGTGCAAAATACTTGACCCGAATAACTTTCGCTATATAGATGTGTACCAAATTTTAATACGACAATAGCATTTAAATAAAACTCGATCGCTATTGAATGCTAGGCCGTTAGTGATTAATATTTTTTAAATATATGTTTATATAACAAAATATAATTTTAAAGGAAAATATTTTATATACTTTTTTGGGTACTACACAAGTATATGTATCGTTTCAAGTAATATAGGGCTTTTAAATAAAGACCCCAGTATCGATCCCAAGGGGAAAAATGCTAATTAATTTTTAAATATTGTATTTCAAAATCTTTTTATATTTTAATCTAACAATAAATTACTTTTATTTTACTAGATGCGAGTAAAGAAAACAATAATAAGAAAATAATTTTGTGAAAACTATATAAAACAAACAACTTTCTTCCTTTCAATTAATCCAAGATTTTTAAGATAATTTAATATTCATTAGAGAATCTATTTTGTGGTATTGTGCCAAATAAAACCATTCCTATTCTTTACCCTTTGATCCAGGCGCAAAGAACATTGGCTAATCTATAGATTAGGTCCAGATGTATTGTTAGTAGAATGGGTTAATCAAGGCTCACACTACTAGATGTCCAAGGGTTGCTATGGTCGGCCTTACTAGTGACCCTTTCCTTATCTATAAATCAAATTATAAGAATTTAGTCTATCACTCTAAAAACTTATCAATTCTACACCCTTTAAATCTTATCTTCCTTTTTATTTTCACTTCACCTCGAATAGCCTGCGCATGGCCTTCGACTACCCAAGGATTCATGTGACATCTATAAGTTAAGAGTTCTACTCCTTCTAGGTCTCAAAACTCTTCAACAGGTTTTAACAATTTAAATGACCAATTTAAAAAGTAAAGTAAGATCAGGTATTAATATCATCACAATGTTTTGAAAATATTTTGATTTTCAATTTTCCATCGAATTTTATATTATCTTTTTTATCTTTTCATAATTGAAGGAAGAAAGTAAACTAACTACTCAGAACACATTGAATATAAACATCAAAACATAATAAATAAACTTTGAATCAACAGTAAAATACTTATCTCAAATATTCCTTCTACAGATCTTCTGATTCCTACTAACTCCACAGTGTAATGAACTCCAGATGCAACAACTTGAAAATAAACTCACTAAACTAAATAAAAGTGGCCCTAAATTTCTCTCTCTATTTCTAAGGATGAGAGATCCTAAAGTGGATAAGAGATAAGGGTTACAATGGGGGGCACATTTTTCTGAAGGAGTGGACTCCTATTTATAGGCTTCAAGGGTTGCCTTGAGGCACCTCTTCAAAACATGTCCACATTCAATGAATCTTCTTGAAGGTTTGTCTGGCGTCTAGGCGTCGGAATCTGGCACCTAGGCGCCGGACACCGCGTCCAGTTCTTCGCACCTCTTCACTTTGGCTCGCACCTCTTCGCGATTAAAACCATTTTGGAGCTTCCAAATGCAATGTATCACATGTCCTATTATCAAGGAACAACTGATAGTCTTCTAGAATGTCCAATAACCGCTTACTCCGTCAAAATAACCGTCCAAAAGTCGTCAAAAACTTGACAGTTTCTGTATCGAGTCTGGCGCGTAGGCGCCAACTTCTGGCGCTTAGGCGCCAGGCCATAGTTTTTGATAATTCTTGTATTTTGATCATTTTTGCTCCTTTTTCACTATTTTTCTTTTTTGGACCTTTTTACATCACCTACATCCAAAAACACAAAAATACCTTTCATTAAAGCATAATATCCTTAGAAATTGATAAAAAGCAAGGCATAAAAAAGGTATATTTTCTTTATGGATCAGATTGCTTCTTCCTTTCCATTCTAAAGAGAGAATTAAGTGTTGCAAAGAAGAGAGAAAATGATTCAAAGGAACTTCAAGGGAATTGCATTGGGGAAGAGAAATAGATAAGTTGTACTTTCATTTGTGATTTGTATGACTTTTCTTTTATATCTAAAATCCATGTTTTATTGTATCTTCTTCATGAATTCTGAGTAGTCTCCTTTGTCTTTCTACTTGCATAGAGATGTGATGATGAATTGATGTGGATTTGAAGTGATTTTAATGTATTGAAGAAATTGTGATGGTTTTTCATTTCGAACTTAATTTACCTTTCGATCTGACCAATTAAATTGTTAAAATATGTTGTTGAACATTAATTCTGAAAGGATTTAGTGTCCTAAAAAAAAATAAAGAATCCATTCAATTTCCATGAATGAATTGCGTAGTTCATAGGAATTGTGTGCAAACAAATAGGAAAATGTGTTTTGATGGACTTCAATTTGGAGGTTTCAGGGTGCTAGGCTGATATCCCCATTTTGGTCCTAAGATTGGTAACTAAGCTCAAAGGTTAGCCTTCAGGTGAAGGGTGAGTGGGAGCTCCGTAGTGAGAGCCGGTATCCTCCAAGCTTAGCCTTAGATTTAGTCACTAAACTTAGGATATGTCAATATTCTTTTCATGCTTGGAAGAGGGGGTACTCTTTAAGGGTAAAGAAACATTTATGCTCCTATTTGGCACAATAACATAAATAATCGTTCTATATCATCAACACATTATATTCACGTTGCAAGAGGAAATATTCTTTTCTTATATAGCAAAAACCTTTCAAATATATAGCTTAGTGTGTGTCTGTTAGTTAATTCTATTTTCAAAGTTATTATAAGTAATTGTAGTTTGATTAATTGATACTATTTTCTACATAGTGGTAGTAGAAATAAGCATTAAACTTTAAGTGCAATTTGAGTATCAGATTTCAGTGTTACATATCTATTGTGAAACACTTTCTTCTACTTCGTAGCTTCCTTATGGGATCGATAACTAGGACTCCATTAAAGCCATGTATTACTTGATACGATACGTATACTTGCGTTTAATGCTTGGACAATACAAAATCATTATAAACATATATAAATTCTTGCAAAACAAAATTCTGTAAATCGTCTAGTCAAGTTTTTAGCGACGTTTCCAAGGAAGGTAACGAAGTAACTAAGTAAGGAAGGAAGTATAAACTGTATTTATTGATAATATAGTAATTGAAAACCTTTACTTTGTAGTGTATAATTGTGTTTTTGTTTACTTTTTAAAAGTATTTCTGTGATAGTATATGCGTCGTAGTGGATCTATATGTTTAGTGCCTTATGATTCGGAGTTAGAGCACACTGTCAGAAAAATTAGAAAACAACAAAAATAAACTAAAAATCCTTGTGAAATGGAAAATAATCAAGATAATCAGAGAAATGATATTGGAAATTTGCCAAGACCTTTAAGAGATTATGCTAACTAAACAACAGACAAAATTCACATAACTATTCAAAATCCTAATGTTGCTGCCAATTCATTTGAACTTAAACCTGCTATTATCTAAATTGTACAAAATAATCAATTTGGAGGAACACCTAATGAGGATCCAAATTTACATCTCGCTAGTTTTTTAGAACTGTGTGCTACTTTTAAATATGACGGAGTGTCTAGTGATGCTGTCAAACTTAGACTTTTTCCTTTTTCATTAAGGGATAAAGCTAAGGCATGGTTAAACTTGTTAGCACCTGGATCTATTAGAACTTAGGGAGAATTATCCCAGAAGTTTCTATCAAAATATTTCCCTCTATCAAAGACTGCTAAACTAAGAAATGATATTATATCTTTTGGTCAGTTTGAAGGAGAGTCAATATATGAAGCTTGGGAGAGATTTAAAGATCTTCTTAGGAAGTGCCCACATCATGCTTTACGAGATTGGATAATAATTCAAACATTTTATAGTGAATTAGTGGGATCATTGAGATCTATTATAGAAGCTGTTGCTGGTGGATCTTTAATGTCAAAACCTTTTGATGAAGCATACACATTACTTGAAGAAATGGCTACTAATAATTTTCAATGGCCCACTGAACGGGTAAATCCTAAGAGATTAGCTAGTGTTCATGATTCAAATATAATGACTATGACAATTTCTCATATTGTAGCCCTTTCTAAGAAAATAGATCAATATGGAATAAATTATTCTCAACCACCTCAAGTGCTAGAGGAAAATTCATTTGGAAAGATAACAGAATCTCAAACACCTTAAGAGACCTTAAATGCTATTAATAGACCTAACAATCCTTATTCGAATTATTATAATCCTGGTTGGAAGAATCACCCAAATTTCAATTGGAATAATAGCAATGACAATGTTAACCCACATTGGGGGAACAGTTCTATAAATCCAATTGGAAATTTGAAAAATCAAGGAAATACCAATTTTAGACCATCTTATCCTCCTGGATTCAATAGTAACCTACAATTTAAGTATAAAAACTTATCTACTGAAGAAATGATTCTGAATGTGGGAAATCAATTATAAGATCAAGGTGTTGCTATGAAAAATATTGAAAATCAATTGGGGCATATTTTCACTGCACTTAATAATAGACATTCTGTAATGCTTCTAAGTAAAGTTTAGATCAATAAAAAAGATCAAAATAAGGAGCAACTTAAGGCTATTCAATTAAGAAGTAGAAAAGAATTGGAAACTAGAGTTCAAAAAGAAGTTCAAATAGAAAAAGAGATGGTGGAAATTGAAAATGGTTCAAACAAGATTTATCCAGACCTGGATCATCCTCTTGAGCAAATGAAGATAAATGTTGAAAAACCACAACCTCCATTTCCTCAAATATTGAAGAAACAAAACAGGGATAACAGATTTGGAAAATTTTTGGAGATCCTTAAGAAATTAACGATAAATACTCCTTTTGTTGAAGCATTAGAACAACTGCCTGACTATGCCAAGTTTATGAAGGATATCATAAAAAATAATAGAAAGTTTACAGATCATAAAACTGTTGCACTTAGCGGAGAGTGTAGTGCAATTATTCAGATGAAGCTTCCGAAAAAACATAAAGATCTGGTAGTTTCACTACTCCATGTTCTATAGGGAAAATTTTTTTGGAAGATCCTTATGTGATCTGGGAGTTAGTATTAATCTTATGCCTTTATCAACTTTCAAAAGGATGGAAATAGGAGAAATTTCTCTTACATCTGTGACTCTTCAGTTGGCCAATTGTTCCATTACTTACCCTAAAGGAGTGGTGGAAGATGTGTTAGTGAAAGTAGATAATTTTATGTTTCATGTGGATTTTATTGTACTTGATATGGAGGAAGATAAAGAAATTCCAATCATTTTGGGAAGAACATTCCTTGCTACTGGAAGAAATGTGATTGATTTTCAAAAAGGAGAATTAACTATTAGAGTTAATGATCAAGAGATGACCTTTAATATTTTGAAATCTATGAAGTATCCCTCAATGAAAAAAGATAATGAATGTTTTAGGATGGAGGTCTGTAAATATTTGAGAAACGATCATTTTGAAAATATATTTGAAAAAGAAGTAGAGTATGAAAATATGTTTGAAGAAGAAATTGAAAATGAAGAAAATTCAGATAGTAAGAAAATTAAGATTTGGAGTATGTTCAGGAGAGATTAAAAGTATTAGACACTATGGAAGGTGGAAATAAAAGCTTAATTCCATCTATAATAAAACCTCCTGAACTTGAGATGAAAATTCTCTCCAATCATTTAAAGTTTATGTTTTTAGGAGAATCATCTACCCTGCCGGTAATTGTATCTTCGGAGTTAAACGATTATCAAGAACAAAAGTTGTTGGAAATTTTAAAAAGATACAAGAAAGATTTTGGATGAACTTTTACAGATATTAAAGGAGTTAGTCCTTCGATTTGTATGCACATAATTTTATTAGATGAAGAATATAAACCAAGAGTTGATCCGTAAATGAGATTGAATCCAATAATGAAAGAAGTAGTTAAGAAAGATATTTTAAAATGGCTAGATGCTAGAATTATTTATCCTATTTCAGATAGTGCTAGGGTGAGTCCAATACATTGTGTACCAAAAAAGGGAGTGACTATTGAAGTGAATGAATGTAATGAAATTATACCCATTAGACAAATTAATGGATGGAGAATTTGTATTGACTATAGGAAATTAAATGCCTCCACCAGAAAAGATC
This sequence comes from Papilionanthe hookeriana x Papilionanthe teres, assembly GCA_022702705.1. Taxonomy (NCBI): domain Eukaryota; kingdom Viridiplantae; phylum Streptophyta; class Magnoliopsida; order Asparagales; family Orchidaceae; genus Papilionanthe; species Papilionanthe hookeriana x Papilionanthe teres. Next base: position 139,907,347 of record CM040427.1, on the reverse strand, counting down.
TCTTTCCTCTTCCTTTTCACGATCAAATGCTAGAGAGACTTACTGGACATAAGCAGTACTGTTTTCTGGATGGATATACTGATTACCATCAAATACCTATTGCTCCTGAGGATCAAGAAAAGGCAACATTTACTAGCCCTTATGGAACCTTTGCATTTCAAAGAATGCCTTTTGGACTGTGTAATGCACCTGCAACATTTTAGAAATGTATGGTGTCTATCTTTTGTAGTATGATAGATAATGAAATAGAAGAATTTATGGATGATTTCTCTGTATTCGGGACTTCATTTGAAATTTTCCTAGAAAACTTAGCAAAAGTTTTGGAGCTCTGCGAGAAAACAAATTTAGTTCTGATTTGAGAGAAATGTTAATTTATGGTTGCAGGAGGAATTGTGCTTAGGCATTAAATTTTCTGAATATGTTATGGAGGTCGATCCTACTAAAATTAGAGTGATTGAGAGATTGCCACCACCCACTACCGTGAGAGAGGTGAGGAGTTTCTTAGGATATGCTGGATTTTACATGTGATATATTAAAGATTTTTCTAAAATATCCCAAACCTTTGTGCCAACTTTTAGAAAATGATAGAAAATTTGATTTTAATGATGAATGCTTGAGTGCTTTTGAATTTTTGAAAGAGAAAATAATCACTGCACCTATAATTGTTTCACCAGATTGGGAGAAACCATTTGAACTTATGTGTGATGCGAGTGATTATGCGATCAGAGTAGCATTGTGGCAAAGGCATGATAAAGTTTTCAAAGTCATTTACTATGCTAGTAAAACTTTTAATGAGACTCAAATTAATTATACCACTACAGAAAGAGAGTTATTAGCTAGAGTATTTGCTTTTTAAAAGTCTAGACCTTATTTAATTGGAGCTAAAAGTATTGTGCATACAAACCATTCAGCTATCAAATATTTAATGCACAAGAAGGATGTGAAACCTAGACTAATTAGATGGAAACTTCTTCTGCAAGAAATTGATTTTATGATAGTTGATAGGAAGGGAGTGTTGACCTCATTTTTGATGAGGTCTTTTGCTTCTCTCTTTAGTACTTAGGATCTAGCCTTAGGCTTTTCCTTTGACTAATCTTAGAGGACTATAAATGGAACCCACCTTTTAGAAATTCAAACTACTTCTTAACTCCCTGCAAACCCCACTAGCTTGATTGTAGACCCCTAATCACCTAGAGGGTTGAAATCAAATATGGAGGTTTAAAGGAGTAGTTCCCTATAGGACTTTTTGGCCTTAGAAATACCCTGGGTGGCCTGGTTTGGTGAGGGTTGGGTTTACTTGCACATACACTACACTCTCACACACATTCCAAGTCCTAAAACCACACTCTCACCCAACTTGACCTCCTGACTCATGTAGGTAATTCATATGGATGGTGCTTAACCCCTAAGCCCTTGGCTAAGAGGGTTAGGAACAACATAGTGAATGCCCCAAATGAGTCCTCTCATTTCTCATATGGTCTTGATATGGCTTCTTGGCTCAACTAAAGTGATTCTATTTCACTCACACTTGATCAATCTTCCTTTTTTTAAAATTTCAGTTTTTGACCCCCGGGGCCCCGGACCCACCAAACCTACCAAATACCCTTGAAATGACCCAAAATTTGCAAAATTACCTAAATTACCCAAGATCCTTCAAAATCAATCCTAAACACTTCCCACCACTCAAATTGACCATCTTTGGCCAAAAATACCAAAATTTTCAAAAATACCCCTAAACCCTCCCAAAATTACCAAAATACCCTCTTACCCCAAAAAACCAAAAAAATTCTAAAAATTCCCATAAAACTCTAGAAAATCCTAAATATTCCCAATTTCATTTTGTTTAACTACACTATGGGCCAATTTTGCCAATTTACCCCACTTTTAGCAAAACCCCCAATTTGACCCATTTTTAACCCAAGTGAACCCAATGTCAAACTAAACCACCCCAATTGACCTCAATTCTGGTCCAATTCAATTCTAAACTTCAATTCAATATCCTTAATATCAATTTAGACCAAATCCAAGTCCAATTTGATTGACATTTGAGCCCAATTTCAATTTGTAGCCTAAGGCCCAATTTTGACCCATGACCTAAATCTAGCCCAAACCAACCCAACTCAACCCCAATTGGCCCCAAATCTTTTTAAAAGCCTTCCTAACAACCCCATAAACAAAACAATAACTTGATTTGCCCAAAATTTGAACCTAAACTCCACCCAAACCTAACCCAAAACCAAAATCCCTTAAATTGACCTAAGCCCAAACCTAACCCAAATGGGCCCAAATCCCAAAATTAAGTGCCCAACCAAAGTTGAAAAACTCTTTGTAACACTCCCATAAATATTTCCCAACATTAATTTTACATCAAATGTAACATTAGCCCAACCTTAGCCCAAGTTAGCCCAGTTTGGCCCACCTTGGCCCCTTTACCAAGAAAGCCCAAATTCAACCTAATTTAATTCAAAATCACTTTAAACTTGTTCCAAACCACTCATGACACATGCCTAAACTAATTGCAACATTTATTTGGCTCAATCCTTTACAAAATTTTCATCCTAAATTTACTTTAAATCCAAAAGCCCACTTCCTTAAACCACTTTAAAAGCCCATCCAAAATGATTTCAAAAAGCCCAAAATCAATCCAAAGCCCACATGACACTTACATCTCATAATTCATTCAATTAAATCACTCCCTATGTTTCAAATTCATCATTGAATTTTTCTAAACTAAGCCATGTGGCAAATTACCCCTAAATACAAAAAATCCTTAAAACCCTTTTTCATGAAACAAGACAACATTTTCCAAGCCAAATGTAAGCCAAATGTTAGCCATTTGCAAGCCATATGAAGCCATGAGAGTTTTGACACCTCACCATGTCATTTATGGCAAATGGAGTGGCTCCTTTCTTAATCATTCCTTAAGCTTCTTTAACCTCATCCATGATACACACTAAACAAAGTTAGCCACCTAATCCTTGATGGAGACTATACCATTTCCTCTTGGTTGACCCAAATGAACCTTTTCAGCCTAAATCCAGGCCTTGGGTGGTGCACCAAGCCTAAAATCATGGGTTGATCAATTTGAACCCAAAATAACCTTCTCCCCATGCTATTTCAATCCAACTCCTTTACACATGTCCAAAGACAATTGTTGGCACCAAACTCAAGCACTGACCTCCTTGACCCTGAGGGTGACCCATGCCTGGCCGGCCAGCCACCACAGCCGCCGAAAACCACCAGACCGAGAGGCTTGATTTGAATCAAAAATTCAATTTTAACTAGCTGACTTGACCCAACCTAAATTACCATTGCAACTGTTCTTCCCTTGCCCTGAGCAGTTGATCCAGACCTCCAATTGCCCCTGGGAAGCCCTCCAGCCACCTCTATTTAAACCCACTTACCTCTCGGCCAAAAGAAGGTGATGAACCAGACCTTAAGGAAACTCTGTCAAAATTGCTTGAGGACCTTCTCCTAACCCAGAGAAGTTGATCCCCAGTGTTCCTTTGCTCTAAACCCCATTAACAGAGCTCAATTTCTGAGTTGAAAATCCACCCAAAAAATAGGACACTTCACCACAGTGACCCAATCTTCAAATTGATTGACCCTACACCTTCACCAGACCAAGAGGAGAAGTTCCCCAGCAAAAGCCCCCTCACCAGGCCACCCATTGCTTCCGGCCTCCAAGCTTTGTGATCGGCCTTGTTCACTTTCATACTTAGACAATTCCCCAGAGCCAGAGACTTCCTCTGGAGCTTGCTTGGACTCAATCGAAGGTGACACAACCCTCAGATCGAAGCTTCACTTCTCTGAGCAAAGGTATGAACTCATTCTTCCTCCCGAGCTTCCAGCAATTCTCCATTTTGTTTAGGTTAATTTCATAGCTTATAAACCGTATGGATGTGTTCGTCTCTTCAAGACGAATCGATAGAGTATAAGAACTCGAAAATCCATTGAGAATCGAGAGATATATTAGGGTTTGAGTTTAGACGGTCACGGGTGTGTCGGCATATTTTTAGGTTGTGTGTTTTATTTTGAAAAGGGGTCGCCTAACAGAAGTTTTCGGTGAATTTTAGATATTAATTTTAATTTAAATGTATATATATGATTTAGAAAGTAGTATTTAATTTTGAAAGTAATTTTAAGATATGAAATCAAACCGACCTCACATCCCAGATAGTTTATATAAACGAGCACCACATCACAAACCGTGTATCTATCCCGAAGAATAGATACACTGTTTCATGATGGGGCTCGATTAAATAAACTAGAAGATTTGTGACATCCATTTGGTCCACGAACCAATTTTATAAGTCGACAAATTCCCTCGCTTAATATAAATGAATTAAGCAGGGTTTATATTACCTGTGTTCTTAAAATTCCCTATAAGGGCAAACCCCTATAGTTAATTACATCTTAAGTGACGGGAATCACCTAAGAAAACTCTGGATAATAATCAGTAGTTCTGCTCTCAAGAATCTCAAAGTTTAAGTTTTCAAGGGATTAATGGATCAAATTTGGAACATTTTATTTTGTGAATTCAAAGGAAGAAAGGTAGGAGAAATTACAAATTCGAAGCGAACTTCGGTAATTTCCCGACTATCCTATCATTTTAGCTTGAATTTAGGAAAGTCCTAATGTTTATTTAATGTTTTGATCTTGCCAATTTTAATTAATTAGAACTTATGTTCGTATGACATGATCATACAAATAGCCTCGAAGATGTGAGGGTTTATGTCTTATCAAACGACTACCTCAGAATCCTAAGACTGGTTAGAGCTTAATTTGCAATGCAAATGCCTAATAAAAGGTTGAAGATTTATGTTGCACTAACCAAACTACCTCGAAGCTCTATGGTTTGGTAATTTAATTCTAAAAAAAGTTTTGTTGAAGTAGACTCAGGTTTTGCTGACGACGATGGTCGTGCTGCCCATCATGCTCCGAGCTCCTTGTTGTTGCAAAAGATTGTAACCAAAAGAGAAGAGAGGAGTTTGGTTTTAGAAATCTTAAAGTCCAAGTTTTTTTTATGTTTTAATTAAAACAAATCTTATAGTTGATTATAACAACACCGGTTAAGATCCCACGGTTCCATCCTTCCGGCATCGTTATTTTTATCGAATTCACATAGTCCAGATGAATTTGCTAAACTCAACTAAATGAGTTCCACACTTTCATTTAGACCATGGGAAATCCCGTTAGCAACACGTAGGTTACATCATCCGAGGTATTCCTGATCATCCAACAAGACGTTTTAATTTAGTTGTAATTGTAGTTTTGTATCCTGTTTGTGATTAAATTTTGAGTTGTTTTTTATTTTGAAATTTTGTGGCGGTGAATTTTATCTTGTAAGGACTTTTAATTTAGTTTTGGTTTCAGTTTTAGGGACTATCCTAAAGGTGTGGGTTTTCATGCAACAGTTGTTTATCATGCAAGAAAAGTAAGTGCATTTGCAATAAAGTAAATTGCCAGAAAGTAAATTACAATAAAATAAAAGCGTACACTGGAGGGTCTTCCCGTCATCCCGAGCTGCACTTAAACACAATTTAGAATATTTAAGCATTTAAAGCAAGTTCCTAAGTAAAGCTAAGGGAAGGGTTATGGTTTTCTACCAAGTTCCTAATCCTATAGCTAGTCATTTCCTCTGACGTCTAGGTTCTTGTGTTTTGGTTTGAGGACGATTTTCTTCATCAAAGAACAATTAAGTTCAATTGTTCTTATAAATACCCTATCGTACTGAGGAAGTGCTTAAGACGAATCTTAAACATCTTTTCAATACTTCTAGGATTATTTTAAGTCCGAGAGAATTTAATTACACAATGAATCAATCATCCAGGAGTTCAAATTTTGTTATCTTGCTCAGTGAACTAGGACATTTGAATATCATATGAGTGGAGTAATACTTCACTTATCACTCCATTTAGGAGTTATGACAATAAGAGCTTTCGAGGGCAAATCGATGTTCAAGTGATTTGTGATTCAATTTAATTTCAATTAATGGGTTTAAGTTTGGAATAGTGTTCAAGTTATTTTAGATTTATTTTTGAATTCTTCATGTCTTAAGTGATGTTATATTTAATTCAATTTAATTCAATTTAATTTTAATTTAATTTAATTTGGTTTAGTTTTAATTTTAATTTAATTTTATTCATTTAATTTAATTTTAATTTTATTTTAACTTGATTTTATTTTATTTATTTATTTTAATTTAATTTAATATGTTTTGATTTAATTTAATGTGATTCAATTTAATTTAATTTAATTTTTAATTTAATTTAATTTAATTTTATTTTAATTTCATTTTAATTTAATTTAAATCTTAATTTGGTTTTATTTTTTTTAATTTTTCATTTAAATTTAAATTTTAATTTAATTTTAATTTAATTTATTTATTTTTTAATTTTAATTTAATATTTTATTTATATTATTTATGCTTTAAGGATGATTTAATTTTAATTGTTAAAGTATTAATTTAATTTGAAATTTTAAAAGGATTTAATTTAAATGTTTTAATTTTTAATTTAATTTAATGATTAAGTCTTTTAGCATTTTAAATTTGAATTTGGATTATCATTTTAATTAGGAATTAAATATTATTGAGGTGATCAATTTAGGGATTCTTAGATTAAAGAATAAATTTCTTCCTAATAATATCCCTATTTTAATAATTCCAATTTTTTTATTCTTCCAAGTTTAAACAATTATTTAATTAAGGTTTATTTTAATTACTTTCAAATTGTTTGGTAGGTTGTTACCCTTTAAATATCTAAGTTTCAAACATCCAAAATCAACTTAGCATCAAATATTTTTCCCACCCTTTTAATTAAACCTAAAATTTTTTAATTATAGGTTAAAGTTTTAATTACTATTTTGCCTTTTAAACTTACTAATTCCATAACTCACTAAATTGAGTTCAAATTAGTTTGAAATTTTTATGTGACTTCACTCATATGTCAATCAAGACATTAGAGGAGAAAATGTGATTTTCCTATATTTAATTTATTTATGTAATTATTTTTGGTAGAAAATAAAGCTTTTCAAGGAAAATTTAATAATATGGCCAAGGGAAAGTTTTTGACCCTAAGAAAATTATGGGACATTCCTAATGACCAGAGGACCACTTGGACCAATTTTGGTGATTTTTTGAATTATATTCTTTTTATTATAATTATTTTGAATTTTAGAGTATTAATTAATTTAAAAATAAAATAAAGATTGAAAACTAAATTTTATATTTTTCAAAAATGTCTCTGATACCAAGGAAACCAGAGAACCAATTTTTATAATTTTATGATTTTTCTTTGATTTATTAGAATTATTTTAGTGGAAATGCTAGAAAATACATTTTTTTTAATTTTAAAATTACCTTAGGGCTTTAAAATTTCATATCTCATCATAGAGACTTAAGAAAAATATGGGGTTTGTTCCTAAGTGATTAAATTTCAAAATATGACATTTTGGTGAATTTTATTATTTTTGTGATTTTTTATTATTTTTTTAATTATTAAAATATTAAAATAATGCAAAAAATCAACTTTTTTAGAAAATTGTAATTTTAATTTTCTTAAGTTCCCCTGATATCAGAGAGGTTCCAAAACCAATTTGGTGAATTTTTGAAAAGTATTTTGATAGTTATGAATTTTTTGAAGTTTAAGTTGGCTAAATAGCTTAATCGACCCATTTGGTAGGGCTAACCAAGTCCAATTGACTTCAAATTTTTATGGTGGGTTCCTCTTATCCTAAAGGTCAGTGGAGAATTGATTTCAAGTCAATTTGATGTACGATTAGCTCTAATTAATTAAGGACCTATTTTGGGTGTTTAAGCCAATTAGGGTTATTCCAAGTGGATTAATTCAAAACCTATTTTTCCTAGAGTCCTCTGGTCATAAGAAACATCCACAAATTTTCCTAGAATTTATTTCACAACATGCTAATTATTGGAATTAAAATATTCAGAATAGTGACCTAGAATTGAAAAATCAATAACTCTTCATAGGGGTGGCCTTTGACTTTGGAAAATTCAGAGAATATTTCCAAATTCAGAGGCTTCAAAAGCCCTTTGGTCTCATTCCATAGTGAATTTCCTATATGCATGGAGAATTAAAACAATGTAGAGATTAAATAAATTATAAAAAATAAAATACTTAATGAAATTAAATGATTTCTTTTCCACATTATTCTCCTCTGTTCACTGAGCAAGAGGGTATTTTTATTTTATTTTTAGGATTTTTCTACACAAAGTTATGCATTTTTGAAGTTTAGGGAATTAAATAAATAAGAAAATCCCTATTTTTCTATTTATCCGAATCGGCGTCGCGTCAACCATAGCATCCCCGAACAGTCACGCAGCGCTTTCTGGTTCGACGCCGCTATCCGACTCAGCGCCACGCGGCCCGCGGTTCACGTATCATGTCCTAGTCTGACGCCATCTGATCCGTCCGTCCGCGCGTGTATTGAATGAACGACATCCATTCATCGTCCCCAAGCCTCCTAGCCCGAGAACCGTCCATACTAAAACCCTAAGAACTCACTCATTTCTCAACGGATTTTCGTGTTCTTGTGCTCTATGGATTCATCTTGAAGAGACGAACACATCTATACGGTGATCATGCCTTGAAATGAAAGCATTTGGAATAGACAATCTCTAGAGGCTCGGGATAAAGAGTTAGCTCATACCTTAGCTGAGAGAAGTGTGGCTTCGATCTGAGGGTTGTGTCACCTTCGATTGAGTCCAAACAAGCTCCAGATGAAGTCTCCGGCCTCGGTGAATTGTCCAGGTATGATTTCGACCACAGTCGATTACAAAGCATGGAGTCTGGAACAGATGGGTGGCTCGGAGAGGGGGCTTTCACCTGGGAACTTCTCCTCTTGACCTTGTGCAGGTGTAGGTGAGTTTAATTTGACTTTGGTGAAGGATTTGGAAATGTCCTGTTCGGCTCGAGAATTGAGCTCCAAAATTGAGCTCAATTAGTGGGGATTAGGGCAGGAGGACAGTGGGGATCAAGTGCTCTAGGTGTGGGGAGAGTCTGGAGTGATTTTGGCAGAGTTTCCTTAAGGTTTTTTTCAGCACCTCTTCCATGTCCGAGAGAGGTGTTGTTTAAATAGGAGAGGCTGGAGGGCCTCCCAGGGGGAGTTAGGGCTTGGGATCAGCTGCTCTTGGCAAGAGAAGAACAACTGCAATGGCCACTGGGGATGGGGCAGCTCAGCATGTGGGAATTCCAAACATTGGCTCCTCCCAAGGTCTCGGCCATGGTGTTTTCCGGCGACCCAGGCGGCTGGCCGGCAGGCATTGGTCACCCTCAGGTCCAGGTGGGTCAGGGCTGGAAGTTTGTGCAGTCAATTGGCCATGGACATGTGTAAAGGGCTTGGATTAAAATGGTATGGGGGAGAGGTCACTTTGGGTCCAAGTGGGTCAACCCACCATTTTGGGTTTGGTGCACCCTTCCAAGTTCTGGTTTTGGGCTGGGAGGATCATGTGAGTCAACCTACTAAAGGTAGTGAAGTCCACATCAAGGATTAGGTGACAAAGTATGGTTTAGAGTGTATCATGTTTAAGGTAAAAAGGGTTTAAAAAATGTTTAAGAAAGAGATCCCCTCTCTTGCCATTAATGGTTTGGTGAGGTGGAAAGTAGATTCCATGGCTCTCATGGCTCCTATGGGGCTCATGCATGGCTTCATGGCTTGCCTATGGCTTAGGATAAAGCTTGGTCAATTTCATGGAAGTAGAATTTAGGAATTTTGGTATTTTGGTGGAGAATTTTCATGAAGCTTGATTTAGAATGGTTCAATGATGATTTTGAAACTTAGGGGTGATTTTGATTAAATGGATGATGTGGAGAAATGTCATGTGGGCTTTGGATTGAAAACTTGGGCTTTTGAAATGGTCTTGGGTGGGCTTTTAAAGTAGTTTAAGAAAGTGGGCCTTTAGGTTTGAAAATGGGCTTTTGAATAGAAAAATTTGCAAAGGGTCATGCCAAATAAATGTTTAGTTTTGTCTAAGGATGTGTCATGATTGATTTGAAACAATTTTGGAGTGATTTGGGTTTGAATTGGGTTGAAGTTGGGTTGATTTGAAATGGGCCAATGTAGGTCAAATTGGGCTAATTTGGGCCAATGTTGGGCTAGAGTTGAAATTGATGTAAAATTAATGTTGGGAAATATTTATGGGAGTGTTTCAAAGAGATTTTTTTGGCTTTGGTTGGGTTTTGATTTTGGGGTTTGGGCTTATTTGGGTTAGGTTAGGGTTTAGGTCAAAATTGGGCTTTTTAGTTTTGGGTTGAATTTGAGTGGGGTTTGGGTCCAAATTTTGGGTAAATCATGTTAGTGTTTTGTTTGTGGGAATGTTAAGGAAGGTTTAGAAAAGGTTTGGGGTTACTTGGAGTTGAATTGGGTTAATTTGGGCTAAGTTTGGGTCATGAGTCCAAATTGGGCTTTAAGGCCAAAAGTGAAATTGGATTCAAATGTCAATCAAATTGGACTTGGGTTTGGTCTAGATTGGTGTTGGGAATGTTGAATTGAAGTTTATAATTGAATTGGACAAGAATTTGTGTCAATTGGGTAGGTTTGGTTTGACATTGGGTTCACTTTGGGTTAAAATGAGTCAAATTAGGGATTTTGACAAAAGAGGGGTAAATTGACAAAATTGGCCCATGGTGTAGTTGGACAAAATGAAATTGGGAATATTTGGGATTTTCGAAAATTTTCTGGGAATTTTTTGATTTTTTGGATTTTTGGGTCAAGAGGGGCATTATGGGTAATTGGAGGGTATTGGGGGGTATTTTTGGAATTCTTGGTATTTTTGGCTATGAATGATCAATTTGAGTGGAGGGAAATGTTTAGGAATGATTTTGGAGAATTTTGGGTAATTTAGGTGATTTTGCAAATTTTGGGTAGTTTCAACGGCATTTGGTAGGTTAGGCGGGTGTAGGGTCCCCGGGGTCAAAAATTGAAAATTTGGAAAATTGAAGATTGGGTAAATGTAAGTGGAATGAAATCATTTTGGTTGAACCATGAAGCCATATCAAGCCCACATGAGCCATGAAGGGACTCATTTGAGGTATTCACTATGTTGTTCCTAACCCTCTTAGCCAAGGGCTGAGGGGTTAAAGACCATCCATGTGAATCAACTTTATGAGTCAGGAAGTCAAGTTGGGTTTGGGTGTGGTTTTAGGAGGTGTGTGAAAGTCTAGTGTATAATTGTAAGGTGTGTGTAAGTCAGCCCTCACCAGACCAGGCCACCCAGGGCAGTCCTAAGGCCAAAGAGTCCTATAGGAACTCATCCTTTAAAGTTCCACATTTGATCTTAACCCTCTAGGTGATTAGGGGTCTACAGTCAAGTTTGTGGAGTTTGCAGGGAGTTTAAGAAGTGGTTTGAAATTCTAAAAAGTGGGTTCCACTTCTAGTCCTCTAAGATAGTCAAAGGAAAAGCCTAAGGCTAGATCCTAAGTACTAAAGAGAGAAGAGAAGACCTCATCAAAAATGAGGTCAACAAATGGACCCCCAATAGGTGTGGTGAGCTGACAGAGCACACCGCACGTATTGGTGTTGACCGAAGTGATCAACAAAACCAAAACAAAAGTCCAAGTAACAAACTTAGGACAGAGTAGAAGAGTTTCCGTTGGGGAGTGTCAACTATATCTCTGGGACTAGAGATTCCTGAACTCTCGCTGCGGAAAGGAAAGGAGGTGAATCCCGAATAACATGATCTGTGGGAATTTCGATTTAGATTTCATTTTGTTTCAGTTTAAGTTTTGATGTGTGAGCTCAGATTTTAGTTTGAGTTTAAATTTAGATTGAAGTTTGTTAAAATTAATTTGAAGGGATTTGAACTTGAAATGAAAATTGGAATTTTATGGTTTTAGATGTAACATCTTCAACCTCAAAAGAAAATTGGATTGAATTATTACAATGAGGAGAGATCTCAGAGCAATGCGGTATTGGATGTAAAATCCTCAACCTCAAGAGTTTGAGTTTGATGTATTTCATTGCAGTAGGGAAAAAATCCTAAAGCAATGTAGTCTCGGATGTAAAATCCTAAACCCCAAGAATTTGAATTTGATGTATTTCATTGCGATAGGGAAAGAATCCTAAAGCAATGCAGTCTCGGACGTAAAAATCCTCAACCCCAAGAATTTGAATTTGATGTATTTCATTGCGATAGGGAAAGAATCCTAAAGCAATGCAGTCTCGGATGTAAAATCCTCAACCCCAAGAATTTGAATTTGATGTATTTCATTGCGATAGGGAAAGAATCCTAAAGCAATGCAGTCTCGGATGTAAAAATCCTCAACCCCAATAATTTGATTTTTATGTATTTCATTGCGATAGGGAAAGAATCCTAAAGCAATGCAGTCTCGGATGTAAAATCCTCAACCCCAAAAGTTTGATTTCGATGTATTTCATTGCCATAGGGAAAGAACCTAAAGCAATGCATTATCGAATGTAAAATCCTCAACCCCAAAAGTTTGATTTTGATGTGGTAACTGATTTTGCAAATATTTGTAATGTTGATTTGAAAAGTATGGAATTTTGGTGTTTCGAGGATTTCATGAAAGTTTTAAAAGATTATTGTGGAAAGAAACAGATTAGGAGGGAATATGTAGATGCTACATATCCCACTCAAAAGAGTTGATCAAAAGTTGCTGGTTTGGATTGAATACAATTCCTCGCCATCAGATCCGAATCGAAAACCTCATGGCTCCGTGTCAGTGGAATCGACCGCTTCCATCCCAGACAAGGGAGAAAGTAGAACGGATTGGATTTCAGATTTGGAAGGTCGAGTTTGAATTTGATTGAGATTTGATTTGAAATTTGTGTTCATTTTGTTTGTCCTTTAACGATTCAAATTTTTTTTATCGTTCATTTAATGTTCATGAAGATTTGGCGTTCATCATCATTTCTTTTAGATTTTTAAGGAAAGTTTTCTTTTATTCTTTTTTGTTTCTTTTCTGTTCTTTGTTTGAAGTTCATTTAACTTTAATGGCGTTTCCCAGTCAATTTGCACAAAAGAGGTGAAGGCCACAATGTGACATGGTCACGTTCATTCCAATCATGTCGAAGATACATCATACAACTTGATCTGGAATACATCTAATACAATCCATGTATACTCAAAACAGACTGTGTATGATCTTTGTCGATCCATCCAAAAAGGCATCTGTCAAAAATCCATGTCTGAATAGTGAGGTACATGGTTAATAACATCACCTTCCAAGCCATCCTCGGCAAGGATGTCGTATGGATGTACGTTGGAGGTGTGATATTTTCCATGTAACTCAGCTCGTAAGGCCGAAGGCTCTCTAGCTTCGGGTCTGGCTGGAAGTGGTAAGGTGCTTTCCTGTCATCCATCCTTCGAAAGTAATCGAGATCCGCTTCATTGGTACTCCTGGTATGCAATGTTTAGCGACATCCGCTCCGTTGCCCTTCGGTATCATGACGTAACCTACCGGTAATGGTATCTTCACCGGCCCTCGGAACTCACTCGGGCTCGCTATTCGGAGGTCGGATCCGAACATGATATTACACTCGTTCGAAAAGAACCGTGCGAAAGGTCCGAGAAAGTCGTGGTGATCGATGTGCGGGGGTATGCGATCACCCCGCTATAGATGTTAATGATGCAATTGTTGAGTATGCAATCTGCTGGCAGTACCCTCCATGTTATCATTATCTTTACCATCCTTTTAATGACTAATGGCATTGGATCTACCTTGCCATGACGGAGTATTCCCGGTGGGTTTCCCTTCCTGTCTTCCGCGAAGTTGTAGCAGCATCCACATTGTATGGTAATTCTTCCTTTCCCTGGCATCCATCTCCGGGGTTCCGAGTAAGTGTTTTCTCTTAGGCGGCCTGCTCGACCCATTCTTTTGAAATCCTGGATGCAGTGCACGATTTGTTGTTGTTCGTATTCTGAGAACACGTTTGTATGTAGCTCGAGGCCTTCTAGTATATTGATCTTCCTGCCTCTAATTCTCTCGAAGTATTTAAAAGTTCTCTTCTCAACATTCTGCATTCTTTCTAGCTCGTATTCTGGAATAATCTGCAAATGGCGAGGCCTGGTGACGTACTGTGGGATATATGGCTCAATCTCTTCGCGTTCTCCTGCATACCTCGGCTCCTAAGGGATGGTCTCCGTCGGGACATCCTCCGGGGTTGCTTCGCAACAAGGTTATGCATTACTGGTGGCTTTATCTGGAGGCAGTAGCCTTCCTTCTTCTGATCTTCTTGAGATCTCCCTAGTCTCTTCTGTTATTCTTGGAGCTGGCCTCCTTTCTTCAGGTTCCTGGTGAACCCGTATCCTTGAAGTATATGCACTGGTAGTAGCGACTGCCTCGTCGCGTTGGTCCGCTGCTAGTTTGGTTAACATCTTGCGGATACGTCAATTTTTATTTCTTCGCTGAGTTACTGTGAGAGTAGCTCTTCGTACTTCCTGAATCTCTGTGGGAGCGGCGCTGACAAGCCTGCCCTCTATTGTAGCGACCACGAACTTGATTCTCTTGTCCTCCTCAGTGTTTGTTTTCCTTTTCTTACTACTGGGTTGGTGGCTTGGGCCACCCACTTTCATTACTGTCTGACTGGGCAATTCCTCTCGGTCGATCGAGACCCGATCACTTTCCTCGTATTGCGGAGCCTGCTGGTGCGATGTCTGAGTCAATCTCTATTATCGCTCCATCTTTCACCCTCTTTTCATCGAGTGCAAGGCTTACGCCATTTCTAAAGTTCAGGACCAACCGCCCGTTCGACATTTCCCTGTGAAAAGACAAGGACAAGGATCAGGGGCTGTACTAAGAACAAGAACATTAAGAAAATATTTATTAGAGACAGAATTTTCTTCTTTTTTTTCTTTTATTATTCCTTTTATATTTTCAAATTCAACTGGAATGAATTGGGAAAAGATCGGAAAAAAGATTTTGATTTGGAAGAGAGAACAAGGAAAACTTTATTATCATGATTTTATTTATTTTAGCATATTTTTTATTATTTTTGGGTTCAGACCTAGTCATAAGTAATTACTTCGCCCGTGCTTCTAGGGATGAAGAATTCATTCCTTCGAAACATCAGGTAGCGTAATACTTCTTCAAGTATCGTCCGTTGATTGGAAGCATATGTCTTTCTCCTTGGCAATTCACAAGCTGGTAGGAACCTCCTGAGTAGACTACCTCAACCACAAACGGTCATTCCCAAGTGGGTTCAAATTTTCCTCCTATCTTACGGTGTGCAAGGATAGGTCTCTTGAGAACGAGAACTAAGTCACCAACTTTGAAGGTTCTTGGGCAGACCAGTCTGTCATGAGCTTGAATCATCTTAGCTTGGTATAATTCTAAATTTTGTTGGGCTGCAAGTCTTTTCCCTTCCAGGCTTTCCAACTCCTCTAGTTGTAATTTGACATTCTCTTCTGTCGTGATTTTGTTTGCAACTCGCAATTCCGAGTGAAGGAAGTCTGGACCTCTAAGGGTAACATCGCCTCGGACCCATACACTAGAGCGTAAGGTGTAGCTTGAGTAGGAGTACTGAAGGTTGTTTGGTAGGCCCATAAGGCTTCTAATAACTTCTCGTGCCAATTTCTCTTATTATCATCCAAAGTTTTCTTTAAAATTTGAACTAGAGTTTTATTAAAAGCCTCAGACAGGCCGTTTGCTCTTGGATAGTAAATTGTTGAATACCGCCAATCGATTCCGTATCTCCTGACAAAATTGTTGATTTGCGTGCTTCTGAATGCTGATCCATTATCTGAGATGATCCTGCGAGGCACTCCGAAATGGTAGACAACTTGGTTCTTGAAAAACTGTAGCACGTGGTGTGCTTTCACTTCTTTGAGTGGAACTGCCTCTGCCCACTTGGAAAAGTAATTTGTAGCCGCAAGAATGAAGCGATTTCCTTTTGAAGATGGTGGTTCTATTGGACCCACTATATCTGTTTCCCAACATTCAAATGGCCAGGACGCAATTGTCGGATGTAGCACATTTGGAGGTTGGTGTAGAACCACTCCGTGCACTTGGCATTGGTGACAGCTCTTGGTGATCTTCATGCAGTCGGTCATCATCGAGGGCCAGTAGTACCCTAGTCTTTTAATTTTCATTTTCATCTTCGGACTCGACTGGTGAGCCCCACAGAGTCCTGAATGCACCTCTTTAACAATTTCACGGGCTTCGGATCCACTTAGGCACCTTAGCCACATTTGATCGAAAAACCTTCGTATAACGTGTTGTTTATTAATGCGTAGGACGAGTTCTTTTCTTGATCCGATGGGCTAACGACCTATCATCCGGTAGTTTTCCTGTTTGCGGGTAGTACATTAATGGCCGTCGCCAATCCTCTCGTGTTTTCCATCACTTCTGCAACTGATTCTTTTTCTTTTTCGATTTGTGTATTGTGTCTATGTCGAGCTGTGATAGGACCTGACGTCCGTGAACTGACACTTCTACTGATTCATCTTGCAAACAGGCAAATTCTTTTGCGAGGTGGGCTAACGCATCTGCTAAAGCGTTTTATTTTCTGAGAATTTTGTAGATCGTCACATTCGGAATTTGTTCTAACAACTGTATGACATACTGGAAGTATTGCTCGAGTCTTGGCTTTAAAATACTGTATTGTCCGGCGATCTGTTGAATGATTAACTGCAAATCCCCGTGGATGTTGATGTTTGTTATCCCCATTTGAATAGTTAATTCCAGTCCTATTATGAGGGATTCGTATTCTGCTTCGTTGTTTGTACATGGCTCTATTAAGTGGTAGGAGTATCTTAACATCCCCCACTCCGGTGTTATAAAGATTAGTCCGATTCCTGCCTTACCGGGCACTATCACTTGCGATTCTTTGTCTTTGTGTGCTGAAGATGCTCCGTCGAAAGATAATTCCCAACGTCGATCATCAGGGTCTTCTAAGCTCATTATTTGTTCGTCTGACAAGTCGTCATTGAGAGGAGATTCTGCCGGCAGAGGGTGTGCTGCGAGGAAATCTGCTAGGACTTGTAACTTTACGACACGAAGAGGCACGAAAGTTATATCGAATTGCAATAATATCATTGACCACTTGGCAAGTCTGCCAGAAAGAGTTGGACGAGTCATCAAGTATTGCAATGGATTAAATTTCGAGATCAGGTTGACCTTATGAGAAAGCATGTAATGCCCGAGCTTTTGAGCGGCGAAGATCGGAGCCGAGACGATGCTTTTCGATTGCGGGATACCTTACTTCCGTCGGAAGTAAACGACGGCTTAGGTAGTAAAGAGCATTTTCTTTACCCTCATCATTGACACAGGCTAATAGGGCTCCGAGTGAGTCGTCTAAAGCCGCGGTATAAAGTATTAATGGTCTACTCGAGACCAGGGTCGCTAAGACGGGATGTGTCATTAAATATTGTTTAATGTCTTCGAAGGCCTTCTGGCATTTCTCTTCCCAAATAAATTTGGCATCCTTTTTAACTAATGCCGAGAAAGGCTGACACCTACCTGACAAGTTTGAGATATAGCGTCGAAGATATGCCAGCTTCCCTTGAAAAGATAGTAGTTGTTTTAAGGTTTTGGGAGGCGGGATTTCTAAAATAGCTTTAATCTTTTCCGGGTCGATTTCAATTCCACGATGTCGGACAACGAATCCTAAGAATTTCCCGGAGGTGACGCCGAAGGCGCATTTTAAGGGATTCATCTTAAGGTTAAATTGTCTTAATCGTTCGAAAATAATTCTCAAGTCATACGAGTGGTTTTCCTTTACTTTGTTTTTGATGACCACATCGTCTACGTAGCATTCGACTTGATTGTGGATGAGATCATCAAAAATTCTTGTCATCGCTCTACGGTAGGTTGCTCCTGCGTTCTTCGATCCGAATGGCATCACTATGTAGCAATATACTCCGATCGGCGTTACGAATGTCGTAAGTTTTTCATCTTCCGGAGCCATTTTTATCCGGTTGTATCCCGAAGATCCATCCATGAATGAGAATATTTCATGTGTTGAAGCAATGTCAATCATTAATTCTGGGATCGGTAGAGGGAATTCATCTTTTAGACATGCCTTGTTTAAATCTCTGAAATCCACACAAATTCTGATTTGACCATTCTTCTTCCTGACAGGTACCACATTGGCTAGCCAAGTTGGGTATTGTTCTTCACGGACAAATTTAGCTTCAATTAGCTTTTTAACTTCAGCTATGACTTGTTGTTTGATTTCTAGACACATTCTTCTAGGACCTTGTCTGACTGGGACAGAAGTAAGATCCACTCCTAGCTTATGGACTACGACCTCTGGAGCTAATCCTGGCATCTCATCGTAGTTCCAAGCAAAACAGTCTTTAAATTCTATTAATAACTTGATTATTTCTTCGAAGTCTTCTTTATTGAGTAAGGAGCTAACAAAGGTAGGTCTAGGCTTTTTGCTAGTACCTAAGTTAACTTCCGTTAACTCATCTATTGTAGATTTGATCTCTTCTTCGAACCCTGGTGGAGCATCTCCAATCTATAAATTTTCAAATTCTTTTGTAGTTTCCATGCAGTGTTCATTAGACTCGCAAGTGACAACCAAGCAAAATTCAGTATCGTCAACTGATCCTACTGTGCCGAATCCGAGACCATGTTTTGAATTGGGTGGACGACCGGAGTTATTCCATAATTTTTCAAAATGTTGTGATTGACCTTTTGTCCATTGTCGAGGTAAGATACCACGCTGAATTAAATTTTGAACACAGGGAGAGTACCACTCAAAAGGTAATTTCAATAATTCTGATGAAGTAACATCTTCAAATTGTACATTATTTTCAGTTTTGGAGGAAGGAGCACCACGTTAGAATTTGATGGGCTTTGCACCGCCGCTATGTACCTCTTTGACCACCATACCCTCAATCTTATTAGAATGGATCGGGGTCATGGTCATAGTATGTACATAGTGGTTAATCTTCTCGTACATCGATTTATATTCTTCGTTCTTTTCATCTTCGAAAAGGATCCTGAATTGCGCTTCTTCCGACTTATTGTCGCTGCTTCTTGTTTTATCTATTTTTCTTCTTCAGAACTGTCTTCCCAATCAACATTGATGGTTGGTTTCCTCTGTCCAACTGTCCTAACGTCTCTGCCACGACCTCGTCCCCGGCCTCGATTTCGGATGCGAGTTGTGGAGAAACCTTCACCATCTCGCCGTAAGGGAGTGGTGAGTGACTGTTGGATTAGAACTTCAGGTTCTTCGTCGTCCCGAACTTCTTTTGCTTCATTCGTTGCGGTATCTCTAGAGAAGATTGTTTTCTTCGGGGGTGCGTAATAAGCTGCATCTTCATGGATTCCAATTTCATGTACGGAGAATGGTTGTAAGTCACCTTTGATGCACTGTTCCCCTCCATCGTAGTATTTGATGCACTGATGTAGGGATTATGGTACCATTTGGTTCTCATGTATCCATGGTCGGCCCAGTAGAGCGTTGAATGACGTTTCTGAATCGATTATGTGAAATTTTGCGGTTGTCTTTGCCAAGTCACCGGTCTTCATTAGTAGTGTTATTGATCCGAGGGCTCTTTCTCCTTTCTGGTTGAATCCTCTTAATAAAATTTTGTCCGCTTTGAGCTCGCGAGCATCAATTTCCAAGTATGCTAGCGTTCGAAGATTCATTATATTGATCGATGCTCCCGGATCCGCCAATACTCGGAGAGTGTAAACTTCCCAATTGTAATCGAAATGTACAACGGTCGGTTGTGGTCTGTTGTCCTAAGTAGTAGGTCATTGTCCGTGAAGGTAACACCTCGCTGTTCCTTTAATGAGCAAACCTCATCTAAGGAATCTCTGGTCATTTGAGTTAAGCAAATTTTTGGATCAAGTAAGGCCTTGATCAGAGCTTCTCTCATCTCTTTTGATAAGATGAGAGCGTCGTAGATGCTTAGTTTGGCCGGTAGTTTCCTAAGATGGGCTAGCACGTTGTAATCCACTTTATTTTCATGTGTCTCGATTTCTTCCTGAATGGGCATTTCTTCTGTCGGGGTTGGTTCTTCCTGAACAACCACCTGCTTGCCTTTGTCCTTTGGACCCATTCTCGGAGGTAGAACTCTTCCACTTCTTAAGTTGACTTATGTAATTTCTTCTGAACCTAGTATTGAGTTTGCTGGTGTTTCCTCCTGAATCGGAATAACAGGTTGTTCTGGATTAGCTTCAGAATCTGAAGGCTCTAGCTCTATTGTGACTGGAGCTCCTCGAAACTCGCAAATAGATTCACTACTTGTTGAACTCTCATAGCCTCCTTGGTGGATGTCATCCTTGTCATTGTGATCGTCAAAATTGTGTATGATTTGAGAATTGTCATCTGTATCGGAATCGATATCCGGATTAGGTTGGTTGTCGCTAGTTACGTAATCGTTAGAAACAGTCAAAACGTAGCCAACGCCATAACCCTTATCATTATAAGATCCCGCCGGAGTGAGCAAATAATCATACAGAGTCAGAGGTTCGAGGGATTTCTCCCCCGAATTAGAAACAACTATCCTAGGATAAGCAGCCCCTAGTCTAGCCTTAAGTGTCTCGGTCTTTTCTTCTTTGTCAATTTTATTCTTCTCTTCAATTGTCTCTTGATGAGGTGGTTCTTCTATCGCAAGTGATAGTGCCGACTTGACAGGTTTCGAACTCTGAATTGAAGCTCGCACCGAAGTGGTTTGGATGCAATCCAAGATCTTCTTCGAAGACTTTGTTCAAGAGGTAGTCCATCCATCATCAGTCGCATTGGGATCTATCCGAACAATGAGATCCGTCGAGATAACATTAACGGAACATCCTTTCTGGGGTTCCTTCATGTACTCCTTCGGGATCATTATATTCCCTTTTCAAAGATTGTCATTGAGCCAACTTTTGAAGGTAATACAATCTTCTTTTTTGTGTCCAAGCATCCGGTGGTGAGGGTAAAAGTTGGGATCACCTTTCTTGTCGACTTCTTCTGGTCTTTTAGGTTCTGGTTGTTGGAAATCTGGAGTCTTTATCAGACTGCAGAACATTTTCGGCACTGCCTCATTCTTGAATGGATATTCCCTGCTCAGAAGCTCCTTTAGTGTACGTTGTGGACGAGGCGGTTGTTCATACTGTTGAGATGACTGATAGCTGGGTCGAGGTTGCTGGTAATTCTGTTGAGTTTGTTGTGACCATTCTGGCTGTATTTGTATTGGCTGCTTTCCTTCATCGACTGCTGCGACGATCCCATATTTCTTTTCAAAAGTTTTCACGGGCTTCTGTTTGTCTGTTTTGTCGGTGAAACTTAATTGCTTTGCCTCCTATTGCAAGCTTCCGGCCTTGCTTAACCTACTGCATGTTGTTCTTGCAGCTGTGGCTCACACTTCATACTTAGATTCCTCCATCGAAGTATGTAGTCCACCAAAGTTTCGTTCGGCTTCTGCTTCTCTACCACTAAATCACCTATAGTGATGTGGTGCTGAGCTTCGGCAAATCGCTTGATGAAGAGGTTCTCTAATTCTGAAAATGTCTTCACCGAACCGTTCGGTAATTTCGCATACCAATCAAAGGCGATTCCTGATAGGCTGCTGACAAATTGTCGGAAGAGTAAAGCATCACTTCCACCGGCATTGCAACAACTGGCACGAAAATGCGCAACATGCTGTCGGGGGTTCCCGGTTCCATCAAAGGTCTTGAACAGAGGTGGTACGAAGCCTATCGGGTATTGGACAGCGTCGAATTCTTCAGGGTAAGGTCTACCCGTCCGAATGGATGTCCCACTCTTTGACTGCGCCAAGGCTTCTCGCACCCTTTTCCGGAATCATGTTTTGTGTTGTGTCCTTCTTTAATTGATCATCCCCGTTGACGGATGTAATCTCCTTTCCTCCGTCTACAATGTGAATAACTTTTGGGGGTGTTTCTCTTTGGGTTCAAGCTGACTCTGGAGAGTGGCTAGGGCTACAGCCATCTCTTCCATCCTTTTTGCCATTTGGGCGATCCTATCATCTTTCTCTTGAAGCTGCCTCCTCATTACTTCCGGCTCCTCTCTTTCGCGGCTGCAGGGCACCTTGTGAAGCCGATGAAGCTCGTGTTTCAACCATGTTAATTTCTGCATATTCATCATCCATGAACTCTGACGAGCAACTTCATCTCCGAATTTCTCTTCTCTTTCTCTTGCTAATCGCCGAATATCGGTTCTTAGCTTTTCCATAGCATCTTCTAGTGGTCTTTTCTGTACATTTTGCAGTTGTCATGTGATAGCTGTCGGGTTTCCTTCTCATGAGTCCCCTTCATCTGCGGTAGCGCTTTCTTCGGACTCGAGTCTCCTGACGAGACTTTCCTTCTCAGGTTGTTGTTTTAATCTTAATTGTCCGGTAGTGGGACGCCATACCATCCTTCTAGCAGCAGAAGGTCTGGGACCGGATGGTCTGTCAGCCAAATGCTGGAAGGTGGTATCCTCCCTAATTTGTAGTCCTGAAACAATGACAGGGGGACTACCTTTCATTCTCTTATTTAGCTTTTCCGCAGCGATAGCAGGTTCTACTCGCAGCCCAAGACGGGATTTGGCCGGCACCCACCCTATCCTTCTTAAAATCTCTGATACAGGGCATTTTTCTCTCTTTGCTAACTTTTCTATCAGGGTTTGCAGTCGAGCAAATGGCATAATTCTAGTCCTTTTCTTACGGCCATCATTGTAATATGCGGGCTGAGGCAATGCAGAAGCAATCTTGCGGACATTTTCTTCATCCTCTGCGGCGGAGAGGGGATGGAACCTACTTCCTCCCAAAAGTGGTATGTATTCAGGTAGGGGTGTATACTCGGGCAGTTCTGGGATTTCCTTCAGGAAAGCAACTTCGGCGGCTACGGCTTCTCTAGCAATCCTTCTACTTGTTCCTCCTCTGAGTCCGTGTCAGTGGTGGAATTCTCGAGCTGGACCCGATTTCAAAAACAGAAGGTTTCATAGGAAGATGCGTACCCTCCACGGTAACGGGTTCATCACAGTTCCGAATTTCCTTTCCCTTTAATTTGGCAGAAGCCGGGGTAGGTGCGAAACAACTGGACCAGGTGGGGGTAGCAACAGTCGTCATTCGGCGAACAACGAGTACTCCATTCGAGTTGGAATCTTTTGCGAGAGGAGGGAATTCATGAGTTGACTTGAGGTTAAACTCAATCAACGGCTTCTCAGTTTTCGGTACTTTGCTTGTGAGTGAAAAGAGAGTGACGTCGGGGATTTTGATGTCGGTGTCCCTGAATCCTTGTCCGAATCGAATGATTCCATTATCAGGCAGTTCGTCCTTGAACACAGCCAGGTCCAGTCCGTTGAGGAATGAGAAGATCAGTTTTGGGGCTTCCATTTCTGCAGGGCAGATTCCAAGCATTAGTCCCCGAATCGTGCTTCTTCTTATCGTAAAACTTATGACGAAAAAGAAAGAGTCCGAACACATTTCCGTTTATCTTAGTGTATTTGTGGTATTAAAAGAAAATTATTTTTCGAAAAGATTTGTTCGTTAAGACAGAGAATTATTAAAAGAAGGAGAGTTGTAGGAAGGATAAAAGGAATTGATTAGGAATTGGAAAAGGAAGAGAAACTTTTGTAGAAACTTCTCGTACCTCAAGACTGCTCCTAAACTAATACCTATTGGGGGTCCACCCCACCTCAGAAATGAGGTAAAAGGATCTCGAAACCTCTCTGTTTAGGGGTGTCTAAACAGTGGCTCCTAAATCCGAGAGAATGTTGGCTGTACTTGTTCAAGGTAGAAATGAACATAGTATTCCAACGGAAAGAAGGGTAGTTTGATCCACTAGGGACATGGATACATTACCGATTTTTGAAAGCAGAACTATTCGATTAAAAAAATGGAGAGAGGAATTTTCCCCAGCGGAGTCGCCAGAAATTGTCGGCATATTTTTAGGTTGTGTGTTTTATTTTGAAAAGGGGTCGCCTAATAGAAGTTGTCGGCAAATTTTAGATTTTAATTTTAATTTAAATGTATATATATGATTTAGAAAGTAGTATTTGATTTTGAAAGTAATTTTAAGATATGAAATCAAACTGACCTCACATCCCAGATAGTTTATATAGACGAGCACCGCGTCACAAACCGTGTATCTATCCCGAAGAATAGATACACTGTTTGGTGATGGGGCTCGATTAAATAAACTAGAAGATTTGTGACATCCGTTTGGTCTGCGAACCAATTTTATAAGCTGACAAATTCCACTGCTTAATATAAATGAATTAAGCAGGGTTTATATTACCTGGGTTGTTAAAATTCCCTATAAGGGCAAGCCCCTATAGTTAATTACATCTTAAGTGACGGGAATCACCTAAGAAAACTCTCGATAATAATCAGTAGTTCTGCTCTCAAGAATCTCAAAGTTTAAGTTTTCAAGGGATTGAATTTTAGAATTTCAATAGGGAATGGATCAAATTTAGAACATTTTGTTTTGGGAATTCAAAGGAAGAAAGGTAGGAGAAATTACAGATTCGAAGCGAACTTCGGTAATTTCCCGACTATCCTATCATTTTATCTTGAATTTAGGAAAGTCCTAATGTTTATTTAATGTTTTGATCTTGCCAATTTTAATTAATTATAACTTATGTTAGTATGACATGATCATACAAATAGCCTCGAAGATGTGAGGGTTTATGTCGTATCAGATGACTACCTCGGAATCCTAAGACTTGTTAGGGCTTAATTTGCAATACAAATGCCTAACAAAAGGTTGAGGATTTATGTTGCACTAGGAAAATTACCTCGAAGCCCTATGGTTTGGTTATTTAATTCTAAAAAAAGTTTTGTTGAAGTAGACTCAGGTTTTGCTGACGACGATGGTCGTGCTGCCCATCATGCTCCGAGCTACTTGTTGTTGCAGAAGATTGTAACCAAAAGAGAAGAGAGGAGTTTGGTTTTAGAAATCTTAAAGTCCAAGTGTTTTTTATGTTTTAATTAAAATAAATCTTAAAGTTGATTATAACAACACCGATTAAGATCCCACGGTTCCATCCTTCCGGCATCGTTATTTTTATCGGATTCACTTAGTCCAGATGAATTTGCTAAACTCAACTAAATGAGTTCCACACTTTCATTTAGACCGTGGGAAATCCCGTTAGCAACACGTAGGTTACATCATCCAAGGTATTCCCGATCATCCAACAAGACGTTTTAATTTAGTTGTAATTGCAGTTTTGTATTCCGTTTGTGATTAAATTTTGAGTTGTTTTTTATTTTGAAATGTTGTGGCGGTGAATTTTATCTTGTAATGACTTTTAATTTAGTTTTGGTTTCAGTTTTAGGGACTATCCTAAAGGTGTGGGTTTTCATGCAACAGTTGTTTATCATGCAAGAAAAGTAAGTGCATTTGCAATAAAGTAAATTGCTAGAAAGTATATTACAATAAAATAAAAGCGTACCTGGAGGGTCTTCCCGTCATCCCAGGCTGCACTTAAACACAATTTATAATATTTAAGCATTTAAACAAGTTCCTAAGTAAAGCTAAGGGAAGGGTTATGGTTTTCTACCAAGTTCCTAATCCTATAGCTAGTCATTTCCTATGACGTCTAGGTTCTTGTGTTTTGGTTTGAGGACGATTTTCTTCATCAAAGAACAATTAAGTTCAATTGTTCTTATAAATACCCTATCATACTGAGGAAGTGCTTAAGACGAATCTTAAACATCTTTTCAATACTTCTAGGATTATTTTAAGTCCGAGAGAATTTAATTACACAATGAATCAATCATCCAGGAGTTCAAATTTGGTTATCTTGCTCAGTGAACTAGGATGTTTGAATATCCTATGAGTGGAGTAATACTTCACTTAACACTCCATTTAGGAGTTATGACAATAAGAGCTTTCGAGGGCAAATCGATGTTCAAGT
The DNA here is from genome assembly GCA_022702705.1 of Papilionanthe hookeriana x Papilionanthe teres. Classification (NCBI taxonomy): domain Eukaryota; kingdom Viridiplantae; phylum Streptophyta; class Magnoliopsida; order Asparagales; family Orchidaceae; genus Papilionanthe; species Papilionanthe hookeriana x Papilionanthe teres. The sequence continues at coordinate 139,881,565 of CM040427.1, read as the reverse complement.
GATTTGTGATTCAATTTAATTTCAATTAATGGGTTTAAGTTTGGAATAGTGTTCAAGTTATTTTAGATTTATTTTTTAATTATTCATGTCTTAAGTGATGTTATATTTAATTCAATTTAATTTTAATTTAATTTAATTTGGTTTAGTTTTAATTTTAATTTAATTTTTTTCATTTAATTTAATTTTAATTTTATTTTAACTTGATTTTGTTTTTTTTATTTAATTTAATTTAATTTAATATGTTTTGATTTAATTTAATGTGATTCAATATAATTTAATTTAATTTAATTTAATTTTAATTTCATTTTAATTTTAATTTAAATCTTAATTTTGTTTTATTTTTTTTAATTTTAATTTTAATTTAAATTTTAGTTTAATTTTAATTTTATTTATTTTTTTTTAATTTTTATTTAATATTTTATTTATATTATTTATGCTTTAAGGATGATTTAATTTTAATTGTTAAAGTATTAATTTAATTTGAAATTTTAAAAGGATTTAATTTAAATGTTTTAATTTTTAATTTAATTTAATGATTAAGTGTTTTAGCATTTTAAATTTTGAATTTGGATTATCATTTTAATTAGGAATTAAATATTATTGAGGTGATCAATTTAGGGATTCTTAGATTAAAGAATAAATTTCTTCCTAATAATATCCCTATTTTAATAATTCCAAGTTTTTTTATTCTTCCAAGTTTAAACAATTATTTAATTAAGGTTTATTTTAATTACTTTCAAATTGTTTGGTAGGTTTCTATCCTTTAAATATCTAAGTTTCAAACATCCAAAATCAACTTAGTATCAAATATTTTTCCCACCCTTTTAATTAAACCCAAAATTTTTTAATTATAGGTTAAAATTTTAATTACTATTTTGCCCTTTAAACTTACTAATTCCATAACTCACTAAATTGAGTTCAAATGGGTTTGAAATTTTTATGTGACTTCACTCATATGTCAATCAAGATATTAGAGGAGAAAATGTGATTTTTCTGTATTTAACTTATTTATGTAATTATTTTTGGTAGAAAATAAATATTTTCAAGGAAAATTTAATAATATGACCAAGGGAAAGTTTTTGACCCTAAGAAAATTATGAGACATTCCTAATGACCAGAGGACCACTTGGACCAATTTTGGTGATTTTTTGAATTATATTCTTTTTATTATAATTATTTTGAATTTTAGAGTATTAATTAATTTAAAAATAAAATAAAGATTGAAAACTGAATTTTATATTTTTTAAAAATGTCTCTGATACTAAAGAAACCAGGGAACCAATTTTTATAATTTTTTGATTTTTCTTTGATTTATTAGAATTATTTTAGTGGAAATGCTAGAAAATACATTTTTTTTAATTTTAAAATTACCTTAGGGCTTTAAAATTTAATATCTCATCATAGAGACTTAAGAAAAATATGGGGTTTGTTCCTAAGTGATTAAATTTCAAAATATGACATTTTGGTGAATTTTATTATTTTTGTGATTTATTATTATTTTTTTAATTATTAAAATATTAAAATAATGCAAAAAATCAACTTTTTTAGAAAATTGCAATTTTAATTTTCTTAAGTTCCCCTGATATCAGAGAGGTTCCAAAACCAATTTGGTGAATTTTTGAAAAGTATTTTGAAAGTTATGAATTTTTTGAAGTTTAAGTTGGCTAAATGGCTTAATGAACCCATTTGGTAGGGCTAACCAAGTCCAATTAACTTCAAATTTTTATGGTGGGTTCCTCTGATCCTAAAGGTCAGTGGAGAATTAATTTCAAGTCAATTTGATGTACGATTAACTCTAATTAATTAAGGACCTATTTTGGGTGTTTAAGCCAATTAGGGTTATTCCAAGTGGATTAATTCAAAACCTATTTTTCCTAGAGTCTTCTGGTCATAAGAAACATTCTCAAATTTTCCTAGAATTTATTTCACAACATGCTAATTATTGGAATTAAAATATTCAGAATAGTGACCTAGAATTGAAAAATCAATAACTCTTCATAGGGGTGGCCTCGACTTTGGAAAATTCCGGGAATATTCCCAAATTCGAGGCTTCAAAAGCTCTATGGTCTCATGCCATGGTGAATTTCCTATATGCATGGAGAATTAAAACAATGCAGAGATTAAATAAATCATAAAAAATAAAATACTTAAAGAAATTAAATGATTTCTTTTCCACATTATTCTCCTCTGTTCACTGAGCAAGAGGGTATTTTTATTTTATTTTTAGGATTTTTCTACACAAAGTTATGCGTTTTTGAAGTTTAGGGAATTAAATAAATAAGAAAATCCCTATTTTTCTATTTATCCGAATCGGCGACGCGTCAACCTTAGCATCCCCGAACAGCCAAGCGGCGCTTTCTGGTTCGACGCAGCCATCCGACTCAGCGCCACGCGACCCGCGGTTCACGTATCATCTCCTGGTCTGACGCCATCTGAGCCGTCCGTCCACGCGTGTATTGAATGAACGACATCCGTTCATCGTCCCCAAGCCTCCTAGCCCGAGAACCGTCCACACTAAAACCTAAGGACTCACTCATTTTTAAACGGATTTTTGTGTTCTTGTGCTCTATGGATTCGTCTTGAAGAGACGAACATATCTATACTGTGATCATGCATTGAAATGAAAGCATTTGGAATAGACAATCTCCAGAGGCTCGGGATAAAGAGTTAGCTCATACCTTAGCTCAGAGAAGTGTGGCTTCGATCTGAGGGTTGTGTCACCTTCGATTGAGTCCAAACAAGCTCTAGATGAAGTCTCCTGGCCTGGTGAATTGTCCAGGTATGATTTCGACCACAGCCGATTACAAAGCTTGGAGTCTGGAACAGATGGGTGGCCCGGAGAGGGGGCTTTCATCTGAGGAACTTCTCCTCTTGACCTTGTGCGGGTGTAGGTGAGTTTAATTTGACTTTGGCGAAGGATTTGGGAATGTCTGTTCGGCTCGAGAATTGAGCTCCAAAATTGAGCTCGATTAGTGGGGATTAGGGCGAGGAGGACGATGGGTATCAAGTGCTCTAGGTGTGGGGAGAGTCTGGAGTGATTTTGGCAGAGTTTCCTTAAGGTTTTTTTCAGCACCTCTTCCATGGCCGAGAGAGGTGGGGTTTAAATAGGAGAGGTTGGAGGGCCTCCCAGGGGGAGTTAGGGCTTGGGATCAGCTGCTCTTGGCAAGAGAAGAACAGCTGCAATGGCCACTGGGGATGGGGCAGCTCAGCAGGTGGGAATTCCAAACTTTGGCTCCTCCCAAGGTCTCGACCATGGTGTTTTCCGGCGACCCAGGCGGCTGGCCGGCAGGCATGGGTCACCCTCGAGTCCGAGTGGGTCGGGGCTGGAAGTTTGTGCGATCAATTGGCCATGGACATGTGTAAGGGCTTGGATTAAAATGGTGCTGGGGAGAGGTCACTTTGGGTCCAAGTGGGTCAACCCACCATTTTGGGTTTAGTGCACCCTTCCAAGTTCTAGTTTTGGGTCGGGAGGATCATGTGAGTCAACCTACTAAAGGTAGTGAAGTCCACATCGAGGATTTGGTGGCAAAGTATGGTTTAGAGTGTATCATGTTTAAGGTAAAAGGGTTTAAAAAAGGTTTAAGAAAGAGATCCCCTCTCTTGCCATTAATGGTTTGGTGAGGTGGAAAGTAGATTCCATGGCTCTCATGGATCCTATGGGGCTCATGCATGGCTTCATGGCTTGCCTATGGCTTAGGATAAAGCTTGGTCAATTTCATGGAAGTAGATTTTAGGTATTTTGGTATTTTTGTGGAGAATTTTCATGAAGCTTGATTTAAAATGGTTCAATGATGATTTTGAAACTTAGGGGTGATTTTGATTAAATGGATGATGTGGAGAAATGTCATGTGGGCTTTGGATTGAAAACTTGGGCTTTTGAAATGGTCTTGGGTGGGCTTTTAAAGTAGTTTAAGAAAGTGGGCCTTTAGGTTTGAAAATGGGCTTTTGAATAGAAAAATTTGCAAAGGGCCATGCCAAATAAATGTTGAGTTTTTTCTAAGGATGTGTCATGATTGATTTGAAACAAGTTTGGAGTGATTTGGGTTTGAATTGGGTTGAATTTGGGTTGATTTGATAAATGGGCCAATGTAGGTCAAATTGGGCTAATTTAGGTCAATGTTGGGCTAGGGTTGAAATTGATGTAAAATTAATGTTGTGAAATGTTTATGGGAGTGTTTCAAAGAGGTTTTTTTGACTTTGGTTGAGTTTTGATTTTGGGGTTTGGGCTTATTTGGGTTAGGTTAGGGTTTAGGTCAAAATTGGGCTTTTTAGTTTATGGTTGAATTTGAGTGGGGTTTGGGTCCAAATTTTGGGTAAATCATGTTAGTATTTTGTTTTTGGGGATGTTAAGGAAGGTTTAGAAAAGGTTTGGTGTTACTTGGAGTTGAATTGGGTTAATTTAGGCTAAGTTTAGGTCATGAGTCCAAATTGGGCTTTAAGGCCAAAAGTGAAATTAGATTCAAATGTCAATCAAACTGGACTTGGATTTGGTCTAGATTGGTGTTGGGAATGTTGAATGGAAGGTTAGAATTGAATTGGACCAGAATTTGGGTCAATTGGGTAGGTTTGGTTTGACATTGGGTTCACTTTGGGTTAAAATGGGTCAAATTGGGGATTTTGACAAAAATGGGGTAAATTGACAAAACTGGCCCATGGTGTAGTTGGACAAAATGAAATTGGAAATATTTGGGATTTTTTGGAATTTTCTGGGAATTTTCTGAATTTTTGGATTTTTGGGTCAAGAGGGGCATTATGGGTATTTGGAGGGTATTGGGGGGTATTTTTGGAATTCTTGGTATTTTTGGCTATGAATGATCAATTTGAGCGGAGGGAAATGTTTAGGAATGATTTTGGAGAATTTTGGGTAATTTAGGTGATTTTGCAAATTTTGGGTAGTTTCAAGGGCATTTGGTAGTTTAAGCGGGTGTAGGGTCCCCGGGGTCAAAAATTGAAAATTTGGAAAATTGAAGATTGAGTAAATGTAAGTGGAATGAAATCGTTTTGGTTGAACCATGAAGCCATATCAAGCCCACATGAGCCATGAAGGGACTCATTTGAGGTATTCACTATGTTGTTCCTAACACTCTTAGCCAAGGGCTTAGGGGTTAAAGACCATCCATGTGAATCAACTTTATGAGTCAGGAAGTCAAGTTGGGTATGGGTGTGGTTTTAGGAGGTGTGTGAAAGTGTTGTGTATAAGTGTAAGGTGTGTGTAAGTCAGCCCTCACCAGACCAGGCCACCCATGGCAGTCCTAAGGCCAAAGAGTCCTATAGGAACTCATCCTTTAAACTTCCACATTCGATCTTAACCCTCTAGGTGATTAGGGGTCTACAGTCAAGTTTTTGGAGTTTGCAGGGAGTTTAAGAAGTGGTTTTAAATTCTAAAGGGTGGGTTCCACTTCTAGTCCTCTAAGATAGTCGAAGGAAAAGCCTAAGGCTAGATCCTAAGTACTAAAGAGAGAAGAGAAGACCTCATCAAAAATGAGGTCAACAGGGTGCACACCAGTCTTAGACGATGACTAGGAGCCATTGGATCGCACGTGTATCGAGCGGACGGTCGAGATCAAGCCTGACAGTGGAATGTTATGTGAACCACGGGCCCTGGAGCGTTGATTCAAATGGCGGCGCCGAATCACAGAGCGACGCGTGGTCTTTCGATCCACCGTAGGTTGACGCGGCGCCAAGTCGGATAAGTAAGAAATTAGGGTATTTTTGAATTATTCAAATACCAGAACATAAAAAATTCATATCTTTGCATAGAAAAATCACAAAAATAAAATAAAAATACCCTCTTACACAGTGAACAGAGGAGAATAATGTGGGGAAGAAATCAAGTTAATTGGACGAGTATTTTATTTTTAATAATTTATTTACTCTTTCCAATTTTTTGATTCTCCATTTGCATACACAATTCACCATGGCAAGAGACCATAGGGCTTTTGAAGCCTCTGATCTTGGGAATATTTCCTGAAATTTTCAAGGTTAGAGGCCATCTCTGTGAAAAGTTAATGATTTTTCAATTTCATTTCACTATTTTAGGTATTTTAATTCCAATAATTAGCATGTTGTAAAATAAATTCTAGGAAAATTTGGTGATGTTTCTTAGGACCAGGGGACCCTATCAAAAATATATTTTGAGTTAATTCATTCATAATAACCTTAATTATCCTAAACCCCTAAAATTGAATTTGAATTAATTAGGGTAAACCACACATCAAATTGACTTGAAATCAATTCTCCATTAATCTTTAGTGTCAGAGGAACCTTACATAAAATTTTGAAATCAATTGGACTTGATTAACCCTACCAAAAGGATTGATTAAGCCTCATAGGCAAAATGGAACTTTAAAAATTCATTACTCCAAAAATACTTTTAAAAAATTCACAAAAGTGGTTTTGGAGTTTCTCTGATATCGGGGGAGTTCAAGATAATTAAAATTGGAATTTTCTAAAAAAGTTGATTTTTCACAATATTTTAATATTTTAATAATTAGAAAATAATAAAAATGACAAAATATTAAAAATCATTAAAATTTCACATTTTGACTCTTAATCATTTAGGAACAAACCAAATATTTTTCCTAAGTCCCTAGGATAAGATATTGAATTTTAAAGGCTTAATGTAATTTTTAATATTTAAAAATGAATTTTCAACATTCTTCACTAAAATAATTCTAATAAATCAAAGGAAAATAAGAAAATTATGAAATTTATTTCTCTAAACTCCTTGAGGTTAGAAAAATTTAAGAAAAATATAAAATCTATTTTTTAAATTTTACTTTATTTTAAAATTAATTAATACTCTAAAACTCAAAATAATTATAATAAATGAAATATAATTCAAAAAATCACAAAAATTGGTTCAAGTGGTCCTCTAGTCATTAGGAACATCTCATAATTTTCTTAAGGACAGACATCGTTCCTTGGTCATGTTGTTCAATTTTCTTTGAAAACTCCTATTTTCTAATAAAAATAATTATATAAATAAATTAAATTCAGAAAAATCACATATTCTCCTCTAATGTCTTAATTGACATGTGAGTAAGGTGACATAATAATTTCAAATTCATTCGAGCTCAATTTAGTAAGTTATGAAATAAATAAGCTTAAAAGGGCATAAAGGTAATTAAAAATTTCAACCCTTAATTAAAACTTTAGGTTTAATCAAAATGGAGGGTAAAATATTTGATTTTAATTTTCTCTTGGATGATTGAAACTTAGGGAAATTAAGGGGTAGAAACCCATTAAACACTTTGAAAATATCAAAATAAAACTCCAATTAATTAAATAATTTGAATTTTGGAAAGAATATATTTAAATTTGGATTATTAAAATAGGGATATTATTAAGAGGATATTTATTATTTAATTTAAAAATCCCTAAATAAGTCACTTTAACAATATTTAGTTCTTAATTAAAAATTAAAATAATAAACCAAATTAAATAAATTAAAAATTAAAAGAAGATATTCCTTAAACGAATTAAAGCTTAAAATGTTAAATGATCTAATAACTAAAAATCAAATTTAAAATCTTGGAATTAAATTAAATTAAATTAAATTAAATTAAATTAAATTAAGTCATGTAAAAGTTTAAATTAAATTAAATTAACACCTTAACAATTAAATTAAATTAAATTTAAAATATTGAAACTAAAATTAAAATTAAATTAAATTAAAATTAAATTAAATTAAATTAAATTAAAATTAAATTAAAATTAAAATTAAAATTAAATTAAAATTAAATTAAATTAAATTAAATTAAATTAAATTAAATTAAATTAAATTAAATTAAATTAAATTAAATTAAATTAAATTAAATTAAAATCAAATTAAATTAAATTAAATTGAATTAAAATCACTTAACAACAAACCTAAATGAAATCATTAAGAGTTAAATCAAAATATATTAATAATTTCAACACCTCTTTCTATCTAAGTAAATTTAAAACATAAACATCAATTTGAAATACTAAGATAATTAAAAGTGTAAGGATTTAAATTAAAATCTAAAACAACTTGAACACTATTCCAAATTTAAAATTATTAATTAAAACGTCATAATTAAATTAAATCACTTTAAATCATTAACTCAAACTTTTAATTAAGGATGATTAAAATTCTCAATAAACCAACTTGCCCTTAAAGGCTTTAATTATTATAACTCTTAAATAGGGTATTAAGTGAGATGTCACTTCATTCATCAGGTAATCAGATACCCAAGTTCACTGAGCAAGAGACAAAGCTTAAACTAAACTCCTGGATAATTAATTCACCTGTCCAATTAAATTTACTTGGACTCAAAATAATCCCAGAAGTATTGAAAAGATGTTTAGGACTCGTCCTAAACACTCCCTCAATATGACGAGATGTTTTAGAAGAACAATTGAATTTAATTGTTCTTTGATGAAGAAAATCATCCTTAAACCAAACCAACAACCTAGACGTCATAGGAGATGACTAGTTATAGGATTAGGATTCTAGTAGATAACCAAAACCATTTCCCTTAGCTTTACCTAGGAATTATTTGCAAAAAATATGTTTAAATCCCTTAACATGTGTTTTAAGTGCAGCTTGGGATGACGGGAAGACCTTCCAAGTACGCTTTTATTTTATTGCAATTTACTTTATTGCAATTTACTTACATGCACTTTACTTTACTTTTTCTTGCATGTTGAACAAAATTGTTGCATGAAAACCAAAACCTTTAGGATAGTCCCTGAACAGAAATCAAAACTAAATTAAAAGTCATTGCAAGATAAAATTCACTACCACAACATTCGAAAATATAAAACAACTCTAAATTTAATCACAAACAGAACAAAAAAAACTACAATTACAACTAAATTAAAACGTCTCATTGAATGATCGGGAATACCTCGGATGATGTAACCCACATGTTGCTAACGGGATTTCCTACTGTCTAAATGAAAGTGTGGAACTCATTCAGTTGAGTTTAGCAAATTCATCTGGACTAAGTGAATTCGATGAAAATAACCGTGCCAGGATGATGGAACCGTGGGATCTTAATCAATTCTGTTTAAATAACTTTAAGATTTGTTTTAATTAAAATATTAAAAACACTTGGATTTGAAGATTTTCTCTAAACCAAAACACTTCTCTCATCTCCTGATTTATGACTTCTAAAACTAAACCGCTGCAACAACAAGGAGATCGGAGCAGGGTGGGCAGCTCGGCCATCATCATCAGCAAAACTCGGATCTACTTCAACAAAACTTTCTTAGTTTTAAATAACAAAGCCATAGGACTTCGAGGTAGTTTGCTTAGTGAAACATAATTCGTCAACTTTTTGTTAGTCATTTGCATAATCATGTTATGTAAATTAAGCCCTAACCAATCTTAGGATTCCGGGGTAGTCATTTGGTACGACATAAACCCTCACATCTTCGAGGCTATTTGTGTGATTATATCATACAAGTATAAGTCCTAATTAAATAAAATTGGCAGGATTGCAACATTAAATAAACTCCCAAATTGAAGCCAAACAATAGGATAGTTTGGGAAGTTACCAAGATTCTTCTTGGATCCTCTGCTTCTCCTACTTCTCTTCCTTTGGAATCCCAAAATAAATTGTTCCAAATTTGGTCAATTCCCAATTGAAATTTCCAAAACTCAATCCTTTGAAAACGTTAAACTTTGAAATTCTTGAGAGCAAAACCACTGATCATTATCGAGAGTTTTCTTAAATGATTCCTGTCATTTAAGATGTAATTAACTATAGGGGCTTGCCCTTATAGGGAACTTTAAGAACCCAGGTAATATAAACCCTTCTTAATTCTTTTATATTAAGCAGGGGAACTTGTCGGCTTATAAAATTGGTTCGCAGACCAAACAGATGTCACAAATCTTCTAGGTTATTTAACCGAGCCCCATCATCAAGCAGTGTGTCTATTCTTCAGAATAGATATACGGTTTGTGATGCAGTGCTCGTTTATATAAACTATTCGGGATGTGAGATCAGTTTGATTTCATATCTTAAAATTTTCAAACTTAAAATTATTTTCAAAATCAAATACTACTTTGCAAATCATATATTTAAATTAAATCTAAAATTTGCCGATAATTTCTGTAGGCGACCCCCTCTTCAAAGTACAACACAAACCCAAAAATATGCCGACAGGGAGCTCATAAAGAAATAGCTGATCATCTGTCAAGATTAGAGTATGATAAATTATCTGAATTTGAGAAGGAAGTTACAGAAACTTTCCCTGATGAACAACTTTATACAATTATGGGAAGCAATTTTTTTGTTATGATGATATTGTGAATTATATTGTAAGTGATTTTTGTACCATCTTATTTAACAAGGCAACAACAAAAGAAGTTTAAATATGATGTAAGTTTTTATTTTTGGGATGAGCCCTATCTATATAAATAGTGTAAGGATCTGATTATTAGGAAATGTGTGCCATAATAAGAAACAAATTTGATTATTCAACGATGTCATGATTCTGAATTTGGAGGTCTATTTGGTGCTGATAAAACTTCTTTTAAGATTTTACAATCTGTATTTTATTGGCCTACTCTTTTTAGAGATGTTTATAAATATATTAAATCATGTGATCGATGTCAGAGAGTAGGTAATATGTCTAGAAGAAATGAGATGCCTCTAAATTATAATTTGGAAGTTGAAATTTTTGATGTATGGGGATTAGATTTATGGGACCATTTACTCCTTCATTTGAAAATTTATCTATATTGGTTGTTGTTGATTATGTCTCAAAATGGATTGAAGCTATTGTTTTACCAAGATGTGATGCTCGGAGTGTTTCAAAGTTTTTAAAGAAAAATATATGTACAAGATATTCGAGAGTGATCATAACTGATGGTGAAACCCATATCAGGAATAATTAAATTAAGAGATTGATTGAGAAATATAATATTATTCATAGAATCCCTACTGCTTATCATCTCCAAACTAGTGGTTTAGCAGAAGTGTCTAATTGTGAAATTAAAAGAATTTTGGAGAAAACTGTGGGCAATCATAAATTATATTGGTCTGCTCGATTAGATACTACTTTATGGGCTTATAGGACTGCTTTTAAAACACCTATTGGAATGTCTCCTTATAAATTAGTGTTTGGTAAGACTTCCCATTTACCGATTGAATTGGAGCATAAAGCATATTGGGCGATAAAAGAGTTGAATTTTAATTTGAAAAATGTTGGAGAAAAAAGATTTATGCAATTGAATGAATTAGAAGAGATTAGAAATGCATCTTATCACAATGACATGATCTATAAAGAGAAAATGAAATTGTAGCATGATCGGAAGATATTGAGAAAGAAATTTGAATTTGGACAAAAAGTTTTGTTATACAACACAAGATTGAAGTTATTTCCTGGAAAGCTCAAGTCTTGATGGTTAGGACGTTTTACAGTTGTAAAAGTTCATTCTTTTGGAGTTGTTGATATTAAAGATCCTGATACTGGAAATATTTTCAAAGTTAATGGGCATCGATTAAAGCCTTACTTTGACAGGTTTCAACCTGACTTCAAAGAGCTTTTAATGCTGAGTCATCTCGATTAACTGTATAGTTTGTCGGGCTGACGACGTTAAACCAAGTACTTTATGGGAGACAACCCATATGTATCTTTGTGGTGTGTTTGCTTATTTTTTGTAGTTGTGCTTTTTAGATAGTTATTTTTGAATCCTAATTGCACCTGAATTCTTTTAAAATTGATAAATGTTTGATCGAATTGAGATATTGGAATATTTTGGGCCAAATGAAGTTCAGGGAGAATTTTTTACCACTGGCGCCGTCGGCGCCTAATCACAGAGAAGTTGCTGAATTTTAGGTTTGAACACCAGCGGCGCTCCCAAAACATGTTGACGGTTTTTGGAGTTTTAAAATGTGATTTTTGGCGGTCTTGAGCGAGATCTTCGTTCTTATAACTCCCTAAACTCCATTTTAGACTTCCTAACTCCAGAAAAATGAAAATTACCATTCCCAATTCGCATGCCATGGATTCCTACTCTTTAGAAACCCCTCAATCTCGCATTTTTAACTGAAGGAAGTTTATATGTTTTGAGGTGTAGTGATTGTTCAACAAAGTGATGATGAAGAGGAGGATTATCAAGGAAAGAGGCTTCATAAATAGAGGTATGGATAATCCTACTACTAGAATTGAAAAGATAATTAAAGAAAGACGTTGGGAAGTGCTTTGCTACACTACCGCTGCCGTAGTTGTTCCGGTCATGAAAGAATTCTTTGCAAATCTTCACAGGATCAACCAAGGGTTTGTATTTGTGTGTGGTAGGTTAGTGCAATTCACTCCTGCAAGAATTAACGATCACTTTATGATTGAGAATGTACCGATTTGCCATTATTCTAATTTCAATGCCACAAGTGATAATATGAATGATGTGTATCGTTATTTGATGGATGAGAATGAGAATTAGGAAATTAGAGAAAATGGATATATTAGTTTCCCATCTGCATCTCTAAATCGAGTGTCAAAGTAATAATTTCGGCAAAGTTATTTCCAACATTGAAGATTAGCAAGGTAACCAAGGAAAGTTCTATTTTGAATTTCTGTATTCAAACTGGGAGGCCGATTTACATTGGAAATAAAATTGTAAAATCAGTTTTGGGATTAATTGTTCATGAATCTAAATATGGGCTTGGACACCCGTCCAACATATTTGTGTTATGTAGTCAATCACAAGTTCCATATGAGAGTTGGGAAAAGGTTCTTCTTCCATGGAGGCCTATTGATCCAACTAATTCTTATGACTACCAAACAGTGGGATATGAAGATGACATGAATTTGCTTGCAGATCAACCAACACAGACTTCACAACTATTCAACCCTATTTTCCTGAAAGTTCCAGAATGATATTGAAGAGGAACAACAGTTGGAGAAAGAGGTACAGAACATTATGAATGCAATCAATAACATTTCTGATTTATTCGATCATATAGATTGGATGATGAAGGCACAATTTGATCACACTGGTCAAATTGAGTTGGGATTGATTAATCTGATGAAGAAGAACGCGGTGATTACTGAGGATTCATCTGACGAATTCCCATTTCATCCATTCTACAATTTGTTCGTGCATCAACAATCAATTGGAGACATCAGAGGAGAATATAGTTCTGAAACCGATGTGGAGTAATTATTAGATTCTACTTATGTTTGTTGTGTGTTTAGTTTACTTTGCTTAATTTCGCTTGATGTGTGTGGTATTTACTTTGCTTTGCTTTGTAATTTAAACTTGGATTTGGATATGCTTACTTTCATTGTGTGCTTAGATTTTGCTGTTTGCTTATCGTAGCGTACTTGCAACACTAAACATCTAAGAGTTTTTGGTTTGGTTTGAATGAACATATTTGGTGTTTATATTGTAACTTGGATTTTAAATATAAAAGTATGTTGTGTATTGTTTGTGTAAAGAATGGTGTTAATTTTTGCTTGTGAGATGAAGTAGATGCTTATTGAAGTTTTAAACGTCATTGTGGAAGTCAAAATGATAGAAATTACGAAAAAATTTTCGGACCCAGAAAAAATTTTACACTGGTGCTGCTGGCACTAGAATGGGTACCGCCGGCCCCCAAGTAAAAAAAAAATCGCCGAAAACCCTTTATTTTGCTATTTTGACACTCGGACTTGCGAATTTTTCCATTACTTTCATCTTCCTCCTCTATTTTTGTTATTTTGAAGACCTAGAGCTTGCTAGATCTCGGATTTGAAGTGATTTCAAAGTTTTTCGAGACTGGATATACATTTCTCTTGGTAAGGGCTTCACTTTATGTTAAAAATTTTTTATTTTCACCATGGAAATCTCTCACATTGCTTAGAATGAAATTTTTGGTTTTTTAAAGAGATTTTGAGTTTTCCATGATGAAATTTGCTCTTACTTGTTAGAATAGTATTTGGAGTTCGTTACATTGTGAATTTGGAATTTATTGAAAATTTCTTACAAATTTTAGAAATTCACATGGCTCCAAGGGATCATGCTTTTGATAATCCTGGTGGATCTGTAGAACAGTTCATTGCAGAGCTGAACTAGGAATGATTTCGTTATTTTACTACGAATGTTGTTATGGGAGTTGTTAGAGAGTTCTATGCAAATGTGCCCTAGGTTGAGACTGAGAATGTGTTAGTTAGAGGAAAAATGGTTGAGTTTACTTGCGTATTAATGCCTTCTATCAAACTCGAGAAACTTTATTTGTGAATATGAAAACTTTGATACTCGAAAGGCAAATATGAGAGAAGTGATTGCTTTTCTGACGGATGGAAGAGGGGAATGGAAAATAAGTGAAAAACAAATGATTAACTTCCCCGCTTCAACTTTGAATGTTGCAGCAAAAGTTTGGCACTATTTCATCTCTGCAAGACTATTACCTTCTTATCACCACAACGAAGTTACATAGGATACAGCAATTCTAAACTATCGTATTCAGAAGATGAGAAATATTTATATTGGAACTATTGTCTATAAGAACATTCAGACTATTGCTAGAGGCGAGACCACTAGTGGATTAGGGCATCCTGCCTTAGTTCATGCCCTGTGTGTTCAGTATGGAGTGGAGTTCAACAGTTCTGAAGAAGTGGTTATACCGCTAAGACCAATTACAAAGACTATTATCCATACTTATGAGTATCATGTGAGAGCTCGAGTTAAGAGTCGGAGTACTGATATTTCTACTACGAGTTATGACGTTCCTTCTACATTTGAGCCGCCTAGCTTATTTGATATTATGGAGCAACTGAGATTACAGACTGCTAGTGTGGATAGACTCCATGGTAGGATGGATGTGTTTTAGGCCAGGAGTGATGTGAAAGAAGATTATTTGAAGATGAGAGTTGAGTTCGATATGGCCTATTATTATTCTCAGGTCAAATTTATGAGGGTAGAGTCTGATCTGATATTTCCTACTTGCCCCAGCTATACACCGTATAGACCTGACCTTGCTGATGACCTTGCTGATGATCCTAGTGATGAAGATTGGTAAATTGTTTGTTTCTATTTCTGTTTTCTTCTTGTGTTGTATTGTACTGTTGTGATGTAGTAGTTATTTTATTATCATGTGATGTGTAACTCTACTGGTGTACTATTATGTTGTATTGAAAAGAATTTTTTTTTTAAAATTGTTAAATGAACGGTGTAGTGATGTAATAGTTTGTTTAGTAATGTGATGTTTTATTGGATGTTTAAATGTTTAAGGTTAATTTCACTTCACCTTGCAAATGTTTTAAATATTTATATATCACTGTTACTAATTATTTTATGCCTCCTAGTTGTAAATTTTGACTAATATCAGATAGTTGTTAAAGATTTCAAGATCCCAGCACAAAAAGGTTAGTTTTATTTTACTCTCTACTGTGCCAAATTTATTTTAAAATTTAAGTTTGGGGGAGGGCAGAGAAATATTAACTCTTATTTGTTCACAATTATTATATTTTCAAAAAAAATTACCATAACTTCTGGCAGTTGAATCTTACTGTAGGTAACTAAAACTTTTTATTTCAGTTGAATATCATGGAAGGATTAGATGAAAGTTTTTAGTAATAAAGGTTAATTTTATAAGGGTAAGATATTTGGTATGAAAGGATTTGATTATAGTTAACTATTTAAAGTAAAGAAAACTGTATTTTTGAAATGTTAAGGGACTTAATGTATTGTGTGTTAAAAAAAGATTGTGACGTTATGCTAAACAATAAAACTTGTACCTAATTATAAAATAAGGAGGTGTCTCAAATTTGAACTTTAGAAAGAGGAGTAAAGTTCCAAATCATTAAAGGCTATCCAGATATAGTAATCATCATTAAAAAGAAAAAGAAAAGAAAAGACGGAGTGAAAAACAATCCCAAAAAGAAAAGAAAAAGAAAAAAAAAGAAAAGATAATTATGAGGAGAAGCTTAAGGAGATGCCTAATAAAAAATTGGCCTCACTTGAATCACCCTAAAGGGAGAACTTGATTTCATTTCTGAGTTTATATTTAGAGTATTGGCCTACATTCTAATAAAGTTTGCATGAACTCCTTTTTCACATAATCTTTCAAGGCACTCTTAATGTAACAAGTTATGGTTTATCTTGAAATAAATAAGGACTAGAACTCTTGGACTTGATTGCTGAATATTCTTATACCTGTAGTATTAACCTGAGCTACTAAATTTCTTTCTTAAGATCTAACTAATATATTCTTTTGAATGAAAAATTTTAGTATCTTACAGGTGAAAGTGCATTGCCTAGAGTTATATTTTATGTTGTAAAAGGATTACTTGAGGACAAGTAATAGTTAAGTTTGGAGGATTTTGATGCACAAAATATATACTATTTTTGTTATATAATTTTACCCATTTTTGGTGATATTGCAGTTTAAAGAAAGACATTTTTCATGATTTGTTGTAGGTATGATGATTTTAGGTGATTGGAGCGAAAAGAAGCAAAAAGAATGAATTCAGAGCAAAAAGAAGTAAAAAAGAGGAAAATAAATTCTGGCACCGCCGGCGCCATTTTCCAGAGAACTCAGCAATTAATTTGCCGATAGAGCACCGCCGACACCCTATCGGGCGTCGCCGGCTCCCAATGTCGGTGGAATTCAAATTTGAAGAGTTTTGGCGACTTTTTAAAGGGATACCTATGGAAACTCTTGGGATTTCATTTCTAACTTATAAGTAACTTTTTTGGACGAAAATGATGTGGTTTTTAGTGTGTTTTGAAGTTCTAGAGAGGGAGAGTGTGTGTTGAGTGTTAGGGCTTAGGAGAAAAGTGTGTAGAAGTTAGAATTTGAGAGGAATTCTTCTCTAAGGAGTGAAGGAGAAGAAGTAAAGTGAAAGATTACTTCTTCCTTTCCATTCTAAAAAGGGAATTAAGTGTTGTAAAGAAGAGAGAAAAGGATTCAAAGGAACTTCAAGGGAATTGCATTGGGGAAGAGAAAGAGATAAGTTGTATTTTATTTTGTGGTTTGTATGACTTTTCTTATATATATAAAATCCATGTTTTATTGTATCTTCTTCATAAATTCTGAGTAATCTCCTTTGTCTTTCTTCTTGCATAGAGAAGCGATGATGTATTGATGTGGATTTGAAGTGCTTTTAATGTATTGAAGACATTGTGATAGTTTTTCATTTCAAACTTTATTTCTATTTTGATCTGGCCAATTGAATTGTTAAAATATGTTGTTGAACATTAATTCTGAAAGGATTTAGTGTCCTACAACAATAATGAAGAATAAATTCAATTTCCATGGTTGAATTGCTTATTTCATGGGAATTAAGTGCAAATAAAAAGGGAAATGTGTTTTGATGGACTTCATTTTGCAGGTTTCTGGGTGACAGGCTGAGATCCCTAATTTGTTCCTAAGATTAGTAACTAAGCTCGAAGGTTAGCCTTCAGGTGAAGGGTGAGTGGGAGCTCCGTAATGAGAGCCGATATTCTCCCATCATAGCCTTAGATTTAGTGACTAAACTTAGGATATGTCAATGTTCTTTTCATGCTTGGAAGAGGGGGTACTCTTTTAACGGTAAAGAAACATTTATGCTCCTAGTTGGCACAATAACATAGATAATCTTTCCATATCATCCACACATCATATTCTCATTGCAAGAGGAAATATACTTTTCTTATATATCAAAAACCTTTCAAATATATAGCTTAGTACGTGTTTGTTGGTTAATTCTGTTTTCAAAGTTATTAGAAGTAATTGTAGTTTGATTAATTGATATTATTTTCTGCATAGTGGTAGTAGAAGTAAGCATTAAACTTTAAGTGTAATTTGAGTATCAGATTTCAGTGCTACATTACCTATTGTGAAATACTTTCTTTTAATTCGTAGCTTCCTTCTCGGATCGATAACCAAGACTCCATTACAGCCCTGTATTACTTGATATGATACATATACTTGTGTTAAATGCTTGGACTTTACAAAATCATTATAAACATATATAAATTTGAGTTCATAAATTCTTGCAAAATAAAAGTCTATAAATCGTTCGGTCAACGACACTAAAGTTTTCCAATTCTAAGCTTAGTTACTTTAACTAAAATTCTTCTAAAACTCTTACCGAAGCTTTCCCGACAAAGGTGCGAAAAACATGATGTGACTTTTTTATATGCAAGAATTTATGAACCCAAATTTATATATTTATAATGATTTTTTTAAATCAAAATTTCAAATGAAAGTATATATATCTCTCAAGTAATACAGGGCTCTAGTGGAGTCTCATTTATCGATCCCACAGGGAAGCGAGGTAAGACGTTCTTAGTCAAATTCTAGTCAACTACTATTAGAATTTAGTTTGGAAGGTTGATATAAGTGGTGGTATTTTAACAACAACTCTTAAAGGTAAATATTAAATTTAAAAAAACTAATAACTACTCCTAAAGGAATAAATATTCATACTAAAGATAACCCTTTCTGGGTAAATTAGCTTGGAGAATTTTGAGATAATAAAAACTACTATTCTTAAGTAATGAATTGGATAATATAAATGAATGATATGCATTAAATATTGTATGTGCCAAATAGGAATAATCTCATTCTTTACCCTCTTCTGAGTGCATAAAGAACATTGACTAATCCTAGGTTTAGTCTCTAAATCCATGGTTAGGCTGGGAGGATACTGGCTCTCACTCGAGAGCTCCCACTTCCTCTCACTTGAAGGCTAACTCTCGCTTTAGTTTCCAAACAATAGAACCAAATTGGAGATTTTGTTGTCACCCTAAAATCTCCAATTCTTCGCCCATCAAACAAAATTTTCCTATTTATTTGCACTCAACCCCCATGAACTATGTAACTCATTCATGGACATTGGATGTGGTTCCACTTTGTTGAGAATTACATCATCCTCTCGAATCATAGCTCAATTATAACTAATTTTAACACTACAACGAGCTCTTTTTGTAATGTAAATGAAGCGCAATTAAAAACCATCACATATATAATTAAAACTTCTTCTAGCATACATCCCAATATCTAAAACAGGAATCCTACTTATTACAAAAGAAAAGTAAAAGGAAAATAATGACATAATCTCTCATGCCAAAATTTTCTAAGAAGTAGAAAGAGTAAGAGAAAGACATCACAAAGCATGAAGAAAACACAACAGAAAACATAATTTCAAAGAAAATTCATAGAATAAGTATTTACAAAATCATAGGATAATGAAGAAACAATACTTAGCTTTTCCCCTTGAAAGAATGAAGAAGATCTCTCCCACAATGTTTTCTAATGATCCACGCAATGCTAGAACAAACCCTTACAAATTCTCTCAAAATCCCCTCACTAATCTCTCTAAAAAGGTAAAAATCTACATTTCTACACCTATTCTAAGATCTCTAAGCATTCTCCACGTTTTCCCTAACATCTACTACTATTTTTGGCTTTAAATTTGCTTTAAAATAGTGTAGGGATGAATTTCCCAAGAGGTGCTTGAAGAAACCTTACAAAAAGCGTCCAAATTTGATGTATATGGCCAATAAGTGCTTCAAGCACGGTTCGACACTATTTGGGCACTGTCTGACGCTATTTCCAATGATATTTTCGTGCTTTCTGGACTCTAGCACGACCCAACGCTACAAAGGGCGCCGTCCGGCGCCCTACTCTGCGTAGCTCCATCATTTTGCTTCGTTTGGCTCCGTTTTAGCTTCGATTCACCCCGTTTCAGTTGCGTTATGTTCATAACAGATAGCCCTACAAAATAAGTATAAAAAACATTTCTTTAAAGTGTAATCACATTAAAAAAATATGCAATAAGTGTAAAAGAGATTAAGCAAAGAATGACTTATCAAAATGTGTTAGGCCAAAATTTACTTTTTTTACTCATTTTTGCTCTAAATTGCACCATTTTTGTTTAATTTTATCCAAAATTCATTACTTGTACCTACAACCAAAAAACATACAAAATACCTTCCTTTATAGTGTAATATCATCAGAAATAGATAAGAAATATACATTAAAAAACTATCAAATTTTCAGTGGATCACTATGCACACCCCAATGAGTTATGTAATGAATCTAGACATCTGAAAATGAAGAGATGTGTCTTTAGGAGTGAAGAGGTGTGTCTTTTGGAGTGAAGAGGTGTGTCTCGTGGGAAAAAGGAGGTTATTGTGTCTATTTAAAAGAGGGGCTTGACGCCTCTCATGAGGAGGATTAGAGGGTGTTTTTAGGAGGAGTTTTAGAAGGATTTTAGAGAGAGTTTGGTATGAGATTATGAAGATGTAGATTTCTTCATTTTATGGAGAGATTATTTAGGGATTTTGAGAGATATGATTAAGGAAGTATGAGCAGCACAATTATTGGGAAGAGACATTGTTTGAGAGATTTTTTTTGTCTTTCTTTAAGAGTGAAAAAGCTAAGTATTGTGTTCTTCATTATATTGTAATTGTTGTAAACACTTCTAGTGGATTTTATTTGATTTAAATGAAATTTTGTGTTGTGTTTTATCCATGCTTCTTTTCTTTACTCTTTTCTTTTAATATGAAGTAGTGGCATGCGTAAGGAAAATATGTCTTATGATAGACTTGTTTTTATTTTAATGTGATGAGTAATATCTCTTTCGCTTCATTAACATAACTGAAGTCGAAATAGGTTATGTTAAAGACTCTGGAGAGCGGTGATCTCGTAACTAGAGTGCACTCAAATTGTCTGGTTGGAAATTGCAAAATAGTATGGGTGGCAATGCAACTTTTAAGGAAGTATAATTCATAATTTATTTCTATTAGAAGCTTCTAGGTGACAGATAGTTGCATAAAACTAATAGAACACTAAGGAAACTGATATACTTCAAAGAGGGTAGGTAAACATATATTTCTTATTGGAAATTAGTTTTTTACATAATTCTATCAATTTTTTTACTGCTTATGCCATTATCTTCATTTTACTTTTCTTTTGTAATGAATTGGATTCATGTTTAGCAGTTAGATTTGTTAAAAATTCTCTTATTTCATTATTTTGGTTGTACTTTCACCTGATCTAAATTTACTTTACAAATTGATCACTTATATTATTAAAATTTGTTGCGAAACTTACAGACCCGAGAGGGCTAAGATTTCTACAACTAATGAGTACCACATTTCACTTTGAAAAGATCAGTGGCAATCGTCTGAGGGGGAGTGAAAATAAATATGGAGATAAGATTTGATGGGCGTAGAATTGTTGTTATAGAGTGAAAGGCTAGATTCTTTTATCAATTTGGTCTGGAAATTGAAACTAAGGGTCGCTGAAAGGTCATATAGGGAGGGCATAGTAGGTTATCTAGGAGTGAGAGACTAGAACATACCCAACACTACTATACATACCAACATCAATTTTAGATTAACCCATTTTCCTTTTACTTGTAAGAGGTAAAGAATAGGTATGCTCATATTTCTCAATGGCTACATTAAAATTCTAAGCATTTCTTTCTTAAACATTACTAGGTCTTTGCACGAGAAGGGTAGCTTTTAACATCTCAAAATTCTCCAAACCAATTTATCCAGATAAGTTATCTTTATATTTGAGATTTTCTATTAGAAATAGTTTTTAGAAAAATTACTTTAATTGACATTCCAAACTAAGGCATAATAGTAATATACTAGAATTAGCCTAAGAAATTTCTTACCTCATTTCTTTGTGGGATTGATACTCTGGGTTTTAAAAGAAAACCTTATATTAATTGAAACGATATGTATAATTGCGTAGTACCTATAGTGTGTAAACTATTTTCTAAATTTTATAACATTTCTATTTTGTACACTAGTAGCTAAATATAAATTTGTGTCAAGTTTTTTTCCATTTTTTGGAAGCTAAATTACTGCGTAATTGTGGGTCGGGTCAAGTTTTTGGTGACGTTGCCGGGGAAGCACCTATAAGAACTTTAGGAGAATTTTAGTTAAACCTATAAGACTTTGATTTGGAAATTTTAGTGTTATTATCTAGTGTGCTTAATTATTGTGAGTTGATTTTAAAGAAAATTCCAAAATTCCAAAAATATTTTTGATATCTGTCCTAAATGTTAAGTCTTTAAATTTGAATGTGTAGTTTAGGAACTGCAAACCTTGAATTTTATGACTTAGATTTGGAGAGAACTATTAGGAGGATTATGAATCAGAGAGGAATCCATTTTCTTATTGTAAAAATGGCAGATCAACAATATGATGAATATTCAGATTTGGATTATATTGCTAGTCAAAGACCCACAATTATTAAGGAAAATTCATTTGGACAATGGATTAAAACTAGCTATAAGATACATAATTCTTATTCTAATTATTACAAACCAGGTTGGGAAAATTATTTAAAATTTAAATGGAATGATAATTTTGGAGGAGAAAGCCAATTGTGGGAAGATAATCAATTTAATCAGATATATAATTGGAATAATTAGGATGACTATAATGATGGACTTTCTTTCCTTATAGATTTAAATCCAACCCACATGATGATGAGAAGGAACTACTGTTAGAAGAGGTTATGATTCAAATGACGAGTCAATTGGAAATTCAAGGGCTTGCAATAAGGAGTATAGAAAATGAACTGGGGTAGATTATTAATTTAATTAATAGTTACCCCCAGAGATTTTACTTAGTGACCCTAAGTCAAACCCTGAGGAGAAGAATGATGAACAAGATAAAGCTATCCAATTAACTAGTGAAAGTGAATTGGATAATATGGTTCAAATATATGTTGAGTTGAGAAAAGAGGAAAAGAAGATTGAACAACCAATGAAAGAAATTCATAAGAAATTAGAATAATCTATTTCATCAACCAAGATAAATATTGAAAGACCACCTCCACCATTTCCTCAACCCCAAGGGAAAGATTTAGAAGATAAATTGAGATAGAAAAGTAACCCAGTAGAATTTGATCCAGAATTTAAATTATGTAGAGAGAATCTGATCCAAAATTTAGGTGATCTTGAATTATCACATAGAGATCCATTTCTTAAGTATTTTAAGGATGATATTAATATGCAAATTGAGATCAATATTAGAAGAATTTTGGATCGAAAAACAAACTTGGGGAAGAACAATCTAAATCAATCTGAAAAAAAAGCTGACTGAAAAACTAAAATTTAAGGATTTTGTAGAAATCCTTGGATTTAGAAATGATTGGGAGATTTATCGAGGATTACTTAAATTGAATTTTGATCCAGGAAGAATCGTTTGTTGGGCTGCCAATGTTAAACCTAGGGCTTTATGGGTGGTAACCCATGGTAATCTTATTTAGTGTGTTTGTGACTAAATTTTGGTTTGATGTGTTTTCTTTAGTGTGGATTGATTACTTAAATGATGATTGGTGGATGTTTGGATTGTCAGTGAATTGATTTGATCTTTATGTGTCATTATGGATTGATTAGTGTGATCGATAGTGGTGAATGTTTGGATTGTTAGTGGGTTGATATCAATTTTATGAGTCATGAGTGAGGTGATTCCTTGACTTCTCATTGTGATCAGGCTTATATTTGTTCTCTGGTAATAGTTGGATTAACGAGTAGATATTGACTAAAAATTATTTTTCTAATACTTCAGTTTAAGTTAAGAAAAGAGAATAAATTTTTAACTTTAGAAAAGGGATAGTGAAATTTGAATCATTAAAGGCCTATCTAGATATAGTAATCCAACCAGAAAAAGAAAGAAAAAGAAGAAGAAAATAAAAAAAATAGAAAAAGAAAAGAAAAGGAAAAGAAAAGTAAATATGTAAAAGGGAGAAGAAGCTTGAGGAATAGGACCTAATCAAAAATTGATTTCATTTGAATCTTTCTAAGGAAGGAAACTTAGGATCAATCTTAAGCTTAAATTTAGTAAGTATTAGTAAAATTATTTTTTATAGATTGCATAAATTTTGAAATTAATATTTTTTCTAAAAATATAAAGTTTGGAAAAGTATCAGCTATTTCTGAATTAAATAAAAAATCAGGATTCCTAAGTTTAATACTAAATATTTTGATACCTTAGATAACATCTAATTTACTGTAAATTTTTCTAAGTTGGACTATATAATTTCTAGAACAAAAGTTCAATACATCTTATACAAACCCATTAGCACAAACCAACATATTTTTAAAGTTGTATTGTTACTTGAGGATAAGTAATATTTAAATAGACGGAACTAATCAACCTAAAATTACCTATTTTTAGTGTATAATTCATGTTCATTTTGTGCACATTTTAAATGATATTACACTTCAAAGAAAGATATTTTGCATATTTTTGTCTTCACGTACAAGAAATGGACTTTTTGTGAAAATGAAGCAAAAAAGGAGCAATTTGGAGCCAAATTGAGCAAAGAAGAAAATATCTAATATGACGCATTTTTATATGACTTTCTATGCTTAATTTCATATATATTTATCACATTTTTTGAATGAAATTATACTTTAAAGAAAGGTTATTTTCATGTCTATCTTGTAGGTATACCAAATTGGAGCGCAACGGAGCTAAACCGAGGCGAAACTGAGTTGAAACAGAGCGAAACAGGGAAAAATGGTAGAGCTGTCTAAAGGATGGCGCTGACGCCTAGGCACTAATCTTGATGAAGAAATGGTACCTTGGCCTCGAAAACTAGCGCCTAGGCTCCAGAAATTGTTGGGGTTATTTTTGGATGACTTCTGGTGGTTTTGTGATGTTATAGAAGGTTCTAGATATTAATGCATGCTCCAATTAGTCATGCAATGAATCAAGAGAACTAAAAATGAAAACATATGTCTTTTGGAGTGAGGAGATGTGTCTCTAGGAGTGAAAAGGTTTATATCTTGGGATAAAAGAGGTTTATGTGTTTATTTAAAAAGAGGGGCTTGACGCCTCTCATGAGAAGTATTAGAGGGTGTTTTTAGAAGGAGCTATAGAAGGATTTTAAAGAAAGTTTGGTGTGAGATTATGTAGATGTAATTTCTCCATTTTCTAGAGAGATTGGTGAGGAATTTTGAGACATATGATTAAGCATGTGTGAGCATCTCATAGATTGGCAGGAGACTTTGTTGTGGAGGTTTTTCATCTTTCTTTCAGAGGGAAGTTAAGTATTGTGTACTTCATTATATTGTAATTGTTGTAAACACTTTATAGTGGATTTTCTTTGATTTAAATGAGGTTTTCTATTGATTTTTATCCGTGCTTCATTGATCCACTGAAAATTTGATAGCTTTTTACTATTCATTTCATACCACTTTTTGATGATATTACACTTTAAATAAATGTTATTTTTATGATTTCATGCATATACAATGATTTTAGGCCTTTGGAGAAAAAGGAAGCTAAAAGGAGCAAATTTGGAGCAAAAAAGGATAAAAGTACATTTTATTGAACTAGTGCTGAATGGCGCTGTCACCAGTGCCGGACGACACCAGATACAGAGAGTTACGACATTTTGGCAGAATATTGTGCTGAAAGGCGCTCCTACCAGCGCCGGACAGATCCTTATCCCGAATTCAAACTAGATTCAATGTATTTGGCTGGATTTTGAAAGGTTGCTTGAGGAAACTCTTGGGAATTAAGTTTTGGCCTAATTTAAACACTTTTGGAGCCAAATTTGAGAGGGAGGAAGAAAGGAAGAGAAGAGTTTAAAGTTTAGAGAGAGTTTCTTTCCATTTTCTGTAGGATGTTAGGTTTTATTTTTATTATCTAAGGAGTGTGAGAGAAGAGGGAAAGTGAGAGATTTCTTCTTCTTTACTCATCTAAAGGGAGAATTGTGTGTTGTTGTGAAGAATAAAGAGGAGTCAAGGGAATTCCTTGAGATTCGCTTGGAGAAGAGTTTGAGATAAGTTGTCTTTACTTTACTTTATTTTTATGACATTGTTTTTTATATATAAAATCTAAGTTTTGTCATCTTTAACTCATGAGTCTTGAGTAAATTTCTTTGTCTTTCACCTTTTCATGTGATATGTTGATGTTGTGAAATGGAAATGATGTGCCAATTTATTATGGAGAATTTGTGATGACCTTTTAACTTAGATCTTCATTTTCTTTTTTATTTGGCCAAATGAATTGTTAAAACTTGTTGGGAAACATATGTTCCGAAAGGATTATGAGTTCCATAACAAAAGTGAAGGTCATATTCAACGTCCATGAATGAGGAAATATACTTTGATGGGTGTAAAATTGGAGATTTCAGAGTGACAGACTGAAATCCTCAATTTGGTCCTAATGTTTAGAATCTGAAGCGAGAGTTAGCCTTCAAGTGAAAGGAAGTGGGAGCTTTGAAGTGAGAGCCAAAAACCTCCCATCCTAACTACAGATTTGGGGACTAAACTTAGGATTAGCTGATATTCTTTATACGGTGAAATATGGGTAAAGAATATGAATGCTCCTATTTGGCACAATACATTTGTATCGCTAATCTATGTAACAATAATCATCACATTATGATTGGAAAGGAGGAAGACTCTTTCTTGTAACTGTATTTTGTTATAAATTTAGTCTTGTGTTACTTTAACTTGTTAGAGTTTAGAACGTGCTTAGGGAGAAATAGAAATTGAATCTGTTTGTCTTTACTTTAAGAATTAAACCACTTGCAATTGTGCTGTGATTCGATTAGTGATTTTTGTGCTATGCCATAAAAATAAAGCCTTCTTGTGGGACCAATAATCAGGACTCTATTAGAGCCCTGAATTACTTGAGTGCTATGTATACTTTCGTTAATTTTGTGACTCATTATCATCTAAATACACACAGACACACACACACACACACAGACACACACACACACATATATATATATAAGAAAAAGGAGCAAACAGTGGGCTCCTTACAAGTTAATAATAAAAGGAGAGTACAAAATCATAGATGGAAAGGCTCCAACTAACAAAAACCTAATGGAGACCATTCCATAAAGACCACAAAACAAGAAAGCCAAAAGATTGGGTGTGTGTGTGTATATATAGGTATACATATATAAATATGTATATATATAAAGTAAGTTGAAAAGTGGTTGGGTGAAAACCCCACAGCACCCAAAAAACCAAACCACCAAACAAAAAGACCATAGAGACATTCCCTTCAGAAAACAGGGAATGTCTCCACTCTATGATGTGGGAGCTATAGCTTATCTCCATTAATTAACATTTTAAGATCAATGGGGGGGGGGTTGTAGAAACTAACACCTGCTGGGATCTTGCCCCCATAACTGCTAACCAATTTGCCACTTTATTTCCCTCCCTAAGAATTGAAGAAGTGGTAAAATGAGGGGTTTAGCCTGATTTATTTATTTTCTCCAATAGTCTTGCATCCGAGTTGTAGATCGATTTCTGTTGTAGAGTGTTAAGGAGAACAGTGGAATCAACTTCTAGCAAAATATTCGACCAGTTAGCAATTTGGCAATATGCAAAGCATACTCCACAACAATAAATTCAGCATCAAGTGCATCTCTAGCTTTCACAGGTGCATAAAGGAAAAGGAGGCAGTTACCATGAGAGTTTCTGAAAATTCCCCCCACTACTGCATTATCCTTAGAGAAACTGCCATCTGTATTAATTTTGATGGTTGAGTTAGTAGGGGAAGCCATCTAACCAAATTAACTTTTTACCAACGACAGTGGGAGCTCGATTTGCAACAGATTGAGTGAAACCCTTGTGTTTAATAATTTTGTGTAGATATGTTTTACGAGCTTTTGGCTACTTTATCCACAGTGGTCGTTATCCCATCAAATTTGGCACTTATTTCTAGCCATCCACGAAACCAAATCACAATGCGGTGTAGAGTATTAACTTTTCGATTTCCCCTATTCATCCAAAGTTTATGAAGATCTACCCTGCAATAAGTTTGGTTCTTCCAGCCATTGGTTAGTTGCATCCATACAAATCTGGAAAAGGAGAAATTAAAATAAAGATGAGAGATGGATTCTTCATGTTGGTGGCAGAGTACATATTTAGAGAGCCCACTAAGGCCTTTCAGTTTAAGTATATCATCAGTGGGGATGAGGCCATGGAAGGTTCTCTAGCACAGAAAGGCATGGAAGGGGACAAAAATTTATTCCATATGGAGTGTCCCTAGGAAACTGAACGCCAGTTGAAAAGACTCCTGTAAATAGTTTTAGTTATATTCTGAGTGTGTTGATTACTCCAACTAACTTTATCGAGAATATTTCGATCAAATTTGATGGTAGAAATGCGCTCTAGCCGAGTGATCTCGTAAAATGGCTTTAAGTCGTGGAAGAGACCAATTGCTCCCATCCCAGAACTCACAAAACTTTGTAGTTGAATCAGTAAGATTATCCCTAGCAATTAGCCAATCCTTGGGACACTAGTTCTCCAGCCAAAAATTCACTTCACCCCTCCCAAGCTCCCAGATAAAAAGGTTATCAGCAGAACTTCTCACCTTGAGTAAATTGACCCAGATTATAGAATCACCTAACTTCCTGACCACTTGAGTAGGATGGGAGTACCTGCAGTATTTACCCATCATATATTTAGCCCACAGTGAAGTTTGGGCTCTGAAATTAATCCATAATTTGCACATATTGACTTGCTGAATTTGAGGAAAGCTTTTGAAGCCAAGGCCTCCAGCAGACACTGGTTTTATGACCTTTTGCCAAGAAGTCCAATGTTTTTTAACCCCTCCAAGAAGCTAAAGGTTGTTAACCAACATCCATTCAAGCCTCTCCCAGATGTTCCCTCTCTTCCATGTAAAAGCAGGTCCTATAAATCCAAGGTCATAAAGATTGGCTGCATGAATATTATCATTGAAAATGGTCATATTAGAGAGCTTGGGAGGCCTACCCCAAATTTTTTCATTTGAAGACCCCACACTGTTAAAATCACCCCCAACTATCCAGGGTGAGTGTACTTGGACACTGATGTCCTGGAGCTGATTCCACAGGAGTACTTTATCTTCCTTTTTACATCCAACATATACAAAAGTTGTTGTACCATCCCTGCCATTAATCTGAAAGGAAGATTGTATAAATTGCTTGTTGTCAATAAGGATAAACCATTTCACCTCTTTTCTACAAAAAATCCAGATTTTATTATTGCAGTTAGCATAATGGTTGTGGCCTTGTAACTTACTGATAATTTTCTGAGGATATTTATTAACCAAAGTTTCCAGAATGGTAATGCACCATAATTTATATTTTCTGTTTAAATGTAACAGTCTTTTAAAAGATAGGGGATTAGCAATACCCCTTATATTCCAACAGAGGAAATTTATCATTAATTGGGATGGGGATTAAGTGAGGATTGAAATCTAGATCTAGATCTCCCCTGGTAATAGAAATTCTAGCTAACTCCCCCACAGAAGGAGGAGTTCCAAGTTTTTGTACTTCACTGAGATTATTCTTCTTCTTTTTCCTGGAGGTTTGTGTGTGCCATTTGCCTTCCATCCCTTCCTGCATATCACTAATTCCAGCATTTGAGGGAAACTGGGTATCTACTTGTTGTTCAATAGATTGAGTTGGTGTGACTATTCTGACTTCCTCTTCCTCCCTTCTGTATCTAGTTGGGGATCTATCCCCAATAGGAGACTCAGAATCATCATCAGAAACATTCTTGATTACTCCAGAATGTGCTAGAGGGGTGCAATCATCCACATTGACTGTGGGTTCAACAGTCTTCTTCCCAACAAAAGGGGGGACATGATTAACTGGTGTTCTCCCCACCTCAGCTGGAGGGGTAAAATTAGTTTGAGAAACTATATTCATAAAATCTCTCCTTTCTCCTGAGCCCTGTTGCACTAAAACAGTATCAACAGATTATTTATGTTGAGTCTCCTTTGCTATGGATCTTCTAGATGGGGGATGAATTCTGTAACATTTTTCAATTGTATGTCCAAACATTTTGAAATGAGAACAATAATAGGGTTTTTGCTGCATTATAACTTCTTGCCATTGTCCTTCCTTAGCTGATCCAATCCAAATTTTTGTGACCTCAGGCAGTGAAATAGCTCTCTCAATCTTGATTCTAGCCATTTCAGGTTTAGCTTTGTTAATGGTAGCAGCATCCAGTCTTAAAGGAGTTCCAATAGACCTCCCAATTTGGAAAAGAGCATCCTGATTAAAAAATCTGTAGGGAAGATTGGGCAGTTTAAACCAAATTGGCACAATTGGGGGTCCTTGCTAGGATCAAAATCGTTGTCCATTTTATTATTTTCATCTCCACTCCAAGCAATAGTCACCAAATGTTTAGCAAATAACATAGCATAATCCTCTTCAACGAGTGAAGTTGATAAGAAGGTGCCTTCCATCCAACAGATCCACAGCTTCCAATTCCCTTGAAAATTCAGTGATTCAAAGTAGTTCCTCACTAGCTCCATCTTGGGATGCCCCAGACTAAATTTCCTAATCAAAGTGAGTTTCACTTCAGCATCAAGAACAACCAATTCCTGGTCAGTGAAGATCACAGCAGGATTGTCATCCTTTTCTTCCAGTGGTCTGATAAATGGGCATGTAATTCTTCCAGCTGCTGCATCATGCAATCTCTGTGGGAAAATTAATTTGGAAGGATCTGTGATAGAAGGGCGGATCCTACGACACCAGCATAGGTGGCTTTTGCCCACTCAATGTTGGTGGTAAGATCAATAGGGTGAGCCATCAGACTACCATCCACAACCAGATGGCCTCCAATGGAACAGTGGAACCAAACAATAACAAACAAGAAAAGTGAGAGCTTGCAAACAGACAAAGATCAAAGAACCAGTAAGAAACCAAAAAGAGCACAACCTTGAATAGGTTTACCCACAGTCCTTAGAGCAAGGAAAGCCTCCCCAAAAAGAGCACAATGAAACAGTAAAAATTTGAAAATCAAAGAGCCCGGGAACAACAAGAAGCTGCAAGAAGAGCAACAAAGGAGCCCGAGAACACTTCACAACCAGACCATCTCCCACCAGACTTACCTGCACCACCACCCACCAAGCCGCCGCCGGCAGGGTCATGCTAGAAACCCTAGCAAAGTACACCTTGCCGCCAACATCTTTTTTATATTATTATATATATATATATATATATATATATATATATATTATAGAAACCTTCCTTCATATTGAGATTAAAAGAGGGGTACAAAAGTTAAAGAAGGTAAGCCTCCTACTAACAACAAAAACTAAGTAGGCCATACTAATATCCAGGGAAAACAACAAAAAAACAAGACTCGTGAGAATATATATATATATATATATATATACATATATATATATATATATATATATATATATATATATATATATATATATATATACATAAATACATATATATGGAAGAAGATGGGGGATGAGAGAGAAGCTCCGGATTTGTAGGAGGGATTCTTGAAGTTGCTACGATTTCTTCAAGTTTTGGATTGTTCTTCCTTTGGTGTTCTCTGACTAGGATTCAAAATCCTGTTTTGGATCTGGATTTTCTTCCCAGGCTTGTTTTGGGTTTGGTTTTCTTCTTCCCGGGCATTTGTTTTTCAAATCCTGGATTTGATTTTTCGGTTTCATCATTTCCTGAGTTGCTGAATTCTTGATTCCTGGTTTTCTGCCTTTGTTCGTGGAGGGTCTCCTGTTTTCTTGATGGCTGATTTGATTAATGGCAAGGCTACTTTTCTTGAAATTGCTGGTAAAGGAATTTCTGACCAGCAAGATAAAATTACTTTTCCTCAATGTTACCATGACACGGCTGCTGGGAAAGGTGATTGTCAATTCATCAAACAAGTGGGTAAAAAGGGAGGGAAACCGGACCCTTATTTTCTCCGATCTTTGAATTGATATCTTTGGTGGATGTTCATAAATTCACACTAATTGGTAAGTTTCAATATGGTCATCCAAAAATGGAAAATATTAGAAGGATCTTTGATGGGCTGAAATTGATAGGGGCTTGGAAAGTTGGTTTATTTGATTGTAGGCATATTATGATTCATCTTTCTAAAGAAGAAGATTATGCTAATCTTTTTTCCAGAAAATTTATCATGATGGAAGGTAGATATATGAAAATCTTGAAATGGTCCCCTAACTTTGATCCAAATCAAGAAGCCCTATTATTCCTATTTGGTATAGGCTTCCCAATTTAAAACTTCATTTTTTCAATCATCAAGTGATTTATGCTATTGGGACTGCTATAGGGAGACCACTAAAATTGGATATATCCACTTTTAATCTTTCTAGGCCTTCCTTAGCCAGATTTCTTGTAGAAAGAGACATTACTCTACCTGATATTGATGAAATTTGGCTTGGCTCTCCTCATAATGGGTATTGGCAACCTATTGTTATGGAACAAAAGCCTGCATATTGCTACCATTGTAGAATGTTTGGTCATTCTAAAGAAAGCTGTTTTAGATTGAAACCGAACTTAAACTCTGTTAATATTAAAAATATTAATTCTTACGCTTTAGTTAAGGATGGATCTTTACTCGAAGGATCTTTAACGACTGGAATACGGATTCCAAAAACTACGATAATATAAGTTCTCGAGCTATTGATACTTGTTAATGCTATCGTTTACGGTCATCAAACTTGATACATGTTATGGAAGTTGCTTGTTAGTTCTCTAAATCCTTTTAATATTCGAATTCGAGTCTACCATATTGATAGAAAGTTCTATTATGAATTCCAATATTTACGAGAATCCATCGGATTTACTGCTGTTGTTCAATCGAGTTACCAGTTGCTTGTTCCTATTTTACTCTTCGCTATTTCTTCTGACTGATACGACAATGGCTTACAGTACGGAGGTTATTTCGATATTGGTTTAGTAAATAAGGGTTCCACCTCTCATTCTGATATTAATTTGATTACTGATGCTCAGGGATTGGAATCAAATTTAGCCAATGAAAATTATGTTGAAGATGATAGAAATAATTACTTATCTAAAGAAGTGATACCTCCAACAATGCTATATCCGAGTTTTTAACATTAAACCACAAGAGATTCTCGATATTCCTGCTAATATGGCTATTGTCGATAATGAACTAAATGAGGATTGGGTAGTGAAAAGAAGCAAGAAGAAAAAATGCGTTGATCATATTTACTGCTGAAAATATTATTCCTTCCAGATCTACTGCATCTTCCTTCTCTAGATTGACTAGGGGAGGAAGATCTACCCATCATGCTTAATTTTCTCTGTTGGAATATTAGGGGAGTGGCTAACCTTGGCTCCCTTAATAGATTGCGAGAATAAACGGGGTTAATAAGTGTTGGATGGTGGTTCTTCTTGAGCCAATGGTTAAATCTAATTATGACAGATTTACTAAAAAGTTCCCAGGATACAACTTTATTTACAATTCTTCCAATAAAATTTATGTTTTTTATAGGAAAGAATTAAAGATTGATATTCTGATAGATCATTCTCAGTTTCTGCATGTTCATTTTGAGATTGACTCTTTTAAAGGTTATGCTTCTTTTGTCTATGCTTGCTCAAATAAAGTGGATAGAGAGGATCTCGCGGTCCCATCCGAATATGATTGGTCAAACTATCAAAGAGGGCTGGATGGTTGGAGGTGATTTCAACTGTATAGCTCATCCTAGTGAGAAGAAGGGAGGCGAAATCCTAATGCGAATGACTTGCTTATTTTTTCGATTCTATTAAAAATGCTTGAGTCTGTTTGAGATTGGTTTTGAAGGTTCTTCTTTTACTTGGAGGAGGGGTAATATTTATGAGAGATTAGATAGAGTTCTTGTTAATAAGCCATGGTTTGATTTATTTCCTATATCTAAAGTTCAACACCTTGTTAGACTGGGGTCTGATAATTCTCCTCTCCTTATTAAGCTTGTTGTTGCAAATATTGTCCATAAAACCTGCTTCAGATATTTGAATATATGGTCTTCTCATCCTAATTGCGAGGCGGATTATTGAGTCTAACTGGAATATTCCTATGGATTTCTTAAATGCTAATCCTCTAATTCGGCTTTGGCGAGGCTCGAAAAAGCTTTCTAAGGCTTTAACTAAATGGAATTGGAGTGATTTTGGCAATATTAATTCCAATATAAAAGCTGCTTGAAGAATTAGTTTCCAAAAGCCGAACAAGCCGTTGAAAATGGCTCTCGTTCCGATCATGAATTATTCATTGCCAATGGAAAATTAAATACTGCCATTCTTCAGGAGGAACTGTTTCTCCAACAAAAAGCTTCAGCCAACCATTTTCTTCATGGAGATAGAAATTCTAGATTTTTTCATGCTGTAATTAAATATAGAAGATCTATTAATTCTATCTTAAAGATTAATTATTCTACTAAAGGATGGATTTATGATTCACAAGACATTACTGAAGATGCTGTTCTCCATTTCCAGAGCCTGTTTTCTGCTCACCCAGTCACCTCTTCATCTTTTTCTGTTCAGTTATTGCAAGGTAACAAGTTTAAAGGAGATGCTACTCAGTTAACAAATCCTCCTACAGAAAATGAAGTTTTTTACGTTATTAATTCTCCGGATAGAAACAAAACAAGCAGGGCACGATGGATATTCTTCGATTTCTATAAAAAGTTTTGGTGTATTATTAAGCATATGGTGATGGCTGCTATCATTGCTTTCTTTCAGGGTTCTGATTTGCCTAAATATTTTGCTTCCTCTAATATCATCCTTATCCCTAAAGATAAATTTAAAAATAACTGGAAGGATTTTAGGCCCATATGTATTACTTCCATCTTTTCTAAGATCATTAGTAAGGTTCTAGTGGATAGGCTGCAACCTTATCTATTAGATTTAATCTCTGAGAACCAATCTGCATTCATTAAAGGGAGATGTATTAGTGACAATATTCTTCTTGCTCAGGAGTTGATTGCTGATATTGATAAGCCTTGTAGAGGTTCCAATATTATTCTTAAGCTAGATCTCTCCAAGGCTTTTGACTCAATCAATTGGTCTTTCATCATTGATGTACTATGTTGCTAGAGGCTTCAACTCGATTTTTGCTCTTTAATCTCTAGATGGTTTGGAGAACAATTATTATAGTGTTCGATCAATGGATGTACTTATGGTTTCTTTCAAGTTGGCAGGGGGATTAAACAAGGAGATCCATTATCTCCTTATATTTTCATCTTGGCTTTTGACTACTTCTCTAAATTATTAAATCAAGTTCAGTTGGCTAATCCTTATGTCCAATATCAGCATAGATCTAACATTTTGGTTAGTCACCTGGCTTATGCAGATGATGTAATTGTCTTTTGCAATGGGAGTAAACAATCTATTAAATGCATTATGAGATCTCTTTCCGGTTTTGAATACGTTTCTGGAATGGAATTTAATAAAGCCAAATGTTCTTTTCTAGCTAGTTCTTTGATGAAGGCACATATAAAAAATTGGATATTGGATTATACTTGGTTATAAAGAGGTCATTTTATCCTCTTGTTTATTTGGGCTTTCCTTTGTCCAAAGGAAGAAGAAGATTATGTCATTTTGATGATGTGATTACCAAAATTTGTTCTAAAATTCAATGCTAGTCTAATTCTTTTCTTTCTAATGGTGGAAGAATTACTCTTTTGAAGAGTATACTAACTTCTTTCCCTTTGTATATTCTCCAAATGGTTAATATGAAGAGAAGCTCTCAAAAGCTGCTTTCGGTTATTTTCAACAAATTCTTATGGGAAGGCCAGCATAAACAAATGCATTGGACAAACTGGGATAAATTATGTAAACCATTTGCCTGTGGTGATCTTGGATTTAAAAGCTTCAAACATCTTAGTTTCTCATTCTTTTGTAAACAATGGATCCATTTTAGATCAAAGTCTTCACTTTGGTCTCTATTTCTTCATGGGAAATATTGTAGAACATCCCATCCCTCTCAGGTTCAAGCTAAATTAGGAGATTCCAAAAACTGGAAAAGACTTTTAAAAGTAAGAGAATTTGCTTGAGCGACTCTTTATTTGGGATATTGGTGATGGTCGAGTGGATTTTTGGCTTGATAATTGGTTATTTAATGATCACCTGTATAAGCGAGGTGCTACTTCTTCTAATCGAAAGTTTCGACTTACGGTCTAACTCCGATTGGGATGAAGATAAAGCGAAAGCTCGTTGTTAATATTGACTTAGTGAATAAAATTAAGTCTATACCTTTACAATCTAATGTTAAGGACGGATCGATTACCAAGAATCCATCTACTCAAAGTCTCTCCAACTTCATTTACCTTTCTAGTAATAATTGAATTGCTAATGATTGGGGCAAGAAAATATGGAATAAATACATAACTCCTTCTATGTCATTTTTACGTTGGAAGCTTTTCATGAAGTTTTTGCCAAGCTGATGATATTACGAAATTAAAGGGTATTCGGGTACCTTCTATGTGTCCTTTTTGTCTCTCTAGTGAAGAATCCATTTCTCATTTATTTATCGGTTGCAATGCTATACGGGAGGTATGGAAGACTGTCCTTAATCAAAGGGGATTGTCCCATAGATATTGTTGTTAGACCAACCTTGTTGATTCTTGGCAAGATTGGAAGATGACGAACTGAATTTTATATCCCCCTAATTATATTTTGGTTCACTTGGATGGTTAGAAATGAGATTATGCATAATAATATGGTTTTTTCAGCCAAAGTTATCATAAAAAACTGCTTGAATTTTCTTCTTAAGATGACAGCTTCCTTAAATTTAATGAATAAGCCTTCAGTAATCAAATTCCAATTGATCATTTGGAGAACTCCTAAATACCCTTGGGTTAAAATCAATACTGATGGAAGTTATATACATTCCACTGCTGTTAATAGTTCTAATGCTGGTATTGGGGCCTTATGCAGAAACTACAAGGGGTCTTGCTTATGGGTTATCTCTGCTCCGATTTACGCCCGATTTCGCCATTAATGCACTAGAATCGAAGTTATAGCTTGTTTTACGGAGTCTAAAGATAGCTATTCTGAATCATAAAGGCCCAATTCATGTGGAGATGGATTCATTAGTTTTCTTGAATATTCTTCTACATAAATCGGCTACTCCTTGGTATCTTCAAATTTGGATCAATAAAATTTCATTATTGGCATCTAATCTACCTATAGTTTGGAGTCACATCCATAGAGAGGGAAATCAGCTAGCTAATTGGCTTGCTTCTAGAGGCAGTTCTTCTAAGGACATTTTATGCTTTTCTTCTTTGGATCTTAATTCTTCTATTTTTAAGGAGTTTAGAATTTTATTGCATGGGGATCTGCTTTCCTTTCCTCATATCAGATGTACTAGATCTTCTTGATTAATAAATTTTTCTTTTTCTGCTAAATATATATATATATATATATATATATATATATATATATATATATATATATATATTCTCAAAAGGAGCAACAGTGGGCTCCTTAAATGTTAATAACAAGTGGAGAATACAAAACCAAAAATGGAAAGGCTCCAACTAACATCAATACCTATGGAGTCCACTCCCAAAAGACCAAAACCAATAAAGCCAAGATAAATCAGAAAAATTGCCCCTAGCAATAAGCTAATCCTCGGGGCACCAATTATCCAGCCAAAAATTCACTTCACCCCTCTCCAGTTCCTAGATAAAAAGATTCTCAGTAGAATTCCTCACCTTGAGTAAATTGACCCAAATTCTGGAGTCACCCAACTTCCTGCTCACTTGAGTAGGGTGGGAGTACCTGCAGTATTTACCCATCATATATTTAGCCCACAAAGAGGTTTGGGCTCTGAAATTAATCCATAATTTGCACATGTTGACATGTTGAATTTGAGGAAAACTCTTAAAGCCAAGGCCTCCAGCTAAAACTGGTTTTGTGACTCTTTGCCAAGATGTCCAATGCTTTTGGGTTCTCTGACCAGCCCATAGAAATCTGTTAAAAGCCCTTTCCAATTGCAATTGGGTGCTTTTCTTCATAGAAATCATTTGAAGAAGATAGAAGGGGAAGGTTGTGAGGATACTCTTAAGGAGTGCGATTCTACTTGCATTGTATAAAAATGAATTGGTCCAACAGCTCAATTGAGAGTTAACTTTTGTGAGAATCTCTTCAAAATGGATTTGTTTGGTTCTACCCATAGTGAGAAAGACACCCTGGTATTTAAAGGAGGGGTACTGCATTTGAATCCAGTGTAATCCAAAATCCATTGCTTGACCTAAATAGGTGTCAACATGGAGAATACCAATTGACACTTCTCAGGATTGAAAGTCATTCCAGAATGCTGCTGGAAGGAGTATAAGCTATGTTTCAGCTTTTTTACAGTAGTTTTATGAGCACTAGAGAAGACCATGATATCATCTGCATAGAGGAGGTGAGAAATAGCAATGTTTGATTTATGATGGTACCTACAAAGCTTTTGTTCAGAATGGTCTAATCAATCATCCTTGAGAAGTAATCAGTTGCTAAGATGAAAATGATAGGAGATAGTGGGCCTCCCTGCTTTAATCCTCTAGTGGCATGAAAGTTGCCTCTGCCATTCCCATTAATTAAAATAGAGTGTTCATTAGAATGAAGCCACCTGGAAATGAGATTGCAGAATTGTTGTTGGAAACCTCTAGCAGTCAACACATCATCAATGAATTCCGAACTAATAGTGTCATAGGCTTTTGGATATCCAATTTGTATATGAGATTACTTCCTCTATGAACTTTATCCAAATCTAGCAGTAATTCTTGGTCTAGTAACACATTATCAGTGATTGACCTGCCCTTAACAAATGCTAATTGATTCAGGCAGATTGGCTTATCAAGATGAGGTTGAAGTCTCCACACAATTATTTTGCTGATTGCCTTACTGATTACAGAAGTAAGGGAAATGGGCCTAAAATGATCCTAGTTTTGCATAAGATTGTTTTTGGGGATCAGCACAATGTTTGAAGCACAAAAATAACTGGGAAGTGATTTACCAAGAAAGAAGCTTTGGATAGCTGCCACCACATCCCCACCAACCAACTTCCATTCCTTCTGATAGAAGTCTGCAGTGTAGCCATCAGGTCCTGCAGTTTTAGAACTATCTATTGAGTTTATGGCATTCCAGATTTCCTGTTCAGTTGGGATAGCAGTTAAATCAAGTATACTAGTGTACTGTAAGTTGTCTGGAAAAGAGATTTATCGATAGGCAATGCGGTTACGGGAGGAGAATTGAGCGATCTATCAAAATATGTGACAGCATCCTAGCCAATATCAGTGTCTTCCAGGAGTTTCCTGCCATCTGTTGTGTGAATAGAGTGAATATTATTGCATTTACTTCTGTATTTTATACAGGCATGGTAAAATTGAGTATTTCTATCACCATGGATAAAATGATTCAAAGCAGCTTTTTGTTTTAGAAACTGTTCCAACTTATCAGTAGCCATCAATAACTTATTTTGTGCAGTAAAGTATTGCTCATCTGTGGCAGTACCTGCTTGGACTTTAGACTCTATTTGATTTAGCTCCTTCTCAGCCACTTGGACAGCTTCATGGAGGTTTCCTATATAGTTCCAATTCGATTTCCTAAGAGATTTACTGAGAGTTATCTGTAGCCTGCTTAATCTAGTGAGGGGATCTGGGTGATCAGCACAATGCTAGTTTTCCTGAACAATCTTGTGGAACTCAACATAGGAGGACCAAACATTAAGATATACGAAAGGAGGGGAGTATTAGAGCAGTCAGGGGAGGTAATGGATATAAGGAGAGGTCACGTGATCGGAACCAGCAAGACTTAGGTGAGTAACATAAGTAAGAAGCCAATTAGAGAGCCAAAGATTGCTAACCAACATCATGTCAAGCCTCTCCCAAATGTTCCCTCTCTTCCAGGTAAAAGCAGGTCCTCTAAACCCCAGGTCATATAGATTGGCAGCAAAAATATTATCATTGAAAATAGTCATATCAGAGAGCTTGGGAGGTCTACCCCCAATTTTTTCACTTGAAGACCCCACATTATTAAAATCACCCCCAACAATTCAGGGTGAGTGTAATTGGACACTAATGCCCTGGAGCTGAGTCCACAAGAGCAGTTTGTCTT
Source organism: Papilionanthe hookeriana x Papilionanthe teres (assembly GCA_022702705.1). Classification (NCBI taxonomy): domain Eukaryota; kingdom Viridiplantae; phylum Streptophyta; class Magnoliopsida; order Asparagales; family Orchidaceae; genus Papilionanthe; species Papilionanthe hookeriana x Papilionanthe teres. Next base: position 139,841,813 of record CM040427.1, on the reverse strand, counting down.
CCTTTTTACATCCAGCATACACAGAGGTTACTGTACCATCACTGCCATTAATCTGAAAGGAAGAATGTATAAATTTCTTGTTGTCAATAAAGATACACCAGGTCACCTCATTTCTACATCTATTGGAGGAGTAAGCTTAGATTGGGTGACTGTAATCACAGTAGCTCTCCTTTCTCCAAAGCCCTGTTGCACCAAAACAGTGGCATTGATATCAACAGGCTGCTTATTTTGAGTTTCCTTTGCTGTGGATCTTCTAGATGGAGGATGAATTCTGTAACATTTTTCAATTGTATGTCCAAACAATTTGTAATGAGAGCAGTAGTAGGGTTTTTGCTGCATTATCACTTCTTTCCATTCTCCTTACTTAGCTGAGTTAATCCAAATTTTCTTGACCTCAGGCAGTGAAATATCACTCTTTATCTGAATCCTAGCCATTTCAGGTTTAGCTTTATTGATGGTAGCAGGATCCAGCCTTAAGGGAGTTCCAATAGTCCTCCCAATTTGGAAAAGAGCATTCTGATTGAAATATCTGTAAGGAAGATTAGGCAGTTTAAACCAAATTGACACTATTGGGGGGTCCTTGCTTGGATCAAAATCTGCTGTCCATTTGATTATTTTCATCTCAACTCCTGCAATACTCACCAATTGTTTAGCAAATAACATAGCATAATCCTCATCGGCAGTGAAGTTGATAAGAAGATGCCTTCCATCCGGCGGACCACTAGCTTCCAATTTCCTTGAAAATTCAGGGATTCAAAATATTTTCACTAGTTCCATCTTAGGATGCCCCAAACTAAATTTCCCAATCAAAGTGAGTTTAACTTCAGCATCTAGATCAACCAATTCCTGGTCAGTGAAGATCACAGCAGGGTGGCCATCCTTCTCTTCCAGTGGTCTGATAATTGGACAGGTGATTCTTCCACCTGCTGCATCATGCAATCTCTGTGGAAAGATCAGTTTGGAAGGATCTGAGATAGAAGGGGCAAATCCAACAACACCAGCATAAGTGGACTTTGCCCACTCAATATTGGTGGTAAGATCAATAGGGTGGGCCATCAATCCACCAGCCACAACCAGGTGGTCACCAATGGAATAGTGAAGCCAGAAACAAAAAAAACCAGAAAATAGAGAGCCTGCAACAAAACAGTGGGCAAGAGAGACACCAAAAGATCTCCAATAGCACTTAGTGCAAGAACAACCTCCCCATAATGAAAACAATGTAACAGTAAAAATTTGAATTCTAGGAACCCGAGAACAGCAAGAAACAACAAGAGAAGCAATATAGGAGCCCAAGAACACTTCATCACCAGGGCAGCTCCTACCAGACTTACCTGCACCACCATCCACCAAGCCGACGACGGCAGGGTCATGCTAGAAACCCTAGCAGAGCACTCCTTGCCGCCAACATCTTTTTTATATGTGTATGTATATATATATATATATATATATATATATATATATATATATATATATATATATATATATATGTATACCAAGGCAAAAAAAGCAAAACAATCCTAAACGAGCGAGCAACGAGTTAAGAGAGGCCGAAATCAACTCTGATGTGGGGGGCAGATAAGAGGTCTCCAGCCATCAAAAGTTTTAGCTGAGAAGGAGAAGAAGTAGAGACGGTCACTCTAGAGGAGAGAGCACCAGTTCTTGCTAGCCAATCATCAGGCTTGTTCCCCTTTCTGAAGATGAAATGGAAGTTGGTCTGAAGTTGACATGTGAGGAAATGAATCTTTTGGATCCATTGAGAGTGGTGCCAAGAAGTATAAATACCAGAGTCAATCAAGTTGATCATCCCTTGAGAGTCCCCCTCAATGATTATGTTCCTTAAATTGAAGATCAAAGCCAACCTTAGTGCCCAGTAGACAGCAATTAATTCAGATTCAAGAGCATATAAAGCAATTATAAGGGCTTGGAAGAACAAAAGGCAGACACCCTGATGGTTCCTGAAGAGACCGCCAATGCCAACAACAGCGCTAGTGTAGCTTCCATCAGTGTTTACTTTAACAGAATTGTTGTTTGGATGAAGCCAGGTAACTTTAATGATTTTGGGGGGCTGATTGGTCTGGGGCTGACAGGCTTTGCAGATATTAGGAAAATTTTTAAGGCTGATGAGTTTGTGAAGGTAAGATATGCAGTTTCTGGCTACAGAATTGGCATCAGTAGATAGTCCCTCAAAAATTTCCTTGTTTCTTGCCATCCATATGAACCAAGCTTTGATAACGGGAAAACACCTGCTCCCTGATGATACCAATCAGTCCAACAGGTTAGAAGATGATTCCATTGCAAATGGAGGGTGTTCAGTTTCAGATGTGGAATCAGATGCTTTCAGACTTTTTGAGAGAAGCTACATTCAAAGAATAGGTGAGTGATAAAATCTTCCTTCATATGACATAAGCTACAGCAAGAAGGGCCTCTAAGTCCCTTTAACTTTAGGATGTTATCAGTAGGAAGGAGCTGCTCAAATAGTCTCCTACTGAAAAGGTTCATAGAGGGGGAGAGATACTTATTCCAAACAAGATCACCCCAGGGGACAGCCTCCCAATGATAAAGTTGGGTATCATGGCCTTGGAAAAACTGTGGTTTTGAAGGGCTTTCCAAACAGGTGAATCAGATTTGGATCTATTGAAATGAACTGAAACAACTTTCTGGATAGAGGGGGCTTCCAAAATATTGTGAAGAAAAGGCAAGGACCAGTTGTCCCCATTCCAGCAATCAACAACTTTGAGGTTTAGGTTGATAGATGTAGTGTTGGGTTGTAGCCAATCTTGAAGACCCCAATGATCTAACCAGAAATTAAGATTACAATTACCAAGATTCCAATGATACTGTTGTTCAGCCAGATTTCTGTTCTTAATCAAAGCTTTCCATAGTTTAGGGTCACCAATCCTTGGAGGGACCTGAGAGGGGTGGGTATGTTTACAATACATCCCAAGCAGATATTGAGCCCATAGAGAGTCCTGAGTTCTAAACTTGATCCACAGCTTACAAAGATTTACTTGTAGAATTTGATGGATCCCTCTGAGACCCAGACCACCTGCCCAGGTAGGTCTTGCCAGTTTTTGCCAAGATGCCCAATATGTTTGATTTCTGTTACCAGCCCAAAGGAAATGGTTGAAAGCTCTTTTAAGTTGAATCTGAGTACTCTTCTTCATGGTGGTCATTTGCTTCACATAGGAGGGAAGGGTGGTAAGAATACTTTTAAGCAAGGTCAACCTTCCTCCATTTGATATGTAGATGTGAGTCCAATTTGATAGATAGGTGCTGATCTTTTGTTGGATCTCATCAAAATGGTTCTGCTTGACTCTGCCTATATTGAGCTGCACTCCCAGATGTTTCATGGGTAGCTGAGTGCTGGAAAAACCAGTGTAGGAAAGAGTCCATTGTTTCACTTCCTGTGAGATCTTATGGGGAAAAAGGATCTGGCATTTGGAGGAGTTAAAACTCAGTCCAGACTGCTGCTGAAACAGCTGGATACATTGGGAAATCAGTTTGACAGCACTCTTGGAGGCATTGGAGAAGATCATCACATCATCAACATAGATAAGGTGGGAGATGAGAATGTTGGAACTGTGGTGGTATCTTGTATACTTGTGAGAGTTATGAAGGTTGTTCAGCATATGGGAGAAATAGTCAATTGCTAGGATAAAAAGAGTTGGAGATAAGGGGTCCCTTGTTTAAGTCCTCAAGATACAGTGAAAGGTCTCCAACTTGTACCATGGATGAGTATGGAATGGGAGTTGTTCCTTAGCCATCTATGTATCATGGAGCAGAAACAAGCAGAAAAACCTCTGGCAGAAAGTACTTCAATGATGAAATCCCAACTAATGGTGTCATAAGCTTTTCTTATGTCCAATTTATATATCAGGTTTCCCCCCCTACACTTCTTGTTCAAGTCAAGGAGTAACTCTTGAGCAAATAAAATGTTATCTGAAATGGTCCCCCCCTTCACAAAAGCAGATTGGTTCATACATGTGATTTTGCTTAGATGAGGTTGGAGTCTAGCCACTATGATCTTGCTGATGACCTTGCTTAAAACTGATGTGAGGCTGATGGGTCTAAAATGGTCCCAATTGGATTGCAAGGTGTTTTTAGGAATGAGAACAATGTTAGATGAGCTGATATAGTGAGGAGGGTCTTTACCCAAGAAAAAACAGTTAATGGCAGCATTGATGTCAAGGCTGATAATTGGCCAAGCCTTCTTGTAGAAGTCAGCTGTGAACCCATCTGGTCCAGCTGATTTAGAACTGTCAATAGAGCTTAGGGCCTGCCAAGTTTCCTGAACACTAGGGGGTGGGTAAGAGACAGTGAGTTGGTGAAAGGATAGTTATCCTGAAAACAGGCTCGGTTGAGATGATCTCTTGCCCTGACATGAGTGGAAAGAAGCTTGTGGAAGTAATTTGTAGAACTTCTACCAATCTCTTGGTTATTTTTGAGCCAAGTTCCATTCTTAGCTTTAATACTATGAATAGTGTTGCAATTTCTTCTATATTTGATGTAGGCATGGAAGAATCTGGTGTTTCTGTCTCCTTCAGTGAAGATGTTGAGGGATGCCTTTTGTCTGAGATATTGGTCCTGGATGTCTATAAAAATGAAAAGCTTGGCCTGGGCAGCTAATAGAAGCTGATCATTGGCATCCCCCAACTGATCCAAATTTTCCAAACCTAGGACATCCTTCTCAGCTTCAGCAACAGCAGTATGGACATTAAAAAATTCTCTCCAGCTCCACTTCTTAAGCTCTTTACTGATTTTCTGGTGAAGGAAGCCAAGCTTGATCCAAGGGTCAGTGTGAGTGATACCATTCCAGAAGGACTGGATGAGAGAAATGAACTGGGGATGGGAGGACCAGAAGTTTTGAAATCTGAAAGAGGGGCTAGAGATGGTTGGGGGGTGCAGTAATGGGTAAGAGGAGGGGTCTGTGGTCAGAGCAGACAAGTGGGAGATGTGTGACAGCAGTGAGTAAAAATTGGGATTGCCAGAGTTCATTTTTTAAGAATCTATCCAGTCTTTCCCTAGTTTGGCTCCTTCTCCAGGTGAAAGAGGGGCTCCTGAAGCCCAAATCAAATAGTCTAGCAATCTGGATATTCTCTTTAAATTGATTCATTTTGCTTAGGATTGGGGTTCTGCCTCCCAACTTTTCAGCAGCATTGGCAATACAGTTGAAATCTCCACCCACCACCCAAGCGAGGTTTATGGACTGGCTGATGTGGTGTAGTTGTTCCCAAAGGATCAGTCTATCTATCTTTTTGCATCCTGCATAAATGAAAGAGGCCAGAACACTTTTGCCAGCAAATTGAAGGGAAAGGTGAACAAACTGAGGATTATCAATAATGATGGTCCAGCCCAATTCTCTTCTACACAGAATCCAAATCTTTTTGTTGATGTTGGTGTGGAAAGAAAAGCCAGGAAAGCTTTTGAGGATTTTGGTGGAGTTAAGCTGAACCATAGGTTCTAAGAAAGCAATACACCAAGGGGTGTGTTTTTTATTAAGATGTTTATGTCTTTTTAGAGAATGTGGGAAGCCACACCTCTAATGTTCCAGCATAGTAGGTTTATCATTTGGGGTTAAGGAGGGGGATGTGGATTTATGGGATCTGGACCTTGTTCTACCTCTGATAATAGGTCGGGAATCCTCTCTGCACCTGGGGGCTGAGGGAATAGATAATTTCTGAAGTTCAGTCTTGTTTTTCTTCTTTTTGTTATTGGTGTGAATAACCCACTCTTCTTCCATGGAATCCAGGGCAGCTCCCAGACTAACAGCAGTGGGGGGTAAGAGTGGGGGGAGGACTGAATGAGATAAGTGGAGTTGGGATAAGTGGGAGGGTGGATGGGAGGGGGCTAAGAGGGAAAGGTGTCCCCTTAGCATTGGGGGATATCAAAAGTGGTTTGTCAGTATGGAGGATGTCCAAATTGAAAGAGCTAGCCACTGGAGCAGGGATTGTTTCCAAAGGTCTGAAGGGAATCTCCAAAGGAGCAGTGGTCAAAGCAGGAGGATTGGTGATAGAAGCAGAGGTGGACCACCTTTAGTCTAAGTTAAAGACTTTTTAGTAGGTGGGTAGAGTCTAAAGCATCTGTCAGAAGTGTGTCCAAACTTTTTACAATGTGAACAGTAATAAGGCTTCTGTTGCATGATAACCTCCTGCCACTACCCATCAGTTTGAGAGCCCACCCAGATCTTCTTCACCTCAGGGAGGGAGATGTCTCTTTCAATTTGGATCCTAGCAAATTCAGGTTTAGCTTTGTGGAGTGTTGTAGCATCCAGTCTGAGTGGGGTGCCAATTGCCCTCCCAATTTGGAAGAGGGCAGCCTGATTGAAAATCCTGTATGGCAAATTGGGAAATTTAAACCATATGGGGACAATAGGGGGATCTTTGCTGGGATCAAAGTTGGGAGTCCACTTGATGATTTTCATTTCAATTCTAGCAATAGTACCAGTTGTTTAGCAAAAATTTTTGCATAGTCTTCATCAGAAGTTAAATTAATGAGTAGATGTTAACCATCAAGTAATCCAATTCTCCAATCTCCTGTGAGGTTCAGTGATTCAAAGTACTTTCTTACCAATTCCATTTTGTGGTTCCCCAAAGTAAATTTCCCAATTAAAGTTAATCTCACTTCCTCATTTAACATGTCAAGTTCCCGATCGGTGAAGAAGACCGGCAGGCGGCCCTCCTTTTCTCCAATGGGTTTGATGAAAGGGTAGTTGCCCCTACCTGCAGCAACATCATGCATTTTTGGGGGAACACTAATTCAGCTGGGCCATTAATAGAAGGGCCCCTTCCAACCACCCCAGGATTGGTGGCTTTAGCCCATTCAATGTTCGTATGCAGCTCAATCGGGCAAGCCATAAAAGAAGTGAAATAGGCCTTTAGCCACAGACCAAACATAGGAAATCATACTCAGAAACAACAAAACACAGATGGAGGTTGAAGCAAGTTTGTTAAGTCAGGGAGGCACAACAAACACCAGAGAGCCCAGGATCAGAACCTAAGAAGTGGTTCCACTCTACTGTCTCCAAGTAATGGAACAGTAAAATTTGAAAACAAAAAACCCGGGAAGGTATCCCCCCAAGAAAAGCAGCGGGAACCTCAACAACCACACAAGGTCCTCTCACAAAAGAAGCACCACCTACGAGAAAGATCACCAGTACCACCAGAGAGGGAGCCGCCGCCAGCATCATCTTCAAAACCCTAGCAGAGCTTCAGCCGCCACCATCCTCATATTTGCTGCTCCTTTCCATATATATATATATATATATATATATATATATATATATATATATATATATATATATATATATATATATATTTTTCAAAAAACTTGCCTAGCAGGCAAGAAATATATTAATCACCATCTTATGTTCTTACAAAAGGAAGACCTATCCTATCACCATGTAACAAAACTGCAAGGGAAGGTGGAGGTGTAGTTTCTACCAAAAATTCCCTTTTCGATAACTGCGAGATGCAAGCCGAGTGCGGGAGCATTACCCTCCCTAGGTATATATGAAAAAATTACATTTATACTCTCAACCTCTCCCTTCACTCTATTCAACCATCTCCGAATGTACCATGGAGCAACTTCGGTCCCTTGCGGGAAGCTAATGCAATTAGAAGAGTCCGATTCTACCATTAGGAATCTCACATCACGGATTACGGCAATTTTAATTGCCCAAAAGATGGCCACCATTTCAGCCTCGAGTGCATCACGGACCTCAACAGGAGAGTAGAAGAACAATAAGCGATGCCCCACCCCATTTCTAAAGATGCCACCAATCCACTGCTTGCTGAATTTTGAAGCTTCCATCGGTATTAACTTTGATCCAATAGGAAGAGGGAGGGGACCACCCAGACAGCCGAGAAAGGGGGAGGAATGTTCAGAACCTACTTGGCGGATATCGGTGAATTTGTGATATTTAGTAAGTTTCTTAAGGTAAGTTAAGCAATGAGTAGCAACAAGGGAGGCGGGGACGTAACACCCCTCAAATCTAACCTTATTTCGCCCATCCGGATAAACCGAGGCCACAACACAAGGAACCACCGGGAGATTCACCTTATGCCGGTCCCCAACACATCAATAGGTCCAGCCAACTTAATTGCAAAGTATCAACCCGAATCTCGCTTATCACATGCCTCCGGACCTCTTGAGAGAAGGCACACTCGAAGAACAAATGATCCCAGATTCTTCCTCCCGCATACATAATAGACGAGCAGGAAGGCCCTCTAATCCCCTTTAATTTGAGGATATCATCGGTAGGAAGAAGTAAATGTCTTAATCTCCAACAAAAGAAGGACATGGAAGGAGACGATGGTTGCTCCACGACTCGAGTCCCCACTGATATGGTCCCGGGAATAGAATTTCGAAAGATAAAGGTCCCCAGCTTTTGATGAAGTTGCTTGTTTGGTGATAATCTTATCTCTTTTTTCGGGATGAAAGGGAGTCAAGAGTACTACTGTAGGCGGGTCGGGATTTAGGATGTTTTCCGATGCATGCAGTTCCATTGGTTTTCGGACCAAAAGGTATTAACATAGCATTTAGATATAGAAGGTCCATCAACATTTTGTGGGCAAGTGAGTTTCTCCCTCCCCACACCCAATTATCAAGCCAAAAATTGATATGACCCTCTCCCAGCTACCGGATAAAGGTACTGTTCGACCTTATCTTTGACCTTCGACAATTCCTTCCATAATCTAGAGTCCCCGAGCTTAGGCACCACCGGAGATGGGTGATCCTTTCTACGGTATTTACCATGCATATGCGAGCCCAAATGGTATCATTAGCCCTGAATCTAATCCACAATTTACATAAATTTATGAAGTCGAGTCTGTTCAAAGCTTCTAAACCCCGGACCCCGACTCGAAGGGGTTTACAAAGTTGCTTCCGGGATGACCAATGGATGCGCTTATGCTTGACCGACCCAAAGAAATTTGTTGAAAATTCGCCAATGCTTGTTTGTGTACTCTTTTTCATGATAAACATCTGTAGAGCATAGGAGGGAGGGCGATTAAAATGCTCTTCGGTAAAGTTAGCCTCCCCGAATTAGACAAAAGGAATTAGACCACCCGGAAATTTGTGTTTTGATTTTCTCGAGAGATTTCTTGAAAATGAGTTTGTCTTGATCTTCCCTTAATCAAATGGACTCCCGAGTAGTCGATAGGCAAAGTAGCGGATGAAAGCCGGTGTAATCGGCAATCCAGAGTTTTCATCATCGAGTGACATTAGAACTAGGGTAGAAATGGCATTTCTGAAGATTAAGCTCCAAACCAGAAACCTCCTTGAAATGAGCTAGTGTTTTCATTACCTTTTTAATAGCCACTTTAGAAGCCTTAGAGAAGATAATGATATCATCGAGCATAAGATAAATGACTTACAATTAAATTGGACTGTGATGGTAAGTGAACTTGGTGTTTGGGTGAAGACAAAATCTAATAATGCTGGATAAGTAGTCCAAAGCAAGGATAAAAATGGTAGGGAGAGAGGATCACCTTGCTCGATACCTCTCGGAAGCTCTAAAGAACCCATGGCATTTCCCATTCACCATAACGAGAATGAGCATTATTGCTTAGCCACCTATGGATGAAGTTGAACAAAACACAGTGAAAACCCACGGCATATAAAGTTTGGGTGATAAACCCCCAGTCGATGGTATCATATGCTTTTCTTATATCCGGCTTTAGTATCACATTGTTGCCTCTACATTTCTTATCTAAATCCAACACCAATTCTACGAGCCGACAAGATATTATCGAAATTGATGCGCCCTTCACAAATGCGGCTTGGCCGGGCAAATCGAAGATTCGAATGTGGTTGCCGATCTTGCCATGATGATTTTACGATAATTTTGGACATTACGGAAGTAAGGCTAATTGGTACGTAATCTCCCCATGATTTTCTCAATTTGTTTTTTGGGATTAAAACAATTGTAGAGGCGAGAAAAAACACAGGAAGATCCATACCACTGGAAGAAGTCTTGTACGACTTGAATAATCTCCTTCCCAACAATGCATCCAACCGGCTTTATAAAAGTTGGAAGAGAAGCCATCGGGACTGCGGCTTTAGCATCATCTAAGGAGTCTAATGCATTTTTATCTCCTCCTCCCACAGGATTTCCACTAAGTTAAGATTCGAACATACATATTACGAGTGCTGTAGCAAATTCTCATAAATAGGGGTAGGACAAATATTGGGTTAGGTAAACATTTGAGCAAAGTGGTTAACGGCATCCAAAGCTATATCTTCGCATTATGAAGCACAATCCCGGCTTCATCGGTGATGGAAAGAATCATGTTACACTTCCTCTTATACTTAATGAATGCATGATAATACTTAGTGTTTCTATCCCCTTCAATAAATCCGGCGACAGTACTGCTACATTTATAAAACTCCTCCGGTATGTGAACTGGACCAACAACCGATCTTGTGCATTATAAAGAGTCGCTTCATCGCCCACACCATTAATAAAACCAGCTTCAATGACGACCACATCCTCTTCGACCTTCTTAAGATTATCCTGTACATTCCCAAAACTGTCCAATTCCGGTTTCGAAATGCTTGAGCAGTGATTTTGTGCAAATTCCATAGGTTACCCCAAGAGGAGCCTCCCATGGGGAAACCCATACCTTCCCTAGTTCGGCCGGAAAATCCGGGTGCTTAGTCCACATGTTTTGAAATGCGAACATACCACCATTACGTGTACGGTGTTGTTAATAGAGATGAGCAAAGGTCCGTGATCCGAGCCGGCCATGGATAAATGAGTCACAATGGTATAGGGAAATTGCTGAAGCCGAGAGGAATTCCCCGAGCACTCTTTCAAGTCTCTCCTGGGTTCTACCCCTTCTCCGGTGTAGGCTGGACCCCAAAAACCCGGATCAAAGATTCGTCGCATCAGCAATAAATTGATTGAACCTATTCATGGAAGCCCAGCTTAGAGAAGCACCACCCTTCTTTTCAGCGGCAGAAGAAAGGCAATTAAAATCTCCACCAACAAGCCAAAATGAATTGATGTCTGGGAGCAATGTTAACCAGAGTTATTCCAAAGATTCTGCTTGAAGAACGAGAGCCGAGCTAGCATAAATGAAAGTGACAAAACCAACAAAATCCCCAATAGAAACTTGAATATATATATATATATATATATATATATATATATATATATATATATATATATATATTTGTGCTCATTAATTTTTGCAAATTAAAAAAGTCGCATCATTCGTATGTAGTTTTCTTTACTCTTTTCTTTTAATATAAAGTAGTGGCATGTGCCGGAAAAATTTTTTTAATGATAAAAATGTTCTTTTTAATGTGATGAGTAATATCTCCTTTGCTTCATTAACATAACTTAAGTGGAAATAGGTTATGCTAAAATCTATTGTAAATGAAACTAAGACTCGGGAGAGCGGTGATCTCGCAACTAAAGTTTACTCAAATTGTTCAGTTGGCTATTGAAAAATAGTATGAAAGGGAATGCAACTTTTAAGGAAATATAATACATGATCTGTTACTACTAGAAGCTTCTAAGTGAAAGATAGTTGCATAAATTTAATGGAATATTAATCATACCTATATGCTCTAAAGAGGGTAGCTAGACAAATGCCCTGTAGATCTCACTTTTGGTTGAGGTTTAGTCTATCCATAGATAGCTTAGGGTCTAGCCATAGAACTCTCTTGGTGACTTTCTTAGAGGAATAGCAACAGAACCGTACCACATAGAAATTCCAAATGCCTCTTTGCTTCACTTGGAGTTCCATATGCTTGAGGCCTAACCCCTGATTATTTAGGAGGATGAGGCTAAGCATGAGGCAACTCAAGGGGAGTTCCCTATAGGATGTCAGGCCTTAGGATTAATCTCAGGTGGGCTGGGGCTAGCACACACACACACTTACACATCACATTTACACACTTTACATTCATAACCCTAAATCAGTTATACCTTACCTAATTAAATTTTTTTTTGGTTCCTAGCCTAGCCCTAGGAGCTCACGCCCATCCCCCTCCTCCTTTTGTCGTGCCTCATCTCCCTTGGTTGAACCTTAGCTCACGCCTCCCCCCCTCCATGGTCGAAATCCTCTCCTCCCTCTCCCATCTTCTCCTTTCTTGCACAAGAAGCCATTAAGGAATCTTTCTTAGCCCCCATCCCATCCATGTCAGCCGTCAATCTCTTCCTTTAGGCTTTATCACTTCTCTTTGAGTTTTCTTTCATGTTAATCATCTCAAGAGTGGTTTGAAGGCTAAACCTTCCTTGGGCCATTGGATATTACTCATGGGAAGGTTGGGAGCACCTTCTTCTTCTTCCCTAGGATAAAAAATAGCCACCTATTTGTCATTTTTGAGGTTAGCCGAAAAATGGAGTTTGTAGGGGGAAGTGCTGTCCAGATTTTGTTGGATTCAAAGTTGGTGTGAAATCTTTGCTTGGTTCTGTGCTTCCACTAGATACCTTTCCCCTTTCACTTCTTCTCTTGATTTATCTTTTGTCCACTAAGGTATATCATTATGTTTCATGGCTGATTTTCTAATGCTTGTGGGCTAAGGAAATTTATGGCAAACTTGTGATCTAGTAGTTAGAATTTTGAGCTTATGCATCATGGCAAAGTTTTAAAGCAAAAGAGCTTGAGTTTATCTTGTTGTCTTTTGCTCTCATGCTTGTTTTAAGGACTTTTTTTTACATGCTTTCATGTTTACTTTAAGATCCACTTTTGACGCTTAATGCTTGTAGTAATATTTGGCATTAAAAAAAATCGGAAAACAAAAAAAAGGGAGAGAAGTAAAAGAAGGAAAGGTTGGGGGGAAGGATTTCATACTAGCTTTGTTAATGAGCATTTTAAATTTCATAGTTCTCTACTTACTTGTTATCTTCAACACTTCAGTTTAAGGAGTACTATATACATTCAAATATGCTTGAAGCTAATGTCTTTTGGCATGATGTGGCTTTCTCTACTTATGAATTTCCAAGTTTGGTGCCTTATTTGAAGGATTTGTCTTGATTTATCACATGTTAGCGAGGCGTTTAAAATTTGGCATATGTTGTTTGAAGAGGATTGTTTAAACTAGGCTTCACATGCTAGTTCTTTGTTTTTTTTTTTTTTGCTACTCTATCTTGGAATTTATCTTTGCTATTACATTCTTTATATGAAGCTTTCTTTCTCAAGTCAAAAAGTGAGATACACACTTAACGTTTGAAAACTTATTTGGGGCTTTTGAAGTTCTCTTTTTATGTCAAAATTGGAAATATACATCTAATTTTTTAAACTCCTCTCATGTGCTAAAGGTTTGGATTTATTTATTGCACTTGAAATTCTCTTTACCAAAAAAAAAAAAAAAAAAAAGATTAGACCTACATTCAACTTTTAAGGCCTTTCTCATATGCTAAAGTCTTTGGATTTATTTATGGCATTTAAAGATCTCTTTACATGGAAAAATATGAAACTTGCTTTTAATTTTTGAGACATTTTTAATAGGCCAAAGGTTGGTCTTGCATATGACTTTCCAAATTCTCCTTTCGTGGAAAGGATAAGGGAGATGCACCTAGTCTTTTAAAACACTTTTCATATGATAAAGTGGGGTCTTATGTGCGGCTTGTAGGAGCTTTCTTATACATAACAAAATATGAAATGTGTGCTTAAGTTTTGGAATTTCTTTCTCATGTCAAAATTAGGGATATATGTCCAAACTTTGAAACATCTCTTATGTGCAATTTTTGGATTTGAAAGCAGCAATACTTGAAATACTTGTGAATGAGGCTATATATGTTCATCTCTCACCTATTTCACTATGTATTCGTATATACAACACTGAAGCTTTAATTTCACACACTTCCTACCTCATTTCATGCTTTATTGTTGCTTGGTGTTGGATAGCTAACATGAAAATAATTTGGTGAAGTTATATAAAATTTTCGGATTTGGAAATAACCATGCTTGAAAAACTCATGAATGAGGTTATATATGCTTGTTTCTCACATGTTTCACTAGGTTTTCATATGCATGACATATAGGCATTGTTTTTGCACATTTTCCACCTCATTTCATGCATAAAAGAGGTGTTTATCAATCTCATATTTGCCTAAAATGAAAGTTTACTTTGATGCGCGCATGGGAAGTTAATTTGGATGGTTCCTATGCTTACCTACTTGCAAAATCTATTCCTATGTATTTATTTCAAATTGATTGGGATTGATCCTATGCTTCCCAAAAGTAAAACTCTGAACATATAAATGAACTTGGAGGTTATTTAAATCACATATACATATGCCAAAACTAAAAATATGCACTTATGCAAGTATTTTGGATGAGTTTGTGACATGTTTGTCATTGCCTAAACTCAAAATCTGCACTTGTACATTGATGTAGGGATGTTCTTAATCATTTCTATGGTTCCCAAAATCAAAATCTGCACTCATAGGTTGATTTAAAAGCCTCTCTTTGCTGCCCCAACATGGAAGTTGCATTGTTTAGCATGTTATGAATCAACTTAAAGCTTCTCTTTGCCATCCTTGCTTTGAGTATACATCTGTATGCTTCATTATAAATTTCTTTAAGTGAAAAGATGAAAGAGAGATGGTGGAGAGGGAAGTTTCATGATAGCCTCACTTTAAGCATTTTAAGAGATTAATGTTATCTAGTTATACTTCATTCTCATTGCTACAATTTGGAATACGTTAAGCATATGTTGGAATACCTTGAGGTTCTCTTGTTGCAATGGCTTGAATGTTATTTTTAAGAATTTGGGCTCTCTTAGTTAGCTCTTAAATTTGAATATGAATGCTTTAATGTTTGAAGTTCATATCAATGTTATAAAATGTGAAGGGTAAATGTGACTGTTAAGAGGGTATGCAGGCCTCCTATGCTTACTCTCTAAATGATACATACTGTGATCCATGCTTGCCTCATTTTATTGTCGCACCTTAGCATTTGTGGACAATTTGGATGATTTGTTACATGTATATTCTTATTGAAGGTGTGTGAAACGTGATATAGTGTCGTTATGCTACCAGATTTTTCTTAATCCAGTTCATTTTTTTTGTATACTCTATTTGAGCATGTCGTTCCCCCTGTTATCCAGGATTTTGGTTTTGATTTTATATGTCTCAACCTTTTTGGCTCACTTCACCCTACATCCTACACCACTTTACTCACTACATCACCTCACTTGTGGCATCACCTTTATTATTTCATTACACATGTGAAAGTATTCAAGACTTTTCACCGTCCTCGGTTTTAGCCATTTATGGGCTTAATCTTGTTGCCTTTCCACAGCTACTCCTTGCGCCATGTTGGAGGAGTTTGTCTGCTACTCCTTTCATCATGTTGGAGGGGTCTAGTTTATCCGTTTCACATGTCTCACTGTTACCTCTCTGATCCATGTTGGAAGAGGTTTAGCTGCTTTGACACGTGTTTTGATTTTTCTTCGATTTTGAAAAACAACCCACCTTAGATTGTTTTCTCCTCTTTCTTCTCGTTGATCCCCCTGTCCTTTATTTCTTCTTATTTCTTAGCCTAAGTCACGTGCTTATGCAGGACACATAAGTGCACATGTATAGCCTTCCGCTATACGTAGAGCCATCAAACAAGGCTGTAAGTAGGGTGGATGGGGGGAGAACGATGATGATATTGCATTAGAGAAGGATATGAGATAATTACTACAATAGTGCCTCCTGTCTCAAAGACCCTGAAGAGGGTAGAGGAAGGAATCTACGACACTATTCGCCCACCCTCGGGGTATCTACCACCGTCACCCTTAGGTTGCTAGTAGTCCTAACTCAGTAAGGGTAGGCAACCTGTGGATCACACTGTTTTACAAAATATATAAATACTTTTTAAAATACAAAACTACCCTCACTACAAAATAGCCATTCACCGATAAATTTTTACTTGCATGTAATCAAAATTGAAATGAACAAAAAAAAATTACAAGGGTCAATGGTTGACTGTCTGGACCGAGTTAGAACTGCCCTCTGTAGGATAACGGTCTAGTAGTCAGCACCTAAGGTTGGGATATATAGCACAGCTCTGAGTCCTCCGTGCCATCGTGCTTACGGTCCTCCAGGACATGTAGTCCTTTCTTTATGATTTTCTAAGAGTTTTTTTTCTACGAGCTTTCTATAGACTTTATTTTTGACATCTTTTATTAAACTTTCCACAAATTGTCCATTTTTTTAACTTTTTCTGCAGACTTTTACATTTTCATATACACCTCAGCACACACTTGCACCACTTGTTTGCTACAACTATCTTACTTTGCTACCTGTACTGCCACTAATGTTTGTCTCCCTACTGTACTGTTACTTTTTGTGCTTCACTGTACATTTACTTTATGCAAATCATGACTCCTGCTTGTGAAAACTGAAATCACCTCACAACATTAAAAATATAAAATAACTCAAAATCTAATCACAAACAAAATAAAACATGCAATTGTAACTAAACTTAAGATGACTCCTTGGATGACCGGGAATCCCTAAGACGAAGTAACCTACGTGTTGCTGATGAGAGTTCCTACGGTATGGATGAAAGTACGGAACTCATTAAGTTGGGTTTATTAAATTCATCTGAACTAAGCGAATTTAATTAAAATGGTGGTGCCAGAATGAGGGAACCGTGGGATCCTAACCTGTGTCGTCATAATTAACTTAAAAATTTGTTTTAATTAAAAAACTAAGCCACCTCAATTTCAACCTTCTAGAACATGACATTTCTCTTACCCCCCTGATTGTCACTTCTTAAACTAAACCTGCTACAATGAGGAGTGTGGAGCATGCATCGTGGGCAGCACGACCATCTTCAACAGTAGAGCATGTCTACTTCAGCTAAACCATTCATTAGAATTAAAACAACAAGCCATAGGACTTCGAGGTAGCTCGCCTATTGCGACATAAGTCCTCACCTCGTCTTTTAGGCATTTGCACAGCCATGTTGTGCAATCTAAGCCCTAACTCGCCTTAGGATTCTGAGGTTATCATCTGATATGACATAAACGCTCCTATCTTCCAGGCTATTCATATGATAAGTATCAAGTGAATGTGAGCCCTACTTAATAAAACTGGCAGGAGTAAACACTAAATAATTTCTCTAAACTGAAACCAAATAATAAGATAGTTTGGGATGTCGCTGAGGCTCACCTCGAGATCTGTGGCACCCCCTACTCCTCTCTCCTTTGATCTCTGAAATAAATGTTCCACTTTGCACCACTCTTCTATTCAATTTCCTACTACCACACATAATTTGAAAACCCTACCCATTGAAATTCAAGAAAACAAATACCCCTGATCGAAATTGAGAGTTCTTCTAAGTGACTTCAGTCATTTGGGAGGTAATTAACTATAGGGGCTTGCGTCTATAAGAAGCTTTAAAGAACCGAGGTAATATAAATCCTAGTTAATCCTTTTGTATTAAATAGGGGAACTTGTCAGTTAACACAAAAGGTTCACAGACCAGAACGGATGTCACAAATTTATTAGTTTATTTAATCAAGCTGCGCTATCAAGTAATGTGTTTATTCCTTGGGATAGATACACAGCTTGTGGTGTATTGCTCGTTAATTTAAAGTAATGAGGATGTGAGATCGGTTTGATTTTATATTTTCAAAATAAAATGATATTTTCTAAATTAAATATATATTAAATTAAATCTTTCTTTAAAGCGGGAAACGGGATACCCATTTCGGTGGCCGACAATTTCTAAAAAATACTAATTTTTTTAACGACCGACAACTTCTGGCGACTTTACTGGGGAATAGCTCCTCTCTCCATATGTTCAGGAGGTTTCCATTATCATACATCGGTAATGTGTCCACATCCCTCGTGGTCCAGATTATCATTCTTCCATTGGCATGCTTAGCTAATTTCTTTCTTGGGTGAGCACGGTCAACTCTTTTAGGTTCCGGGAGTTCTATTTAATCATCCTTAAATAGAAGGGGATCAGGAATCTTTAGGGTTTTCTTTTTGTGTGGGGTCGGACCTTCATTGGGTGTGTTAGTGCGCAGGTTGCATTGTGAAATCAGACACAGACTAGGTCCTAAGTTTCACTTTCATTTCTTGTCTCTCAAGTTTGATTTGCTATCACTAAGTTAAACCGATTATTTTCTCTCGTATGTTTTGTTTAAATTCTGAAACTAACCGAAATCTATCAAATTACATACAAATCTTAGTATAAAGTCCTGTAACGAAGATGAAATAAAATAATGAAAAGAAGAGAAAAAATATACATATAAAAGAAAATCACTCAGTTTACAGTGCAAGCACAACAACTTGAGTACTTTGGTTGAAACTGCGAGGCATGGGATGTTACTGACTCTTGGAAATTCTTCAAATGATAGGAACAATGTCTTCGCCAAAGTTTATCTTTTCTTTCGCCACTGGAGTGGAGTTTGTTTTTAACAAGGACAAATTGCCTGACCTGGCAGTTATTAAGTTTGGACAAGGGTTCGACGATGTTGAAGTCAAATTTGGGGATGTGACTATCGCAATGACGAAGCCTGAAACAAAGAAGTTTGTTAAGCCTTTTTTAGTGTTCAACCTGAAGTTTAATGAGGAACTCTCAATGCCAAAGAAGGAATGGATTGAAAAGAACTCTGATGACATTATGAACATTGTGACTACTCCTAGGATTTCTTCTCCTCTTACTATCGGATTCGCCGACACTGCACCAGCTGTTCTGCCGACTAAAGGGAAGAATATCTTACGTAGGGAAGAGTCAGTCGATACTTGTATCCCAGCATTTTCTTAATTTGAGATTGGGTTCGATTCAAAACCCATGCAGTTGACGAAGGCACAGGAAAGGAGGCGCAGCTAGAGAGCTCTGAAAGTCAAGCAACCATGACAGCCTCGCCCATCGTAGTACAGTCAGCCTTGCCAGCAGCCTTTTCAGCAAAGATCATACCTATTAGGAATGAGAAAGAAAATAACAGAACATCTTAATAGGAACTCTTCTTTTATGGATGAAACCATAAAAAAGATGTTCCGCAACTTAATAAAGAGGCCAGAATTCAGACTATAGGAGTCGAAGAAGCCGGAGGAAGTGGATAAGAAAGACCATCCCAACTACTGTCCCCACCATATATTACTTGGACATACGATAGATGGATGCTTTGTTTTCAAGGATTGGCTTGAGGAGATATTCAAAAGTGGAAATTTATGGTCCTGAAAAAATATTTAAAAGAACCTGAAAGAAGTTCTATAAATAAGATTTCAGGCTATTCAATTTACTACTACACGATGACACCGGTGTTTGAGGAAATAAGTGATGTTTCTCAAAAAGCTTCAATTAACCTCAAAGTTCTTAAAGAAAATTTGATTAAGTCTGTCCTTGAAAAGCTCCGAGCTGAGATTACACAACTGTCTGAAGATTAGAAAAGAAATATTGAAGATGAAGGTTACAACCTAGCAGATTACATGGAAGGTGATTTCATGGAAATCAACATTATCGAGACTAGGGCCACGTCATCTGCGTGCGAGGCTCCTCTACCTATAGAGAACACCACAAAAGAGTACCAAAGGGCCATCCAACAAAGAGATGAGCAGACCAGTCACCTTGAGAAGAAGATCGAAGGTATGACGATTACCATGACTACAATGTAAAGACAGTCGCAACTACCTCAAATGGCTCCTCTAGAAACAAGCTAGCGAAAGCTCTCATTTTGAGGATGAAAGAAGAGAGTTCACCTCTGATAAACATCCGAAGAAGGATTCAGTTCATGGTCCAGTGCTGCAAAACTACATTAAATAGAGGGTCGAACAACAGGTGAGAGAAGCCTTGGAGCAATCAAAAGGAGGGACATCAATTATGAATGGTAGGCCCTACCCAGAGGAGTTTGATGCCGTCCAATACCCCAAGGGTTTCGTATCACCTTTGTTCAAAAATTTTAACGGAACTGGAAACCACCGACAGCATGTTGCACACTTTTAAGCAAGTTGCTGCAACGCAGGGGATAGTGATGCACTATTATTTTACAGTTTGTGAGCAGTCTTTCAGGAATCGCTTTCGACTGGTAAACAGAATTACCGAATGGTTCGGTGAAGAATTTCACGAAAATAGAAAACCTTTTGTCAAGTGATTTTCCAGAATTCAGCACCACGTTAGTATAGGCAATCTTGTGGAAGAGAAGCATAGGTCGGATGAAAAATTGGTAGAGTACATTCCGTGTTAGAGAAATCTTAGCATGAAATGCAAAACATAGCTTCAGGTGCAACACACAATTGCGATTCTTCTAAAAAACATCCACGGTCCAGTAGGTTTCTTACTCAAGGGACTTATGATTAAGACTTTCGAGAAGCTACGTAGTAAAGTCAGAAATCTTCAAGAAGGGGCTAAGCAACTTGGTTTTTTAAAGAAAGGTGATGAGCTAGAGCCAATGAAGACATTTAGGAAGAAATCTAGAACAGAGGTAGTGGTTAACAGGAGCAAGAGGCCATTGCAAATACGTTCAGGAAAACATCAGGAGACCTTCCAACGTCCTCGTCAGAATGGTCAACAATCATTTCAGCAGATGCCTCACAAGACAGATGAAAGACTAGTTCCAACCATGGTTGATCGATCAAACAAAATATACTCATTCAAAGATGAAGTAGTAAGGAAGATGTTCCACAGTTTGATCAAGAATCCTGAATTCAGGTTGCCTGAACCAAAGAAACAGGATGAGGTTAACAAGAAAGGACTTACAAAATATTGTTCGTACCACAAATCCATCTAACACATTATAGAGAAATGCTTCAGCTTCAAAAATTGGCTTGAAGAGAACTTCAAAAATGGGAACATAATGATCCCAAAAGAATATTTGAAAAGAACCTGAAAGAGTTTTTATCAATATGATTTCGATTGATCTATTGGTTCCAACTGTCTTCTACGCAACTTACAACGGATGAGACGCCTTTTGACTTTTATAGTATTACTACTACCAGTGTAGAGGGACTTTAATAGGATTGATGTTAGTTTGCTCCATCCCTCCCACCACAATTAATGAAAGCCGAAGAGTTCATGTTTGTTTAGAATTGTTCAATATTTGGAAAGTTCAAATTTGGATATTTTTATAAGAATATGACTTCAAGGGAAGAATGAAATTAATGCCCTAATAACTGGGTCCTTCACTTCAAAGAATTTCGACTAGGTGCTAAGTAAATTTTGAAATAAAATAGTGTGGTTGGAATACGAGTAATTGACTCGGGATATCACGAGCCTTTTAAATTTTTGTCAGGTGACAGGGTCCTGACTTTCAAATGAATTATAATTTCTCGGAATTCGACTTAAGAAATATTTGAGAAATTATTAGTCACGAGAGATTGGATATTCAAAATCTTTAAAAGAGATATGTTCCACAAGATATACTACTTCTAAAAAAATGTGAGCAATGAAAAAAATTGTTGTGTGGAAGTCCTTTGAGAAGAAGCTTGTGGTTAACATGAAATCAAAAATTAGTGTCTAAATTTAGACATTCAAAATCATTAAATTATGCTCTACCAGATATAGTAATTCCCAGTAAAACAAGGGGAAAAGATAAAAAAAAAGAAAAGAAAATATTGTGTGAAAAGCTTGATCCAAAAATCAAATTAAAAAAAAGTCTCCCTGAAAAGAAGCTTGAAGTGGACATATAATTAAAAATTAGTGCTTGAATTCTCCCCTAATTGATAAGACTTGAAAGACTTTCTTAAGAATATTCTTCAGATATTATATTCATGGAAAATTTAAGTGATATTTTGTCGTTTGATCGTTCATTAATTGACTCAGAAATATCTTTGGACAGTGAAAAATATTTTATCACATGAACATAAATTTTAAAATCTGCTTAGGCCCAGGAAGAGGAAAATTAAAGCAAAAGCTGTGCTATTAGTAATTAATGGAAATTCAAACATGAAGTCATATCCTTCAGTGCCCAGCAAATACAACTCCAGCGTCAATTCAAGGAATGTTAGAATGGCTTCTCAAAGACAACTTGAACAATAATAAAGCAAACGATGACTACTACAACAATGTTACCAAGTTGTAGCCTCTTTATCTGTGGTGTGCCTTCAGTCAGTGGATAACTCAAGAAGTACTGCGCACCGTGATGTTTCAAAGACAAAGACTTGTCCTACAAAGCACCGATGTTGCGCTTGCCTGAAATTGGGTCCAAAACCTAAATAAAATGTAGTAAAACAAAAGAAAACCCATAAAATGACAAAATAAACAAGACGAAATAAATCACCAGCATAAAATCAACAATCATAAAAGAAAATAAAGAAAACAAAAGAAAAAAGAAAAGAATGAACAAAAATAAAAGATTCAAAATCCAAACTTCCCATAAATTCCATAAGTTCTCCAAATTCCATAAATTCCCATTAAATTCCACAAATTCCATGAATTCCACAATGAAATTCCCCAAATCTCTAAAATTTCAAATTCTAGAGGTTGAGGATTTTACATTTGAAACCACGTTGATTTAAGATCTCTGATGCACAAAAAATATATACTCTTTTAGTTATATGTTTTTACCTATTTTAGGTGATATTGCACTTTAAAGGAAGATATTTTTCATGATTTGTTACAGGTATGATGACTATAGGTAATTGGAGCGCAAAGATGCAAAAAGGAACAAATTTGGAGCAAAATGGAGCAATTTGGAGGAAAACAGCTTCTGGCGCTGCCGACGCCCTCTTCCAGAAACTTCATCAACTATTGGCATAATAGGGAGCCGCCGGCGCCACTATCGGGCTCCGCTGGCGCCCTATGTCTGTTCATTTTAAATTGACGAGTTTTGGCGGCTTTTTTAAGGGGTACTTGAAGAAACTCTTGGGGAATTCATTCCTAACATAAAATTAAGTGTTCAAAATGAAAAAGAAGAAGAGGATTACTGTAGAGAGTGTAAGGAAAGTGTGAGTGAGAGTTAGGGTATGTGATTTGAAGAGAGATTCTTCTCTAAGGAGAGGAGAAGAGGGAGTAAAGTGAGAGATTGCTTCTTCATCTTTGTTCCAAGGAGGAAATCATGTGTTGTAAGGAATAGAAAAGGAATCAAGGGAACTTTGAAGGAATTTGCTTGGGGAAGAGAAGGAGATAAGTTGTATTTGCTATTGTGGTTTGTATTACTCTTCTTTTATAAATAAAATCCATGTTTTATTGTATCTTCTCCATGATTTGTGAGTAGTTTGTCTTTCTTCTTGCATAAAGTAGTGATGATGTGGTGATGTGGAATTGATGTGCCCTTAAAGTGTTATAAAAGTTGTGATGGTCCTTTCATTTGGAACTTAATTTACTTTTCAATTCGGCCAATTGATTTGTTAAAATATGTTGAGGAACATTAATTCTAAAAGAATTGAATGTTGTACAACAAGAATGAAGAACCCATTCCATGTCCATGAATGAATTGCGTATTCATGGTGATTGAGTGCAAATAAATAGGGAAATGAGTTTGGATGGACTTCAAATTGGAGGTTTCATGGTGACAGAATAGGATCCCCAATTTGGTCCTAATATTGGTAACTAAAGCCTATGGTTAGCCTTCAGGTGAAGGGTGAGTGGGAGCTCCGTAGTGAGAGTCGGTATCCTCCCAGCCTAGCCTTAGATTTAGTAACTAAACTTAAGATATGTCAATGTTCTTTACATGCTTGGAAGAGGAGGTACTCTTTTAAGGGTAAAGAAGCAAATATGCTCCTATTTGGCACAATACAGAAAATTACCATTCTTCATCATCACACATCATAATCTTTATGCAAGAAGGAAGACACTTTTCACATAGAAGTATGCTTGGAAGAGGAGGTACTCTTTAGTGTGTGTTAGTTAAATTATTTTAGTAAGTAGAAGTAATTGCAGTAGCTTTATTATTACCATACTTTGCATTCACGTAATTATAAGTAGAAGTAATTGTAGTAGCTTTATTATTACCATACTGTGTGCTACTTTTATGCATGACAGAGTGTCGAGTGATGCTGTGAGACTTAGACTTTTTCCTTTTTCCTTAAGAGATAAAGCTAGGGCGTGGTTAAACTCGTTAGCACCTGGATCTATTCGAACTTGGGGAGAACTTTCTCAAAAGTTTCTATTAAAATATTTTCCTCCATAATAAACTGCTTAATGAAGAAATGATATCACATCGTTTGGTCAATTTGAAGGAGAGTCAATATATGAAGCTTGGGAGAGGTTTAAAGATCTTCTTAGGATATGTCCACATAATGCTTTGCCAGATTATTTAATAATTCAAACTTTTTATAATGGATTAGTGGGATCATTGAGATCAATTATTGATGCTGCTGCTGGTGGATTGTTAATGTCAAAACCTTTCGATGAAGCATATTCATTGATTGAAGAGATGACTACTAATAATTTTCAATGGCCCTCTGAACGGGTAAACCTAAGAGAGTAGCTAGTGTTCATGATTCTGATATGATGACTTTGATAGTTTCTCAAATAACAACACTTTCTAAGAAAATAGATCAATATGGAATGAATTATTCTCAACCACCCCCAGTGTTAGAGGAAAATTCATTTGGGCAGATAAATGAATCTCATACACCTTATGAGACTTTAAACGTGATTAATAGACCTAATAACCCTTATTCGAATTATTATAACTCTGGTTGGAAGAATCACCCAAATTTCAATTGGAATAATAATAATGCTAATGTGAACCCACAATGGGGGCACAATTCTATAAATCCAGTTGGAAACTCAAAAAACCAAGGAAATACTAACTTTAGACCATCTTATCCTCCTGGATTCAATAATAATCCACAGTTTAAGGATAAGAAGTATTCTACAGATGAAATGATTTTGAATATGGGAAACCAATTACAAGTTCAAGGTGTTATGATCAAAATATTGAAAATCAATGGGGACATATTTTCACTGCGCTTAATAATAGACCTTCTGGAATGCTTCCTAGTAATGTGGAGATCAATCGAAAAGATCAAAACAAGGAGCAATTTAAGTTTATTCAATTAAGGAGTGGAAAAGAATTAGAAACTACAGTGCAGAAATAAGTTGAAGAAGAGAAGGAGAAGGTGAATATTGAAAAAGGTTCAAATAAGATTTATCTAGTCCTGGAATATCCTCTTGATCCAATGAAGATTACTGTTGAGAAACCACCTCCTCCATTTCCTCAATGATTGAATCAGAAGAATAAGGATAACATATTTGGAAAATTTTTGGAAATCCTTAAGAAGTTAACAATAAATATACCTTTTGTTGAAGCATTAGAATAGATGCCTGATTATGCAAAAATTTATGAAGGATATTCTTAAAAAGAAGAGAAAGTTCATGGATCATGAATTGCACTTAGCGGAGAGTGTAGTGCAATAATTCAGAAAAAGCTTCCTGAAAAACTTAAAGATCCTGGTAGTTTCATTATCCCGTGTGCTATATGTGAAAAGTTTTTTTGGAAGAGCCTTATGTGATCTGGGAGCTAGTATTAACCTTATGCCTTTATCAAGATTCAATAGATTGGGAATTGGAGAAATTTTACCTACATCTGTAACTCTTCAATTAGCCGATCGTTCTATTACTTATCCTAAGAGAGTGGTAGAAGATGTGTTAGTGAAAGTGGATAAATTTATCTTTCCTGTGGATTTTATTGTGTTTGATATGGAAGAAGATAAAGAAATTCCAATTATTTTAGGAAGACCATTCCTAGCTACAGGAAGAGCGGTAATAGATGTTCAAAAAGGGGAATTAACTATGAGAGTTAATGATCAAGAGGTGACCTTTAATGTTTTGAAGTCTATGAAGTATCCCTCAGTTTCAAAAGATAATGAATGTTTTAGGATGGAAGTCTACGAATATTTGAGAAATGATTATTTTAAAGAGAAGTTTGAAAAAAAAGTGGAATATGAAAATATAATTGAAGATGAAACTGGAAATGAAAAAGATTCAGATAATGAGAAGAATAAGGAGTTGGGGTATATTCAAGAGAAATTTGAAGTTTTAGATACGATGAAAGGTGAAGATAAAAGTTTAATTTCATCTATTATAAAACCTCCTGAACTTGAAATGAAAATTCTCCCTAAGCATTTAAAGTATATGTTCTTAGGAGAATCATCTACCCTACCAGTTATTGTATCTTTGGAGTTAACTGAATATCAAGAACAAAAATTATTGGAAATCTTAAGAAAATACAAAAAAGCTTTTGGATGGACTTTGGCAGATATCAAAGGAATCAGTCCTTCGATCTGTATGCATAGAATTTTATTAAATGAAGAACATAAACTTAAAATTGATCCGCAAAGGAGATTAAATCCTATAATGAAAGAAGTAGTTAAGAAGGAAATTTTAAAATGGCTTGATGCTGGAATTATTTATCCTATTTCGGATGGTGCTTGGGTAAGTCCAATTCATTGTGTACCGAAGAAAGGTGGAGTAACTGTGGAAGTGGATGAAAGGAATGAAATTTTTCCTACTAGATAAGTTATTGGATGGTGAATTTGTATTGACTATAGAAAATTGAATGTTGCCACCCGAAAAGATCACTTTCCTCTTCCTTTTTGTCGATCAACTGTTCGATAGACTTGTTGGACACAAGTACTATTGCTTTTTGGAAGGATATGCTGGTTATCATCAAATACCTATTGCTCCTGAGGATCAAGAAAAGACAACGTTTACTAGCCCCTATGGAACATTTGTTTTTCGAAGAATGCCTTTTGGACTGTGTAATGCACCTGCAACTTTTCAAAGATGTATGATGTCTATCTCTAGTAGTATGATAGATAATGGAATAGAAGTTTTCATGGATGATTTTTCTGTGTTTGGAACTTCATTTGATATTTGTTTGGAAAACTTGGCAAAAGTTTTGGAACTCTGTGAGAAAACAAATTTAGTTATGAACTGGGAAAAAATTCAATTTATGGTTGTAGGAGGAATAGTGCTCGGTATGGAGGTCGATCCTGCTAAAATTTGAGTGATTGAGAGATTACCACCACCCAGTACTGTGAGAGAGGTGTGGAGTTTCTTAGGACATGCTGGATTTTACAGGCATTATATTAAAGATTTTTCTAAAACTACTAAACCTTTGTGCCAACTTCTAGAAAATGATAGGAAGTTTGATTTTAATGAAGAATGTTTGTGTGCTTTTGAATTACTTAAAGAAAAATTAATCACTGCTCCTATAATTGTTTCATCTGATTGGGAGAAACCCTTTGAATTGATGTGTGATGCTAGTGATTATGCTATTAGAGTTGCGTTGGGGCAAAGGTATGATAAAAATTTCAAATTCATTTACTATGCTAGTAAAACTCTTAATGATGCTCAAATTAATTATACCACTACTGAAAGGGAGTTATTAGCTATAGTATTTTCTTTTGATAAATTTATACCTTGTTTAATTGGGACTAAACGTATAATGCATACTGATCATTCAGTTATCAAGTATTTAATGCAAAAGAAGGATGCTAAACCGAGATTGATTAGATGGATACTCCTTTTGCAAGAATTTGATTTTGAGATAGTTGATAGGAAAGGATCTGATAATCAAATAGCTGATCATTTGTCAAGAATAGAATATGATAAATTATTTGAATTTGAGAAGGAAGTTACAGAAACTTTTCCTGATGAACAGTTGTATATTCTTATGGAAAAGAATTTGCCTTGGTATGCTGATATTGTGAATTATATTGTGAGTGATATTATATCATCGAATTTAACAAGAAAACAAAAAAAAATTTAAATATGATGCTAAATTTTATTTTTGGGATGAGCCATATTTATATAAACAGTGTAAGGATCTGATTATTAGAAGATGTGTGCCACATGAAGAAATTAATCTAATTATTCAGAGATGTCATGATTCTGAATTTGGAGGTCATTTTGGTGTTGATAAAACGTCATATAAGATTTTACAATTGGATTTTATTGGCCTACTCTTTTTCTTGATGTTTATAAATATGTTAAATTTTGTGATCAATGTCAAAGAGTAGGTAATATTTCTAGAAGAAATGAAATGCCTCTGAATTATAATTTCGAAGTTGAAATTTTTGATGTATGGGGATTAGATTTTATGGGACCATTTACACCTTCATTTGGAAATTTATATATATTGGTCGCTGTTGATTATGTTTCGAAATAGATTGAAGCTGTTGCTTTACCAAGATGTGATGCTCGGCGTGTTTCTAAATTTTTAAAGAATAATATATTTACAAGATATGGAATGCAGAGAGTGATTATAATTGATGGTGGATCCCATTTCATAAACAATCAAATTAAGAGATTAATTGGAAAATATAATATTATTCATAGGATCTCTACTGCTTATCATCCCCGGACTAGTGGTTTAGCGGAAGTATCAAATCGGGAAATTAAAAGAATTTTGGAGAAAATAGTGGATATTCATAAATTAGATTGGTCTGCTAGATTAGATACCGCATTATGGGCTTATAGGACTTCTTTTAAGACCCTTATTGGAATGTCTCCTTAAAGACTAGTATTTGGCAAAACTTGCCATTTGCCGGTTGAATTGGAGCATAAAACATATTGGGCGATTAAGGAGTTGAATTTTAATTTGAAAAATGCGGGAGAGAAAAGATTTATGCAATTAAATGAGTTGGAAGAAATTAGAAATGAATCATATCATAATGCTAGAATTTATAAAGAGAAAATGAAATTGTGGCATGATCAGAAGATATTGAAAAAATGATTTGAACTTGGACAAAGAGTTTTATTATATAATATGAGATTGAAATTATTTCCTGGAAAACTTAAGTCCAGATGGATGGGACCTTTTACAGTAGTGAAAATTCATTCTTTTGGAGCTGTTGATATCGAGGATCCTAAAACTAGAAATATTTTCAAGGTTAATGGGAATCGTTTAAAACCTTACTTATGAGGGTTTTTACCAGATTTCAAAGAGGTTTTATTGCTGAGTCATCCTAGTTAACTGAATGGTTTGTCGGGTGACCCACGCTAAATATATGCGTACTAAAAATTCAATTCCCGGCAACGGCGCCAAAAACTTGACTCGCAATCCGCTGATGACAAATATAATAATTAATGTTTTCAAAATGTAATAGATAAAATAACAACTAGTGTATATAAAAATAATTTTATCAAAAATATTTTACACACTAGGGGTGCTACGCAAGTATACGTATCTTATCAAGTAATATAATGCTTTGAAACAAAGACCCCAATATCGATCCCACGATGAGTGAGTTATGGATTTTTAAATATTTTAATTTTATTTTTAAGTATTTCATTTTTATTTATAAATTTGATATTTTTAATTTATTAGATGCATTGATAAAGCAGTAATGAAATAATTAATGTAAATAGTAATAAGACAACAACTTTCTTCCTTTCAATTAATCCAAGATTTTCTAAGATAATGATAATATTCGTGGAGAATATAAATTTATGATATTGTGCCAAATAGAAGCATTCATATTCTTTACCCTTTGATCCAGGTGTAAAGAACATTGGCTAGCCTAAAGATCAGGTCCGGATGTATTGTTAGTAGAATGGGTTAATCTAGGCTCACACTACTAGATGTCCAAGGGTGGCTATGGTCGGCCCTACTAGTGACCCTTCTCTATAAACCAAATTAAAAGAATTTAGTTTGTCACTCTAAAAAATTATCAATTCTACACCCATTATATAATATCTTCCTATTTATTTCCACTTCACCTTGAATAACCCACACAAGGCCTTCGACTACCCAAGGATTCATGTGATATCTACTAGTTAAGAATTCATCTCCTTCTAGGTATCAAAAGTCTTCAACAGATTTTAACAATTTAAATGGCCAATTTAAAGAATAAATTAAGATCTGGTATTAATATCATCACAATGTTTTAAAATATAAATATTTTCTAATTCTCCAATGAATTTTATATTATCTTATTTATCTTTTCATAATTGAAAGAAGAAGGTAAACTAACTACTCAAAACACATTGAATTTAAAGAACAAAACAAGATAATAAATCTTTGAATAAAATTACAAATACTTATCTCAAGTGTTTCTCCTAATGAACCTCTGAATTCTTCTGACTCCAAAGCAAATAATCTTCAAAAGCACCAACTCTTTAAACTCTCAATACAAACTGAAGGATAGTAAAATGTGGCCCTAATGTATCTCTCTAATTCTCTCTCTAGATGGGGCTCTAGATAGGGGGACTAAGTTGGGCCTTTTTCTCTGAAGGAGTAGCCTCCTATTTATAGGCTTCAAGGGTTGCCTCAAGGCACGCGCCTAGGCGCCGGACTCTGCGTCCAGTTCTTCGCACCTCTTCACTTTAGATCGCACCTCTTCGCGATTAAAATCATTTCCAAGCGTCCAAATACATTGTATCACATGTCCTATAAACCAGGAACAACTGCTAGTCTTCTAAAAGGTCTAATAACCACTAACACTGTTAAAATAACCGTCCAAAAGTCTTCAAAAATCTTGACAGATCCCTTATCGACCTGGCGCTTAGGCACCGGATTCGGGTGCCTAGGCGCCACACCAATAATTTTGACAATTTTGCATTTTAGCTCCATTTTTGCTCCATTTTGCTCCTTTTTCACTTTTTTTCCTTCTTGAACATTTTTTCATCAGCTATATCCAAAAACACAAAAATACCTTTCATTAAAGGATAATATCCTTAAAAATTTGATAAAAATCATGGCATAAAAATGGGTATTTTTTTCATGGATCAAAATCCCCTAAACATAAACGTTACTTGTCCTCAAGTAACCCTTTTTATTATATAAAATGTATAACATTTGGAATGAAAGATAAATATTTAAGACTCCTTGTAATTTTTGATCTTATAAAGACTTTAGTAAATCATTAATCAAATTTCACTAACTAAGTTTAATTTTAAGAATTTAAAGAATATTCAACTACCAAATCATAAGACTTCAAAAATTTTTCATTCATTTCAAAAATAATAGAAGTTTATTATATTAAGATCACATAGATTATTTACATGAAAGAGATTTTCATGAAAAATCTTTCATAAATAAAGATTCATGCATAAAAATTAAGTAAAGTATGTGACTAGTTTTTTTTCATATTAGATAATTCAAGTGAAGCCAATTTTTGATTAGGCATATCCTCAAGCTTCTCCTCTTTTTTTCTCTTTTTTTTTCTCACAGTGAGGATTACTGTATCTGGATAGCCTGTTAATGATTTTGAACTTCACTATCCTTAACTTATATTTTCAAACATTTACATTTTCACTTAATTATTATAACATGCATAGAATTTCAAAAAGACTTTCAATCTTTTCTTTTACAAGTTATAATTTTTGATTGGGTTCACTTTAGAGATAATAACTCTATTTGGGCTAACCTTCTCTTCTCTAAGTATTGTGCTAACCATCATCCTTTATCTATTACTGCTGCTTCTAATGACTCTTACATTTGGAAAGAAATGCTTAAGGTTTCTCATTTGGTGGAGAAATTTATTTGCTGGGATGTTGGTATTGGTAAGTTGTCTTTCTGGTATGATGACTGGACTTCTTTTGGGCCCCTTGCTAGTTGCTATGCTGGCCCTCATCATATTAATATTACTGTTAATGATTTCTGGGACAATACACATTAGAATCTTGCTAAATTAGACTCTGTGATTGAGTATATGGATGTCTATTTCATTGCTAACATCCCTTTGGATAATTCCAAAAGGGATATTCCTAAGGTCAAGACTAGAAATGGGGATTCTGTTACTAAAACCTTTGTTACTATTAGTTCTTTCACTGCTGGCTATGATCTATCTTGGCTTTGGAATAAATGGTTGAAGCCTTCTATATCTTTTTTTACTTGGAGACTTTTACATAATTGCATTCCTATCGATGACTTACTTAAGCTCAAGGGTTTAAGGATTGTTTCTAAATGTTGTTTTTGTAAGAATGATGAGGAATCTATTTTACATACTTTTATTAATTGCGGTTTTACTGTAGATATTAGGAAGAGAATTTTTACTTTGTGCAGTAGAACTGTTTCTTTTCATGGTTATAATTCCATTATTGAGATGTTTCAGGATTGGAATTGTTTGGGGCATATGTTTTTTAGTAGTATCCCTTCTATTACTGTTTGGTTCATCTGGATGAACCGTAATAGTTGTAAATATGAAGGGAATACTGCTACTTCCTTTAAAGTTGCTGGGCAAATTATTTCTTACATTTCTAAATGTGTTTCTATAGTGGATTTTAAATCTAATAATAACAAATATATTGGTGCTTTGATTTCTAATCACCAGCTACCTATTAATCTTGTTAATGTTGACGGATCTAGTATTCATTGGAATAAACCTTTTGTGCCTTTTTTGAAAATTAATACTGATGCATCTTGGAATTTTACTAAAGCTGGTATTGGTGGGGTTTGCCGTGATTGGAATGGATCGATTTTAGCTTGGTTTGTTGCTCCTATTGTTACTTCGACGCCTTTAATTGCTGAAGCTGAGGCTATTCTTTCTGGACTTTTAATTGCTAAGCATAAGAAGTGGGTGAATATTATTCTCGAAACTAATTCTTTAACTATGTTTGATATTTGTTATTTAAACATAATCTGTCATTGGAGTGTCTTATTACAGATTAAAAAGATTAAGGCTCTTTCCATAGGATTGAATGTGATTTGGAATCATACTCGACGTGAAGGGAACTTTGCTGCTGATTGGATTGCTAGGCTTGGTGCAAATCTATTGAAGCCCATTGTCTCTGAGTTTGTCCCTACGTTTTTAAACTCTGTGTTTGCTTTAGATACTTAGTTTTTGTTGGTTCTTATTGCGGTGTGTGTCGGTCTAGGTCGGGTGAGTTGTATTTTTTTCTTTTTTTGGAAGAAGGACCCAAATTTTTTTCTTTTTTCGTGTTTTCTGTAGGGTGCGTGCGTTGGGACCTTCTTCCCGGTTTTGTACTTTATTTTTTGTGAGCAATAAAATTGAGCCATTGTGCTCTTTTATAAAAAAAAATAAAAAAAAAGTTATAATTTTTTATTTATTAATACTTCTAAAATTCAATTATTTTTATTATGGATAGAAAAATTTCTTAATCTTATTCTTCTTTAAGTTAAATAATTCTATTCTTAAAATTAATCGAAGTTAATAAAATTTTGGTAAAGTCCACTAAATTATTTATAATTTCAAAAATTTAAGTGATCTTAAATAGATTATTCATTCCTTATGTTAGGTTAAGATCTTTTTAGAAAATATTTGTTTATTAAGGACAAATAAAATTTAAATTTGCATGTATTTTCCCTTCCCCCAAACCTAAGTTTTGGTATATCATAAAAAATAAAGTATGAGAGAAAGAAAAGTATAATTTAAAAAAGAATTTTATGATCATGTAAAAAAAATTCTAGAAAGAAATATAATTTACGCATTTTATGAATATTTCAAAATTAATGAAGCAAATAAAAGTAAGCAGGCTCAAAATTTTTTTATATTAGTAGTTGAATTAAATAATTACATAACTAACAGAAATAGAATAACATTTACTAACTATTCTAGAATACTAAACAGTAGGCTGAAACAAAAATAAACACAAATTCATTCAAATTTCAGTCTACAACTAAATATCTAAAACAGTCTCAACATCAAACACTTCATACAAAGTCTCATAAACAAATCTAAACTAGCAAACAGCAAACAACAATCAGTACTAGCAAACAAAAACTAAACTAACAACAGACTCAACACATCTCAGAGGTAAATCAAGGCTACTAATCACCGTCCGTAGCCTCGTCATCGTCATCACCAAAAGAAAACTCCACATCCTTAGGATCAACATATGGTGAAAATCTAGGACGAGTGGAAACTGAATATCATGCTCACCCTTCAAGAATCTAACTAAAGACTCTAAATACTCAGCATCATACTCACTCTTCCTCTGGGTGTAATCAGATAGGTGATCAATTTTATTATCCATAGTATCAACTCTGCAGTGAGTTAGAAATAACTCATTCTGCTGCTCCAGAAATTGATCATGCATCGATTCCCAAAAACTAGACGGTGGCTCAGCAGTAGAAGTAGAAGGTCTGGAAGTAGAAGCTCTACCTGGAGTAGGTGCAGAAGTAGAAGGGGCTATAGATCTCTTCCCACAAAGACTATCATAGATACTAACACTCTCCTGCCTAATTGGCTTGGTAGACTTCAACTTCTCCTCAGAAATATCAGCAGTGACTCCATTTTTCACACATAAAGTATAAATCAGGGATGGGAATCCTAGTCCTACAGAAGTTCTGGATCTAGCAGTAGACTCCACAGAATCTTAAATAATACTGCCGACATCTATCGGCTTCCTCTCTTGAATGCAGTAGTTTAAGATAGCTCGATCTCTAGTCACTTCGCTCAGGTGGTTGGAAGCTATAAGTCTTGCATAAATAAAGTAGTGCCATGCCTTTGAAATACCATTTAACTTAGAAGATTTAAAATTTACCTTTTTATCGTTATGGATCTTCCAAGCTCCAGTGTCATCAGTCAAATAAGCAATAATGATCTCAAGATCTCCCTCAGATGGAGATAATCCAGAATATTGGCACTCGATGGTAGGTGGCAGTCCATAAAAAACATTGATCCTTTTCGGTATAAATCCTACTCCAACACCTCTGACAAAGACTTCGTAGTCTTCCGCATCCAAAAAGTTAGCATAAAATTCATGCACGACTGGAATAACAGCAACAACGGTGAAATAACAGAATCGTTGCCAGTTGTGTGCAACGATTGTGTTCTAGATCATTTCACCGGGATTGTAAAAGCTTCGCTCTGAGGTAAATTTTTTGGATGTCACAAATTAGTGATATCGAAAATGCGCTACCGCAGTCATGAACTTGCTACTGTCAAAATTTTCTTGTGCCTTTCCTCGCTTAGATTTCAGTGCCATCTAAACGTGAAAGAAAACACAAATAAATTAAGGAATCAAAGATTTAAACTCTTTTTAGGCTTAAGAAACTTAAAATGAGTTTAAAAATTCATGGAGAAACATTAAAAATCAAAATTTTTCTTAAAATTTCAGTATTTAGCCAAAAATAGAAAAAGTTATGGTGAAAATAAAAAATAAATGTATTAGAGTGTAGATCTGACCTTGAGATGAAGAAATCAAGTGATTTCAGGCTCAAAATCTTGATGTTTTGACCACAAAATGGATTTAGAAGGTGGGTTTTCGTGAAAAAGAGGAGGGGGATGAAGCTTAGGCGTAAAAAATGGCTAATGGGGGTTTAAATACTGATTTTCGGGTAAGCAGGCCGAACCAGCGTCTAGGGGCCAGACTCGCCTTTCAAAAAATCACTTTAAAAATTTTATTTTCCACCAAAATTCATAATTTAAACTTCTAATTACTCATATAAGAGTATTTCTTCAGTTTCCATCTTCCAAAATATTTTCCAAAAATTTTAAAAATTAAAAATTAGATCCATCAATAAAACACAAGTTTAAATCAAACTCTTCTAATTCCATTCATGATTTTCAATTTCGGTCTCAATACAATTCAGATAAGTATCATAACATGATTCAAGTTCTAACAATGATCAAACAACATAAATTTGAAAGCAAATACAACACACATTGAATATGAAAGTAAACACACAAACAAACACAATCGATTCACTAAATCGATACAACGACACACTAAATAAATCACAATCTCACCATATCACTATCTAATTCCCATTATCTTGGCAATGGAGATTGATTTGCCTACTGGGGAGGAATACTAACGCTCTTATAAAATTCGTAGCCATTTTCTCATCG
Source organism: Papilionanthe hookeriana x Papilionanthe teres (assembly GCA_022702705.1). Taxonomy (NCBI): domain Eukaryota; kingdom Viridiplantae; phylum Streptophyta; class Magnoliopsida; order Asparagales; family Orchidaceae; genus Papilionanthe; species Papilionanthe hookeriana x Papilionanthe teres. Next base: position 139,806,205 of record CM040427.1, on the reverse strand, counting down.
ATCCAATTGTTCTTCACATACATTTCCACTTGAGCATCTTGATAAGCCGCTAGATGATCAAATTGATGTTTTTCCTGCCATTCCAGATGTTCAATTTGATGATACATCTCATGGAGGCGATCTCCAATGCTTTTAAATTCTGCTTCAAACTTATCTAGAGGACTAGAAATTTTCTCCAAACTTACAGCGATGAAACCATTGAAGTAGGGTTGAGGATCCTTTGAGACCTTGTCTCTAGCATCTTCTCCAAGATTTCTCCTCTCCATTTCTTCAAAAACCCTCTCTAATCTCTCAAGAATGGAGTGTATGGGTCGAAATAATGATTGCATAGGGATTAAGGATGAAGATAGGGTCATTTATAAGAGAAAATCGTGTGAAAAACTAAATATTTTCAGTTTTGACACGATCCAGTAACTGTGGTGCTTAGGCGCCAAATCTGGCGCCTAGGCGCCAGACCCATGGACATATAGTTTACTGTGGCGCTTAGCACCAAATCTGACGCCTAGGCGTCGGAACCATGTTCGACTCCGTTTCGCCTAAAGTCAAATTTCAAAGTTTCGTTCTCCAAAATAGGTAATTTAGAATGGTAAGATCAATATCGACTCAGTAACACAAATTATAAGCAATCATAATGAAGGTTAACTTGATCTCCTTTTTACTCATATATGAAATAGAGTGATCCAATGTCTAAACTTTATATACTTCAAGATAATTTTCAGCTTAAGTCAACAGAGTCTTGGTAGCTTCAAATTTTCTAAAGTAATATAAAATTAAACAAGACCGAGGCATAACCTTACAGTAAAAATGTAAAAACACACAAAACAATGAATAACTATGGGTTTCCTCCCACAAAGCACTTGGTTTAACATTGTTAGCCCGCCCTAATTAAGTTTTTGATCAGGTAGACTCAACTCAAAAGCCTCTTTATAAATCTTTTTAATATCTCCTAAATAAGGCTTCAGTCTTAATCCATTAACTTTAAAAATTTTTCCCGTTTTGTGATCTTTAATATCCGCTGCTCCATAATGGTATACTTTTTCAATTATATATGATCCTATCCATTTTGATCTTAATTTTCCAGGAAAAAGTCTTAAACGAGTATTAAATAATAATACTTCTTGTCCAGGCTCAAATATTTTTCCTAGAGTCTTTTTATCATGTAATATTTTCATTTCCTCTTTATAAATCCTTGCATTTTCATATGATTCATTTCTTATTTCATCCATCTCATTTAATTGCAATAATTATTTTTCTCTTACAGTATTCAAATCAAAATTAAACTCCTTTATCGCCCAATAAGCTTTATGTTCAAGTTCAACGGGTAAGTGACAATGTTTACCATAAACTAACCGGTAAGGTGACATTCAGATTGGTGTCTTATAAGTCGTTCTATAAGCCCATAATGCAGAATCAAGTCTAACAACCCAATCAGTTCTTTTAGGATTAACAGTCTTCTCTAAAAATCTTTTAATTTCTCTGTTTGATAATTCAGCCATTCCACTTATTTGTGGGTGATATGCAGTTGCAATTCTGTGTTTGATTCCAAAATTTTCCAATAATGATTGAATTCTTATATTTCTAAAATGACTTCCACCATCTGTGATAATTACCTTAGGCATTCCTAACCTTGAAAAAATCATCTTCTTTAAAAATTTTGAAACACTTTTGGAATCACAGCTAAGTAAAGATACAGCTTCAGTCCACTTTGAAATGTAATCAACAGCTAATAAAATATAAATTTTTCCAGATGATGGTACAAATGGTCCCATAATGTCTAAACCCCATATATCAAAAATTTCAACTTCCAATTTATAGTTTAATAGCATTTCATCTTTCTTGGATATATTTCCCATCCTTTGACATTGATCACATATTTTCACATAATGTCTCACATCTTTAAATAAGGTTGGCCAATAAAATCCTGAATTTAAAATTTTAAATGCAGTTTTATCTATTCCAAAGTGTCCTCCAAATTCGGAATCATGATATTTTTGAATAATAACAAAAGTTTCTTCATAAGGTACGCATCTACGAATTACAGAATTTATTCCTATTTTAAATAAATAAGGATCTTCCCAAATATAAGATTTAGCATCATTTTTAAATTTCTTAATAAATTTCTTATCCATACCATAAGGTAAAATATTGCCAACTAAATAGTTTACTATATCTGCATACCAAGGTGTTTGGCATCCTTGAATAACATACAAATGTTCATTAGTTTTCTCATTTATATTTTCTTCAGTAATAACATCATTCTTAATTCTAAATAAATGATCAGCAATTTGGTTATTCGTTCCATTTCTATCCACTAATTGAGAATCAAATTCTTGTAGAAGTAAAACCCATCTTATTAGTCTAGGTTTAGCATCTTTTTTTAACATTAAATATTTAATTGCGAAATAATCAGTATGAACTATGCATTTGGTACCAAGAAAATTAGGTCTAAATTTATCAAAGGCATATACTATAGCTAAAAGCTCTTTCTTAGTAGAAGTGTAATTTCTTTGAGTTTCAGTAAGAGTTTTACTAGCATAATATATAACTTTGAAAATTTTCTCATATTTTTGTCCCAATACAGCTCCAATTGCAAAATCACTTGCATCGCATATTAATTTAAAAGGTTTATTCCAATTAGGTGCAAGAATTATAGGTGCAGTTATTAATTTTTCTTTTAAAATATTAAAAGCTTTAACACAGTCTTCATTAAATTCAAATTTAGCTTCTTTTTCCAATAAATGAAAAAGAGGTTTAGCAATTTTAGAAAAATCTATTATATATCTTCTATAAAATCCAGCATGACCCAGAAAACTTCTCACATCAGTAACAGTAGTAGGGGGTTGCAGTTTAGCAATGATTTTCACTTTTTCTTGATCAACTTCCATCCCTTTTTTTGAAACTTTGTGACAAAGTACAATGCCTTCTGTGACCATAAATTGACATTTTCCTAGTTAAAAACTAAATTTGTTTCTTCACATCTTTTCAGAACTTTGGAAATGATTTCCAAACAAGACTCAAAAGAAGTTCCAAAAACTGACAAATCGTCCATGAATACTTCAATTCCTTTGTTAATCAAATTACAAAATATTGACATCATACATCTTTGAAAAGTTGTAGGTGCATTACATAAACCAAAAGACATTCTTCTAATGGAAAATGTTCCATAAGGACTTGTAAATGTTGTTTTCTCTTGCTCCTCAGGAGCGATAAGTAATTGATGATAACCAGAATATCCATCTAGAAAACAGAAATATGAGTGTCCAGCTAATTTGTCAAGCATTTGATCCAAGAAAGGTAAAGGAAAATGATCCTTTCTAGTGGTGTCATTTAACTTCCTATAATCAATGCAAATTTGCCATCCAGTAACTTGTCTTGTAGGAATTAGTTCATTTTTATCATTGACAGTGATAGTTACTTCTCCTTTCTTCGGAACACAATGAATAGGACTTACCCATTGGCTATCCGAAATAGGATAAATAATTCCAAGCATCTAACCATTTTAAAATTTCCTTTTTAACAACCTCTTTCATGATAGGATTTAATCTTCTTTGCGGTTCAATAGTAGGTTTAAAATTTTCTTCCATTAAAATTCTATGCATACAAATGGAAGGGCCTATTCCTCTTATATCAGCAATAGTACAACCAAAAGCTTTCTTATAATTCTTTAACACTCCTATTAATTTTTCTTCTTGATCTAAACTTAGCTCAAAAGAAATAATAACAGGTAAAGTTAATTAATTTCCAAGAAATGCATACTTTAAATGTGAAGGTAACATTTTTAATTCCAGTTCAGGGGCTTTTTTAATTGAGGGTAAAGTATATCATTTTGAGTTATGTCTAAAGTTTCCCAGTTATCTTTAATATAATGAGTTTCTTTAAGTAATTCTACTTCTTTTAGTTCTTCATTTTTGTTAGTTAAAAATTCAATTTCTTCTTCAGGAATGATTTTACATTTTTCTCGATAGTGTTTTTCAAATATAAAATAAAAAATATCCAAACGATATCATTTTTCTTTGTCAGGGTACTTCATCGATTTAAGAACATTGAATTTAATCTCTTGATCATTAACTCTCACAGTTAATTCTCCTTTTTTCACATCAATCATAGCTCGTCCGGTAGCTACAAAAGGTCTCCCTAAAGTAATTGGTATTTCTTAATCTTCTTCCATATCAAGTACAATGAAATCCACAAGGAAGATAAATTTATCTACTTTAACAAGTACATCCTCTATAACTCCTTTAGGGTAAGTGATAGATCTATCAGCTAATTGCAAGGTTACAGTAGTGGGAGAAATCTCTCCTAAATTCAACCTTCGATAAATAGAAAATGGCATGAGATTAATACTTGCTCCTAAATCACATAAAGGTTTTCCACAAAAGTTTTCTCCAATAGCACAAGGTATAGTAGAACTTTCAGGATCTTTAAGTTTCTGAGGTAATTTCTTTTGAATTATTGCACTACATTCTTCATTTAATGCAACAGTTTCAAAAACTTCAAATTTTCATTTCTTACTTAATATATCCTTCATAAATTTTGCATAAGTTGGCATTTGTTCCAAAGCTTTAGCAAAAGATATGTTTATAGTAAGTTTCTTAAAAATTTCAAAGAACTTAGAAAATTGATGATTAAGCTTCTGCTGTTTTAATTTTTGAGGAAAAGGTGGTGGTGGTTTTTCAACTTCCACATTAATAGAAATATTAGTTTGATCTTGATTAGAAGAAAGAGTTTCTTTAGGTTTTTCAATCTCTTCAATCTCAATCTCTTTTTTAATTTCATTCTGCATTCTTTCTTTTAATTCCTTTCCACTTCTAAGTTGTACAGCTTTAACATGTTCATGTTCTTTTCCAGTTTCTTCTAGATTAATTTCAACATTACTAGGAAGTGTTTCTGGAGGTCTGTAATTAATTAAATGAGCGATTTGTCCCATTTGTATTTTGATTTTGTAATTGATTACTCATTTGTAAAATTAATTATTCTATTGATAACATTTTATGTTGATTATTAAATCCAGGTGGTTTATAATTTGAATTTACTTGATTAATTCAATTTCCAGTTGGATGCGATTGATTATTACCCCATTGTTGTTGTTGGTTATTCCAGTTAAAATTAGGGTGATTTATCCATCCAGGATTATAATAATTTGAATACGAATTTTTTTTACTAGCAATAGCTTGTAAAGTTTCAATATTTTGAGAATCTTCAATATTAGATGAGTTGTTATGTGATATGTTGATGGTAAAATTATCTAATTTCTTAGATATTACAGCTACTTGTGAAGCTAAAATAGAAAAGCTTCGTTATCTTGAATACTTAACATTCTTTTAGGATTAATCCTTTCAGAAGGCCATTGAAAATTATTGTTAGCCATTTCTTCAATTAAAATATAAGCTTCTTCAAATGATTTAGACATTAAAGAACCTCCAGCAGCAGCATCAATAATTGATTTTAGTGATCCAATTAAACCATTATAAAATTTTTGAATAATTAACCAATAAGGTAAAGCATGATGAGGACATTTTCTTAATAGTTCTTTAAATCTTTCTCAAGTTTCATAAATTGTCTCCCCATCAAATTGACTAAATGAAGTAATATCATTTCTTAATTTAACAGTTTTAGAAGGAGGAAAATATTTAACAAGTAATTTTTGTGCCATTTCAGCCCATGTTTTAATAGAACCTGTTTCTAATGAGTTCAACCACATCTTTGCTTTGTCTCTTAAAGAAAAAGGAAAGAGTCTAAGTCGAATAGCATCATCAGAAACATTGTTATATTTAAAGGTAGCGCAAAGTTCTAGAAAACTAGAAAGGTGTAAATTTGGATCCTCATTTGGTGTTCCTCCAAATTGATTATTTTGAACCATTTGAATGATAGATGGTTTAAGCTCAAAAGAATTAGCATCTACAGCTGGTATTTGAATACTAATATGAAGTTCATCAACTGTAGGGTTAGCGTAATCCCTTAATGGTTTGTAATCATTTTGTTCATTAATTTCAATTGGATTTTGTAAATTGTTATGTAAATTAGCCATCTTTTTGATTTTATGAGTTTATTTTTCTTTTTTAATTCTTTTAATAGCTCTTTCTAATTCAGAATCTAAAGGTAATAATCCTTCAGATCCAGCACTACGCATAAAAAAGTAAATTAACAAGAAATAAAATCTCTACTTTTTAAAAATTAATTTTTTTATATTTTTATATTTTTTATTTTTTGGTATTTTATATTTTTGATAATAAAAGAAAATGAATAAAATAAAATAAAAATATTTAAAATCTAAAAATTTGCCTCCGCTCCTTCCCGGGCAACGGCGCCAAAAACTTGACCCATGCTAAATATATCCGTAATAAAAATTCAATCCCCGACAACGGCGCCAAAAACTTGATATATTAATTAATGATTTCAAAATGAAATAAATAATAATAGTAGCTAGTATATATAAGTATAATTTTATCAAAAATATTTTACACACTAGGGGTACTACGCAAGTATACGTATCGTATCAAGTAATATATGGCTTTGAAACAAAGACCTCAGTATCGATCCTACGAGGAGTGAGTTATGAATTTTTAAATATTTTAATTTTATTTTTAAGTATTTCTTTTATAGTTATAAATTTGATATTTTTAATTTACTAGATGAAATAATAAAGCAGTAATGAAATTATTAACGTAAATAGCAATAAGACAACAACTCTCTTCCTTTCAATTAATCCAAGATTTTCTAAGATAATGATAATATTCGTGGAGAATATAAATTTATGGTATTGTGCCAAATAGAAGCATTCATATTCTTTACCCTTTGATCCAGGTGTATAGAACATTGGCTAGCCTATAGATCAGGTCCGGAAGTATTGTTAGTAGAATGGGTTAATCTAGGTTCACACTACTAGATGCCAAGGGTGGCTATGGTCGGCCCTACTAGTGATCATTTCCTTCTCTATAAACCAAATTACAAGAATTTAGTCTGTCACTCTAAAAACTTATCAATTCTACGCCCATTACATAATATATTCCTATTTATTTGCACTTTACCTTGAATAACCCGCACAAGGCCTTCGACTGCCCAAGGATTTATGTGGTATCTACTAGTTAAGAATTCATCTCCTTCTAGGTATCAAAACTTTTCAAAAGATTTTAACAATTTATATGGCCAATTTAAGTAGTAAATTACGATCTGGTATTAATATCATCACAATGTTTTAAAATATAAATAGTTTCTAATTCTCCAACGAATTTTATATTATCTTATTTATTTTTTTATATTTGAAAGGGGAAAGTAAACTAACTAGTCAGAACACATTGAATTTAAACAACAAAACATGATAATAAAACTTTGAATGAAATTATAAATACTTATCTCAAGTGTTTCTCCTACTGAACCTTTGAATTCTTCTGACTCCAAAGCAAATAATCTTCAAAAGCACCAACTCTTTAAACTCTCAATACAAACTCTAAATAAAATAACTAACTAATTTATGAAGGATAGTAAAATGTGACCCTAAAGTATCTCTCTAATTCTCTCTCTCTAGATAGGGGGACTAAGTTCGGTGTTTTTCTCAGAAGGAGTAGCCTCCTATTTATAGGCTTCAAGGGTTGCCTCAAGGCACTTCTTCAAAATGTGTCCACATTCAATGAATCATCTAGAAGGTGTGTCTGGCGCCTAGGCGCCGGACTCTGCGTCCAGTTCATCGCACCACTTCACTTTGGATCGCACCTCTTTGCGATTAAAACCGTTTACAAGCGTCCAAATACATTGTATCACATGTCCTATAAATCAGGACAACTGCGCTCTTCTAGAAGGTCCAATAATTCATAACACCGTCAAAATAACCGTCCAAAAGTCATCAAAAATCTTGACAGATCCCGTATCGACCTGGCGCTTAGGCGTCGGATTCTGGCGCCAAGGCGCCAGACCAATAATTTTGACAATTTTGCATTTTAGCTCCATTTTTGCTCCTTTTTTCTCCTTTTTCACTTTTTTTCCTTCTTGAACATTTTTTCATCACCTATATCCAAAAACACAAAAATACCTTTCATTAAAGCATAATATCCTTAAAAATTTGATAAAAATCAAGGCATAAAAATGGGTATTTTTTCACGGATCATCGGGCTGACGACGTTAAACCAAACGCTTTATGGGAGGCAACCCATGTGTACTTAGGTATTGTGTTTGCTTTCTTATTGTTGTTTGTGCTTTTAGTTTGATATTTAAGAATCCTTTTTACCCTAAAAAAGTTAAAATTTAGAAATATATTGGATCGTATTGCGAAAATGAAGTATTTCGAGCCGAACAAAGTTTGGTGAAAAATTTTACCATTGGCGCCGCCGGCGCCCTATTCTTTTAAAAATAGCCAAATTTCTAGTTTGAGCACTGCCAGCGCCCCTATCGAGCTCCGTCGGCGCCCAAATTCTGGTTGACGGTTTAAATTTTTAAAACACGGTTTTGAGCGGGATCTTCTTCCTCAAAACACCCCAAAACTCCATTTTAAACCCATAACCACTAGAAAAATGAAAAATTCCTTTCCTAATTCGCATCCCATGGATTCTTACTCCATTGAACTCCCTAGATCTCACATTTACAACCGACGAAAGTTCGTTAGTATTGATGCGCAGCATCTATTCCATAAAGTGATGATGAAAAGAAGGATTATAAAGGAAAGAGGCTTTGTGAATCGAGGTTTGGAGAGTCCGACTACAAGAGTTGAAGAGATAGTAAAGCAAAGGCATTAGGAAGTGTTATGTTACACTACCGCCGTAGTGGTTGTTCCAGTCGTGAAAGAATTTTATACAGATCTGCATGGGATCAACCAACGATGTGTTTTTGTGCAAGGTAGGTATGTACCATTCACTCCTGTGAGGATTAATGATCTCTTCATGATTGAGAATGTACCTATTTTTCATTATTCAAACTTTAATGCGATGAGCGATTATATGAATGAAATCTATCATTATTTGACGGATGAGAATGAAGAATGGGAAGTAAGGGATAATGGATATATTAGTTTCTTTTCTTCATCCTTAAATTCGGTATCAAAGCAGTGGCATTACTTTATTTCAACAAAATTAATTCCTACTATGAAGATAAGTAAGGTAACGAAGGAAAGTGCTATTCTGAATTTCTGTATACAAACTGGAAGGCCAGTGGATATTGGATCAATCATTACTAAATCTGTTTTGGGGTTGATTGTACATGGATCTAATTATGGGCTTGAACACCCGTCCACCATATTTCTGTTATGTAGTCAATCACAAGTACCATATGAGAGTTGGGAAAAAGTTCTTCTCCCCTGATGACCTATTGATCCAAATGATCTCTATGACTACCGAGCAGTAGGAGATGAAGGAGATATGGATTTGCTTGCTGATCAGCCCTTTGAGAGTTCACAACCTATTTAGCCTTACTATTTTGAAATTTCGAGGGAGATATTGAAAAAGATAAAGAAGTTGGAAAATGAGGTACAAAATGTTCTGAATGCTATTAATAATATTTCTGGTTTATTTGATCACATTGATTGGAGGATGAAAGAGCAATTTGATCATACTGGTAGGATTGAGTTGGGTTTGATTAATCTGTTGAAGAAAAATGCTGTGGTGGCTGAAGATTCATCTGATTAATTCCCATATTGTCCCTTCTACAATCTGTTCGTTCATCATCAATCAATCAAGGACATTAGAGAGGATGATAGTTCTGAGACTGATGAGGAGTAATTAGTGGATTCTGTATGCTGCTTTGTTATGTTTGAGTGTTTGCTTTGATTATTATGTTGTTTTCTTTGCTTTGCTTTGCCTTAGTAGGGTGTACTTGGACTATGCTTTGATTTCTTGTGTGTACTTAGGACTTAGTGTTTGCTTATCATAGTGTACTTGCAACACTAAGGATCTAAGGAGTGTTGCTTTTATTTGATGAAAATTTGTGTGTAATCGTTGTATCGTGGATTTTACATATGAAAGTGATGTGATGTGTTGTTTGTGTAAAGTGATGTTGTTTAGTTTTTGTGAGATGAAATAGAAGCTTGTTGATGTGTTAAATTGGAGTGCGGAGGTTGAAACGATTGAAATTGAAAAAAAAAAAATTTTTTGAACACAACGGAATTTTGGACTGGCGCACCGACACCCAAATCCAGAAAGTTTAGCTATTATTTTAAATAGAGCGCTGGGGTGCTAGCGTCGCCCAAATGCTGAAAAGAGCCCGGGACCCTTAAAAATTCGTGAAAATTGCTTGTGACCCATTTTTCTGCCATTTCCTTCGTCTCCCACCTCCATGTTTGCGATTTTGAAGCTTTAGGGCTCGTTAGATCTCAGAGTGAGAGGATTTCAAGAATTTCTGAGGCCGGATCTGCACTTCTCTTGGTAAGAGCTTTACTTTAAGCTAAAATTTTTGGATTTTCATCATGTGAAACTCTCAAATTGTTTGGATGACATTTTTGGGAGATTTTTGAGAAAAAGTGAGGTTTCCTATGGTGGAATTTGTTCTTATTTGTTTAGATTAATGGTTGGAGTTCATACATTGTGGATTTGGGATTTATTGGTAAATTTTTGCAATTTTTAGAAATTCACATGGCTCTTAGAATGAGTAAGGGGAAGCGATAATTTGATTGGGACGATGAAGGATTTGTTAATATTAAGGCTCAGTTTCGCTTCAACTCTCTGTTGCAAACTAAGAAGTGTATTCAGGATTAAGCATTTGAGAATCCTGGGGGATCTGTGGAACAGTTGATTTCTGAGCAGAATTGGGAGCGTTTCTATTACTTTTCTGCTAATGTTGTTTTGGAAGTAGTCCGAGAATTTTATGTTAACGTGCTCTGGTCTGAGACAGAATATGTGCTAGTCCGAGGGAAACTAGTTGAGTTCACCCCACCACATATCAACGCATTTTATCAAATTCAAGAACCTTTTCTTTGTGAATTTAAGAATTTTGATACTATTGAGGGGAATTTGATGAGTGTGATCACGTATCTGACCGATGGAAGAGGGGAGTGGAAGATGAATCAGAGACAGATGATTAACTTCCCCGCTTCTACTTTAAATGTTGCTTCTAAAGCGTGGCATTATTTCATTTCTGTGAGACTGTTACCTTCTTATCATCACATCAAAGTTACTAGGGATTGAACTATTTTGAATTATTGCATCCATAATATGAAGAAGATCGATATTAGAGCCATTGTTTTCAAGAGCATTCACTCTATTGCCAAAGGAGAAACCACTGGTGGATAAGGACATCCTGCCCTAATTCATGCCCTTTGTGTTCAGTCTGGAGTTGAGTATAGTAGTTTTGAGGAAGTGGCGATACCTTTGAGACCGATTACAAAGACCATTATTTGTACTTATGAGGCTCATGTGGGTGCAAGAGAGGAGAGTAGGAGTACTGATATTCCTACCATGAGCCATGATGTTCCATCTACTTCTGAGCCCCTGACACTATCTAATGTCATGGAGCAGTTGAGATTGCAAAGATAGTATTGATAGGATGCATAGTCGGATGGATGTATTCGAGGGCAGGAGTGATGTGAATGAAGACTATTTGCAGAGAAGAGTTGAGTTCGATATTGCTTGTTATGATGCTAAGGCCAGATTTATGAGAGGGGATATTGGGGTGATATTTCCTACTTGCCCTGGTTATACACCTTATAGGCCTAGACCTTCGGACCCTGCTGACGGTGCTGGTGATGATGAGTGGTAGTTTTATACATCTGTGTTCTATTTTTGTGTTTTGTAATGTGTTGTTGTGTTGTATTGTTGTAGTGTGTGAAGTAGTTTGTAGTATTTTTTTTAGATGTACTGTAGTATTTTTTTTTAATGTAACAGTTGCACTTGAAACTTTAAAAATTTTAAATGTTATGTTTAATGTTGTGATAGTTTATTAGTATTTGTAAAGTTTTTTTAAAAAATGTGTCAATGTTGGTATTTTTTTTTTCTTTACCCCGGCAGATTTTTAAATGTTATATATATAACTGCTACTAATTGTTTCATACTTGCTAGCTGTAAAATTTTGATTAATACCAGATAGATTATGAAGATTTAAAAATTCCGGCACAAAAATGTTAGTTCTTTTACTCTCTTTTATTATATTGCAAAAATTTAAGTTTGGGGGAGGGTAGAAAGGATATTAACTCTTATTTGTCCTAAATTAAAATATTTTCAAAAAAAAATATTAACATAATTCCTAGGATTAGAACTTCACTTTAGATAACTAAGATTCTATTTCAATTAAATATTGAAAAAGATTTGTGAAAGGTTTTGGTGATAAAGGTTGATTTTATAAGGGTAAGATAATTGGTATGAAAGGATTTGATTATAGTTAACTATTTAAAGTAAAGAAAATTGTATTTTTGAAATTATTAAGAGACTTAAAGTATTATATGTTGAGAAAAGATTGTGAATTTATGATGAACAATAAAGTTGATACCTATGTATAAAGTAAAGAGGTGTTTCAGGTTTGAACTTTATAAAGAGGAGAGTGAAGTTCAAAATCATTAAGGGCTATCCAGATACAGTAATCCTCATTAAAAGGAAAAATAAAAGAAAGATGAGGAGAAGCTTGAGGAGATGCCTAATAAAAAATTGGCTTCACTTGAGTCATCCTAAAGGGAGAACCTGATTTCATTTCTGAATTTATACTTAAAGTATTAGCCTACATTCTGATGAAGTTAGCATGAAATTCTTTTTGTATAATATTTTAAGTCACTCTTAATGTGTCAAATTATATTTTTTCTTGAAATAAATAGGAGACTAGAACCCTTAGACTTGATTACTGAATTTTCCTATACCTGTAAAGTTGACTTGAGTCACGAAATTTCTTTCTAAAAGTCTTTCCAATATATTTCTTTGAATGAAAAATTTTAGTATTCAACAGGAGAAAAGTACATTGCTATAGGTTATATCTTTATGTAGTTAAAGGATTACTTGAGGACAACTAATAGTTAAGTTTGGGGGATTTTGATGCACCAAAAATATAAACTCTTTTAGCTATATGTTTTTACCTATTTTTGGTGATATTGCACTTTAAAGGAAGGTATTTTTCATGATTTGTTGCAGGTATGATGATTATAGGTGATTGGAGAGAAAAGATACAAAAAGGAACGAATTTGGAGCAAAATGGAGCAATTTGGAGGAAAACAGCTTCTGGAGCCGCCTGCGCCCTCTTCTAGAAACTTCGGCAACAGTTAGCAGGATAGGGCGCCGCCAGCGCCACTATCGGGTGCCACCAGTGCCCTATGTTGGTTCATTTTAAATTGAAGAGTTTTGGTGGATTTTTGAAGGGGTTCTTGAATAAACTCTTAGGGAATTCATTCCTAACATAAAATTAAGTGTTCGAAACAAAAAAGAAGAAGAGGATTACTACAGAGAGTGTAAGGAAAGAGTGAGTGAGAGTTAGGGTTTGTGATTTGAAGAGAGATTCTTCTCTAAAGAGGGGAGAAGAGGGAGTAAAGTGAGATATTGCTTCTTCATCTTTGTTCCAAGGAGGAAATCAAGTGTTGCAAGGAATTGAAAAGCAATCAAGGGAAATTTGAAGGAATTTGCTTGGAGAAGAGAAGGAGATAAGTTGTATTTGCTATTGTGGTTTGTATGACTCTTCTTTTATATATAAAATAAATGTTTTATTGTATCTTCTCCATGATTTGTGAGTAGTTTCCCTTGCCTTTCTTCTTGCATATTGTAGTGATGATGTGGTGATGTGGAATTGATGTGCCCTTAAAGTGTTATAAAAGTTGTGACGGTCCTTGCATTTGGAACTTAATTTACTTTTTAAATCTGGCCAATTATTTCGTTAAAATATGTTGATGAACATTAATTTCAAAAGAATTGAATGTTCTACAACAAAAATGAAGAACCCATTCAATGTCCGTGAATGAATTGTGTAGTTCATGGGGATTGAGTGCAAATAAATAAGGAAATGAGTTTGGATGGTCTTTAAATTGGAGGTTTCATGGTGACAGAATGGGATCCCCAATTTGGTCCTAAGATTGGTAACTAAAGCCTATGGTTAGCCTTCGGATGAAGGGTGAGTGGGAGATCCGTAGTGAGAGTCGGTATCCTCCCAGCCTAGCCTTAGATTTAGTGACTAAACTTATGATATGTCAATGTTATTTACATGCTTGGAAGAGGATGTACTCTTTTAAGGGTAAAGAAGCAAATATGCTCCTATTTGGCACAATACAGAAAATCACCATTCTTCATCATTCACACATCATAATCTTTATGCACGAAGGAAGACACTTTTCACATAGAAGTATCTTATAAATCACATAAGTTAGTGTGTGTTAGTGAAATTACTTTAGTAAGTTGAAGTAATTGTAGTAGCTTTATTATTATCATACTTTGCATTCACTAGTTATAGTACACTTGAGCAATTATTACAGTTGGTATTGGATTGTAGTGCTATATTATCTGATTTAAAATACGTTGCCTTCCCTGTGGGATCGATAACCAGGACTCCAATAGACTTTGTATTACTTGATACGATACATATACTTGCGTTGAATTTGTGACTTTACTAAATCATTATAAATATATAAATCTAAATTCATAAATTCTTGCATTTTTAAGCATATATAAAGTCGCTATCAATCTCCTCCTATTGCAATCTCTCAAATTTCAAATTCCAGATATTGAGTATTTTATATCCGATACCGCGTTGCTCTAGGAACCCCTCCTATTGTGATCTTTCAAATTTCAAATTTCATAGGTTGATGATTTTACACCTGATGCCGCATTGCTTTAGGTTCTCCTCTTATCGAAATCTCTCAAATTTCAAATTCTAGAGGTTGAGGATTTTACACCTGATACCGCGTTGCATTAGGATCTCCTCCTATTTCAATTACTCGAATTTGAAATTCTAGAAGTTAAGGATTTTATATCTGATACCGCATTGCTTTAGGAGCCCCTCCTATGACGATCTTTCAAGTTTCAAATTCTAGAGGTTGAGGGTTTTACATCCGATACCGCGTTGCTTTTGGATCTCCTCCTATTGAATCTCTCAAATTTCAAATTCCAAAGGTTGAGGATTTTTTATCTGATACCACGTTGCTTTAGGAGCCCCTCCTATATTGATCATTCAAATTTCAAATTCCAGAGGTTGAGGATTTTACATCGGATACCGCATTGCTTTAGGATCTCCTCCTATTGCAATCTCTCAATTTTCAAATTCAAGGGGTTGAGGATTTTACATTCGATATCACGTTGCTTTAGGATCTCCTCCTATTACAATCTCTAAAATTTCAAATTCCACAGGTTAAGGATTTCATATCTGATACCGCGTTGCTTTAGGAGCCCCTCCTATCGCTATCATTCGAGTATCAAATTCTAGATTTTGAGGATTTTACATCCGATACCGCGTTACTTTAGGATATCCTATTGCAATCTCTCAAATTTCAAATTTTAGAGGTTGACGATTTTATATCCAATTCTGCGTTGATTTAGGATTTCCTCCCACCACAATCTTCCAAAATCCAAATTCCAGAGGTTGAGGATTTTATATCTGATACCGCGTTGCTTTAGGAGCCCCTCCTATCACGATCTTTCAAGTATCAAATTCTAGAGGTTGAGGATTTTACATCTGATACCACGTTGCTTTAGGATCTCCTCCTATTGCAATCTCTCAAATTTCAAATTCCAGAGGTTGAGGATTTTATATATGATACCGCGCTGCATTAGGAGCCCCTCTTATCGCGATCTTTCAAGTATCAAATTCTAGAGATTAAAGATTTTACATACAATACCACGTTGCTTTTGGATCTCCTCCAATTGAATACTAGAGGTTAAGGATTTTACATCGGATACCATGTTTCTTTAGGAATTCCTCCTACCACAATCTTTCAAATTTTAAATTCCAGAAGTTGAGGATTTTAAATCTGATACCACATTCCTTTAGGAGCCCCTCCTATCGCGATCTTTCAAGTATCAAATTTTAGAGGTTGAGAATTTTACATCTGATACCGCATTGCTTTAGGATCTCCTCCTATTGTAATCTCTCAAATTTCAAATTCTAGAGCTTGAGGATTTTATATTCGATACCGCATTTCTCTAGGAGCCCCACCTATCGCGATCTTTCAAGTATCAAATTCTACAGGTTGAGGATTTTACATCTGATATCACGTTGTTTTAAGATCTCCTCCTATTGCAACTCTCAAATTTCAAATTCTAGAGGTTGAGGATTTTACATCTGCTTTCGCGTTGCTTAAGGATTTTCTCCTACCGCAATCTTTCAAATTTCAAATTCCAGAGGTTGAGGATTTTATATTCGATACTTCGTTGCTTTAGGAGCCCCTCTTATCATGATCTTTTAAGTATCAAATTCTAGAGGTTGATGATTTTACATCAAATACAGCGTTGGTTTAGGATCTCCGCCTATTGCAATCTCTAAAATTTCAAATTCCATATGTTAAGGATTTTACATCCGATTTTTTGTTGCTTTAGGATTTCCTCCTACCGCAATATTTCAACTTTTAGATTCTAGAGGATGAGGATTCATATGTCCAATTCCACATTGCTTTGTAATGGTTCAAGTCCAAATTTAAAATTAGATCAAATCAAAATCTCAAATCAAAATCCAAAAATTCAAGAATCAAAGCCCAAAAATCAAATTCAAAATCTCATCAAATTCTTAATTCAAATTTAAAAAATCAAAATCAAATTCAAATCTCAAACTCAATTGTCGAATTGAAATCAAATCCTATGTTTCCCAGCGAGAGTTCATAAATCTTCACTTTTGAAAGTTCACCTAATACTCGCCAGCTGAAATGAATCTTGCTCTTTTCTGTGTTTTATCTCGAGTCGTCACTCAGACAGTTGTGTTGGTTTTGTTGATCTCTTCGGTCAAAACTAATATGTGCAGTGTGCTTGTTCAGGCACACCATACCTATTAGGTTCCATTTGTTGACCTCACTTTTGGTTGAGGTTTAGTCTCTCCTTAGATAGCCTAGGGTCTAGCCATAGGACTCTCTTGGTGGCTTTCTTAGAGGACTAGTAATGGAACCCTACCACGTAGAAATTCCACATGCTTCTTTGCTTCACTTGGAGTTCCATATGCTTGAGGCCTAATCCCTAAGTATTTAGGAGGAAGAGGCTAAGCTTGAGGCAACTCAAGGGGAGTTCCCTATAGGATGTCAGGCCTTAGAATTAATCCATGGAGGACTGGGGCTAGCACACACACTTACACGTCACATTTACACACTTTAAACTCATAACCCTAAATAAGTTATACCTTACCTTTATTCCCTGATTACTTTGGCCACTCGTGTGCGTGGTCCCACAAAACTTTAGCCTATGGCTAAGGTGATTGGAACCAACATATACAGGACCAAAGAGGGTCACCCTTGGTCCATAACCCAAACAACATGACATCCTAAATTGAATTCTGAAACCTACCAAGCTCTCCTACTTTTGACCCCTAGCTCTTAAACCCCGCCAAATGACCAAAATTCCCCCAAACCCTAAAACTCCACAAAAATCCAAAAATTAAAAAAAAATTACCTAAATTCCCAAAAAATCATTCCAAAATACCTTCCACCACTCAAATTGACCAAAATTTCCTACATTTACCAAAAGTTCCAAAATTACTCTAAATTAGCCAAAATTACCAGATTGCCCCTAGAAACAGGCCCAAAACCCAAAACTTCCTAGAATCACTCGAGCTCTTCAAAAATCATTCCAGAGTGTTCCTCTCATCAATTGATGAAGCTTGACTGTAAACATTTCATACTTTCGAGCAACCGGTGGATGCCTCGCAGCCGAAGAATTCGATACTTGGAAAAGCGCTCCGAGATTCGTAAAACTCTCCACATTGGTCAGAAATGCCCCCGGACACTGTTGTTCAACTCCAAATTCCATTTAGAACTACTTTGGAACTTTAAATCAGACTTTTTACCAAATTTCCAAAAAATCCCTCAAACTACCAAAATCCCCTGCATAGCTAAAAATTCAAAAAATTTCAAAAATTCTCAAAAATTTCAAAAATCTCTGATAAATTACCAATTTCATTTTCTCCAACTACACTATAGCCTAATTTTGTCAATTTAAACTGATTTCATCAAAGTCCCTAAATTTAATATTTTTCACCCGTTACGATGATGAGGTTGCCTAAACGAACTTGGATTCCCAAACGGACTGTGCCGTTGTGACTGGAACATCAAAATTACTTGGGAGGCATATATAATTTGATATAGTTTAATACACGAGCGAACAACATCAAAATCGTTGCATTCAGGTAAGTAATTAATTATTAAATTATTTTTTTTGTTCCTAACCTAGCTCTAGCAGCTCACACTCGCCCCCCCCCCACCTTTTGTAGAGCCTCATCTCCCTTAGCTGAACCCTAGCTCACACCTCCCCCCCTCTCCATGGCTGAAATCCTCTCCTCCTCCCTCTCCCATCTTTTCCTTTCTTGCATAAGAAGCCATAGAGGAATCTTTCTTAGCCCCCATCTCGTCCATGTCAGCCTTCAATTTCTTCCTTTAGGCTTTGTCACTTCTCTTTGAGTTTTCTTTCATTTCTATCATCTCAAGAGTGGTTTGAAGGCTGCTCCTTCCTTGGGCCATTGGATATTACCCATGGGTAGGTTGTGAGCACCTTGTTCTTCTTCCCTAGGCTATAAAATAACCACCTATTTGTCATTTTTGAGGTTGGCTGAAAAATTGGAGTTTGGAGGGGGGAAGTGCTATCCAGATTTTGTTTGATTCAAAGTTAGTGTGAAATCTTTGCTTGGTTCTGTGCTTCAACTAGATCTCTTGCCCCTTTCACTTCTCTTGATTTATCCTTGGTCCACTAAGGTATATCATTATGTTTCATGGCTGATTTTCTAATGCTTGTGGGTTAAGAAAATTTATGGCAAACTTCTGATCTAGTAGTTGGAATTTTGAGCTTATGCATCATGGCAAAGTTTTAAAGAAAAAGAGCTTGAGTTAATCTTGTTGTATTTTGCTCTCATTCTTGTTTTAAGGACTTTTGTTATATGCTTTCATGTTTACCTTAAGATCCATTTTTGATGCTTGATGCTTGTAGTAATATTTGGCATAAAAAAATGGAAAAGAAAAAAAGGGGAGAAAAATAAAGAAACGGAAGGTTGGGTGGAAGTATTTCATGCTTGCTTTGTTAATGAGCATTTTAAATTTCATAGTTCTCTACTTACTTGCTATCTTCAAAACTTTGGGTTAAGGAGTACTAAATACATTTGGATATGCTTGAAGCTATTGTCTTTTGGCATGATGTGGCTTTCTCTACTTATGAATCCCCAATTTTGGTGCCTTATTTGAAGGCTTTGTCTTGATTCATCACATGTTAACGAGACATTTAAAATTTGGCTTATGTTGTTTGAAGAGGATAGTTTGAACCAAGATTCACATGCCAGCTCATTGTTTTTCTTCTTTTTTTTTGTTATTCTATATTAGAACTTATCTTTGCTATTACATTCTTTATATGAAGCTTTCTTTCTCAAGTCAAAATGTGAGATGCACTTAAATTTTGAAAACTTTCTCATATACTGAAGTTGGAATTTATTTGTGACTTATTTTGTTGTCGTACCATAGAATTTGTGGAAAAATTGGATGATTTGTTACACATGGATACTTATTGTAGGTGTGTGAAACGTGCTGCAGCGTCGTTATGTTGCCCGATTTTTCTTGATCGGGTTTGTTTTTTTTATATACTCTATTTGAGCATGTCACTCCCCATGTTTTTTGGGTTTTTGGTTTTGATTTAATACATCTCAACCTTTTTGCCTCACATCACCCTACATCCTACACCACTTCACTCACTACATCACCTCACTTGTGGCATCATCTTTGTTTTGTTATTACACATGTGAAAGGATTCAAAACTTTTCACCATCCTCTGTTTTAGCCATTCATGGGCTCGGTCTTGTTGCCTTTCCACAGCTACTCCTTGTGCCATGTTGGAGGAGTTTGCATGTTAACCCTTGCACCACGTTGGAGTGGTCTAGTTTACTTGTTTCACATGTCTCACCGTTACCTTTCTGCATCATGTTGGGAGAGGTTTAGCTGCTTTGACATGTGTTTTGGTTTTTTTTTTATTTTGAGAAACAACACACCTCATTTACAACATTGTGTTAGGTGGATTGTTTTCTCCCCTTTCTTCTCCTTGATCCCCCTGTCCTTTGTTTCTTCTTGTTTCTTAGCCTAAGTCACGTGCTTATGCATGATACATAACTGCACATATATAGCCTTTCGCTATATGTGGAGCCATCAAACAAGGTTGTAAGAATGATTGATGGGGGAGGATGACGATGACATTGCATTAGAGAAGGATACAAGAGAATTCCTAGAATAGTGCCTCCTGACTCAGAGACCCTGGAGAGGGTAGAGGAAGGAATCCGCGACACTATTCGCCCACACTCGGGGTATCTACCACCTCACCCCTAGGTTGCTATTAGTCCTAACTTGATTAGGGAATGCAACCTGTGGATCTCACTGTTTTACAAAAAAATATAAATACATTTTAAAATACAAAACTACCCCCACTACAAAATAACCTTTCACCCATAAATTTTTACTTGCATGTAATCCAAATTGAAATGAACGAAAAAAGTTTACAAGGGTCCATGGTTTACTGTCTGGATTGAGTTAAGACTGCCCTCTGTAAGATGATGATCTGGTAGTCAGCACCTAAGGTTGGGATATATAGCAAAGCTCTGTGTCCTTCGCGCCATCGTGCTTACGGTCCTCCCGGACTTGTAGTCCTTTCTTTGTGGTTTTCTACGAGTTTCACTTTCTATGAGCTTTCTACAGACTTTGCTTCTGACATTTTTTATTAAACTTTCCACGAACTATTCAGTTTTTCAAATTTATCTGCAGAATTTTACATTTTCATATACACCTCAGCACACACTTGCACCACTTGTTGGCTACTACTATCTTACTCTACTACCTGTACCACCACTACAGTTGTCTCCCTACCGTACTTTCACTTTTTGTGCTTCACTGTACATTTACTTTATGCTAATCATGACACATGCTTGTGAAAACTGAAATCACCACACAACAATAAAAATATAAAATAACTCAAAATTTAATCACAAACAAAATAAAACTCGCAATTATAACTAAACTCAAGAAGTCTTCTTGGATGACCGGTAATCCCTCGGACGAAGTAACCTACGTGTTGCTGACGCGATTTCCTACAGTCTAGGTGAAAGTATGAAAATAACTATGTTGGGTTTAGTAAATTTATCTGGACTAAGAGAATCTGATGAAAATGGTTTTGCCGGAATGAGGGAACCGTGGGATCCTAACCGGTGGCGCCATAATTAACTTAAAAATTTCTTTTAATTAAAACACTAAGTCACCTTAATTTTCAACCATCTAGAACATGACACTTATTTCACCCCCCTGATTGTCACTTCTTAAACTAAACCTGCTACGACGAGGAGTGTGGAGCATGCATCGTCGTAAGCACAACCATCTTCAACAGTAAAACATGTCTACTTCAGTTAAACCATTCCTTAGATTTAAAACAACAAGCCATAGGACTTCAAGGTAGCTCTTCTTGTGTGACATAAATCCTCACCTCATCTTTTAGGCATTCGCACAGCCATGTTGTGCAATCTAGGCCTTAACTCTCCTGTAAGCCCTACTTAATAAAACTGACAGGAGTAAACACTAAGGATTTGTTTGGCGCAGCTGCAACTTCTCAGCTTCGCAGTTGTAGCTGTGCTACCAAGGAAGCTAGTTGTCTGTTTGGTTGCAGCTGTCTGAGAATAGCTGTGGGGCAGCTGTTTCAGGAGAAATGACCAAGCTACCCATGTTTGGTAAAACTGTTAAAAAAACTATAGCTCATGCAGCACCAATTAGGAGGTGATTAGGAGGAGTGCAAAGAAAAATTGTAAAATTATAACAAATTTCGATAAGTACTCAAATGACAAATCACTTATACAGTCAAAATAGAAAGACTCCAAAAATCTCCATAACAAAATAGAAGTCTATGACATATTAACCAATGCATTTTTTTTCTTCTCGAAGCTCTATCATTTCTTCAACACCTTCACCATCCTTAGTGCAGATGTTAGGCTGCTCGCTATCATCTATTCACGTCGAAGAATATATTTGATTTTCTGATCGTCGTGCAGCTGCTTCTTGTTCATTCATTTCTGCACTACAGAAATCGATATCGAATTGTGATGGATGGCGCCTAATATAATTATGCAGTGTCGTCATTGCTATAACGATCTGCACTTGTTTAGAAAAAGGATAAGAGGACATGTCTCGCAATATAACACATTTATTCTTCCAAACACCAAATGTCCTCTCGATCACGCCTCTTAAGGAAGAATATTGTTTGTTGAAGACCTCCTTCCGGGTTCGTGTCACATTACTTACTCTTTCAAAATCTAGTATATGATACAATGTATCCGAGAATGGTTTCATATAACCTCATTGCAACGGATAACCGGCGTCCACAAAGTAATATTTTCCTGTTTCAAATTGGAAAGTAATGTTTGATGTTTCAATATCACATAATTTAATTTTGATAAAATATGCATACCGCTTGGTGGATGCGAAAAACAGTACTGTTGATTTCTTGTTGCACTTTTAAGTATCATGCTGTCAAGCGCACTGCCCTCCCAACCAGGCATGACAAATGTAAAACACATGTTAAAGTCACATACCGCCATGACATTTTGTATTGGTGTTCCACTTCTGCCGATAAATGTGACTTTTTCATTGTTGTCCTCACATATCCGTGCAGTCCATGAGAGACGACAAGCTCCGTTAAAAGATCTCTAAAAACCTCCTAACTCATTCAAAATATATTGTGAAATTTGGTTGGATGTCTTTCTAACATTTCCACAACCCATTTTTCCTCAATAAGTGCTGATGTGTAACATCAGAGACGTTTAATGTAGGTGTTGCAGTACTCGAATGCCAAGTTTATTGCTGTGTTTCTCCTCCTACAACGACGTTCCTCTGGATCCATATTAGATCTTACTGTGTATTTAACAAAAAAAAATTCAAATCACTAAGCAATTCAAATGCATAATTTAAACATTTTTTAGAACAATATGAAAGAGACAAAACAAATTTATAATTAAAATCTAAATAACATTATGATCAGAATATATCGTTCAAATAAACATACTGCTAACCATAATTTTAGTGCAAATAAGTAGATGTCCAAATATGCAAATTAAAATACAAAGTGGACCCAAGTCACATGTTGCTCCTGTGATAAAAATGTCGTCGGTACTTCACCCTACATGTTTTAGATATTGCCATGTAGAAATCCTTGTGTACTGAATCCTGTAGCAGCTCAACTGTGAAGTAGTACAGATCTTCATCATCTACTATGTCTTCATCCTCCTCCAAAACTGAAACCACCTCATTCACTGAGGATTTCTGCACTTTATGTGGTGGATCATTTAAAGATTCAACAAAGTAAGAGAGTTGAGTCCTGTATGAGGCAGTTCCACTCTTCTTCCTGCCTTCAAAGAAAGATCACTTTGATGGATTCATTAACTGAAGCTCAGTATGTCTAGGGCTAGGCAGTTCAGGAGAAGCATCTGATAGACTAACGGCCAGATTCTCCTGGGTCTTAGCAAATCCAACCTCGCTGTGTGAACTTGCATACTTGCCAGTGACGACGATACCCTCAAACATCTGACCCATCTTCTCCTTAAGTACGGCTGCAATTCCATTTCGTTTAAATTTCCTTGCATCAGAAACATCCTGAGACAAAATTATATCAGTTAAAATTAAGTAAAATTTGTATAAACATTTGAAATTGTAAGAAATGGATGTATATACTAACCACAAGTTGTTCTGCCCACCACTCCTCCAATGCATCTATGGTGCGCTTAACCATATTCCAACTAAGGCCTGTACACCTACATTTTAAATCTTTCCAAGTCTTCCAATCCTTTTTGAGCTTATCCCATTTATTTTTCATCTTCGTCCTATCATACGTCCTCCTAGTTACCTCTTTAAAATGTTTAACAATGTTTTCCCAACCTTTTTTTTGAGAAATGTGGACGGTCTATTTCCCAACTCTCTCTTTTATGCAGAGATCGTAAAAAAGATATTTTATCTCCTTTTCCCACTTTGCAGGTGGACCAATTTCCTTCCCCTTACTGTCCATGTTATACTAAGCTAAAAAAAATATTGAAATGGAACACATTCAAATTTTTGAATCACCTGATATTTGTGAAATTCCATCCATCCAAATAAATACAGAAAAGAAACCAAAAACAATGCATAAATATAAGTGGAGATAAATAATTTTACATATTTCAGTCATGATGACCTACATCCACGGGAAAAGGAGGAAGACATTTTTATTGAATGAATAAATAGGTAGGTACAATTCTTCTTTCATACATGACTCCCATCACTAAACAATTCTATATGCAATTTGACATATCCCACATTCTCCAATGTTGGTAATGAAGACCATGAGAAGCAAGACTGAGCCTTTCAAACTGAGCAACATAAGAAACTATGTTTCATAGGCCATACAAGATTATGCCATCCAGATCATTCCAATACAGGATTATGCTTTCCCAAACTCCCACAGCAAACCAACAGTAACACCGAAACTCCCACAAGAAACCAGTGCATCTGAAATGCTTTCAAATGAGTTTGAGATATATGAGGCTATTGAAAACATGAAACATTTGAAACACTTTAAATTCCAATCATCTTTAAAAGTTCATATGCTTACAAAATAAGAAAATGAGCAAGTTCAACATAGTTGTTAACAATGCTCCTAAGACCAATACCCCAATAGAGAAACCTGTTCACAATAATGCACTTCTAGTGCTCTCCATATCAGAGAAACAGCTCTCCACAAAAATGCTGAAAAACCAGAGAAACAACTCTCCACATAAACTACCTTATCCTCATAACTTCCACAAATGTAATGTTTTAATGCTATTCTTAGGAGCTTACAAACCAGAAAAACCATTCTTAGGTGCTTTCAAACCAAAACAGAAAAACCATTCTTAAAGCTATTCTTAGGAGTTTACAAACCAGAAAAACCAATCCATTTAATGCTTCATAAAGCCAACCCTAAAGCCATAGGTATTGAAGAATGTAATGAGAATTGTACTTTTTCTAACTAGAAGTGGTCCTGAAAGAAGCATATTGAAGCATATAGCTAGGAACTGCATTCCATTTCTAATCATGATTTGCAATTTCTTTTAGCTAAACTGAGAATCAAGGGAGCTGTACTTTTTTCCTGAAATTATGTATAAATGAAGAATATATTCCAATTCGATATATTTGTACACTAACAACAAGCATATATTACAATTTGCCATCCATTTGAACTTTGCAGCAATCAGCAATTCCATCCAAACAACCCCCACCTCAATTTTATTTCTACTTGGGAGCAAGACAATAAGCAAGGATGTAAGAAATTTCTATTTTTTGACCTAATGTAGAGGCATTCACATATAGGAGGAAA
This sequence comes from Papilionanthe hookeriana x Papilionanthe teres, assembly GCA_022702705.1. Classification (NCBI taxonomy): domain Eukaryota; kingdom Viridiplantae; phylum Streptophyta; class Magnoliopsida; order Asparagales; family Orchidaceae; genus Papilionanthe; species Papilionanthe hookeriana x Papilionanthe teres. The sequence goes on along the minus strand of CM040427.1, from coordinate 139,780,799 downwards.
AAAAACAGGTTTGATTTGTGTCTGCAAAGGCTTCTGTTAATAAAGAAATGGAAGAACAAACCATTGCATTGCAAATCCATTGCCACATTCACAAAGCCAAAACGAAGGAGCTTACAAAGCAGAAAAAGATAAAGCTATTCTTAGGAGCTTACAAACCAGAAAAACCAATCCATTCAATGCTTCATAAAGCCAACCCTAAAGCATTCATAAAGCATTTTATACGAGTTAACAAACCATATGAACATAATGATTTTACAAACCTCAACAATTTGTTAATTCACAGAAGGAAGAAAGTAGCGTAAAGGTGAGGGGAGGAGAACGAAGCTCGCAAAGCACAATAACGCCGCAAACCTCCAAAAAATATTTCATACAATCCTTAATTTATAGATTCACCAAAATCTATAAGGAATAATATAGAAACAGGGAGGAGATGGGGAGAAGATGGGAGGAAGTAGAGGAAGAAAATGCAAAAAAAAAATTATCAAATCTCTCAGATCTGTAAGTAGAAGAAGATAATGCCTCATTTTTCCCCTGATATTTGGAGATTGAAGGGCTAGGGAAGAACAAGAGGAAGCAGTCATAAGGGAAGCAGAGGGAACACTGTTAGGGCGTAAGATAAGAAAGGAGTAAGGATGAAAAATTTACAGGGAGAACGGCGGGCCGTGGGGTTATTGTTGCGGCTAGCTTTCACTCCTCTTTCACGCAGCTTTCACCGCGAAGCTGCAAACCAAATGACAAAAAGTTTGGCATCGCAGTTACCACTCGTCGCGCAGCCGTAAAAAGCACAAACCAAATGAGCCCTAAATAATTTCTCTAAACTAAAGCCGAATAATAGGATAGTTTGGGATGTCACCGAGACTCACCTCGAGATCTGTGGCACCCCTACTCCTCTCTCCTTTGATCCTTGAAATAAATGTTCCACTTTGCACCACTCTTCTATTGGATTTCCTACTACCGCACATACTTTGAGAACCCTACCCTTTGAAATTCATGGAAACGGATAACCCTGATCTAAATCGAGAGTTTTTCTAAGTGATTTCAGTCATTTGGGAGGTAATTAACTATAGGTGCTTGCGCCTAAAGGAAGCTTTAAATAACCCATGTATTATAAACCCTGGTTAATCCTTTTGTATTAAATAGGAAAACTTATCGATCAACATAAAAGGTTCGCAGACCAGAACAGATGTCACAAATTTATTAGTTTATTTAATCGAGCTACAATATCAAGTAATGTGTTTATTCCTCAGGATAGATGTACAACTTGTAATGTATTGCTCGTTCATTTAAACTAATGAGGATGTGAGATCGGTTCGATTTGATATTTTCAAAATAAAATGATATTTTATAAATTATATATATATATATATTAAATTAAATATTTCTTTAAAGCGGGCAACAGGATACCCATTTCAGAGGCCAACAATTTCCAAAAAATAATTTTTTTTAACAACTGACATGCTCCTTTTTGGCACTTAGTTTTTTACATAAATCTATTAATTCTTTTACTACTTATTCCATTATCATCATTTTACTTGTCTTTTTCAATGAATTGGATGCTTATTTAGAAATTTAGATTTGCTTAGAATTTCTCTCATTTCAAAAAAATGTGATGGTATTTTTGCTGGCTTTAAATTTTCTTTGCAAACTGATCACTTCTGTTATTACAATTTATTGAGAAACTTACAGACCTGAGAGGACTAAGATTTGCCTAACTAGTGAGTATCACATTTCACTTTAGAAAGAGCAGTGACGATCGTCTGAGAAGGAGTGCAAATAAATATAGAGATAAGATTTTGTTGGCCTAGAATTGATGTTTCTAGGGTGATGGGCTAATTTCTCTTATCAATTTGGTCTAGAGATTGTAACTGAGGGTTGCTGGTAGGTTTTATAGAGAGGGCACAGTGGGTAATCTAGGTTAAGAGACTAGAACCTACCCTACACTACTATATATACCGACACCAACTTTAGATTAGCCAATGTTCTTTATTTTTGAAAGAGGTAAAGAATGGGTATTCTCCTATTTACTAGCTACGTTGAAAATCTAAGCATTTCATTCCTTAACATTATCAAGGTCTTTGCATGAGAAGAGTAGTTTTTAACATCTTAAAATTCTCCAAACCAATTTGTCAAGGTAAGTTATCTTTATATTTATGATTATCTATTAGAAGTAGTTGTTAGAAAAACCACTTTGACATTCCAATCTAAGGCCTCAAAGTAGTAGACTTGAATTAGCCTAAGGATTTCTTACCTCACTTCTCAGTGGGAATGATACTCTGAGTTTTAAAAGAAAACCCTACATTACTTAAAATGTTACATATACATGCGTAGTACCCCTAGTGTGTAAACTATTTCCTAAATTTCATAACATTTCTATTTTACACACTAGCTATAAAATATAAATTTGAGTTAAGTTTTTGGCCATCTTTTGGAAGCTAAATTATTGTGTAATTGTGGGTCGAGTCAATTGTGTAGGGTTGATGAGGAGTCGTGGAAACCAAGTAAAATATCCTAATAAAATTAGTACAATAAAGGCATAAGGGGAGTGACGCTAGTGGGCCATTAGGTTTTTTGCTTGCTGTGAAGGTCCTTTCTTTTTCCTCTAGTGTAAGGGACAGGTAGAGATCTATAGGAATAGTAGTTTAGGAATTCAGTAAGAATGTTGATTGGGTCATCTGCAAGTCATTTTAATGGTGGGAAAGCTAAGACATTTTGTATACTTTCTGTTATCTTTCATTTGAAACAATCAGATAGTGTATTTATCTTGATTTAAATGTACTTTTTTGGTGTTTTTATCATGCATCTTGAGTAGACCTTTTAATCTTTTTTATGATGGTTAAGTAGGATGGATGATATGAGAATTATTAAGTGTTTTAATTAATTTAAATAGTGATGATAAAATGTTTTAATTTAATTTACATTTCATTATGAGCATGTGAATTGTTAAAAGATGTTGTGATCCATAAGTCTTGGGAAAGTCTATGATAGAATCAACTAGGTTTGTCACATTTAATTATGGGTTATAGGTGGATATGCCTTATAGAGAGATACAAATGTTAGAGAATTTTTCTTTGATGAGTTAGTCATGGGATTTATGGGAAAAAAATTATTTTTGACCAAGCATCTTTATGCACTCGAGAGAGGGTAAATAATATTGTTGCACGTATTTGATACTAGGTTTTTCTACTTATAATTCTCAATTTGATGCAATTCTCTTTATTCATTACAAGGAAAAGCCACTAAGTATTTGACACATTTAATGTAATTCTGATAAGTTAAGAATATTTCTATAGGGCTTTAACTTTTAAATTGCTTGTGATACATTAGGATTACCTTCTAGGACTAACAAACCCAAACTTCAAGCTTGATTTGAAACTAGTAGGCTAGAACTTTTTTCTAACAATGATTACATCTTTCTCTATTGGATCGACATTTCAAACTCTAAAATCTCATATTACTGGTACGACATGTGCTTTGTGTGAGGCTCCTGTGTGTGGTAGCACCTAAGATTATTATCAAGTTTTTGGTGTTGTTGCAGGGGAATGATGATGATTTGACTTCAAAAAATTTTAGTTGAATTTCTAAGTCTTACACATTAAAAAATATAGTGCTAATTTTTTTTTTCAATTATTTTAACTATTTTTTGTAAAATTAAAAAATAATAAAAATTTTTTTATGTTTGATTGTGTGATTGTGTTTTGTTTTTTATTTAGTTGTGTGTTTGACTTAACTAGTTTGATCTGAACTTCTAATATCAGATGTCTTTAGTTCATTTATGTGTAATTCACGACCCATGAGAATTGAACCAGACAATTCGATGCTAGAGAGAACTATTAGAAAAATTATGAACAAAAGAAACTTTAAAAAGTCATTGGAGAGATAATGAAAAATGCACAAAATAACCCAAAGCTGCCTGAATCAATTCATGAACATCCATATGCACATAGACCTTTACGAGACTATGCTAACCCTACGGCTTATGAAATTCATTTAAGTATTTAAAACCTTGTCATAGAAGCTATCACATTTGAACTGAAACCTTCTATCAACCAAATGATGCTGAATAATCAGTTTGGGGAACTTTGTATGAATATCCAAAGATAGATTTAGCTAGTTTCTTAGAACACTGCACCACATTTTAGTATAATGGTGTTTCCAATGACATTGTAGGTTCATAATTTTTTTTTCTCTATGATGGATAAATGCAAAAAATGTGGATAAACTCATTAGCACCAAGATTAATAAGGACATGGAGTGACTTAGCCCAGAAATTATTAGCAAATGCTTTCCACCTTAAAAAATGGCTAAACATAGGAATGATATTACTTCATTTTTCCAACATGAATGTGAGTATATTTATGAAGCTAGGGAATGATTCAAGGAGCTTCCTAGGAAGTGGACCACCATGCAATGTCCGATTGGTTGATAATTCATACTTTTTGCAATAGTTTTGTAGGATCTCTTAAGTCTATCATTGATGCTACTTCTGGTAGTTTGTTTATGTCAAAACCAATTAATGAGGCTTTTTCTCTAATTAAAGAGATGGTAACTTACAATTTCTAATGTCATATTTAGAGAGTGAACCCATAAAAGTAGCCAACCTACATGATACAGACATGCTTTCAATTCTAACTTCTCAATTAGTTGTTATATCAAGGTAGTAAGACTAGTTACAGATGAACCAACCAAAAGGACTACAAGCCATCAAGCTAGTATAATTCAAAGAACTAGTTGATCCAAATAATTTTTCACTTGAGACCCTAAACTTGTTAAAAAACAACACAAACAAGTCGTATTCTTATTTATATAACCCTAGTTGAAAGACCTATCCTAATTTTAATAGGAATAACAATCAAGGGAGAGGAAACCAACAATGGAAAAGTAAGAAAGAAAATCCTCTTATAAATTTGAACAATCGGGATAGTTATAACCTGAGACCTTCTTACTATCCTGGTTTTAAATCAAACAAAAAGTTCAAGGAAGTCCGTGATGGGATAAAGATGTATTTCATATATGGAATCAATTACAAAGTTAAGTACTGCTGATAGGAATATAGAGAACGAACTATGGCAGATTGCAACTCACTTAGAAGTCAACCTAAAGGAAGTCTTCCTAGTAATAAAGAGATTAACCATAAAGAGAAAAATTGTTAGCTCATTAGAGGTGGATAAGTTGTGGAGTTTGGATGATGTGATTGAGAAAGACCTCGAGGTGAAGAAAGAGATAATTGAATCTAAAAGGATATATGGACAACCATTCTATAGATTTTGGAAAATCAGTCTTGCCCACTAGGAATAACAGAGAAAAACTACCAACATCATTCTTCAGAGACTCCAAAAATAGAAACAGAATTAAAAATTTTCTCGGTTCTCGGAAGTGTTTAAGAATCTGATGATCAGCATCACTTTTGCTAAGGCAATGGACATATGCCGAGCTATATAAAGTTCTTGAAGAATATTATTGACAAGAAGAGGGAGTTAGGAGAATATGAAATGGTAGCACTCTGTAAAGAGTGGAGTGTTATCATTCAGACGAAGCTTTCGTAGAAACATAAGGATCCTAGGAGCATTACTATTCCACGTGCTATTGGTGTGAAGTTTAATGGGAAGGCCTTATGTGATTTATGGGCCAGTATTAAACTCATGCCATTATCTTTTTCTAAGAGGTTATAGGAGAGGTGTCTTCTACCACAGTAAACCTTCATCTTGATGATCTCTCGATCACTTATTCTAGGAGGGTTATTGAAGATGTTCTTGTGAAGGTGGATAAACTTATCTTGCAATTTTATTGAACTATATTAGACATGGTGGAAGATAAAGAGATCTCATCATCTTAGACAGACCTTTCGTGGTAGATACATGATTGATGTGCAAAAGGGAGAGTTTACTATGAGATTGAATGATCGGGAGGTAACTTGTAAAGTGTTAAAATCTATGAAATTTCCTTCTGATTGCAACAAGGATTCATGTTATAGGATGGATCTCATAGATCAACTTTTGAGCCATTAAATCTTGGAGTATCATGAAGTAAACCACAATATCATATTTTGATTGGGGATGAAACGATGGATTTTAAGGATGAATCTACTTTTCTAGTAGAGGATTATACAAGAATTTGTAGGGAGAGGTTTGAGATACTTGATACTATTGAAAACTATTAACCTATATTTACTTCCAATGAGGAACCCCCTGAACTTAAAATGAAAGTGCTTCCCAAATATCTGAAGTATGCTTAATTGGGGAAGTCATCTACATTGTCTGTGATCATATCCTCAGAGTTGAGAAGTTTACAAGAAAAAAAATTGATGACAAAATGGGCGAAAAAAGCTTCTGGCGCCGTCAGCGCCAGAATGGGCTCCGCCAGCGCCAACTTCCAGAGATTCCAGAATTAAATGGAAGGTAGAGCGCCCCCTGCGCCTTATCGGGCGCCGCTAGTGCCATATGTCGGTGAAATTCAAAAATGAAGAGTTTTGGCTACTTTTTGAAGGGATGCTTAAGGAAACTCTTGGGAATTCATTTCTAACATATATGTAATTGTTTTTGGATGAAATTTGAGAGGGGGAGAAGAGTTTAGTGGTAGAGAGAGTGTGAGTTTAAAGTTTGGGTTTGGAAGAGTGAGTGTAGAAGTGAAGATTTAAGAGGGATTCTTCTTTAAGGAGTGAAGGAGAAGGAGTAAAGGGAGAGATTGCTTCTTCCTTTCCATTCTAAAGGGGTAATTGAGTGTTGCAAAGAAGAGAGAAAAGGATTCTAAGGAACTTCAAGGGATTTGCTTGGGGAAGAGAAAGAGATAAGTTGTATTTGCTATTATGGTATGTATGACTTTTCTTTTATATATAAAATCCATGTTTATTATGTCTTCTCTACGAATTCTGAGTAGTCTCCTTTGTCTTTCTTCTTGAATAGAGATGCGATGATGTGATGATGTGGATTTGAAGTGCTTTTAAAGTATTGAAGAAATTGTGATGGTTTTTCATTTCAAACTTAATTTACTTTTCAATCTGGCCAATTGAATTAAAATCTATTGTTGTTCATTAACTCTGAAATGATTGAGTGTCCTACAACAATAAAGAAGAATCCATTCAATGTCCATGAATGAATTGCGTATTTCATGGGAATTAAGTGCAAATAAAAAGGGAAATGTGTTTTGATGGGCTTCAAATTAGAGGTTTCATGGTGACAGACTGAGATCTCCAATTTGGTCCTAAGATTGGTAACTAAAGTCGAAGGTTAACCTTCAGGTGAAGGGTGAGTGGGAGCTCCATAGTGACAGCCGGTATCCTCCCAGCCTAGTCTTAAATTTAGTGACTGAACATAGGATATGTCAATGTTCTTTATATTCTTGGAAGAGGTGGTACTCTTTTGAGGATAAAGAAAAATTTATGCTCCTATTTGGCAAAATACAACAAATAATCATTCTATATCATTCTCACATCATATGCTCATTGCAAGAGGAAAGACACTTTTCATATATATCAAAACCTTTCAAATACAAAGCTTAGTATGAGTGTGTTATTTAATTTTGTTTAAAGATATTAGAAGTAATTGTGGTTTGCTTAACTGTTACTATTTTTTGCATCTTGTTAGTAGAAGTAAACTTAACCTTTAATTGTGATTTGAGTATTGGATTACAGTATTATGTTATCTATTGTAAGGAACATGCCGTCCCTGTGTGATTGATAACCAGGTCTCCATTAGAGCCTTCTATTACTTGATATGATACGTATACTTGCATGGAAGTTTGAACTTTACAAAATTATTATAAATATACAAATTTGGGTTCATAATTTATTGCATAATAAAAAGTCCGCATCAAGTATTTGGCGCCATTGCCTGGGAACTTATAAACGACATCTGTTGATAATATAGCAACTGAAAACCTTTACTTTATAGTGTGTAATTGTGTGTTTATTTAATTGTTAGAGTATTTGTGTGATTTTATATGCGTATAGTAGATATATAGGTTTAGTACCTTACGATTCGGAGTTAAAACATACTGTTAGAAAAATTAGAAAACAACAAAAACAAACTGAGAATCCTTGTAAAATGTTGAATAACCAAGATAATCAGAGAAACAATATTGGAAATTTACCAAGACCTTTAAGAGATTATGCTAAATCAACCGCATATGAAATTCATGCGACTATTCAATATCCTGATGTTGCTGCTAATTCATTTGAAAATAAGCCTGCTATTATATAAATGGTACAAAATAATCAATTTGGAGGAAGACCTAATGAGGATCCAAATTTACATCTCACTAGCTTTCTAGAATTGTGTGCTACTTTTAAATATGATGGAGTGTGGAGTGATGTTGTCAGCTACTTTTTCCTTTTTCATTAAGGGATAAAGCTAAGGCATGGTTAAATTCATTAGCACCTGGATCTATTAGAACTTGGGGAGAACTTCCTCAAAAGTTTCTATCAAAATATTTCCCTTCATCAAAGACTGCTAAGTTAAGAAATGATATCACATCTTTCGGTTAGTTTGAAGGGGAATCAATATATGAAGCTTGTGGAAGATTTAAAGATCTTCTTAGAAAGTCTCCACATCATGTTTTACCAGACTGGTTAATAATTCAAACATTTTACAATGGATTGTGGGATCATTGAGATCGATTATAGATTCTGCTGTTGGTGGATCGTTAATATCAAAACCTTTTGATGAAGCATACTCATTAATAGAAGAAATGGCTAGTGGATAGAAAAAAGAATCTCAAACACCTTATGAGACTTTGAATGTTATTAATAGACCTAATAATCCTTATTCAAATTACTATAATCCCGGTTGGAAGAATCACCCAAATTTCAACTGGAATAATAGCAATGCCAACGTTAACCCACAATGGGGGGACAGTTCTATAAATCCAGTTGGAAATTCTAACAATCAAGGAAATACCAATTTTAGAACTTTTTATCCTCTTGGATACAATATTAACCGACAATTTAAGGATAAGAAGTTGTCTACTGAAGAAATTATTCTGAATATGGGAAACCAATTATAAGCTCATGGTGTTGCGATGAAAAATATTGAAAATCAATTGGGACATATTTTCACTGCACTTAATAATACACCTTCTAGAGTGCTTCCAAGTAATGTTGAGATCAATCCAAAAGATTAAAATAAGGAACAACTTAAGGCTATTCAATTAAGGAGTGGAAAGGAACTGGAGACAAGAGTACAAAAATAAGTTGAAATAGAGAAAGAGAAGGTGGATATTGAAAAGTTTCAAACAATATTTATCAAGAGATGAAATATCCTCTTGAACCAATAAAGATTACTGTTGAAAAACCACCATCTCTATTTCCTCAAAGATTGAAGCAACAAAACAGGGATAAAATATTTGGAAAATTTTTGGAGATCCTTAAGAAATTAACGATAAATATTCCTTTTGTTGAAGCATTAGAACAGATGCCTGACTATGCCAAGTTTATGAAGGATATTCTCAAAAAGAAAAGAAAGTTCACAGATCATAAAAATATTGCACATAGCGGAGACTGTAGTGCAATTATTTAGAGGAAGCTTCTGGAAAAACTTAAAGATCCTGGTATTTTCACTATCCAGTGTGTTATAGGAGAAAATGTTTTTGGAAGAGCCTTATATGATATGGGAGCTAGTATTCATCTTATGCCTTTATCAACTTTCAAAAGGTTAGGAATAAGAGAAATTTCTCCTACATCTGTGACGCTTCAGTTGGCCGATCGTTTCATTACTTACTCTAAAGAAGTGGTGGAAGACATGGTAGTGAAAGTAGATAAATTTATCTTTCTTGTGGATTTTATTATACTTAATTTGGAGGAAGACAAAGAAATTCTAATCATTTTTGGAAGACCATTAGTTGTTACTGGGAGGGCAGTGATTGATGTTAAAAAAGGAGAATTAAATATGAGGGTTAATGATTAAGAGGTGAACTTTAATATTTTAAAATCTATTAAGTATCCCTCAATGGAAAAAGATGATGAATGTTTTAGGATGGAGATCTGTGAATATTTGAGAAAGGATCATTTTGAAAATATATTTGAAAAGAAGAGTATGAAAATATGTTTGAAGAAGGAATTGAAGATGAAGACAATGAAGATAGTTATAAGAAGAAGATTTGGAGTATGTTTAGGAGAGATTTGAAGTAATAGACATTATAGACGGTGGAGATAAAAGCTTAATTCCATCTATAATAAAACCTCTCGAAATTGAGATGAAAATGCTCCCTAATCATTTAAAGTACACATTCTTAGGAGAATCATTTATCCTACTAGTTATTGTATCTTTGGAGTTAAATGAATATCAAGAACAAAAATTGTTGGAAATTTTAAAAAGAACAAAAATTGTTGGCTTTTAGATGGACTTTAGTGGATATTAAATGAATCAGTCCTTTGATTTGTGTGCATATGATTTTATTAGATGAAGAACATAAACTGAGAGTTGATCTGCAGAGGAGATTGAATCCAATAATGAAAGTAGTAAAGAAGGAAATTTTAAAATGGCTGGATGCTGGAATTATTTATTCTATTATTGGCTAATGCTTGGGTGAGTCTAATACATTGTGTACCGAAAAAGGGAGGAGTGACTGTTGAAGTGAATGAATGGAAAGAAATTATACCCACAAGACAAATTAATGGATGTTGAATTTGTATTGACTATAGGAAATTAAATGCCGCAATCCGAAAAGATCACTTTCCTCTTCCTTTTCTAGATCAAATGCTGGATAGACTTGCTAGACAGAAGTACTACTACTTCCTGGATGGATATACTGGCTATCATCAATTACCTATTGCTCCTAAGGACCAAGGAAAGACAACAATTACTAGCCCTTACGGAACCTTTGCTTTTCGAAGAATGCCTTTTGAACTGTGTAATGCACTTGCAACATTTCAGAGATGTATGATGTCTATCTTCAGCGGTTGTCGGCATATTTTTAGGTCGTGTTTTATTTTGAAGAGGGGTCGCCTAACGTAAATCATGTCGGCGAATTTTTAATTTAATTAAAATAAATAATTTGAAAAGTAGTATTTGATTTTGAAAATAATTTTTAAATTTGAAAGTTTTAAGATATGAGATTAAACCGAGCCTCACATCCCAGAATAGTTTATATAAACGAGCACCGCACCACAAACCGTGTATCTATCCCTAAGGATAGACACACTCGCTTGATGGTGGGGCTTGATTAAATAAACTAGAAGATTAGTGACATCCGTTTGGTACTGCGAACCAATTTTATAAGCCGACAAGTTTCCCAGCTTAATATGAAAACATTAAACGGGGTTTATATTACACAGGTTCTTTAAAATTCCCTATAAGGGCAAGCCCCTATAGTTAATTACATCTTAAGTGACGGGAATCACCTAAGAAAACTCTCGATAATAATCAATGATTCTCGCTCTCAAGAATTTCAAAGTTTAAGGTTTTCAAAGATTGAATTTTGGAGTTTCGATAGGGAATGGATCAAATTTTTGGAACATTTTGTTTTGTGAATCCAAAGGAAGAAAGGTAGGAGAAATCACCGATTCGAAGTGAACTTCGATAATTTCCCGACTATCCTATCGTTTGGCTTGAATTTAGGAAAGTCCTAATGTTTATTTGATATTTCAATCTTGCCAATTTCAATTAATTAGGGCTTATATTTGTATGATAAAATCAAACAAATAGCACTAGAAGATGTGAGGGTTTATTGTCGTATCGGACGACTACCTCGGAATCCTAAGACCGGTTAGGGCTTAATTTGCAATGCAAATGCCTAACGAAGAGTTGGGGATTTATGTTGCACTAAGCAAGCTACCTCGAAGTCCTATGGCTTGGTTGTTTTAATTCTAGGAAAGTTTTCGTTGAAGTAGACTCGGGTTTTCTCGATGACGATGGTCGTGCTTGCCCACCATGCTCCGAGCTCCTTGTTGTTGCGAGAGGTTTAGTTTTAGAAACCATAAATCGGGAGTTGAGAAAAGTGTTTTGGTTTAGAGAAAATCTTAATTTCCAGGTGTTTTTTATGTTTTATTTAAAACAAATCTTAAAGTTGATTATAACGACACCGGTTAAGATCCCACGGTTCCATCCTTCCGGCATCATTATTTTTATCGGATTCACTTAGTCCGGATGAATTTGCTAAACTCAACTGAATGAGTTCCACACTTTCATTTAGACCGTGGGAAATCCCGTTAGCAACACGTAGGTTACATCATCCGAGGTATTCCCGATCATCCAACAGGACGTTTTAATTTAGTTGTAATTGTAATTTTGTGTTCTGTTTGTGATTAAATTTTGAGTTGTTTTATATTTTGAAATGTTGTGGCGGTGAATTTTATCTTGCAATGACTTTTTAACTTAATTTTGGTTTCAGTTTTAGGGGCTATCCTAAAGGTGTGGGTTTTCATGCAACTGTTGTTTTATCATGCAAGAAAAGTAAAATGCATTTGCAATAAAGTAAATTGCAAGAAAGTAAATTGCAAGAAAGTAAATTGCAATAAAATAAAAGCGTACACTGGAGGGTCTTCCCGTCATCCCAAGCTGCACTTAAAACACAATTAGAATATTTAAGCAAGTTCCTAGGTAAAGCTAAGGGAAAGGTTATGGTTTTCTACCAAATTCCTAATCCTATAGCTAGTCATCTCCTATGACGTCTAGGTTCTTTGGGTTTTGGTTTAAGGACGATTTTCTTCATCAAAGAATAATCGAATTCAATTGTTCTTATAAATATCCTATCATATTGAGGAAGTGCTTAAGAAGAATCTTAAACATCTTTTCAATATTTCTAGGATTGTTTTAAGTCCAAATGAATTTAATTATATAAATGAATCGATCATCCGAGGTTTTCAAGTCTTGTTAACTTGCTCGATGAACTAGGACATTTGAATATCCTATGAGTGAGATAACACTTCATTTAATGTTCTATTTAGGAGTTATATTAATCAAAGCTTTCAAGGGTAAATTAGTATTCAAATGATTTGATTTGAGTTAAAGGGTTTAAATTTGGAATAGTGTTCAAGTTGCTTTATATTTAGTTTAATTTAATTTAATTTGATTTGATGTTTAATTAATTTGATTTAATTTAATTTAATTTAATTATTTAATTTAATTTAATTTAATTTAATTTAATTTAATTATTTAATTTAATTTAATTTTTTAATTTAATTTAATTTAATTATTTAATTTAATTTAATTTAATTATTTAATTTAATTTAATTTAATTGTTTAATTTAATTTAATTTAATTTTAATTAATTTAATTTAATTGTTTAATTTAATTTAATTTAATTATTAAATTTAATTTAATCTTAATTTAATTTATCTTTAATTTACTTTATTTTTAATTTTAATTGAAATTTCAAAAGATTTTAATAATTTAATTAAGTCTTTTAATATTTTACATTTGAGTTATCATTTTAATTAAAAATTGAGTATTAGTTGATATAATTAATTTAGGGATTTTTAAATTAAAGAATAAATTTCTTCCTAATAAAGATCCCTTATTTTAATAATTCCAATTCATTATTCCTCCAAATTTAATCTATTATTTAATTAAAGTTTAATCATTTTAAAATTATTTAATGGGTTTCTACCCTTTAATTATTTAAATTTCAATCATCCAAATCAGATTAAGATCAAATATTTTACTTGTTGACTTTTTATTAAACCTAAAGTTTTAATTAAGGATTAAAGATTTTAATTACCATTTTACCCTTTAAGCTTAATAATTTCATAACTCACTAAATTGAACTCAAATGAACTTGAAGTTTTTATGTGACTTCACTCATATGTCAATAAAGACATGAGAGGAGAAAATGTGATTTTTCTGTATTTAATTTATTTATATAATTATTTTTGGTGGAAAATAGAGATTTTCAAGGAAAATTTGATAACATGACCAAGGGAAAGTTTCTGTCCTTAAGAAAATTAGGGGACATTCCTAATGACCAGAGAAGCACTTGGACCAATTTTGGTGATTTTTTGAATTATATTATTTTTATTATAATTATTTTGAGTTTTGGAGTGTTAATTAATTTAAAAATAAAATAAATGTTGAAAAATGGATTTTATATTTTTCAAAAATCTCTCTAATATCAAGGAAACCAGAGAAACAAATTTTGCAATTTTCTGATTTTTCTATGATTTATAATAATTATTTTAGTGAAAATGCTAGAAAATACATTTTTTTTAATTTTAAAATTACCCTAGGGCTTTAAAATTTAATATCTCACTAAATAGACTTAGGAAAAATGCGGGATTTGTTCCTAAGTGATTAAAATTCAAAATGTGACATTTTGGTGAATTTTATTATTTTTGTGATTTTTATTATTTTTTAATTATTAAAAATATTAAAATATTATTAAAAATCAACTTTTTTAGAAAATTGAAATTTTAATTTTCTTAGGTTCCCCTGATATCAGAGAGGCTCCAAAACCAATTTGGTGAATTTTTAAAAAGTATTTTAAAAGTTATGAATTTTTAAAGTTTAAAATGGCTAAGTGGCTTAATCAACCCAATTAGTGGGGCTAACCAAGTCCAATTGACCTCAAATTTTTATGGTGGATTCCTCTGATCCTAAAGGTCAGTGGAGAATTGATTTCAAGTCAATTTGATACCTAGTTAAATCTAATTAATTAAAGACCTATTTTGGGTGTTTAAGCCAATTAGGGTTAATCCGAGTGAATTAACTCAAGTCCTATTTTTCCTAGTGGTTCTCTGGTCATAAGGAACATCACCAAATATTTCTAGAATTTATTTCACAACATGCTAATTTTTGGAATTAAAATACTCAAAACAAGCAACATGCATTTGAAAAATAAATAACTTTTCACAGAGATGGCCTCGACCTTGGAAAATTCAGGGAATGTTCCCAAGTTCGGAGGCTTCAAAAGCCCTATGGTCTCATGCCATGGTGAATTGTATACATGCATGGAGAATTAAATGTATGCAGAGAGTAAATAAATCATAAAAAATAAAATACTTAATTAAATTAAATGATTTCTTTTCCACATTATTCTCCTCTCGTTCACCGAGCAAGGGGGTATTTTTATTTTATTTTTGTGATTTTTCTACACAAAGATATGGATTTTTGAAGTTTAGGAATTAAATAAATAAGAAAATACCCTAATTTTCTATTTATCCACGCGCGCCGCCGAAACCTCGGCAGCCTCCGAACGCACACGCGTCGCGCTCCCATTCGACGCCGCCACCCGAGTCGGCAGCCCGGGCCCCGCGGTTCTCGTACCGTCTCCCGGTCCGACGCAATCCTCGGCCGTCCGTGCGCGCGTGTATCGAATGGACGGCATCCGTTCATCGTCCCCAAGTGTTCTCACCCGAGAGCCGTCCACACTAAATCCCTAAGATCTCACTCGATTCTCGATGGATTTTCATGTTCTTATGCTTCATGGATTCGTCTTGAAGAGACGAACACATCTATACGGCTAACATGCATTGAAACTAAGGCATTCGAAATGAAGAATCTCCGGAAGCTCGGGATGGAGAGTTAGCTCATACCTTGGCTCGCAGAAGTGTGGCTTCAATCCGAGAGTTGTTGCACCTTCGATTGGGTCCCGCAAGCTCCGCGATGAAGTCTCCCGGTCCAGTGAATTGTCTCGGATATGATTTCGACCAAGCCCGATCACAAAGCTTGGAGGTCGGAGCAACCGGGTGGCTCCGGAGATGGGGCTTTTGGTGGTGGACACCTTCCCTCGGTCCGGTGAAGGTGTAGAGCCAATCAATTTGGGAATTGGCTCACCGTGGAGAAGTGTCCCGGTTTTTGGGCTAAAGTTCGAGCTCAAAATCGGCTCACTAGAAGGAATCGGGGTCGGAATTCAGTGGGGATCAGGTGCTCTATGTGTAGAGAGTGATCTGGAGTGATTTTGGCAGAGTTTCCTTAAGGTTTTTTTTCAGCACCTCTCATGGCCGAGAGGGGTGGAGTTTAAATAGGAGAGGGTGGAAGGCCTCTCAGAGGGAGTTAGGGCTTGGGATCGACCTGCTCCGGTGAGGAGAAGATCAGCCATGGTGACCACTAGGCATGGGGCAGCTCAGCAAGTGAGAATTTCAATGTTGGCTCACATGTGAGCTCTCGGCCATGGTGTTTTCCGGCGACTGGGTGGCCGGCCGGCCAGGCAATGGTCACCATCTTGGTCAGAGTGGGTCGTGGCTGGGGTTTAGTGTAGGCAATCGAGGTTTGACATGTGTAAAGGAGTTTGATTTAAATGGAATGGGAGAAGGCTCACTTTGGCTTGGTTTGGGTCAACCCACCATTTTGGGCTTGGTGCACCCTCCCAAGCTCGATTTTGAGCCGAGGGAATCATTTAGGTCAGCCTAGAAGGAATGGTGAAGTCTCCATCCATGATGAGGTGGCTAAACATGGTTTAGTGTGTGACATGATTAAGGTAAAAAGGGTTAAAGGAGGTTTAAGAAAGAACCCCCTCTTCTTGCCATAAATGGACTAATGACAAGTCAAAGCCCTCATGGCTTCATGTGGCTTCGAGAATGGCTTGTTCATGGCTTCATTTGGCTTGGGAAAAGGTTGATTTGTTTCATGAAAAGGGTTTTAAGAATTTTGGATGTTTTGATGGAAATTTGTATGAAACTTGATTTGGAATAATTTGATGGTGACTTTAGGACTTAGGTAATGGATTTAATTAAATGGATGACAAATGGAGATGTCATGTGGGCTTTAGGGTAGATTTGGGCTTTTGAATTTTGAAGGAAATGGGCTTTTAAGAAGGTTTAAGGGAAGTGGGCTTTTAAGTTTAAGGATGTGTTCATGGATGGGAATTTTTGTAGAGGTTTGGGCCAAATAGTTGTTGGTTTTGGTTTAGGGATGTTTCATGAATAACTTGAAATAGATTTAAGGTGGTTTGGGTTTGAATTGGGTTGAATTTGGGTTTATTTGGTAAATGGGCCAATGTAGGTCAAATTGGGCTAACTTGGGCCAATGTTGGGCTAGGGTTGAAATTGATGTAAAATAAATATTAAGAAATGTTTATGGGAATGTTTCAAAGAGATTTTGGCTTTGGTTGGGTTTTAATTTTGAGGTTTGGGCCTATTTGGGTTAGATTTGGGTTTAGGTCAAAATTGGGCTTTTTGATTTTGGGTTGAATTTGAGTGGGGTTTGGGTCAAAATCTTGGGCAAATCATGTTAGTGTTTTGTTTATGAGGATGTTAAGGAAGGTTTAGAAAAGATTTGGGGTTAATTGGAGTTGAATTGGGTTAGTTTGGGCTAAGTTTGGGTCATGGGTCCAAATTTGGGCTTTAAGGCCCAAAGTGAAATTGGATCCAAATGTCAATCAAATTGGACTTGGATTTGGTCTAAATTGGTATTGGGAATGTTGAATTGAAGTTTAGAATTGAATTGGACCAAAATTGGGGTCAATTGGATAGGTTTGGTTTGACATCGGGTTCACTTTGGATTAAAATGGGTCAAATTGGGGTTTTGACAAAAGTAGGGTAAATTGACAAAATTGGCCCATGGTGTAGTTGGACAAAATGAAATTGGGAATATTTGGGATTTTCTGGAATTTTCTGGGAATTTTTTGAATTTTTGGATTTTTAGGCCAAGAAGGGTATTTTGGGTTATTTGGAGGGTATTGGGAGGTTTTCTTGGAATTTTTGGTATTTTTGGGTATGGATAATCAATTTGAGTGATGTGGAGGTGTTTGGGATTGATTTTGGAAAATTTTAGGTAATTTGGAAATTTTGCAAAAATTTGGGTAATTTCGAGGTTTTGGGTAGGTTTAGTAGGTGTAGGGTCTCGGGGTCAAAAATCGAAAATTTGGGAAATTGAAGATTGGGTGAATTTGGGTGGGGTGAAATCATTTTGGTTGAGCCATGAAGCCATTCCAAGCCCATATGAGCCATGAAAGGACTCATTTGAGGCATTCACTATGTTGTTCCTAACCCTCTTGCCAAGGGCTTAGGGGTTAAGGACCATCCATGTGAATCACCTACATGAGTCGGAGGTCAAGTTGGGTATGGGTGTGGTTTTAGGAAGTGTGTGGAAATGTAGTGTGTAAGTGTAGTGTATGTCAGCCCCTTCATCGTACCAGGGCCACCTAGAAGCGGTCCTAAGGCCAAAGAGTCCTATAGGAACTCATCCTTTAAACTTCCATATTCGATTTCAACCCTCTAGGTGATTAGGGGTCTATAGTCAAGTTTGTGGAGTTTGCAGGGAGTTTAGAAGTGGTTTGAATTTCTAAAAGGCGGGTCCCAATTCTAGTCCTCTAAGATAGTCAAAGGAAAAGCCTAAGGCTAGATCCTAAGCACTAAAAAGAAGAAAAGGAAGACCTCATCAAAAATGAGGTCAACAAATGGACCCCAATAGGTGTGGTGAGCCGACGGAGCACACCGCGCGTATTGGTGTTTACCGAAGCGATCAACAAAACCAACACGGATGTCCAAGTGACGAACTTAGGACGAAGTAGAAGAGTTTCTGCTGGGAGTGTCAAGTATATCTCTCGGAACCTGAGATTCTCGAACTCTCGCCTGGGAAAGGAAAAGGAGGTGAATCCCAAATCACATGATCCGGGGAATTTCGATTTAGATTTTATTTTGCTTCAATTTATGTTTTGATGTGTGAGTTTAAATTTTAGTTTGGAGTTTCAATCTAGATTGAAGTTTTGTCAAAATTAATTTGAGGGATTTGATTTGAAATGAAAATTGGGATTTTGAGGTTTTAAATGTAACATCTCCAACCTCGAAAGAAAATCGAATTGATTAGATTGAATCGTTGCAATGAGAAGAGATCTCAGAGCAAAGCGGTGTTGGATGTAAAATCCTTAACCTCAAGAGTTTGATTTTGATGTGATGTATTTCATTGCGATAGGGAAAAGATCCTAAAGCAATGCAGTCTCGGATGTAAAATCCTCGACCCAAAGGTTGAATTTTGATGTGTTTCAGTGCAATAGGAAGAGAATCCTAAAGCAGTGCAGTCTTGGATGTAAAATCCTCGACCCAAAAGTTTTGAATTTCGATGTATTTCAGTGCAATAGGAAGGGAATCCTAAAGCAGTGCAGTCTTGGATGTAAAATCCTTGACCCAAAAGTTTGAATTTTGGTGTATTTCAGTGCAATAGGAAGAGAATCCTAAAGCAGTGCAGTCTTGGATATAAAATCCTCGACCCAAAAGGTTTGAATTTTGATGTATTTCAGTGCAATAGGAAGAGAATCCTAAGCAAGTGCGATCTTGGATGTAAAATCCTCGACCCAAAAGTTTGAATTTCGATGTATTTCAGTGCAATAGAAGAGAATCCTAAAGCAATGCAGTCTTGGATGTAAAATCCTCGACTCAAAAGTTTGAATTTTGATGTATTTCAAGTGCAATAGGAAGAGAATCCTAAAGCAAGCGGTACTTGGATGTAAAATCCTCGACTCAAAAGTTTGAATTTTGATGTATTTCGAGTGCAATAGAAAAGAATCCTAAAGCGATGCAGTCTTGGATGTAAAATCCTCGACCCAAAAGTTTTGAATTTTGATGTATTTCAGGTGCGATAGGAAGAGAATCCTAAAGCAAGTGCAGTCTTGGATGTAAAATCCTCGACTCAAAAGTTTGAATTTTGATGTATTTCAGAGTGCATAGGAAGAGAATCCTAAAGCAAGGTGCAGTCTTGGATGTAAAATCCTCGACTCAAAAGTTTTGAATTTTGATGTATTTCAGATGCAATAGGAAGAGAATCCTAAAGCAATGGTAGCTTGGATGTAAAATCCTCGACTCAAAAGTTTGAATTTGATGTTTTCGATTGAGATTTGATTTGAGATCTAGAAGATCGGATTCGAGATTCGATAGAGATTGAATTTGAATTTGATCGAGACTTGAAGCCCGGAAAGATTGAATTTGGAAATTTGGAAATTTGGAAGGATGAGTTTGAACTCGATTGAAACTTGATTTAAGATTTGATTTGAAATTTGAAAGATCAAGTTTGAAACTTGATCGAGATTGGATTCGGATTTCGATTGAGAATTTGATTTGAGATTTGGGAAGATCAAATTTGAAATTTGATCGAGAGTGGATTTGGAATTTGATTGAGATTTGATTTGAGAAGTTTGGAAGGATAGAATTTGATTTTGAAGTTTGAAAAGATTGAAATTTGATTCGGAATTTGGAAAGATTGAATTTGAGATTTGTGTTGATTTCGTTTATCTTTTAATGGTTCAAATTTTATTTTGTTGTTTATTTAATGTTCATGTGAACTTGGTGTTTGTCATTTTTCGCATTTTTTTTAAAAAAATTTTCTTTTATTCTCTTTTTTTTTCTTTTCGTTCTTTTGTTCGAAGTTCATTTAACTTTAATGGCGTTTCCCAATCAATTTGCACAAAAGAGGTGAAGGCCAAAAACGTGACATGGTCACTTTCATTCCAATCATGTTGAAAACACGTCGTACAACTCGATCTGGAATATATTTCATACAATCCATGTAGACTCAAAACGGACTGTGTATGATCTTTGTTGATCCATCAAAAGAATCATCTGTCAAAAAATCCATGTCTGAATAGTGAGGTACATGGTCAATAACATCACCTTCCAAGCCATCCTTGGCAAGGATGCCGGCTGGATGTACGTTGGAGGTGTGATATTTCCCATGTAACTCACAGCTCGTAAGGCCGGAGGTTCTCTAGCTCTGGGTCTGGTTGGAAATGGTAAGGTATTTTGCTGTCGTCCATCCTCCTGAAAGTAACTGAGATTCGCTCCACTGGCACCCCGGTATGCAATGCTTTGCGATATCTGCTCCGTTACCTTGCGGTATCATGACGGAACCCACCGGTAAAGGTATCTTTACCGGCCCTCGGAACTCACCCGGGCCTCGCTATCCGGAGGTCGGATCCGAACATGATGTTGCACTCATTCAAGAAAGAGACCGTGCGTAAAGGTCCGACGAAGTCGTGGTGATCAATATGTGGGGGTATGCGATCACCCTGTTTGTAGATGTTGATAATGCGGCTATTGGGTATGCAATCCGTCGGCAGTACCCTCCATGTTATCAATCTTTTTACCATTCTCTTGATAACTAATGGCATCGGATCTACTTGCCCATGACGCGAGTATCCCCGGTGGGTTTCCTTTTCGTCTTCGAGAAAGTTGTAGCAAGCATCCGCATTGTATTGTGATTCTTCCTTTCCCCGGCATCCATCTCCGGGTTCCGAGTATGTGTTTTCCCTCGGGCGGCTCGCTCGGCCCATTCTTTTCGGATCCCGGATACGATCCACGATTTGCTCGTTGTTCATACTCCGAGAATACGTCGGTGTGTAGCTCGAGGCCTTCTAGTATGTTGATTCTTCTTCCTTTAATTCTCTCGAAGTATTCGAAAGTTTTCTTTTCAACATTCCGCATCCTCTCCAGGCTCGTATTCCGGAATGATCTGCGGATGGAGAGGCCTTGTGACATATTGTGGGATATATGGTTCAATCCCTTCACGTTCCCCCGCATACCTCGGCTCCTCGTGGATGATGCACATCGGGACATCCCCCGGGGTTGCTTCGCAACAAGGTCATGCACTCGCCGGTGGTTCTATCCGGTGGCGTGGTAGCCTTCTTTCTTCCGATCTTCCGGAGATTTCCCCGGTTCTTTCTCGTTATTCTAGGAGTCGGCCTCCTTTTTCGTGTTCCTGGTGAACCGGTGTCCTCGAAATGTGAGTGCCTGGCATTAGCGAATGTCTCGTCGCGCTGGTCCGCAGCCTAGTTTTGTTAACATTTTACGGATGCGGCGATTCTTATTTCTTCGTTGCGTGGCTGTGAGAGTAGCCCTCCGAACTTCTTGAATCTCTGCGGGCGCGGCGCCGACAAGCCTCGCCCTCCGCCGTAGTGACTACGGACTTCATTTTCTTGTCTTCTTCGGTGTTTGCTTTTCTTTTCTTGTTGTTGGATTGGTGGCTTGGGCCACCCACTTTCATCACCTGTCGCCCGGGTAGTTCTTCTCGGTTAACCGGGACCCGCTCACTTTCCTCGTATCGTAGGCCCGCCGGTGCGAAATCCGAGTCAATCTCGATTATCGCTCCATCTTTCACCCTCTTTTCATCGAGTGCAAGGCTTACGCCATTCTTAAAGTTCAAGACCAACCGCCCGTTCGACATTTCCCAGCGAAAAGACAAGGAAAAGGATCAGGGGCTGTACTAAGAACAAGAACATTAAGAAAATGTTTATTAAAGATACATTTTTTTATTATTCTTATATTTTGAAATTTAACAGGAATGAAGTAGGATAAGATGAGGGAAGAGATTTTGATTTGAAAAAGAAAACAAGGGAAACTTAATTATCATGATTTTATTTATCTTAGCACATTTTATTATTTTTTTGGGTTCGGACCCAATCATAAGTAATTACTTCACCCGTGTTTCTTAGGGATGAAGAATTCATTCCTTCGAAACATCAGGTAGCAGTGATACTTTTTCAAGTATCGTCCGTTGATTGGAAGCATATGTCGTTCTCCCGGCGATTCACTAGGCTGGTAGGAACCTCCCGAGTATACTCGCTTCAACCACAAACGGTCCTTCCCAAGTGGGTTCAAATTTTCCTCCTATCTTGCGGTGTGCAAGAATAGGTCTCTTGAGAACGAGAACTAAATCACCAACTTTGAAGGTTCTTGGGCGGACCGGCTTGTCATGGGCTTGAACCATCTTAGCTTGGTATAGTTCTAAATTCGTTGCGCCGCAAGTCTTTTCCCTTCCAAGCTTTCTAATTCTTCGAGTCGTAGTCCGGCGTTTTCTTCGTCGTGATCTTATTTGCAATTGCAATTCCGAGTGAAGGAAGCCGAACCTCTAAAGGTAACACTCGCCTCGGACCCATACACCGGAGCGTAAGGTGTAGCTTGAGTAGGGGTTCGAAGGTTGTCCGGTAGGCCCATAAGGCTTCTAACAATTTCTCGTGCCAATTTCTCTTATTATCGTCCGGGGTTTTCTTTAAGATTTGAACGAGAGTTTTATTAAAAGCCTCGCCGAGGCCGTTTGCTCTTGGGTAGTAAATTGTCGAGTATCGCCGGTCGATTCCGTGTCTCCCGACAAAATTGTTGATTTGTGTGCTTCGAATGCCGACCCATTATCCGAGATGATCTCGCGCGGCACTCCGAAACGGTAGACAACTTGGTTCTTGAAAAGCCGCAGACACGTGGTGTGCTTTCACTTCTCTAAGTGGAACCGCTCGCCCACTTGGAAAAGTAATCGTAGCCGCAAGAATGAAGCGATGTCCTTTTGAAGATGGTGGTTCTATCGGACCCACTATATCCGTGCCCCAACATTCAAATGGCCACGACGCAATTGTCGGGTGTAGCACATTTGGAGGTTGATGTAGAACCACTCCGTGCACTTGGCATTGGTGACAGCTCTTGGCGATTTTCATGCAGTCGGTCATCATCGAGGGCCGGTAGTACCCTAGTCTTTTAATTTTCATCTTCATCTTTGGACCCGACCGGTGAGCGCCACGAGTCCCGAATGCACCTCTTTAACAATTTCACGGGCCTCGGACCCGCTTAGGCACCTTAGCCACATTTGATCAAAAGACCTTCCGTATAATGTGTTG
This sequence comes from Papilionanthe hookeriana x Papilionanthe teres, assembly GCA_022702705.1. Classification (NCBI taxonomy): domain Eukaryota; kingdom Viridiplantae; phylum Streptophyta; class Magnoliopsida; order Asparagales; family Orchidaceae; genus Papilionanthe; species Papilionanthe hookeriana x Papilionanthe teres. The sequence goes on along the minus strand of CM040427.1, from coordinate 139,757,339 downwards.
TTTATTAATGCGTAAGACAGAGTTCTTTTCTTGATCCGATGGGCCAGCGACCTATCGTCCGGTAGCTTTCCCGTTTGCGGGTAGTTCATCAATGGTCGTCGCCAATCTTCTGTGTTTTCCGTCACCGCTGCAACTCGATTCTTTTCCTTCTTCCGATTTGTGTATCATGTCTATGTCAAGCCGTGATAGGACTCGACGTCCGTGAACCGACACTTCCACCGATTCATCTTGCAAACAGGCAAATTCTTTTGCGAGACGGGCTAAAGCATCCGCTAAAGCATTCTCTTTTCTAGGAATTTTGTAGATTGTCACATTTGGAATCCGTTCTAACAGCATTGTATGGCATACTCGGAAGTATTGTTCGAGTCTTGGTTTAAAAATTCCGTATTGTCCGCGATCCGTTGAATGATTAACCGTGAATCCCCGTAGATGTTGATGTCCGTTATCCCCATTTGAATGGTTAATTCCGGTCCCGTTATGAGGGCCTCGTATTCGCTTCGTTGTTTGTACACGGTTCCGTCAAGTGGTAGGAGTATCTTAACATCCCCCGCTCCGGTGTTATAAAGATTAGCCCGATTCCTGCCTTACCGGGCACTATCACTTGCGATTCTTCGTCTTTGTGTGCTGAAGATGCTCCGTCAAAATACAATTCCCAACGTCGATCATCAGGGTCTTCTAGGCTCATTATTTGTTCATCTGGCAGATCGTCATTGAGAGGAGATTCGGCCGGCAAAGGGTGTGCTGCGAGGAAGTCTGCTAAGACTTGTCCCTTTACGGCACGCAGAGGCACGAAAGTTATATCGAATTGCAATAATATCATTGACCATCTGGCAAGTCCGTCGGAAAGTGTTGGACGAGTCATCAAGTATTGCAATGGATTAAACTTCGAAATCAAGTTGACCTTATGAGAAAGCATGTAGTGCTCGAGCTTTTGAGCGGCGAAGATCGGGGCCAAACAATGCTTTTCAATTGCGGGATACCTTACTTCCGTCGGAAGTAAACGACGGCTTAAGTAGTAAAGAGCATTTTCTTTACCCTCATCATCGACCCAGGCTAACGAGGCTCCGAGGGAGTCGTCTAGAGCCGCGGTGTAAAGTATCGACGGTCTACACCGAGACCGGGGTCGCTAAGACGAGGAGGTGTCATTAAATATTGTTTAATGTCTTCGAAGGCCTTCGGCATTTCTCTTCCCAAATAAATTTGGCGTCCTTTTTAACTAGTGTCGAGAAAGGCCGACACCTACTCGACGAGTTTGAGATAAAGCGTCGAAGATATGCCGACTTCCCTTGAAAAGATCGTAGTTGTTTTAAGGTTTTGGGAGGCGGCATTTCTAAGATGGCTTTAATCTTCTCCGGTCGATTTCAATTCCACGATGTCGGACAACGAATCCTAAGAATTTCCGGAGGTGACGCCGAAGGCGCATTTTAAGGGATTCATCTTAAGGTTAAATTGTCTTAATCGTTCGAAAACAATTCTCAAATCATACGAGTGGTTTTCCTTTACTTTGCTTTTGATGACGACATCGTCCACGTAGCACTCGACTTGATTGTGGATGAGATCATCAAAAATTCTTGTCATTGCTCTTTGGTAAGTTGCTCCTGCGTTCTTCGGTCCGAATGGCATCACCGTGTAGCAAAATACTCCGATCGGCGTTCGAATGCTCGTAAGCTTTTCATCTTCCGGAGCCATTTTTATCCGGTTGTATCCCGAAGATCCATCCATGAATGAGAATATTTCATGTGTCGAAGCAATATTGATCATCGGTTCGGAATCGGTAGAGGGAATTCATCTTTTGGACATGCCTTGTTTAAATCTCCGAAGTCCACACAAATTCCGATCCGACCATTCTTCTTTCCGACCGGCACCACATTGGCTAACCGAGTCGGGTATTGTTCTTCACGGACAAATTTAGCGTCTATTAGCTTTTTAACTTCGGCTATGACTTGTTGTTCGATTTCCAGACGCATTCTTCTGGGACCTTGTCTGACTGGAACAGAAGTAGGATCCACTCCTAACTTATGGACTGCAACCTCTGGGGCTAATCCTGGCATTTCATCGTAGTTCCAAGCAAAACAGTCCTTAAATTCCATTAATAACTTGATTATTTCTTCGGAGTCTTCTTTATTGAGTAAGGAGCTAACAAAGGTAAGTCTAGGCTCTTCGCTAGTACCCAAGTTAACTTCCGTTAACTCATCTATTGTAGATTTGATTTCTTCTTCGAATTCGGTGGAGCGTCTCCAATTTGTAAATCTTCGAGTTCGTTTGTAGTTTCCATGCGGTTTTCATTGGATTTGCAAGTGACAACCAAGCAAAATTCGGTATCGTCAACCGACCCTATCGTGCCGAATCCGAGTCCATACTTTGAATTGGGAGGACGACCGGAGTTATTCCATAACTTTTCAAAATGTTGTGATTGGCATTTTGTCCATTGTCGAGGTAAGAAACCACGTTGAATTAAATTTTGAACACGGGGAGAGTACCACTCAAAAGGTAATTCCATTAATTCGATGAAGTGACATCTTCGAATTGTACATTATTTTCGGCTTTGGAGGAAGAAGCACCACGGTAAAATTTGATCGGCTTTGCACCGTCACTACGTACCTCTTTGACCTCCATACCCTCGATCTTATTAGAATGGATCGGAGTTAGGGTCATAGTATGTACGTAGTGGTTAATCTTCTCGTACATTGATTTGTATTCTTCGTTCTTTTCATCTTCGAGGGAGATCTTGTATTGCGGCTTCTTTCGACTTATTGTTGTCGCTTCTTGCTTGATTTCTTTTTCTTCTTCGTAACTATCATCCCAATCAACATTGATGGTTGGTTTCTTCCGTCCAATTGTCCTAGTGTCTCTACCACGGCCTCGTCCCCGGCCTCGACCTCGGATGCGAGTTGTGGAGAAACCTTCACCATCTCGCCGGAAGGGAGTGGTGAGTGATCGTTGGACTAGAACTTCGGGTTCTTCGTTGTTCGAACTTTCTTTGCTTCATTTGTTATGGTATTTCTGGAGAAGATTGTTTTCTTTGGCGGTGCATAATAAGTCGCATCTTCATGGATTCCAATTTCATGTACGGAGAATGGTTGTAAGTCTCCTTTGATGCACTCGTTCCCCTCCATCGTAGTACTTGATGCACCGGTGTAGAGATGATGGTACCATCCTCGTTTTCATGTATCCATGGTCGGCCCAGTAGAGCGTTGAACGATGTTTCGAATCGATTATATGAAATTTTGCGGTTGTCTTTGCTAAATCACCGGTCTTCATCGGTAGCGTTATCGACCCGAGGGCTCTTTCTCCTTTCCGGTCGAATCCTCTTAATAACATTTTGTCGGCCTCAAGCTCACGAGCATCAATTTCCAAGTATGCTAGTGTTCGAAGACTCATTATATTGATTGATGCTCCCGGATCCACCAATACTCGGAGAGCGTAAACTTCCCAATTGTAATCGAAATGTACAACGGTCGGTTGTGATCTGCTGTCCCAAGTAGTAGGTCATTGTCTGTGAAGGTGACACCTCGCTGTTCCTTTAACGAGCAAACCTCATCCAAGGAATCTCCGGCCATTTGAGCTAAGCAAATTTCCGGATCAAGTAAGGCCTTGATCAGAGCTTCTCTCATCTCCTTTGATAAGATGAGAGCGTCGTAAATGCTCAGTTTAGCCGGTAGTTTCCTAAGATGGGCTAGCACGTTGTAGTCCACTTTGTTCTCCTCGCGTCTCGGCTTCTTCTCGAATGGGTATGTCTTCTGCTGGGGTTGGTCCTTCTTGAACAACCACCTGCTTTCCTTTGTCTTTTGGACCCATTCTTGGAGGTAGAACTTTTCCACTTCTCAAGTTGACTTCTGTAATTTCTTCTGAATCTAGCGTTGAGTTTGCTGGTGTCTCCTCCTGAATCGGAATGACTGGCTCTTCCGGATTATCTTCAAAATCTGAAGGCTCTAACTCTATCGTAACTGGAGCTCCTCGAAACTCACAGATAGAGCCGTTGCTTGTTGAGCTCTCGTAGCCTCCTTGATGGATGCCTTCTTCGTCATTGTGATCGTCGAGATCATGTATGATTTGAGAATTGTTGTTGGTATCGAAATCGACGCCCGGATTGTCGCTAGTTACGTAATCGTTAGAAACGATCAAAACGTAGCCAACGCCATCACCCTTATCATTATATGATCCCACCGAAGTGAGCAGATAATCATACAAAATCAGAGGTTCGAGGGATTTCTCCCCCGAATCGGAAACAACTATCCTAGGATAAGCAGCCCCTAGTCTAGCCTTAGGAATCTCGGTCACCTCTTCTTCATCAATTTTCTTCTTCTCTTCGATTTTCTCCTGTCGAGGTGGTTCTTCTATCGCAAGTGATAGTACCGGCTTAACAGGTCTCGAACTTGAATTGAAGCTCGCACCGAAGCGGTTCGGATGTTGTCTAAAATCTTCTTCGAAGATCTCGTCCAGGCGGTAGTCCATCCATCGTCAGTTGCATAGGGATCTATCGGAATGACGGGATCGGTTGAGATAACATTGACGGAACCTCCTTTCCGGGGTTCCTTCATGTACTCCTTCGGGATTGTTATATTTCCTTTCCGAAGGTTGTCGTTGAGCCAACTTTTGAAGGTAATGCGGTCTTCTATCTTGTGCCCAAGCATCCGATGGTAGGGGCAAAAGTTGGGATCACCTTTCTTGTTGACTTCCTCCGGTCTTTTGGGCTCCGGCAGTCGGAAATCCGGAGTTTTCATTAAGCTACGGAACATCTTCGATGCTTGCTTCATTTTTGAACGGATATTCTCTCGCTCGAAGCTCCCTCAATGTACGTTGCGGACGAGACGGTTGTTCATACTTGCGGAGACGATCGATAGCTGGACCGGGGTTGCCTGGTAATTTTGTTGTGGTTGCTTGCGGCCGTTCGGTGGTATTTGCATCGGTTGTTTGCCTTTGTCAACCGCCGCAACGACCCCGCATTTCTTTTCGAAAGTCTTCACCGGCTTCGCTTGTCCGTCTTGTCGGCAAAACTTAATTGCTTCGCCTCTTCTTGCAAGCTTCCGGCCTTGCTTAACAACTTCTCAAAAGTCTTAATAGTGAATCCCTTGAGGAGAAGTGCTATCGGGCCGTGAATGCTTTTAAGCAAGATGCCGACCGCATGTTGTTCTTGCAGTTGTGGTTCACACTTCATACTTAAATTTCTCCATCGAAGTATGTAATCCACGAGAGTTTCATTCGGCCTTTGTTTCTCTACCACTAAATCACCTATAGTGATGTGGTGCCGAGCTCCGGCAAATCGCTTAATGAAGAGGCTCTCTAGCTACGAGAATGTCTTTACTGCATCCGTTGGGTAATTCCGCATACCGGCCGAAGGCGATCCCCGACGGACCGCTAACAAACCGTCGGAAGAGTAGCGCATCGCTCCCGCCGGCATTGCAACAACCGGCACGAAAGTGTGCAACATGCCTGTCGGGGTTCCCGGTCCGTCGAAGGTTTTAAACAGAGGTGGTACGAAGCCCTTTGGGTATTGGACAGCGTCGAATTCTTCCCTGGTAAGGTCTACCCGTCCGAATAGATGTCCCGTTCTTCGATTGTGCTAGGGCTTCTCGCACTCGCTGTTCTACCAAGTTCTTGATATCCTTTTCGTGGATCATACTTTGTGTTGTATCCTTTTTCACTGGTCATCCCCATCGACGGATGTAATCTCCTTTCCTCCGTCTACGATGTGAATGACTTCGGGGGTTAATGATTAAGAGGTGAACTTTAATATTTTAAAATCTATTAAGTATCCCTCAATGGAAAAAGATGATGAATGTTTTAGGATGGAGATCTGCGAATATTTGAGAAAGGATCATTTTGAAAATATATTTGAAAAGAAGAGTATGAAAATATGTTTGAAGAAGGAATTGAAGATGAAGACAATGAAGATAGTTATAAGAAGAAGATTTGGAGTATGTTTAGGAGAGATTTGAAGTAATAGACATTATAGACGGTGGAGATAAAAGCTTAATTCCATCTATAATAAAACCTCCTGAAATTGAGATGAAAATGCTCCCTAATCATTTAAAGTACACATTCTTAGGAGAATCATTTATCCTACTAGTTATTGTATCTTTGGAGTTAAATGAATATCAAGAACAAAAATTGTTGGAAATTTTAAAAAGAACAAAAATTGTTGGCTTTTAGATGGACTTTAGTGGATATTAAATGAATCGAATCCTTTGATTTGTGTGCATATGATTTTATTAGATGAAGAACATAAACTGAGAGTTGATCTGCAGAGGAGATTGAATCCAATAATGAAAGTAGTAAAGAAGGAAATTTTAAAATGGCTGGATGCTGGAATTATTTATTCTATTATTGGCTAATGCTTGGGTGAGTCTAATACATTGTGTACCGAAAAAGGGAGGAGTGATCTGTTGAAGTGAATGAATGGAAAGAAATTATACCCACAAGACAAATTAATGGATGTTGAATTTGTATTGACTATAGGAAATTAAATGCCGCAATCCGAAAAGATCACTTTCCTCTTCCTTTTCTAGATCAAATGCTCGGATAGACTTGCTAGCACGTAAGTACTACTACTTCCTGGATGGATATACTGGCTATCATCAAATACCTATTGCTCCTAAGGATCAAGTAAAGACAACATTTACTAGCCCTTACAGAACCTTTGCTTTTCGAAGAATGCCTTTTGAACTATGTAATGCACCTGCAACATTTCAGAGATGTATGATGTCTATCTTCAGCAGTTGTCGGCATATTTTTAGGTCGTGTTTTATTTTGAAGAGGGGTCGCCTAACAGAAATCTGTCGGCGAATTTTTAATTTAATTAAAATAAATAATTTGAAAAGTAGTATTTGATTTTGAAAATAATTTTTAAATTTGAAAGTTTTAAGATATGAGATTAAACCGACCTCACATCCCAAATAGTTTATATAAACGAGCACCGCACCACAAACCGTGTATCTATCCCTAAGGATAGACACACCGCTTGATGGTGGGGCTTGATTAAATAAACTAGAAGATTAGTGACATCCGTTTGGTCCGCGAACCAATTTTATAAGCCGACAAGTTTCCCCTGCTTAATATGAAAACATTAAACGAGGTTTATATTACCCGGGTTCTTTAAAATTCCCTATAAGGGCAAGCCCCTATAGTTAATTACATCTTAAGTGACGGGAATCACCTAAGAAAACTCTCGATAATAATCAATGATTCTCGCTCTCAAGAATTTCAAAGTTTAAGGTTTTCAAAGATCGAATTTTGGAGTTTCAATAGGGAATGGATCAAATTTTTGGAACATTTTGTTTTGTGAATCCAAAGGAAGAAAGGTAGGAGAAATCACCGATTCGAAGTGAACTTCGATAATTTCCCGACTATCCTATCGTTTGGCTTGAATTTAGGAAAGTCCTAATGTTTATTTGATATTTCAATCTTGCCAATTTCAATTAATTAGGGCTTATATTTGTATGATAAAATCAAACAAATAGCATTTCAGAAGATGTGAGGGTTTATTGTCGTATCGGACGACTACCTCGGAATCCTAAGACCGGTTAGGGCTTAATTTGCAATGCAAATGCCTAACGAAGAGTTGGGGATTTATGTTGCACTAGGCAAGCTACCTCGAAGTCCTATGGCTTGGTTGTTTTAATTCTAGGAAAGTTTTCTTGAAGTAGACTCGGGTTTCGTCGATGACGATGGTCGTGCTCGCCCACCATGCTCCGAGCTCCTTGTTGTTGCAGAGGTTTAGTTTTAGAAACCATAAATCAGAGTTGAGAAAAGTGTTTTGGTTTAGAGAAAATCTTAATTTCCAGGTGTTTTTTATGTTTTATTTAAAACAAATCTTAAAGTTGATTATAACGACACCGGTTAAGATCCCACGGTTCCATCCTTCCGGCATCATTATTTTTATCGGATTCACTTAGTCCGGATGAATTTGCTAAACTCAACCGAATGAGTTCCACACTTTCATTTAGACCGTGGAAATCCCGTTAGCAACACGTAGGTTACATCATCCGAGGTATTCCCGATCATCCAACGAGACGTTTTAATTTAGTTGTAATTGTAATTTTGTGTTCCGTTTGTGATTAAATTTTGAGTTGTTTTATATTTTGAAATGTTGTGGCGGTGAATTTTATCTTGCAATGACTTTTTAACTTAATTTTGGTTTCAGCTTTAGGGGCTATCCTAAAGGTGTGGGTTTTCATGCAACTGTTGTTTTATCATGCAAGAAAAGTAAAATGCATTTCGCAATAAAGTAAATTGCAAGAAAGTAAATTGCAAGAAAGTAAATTGCAATAAAATAAAAGCGTACTCGGAGGGTCTTCCCGTCATCCCAAGCTGCACTTAAAACACAATTAGAATATTTAAGCAAGTTCCTAGGTAAAGCTAAGGGAAAGGTTATGGTTTTCTACCAAATTCCTAATCCTATAGCCGTACTATCTCCTATGACGTCTAGGTTCTTTGGGTTTTGGTTTAAGGACGATTTTCTTCATCAAAGAATAATCAAATTCAATTGTTCTTATAAATATCCTATCATATCGAGGAAGTGCTTAAGAAGAATCTTAAACATCTTTTCAATATTTCTAGGATTGTTTTAAGTCCAAATGAATTTAATTATATAAATGAATCGATCATCCGAGGTTTTCAAGTCTTGTTAACTCGCTTCGATGAACTAGGACATTTGAATATCCTATGAGTGAGATAACACTTCATTTAATGTTCTATTTAGGAGTTATATTAATCAAAGCTTTCAAGGGTAAATTAGTATTCAAATGATTTGATTTGAGTTAAAGGGTTTAAATTTGGAATAGTGTTCAAGTTGCTTTATATTTAGTTTAATTTAATTTAATTTGATTTGATGTTTAATTAATTTGATTTAATTTAATTTAATTTAATTATTTAATTTAATTTAATTTAATTTAATTTAATTTAATTATTTAATTTAATTTAATTTTTTAATTTAATTTAATTTAATTATTTAATTTAATTTAATTTAATTATTTAATTTAATTTAATTTAATTGTTTAATTTAATTTAATTTAATTTTAATTAATTTAATTTAATTGTTTAATTTAATTTAATTTAATTATTAAATTTAATTTAATCTTAATTTAATTTATCTTTAATTTACTTTATTTTTAATTTTAATTGAAATTTCAAAAGATTTTAATAATTTAATTAAGTCTTTTAATATTTTACATTTGAGTTATCATTTTAATTAAAAATTGAGTATTAGTTGATATAATTAATTTAGGGATTTTTAAATTAAAGAATAAATTTCTTCCTAATAAAGATCCCTTATTTTAATAATTCCAATTCATTATTCCTCCAAATTTAATCTATTATTTAATTAAAGTTTAATCATTTTAAAATTATTTAATGGGTTTCTACCCTTTAATTATTTAAATTTCAATCATCCAAATCAGATTAAGATCAAATATTTTACTTGTTGACTTTTTATTAAACCTAAAGTTTTAATTAAGGATTAAAGATTTTAATTACCATTTTACCCTTTAAGCTTAATAATTTCATAACTCACTAAATTGAACTCAAATGAACTTGAAGTTTTTATGTGACTTCACTCATATGTCAATAAAGACATGAGAGGAGAAAATGTGATTTTTCTGTATTTAATTTATTTATATAATTATTTTTGGTGGAAAATAGAGATTTTCAAGGAAAATTTGATAACATGACCAAGGGAAAGTTTCTGTCCTTAAGAAAATTAGGGGACATTCCTAATGACCAGAGAAGCACTTGGACCAATTTTGGTGATTTTTTGAATTATATTATTTTTATTATAATTATTTTGAGTTTTGGAGTGTTAATTAATTTAAAAATAAAATAAATGTTGAAAAATGGATTTTATATTTTTCAAAAATCTCTCTAATATCAAGGAAACCAGAGAAACAAATTTTGCAATTTTCTGATTTTTCTATGATTTATAATAATTATTTTAGTGAAAATGCTAGAAAATACATTTTTTTTTAATTTTAAAATTACCCTAGGGCTTTAAAATTTAATATCTCACTAAATAGACTTAGGAAAAATGCGGGATTTGTTCCTAAGTGATTAAAATTCAAAATGTGACATTTTGGTGAATTTTATTATTTTTGTGATTTTTATTATTTTTTAATTATTAAAAATATTAAAATATTATTAAAAATCAACTTTTTTAGAAAATTGAAATTTTAATTTTCTTAGGTTCCCCTGATATCAGAGAGGCTCCAAAACCAATTTGGTGAATTTTTAAAAAGTATTTTAAAAGTTATGAATTTTTAAAGTTTAAAATGGCTAAGTGGCTTAATCAACCCAATTAGTGGGGCTAACCAAGTCCAATTGACCTCAAATTTTTATGGTGGATTCCTCTGATCCTAAAGGTCAGTGGAGAATTGATTTCAAGTCAATTTGATACCTAGTTAAATCTAATTAATTAAAGACCTATTTTGGGTGTTTAAGCCAATTAGGGTTAATCTGAGTGAATTAACTCAAGTCCTATTTTTCCTAGGGTTCTCCTGGTCATAAGGAACATCACCAAATATTTCTAGAATTTATTTCACAACATGCTAATTTTTGGAATTAAAATACTCAAAACAGCAACATGCATTTGAAAAATAAATAACTTTTCACAGAGATGGCCTCCGACCTTGGAAAATTCAGGGAATGTTCCCAAGTTCAGAGGCTTCAAAAGCCCTATGGTCTCATGCCATGGTGAATTGTATACATGCATGGAGAATTAAATGTATGCAGAGAGTAAATAAATCATAAAAAATAAAATACTTAATTAAATTAAATGATTTCTTTTCCACATTATTCTCCTCTGTTCACTGAGCAAGGGGGTATTTTTATTTTATTTTTGTGATTTTTCTACACAAAGATATGGATTTTTGAAGTTTAGGGAATTAAATAAATAAGAAAATACCCTAATTTTCTATTTATCCACGCGGCGCCGGCCGAAACCTCGGCAGCTCCGAACGCACACGCGTCGCGCTCCCATTCGACGCCGCCACCCGAGTCGGCAGCCCGGGCCCCGCGGTTCTCGTACCGTCTCCCGGTCCGACGCAATCCCGGCCGTCCGTGCGCGCGTGTATCGAATGGACGGCATCCGTTCATCGTCCCCAAGTGTTCTCACCCGAGAGCCGTCCACACTAAATCCCTAAGATCTCACTCGATTCTCAATGGATTTTCATGTTCTTATGCTCTATGGATTCGTCTTGAAGAGACGAACACATCTATACGGCTAACATGCATTGAAACTAAGGCATTCGAAATGAAGAATCTCCGAAGCTCGGGATGGAGAGTTAGCTCATACCTTGGCTCGGAGAAGTGTGGCTTCCATCTGAGAGTTGTTGCACCTTCGATTGGGTCCCAGCAAGCTCCAGATGAAGTCTCCTGGTCTGGTGAATTGTCTGGATATGATTTCGACCAAGCCCGATCACAAAGCTTGGAGGCTGGAGCAACTGGGTGGCCGGGAGATGGGGCTTTTGGTGGTGGACACCTTCCCTCGGTCCGAGTGAAGGTGTAGAGCCAATCAATTTGGGAATTGGCTCACCTGTGGAGAAGTGTCCCTGGTTTTGGGCTAAAGTTCGAGCTCAAAATCGGGCTCGCTAGAAGGAATCGGGCTGGAATTCGGCTGGGGATCAGGTGCTCTATGTGTAGAGAGTGATCTGGAGTGATTTTGGCAGAGTTTCCTTAAGGTTTTTTTCAGCACCTCTCATGGCCGAGAGGGGTGGAGTTTAAATAGGAGAGGGTGGAAGGCCTCTCAGAGGGAGTTAGGGCTTGGGATCAGCTCTGCTCGGTGAGGAGAAGATCGGCCATGGTGACCACTAGGCATGGGGCAGCTCAGCAAGTGAGAATTTCAATGTTGGCTCACATGTGAGCTCTCGGCCATGGTGTTTTCCGGCGGCTCGGTGGCCGGCCGGCCGAGCAATGGTCACCATCTTGGTCGGCGATAACTTTCGGTACAAGGCGTATCGAGGTTCATAGTTTTATAAATAAAACAAACAACAGTATATTGAAAGCAAAATTAAGATCCAACCTTTTACATTTAACAATTAAGCAAACACCTGAGTCGATATTCAACACCTTGTACCTGAACTCGATCACACCTAAAACACATATAGGATCTATTTAACACCGATCTTCGATTACCATCTATTTCGCAATGAAGTTCGAAAACTGGGACGCGAAGGGGATAGAACACCAACGCCTTGGAAATTCCCGAGCGGAGTCTTTTCATCGATCCACTTGTTCTTCGCGTACATTTCTACTTGAGCGTCATGATAAGCGGCCATATGATCAGATTGAATTTTGGTTTGCCATTCTAAGTGTTCGTTTTGGTGGTACATCTCATGGAGACGATTACCCGATACTTTAAGTTCCGATTCAATCTTATCCGATTAACTAAACATTTTCTCCATACTAACGGCAATAAAACCATTAAAATAAAGTGAGGATCTTTAGGAGATTTGTCTCTTTCCTCATTTCCATGATTTCCTCTGTCAATTGCCTCCCGAAAACTTCTTCCTCTAAAATGGATTGCTCCGAGGTCGAAATTAGTGTTTCTATGGTATTGGGGACGAAAAATGGGCAATATATAAAGATATTTCATGTGAAGAACTGAAGAATTTCGGTTTTTCCATGATTTGTAACTATGGCGCTTAGACGCTGGCCAAGATAAACGCCTAGGCTCGGATCATCGATACGCGAGCCTTTTTGGCGCTTAGGCGCCAACTTTTGGCTCTTTAGGTGTCGAAACCTCACTCGACTCTAACTCGCTATGCGTCGAAATTTTGCAAGTTTCGGTTATAAAAATAGGTCTAATAAACGGGTATGATCAACATACGAAACACGATTATGAAAAATTCAAATCACAAACAATCACAAATGAGAGTTAGCAGTCTCCTTTTTACTTACATTTGTGACATGGAGTGGTCCCGAGTCAAAAATTATATACTTTAATAAAATGTTTAGTTTAAGGCAATACATACTTATTGTATACATTTACGAAAGTTATATACAAATTTGGAAGTCGAAGACCGAGGCATAACCTTACAGCAATAATTAAACTCACTAATAAATATGTCTTTGCCTCATGAAAGCTCTTGGTTTAACGTCGTCGGCTGACACAATTAATAGAATTAATCGGGTAGACTCGGATCATAGCCTCTTTGTAATTTAATTTCATTTCTCCCGCATAAGGCTTCGGTCTTGTCAGATTTAACTTTAAATACTTTTTCAGTTTTGGGATCTTTAATTTCCACCGGCTCATAAGGTATACTTTCTCGATTATAAATGGTATCCGACTTTGGATTTTAACTCGGGGGAAAATTTTAAATGAGCATTAAATAATAATACTTCTTATCCGGAGCTCGAAATATTTTCCTTGAAATCCTTTTGTCATGCAATTTCTTCATTCTTTCTTATAAATTCTTTCATTTTCGTAAGACTCGTTTCTTATCTCTTCCATTTCATTCGGTTGTAATAATCGTTTTCTCTATGAGTATTAAATTATAATTGAACTCGCTTTATCGCCAAATAAGCTTTATGTTCGAGTTCAACGAGGGTAAGTGACGGTGTTTACCATAAATTATCCGATAAGGTGACATTTCGATAGGTGTCTTATAAGGCTGTTCTATAAGCATGTGTAGAATCGAAGTCTTGTCAGCCCGGTCGAGTTCCTTTAGGATTGCGGTCTTTTCCAATATTCGGTGAGCGCCACGAGTCCCGAATGCACCTCTTTAACAATTTCACGGGCCTCGGACCCGCTTAGGCACCTTAGCCACATTTGATCAAAAGACCTTCCGTATAATGTGTTGTTTATTAATGCGTAAGACGAGTTCTTTTCTTGATCCGATGGGCCGCCGACCTATCGTCCGGTAGCTTTCCCGTTTGCGGGTAGTCCATCAATGGCCGTCGCCAATCTTCCGTGTTTTCATCCTGTCTTGCCGAACTGATTCTTTTCCTTCTTCGATTTGTGTATCATGTCTATGTCAAGCCGTGATAGGACCCGACGTCCGTGAACCGACACTTCCACCGATTCATCTTGCAAACAGGCAAATTCTTTTGCGAGACGGGCTAAAGCATCTCGCTAAAGCATTCTCTTTTCTAGGAATTTTGTAGATTGTCACATTTGGAATCCGTTCTAGCAATTGTATGGCATACTCGGAAGTATTGTTCGAGTCTTGGTTTAAAAATTCTGTATTGTCCGCGATCCGTTGAATGATTAACCGTGAATCCCCGTAGATGTTGATGTCCGTTATCCCCATTCGAATGGTTAATTCCGGTCCCGTTATGAGGGCCTCGTATTCGCTTCGTTGTTTGTACACGGTTCTGTCAAGTGGTAGGAGTATCTTAACATCCCCGCTCCGGTGTTATAAAGATTAGCCCGATTCCTGCCTTACCGAGCACTTATCACTTGCGATTCTTCGTCTTTGTGTGCTGAAGATGCTCCGTCAAAATACAATTCCCAACGTCGATCATCGGGGTCTTCTAGGCTCATTATTTGTTCATCCGGCGGATCGTCATTGAGAGGAGATTCGGCCGGCAAAGGGTGTGCTCTGCGAGGAAGTCCGCTAAGACTTGTCCCTTTACGGCACGCGAGGCACGAAAGTTATATCGAATTGCAATAATATCATTGACCATCCGGCAAGTCCGTCGGAAAGTGTTGGACGAGTCATCGAGTATTGCAATGGATTAAACTTCGAAATCAAGTTGACCTTATGAGAAAGCATGTAGTGCTCGAGCTTTTGAGCGGCGAAGATCGGGGCCAAACAATGCTTTTCAATTGCGGGATACCTTACTTCCGTCGGAAGTAAACGACGGCTTAAGTAGTAAAGAGCATTTTCTTTACCCTCATCATTGACACAGGCTAACGGGGCTCCGAGGAAGTCGTCTAGAGCCGCGGTGTAAAGTATCGCGGTCTACTCGAGGCTCGGGGTCGCTAAGACGAGGAGGTGTCATTAAATATTGTTTAATGTCTTCGAAGGCCTTCGGCATTTCTCTTCCCAAATAAATTTGGCGTCCTTTTTAACTAGTGTCGAGAAAGGTCGACACCTACTCGACGGGTTTGAGATAAAGCGTCGAAGATATGCCGGCTTCCTTGAAAAGATCGTAGTTGTTTTAAGGTTTTGGGAGGCGGCATTTCTAAGATGGCTTTAATCTTCTCCGGTCGATTTCAATTCCACGATGTCGGACAACGAATCCTAAGAATTTCCGGAGGTGACGCCGAAGGCGCATTTTAAGGGATTCATCTTAAGGTTAAATTGTCTTAATCGTTCGAAAACAATTCTCAAATCATACGAGTGGTTTTCCTTTACTTTGCTTTTGATGACGACATCGTCCACGTAGCACTCGACTTGATTGTGGATGAGATCATCAAAAATTCTTGTCATTGCTCTTTGGTAAGTTGCTCCTGCGTTCTTCGGTCCGAATGGCATCACCGTGTAGCAAAATACTCCGATCGGCGTTCGAATGCTCGTAAGCTTTTCATCTTCCGGAGCCATTTTTATCCGGTTGTATCCCGAAGATCCATCCATGAATGAGAATATTTCATGTGTCGAAGCAATATTGATCATCGGTTCTGGAATCGGTAGAGGGAATTCATCTTTTGGACATGCCTTGTTTAAATCTCCGAAGTCCACACAAATTCGATCCGACCATTCTTCTTTCCGATCGGCACCACATTGGCTAACCAGGTCGGGTATTGTTCTTCACGGACAAATTTAGCGTCTATTAGCTTTTTAACTTCGGCTATGACTTGTTGTTCGATTTCCAGACGCATTCTTCTGGGACCTTGTCTGACTGGAACAGAAGTAGGATCCACTCCTAACTTATGGACTGCAACCTCTGGGGCTAATCCTGGCATTTCATCGTAGTTCCAAGCAAAACAGTCCTTAAATTCCATTAATAACTTGATTATTTCTTCGGAGTCTTCTTTATTGAGTAAGGAGCTAACAAAGGTAAGTCTAGGCTCTTCGCTAGTACCCAAGTTAACTTCCGTTAACTCATCTATTGTAGATTTGATTTCTTCTTCGAATTCTGGTGGAGCGTCTCCAATTTGTAAATCTTCGAGTTCGTTTGTAGTTTCCATGCAGTTTTCATTGGATTTGCAAGTGACAACCAAGCAAAATTCAGTATCGTCAACTGACCCTACTGTGCCGAATCCGAGTCCATACTTTGAATTGGGAGGACGACCGGAGTTATTCCATAACTTTTCAAAATGTTGTGATTGGCATTTTGTCCATTGTCGAGGTAAGAAACCACGTTGAATTAAATTTTGAACACGGGGAGAGTACCACTCAAAAGGTAATTCCATTAATTCGATGAAGTGACATCTTCGAATTGTACATTATTTTCGGTTTTGGAGGAAGAAGCACCACGGTAAAATTTGATCGGCTTTGCACCGTCACTACGTACCTCTTTGACCTCCATACCCTCGATCTTATTAGAATGGATCGGAGTTAGGGTCATAGTATGTACGTAGTGGTTAATCTTCTCGTACATTGATTTGTATTCTTCGTTCTTTTCATCTTCGAGGGAGATCTTGTATTGCGGCTTCTTTCGACTTATTGTTGCTCGCTTCTTGCTTGATTTCTTTTTCTTCTTCGAACTATCATCCCAATCAACATTGATGGTTGGTTTCTTCAGTCCAATTGTCCTAGTGTCTCTACCACGGCCTCGTCCCCGGCCTCGACCTCGGATGCGAGTTGTGGAGAAACCTTCACCATCTCGCCGGAAGGGAGTGGTGAGTGACTGTTGGACTAGAACTTCAGGTTCTTCGTTGTTCTGAACTTTCTTTGCTTCATTTGTTATGGTATTTCTGGAGAAGATTGTTTTCTTTGGCGGTGCATAATAAGTCGCATCTTCATGGATTCCAATTTCATGTACGGAGAATGGTTGTAAGTCTCCTTTGATGCACCGTTCCCCTCCATCGTAGTACTTGATGCACCGGTGTAGAGATGATGGTACCATCTCGTTTTCATGTATCCATGGTCGGCCCAGTAGAGCGTTGAACGATGTTTCGAATCGATTATATGAAATTTTGCGGTTGTCTTTGCTAAATCACCGGTCTTCATCGGTAGCGTTATTGACCCGAGGGCTCTTTCTCCTTCTACGGTTGAATCCTCTTAATAACATTTTGTCGGCCTCAAGCTCACGAGCATCAATTTCCAAGTATGCTAGTGTTCGAAGACTCATTATATTGATTGATGCTCCCGGATCCACCAATACTCGGAGAGCGTAAACTTCCCAATTGTAATCGAAATGTACAACGGTCGGTTGTGATCCGCCGTCCCAAGTAGTAGGTCATTGTCCGTGAAGGTGACACCTCGTCGTTCCTTTAACGAGCAAACCTCATCCAAGGAATCTCCGGCCATTTGAGCTAAGCAAATTTCCGGATCAAGTAAGGCCTTGATCGAGCTTCTCTCATCTCCTTTGATAAGATGAGAGCGTCGTAAATGCTCGGTTTAGCCGGTAGTTTCCTAAGATGGGCTAGCACGTTGTAGTCCACTTTGTTCTCCCGCGTCTCGGCTTCTTCTCGAATGGGTATGTCTTCTCGCCGGGGTTGGTCCTTCTTGAACAACCACCGCTTTCCTTTGTCTTTTGGACCCATTCTTGGAGGTAGAACTTTTCCACTTCTCAAGTTGACTTCGTAATTTCTTCGAATCTAGCGTTGAGTTTGCCGGTGTCTCCTCCCGAATCGGAATGACGAGGCTCTTCCGGATTATCTTCAAAATCCGAAGGCTCTAACTCTATCGTAACCGGAGCTCCTCGAAACTCGCGGATAGAGCCGTTGCTTGTTGAGCTCTCGTAGCCTCCTTGATGGATGCCTTCTTCGTCATTGTGATCGTCGAGATCATGTATGATTTGAGAATTGTTGTTGGTATCGAAATCGACGCCCGGATTGTCGCTAGTTACGTAATCGTTAGAAACAGTCAAAACGTAGCCAACGCCATCACCCTTATCATTATATGATCCCACCGAAGTGAGCGAGATAATCATACAAAATCGGAGGTTCGAGGGATTTCTCCCCCGAATCGGAAACAACTATCCTAGGATAAGCGACCCCTAGTCTAGCCTTAGGAATCTCGGTCACCTCTTCTTCATCAATTTTCTTCTTCTCTTCGATTTTCTCCTGTCGAGGTGGTTCTTCTATCGCAAGTGATAGTACCGGCTTAACGGGTCTCGAACTCGAATTGAAGCTCGCACCGAAGCGGTTCGGATGTTGTCTAAAATCTTCTTCGAAGATCTCGTCCGAGCGGTAGTCCATCCATCGTCGGTTGCATAGGGATCTATCGGAATGACGGGATCGGTTGAGATAACATTGACGGAACCTCCTTTCCGGGGTTCCTTCATGTACTCCTTCGGGATTGTTATATTTCCTTTCCGAAGGTTGTCGTTGAGCCAACTTTTGAAGGTAATGCGGTCTTTCATCTTGTGCCCAAGCATCCGATGGTAGGGGCAAAAGTTGGGATCACCTTTCTTGTTGACTTCCTCCGGTCTTTTGGGCTCGGCAGCTGGAAATCTGGAGTTTTCATTAAGCTACGGAACATCTTCGATCATCGCTTCATTTTTGAACGGATATTCTCTCGCTCGAAGCTCCCTCAATGTACGTTGCGGACGAGACGGTTGTTCATACTGCGGAGACGACCGATAGCTGGACCGGGGTTCGTTGGTAATTTTGTTGTGGTTGCTTGCGGCCGTTCCGGTGGTATTTGCATCGGTTGTTTGCCTTTGTCAATCGCTGCAACGACCCCAGATTTCTTTTCGAAAGTCTTCACCGGCTTCGCTTGTCCGTCTTGTCGGCAAAACTTAATTGCTTCGCCTCTTCTTGCAAGCTTCCGGCCTTGCTTAACAACTTCTCAAAAGTCTTAATAGTGAATCCCTTGAGGAGAAGTGCTATCGGGCCGTGAATGCTTTTAAGCAAGATGCCGACTGCATGTTGTTCTTGCGAGTTGTGGTTCACACTTCATACTTAAATTTCTCCATCGAAGTATGTAATCCACTAGAGTTTCATTCGGCCTTTGTTTCTCTACCACTAAATCACCTATAGTGATGTGGTGCTCGAGCTCCGGCAAATCGCTTAATGAAGAGGCTCTCTAGCTCCGAGAATGTCTTTACGGATCCGTTGGGTAATTCCGCATACCGGTCGAAGGCGATCCCCGACGGATCGCTAACAAGCCGTCGGAAGAGTAGCGCATCGCTCCCGCCGGCATTGCAACAACCGGCACGAAAGTGTGCAACATGCCTTGTCGGGGTTCCCGGTTCCGTCGAAGGTTTTAAACAGAGGTGGTACGAAGCCCTTTGGGTATTGGACAGCGTCGAATTCTTCCGGGTAAGGTCTACCCGTCCGAATAGATGTCCCGTTCTTCGATTGTGCTAGGGCTTCTCGCACCTGCTGTTCTACCAAGTTCTTGATATCCTTTTCAGGGATCATACTTTGTGTTGTATCCTTTTTCAGCTGGTCATCCCCATTGACGGATGTAATCTCCTTTCCTCCGTCTACGATGTGAATGACTTCTGGGGGTTAATGATTAAGAGGTGAACTTTAATATTTTAAAATCTATTAAGTATCCCTCAATGGAAAAAGATGATGAATGTTTTAGGATGGAGATCTGTGAATATTTGAGAAAGGATCATTTTGAAAATATATTTGAAAAGAAGAGTATGAAAATATGTTTGAAGAAGGAATTGAAGATGAAGACAATGAAGATAGTTATAAGAAGAAGATTTGGAGTATGTTTAGGAGAGATTTGAAGTAATAGACATTATAGACGGTGGAGATAAAAGCTTAATTCCATCTATAATAAAACCTCCTGAAATTGAGATGAAAATGCTCCCTAATCATTTAAAGTACACATTCTTAGGAGAATCATTTATCCTACTAGTTATTGTATCTTTGGAGTTAAATGAATATCAAGAACAAAAATTGTTGGAAATTTTAAAAAGAACAAAAATTGTTGGCTTTTAGATGGACTTTAGTGGATATTAAATGAATCGAGTCCTTTGATTTGTGTGCATATGATTTTATTAGATGAAGAACATAAACCGAGAGTTGATCTGCAGAGGAGATTGAATCCAATAATGAAAGTAGTAAAGAAGGAAATTTTAAAATGGCTGGATGTCTGGAATTATTTATTCTATTATTAGGCTAATGCTTGGGTGAGTCTAATACATTGTGTACCGAAAAAGGGAGGAGTGATCGTTGAAGTGAATGAATGGAAAGAAATTATACCCACAAGACAAATTAATGGATGTTGAATTTGTATTGACTATAGGAAATTAAATGCCGCAATCCGAAAAGATCACTTTCCTCTTCCTTTTCTAGATCAAATGCTGGATAGACTTGCTAGACAGAAGTACTACTACTTCCTGGATGGATATACTGGCTATCATCAAATACCTATTGCTCCTAAGGATCAAGTAAAGACAACATTTACTAGCCCTTACAGAACCTTTGCTTTTCGAAGAATGCCTTTTGGACTATGTAATGCACCTGCAACATTTCAGAGATGTATGATGTCTATCTTCAGCAGTTGTCGGCATATTTTTAGGTCGTGTTTTATTTTGAAGAGGGTCGCCTAACGTAAATCAGTCGGCGAATTTTTAATTTAATTAAAATAAATAATTTGAAAAGTAGTATTTGATTTTGAAAATAATTTTTAAATTTGAAAGTTTTAAGATATGAGATTAAACCGACCTCACATCCCAAATAGTTTATATAAACGAGCACCGCACCACAAACCGTGTATCTATCCCTAAGGATAGACACACCGCTTGATGGTGGGGCTTGATTAAATAAACTAGAAGATTAGTGACATCCGTTTGGTCCGCGAACCAATTTTATAAGCCGACAAGTTTCCCCGCTTAATATGAAAACATTAAACAGGGTTTATATTACTCGGGTTCTTTAAAATTCCCTATAAGGGCAAGCCCCTATAGTTAATTACATCTTAAGTGACGGGAATCACCTAAGAAAACTCTCGATAATAATCAATGATTCTCGCTCTCAAGAATTTCAAAGTTTAAGGTTTTCAAAGATTGAATTTTGGAGTTTCAATAGGGAATGGATCAAATTTTTGGAACATTTTGTTTTGTGAATCCAAAGGAAGAAAGGTAGGAGAAATCACTGATTCGAAGTGAACTTCGATAATTTCCCGACTATCCTATCGTTTGGCTTGAATTTAGGAAAGTCCTAATGTTTATTTGATATTTCAATCTTGCCAATTTCAATTAATTAGGGCTTATATTTGTATGATAAAATCAAACAAATAGCATTTCAGAAGATGTGAGGGTTTATTGTCGTATCGGACGACTACCTCGGAATCCTAAGACCGGTTAGGGCTTAATTTGCAATGCAAATGCCTAACGAAGAGTTGGGGATTTATGTTGCACTAGGCAAGCTACCTCGAAGTCCTATGGCTTGGTTGTTTTAATTCTAGGAAAGTTTTCTTGAAGTAGACTCAGGTTTTGCTGATGACGATGGTCGTGCTGCCCACCATGCTCCGAGCTCCTTGTTGTTGCAGAGGTTTAGTTTTAGAAACCATAAATCAGGAGTTGAGAAAAGTGTTTTGGTTTAGAGAAAATCTTAATTTCCAGGTGTTTTTTATGTTTTATTTAAAACAAATCTTAAAGTTGATTATAACGACACCGGTTAAGATCCCACGGTTCCATCCTTCCGGCATCATTATTTTTATCGGATTCACTTAGTCCGGATGAATTTGCTAAACTCAACCGAATGAGTTCCACACTTTCATTTAGACCGTGGAAATCCCGTTAGCAACACGTAGGTTACATCATCCGAGGTATTCCCGATCATCCAACGGGACGTTTTAATTTAGTTGTAATTGTAATTTTGTGTTCTGTTTGTGATTAAATTTTGAGTTGTTTTATATTTTGAAATGTTGTGGCGGTGAATTTTATCTTGCAATGACTTTTTAACTTAATTTTGGTTTCAGTTTTAGGGGCTATCCTAAAGGTGTGGGTTTTCATGCAACTGTTGTTTTATCATGCAAGAAAAGTAAAATGCATTTGCAATAAAGTAAATTGCAAGAAAGTAAATTGCAAGAAAGTAAATTGCAATAAAATAAAAGCGTACCTGGAGGGTCTTCCCGTCATCCCAAGCTGCACTTAAAACACAATTAGAATATTTAAGCAAGTTCCTAGGTAAAGCTAAGGGAAAGGTTATGGTTTTCTACCAAATTCCTAATCCTATAGCTAGTCATCTCCTATGACGTCTAGGTTCTTTGGGTTTTGGTTTAAGGACGATTTTCTTCATCAAAGAATAATCAAATTCAATTGTTCTTATAAATATCCTATCATATTGAGGAAGTGCTTAAGAAGAATCTTAAACATCTTTTCAATATTTCTAGGATTGTTTTAAGTCCAAATGAATTTAATTATATAAATGAATCGATCATCCGAGGTTTTCAAGTCTTCGTTAACTTGCTCGAGTGAACTAGGACATTTGAATATCCTATGAGTGAGATAACACTTCATTTAATGTTCTATTTAGGAGTTATATTAATCAAAGCTTTCAAGGGTAAATTAGTATTCAAATGATTTGATTTGAGTTAAAGGGTTTAAATTTGGAATAGTGTTCGAGTTGCTTTATATTTAGTTTAATTTAATTTAATTTGATTTGATGTTTAATTAATTTGATTTAATTTAATTTAATTTAATTATTTAATTTAATTTAATTTAATTTAATTTAATTTAATTATTTAATTTAATTTAATTTTTTAATTTAATTTAATTTAATTATTTAATTTAATTTAATTTAATTATTTAATTTAATTTAATTTAATTGTTTAATTTAATTTAATTTAATTTTAATTAATTTAATTTAATTGTTTAATTTAATTTAATTTAATTATTAAATTTAATTTAATCTTAATTTAATTTATCTTTAATTTACTTTATTTTTAATTTTAATTGAAATTTCAAAAGATTTTAATAATTTAATTAAGTCTTTTAATATTTTACATTTGAGTTATCATTTTAATTAAAAATTGAGTATTAGTTGATATAATTAATTTAGGGATTTTTAAATTAAAGAATAAATTTCTTCCTAATAAAGATCCCTTATTTTAATAATTCCAATTCATTATTCCTCCAAATTTAATCTATTATTTAATTAAAGTTTAATCATTTTAAAATTATTTAATGGGTTTCTACCCTTTAATTATTTAAATTTCAATCATCCAAATCAGATTAAGATCAAATATTTTACTTGTTGACTTTTTATTAAACCTAAAGTTTTAATTAAGGATTAAAGATTTTAATTACCATTTTACCCTTTAAGCTTAATAATTTCATAACTCACTAAATTGAACTCAAATGAACTTGAAGTTTTTATGTGACTTCACTCATATGTCAATAAAGACATGAGAGGAGAAAATGTGATTTTTCTGTATTTAATTTATTTATATAATTATTTTTGGTGGAAAATAGAGATTTTCAAGGAAAATTTGATAACATGACCAAGGGAAAGTTTCTGTCCTTAAGAAAATTAGGGGACATTCCTAATGACCAGAGAAGCACTTGGACCAATTTTGGTGATTTTTTGAATTATATTATTTTTATTATAATTATTTTGAGTTTTGGAGTGTTAATTAATTTAAAAATAAAATAAATGTTGAAAAATGGATTTTATATTTTTCAAAAATCTCTCTAATATCAAGGAAACCAGAGAAACAAATTTTGCAATTTTCTGATTTTTCTATGATTTATAATAATTATTTTAGTGAAAATGCTAGAAAATACATTTTTTTTTAATTTTAAAATTACCCTAGGGCTTTAAAATTTAATATCTCACTAAATAGACTTAGGAAAAATGCGGGATTTGTTCCTAAGTGATTAAAATTCAAAATGTGACATTTTGGTGAATTTTATTATTTTTGTGATTTTTATTATTTTTTAATTATTAAAAATATTAAAATATTATTAAAAATCAACTTTTTAGAAAATTGAAATTTTAATTTTCTTAGGTTCCCCTGATATCAGAGAGGCTCCAAAACCAATTTGGTGAATTTTTAAAAAGTATTTTAAAAGTTATGAATTTTTAAAGTTTAAAATGGCTAAGTGGCTTAATCAACCCAATTAGTGGGGCTAACCAAGTCCAATTGACCTCAAATTTTTATGGTGGATTCCTCTGATCCTAAAGGTCAGTGGAGAATTGATTTCAAGTCAATTTGATACCTAGTTAAATCTAATTAATTAAAGACCTATTTTGGGTGTTTAAGCCAATTAGGGTTAATCTGAGTGAATTAACTCAAGTCCTATTTTTCCTAGGGTTCTCTGGTCATAAGGAACATCACCAAATATTTCTAGAATTTATTTCACAACATGCTAATTTTTGGAATTAAAATACTCAAAACAGCAACATGCATTTGAAAAATAAATAACTTTTCACAGAGATGGCCTCCGACCTTGGAAAATTCAGGGAATGTTCCCAAGTTCAGAGGCTTCAAAAGCCCTATGGTCTCATGCCATGGTGAATTGTATACATGCATGGAGAATTAAATGTATGCAGAGAGTAAATAAATCATAAAAAATAAAATACTTAATTAAATTAAATGATTTCTTTTCCACATTATTCTCCTCTGTTCACTGAGCGAGGGGGTATTTTTATTTTATTTTTGTGATTTTTCTACACAAAGATATGGATTTTTGAAGTTTAGGGAATTAAATAAATAAGAAAATACCCTAATTTTCTATTTATCCACGCGGCGCCGGCCGAAACCTCGGCGACTCCGAACGCACACGCGTCGCGCTCCCATTCGACGCCGCCACCCGAGTCGGCAGCCCGGGCCCCGCGGTTCTCGTACCGTCTCCCGGTCCGACGCAATCCCGGCCGTCCGTGCGCGCGTGTATCGAATGGACGGCATCCGTTCATCGTCCCCAAGTGTTCTCACCCGAGAGCCGTCCACACTAAATCCCTAAGATCTCACTCGATTCTCAATGGATTTTCATGTTCTTATGCTCTATGGATTCGTCTTGAAGAGACGAACACATCTATACGGCTAACATGCATTGAAACTAAGGCATTCGAAATGAAGAATCTCCGAAGCTCGGGATGGAGAGTTAGCTCATACCTTGGCTCGGAGAAGTGTGGCTTCCATCCGAGAGTTGTTGCACCTTCGATTGGGTCCCGTGAAGCTCCGAGATGAAGTCTCCCGGTCCAGTGAATTGTCCGGATATGATTTCGACCAAGCCCGATCACAAAGCTTGGAGGGCTGGAGCAACCTGGGTGGCCCGGAGATGGGGCTTTTGGTGGTGGACACCTTCCCTTGGTCCGGTGAAGGTGTAGAGCCAATCAATTTGGGAATTGGCTCACCGTGGAGAAGTGTCCCGGTTTTTGGGCTAAAGTTCGAGCTCGAAATCGGGCTCGACTAGAAGGAATCGGGCTGGAATTCGGTGGGGATCGGGTGCTCTATGTGTAGAGAGTGATCCGGAGTGATTTTGGCGAGTTTCCTTAAGGTTTTTTTCAGCACCTCTCATGGTCGAGAGGGGTGGAGTTTAAATAGGAGAGGGTGGAAGGCCTCTCAGAGGGAGTTAGGGCTTGGGATCAGCTGCTCTGGTGAGGAGAAGATCAGCCATGGTGACCACTAGGCATGGGGCAGCTCAGCAAGTGAGAATTTCAATGTTGGCTCACATGTGAGCTCTCGGCCATGGTGTTTTCCGGCGGCCTGGTGGCCGGCCGGCTAGGCAATGGTCACCATCTTGGTCAGGTGGGTCAGGGCTGGGGTTTAGTGTAGGCAATTGAGGTTTGACATGTGTAAAGGAGTTTGATTTAAATGGAATGGGAGAAGGCTCACTTTGGCTTGGTTTGGGTCAACCCACCATTTTGGGCTTGGTGCACCCTCCCAAGCTCGATTTTGAGCTGAGGGAATCATTTAGGTCGGCTCTAGAAGGAATGGTGAAGTCTCCATCCATGATGAGGTGGCTAAACATGGTTTAGTGTGTGACATGATTAAGGTAAAAAAGGGTTAAAGGAGGTTTAAGAAAGAACCCCTCTTCTTGCCATAAATGGACTAATGACAAGTCAAAGCCCTCATGGCTTCATGTGGCTTGAGAATGGCTTGTTCATGGCTTCATTTGGCTTGGGAAAAGGTTGATTTGTTTCATGAAAAGGGTTTTAAGAATTTTGGATGTTTTGATGGAAATTTGTATGAAACTTGATTTGGAATAATTTGATGGTGACTTTAGGACTTAGGTAATGGATTTAATTAAATGGATGACAAATGGAGATGTCATGTGGGCTTTAGGGTAGATTTGGGCTTTTGAATTTTGAAGGAAATGGGCTTTTAAGAAGGTTTAAGGGAAGTGGGCTTTTAAGTTTAAGGATGTGTTCATGGATGGGAATTTTTGTAGAGGTTTGGGCCAAATAGTTGTTGGTTTTGGTTTAGGGATGTTTCATGAATAACTTGAAATAGATTTAAGGTGGTTTGGGTTTGAATTGGGTTGAATTTGGGTTTATTTGGTAAATGGGCCAATGTAGGTCAAATTGGGCTAACTTGGGCCAATGTTGGGCTAGGGTTGAAATTGATGTAAAATAAATATTAAGAAATGTTTATGGGAATGTTTCAAAGAGATTTTGGCTTTGGTTGGGTTTTAATTTTGAGGTTTGGGCCTATTTGGGTTAGATTTGGGTTTAGGTCGAAATTGGGCTTTTTGATTTTGGGTTGAATTTGAGTGGGGTTTGGGTCAAAATCTTGGGCAAATCATGTTAGTGTTTTGTTTATGAGGATGTTAAGGAAGGTTTAGAAAAGATTTGGGGTTAATTGGAGTTGAATTGGGTTAGTTTGGGCTAAGTTTGGGTCATGGGTCCAAATTTGGGCTTTAAGGCCCAAAGTGAAATTGGATCCAAATGTCAATCAAATTGGACTTGGATTTGGTCTAAATTGGTATTGGGAATGTTGAATTGAAGTTTAGAATTGAATTGGACCAAAATTGGGGTCAATTGGATAGGTTTGGTTTGACATTGGGTTCACTTTGGATTAAAATGGGTCAAATTGGGGGTTTTGACAAAAGTAGGGTAAATTGACAAAATTGGCCCATGGTGTAGTTGGACAAAATGAAATTGGGAATATTTGGGATTTTCTGGAATTTTCTGGGAATTTTTTGAATTTTTGGATTTTTAGGCCAGAAGGGTATTTTGGGTTATTTGGAGGGTATTGGGAGGTTTTCTTGGAATTTTTGGTATTTTTGGGTATGGATAATCAATTTGAGTGATGTGGAGGTGTTTGGGATTGATTTTGGAAAATTTTAGGTAATTTGGAAATTTTGCAAAAATTTGGGTAATTTCAAGGGTTTTGGGTAGGTTTAGTAGGTGTAGGGTCTCGGGGGTCAAAAATTGAAAATTTGGGAAATTGAAGATTGGGTGAATTTGGGTGGGGTGAAATCATTTTGGTTGAGCCATGAAGCCATTCCAAGCCCATATGAGCCATGAAAGGACTCATTTGAGGCATTCACTTATGTTGTTCTAACCCTCTTAGCCGAGGGCTTAGGGGTTAAGGACCATCCATGTGAATCACCTACATGAGTCGGGAGGTCAAGTTGGGTATGGGTGTGGTTTTAGGAAGTGTGTGGAAATGTAGTGTGTAAGTGTAGTGTATGTCGGCCCCTTCATCGGACCAGGGCCACCCGGAGGCGGTCCTGAGGCCGAAGAGTCACTATGGAACTCGTCCTTTAAACTTCCATATTTGATTTCAACCCTCTAGGTGATTAGGGGTCTATAGTCGAGTTTGTGGAGTTTGCGGGGAGTTTAGAAGTGGTTTGAATTTCTAAAAGGCGGGTCCCAATTCTAGTCCTCTAAGATAGTCAAAGGAAAAGCCTAAGGCTAGATCCTAAGCACTAAAAAGAAGAAAAGGAAGACCTCATCAAAAATGAGGTCAACAGCAGTATGATAGTAGAAGTTTTCCTGGATGTTTTCTCTGTATTCGGGACTTCATTTGAAATCAGTTTGGAAAACTTAGCAAAAGTTTTGGAGCTTTGCGAGAAAATAAATTTAGTTCTAAATTGGGAGAAATGTCAATTTATGGTTGCAGGAGGAATTGTGCTTGGGCATAAAATTTCTGAATTTGGTATGGAGGTTGACCCTGTTAAAATTCAAGTGATTAAGAGATTGCCACCACCTACTACCATGAGAGAGGTGAGGAGTTTGTTAGGACACGCTGGATTTTACAGGCGTTATATTAAAGATTTTTCTAAAATTACCAAACCTTTGTGCCGACTTCTAGAAAATGATAGAAAATTTGATTATACTGATGAATATTTGTGTGCTTTTGAATTATTGAAAGAGAAATTAATCACTGCACCTATAATTGTTTAACCTGATTGAGAGAAACCATTTGAACTTATGTGTGATGCTATTAATTATGCGATCGGAGTAGTGTTGGGGTAGAGGCATGATAAAGTTATCAAAGTTATTTACTATGCCAGTAAAACTCTTAATGAAGCTCAAATTAATTATACCATTACTCAAAGAGAGTTATTAGCTATATTATTTGCTTTTGAAACGTTTAGACCTTATTTAATTGGTGGTAAACTAATTTTGCATACATACTACTCAGCTATCAATTATTTAATGTGAAAGAAAGATGCTAAACCTAGATTGATTATATGGATACTTCTTCTGCAAGAATTTGATTTTGTGATAGTTGATCGGAAGGGATCTGATAACCAAATAGCTGATCATTTGTTGAGATTAGAGTATGATAATTTATTTGAATTTGAGAAGGAAGTTACATAAAATATCCATGATGAACAACTTTATAATATTACGGGGAGAAATTTGCCTTGATATGCTGATATTGTGAATTCTATTGTGAGTGATATTGTACCACCTGATTTAACAAGGGAAGAACAAAAGAAGTTTAAATATGATGTAAGATTCTAATTTAATTATTCAACGATGTCATGATTCTGAATTTGGAGGTCATTTCGGTGTTGATAAAACTACTTTTAAGATTTTACAATCTGGATTTTATTGGCCTACTCTTTTTAAGGATGTATACAAATATATTAAATCATGAGATTGATGTCAGAGAGTAGATAATATCTCTAGAAGAAATGAAATGCCTCTAAACTATAATTTGGAAATTAACAGTTTTGATGTATGGGGATTAGATTTTATGGGACCATTACTCCTTCATTTAGGAATTTATATATACTGGTTGTAGTTGATTAGGTCTTGAAATGGATTGAAGCTATTGCTTTACCAAGATGTGATGCTCAAAGTGTTTCAAAATTTTTAAAGAAAAATATATTTGGGGATATGGAATGCTGGGAGTGATTATAACTGATGGTGGATCCCACTTCAGGAATAATAAAATTAAGAGATTGATTGAGAAATATAATATTATTCATAGAATCTCTACTGCTTATTATCCTCAGACTAGTGTTTTAACAGAAGTGTCTAATTGTGAAATTAAAAGAATTTTGTAGAAAATTATGGATAATCACAATTTAGATTGGTCTGCTCGATTAGATACTACATTATCGGCTTATAGGACAGATTTTAAGACCCCTATTGGAATGTCTCCTTATAGACAAGTGTTTGGTAAGACTTGCCATTTACCGGTTGAATTGGAGCATAAAACATATTGGTGATAATAGAGTTGAATTTTAATTTGAAAAATGCTAGAGAGAAGAGATTTATGCAATTGAATGAATTGAAAGAAATTAGAAATGCATCTTATCACAATGACATGATTTATAAAGAGAGAATGAAATTGTGGCATGATCGGAAGATATTCAAAAAGAAATTTGAACATGGACAAAAAGTTTTGTTATACAACACATGATTAAAATTATTTCCTGGAAAGCTCAATTCTAGATGGTTGGGACCTTTTACAGTTGTAAAGTTCATTCTTTTGGAGCTGTTGATATTGAGGATCCTAATATTGGAAAGATTTTCATGGTTCATGGGCATCGATTAAAGCCTTACTTTGACGGGTTTCAACTTGACTTCAAAGAGGTTTTAATGCTGAGTCATCTCGATTAACAGAATGGTTTGTCAGGCCGAAGACATTAAACCAAGCGCTTAATGGTAGGCGACCCATATGTATCTTTGTGGTGTGTTTGTTTTTTTGGTGTAGTTGTGCTTTTAGATAGTTATTTTGGAATCCTAATCACTCCTAAATACTTTTCAAAGTTGATAAATATTGGATCGAATTGAGATATTAGAATATTTTGAGCCAAACAAAGTTTGGTGAAATTTTTGACCACTAGCGTCGCCGGCGCTAGAATGGATGCCGCTGACGCACAAGTACAGATTGTATGTTGAACTTCAGGATTTGAATGCTGCCGGCGCCCAAATCTTGGTGACGATTGTTGGAGTTTAAAAATTTGCTTTTTGGTGGTTTTGAACTAGATCTTCTTCCTTATAACCCCCAAAACTCCATTTTAAACCTCTAACCAACAGAAAAACGAAATCTTTCTTTCTCAGTTCGCATCCCAGGGATTCCTACTCCATAGAACCCACTCGATCTTGCATTTTCAACCGACAAAAGTTTATCAATTTTGAGGCGCAACGATTATTCACCAAGGTAACGATGAAGAGGAGGATTATTAAGGAGAGAGGCTTTAGTCATCGAGGTTTGGATAATCCTACTGTAAGAGTTGAAGAGATAATAAAGAAAAGGCATTGGGAAGTTCTATGTTACACTACCACTGCCGTAGTCATTCCAATTGTGAAGGAATTCTATGCAAATCTTCACGGAATCAACCAAGGATTCGTGTATGTGCGAGGTATGTTTGTGCAATTCACTCTGGCGAGAATTAATGATCTCTTTATGACTGAGAATGTACCTATATGCCACTATTCCAATTTTAATGTGACAAGTGATGATATGAATGAAGTTTATCATTATTTGACGGATGAAAATGAAGATTGGCAAGTAAGAAAAAATGGATATATTAGTTTCCCTTCTGCATCTTTAAATCTGGTATCAAAGCAGTGGCATTATTTTATTTTGGTGAAGTTATTTCCAACTTTAAAGATTAGTAAAGTAACCAAGGAAAGTGTTATTTTGAATTTCTATACTTAAACTGGAAGGCCGATTGTTGGAAATATAATTATGAAATCTATTTTGGGATTGATAGTTCATGGATCTAATTATGGGCTTGGACACCTGTCCACCATATTTCTGTTGTGTAGTCAATCACAAGTTCCATATCAGAGTTGGGAAAAGGTTCTTCTTCCCTGAAGGCCTATTGATCCAACTAATCTTTATGACTACCAAATAGTAAGAGATGAAGGTTATATGGATCTGCTTGCTGATCAACCAACTCAGACTTCACAACCCATTCAGCCTTACTTTCCTGAATGTTTCTGAATGATAATGAAGAAAATCAAGCAGTTCGAAAAAGAGTTACATAATATTTTGAATGCCATTAATAATATTTCTGATTTATTTGATCACATAGACTAGATGATGAAGGAACAATTTGATCACACTGGTCAGATTGAAATGGGCCTGATTAATCTATTGAAGAAGAATGTTGTGATTGTTGAGAATTAACCCATTTCATCCCTTCTACAATTTGTTAGTGCATCATCAATCTATTGGGATATCAGATAGGAAGATAATTCAGAGACTGATGAGGAGTGACTACTGGATTCTACTTGTGCTTGATGTGTGTTTGCTTTGCTTTGCTTTTTTTTTGTTTTGGTTTATTTAGTATTTTCTTTGCTTTGCTTTGTAGCTTGCATTTGGATTTACTATGCTTAATTTAATTGTGTGTGCTTAGATTTTAGTGTTTGCATATCGTAGTGTACTTGTAACACTAAACATCTAAGGGTTGTTGATTTGATTTAATGAATATGTTAGTGTTTATGTTGTAATTTGGATTTTATATATATAAGTGATTTTCTGTGTTGTTTGTGTACAAATGGTGTTAGTTATTTCTTGTGTGATGAATAGAAGCTTAATGAAGTGTTAAAGGTCATTGTGGAGGACGAAACGATTGAAATTACGAAAATAATTTCGGACCCAGAAAAATTTTTGCACTGGCGCCACCGGTGTCCAAATACAGAGACTTTGGCTGATTGGATAAATAGAGCGCCGCCGGCGCCCGAATACAGAAAATGGCCAAAACCCTTATATTTTACGATTCTGACTCTAGGACCCATGAATTTCTCCCTTTCTTTCATCTTCCTCCTCCATTTTCGTGACTAGTGAAGTTACAAGAGATAGAGCAATTTTGAATTATTGTATTCAGACTATGAAGAAGATTGATATTAGAGCTATTATCTTCAAGATCATTCAGTCTATTGCTAGAGGAGAGACCACTGGAGGATTAGGACATCCTGCCCTGATTCATGCCTTATTTGTACAGTCTGGAGTAGAATTCAACAGTTCTGAAGAGGTAGCTATACCACTGAGACCGATTACCAAGACTATCATTTGTACTTATTAGTCTCATGTGCGAGCACGAGATGAGAGTAGGAGTACTGATATTCCTACTACAAGCTATGACATTCCATCTACGTCTGAGCCCCCTACATTGTCCAATTTTATGGAGCTGTTGAGATTACAGAGTGATAGTATGGATAGACTCCATGGTAGGATGGATTTGATTGAGGCTAGAAGTGATGTCAAAGAGTATTATATGAGAAGAAGAGTTGAGTATGATATTGCCTATCATGACGCCCAGTCAGATTTATGAGGGGGGAGACTGGTGTGATATTCCCTACTTGCCCCAGCTATACACTGTATAGACCTGGTCCTGCTGACCTTACTGATGAAGCTGGTGATGAAGAGTGGTAGTTTGTCTGTTTCTGTTTCTGTTTTTCTTTTTTATGTGTTTTGTTTTTGTGATGACCCTGCAAATGTTTAAAAATTTTATATCACTGTTAATAACTGTTTCATACCTACTAGTTGTAAATTTTGACAAATACCAGATAGCTTTTGAAGATTTCAAGATCCCCACACAAAAATGTTAGTTTCTTTTACTCTCTACTGTTTCAAATTTATTGAAAAAATTAAAGTTTGGGGGATGATAGAAAAACATTAACTCTTATTTGTTCTCAATTATTATATTTTAAAAAATTATTAGCATAACTTCTAGCAGCTGAACTTCACTTTAGATAACTAAAACTTTTTATTTCAATTGATTATTATGGAAGGATTGGATGAAAGTTTTTACTAATAAGGTTTATTTTATAGGGGTAAGATATTTGTTATGAAAGGATTTGATTATAGTTAACTATTTAAAGCAAAGAAAATTGGATTTTTGAAATGTTAAGAGACTTAAAGTAATATGTGTTAAGAAGAGATTGTGACTTTATGATGAATAATAAAGCTCATACCTAATTATAAAGTAAGGAGGTGTGTCAAGTTTGAACTTTAGAAAGAGGAGAGTGAAGTTCAAAATCATTTAAAGCTATCCAAATATAGTAATACTCACAAAAAAAAAGGAAAGAAAAGAAATGAAGGATTGAAAAAGAATCCCAAAAGAAAAAAAGAAAGAAGAAAAAGAAAAGAAAAAGAAAGGAAAATATTTATGAGGAGAAGCTTGAGGAGATGCCTAATCAAAAATTGGCTTCACTTGAGTCACCCTAAAAAGAGAACTTGATTTCATTTCTGAATTTATATTTAAAGTATTGGCCTACATTTTGATGAAGTGTTCATGAACTTCTTTTTCATATAGTCTTTTAATGCACTCTTAATGTGACAAATTATGGTTTCTCTTGAAATAAATAGAAGACTAGAAACCTTAGACTTGATTGCTGAATATTTTTATACCTGTAGTACTGACCTAAGTTACTGAATTTCTTTTTAAAAGTCTTACCAATATATTCCATTGAATGAAAAATTTTAGTGTCCTACAGGTGAAAAGTACATTGCCTTGAGTTATATATTTATGTAGTAAAAGAATTACTTGAGGACAAGTAATAGTTAAGTTTGGGGGATTTTCATGCACCAAAAAATATATACTATTTTGCTATATAAATTTACCCATTTTTAGTGTTATTGCACTTAAAGAAAGGTATTTTTCATGATTTGTTGCAGGTATGATGATTTTAGTTGAATGGAGCAAAAAGAAGTACAAAAGAATGAATTCAGAGGGAAAAGGAGCAAACTGGGAGAAAACAACTTCTAACAGATATGTAACTGTTTTTGGAGGAAATTTAAGAAGGGGAGAAGAGTGTAGTGGTAGTAAGAGTGTGAGTTTAGAGTTAGGGTTTGAAAGAGTGAGTGTAGAAGTGAAGATTTGAGAGGGGTTCTTCTTTAAGGAGTGAAGGAGAAGGAGTAATGTGAGAGATTGCTTCTTCCTTTCCATTCTAAATGGGGAATTGAGTGTTGCAAAGAAGAGAGAAAATGATTCAAAGGAACTTCAAGGGATTTTCTTGGGGAAGAGAAAGAGATAAGTTGTATTTGCTATTGTGGTTTGTATGACTTTTCTTTTATATATAAAATCCATGTTTATTATGTCTTCTCTAAGAATTCTGAGTAGTCTCCTTTGTCTTTCTTCTTGAATAGAGATGCGATGATGTGATGATGTGAATTTGAAGTGCTTTTAAAGTATTGAAGAAATTGTGATGGTTTTTCATTTCAAACTTAATTTACTCTTCTATATGGCCAATTGAATTGTTAAAATCTATTGTTGTACATTAACTCTGAAAGGATTGAGTGTCCTACAATAATAATGAATAATTCATTCAATATCCATGAATGAATTGCGTAATTCATGGGAATTGAGTTCAAATAAATAGGATAACGTATTTTGATGGGATTCAAATTGGTGGTTTCAGGGAGACAGACTGAGATCCCCAATTTGGTCCTAAGATTGGTAACTAAAGTCAAAGGTTAACATTCAGGTGAAGGGTGAGTGGGAGCTCTGTAGTGACAACCAGTATCCTCCCACCCTAGCCGTAGATTTTGTGACTGAACTTAGGATATGTCAATGTTCTTTACATGCTTGGAAGAGGGGGTACTCTTTTGAGGGTAAAGAAATATTTATGCTCCTATTTGGCACAATACAATAAATAATCATTCTATATCATTCACACATCATATACTCATTGCAAGAGGAAAGACACTTTTCATATATATCAAAACATTTCAAATACAAAGCTTAGTGTGTGTGTGTGTGTTAGTTAATTCTAATTTAATTGCCATTTGAGTATTGGATTGCAGTATTACACTATCTATTGTAAGGAACGTGCCTTCCCTGTGGGATCGATAAACAGGACTCCATTAAAGCCCTGTATTACTTGATACGATACGTATACTTGCGTTGAAGTTTAGACTTTACAAAATCATTATAAATATATAAATTTGGGTTCATAAGTTCATGCATAATTAAAAGTCCGCATCAAGTGATATGAGGAACTTCAACAAAACGTTTGGATGGACCCTTGTAGACATAAAAAGAATTATTCTTTTGATATGTATGTATAAGAACCTTATGGAGGAAAATCATAAGCCATAGGCAGATCCTTAAAGAAGATTAGACTTTGTTATGAAAGAAGTCATTAAATAAGGATATTATGAAGTGGTTAGGTGCAGGCATTATCTATCGTATATAAAATAATGCTTGTGTTAACTCGATCCATTACGTTCTTAGGAAAGGGGGAAGGGGGTGATTGTGATAGTAAATTAAATAAAATGAATTGATCCCTATAAGTCTCATCACTGGGTGGCATATATGTATTGATTACAAGAAATTAAACATATTCACATGGAAAAATCATTTTTCTTTACCCTTTATAGATCACATGGTATATAGGCTAGCTGGCCACACATAACTCGTCTTTGGACAGGTATTAAGGAAACCATCAAATTTCTATTGATTTTGAGAATCAAGAGAAGATAACATTTATGAGTCCTTATGGGACATTTGCTTTCAAAAATTGCTAAAACTTTGTGTATTTTGTTTGAAAACAATGTCCAATTTGATTTTCATCAGGATTGCCTAATTACCTTTAACACCTTGAAGGATAACTTAGTTACTGCTCCTATCACAGTATCACCTGATTAGGGGAGCTCATTCGAGTTGATGTGCAAACCAAGAGACTATGCTATAAGGGAAGTTTAGGACAAAGACATGAAAAGTTGTTTCAGGCTATAAACTATGTCAAAAAGAAGCTTAAAGAGCCTCTAGCTATAGTATATGTGTTCGATAAATTCAGGGTATATTTTATTGGTACCAAGTGTATTTTTTATACTGACCAATCCATAATTTGGTATCTGATGTCAAAAAATGATGCTAAAACATGATTGATCAAGTGTGTCCTATTGCTGCAAGAGTTCGATATCAAAGTTATGGATAGAAAATGTACAGAGAATCAAATAGGGGATCATTTATCTATGCTTGATTATGAAAGTTCATTTTCATTTGACGAGAATATCATGAAAATTTTTATGATGAGTAACTTCTTATTGTTACAGATTAGAACACTCCATGGTATGTTGAGATAGTGAATTTCATAGCCAATAACATTTACCCTATGATCTGACATACCATCATCGGAAGAAGTTTTTACATGATGTCGTACACTATTTTTGAGATGATCCATAATTTTAAAGAAAGTTCACAGACCAAGTGATCAGATGGTGTTTACCTTTGGAAGAGACCCAAGATGTTATTAGGTATTGTCATGATTCTAAAATTGGGGTCCTTTTTAGGTTTATTGAACCATTGCTAAGTTTTTGCAATCTGAATTTTATTGGCCAACGCTATTTAGGGACATGAATGAATATATTAAAACTTGTGACATGTGCAAAAGGGTAGGCAGTTTTTCCATGTGACCTTAAATTCCCCTAAATTTTACTTTGGATATTGAAATTTTTTTATGTTTAGGGTTTAGAATTCATGGGAGCATTCGTACATTCGCTAAGGAATCTATAAATTTTGATAGCTATAAATTTTATCTTAAAATGGATAGAGACAGTGGCTCCGTTGAATTTTGAGGCTCAGTGTGTGTCTAGTTTTTAAAGAAAATATATTGTACAAATATGGTATGCATAAAGTGATCATCAGTGATGGGGGGAGAAACTTTATGAATAGGAAAATTCAAACATTGGTTAGAAAGTGCGATATAAATCATATAATATCCACCACTTATTGATCTACCTAAAAAATACCCATTTTTATGCCTTATTTATGATTCAATTCTTAAGGATATTATGCTTTAATGAAAGTTATTTCATGTTTTTGGATGTAGATGATTTAAAAAGAGTCCAAGAAAGAAAAAGAAGGAAAAAGGAGCAAAAAGGAGCAAAAATGAAGCTTATGGACCAAAATTTTGGAATTATTGGCCTGGCGCCTAGGCGCCAGAATCCGGTTCCTAAGCACCAGTTCGATACAGATGCTGTCAAGTTTTTTTGATGAATTTGAACAGTTATTTTGACTGTGTTAAGCGGTTATTGGTTCTTCTAGAAGACTGGAAATTACTCTTAATATATAAGACATGTGATATAATGTATTTGGACATAAGGAAACGGTCTGGATCGCGAAGAGGTACGAACTAAAGTGAAGAGGTGAAAAAGACTTGGTCACGGAGTCCAGTGCCTATGCGCCAAATCCCGGCACCTAGGCGCGATGGTTACCTTCTAGAAGATACATTAAATTTGGATGAATTTTGAAGAGGTACCTTAAGCAACCCCTGGTCAAATTCAGAGCTCTATAAATAGGAGCCCATTCTACAGAGAAACTCATCTCTAGTTTTATTTAGTCTCCTACATACTTAGCGTGCCACTTTATTTTGTATCTAGTGAGTTTATTTTGAGTATTTTTTTGTGTTATTGTTGTTGGATTCTTTCATCATTGCTTTGGAGTCAGAAGAAGTCAGCGGATCACTTGAAGGAACACTTCAGATAAGAATTTGTACTTTGGTTAAAAGTTTTATAAATATGTTTTATTGTGTTATTTCAATGTATTCTGAGTAGTTATTTATCTTTCTCCTTCCAACTATGAAAAGATTATAAATTAATTAAATTTTGTAGGAGAATTAAATATAAAATATTTTAAAATATTGTGATGATATTAATACCCGATCTAAGTTTACTTTTTAAATTCGTCATATAATTTGTTAAGACCTGTTGAAGAATTTTAAGAACTATCCGGAGATAAATTCTTAACTAGTAGATATCACAAGAATCCTTATGTAATCGCGGGCTATACGTGGATTGTTTAAGGTGAAGTGCAAATAAATAGGAAGATAAAATTTATTGGGCATAAAATTAATTAGTTTTTAGAGTGACATGCTAAATTCTAATAATTTGGTTTATAGAAAGGTAACAGGTCAGTGGTAGGGCCGACCATAACCACCCTTGGACATCTAGTAGTGTGAGCCTAGATTAACCCATTGTACTAATAAAACATCCAGAGCCTATCTATAGATTAGTCAATGTTCTTCGCACCTGGACCAAAGGGTAAAAAATAGGAATGCTTCTATTTGGCACAATACCATAATCTTGATTCCCTACAAAAGATAATTTCTCTATAATTCTTGGATTAATTGAAAAAGGAGAAAGTTGTTTTTATACTTGCATTGAATTTTAATTACTGCTTACTTTACTTTACTGCTTATTGTTTACTTTCTTTTAATAAAAATTTTTAGTTAATTAAATTTGAATATATATAAAAAAAGTATATATAAATTGCATTTGAAAATTTCAAAATATTACTTATATTTCTTACTTTTTATTAAATTCTCTATCCCTGTAGGATCGATAACCAGGACTCCACTAGAGCCCTGTATTACTTGAACGATACGCATACTTGCGTTTAAAAGTGTGACATTTACAATAATAAAATCTAAATATAAAATTATAAAAGTAAACCTCGCATGTCAAGTTTTTGAAGCCATTTACTGGAAATTAACTATTCTAAAAAGTGGTATCAAATTCTTATATGTTAAAGCATATATAAAGTAGGCAATCACTTATCACCCTCGAACAAGTGGATTGGCAGAATTATCAAATAAGGAAATCAAGAGGATTTTGGAAAAATATAATCAACTCAGGTAGGAAAGATTGGGCTTTAAGACTTGATGATGATTTAAGGCCTATAGGACTGCATAAAAAACACTTATTGGGATGTCTCGTTATACGCTCACATTGGTAAAGCTTGTCACTTTCTTCTTGAATTGGAGCATAAAACATGTGGTGTTGTTCTCGATTGCCAAATTAGAAGTTTTTGGTCTATAGAATGGATATCCTATCTGTCGCTTTAAAATTTTAATTTAATATATATTTATATATATTGAAAATGTATTTCTTTTTTAAAAATAATAAATAAAACTGATCTCATACATAAGATAGTTTAAATTAAAGAGCACATCATTGCAGGTAATGCATGTATCCCAAAGAATAGATACATTACTTGATAATGAGGCTCGATTAAATAAACTACAAAATCTATGACATTGATTTTATTCTACAAAAACCTTTCATGTTGACAGAAAAATTCCTTATCTAATATAAAAGATTAGATAGTGTTTATATTAAGATGTGTTCTTAAAGTTCATAAAAAGACAAACCCCTATAGTTAATTACATCTTAAATCAATAAAGTCACCTAAAAAAACTCTCAATTTAGATCAAGAAATATTGTCTTGATGAATTCAAAGGATAGTGTTTTTAATTTTGGGCATAAGAAAAACAAGTGGGGAAGGGACCAAATCAAAACATTTAATCCGGAATCTAAAGGAAGAAAACTAGGGGATAACACTGATTTTGAGGAGAATTCCGGTGACTTCCTAAACTATCCTATGGAATGGCTTCTATTACTAAGAGAAATCATTAAATTTTTTATCCTGCCAATTTTATTATTTAGGGCTTACATATGCATAATCTTGATTGTGCAAATAGCCTGAAAGATGGGAGGGTTTACATCATATCATATGACAACATTAGAATCCTAAGACAAGTTTGGGCTTATATTGCATGGTGTATAAAAGCCTAAAAAATGAGTTGGGGATTTATGTCGCACTAATCAGACAACCTCAAAGTTCTTTGGTTTTTTTATTATTTCTAAGGAAACTTTTGTTGTTATAGACTTTTTTCTCTCTTAAAGATGTTCTTCTATACGTCCTCATTGTATTGCCCACAGAATATACTCCAATCTTGTCATTGTAGAAGTTTTCAATTTTGAAGTGTAAATTTCAAGAGGTTCAAAGAAGTTCAAAGAGATTTAAAGTGTGTTTGCCCAGTTTTGTTGTTGTAACTGATGTTGTTATTTTTGATGTTATATTGGGGAGTTTAGGTTGATTAAGTTATACCAGATAGGATCCCACAGTTCCCTCACTCTGGCACCACTATTTTCTTTGGATTCACTTAGTCTGAATAAGTTGTCGAGCTCATTTAAACTAGGGAAATCTAATTAGCAGCCATTAGTTGCCTCCTCCGAAGGATTCCCGATCATCCAAGGAGGGTGTATTAAATTTAGTTCATTTTTTTTTTTATTTTTGTTTTGAAAAATTATTTAACTTTTAAAGTTTTTTT
This sequence comes from Papilionanthe hookeriana x Papilionanthe teres, assembly GCA_022702705.1. NCBI lineage: Eukaryota > Viridiplantae > Streptophyta > Magnoliopsida > Asparagales > Orchidaceae > Papilionanthe > Papilionanthe hookeriana x Papilionanthe teres. Next base: position 139,716,907 of record CM040427.1, on the reverse strand, counting down.
GTTTTGTTTTTGTTTTAGCATGCAAATTTGTTTTGAGTTTTGCAGGTAAAGTAAATAAATGTACGTACGAAAATGTAGTAAAGTAAAATGAAAGGAAATCAAAATGAAAAAAAATGTAGATGTGTACTGTCATCTTCTTGTGCATTTGCGAAGTTTTAGCATTTGCATATATATATATATATATATATATATATATATATATATATATATATATATATATATAGTTTATCAAGAAAATTTGAATAGTTTATAGAAAAAGAACGCATGAAAGGTTCGGGGTGACCCTACCGTCTCCTAGTCATAACTTGGGGGGTTCCTATTCCTTTGGATTTTGAGGATGATTTTCTTGAGCAAAGACATAATGGGTTCAGTTGTCCTCCAAGATATCCAAAAGACTATAAAGGGATGTGGGGCATAAACCCTACACCTTTTTTAAGATTTGTTGAAACCTCTCTAGTTCTTCTGAACTTATTATGTTGCTAAATCATTCATCTGTTATTGAAGATAAAATTAAATAAGTATGTTTTAGCATATTGCTCAATGAACCTTGATGTTTTAATTTTCCCTCCGAGTGGGGTAATTACCACTTAATGTTTCATTTATGAGTTATGTGAATGAATGCCTTTAAGGGAAAATTTACTTATCAATGGATTTAGCCATTTCAATTAAAATTGGGCTAGTAACATTTTCAAATTATTTATAATTAACCATGTTTTATTTTCTAAACCTCATTAATCAAATTTATATTAAGCCTAGTTCACTACTAATCCTTTAAGGTTCATGGGTTAACTGGTAATTTTAGAGCACTATAGGGGGTGATTTTAATCTTTATTGAAAGATCATACCATTATTCAGCCATTGATTTGGGGTTTTGAATTAAAGAATTATAATTTTCCAAAATCAAACCCCTCACTTTAGGATATTTCAATTTAATTAATTTCCAAATTATAATAATTCAAAAATTACAATTTTACCCTTGTTATGGAAAAGTGAACAATTGGTTTCTACCACTTAATCCCTCATGTTTCAATCATCTAAAAGGATTAGTTATGATCATTCATTACCCATATACCCTTCCAATTAAGCCAAAATATTAATTAGACCTTACATTCCATAATTACCATTTTTCCCTTTAAGGCTTATCATTTCATAATTCTAACTTAAACTCAAATCACTTCAAAATTTTGATGTTACCCCAGTCATGTGTTAATTAAAATATCAGAGGAGAAAATGTAATTTTCTGATTTTTATTTTATTTATAGAATTATTTTTAATGTAAAAATATGTATTTCTTAAGTCAATTCATTAACTTATCAAAAGTATGCCATCTATCCTTAGGAAAATTATTGAAGGATCACCTTGGTCAGAGAAGGACTTAGGCCAATTTTAATGTTTTTTAAGTTTACTTTTAATTATTATAATTTATATTTGATCTTAGGAAATTAATTTTTATATTTTTCTTAAATTGCTCTTAGTCTAGGGAACTTAGGAGAACACATTTCATATTTTTTTGATTTTTATTTTAATTATTGTAATTATCTTAGTGCAAAATTAAGGAAAATTTATTTTAAGCCCTTAAAAATTCAAAATTATTTTCAGAAAATTAGGAAAAATATTCCAATTGCTCACAAGTGATCATGAAACAATTTTGAGCATTCTTGTTCACTTTTGTATTTTAGTGATTTTTTAGATTTTTTAGATTTTTTAATTATTTTTAATTATTTTTAAGTTAAAAATTAGCTTAAAAATGAAGTATTTATTTTAACATCAAATTTATTTTTATTAAGTTCTTCTGGTCACAAGGAACTCCCAAAATCATTTTCATAAAAATTATATTTTAGTTTTTATAAGTATTTTAATTAAAAAAACCGTTTTATTTAGAAAATAAAGTTTAGTGCTCAAATCAATTCATATTGAGTTAAAATTTTTATGGTGGGGGGGTTGACTATTTTATTTAATATGGGTGGATTTTTATTATTTTTCTAATTGTATTTTATGTTTAAAATTTTTTTAAGTTTTATTGAGTTAAATACTTAAAGTGTTATTTTTAATCATTCAAATTTATTTTCTATTTTTCTAGGGTTCTCTGAACACAGTGAACCTACCAAATTCATTTTGTATTTTTCTAATTTATATTTAAAATTTTAAAATTTTTAAATAAGATAGAGGTGATTAACATTGAAAAATAGGGTTTCCACACTTAACGATGTTCTATAACCTTGAAAAATTGGAGAATACTCCTAAAGGCCTGAAGTTCAAACCCTCAAAATTTCAAGTGATGGTGATTAATATTTATTTAACTATAATTTAAAGAATTATCTAAGTATTTAATTAATTAAAAATAAAATACAAGGTAAATAATTTTTATTTTTAGTTCACATTTTTTTCCTCTATTCATTGAGCAACAAAATATTATTATTTTATTTTTAGCATTTTTCTACACCAATTTTTGAATTTTCTAAGTTTCTGAATTAAAATAAATAAAAAATAACATATTTTCCTACTTATCCAAGTCAGCATACAGCGGCTCGGAAATTCTGCATGTCACCAGTTGGTTCACTGCTACCATCTGTGTCATTGCTGACTCAATCTGCGCTTTATGTTCCATCTTCTCATCTAACTACATCAATGTCGTCTGTCTAATATACACGTAATTGGATGGTCCCTGGTCAACGAATTCATTTGGTGTATCCCGAGAGCCGTCCACCTTCTAGTCATAACATCTCTCTCTACACTCAACCAAATTACATGGTGTTTGTTCCTATACCTTCATCTAGTCCCGACGAGCCTATGTATACGGTCACATGCACATGAATTTTAAGTTTTCTTCATAAAATCCTAACCCTGACTCAGTTTGGAGGAAAATGGAGTATACGTTAGCCCAAGAGGTTTGGCCTCGATTGGGATAGTTCCTGGCATTCGTTGTGATCTGGCGAATATCCTCCAAATATTAATTTGAGCTCTTCTTGGACTTTCCTAAGAACTTGATCAAAGGGTGATTCAGGCTTGGTCTTAAAGTGGGTTAGGGTTCCATGGAGATGGAGCATTTGGTGGGGAAATTCTTTTTTTTGCATGGGCAGGGTGAGGAGAAAGCCAATTTGGAGTTTTGTAGAGTTTCATGGAGTTTCCTACTTCTGACCTAATTTTGGGTGAGAAATCTGGCCTCAGGCAGTGGAGAAGATGGCTGGAGAGTGGTGGACTTAAACTTATGGAGGTCTGGAGAAGCTCTGGAAGCAATTTGGCTGAGTTTCCCCAAAGTTTGTGCACTCTCCTTTTTTTGACCATAAGAGGGTGGTGATTAAACAAACATGGATATGGTGGCCACTAGGGTTGGCTAGTGGGTGGAAAGTGTTGCTGAGGTGGAGTGCTGAACTGTACAATTCACCAATGGGAGTTTAAATGGTGGAATTAGACTTCTCAGTTTTTGGTTTTCTGGCGACCAGGCCGGCTTACCAGATCAAGGCTGTGGCTAGGGTGGTCACGGGAGCCAGAGGAAGCTTAATGGTGATGGGCTTAGGGCTTGGGAAGGCTAGTGGCAAATATTCTTTCAGACTATGTTTATCTTTACCATCTCCTAGTCTCACATGATCTATGGTTGTCGGGGCTTGACAAATTGCAGTATGTACAACTCCTTGTCAGGATGTTCTCTTCTTCTTTTTATCATTAAAGCTACTGCATATGCTTCAAAAGTCTCATACTCTTCCAAGTGAAGAACATTGTATTCTAGACATTCTGTAAATGCTCCTATTGGTGATGATTGTTAGGGTAAGTGTGTGTTGCATATTGGACATCCGGCGTAGAACTCCTCAAGTGGTATTTATAATGGTGCAAGTTCTGTAGAGAACTCTCGCTCATCTTCTATGGTTGACAGATTGATGGAAGTCTCTTTCATTTCTGGATAATAATATTCTTCTTCAGGAACCAGAGTAAGCTCTGTGTTTGTCTCCATATCATGTCTCTTTTCAAGCTTATCTAGTGCCATGCGCTTGCGGCAGTTGGCATTACGTCACAGTGTGCTTCTCATTGGTGGATGTGGAGTTCTTTTTGAGGTTGCACTAATTAAATCTTCATCCGACGTAGTGATCATTGATGCTACTTTTTTTCTTCCTTCCTCAGAGAGGTATGCCTTTAAAAATTCCACTGTGTTTTTCCATCTTGATGACTCTCCTTATTCTTTGTGACTGATTCTGATCACAGATTGCAAGGTTGCAGTTTCTCCGTGACTTACCAAATTCATTAGTGGGCCTTTGTAGTCTACATTGGCTTAGGTAAAGTCCAAGTGAAATTTTATGACGCCCTATTGTGGTACCTTTTCCTCATTTAGTGTGAGATTCAAGGCATCTTTAAAAGCAAAGAATAGCTTTTGACTCGACATTTTTCCCGCGAAAGAAAATAGAGATATCAACACGCTGAAATTCAAAACGAGCAAGAAAAAAAAATTATTTTTTAGGTGAAATTTAAATTATGCTTATGCCATTATCTTATTTAATAAGACTTTATGAAATTAGAAATTTGAATAACATAATTCAAATTGTCCATTTTATATCATGAAAATTCATCTTGTTTTCATTCATTTTCATAACAAATTTAGTCACAGACACTGGCCATATAGCTATTCTTGGAATGAAGTTTGTCCTTTGAACCCTTAATGTTGCATAGTACTTCTTCAACTGTCATCAATTGATTAGCAACATGGTCCTTTCTCCTTGAGAATTCACTGGCTGGTACGATCCTCCCGAGTAAATCTTTTCTACCACAAATGTTCCTCCCCAAGTTGGTTCTAATTTCTTACCTATCTTGCGATGTGTAAGAATAGGCCCTTTGAAAACAAGAATGAGGTCACCAAATTTGAACATCCTCGGGCGGACCAGCTTGTTGTGGGCGTGAACCATTTTTGCTTTGTAAAGTTCTAAGTCTGTTGTGTGAGTAATCATTTTCATTTGAGATTTTTGAATTCTGCAAGTTAGAGTTTGGCATTTTCTTCTGATATAATTTTGTTGGTGATGGCGAATTTGAGAGATGGTAGATGAACTTCTAACAGAAGCATTGCCTCAGCCCATATACGAGTGCGTATGGTGTAGACTGCATCGGCATTTTGACTGTTGTTCGGTAAGCTCATACAGCTTCTAACAATTTCTTGTACCATCCTATTTTATTGTCATCTAATGTCTTTTTCAAAATTTGTATGAGTGTCTTGTTGAAGCTTTCTGTCAAGCCGTTTGCTCTCAGATAGTAGATCGTAAAGTATCTCCAATCTATTCCTTGACATCCGACAAAACTATTTTTCTTTGTACTCTTGATGGCAGACCCATTTTCTGAAATAATTATGCGCTGAATGCTAAAATGGCAAACGACATGATTTCTGGAAAACTGTAGAACATGCTATACTGTGACTTCTAATAATGGAACAGCCTCTACCTATTTCGAGAAGTAATCTGTAGCTGTGATAATGAATATATGTCATTTTGAAGATGTAGGACCTATTAAATCCACTATATCCTTACACCAACACTCGAATGGCCATGACACAATTATGAGGTGTAGAACATTTGGAGTTTGGTGCAACACCACCCCATGCACCTGACACTGATGACTTTTTTAATATATTTCCATACAATTAGTTATCATTACCGGCCAATAGTATCTGAGTCTCTTGATCTTCATTTTCATTTTTGGTCCTACTGGTGAGCACAACACAATCCGGCATGTAAATCTTGGACTATATTCCGTGCCTCTACTCTGTTTAAACATCTCAGACACATCTGATCGAAAGATCTCTTGTGCAAGACATTGTCGATCAACGCATATGAAATTGCTCTTTTCTTGATCGGATTCACTACTGACTTATCTTCTTACAGTTTCCTATTTGTAAATATTATATTAACGGCTGACACCAATCTTTTGTATCATCTGTCTCTATAGCTGCTAGTTCTTTCCTTCCAAGGTTGTGTAAACTGTTGATGTTAATCTGTGACAAAACCTGACGTCCTTGCAATGTAATGCCTATAGAATCTTCCTACGGACATGCAAACTCTTTAGTAAGCTTTGTTAAAGCATCTGTGTGGGCATTGTCTTCTCGAGGAATCCTATAGAGCACCACACTTGGAATTTGTTATAGTAGTTTCATCGCATATCGGTGGTATTCTTCCAATCTTGGTTTCTAAATTTTGCATTGTCCTGCCACTTGCTGAATAATAAGTTGTGAGTCGCCATAAATTGAAATGTATGTTATTCCCATTAGTATTTCCAATTCCAATCCACTTATCAGCGCTTCATACTCTTCTTCATTGTTGGTACACAGCTCTGTTAGGTGGTAAGAGAATCTTAGTATTGCCTGATCTGGTGTTATGAAAATCAAACCAATCCTTGCTTTCCTTGGTATCACTGTTTGCAATCATTTATCTATTTTGGCTGACGAAGCTCTGTCAAAGTACATTTCCCAATGTTAGGAGCTAGGCTATTCCACTTGCATTATATGTTCATCTGACAATCATCATTAACAGGGGACCCAACTGGTAGTGGGTAAGCTGAGATAAAGTCTGCGAGAATTTGCCCTTTAATAGCCTGAAAGGGCATAAAAGTTATATCGAACTGCAATAAAATCATCAACCACCTTGCTGAAAGTCCCAAAAGTGTTGATCAGGTCATCAAAAAATGTTACAAGTAAACTTTGAAAATCTCGTTGACCTTATGAGAAAACATGTAGTGCCTAAGCTTTTGAGCGGCAAAAACCAAAGCTAAACAATGCTTCTCAATAGGGGGATAGTTTAATCCACCAGTGTTAGACGTTGACTCAAGTAGTAGAGTGTAGTTTCCTTACCCTCATCATTGACTTAGGCTAGTAAGGCTTCAAAGGTGTCTTCTAAGGCCGCGGTATAAAGTATCGAATGTCTACCCGAGATAGGGGTTACCAAAACATGAGGTGTAACTAGGAATCGCTTAATATTTTTAAAGGCCGGAAGGCTTGGCTCTCCCTAATAGAATTTAGCATTCTTTTTAAGTTTGAAAAGGGTTGACACTTTCCAGACATATTAGATATAAAACATCTTAGGTATGTCAATTTACCTTGAGATGATTGCAGCTCTTGCAAGGCTATGGGATGTGGCTTTTGATTCCCCGATGATATACAGTGAATCCTAGAAATTTCCTGATGGTAACGCTAAAGGTGCAATTTAAAGGATTCATCATGAAATTATATTAAACATCGAAGGTGGCATTTCATTCACTTTGTACTTAATAATCAGGTCATCAACATAGCATTCCACTTGATTGTGGATGAGGTCATCGAAGATCTTTGTCATTACTCCTTGGTAAGTTGCCCCGGTATTCTTTAAGCCAATCGACATCAGTGTGGAGCAGTAAAATCCAATCAGAGTTTTAAATATTGTGAGCTTTGCATCTTCCAATCCCATCTTTATTTGATTGTAACCTGATGATCCATCCATGAAGGAGAAAATCTCATCTGACTAAGCGATGTCCACAATTAACTCTGGTACCGGTAATGGAAATTCATCTTTTGGACACACCTTGTTCAAATCTTTGAAGTTGACACATACTCTTATTTTTTATTCTTCTTCTTAACTGGAACGATGTTGGCTAACCAAGTTGGGTATTGCTCCTCCCATAAAAAGTTAGAGTATATTAAATTCTTCACCTCAGCTATGACTTGTCGTTCTATATCGAGGCGCATTCTTCTGGGTTCCTTTTTTACTGGTGTCATATTCTTATTCACTAAAAGTTAGTGAACGACAACTTCTGGTGTCAATCTTAGACTTTCATCATAGTTCCAGGTAAGCAGTCCTTAAACTCTGAGAATAGTTTGATTAAATTTGTAGATTCCTCTTCTATGAGTAGAGAACCTATAAAAGTTGGTTGGGGCTGCTCCTCTGTTTTGAGGTTAATTTCCCTCAATTCATCTACTTTTGTCTTGATTTTCTCCTTGAATTCTAGTGTAGCATCATCTATCGGCTGATCTTCGTAGTCATCTTTGACGTAGAGCCATTGCTCTTCCATTTCACTAGTAACAACCATGCAAAATTCTAAGTAATCAACCGGTCTTATTAAACCAAATCTGACATCTTCCTTCGAGTTGAGATTTCGACCTTTAACATTCTATAGTTTCTCAAAAACTTATAACTTATCCTTTGGCTTTTTCTTTGGCACACAACCTTGTTGAATCAACTTTGGTACACATAGAGAAAAATAACCAAATGGTAATTCCAACAATTCATTAGTGCCATTTTCTTCAAGATTTATTCAATTTTCAAAATTAGAAGAAGGGGAAACATGATAAAACTTGATTGATGTAAAACCAACGTTACGGACTTCCTTGACCTCCATACTCTCGATCTTTTGAGGGTGGATCGGGATTAAGGCAATGGCTTGCACGTAATGGTTAATCCGATTATACATCTAATTGTATTGATTATTTTTGTTGTCTTCCAAAGAGATCTCAAACTGAGGCTTCTACTGGTTTATTGTCATTGTATCTTTATCGGACTCATCTTCCTCAGAACTTTCCCTTATGTCAATGTTGATAGTTGACTTCATCCATTCAATGATCTGGTGAGTTCTTCCTCGCCCGCGTCCCCGACCAAGATCTCAGATGCGTTTGCTAAAAGAACCTACACTAACTTGTTGCAAAGGAGTGGTAGAAATCATTGAAGTAGAGATGAATGGTTTCGTCCCTGCGGCCCTTTTGAATCTTTAATATTATTTGGCACAACATCTCTTGAAAGGATGGTCTTCTTCATAGTGGCGTGGTAGACGACATCTTCATGGATGCCTACTTCATGTATTAAGAAATGTTGTAAGTCTCCCTTGATGCAACATTCTTATCCATCCTTATAATATTTAATGAACTGATGCAACAACAACGAAACTATATTGTAATCATGAAGCCATGGTCGATCAAGTAGAGTGTTGAAGAAAGTGTACGCGTTGAAGACTTGGAATTTTGCGGTTGGTACTAGACTCCAACTATCATTAGTAGTATTATCCATCCATGTGGCCTTTCACCTTTTTAATTGAATTCTCTTAACATCATCTTATCGATGAAGTGTTCCTGTGCATTGATGTCCAAATAGGCTTGCATTCGTAGACTCATTTTGTTGAGTGATGCGCCTGGATCTACCAATAGTCTGGAAAGTACACCTTTTTCGATGTTTCCAGAAATGTAGAGTGGTCAGTTGTGTTCGGTAGTACTGAGTAGCAAGTCTTCATCGGTGAAAGTTACGTCAGGATATTCCTTTAATATACAAAATCCATCCAGTGATGTGCTAGCCAATTGTGCTAAGCAATTTTCTGGAGTAAGTAGAGCTTTGACCAGAGTTTTTCTCTTCTCCGTTGAAAAGATCAAATCATCATAGATGCTTAGTTTAGCTGGCAACGTCCTAAGATAAGCTAGTACATTGTAATCCACTTTATTTGAACCTCTAATTTCTTCTTGAGTATGTATTTCTTCTATCGGTGGAGGTAACTCCTCTCGAGAAACTACTTGTTTGCCTTATTCTATTGGAGTCTTTCTTGGGGCTAATATCTTTCCACTCTTTAGATTCACCTCTTTTATCTCCTCCTCTTTTATTATAGAAAATGAATCATCTAGAGTTGATTTTGAGTCTAAGAAGTTCAAGTTGATTGCGAGCAACATTCATTTACACTCAAGGACTGGCCCCTCGCTTTCTAAACTATCATAGCCGGTATTGCCGATGTCTTCTTTGTCGTTGTCACTAGTCTTGTCAAGATTTAATATGATTTGAGGATCACTCTAGGAATTGATATTGGAGTTAAACGGGTTATGGTTAGTTACGTCATTAATAGCGATAGTTAAAATGTAGCCAAAATCATCTCTCTTATAATTATAAGAACCCAGAGGGGCATAGATGAAATTATATAGTGTTAATGGTTCGAGAGACTTCTTCCCCGAATCCGAGACAACAAATCTAACAGGGGCAGCCCCTATCCTATCCTTCACACTATCAATTCTTGATTCGTCTATGCTAACCATTTTTGTCTTCTATTGCGGTGGTTTCTCTGGTGTTACTCAATCTTAGGCTTGGTACGGAAGCTTGCTCCGAAACATTATGAATCTGATCCAGTAATTTCTTTGAGGATCTGGTCCAAACTGTGCTTCATCCATCCTTATCGGTATACATGTTTGTCGGAGAGATTGGCACAGATAAAATCATATTTATAGAACCTCTTGCACGTTCTTTTAAATATTCTTTTGGTATGGTCTTATTTGCATCTTTATAGTTTCTCTCGAGCCAATCCTTGAAGCTAAAGCAATTCTTTATGGTATGTCCAAGTAGCCCATGGTACGGGCAGTAGTTGGGTTGATCTTTCTTGTCGACCTCTTCTGGCTTCTTCGGCTCAGGTAGTTTGAAATCTATGTTTTTGGCGAGATTCTTGAACATCTTTGCACCTGCGTCATCTTTGAAGGAGTAGATCTTGTTTAATCAGTTTTTCATATACGGACCCTGTCTTCTATTTGTTCTATAAGGCCTTTGCTGGAATGATTGTTGACTAGGCTGCTGTACTACTGACTGTACTGTTGGGTTTGCTAAACATACTGCGGACTGTACTCTTGTGGATAGGGTTGACCGTATTGCTGAGGAGTCTAGTTGTACTGTGGTAGAGGTTGCTCAGTCTGAATCCTCATTGGTTGCATGCCTTTATTTACTGTACCACTACACCGGACCTCTTCTCAAATGTCTTAACTGGCATGGACTTCTTGATCTTCTTTGGAGGCATCGTATGCTTCATCTCTTCTTGCACATTGATGGCTTTGCTAAGTAGCTATTCAAATGACTTGATGGTAAGTTCTTTAAGCTTGAAAGCTATCAACTCATGGATACTCTTGATTAAGAACTTGATTGCATGTTGTTTCTACAACTGGGGCTCACACTTCATGTTTAAATTTCTCCAATGTAGAATGTACTCTACCAAAGTCTCGTTGGGCTATTGTCGCTCCAGTATAAGATCTCCAATGGTAATGTGGTCTTGCACCCCGACGAACCTTCTCACAAAAAAAATTTCAATTCTGTAAACGTTATAATTGATTCGTTAGGAAGTTTTGTATACCAATCAAATGCAACCCTTGAAAGACTGCTCATAAATTGTCGAAAGAGTAACACATCGCTTCTCCCTACATTGCAACAACTTGCCTAGAAGTGTGCAACATGCTGTCACAGGCTACCCGTTCCATATAAAGTCTTAAAGGTCGGAGGTACAAAAACTTTAGGATATGAGACGAGATCAAACTCCTTCGGTTAGGTTATATACCTTGAAATTGATGTGTGCCCTTTTGATTGGGTTAGTGCATCCCTTACTACTGCTCGACTAACTGCTCAATATCCTTTTCTGGCACCATATTCTGAACTATGTCTTTCTTTGGCGGCTTATCTTCATTAGTAGAAGCGAACTATCTTCTTTCATCTATAATGTGGATGATCTCGGGCTGATTCACCTTTGGAGATGCTGCTAGTCATTACTGTGACTGCCCTTGCACAGTGGCTATGAAGGTCTTGGTGTCGGCCATCTCCTCCATTCTCTTCTCCATTTGACTGAAATGTTCGTCCCTTAGTAGTATGTCCCTTTGAAGCTCATCTATGGCATTCTCCTCAATAGGGGGTAGAGCATCGTGAGCAGATGACGTGGATCTGGTCTTGACAATGTTGACCACCATGAGCTTGTCATCCATGTAATCTTACAGTTAGTAATCATCTTCATCAACATCTAATCCTCATTCCTTGGCTAATTCTGAAATTTCAGCTCTGAGCTTTCACACATTATTGTCAACTAATTTATTTTTAATCTGCTTAAGATTGGTGACTTTTCCTGAACATTGTTCCTTTCTTCAACTGATTCCAAAGCGACGGTGGTAGTGGTAACGGGAGCATCTGACTCATGATCCATCTTTCGAACATTATCAACGGGCTTCCTGAGTGTACTACTGCAATCACCTTCGTATCCATACCTTCTTCTTTAAAGATGGTGCCTTAAGATAGAGTGTATCGGAAGGGACATCACGGTGGTGAGGAAGGTGCTCTATAGGATGTAGACCAGTACATAGGTAAACAATGCTCTCTTGTTATCTTTCTTCAAGAATTCCTCAAAAGCAGCTATAGATGGTACTCTCAGACCCAACTACGATTTAACCGATCTATACTTCATGGGCATCGGGCTGACAGTGGTAGTATCTGCAGTGGCTATGACAGTATCAATACATTTCCCCAAATGAATTTTAGCAAGAATATGTGTTGGCGGAGTGTCTTGTGTCCTCTGTATCTGACATGCGGGCTTATCTCTCTTTAAAATCTTGTTCTTCATTCTTGGTGACACTGCACAACCCATCCTCTAGAGTAATCCAGTAATAGAACATCCTTCCTTGTCGGCTAACTTCTGAAACACGGTGCGGACTCGGGTGATGAGAGTGGGCTTCTCCCATTTCTCATCAGGACCGTGAAGTAGCGGTAAGGCATTAGCAATCTTGTAGAGACTGTCGTCCCATGTGGTGTCTGATAATGAAGGGAACCTACTCCTCTCGAAGAAGAGAAGATTTCTCCAACACATCAAGTTCCTTCGACTTAGGAATCTTCATCACAGCAGGTAGTCTTGTGGCATGAGATTTGACACCTCTTTGAATCTCGAGACTATGGTTCATCTTTTGGGGCTTTAGTTAGCGGAGCTACTGCCGAACTGGAACCAATCTTAAATACTAACGGTGAGGTGACAAATGAATTGGTAGAATCTTCCTTCCCCTCGATAGATGTGATGGTGGGTACGGTGATAGAAAATTCAATGGCGGTAGTGGTAACAACTCTTCTTGACACAGGAGCAACGAGTTTAGTAGGGGTGGCAGTGACTCTTGATTTTTTTACAAATAGAAAAACTGGCGAGAGTTCAAGTTAAACATAGCAGAAGGATTCTTGACATATGGGATAGTGAATTTTGCGATTACAAAAGACACTTTAACGAGCACTACTTCCAACTCGCTGAAGCCGGTCCTGAATTGGATCATGGGCATTGCAAGGCGAGCTTCTTAGCCGATGGGCAGGTTGCAAGAGAAGTTCAGAGTTGAGGTTGACATCATTACTGTCAATTGAAGAAAAAATTTGAAATTCAGCGATGGCCTACACCTTGTAATTATAGTGCGAACACTACAAATTAACGAAGGCTATTTTGTAAACTGGTACATATTCCTTATTTCATTTTGTTTCATTTTCAGGTGCCTATTTCATTTCATTTTAATTTTCATTTTCCAAATTTTGAGGTTACCTTCATATTCATTTTTTTAGTGATTATGACATTGAAGGATTTAATTTTTATTTTGTAAATTAATGAGAGCTAAGAAAAGTAAAGATTTATTCCATGAATAGTAAATTGAACCCGAAAGACACGGAGCAGAGGGTAAAATTCAGGACCCTGTTGGGACCAACCTCACAACGCACATCACTTTGGTGAAACTTGTTCACCAACACACCTATTTAGGGTCCAACCACACAAAATAGATAAAACCTAGAGACTCTTGAACTCCTCAGTTTAAAGGTGGTTAAACAAATAGTCCTGGAATTAGTAGGAGTCAACTGTTTTTTCCAAAAAAAAAAATAAATGGGCGAAGCATGTCAACAAAGGAATGATAATCTGGACCATGAGGGAAAGGGATGCATTATCGATCTTTGAATAAAAAACTTCTTGATCATAATGGAGAGAGAACTATTCCCCAACAGAGTCGCTAGAAATTGTTAGTCGCTAAATTAGAATTTGTTGGTCGCCAGAATGGATATTCCGTTGCCCGCTTTAAAATTTCAATTCAATATATATTTATATAATTTGAAAAGGATTATTTTATTTTGAATTTTTGAAATAAAATTGATCTCATACATATGATATTTTAAATAAAAGAGGACAATATTGCAAGCTATGCATCTACCCGAATAATAGACACATTACTTGATACTGAGGCTTTATTAAATTAAATACACAATCTATGACATCCATTTTAGTCAGCGAAAACCTTTATGCCGACCTAAAAATTACCCTATCTAATATAAAAGATTATATATAGTTTATTTTAAGTCAGGTTAATTACATCTTAATGATTGAAGTCACCTAAGAAAACTCTCGATTCAGATCAGAAAATACTGTCTTCAAGAATTCAAAGGATATAGTTTTCAAGGTTGGGCATAAGAAAGTTAAGAGGGGAAGGGACCAAATGGGGACTTTTTTTTTGGAATCCAAAGGAAGAAATCTAGAGGATGTCATTGATCCTGAGGAGAACCTTAGTGACTTCCCAAACTTTTATATAGTTTGGATTCAATTTCAAAGAGAAATCATTTAATGTTTCATCCTACATATTTTATTATTTAGGGCTTACATCTGCATATTCCAGATTGTGCAAATAGCCTGGATGATGGGAGGGTTTACGTCATATTGGACAATAACCTTAGAATTCTAAAAAAATTTGGGGCTTATATTGAACGGTGTAAAAGCCTAAAGATGAGTTGAGGATTTATGTCGTACTACGCAGACAACCTCTAAGCCTTATGGTTTAATTTTTAGTTTTAAGGAAAGGTTTACTATTGTAAACTTGTTTGCACTTTAAAAGATGTTCTTCTGTATGTCCTTGTATGCTGCTCAAAGAATCTGCTTCAAGCTCATCGTTGTAGAAGGTTTTAAGTTTGAAGTATAAAGTTCAAGACGTTCAAAGAAATATAAAGAGGTTTAAAGTGTGTATGTCCAGTTTTGTTGTCCTAATTGTTGTAGTTGTTTTAGATGTCTTATGGGGTAGTTTAAGTTGATTAAGCAATACCGATTAGGATATCACAGTTCCCTCGTTCTGGCACCACTATTTTCTTTGGATTTACTTAGTCTAAAAAAGTTGTTAAGCTCATTTAAACTGGGAAAATCTCGTTAGCAGTCGTAGGTTGCCTCCTCCGAGGGATTCTAGATCATCCAAAGAGGGTATATTAAATTTAGTTCATTTTTGTGTTTTTTTTTAAGTATTTAACTTTTAAAATTATTTTTTTTATTTTGGTTTAGCATGCAAATTTGTTTTGAGTTTTGCAAGTAAAGTAAAATAATGCGGGTAAGAAAATGCAGTAACGTAAAATGAAAGGAAATTGCAATGCAAAAATGTAAATGTGTACATGTCGTTGTCTCAAGAATCCGCTAAATTTTAGCTTTTTTAATATATATATATAGTTTTTAATAATTTGCAGAAAAATAAAGCATGAAAGGTTCAGGCTTATCCTACTGGCTTCTAGTCATGACTTGGTGGGTTCCTATTCCTTTGGATTTTGAGGATGATTTTCTTGAGCAAAGACATAACGGGTTTAGTTGTCCTCCAAGATATCCAAAAAGACTATAAACGGATGTGGGGCATAAACCCTACACCTCTTTTAAGATCCTTTGGAACATCTCAAGTTCGTTTGAACTTATTATGTTGCTAGATCATTCATCTATCATTAATGTTAAGGTTTAATAAGTTTGTTTTAACCTATTGCTCAGTGAACCTAGATGTTTTAATTATCCCTATGAGTGGGATAGTTATCATTTAATGTTTTATTTATGAGTTATGTGAATGAAAACCTTTAAGGGCAAATTCACTTATTAAGGGACTTAGCCATTTTAATTAAAGTTAAGCTAGTAGTTTTTCAATTTTTTTTATAATTAACATATTTTCTTTTCTAAATCTTATTAAGCAAATTTGGATTAAGCCTAGTTCACTACTAAGACCTTAAAGTTTCATCGGTTCACTCGTAATTTAGAGATCATTAAAAGGAGGTGAATTTAATCTTTATTGAAAGATCATACCATTATTCAACCATTGATTTAGGGTTTTGAATTAATGAATTATAATTTTCCAAACTCAAATCCCTTACTATAGGATAATTCAAATTAAGTAATTTCCAAATTATAATAATTCAAAAATTTTAACTTTACCCATATTATGGAAAAGTTAAAAATTGGTTTGAACCTCTTAATCCCTCATGTTACAATCATCTAAAACAATTGGTTATGATCATTTATAACCCATTTAACCTTCTAATTAAGCCTAAATAATAATTAGAGCTAAAATTTCATAGTTACCATTTTCCCATTTAAGGCTTATCATTTCATAATTCTCTAATTTAAACTCAAATAACTTTGCAACTTTTACATTACCCCAGTCATGGGTCAATTAAAATATCAGAGGGGAAAAATCTAATTTTGTGACTTTGTTTTGTTTTTGGAATTATTTTTAATGCAAAAATAAGTATTTCTCAAGTTAATTCATTAAATTATCAAAAATATGCCATCTATCTTTAAGAAAATTTTTGGAGGTGCACCTTGGTCTGTGGACCATTTTGACCAATTTTTCATGATTTTTTGAGTTTTATTTTAATTATTACAAATTTTATTTAATTTTGAGTATTAATTAAATGTAAAATAGAATTTAACTTGAAAATTACTTTTTATATCTTTCATAAATCCCTTGATGTCCAAGGAACTAAGAGAAAAAAATTCATATTTTTGGGACTTTTATTTCAATAATTGTAATTATCTTACTGCAACATTAAGGAAAATTTATTTTAAACACTTAAAATTCTTAAATATTTTTAAAAAATTAGTAAAAACATTTCAATCACTCTGAAGTGATCAAGAAACAACTTAGAAGATACTTGTGTACTTTTTTATTTTAGTGATTTTTGTGATTTTTAATTATTTTTTATTATTTTTGAATTAAAAAACTAGCTTAAAAATGAAGTATTTATTTTAACAACAATTTTATTTTTCCTCACTTCTTCTAATCACAAGGAACTCACAAAATCATTTTCATAATTTTTAAAATTATATTTTATTTATTATAATTAATTTAATGCAAAAATATCATTTTAGTTAGAAAATCAAGTTTAGTGATCAAATCAATTCTTATTGACTTCAAATTTTTATGGGGGTGTGGGGGGTTTCCTTAACTTTTTTCTTTAATGTGGGTTAATTTTTGTGTTTTTTAATTATATATTAATTATTAAATTTTTCTTAAATTTTAATGTTTTAAATACATAAAGTGCCATTTTTAATAATTTATATCAATTTTGCATTTTTTCTAGAGTCCTCTAACCACGGTGAACCAACAAAAGTCATTTTATATTTTTTTGATTTATACTTTAATATTTATAATTTTTTAATTAAAAAAGTGGTGGTTAACATTGAAAAGAAGGGTTTCCACACTTAGAGATGTCCTCTAACCTTGAAAAAAATCAGATAACACTCCTAAAGACTTGAAGTTCAAACCCTCAAACATGTCAAGGTGATTAGTATTTAATTAATTATAATTTAAAGATGTTTATCATTATTTAATTAAGTTAAAATAAAATAAATGGTAAATAGATTTAATGTTCAAGTAACGGGATATTTTTATTTTATATTTAGAAATTTTATACACCAAGTTACAAATTTTCTATGTCTCTGAATTAAAATAAATAAATAAAAACATATTTTCCTACTTATCCACGTCAGCTCTGAAGCTCAACGTGTTGTCAATTTATTCGCCGCCGCAATCCGCGTTAGCGCTGACCTGACCCGCACTTTATGTTCCATATTCTTGTCTAACTGCTTCGGCACTGTTCGTCTGATAGACCCGTGATCAGACGGTTCCTTGTCATTGTTTTCTTTTGGTGTAACTCGCGGGTTGTCAACCTTCCATACTTAAGATCTCTCCCTGAACTCAACAAAATCGCATGGGGTTCATTATTACACCTTCATATAGTCTAGAAGAACCTATCTATATCGTCACATGAACATGAATTTAAATTTTTCTTCAATGTTGGTGTAGAACCACTCCGTGCACTTAGCATTGGTGACAGCTCTTGGCAATTTTCATGCAGTCGGTCATCATCGAGGGCCAGTAGTACCCTAGTCTTTTAATTTTCATTTTCATCTTCGGACCCGATCGGTGAGCGCCACGAGTCCTGAATGGACCTCTTTAACAATTTCACGGGCCTCGGACCTGCTTAGGCACCTTAGCCACATTTGATCGAAAGACCTTCTGTATAACGTGTTGTTTATTAATGCGTAGGACAGAGTTCTTTTCTTGATCTGATGGGCTAGCGACCTATCGTCTGGTAGTTTTCCTGTTTTTAGAGGATTAGAATTGGGACCCACCACCTAGAAATTCAAACCACTTCTTAACTCCCTACAAACTCCACAAAATTGACTGTAGACCCCTAATCACTTAGAGGGTTGAAATCAAATGTGGAAGTTTAAAGGATGAGTTCCTATAGGACTCTTTGGCCTTAGGACCGCCTACGGGTGGCTCGGTGCAGTGAAGGGCTGACTTACACACACACTACACCTATACATTACACTTTCACACACCTCTCAAAACCAATTTGATGAATTTTTGAAAAGTATTTTGAAAGTTATGAATTTTTAAAGTTTAAATTAGCTAAATGGTTTAATCAACCCATTTGGTGGGCTAATCAAGTGACTTGATGTTTCACCCAACCATATAATTGCATGACTTTTGCGGCACATTTTGGTTGGCTTGTTTTTGCTACTCCTTTGCAGGTGTGGTTAGAGCATTGCCTATATTTTTGTAATGTATCTGAATTTTGGAGAAAAGTATTCCTCCGCATCAAAGGGCCAAGTGGAAGTAAAAAAAAATGTTAAATAAAACTTCCTTCTCAAATTCATATAATTTATAATACTCTAATCTTGACAAATGATCAACTATTTGGTTATCAGATCCCTTCCGATCAACTATCATAAAATCAAATTCTTGTAGAGGAAGTATCCATCTAATTAGTATAGGTTTAACATCCTTCTTTTACATTAAATATTTAATAGTTGAATGATCTGTTTAGCACCTTACCACTTCCAGCCAGACCCGGAGCTAGAGAGCCTCCGATCTTACGAGCTGTGAGTTACATGGAAAATATCACACCTCCAACGTACATCCATACAACATCCTTGCCAAGGATGGCTTGGAAGGTGATGTTATTGACCATGTACCTCACTATTCAGACATGGATTTTTGACAGATGCCTTTTTGGATGGATCGACAAAGGTCATACATAGTCCGTTTTGAGTCTACATGGAAGTGGTAAGGTGCATGGTCAATAACATCAACATTAATTTGGAAAATTGAAGGTTGGGTAATTGTAAATGGAATGAAATCATTTTGGTTGAGCCATGAAGACATATCAAGCCCACATGAGCCATGAAGGGACTCATTTGAGGCATCCACTATGTTGTTCGTAACCCTCTTAGCCAAGGGCTTAGGGGTTAAGGACCATCCATGTGAATCACCTTCATGAGTCAGGAGGTCAAGTTAGGTATGGGTGTGTTTTTAGGAGGTGTGTGAAAGTGTAGAGTGTGAGTGTAGTAACCAGGTCTTCGCACCTCTTCACTTTGGATCGCCCCTCTTCGCGATTAAAACCATTTTCCTGTGTCCAGATGCATTGTATCACATGTCCTATGTATTAGGACTAACTTTAAGTCTTTTAGAAGGTGTAGAAACAAAAACAAAAAAAAACAAAAGAAAAAAAAATCCAGCAACATTAGTCTGACAAATGAGCATGAGCTTTTTGGGCAGAACTGCTCATTTGTACATATATTTAAATTATTTCGTTCACAAATGAGAGGATGATTTGGGCACTTTTGGGCTAATACAAATGAGAAGTTTCATTTACCTTTACTTCAATTGATTCCATAATGGCTATAATCTTCACAATCCTTTCTACAATACCTTGAATACTAACTGTTAGGAATCCGTTGAATAACTCTTACGCACTTTCACTAATTAACTTCTTCTTGTTTGGTTTGGGGGAAAATGGAGTATACCCTAGCCCAAGAGGTTTAGCCTTGATTAGGATGGTTCCTAACGTTTATTGTGATCTGGCGAAGCTCCTCCAAGTACCAATTTGAGCTCTCCATGGACCTGCCAATGACTCGATCAGAGGATGATTCAGGCTTGGTCTTGAAGTGGGTTCGGGTGCTTTGAAGATGGGGCTTTTGGTCGGAAACTTCTTTCTTTGACCTGGGAAAGGTGAGGAGCAAGTCAATTTGGGGTTTGGTGGAGTTTTAAGGAGTCTCCTATTTCTGACCTAATTTCTGGTGAAAAAATTAGCCTAAGGCAGTAAGGCTGATGGCTAGTGAGAGGTCGACTTGAGCTTAGGATGGTCTGGAGAAGCTCTAGAAGAAATTTGGCAGAGTTTCCCTGTGGTTTGTGCACTCTCCTTCTTTTGGCCCTGAGAGGGAGGTTGTTAAATAGACATGGATATGGTGGCCATCAAGGCTGGCTAGTGGGTGAAAAGTGTTGCTGAGGTGTATGGATGAACAATGTAATTCACCAGTGGGAGCTGGCCACCTTCGATGGGTGAATATGGGGTTAAATGGTGGACTTAGCATTCTCGATTTTAGGTTTTCCAGTGACTAGGTCAGCCTGCCAGGGCAGGGCTGGTGGCTATAATGGTCAAGGGAGCCAGAGGAAGCTTAATGGTGATGGGCTTGGGGCTTAGGATTTATGGTGGCAAATATACTCTTGGTTTAGCCATTTTGGGAGGAAATCCAGAAAATCAAGAGAATTTTGTTCCATGGCTCATTTAGAGTGGGTTAAGAGGATCTAGATTGGGTCTTAAGGTTGAAATGGTGGCTGAGGCAGTCATGGCTTAGTCAATTTCAATTGATTTGGTTGATTTTAGGGTTTGGGTTCAAAATTGTGGTTTTGTTTTGGATTTGAGTTTAGGTTGGGTATGGGCTAATATTTGTGTAAAGTGATGGATCAATTTGACGTGGATAATTTCTATGAGAAGTTTTGAAAAGGAAAAGGGTGGTTTTGAATTGAGTTGGATGTTCAATTTAGTGGTATTTGGCTTATGGTTAATTTTGGTGTATTTGGGTTAGACTTTGGTTTAGGTTAAGCTAGGTTTTGGATTTTGGTAAATTGAAAAATTAAATTTTTTTAGGAGATTTTCATGAAGAGTCTTGGATATCAATTGGGAGAGAATTCTGAAGCTAAGGAGTTCAATTTGGTGAGATTTGGATTTTAGAGCAAATATAGGGGTTTTGACTTAATTTGGATTTGGGTTAGGTTTCAGTTTGAGTTTTGTCCAATTAAGGGCTCAAATTCGTCTAGGGGAATGTTAAGAAGGGTTTAGAATTCAAAATTGTGGAATTTTGGTTAGTTATGGGGTTCAATATGATAAAATATGGGGATATTGCCAAATTGGGGATTTTTGAATTGGGCTTGAGATTTGGTTTAATTATTCTTGGATTTGGTTTTTATTGAGCTTAGGCTTGTTGTGTTTGACTTTAAAATTGAAATTGGGTGAGATTGATATCATTTTGGTGAAGATTGGAGTTGATTTGGACATTTTCGACATTTAGGGGCAATTTGGGGATTTTGGTTAATATTTGTCAATTTGGTCGAACTTTGGTGCAATTTGGGTCAATTGGTGATTCCAAATGGTTTTGGGAGACATTTGGTGTGATTTTGGACATTTTGAGATTCTTGGGTTATAAAGGCTATTCGGCAATTTTGGGGAATTTGGGGGCATTTTTGGTAAATTTTGGAAAATGGGGTATTTTAGTAAATTTGAGTGGTTTGGAATAATTTGAAATGACTTTTTAAGATAATTTAGGCAATTTCGGGAAATTTAGGGTTTTAGTGGCATTTTGGTAATTTGGTGAAGTTTGGGGTTAAGAGGCTAAGAAATGGAATTTTGGTGGAATTTGTATCAAATGAGAATGTTAATCATGATGTTGCCTTATTTGAGCCATGGATCAAAGAGAAGCCCCATTTTGGATCCTCCATGGGTTGGTCCTAGCCAAACCCTAGCCTAGGGCTAAGTATTTTGGGGACAAGCCGCACATGTTTCCAAAAGAAGTAGGGAAACCATGTCAAACATCTTTAGTTTTATGGTTTCAGGTAGTGAGTGTAAGTCAAGGTTCCAAGTTTGTGTGTGTAAGCTTGCCCAAGACCAGATCATTAGGGTTGACCCTAAGGCTTGACCATCTTATGGGAACTCCTTTTGAGCGCCCTCATATTTCGCTCCCACCTACTAAGTGCTAGAGGTTAAGACTAAACATGTAGAACTCCAAGAAGAGAAAAGAGGTGTTTGGAATTTCTAATGGGGTAGGGCTCCATCACTAGTCCTCTAGGGTAGTCATAGGAAAGTTCTATGGCTAGATCTTAGGCTCCTAAAGATGAAATACTAGGATGGTCAAGCCTTAAGGTCTACCCTGGGTGATCTGGTCTTGGGCAAGCTTACACACACACTTGGACCCCTCACTTACACTGAATACCACAAAACCTAAAACCAAACATGTTTGACTTGGAGTCTCTACTTATTTTGGAAACTCATGCGGGTGGTCGCCTGAACACTTAGCCCTAGGCTAGGGTTTGGCTAGGACCAACACACAGAAGATCCAAAATGACACTTATCTTTGGTCCATGGCTCAAATAGGGTAACATAATGATTAACATTTTCATTTGATACCAATTCCACAAAAATTCCATTTATTGGCCTCTTAACCCCAAACTTCACCAAATTACCAAAATGCCCCTAAAATATTAAATTTCCCAAAATTGCCCAAATTCCCAAATTCTCTTCAAAAATCATTTCAAATTATTCCAAACCACTCAAATTGACCAAAATACCCCATTTTCCCAAAATTACCCAAAATGCCCCCCAAATCCCCAAAATTACCAAAATACCCTTCATAACCAAAAATAACTCATATTAAAAGATTATACTTATCATTGGAACACTGTTTAGGGCTTCAAATTAGTGGATTATTATCTCACTAATATAAGCCCACTGTTCTAAGATCATCCAATCAGATTTATTTCTAAATCACAATAATTCAAGAAACTACAATTTTACCCTTCTTATAAATGGTGATGGATTAGTTTCTACAATTTAAACCCTTTATGTTTCAATCATCCAGAATAGTTAATTAAGGTCAATATTAACCATTTCCCCTTTAATTTAACCCTAAATTTTAATTAAATCTCAAAATTCCTTAATTATTATTTTTCCCTTAATGACTTTCCACTTAATATTCTTTTAAATAAGCTCAAAATGACTTTTGAGATTTCATAGTTACTCTACTCATGGGTCAATTATAACTTTAGAAGAGAAATGTGCTTTTTTTTACCTTAATTTTGATAATTATTTTTACTTGAAAATAAGGATTTTTGAAGATAATTAAAATAACTCTGTAAAATAAACAATGCTTAAGAAAATTATTGGAGATTCAATTCGGTCAGAGAACCACTAGGAACAATTTTATTATATTTTTCTAAATTATATTTTAATTTTTGTAATTATTAAATGACCTTTTAAAGGAATAAATAAAAAGAAAAATGCATTTTTTATTATTAATGTTCTCTTTGATATTATTTATAAATCCGTTTGACCTCAAGAAACTCAGAGAAAATTATTCAATTTTTTTCTCATTTTTATTTTTTTTCATAATTTTTAGAGTGAAAAAATAGTCCAAAAATAAAGTAATCATTTTAACTTCAATTTCATTTTTCGTATGTGCCCTTGGCCATAAAGAACAACCTAAACCACTTTTTATATTTGTCTGATTTTCCTTTTAATTTGTATAGTTATTTTAGGAAAAATTCATATATCAAAAATAATTTTACTGGCCTTAGGATTTTTACAGGATCCTCATGAAGTAGTAAGCTTAAATTTTGCCCAATTTAGTGATTATTATAACTATTTTGTATTTTTGTAATTTTTTGTATTTTTCTTAATTTTTAAAAAGAAAATTTGGTTTGAAATTTTTAAAAGTCGATTGTTATTTTTCTTATATTCTTCTAACCACTGTGAACCTACCAAAACTAATTTTATACTTTTCTAACTTTTATTTAAGCTTTTATAATTATTTTGAACAGAAAATAGTGATTTACCTTGAAATTAGGGTTTCCTAAGTTAAAGGTGCTCTCTAACTTTGGAAAAATTAGAGAACAACCGTAAGCATGTGAGGATAGAAACTCCTCAAATTTATGTTTTTTTTTATCAATATTTAGTTATTTATAATTAAAATACTTTCTAATTATTTATTAAAATTAAACAATAAATATAAAGAAAATAATTTTGATTTTTTATCCACATTTTTCTCCTATGTTCATTGAGCATAGGGTTATTTTTATTTTACTTTTATGAATTTTTACACCAAGTTATGATTTTTTAAAGTTTCTAAGTTATTTTAAATTAAAAAAAAAACTCGTTTTCCTACTTATCCACGTGACGCCTACTAGTCCTTGTATACTCTAAAACTCTGCATGAAACTGTGTTATTGGACACCACCGTCTGAGTCAGCTGCCACGCATCTTGCATTTTATGCTTCATTCCTTCATCCAACACGATACCATCAATCCATCCAATGCACGCGTGATTCAACGGTTGCGCGTCTTCAACCCTAACTGGTGTGAACTGAGAACCGTCGACACACAAAACCTAATATCTCAGTCGATACTTATGAAATTACAAGTGGTTTGTTCCTTTATCCCTAATTACAATATACAAGAGTTTAGTCCTTTAATTTTCTTGTTTAAAGTTCTTCATTCACAGCGGTGCCAAAAACATGACTCCAAAAAAAGTAAGATTTTAATTATGTCTTTAAACTGTAGGGATTTTACGCAAGTATACGTATCATTATGAAGTAATATAGAGCTTTCTGATTAATCCCCGAATATCGATCCACGGAGATTGAGGCTAATCATAGCGGCTTTCTATAGAAATTCTAGTCTACAAGAACACACCCTAGCTTGGAAAGCTGATAAAAGTTTGGTTTTTGATTATATACTACAATTATTACTCAATATTACTTCTACTCCTAAACTAAAATACTTAGTGAAAATCAAAAAGTGGGGTTTATATATTAAAAGTACTCTTCCTCATGCAATGAAATTAGTGACGTGTGTAAAAATAAAACAAGTAGCGAGAGAGATTGTAACAAATAAGAGCAATTTTATTCTTTACCCTTACTTGGTTCTATAAAGAACATAGGTTAATCTGATGCTTTGAAATCTTGAAGATGGGTTAGACAGGGAAGATACTAGCTCTCACTCTAGTCTCCCTCCTCCTAGGGGCTAACATCTCATATCAAAACTTAAAACATCAAACCAAATTGGGAGCTTTAGCCTGTCACTTTAAAGTAATCTAATTTTACACCCATTAAAGTATATCTCTCTATTTATTTGCACTCAATTATATGGACTACATTCTCACCCATTTAATCTTGTTGACCTAATTTTTGATGAGGTCTTTTTCTCCTCTCTTTAGTACTTAGGATCTAGCCTTAGGCTATTCCTTTCACTAATCTTAGAGGACTAGAAGTGGAACCCAAACTTTAGAAGTTCAAACACCTCTTGACTCTCTGCAAACCCCACATGCTTGATTGTAGATCCCTAATCACCTAGAGGGTTGAAATCAAATGTGGAGGTTTAAAGGATGAGTTCCCTATAGGACTTCTTGGCCTTTGGGATACCCTGGGTGGCCTGGTCTGGTGAGGTTTGACTTGCACGTACACTACACTCTCACACACATTCCATGTCCTAAAACCACACTCTCACCCAACTTGACTTCCTGACTTATGTAGGTAATTCACATGGATGGTCCTTAACCCCTAAGCCCCATGTTAAGAGGGTTAGGAACAACATAGTGAATGCCTCAAATGAGTCCTCTCATGGCTCATATGGTCTTAATATGGCTTCATGGCTCAACCAAAGTGATTCTATTTTACTCAAATTTGATCAATATTAATTTTTCCAAAATTTCAATTTTTGACCCCCTAGGCCCTACACCTACTAAACCTACCAAAAGCCCTTGAAACTACCCAAAATTTACAAAATCACCTAAATTACCCAAAATTCCTCAAAATCAATCCTAAACATTTCCCCCCACTCAAATTGATCATCCATAGCCGAAAATACCAAAAATTCCAAAAGTATTCCCTAATACCCTCCAAATACCCAAAATGCCCTTCTTAGCCCGAAAATCCAAAGAATCAGAAAATTCCCAAAAAATTCAAGAAAATCCCAAATATTCCCAATTTCATTTTGTTCAACTACACCATGGGACAATTTTTCCAATTTACCCCACTTTTACCAAAACCCACAATTTGGCTCATTTTAAACCCAAGTGAACCTAATGTCAAACCAAACAACCCCAATTGACCTCAATTTTGGTCCAATTCAATTCTAAACTTCAAATTAACATCCCCAATATCATTTTAGACCAAATCTAAGTCCAATTTGATTGACATTTGAGCCCAATTTCAATTTGAAGCCTAAGACCCAATTTTGGCCCATGACCTAAACCTAGCTCAAACCCATCCAATTCAACTCCAATTAACCCCAAATCTTTTCCTAGACCTTCCTAATATCCCCACAAACAAAAAAATAACTTGATTTGCCCAAAATTTGAACCTAAATTCCACCCAAACCTAACCCAAAACCAAAATCTGTTAAATTGACCAAAGCCCAAACTTAACCCAAATGGGCCCAAATCCCAAAATTAGAGCCCAACCAAAGTTGGAAACTCTTTGTGACAATCCCATGAACATTTCTCAACATTAATTTTACATCAAATCCAACTTTAGCCCAACCTTAACTCAAGTTAGCCCAATTGGATCCATTTTGACCATAACCAAAAAAGACCCAAATTCAACCCAATTCAACTCTAAATCACTTCAAGTTGATTCCAAATCATTCATGAAACATTCCTAAATAAAATTAAACACTTATTGGATCCAATCCATTGCAAAATTTTCATCCTAAAATTTGTTTTGAAATCTAAAAGCCCACTCCCTAAACCATCTTGAAAGCCCATCCAAAGTCAAATCCAAAAGCCCAAACCCATTCCAAAGCCCACATGACAATTCCTTCTCATCATCCCTTTAATTGGAATTAATTCCTAAGTCCCAAATCAATCATCAAATCAACCTAAAT
Organism: Papilionanthe hookeriana x Papilionanthe teres; assembly: GCA_022702705.1. Lineage (NCBI taxonomy): Eukaryota > Viridiplantae > Streptophyta > Magnoliopsida > Asparagales > Orchidaceae > Papilionanthe > Papilionanthe hookeriana x Papilionanthe teres. The sequence goes on along the minus strand of CM040427.1, from coordinate 139,689,954 downwards.
CAAGCACCATCTAAATTTTTCACTAAATTGCCAAAATCTCCAAATTCCTTTTCATATAAATGAATCCACTTTTCCTAAGCCAAGGATAAGCCAAATGGAGCCACATGCAAGCCATGGACAAGCCACATGAAGCCATGGGGGGTTTGACTAATGGCAAGAAGAGGGAGTCCTTTCCTAAGCCTTTCTTAAGCCATTTTAACCTCTTTAATGCAACACCATAACCAAAAATTAACATAAACTATTTTGATGGGGACTTCACCACTCCATGGCAACTGACTCAACTAATCCCCTTAGCCCAAAATCAGACCATGGGGAGGTGAACCAAGCCCAAATACATGGGTTGACACATGTGAACCCAAAATCACTCTTCTCCCTTTACCACTTAAATCCAACCCTTTACACTTGGCATTGGACAATTGCTTGCACAAACCTCCAGCACTGGTCCTCTTGACCTTGAGGGTGACCTGACTGTAGCCGGCCAGCCACCACAGCCGCCGGAAACCACCAGGCCGAGAGCACCCATGTGAGCCAATTTTTGAATTTCTCCTTGGTGAGTTGTCCCAGCCCAATTGAACACTATAGTTGTTCTTCCCTTGCCCTAAGCAACTGATCCAAGCCATCAAACCCCCTGGTGAGCCCGCTAGCCATGCCTATTTAAACACCACCTCCTCTCGGCCAAAGGAGGAGTTGAACAAAAACCTTGCCAAAACTCTGCCAAAATCATTCCAGGTCCCTCTCTAGACATAAAGCAGTTGATCCCCAGTGTTCCTTTGCCCTAATCCCCATTAACAGAGCACAATTTCTGATTTGAAAATCCACCAAAAAAATAGGGCACTTCACCACAGTGAGCCAATCTCCAAATTGTTTGGTCCTACACCTTCACCAGACCAAGAGGAGAAGTTCCCCAGCAAAAGCCCCCTCACCAAGCCAGCCATTGCTTCTAGCCTCCAAGCTTTATGATCGGCCTTGGTCACTTTCATACCTAGACAATTCCCCGAAGCCAGAGACTTCATCTGGAGCTTGTCTGGACTCAATCGAAGGTGACATAACTCTCAGATCGAAGCTTCACTTCTTTGAGTAAAGGTATGAACTCACTCTTCCTCCCAAGCATCCAGTGATTCTCCATTTTGTTTGAGTTGATTTCATAGCCTATAAACCATATGGATGTATTCGTCTCTTCAAGACGAATCCATAGAGCATAAGAACACGAAAATCCATTGAGAATCGAGTGAGATCTTAGGGTTTCAGTGTGGACGGTCATGGGTGCACACCAGTCTTAGACGATGGCTGGGAGCCGTTGGATCGCGCGTGTATCGAGCAGACGGTTCAGATTGCACCAGACCAGGGAATGTTACATGAACTGCGGGCCCATGGAGCACTGAGTCGGATGGCGGCGTCGAATGGGAATGCGCCGCGTGGGCTTTCGAAGCTGCCGATGTTGCGCTGGCGCCGCATGGATAAGTAGATAAATAGGGTATTTTTGAATTATTTAAATGCCCATAACTTCAAAAATACATATCTTTGCATAGAAAAATCACAAAAATAAAATAAAAATACCCTCTTGCTCAGTGAACAGAGGAGAATAACATGGAATGAAATCAAATTAATTGGATGAGTATTTTATTTTTAATAATTTATTTACTTTTTTTAGTATTTTGATTCTTAATTTGCATAAATAATTCACCATGTCATGAGACAATAAGGCTTTTGAAGCCTCTGATCTAGGGAACATTCCTTGAATTTTTCAAGGTCAGAGGCCATCTCTGTGAAAAGTTATTGAATTTTCAATTTCATGTCACTGTTTTAGGTATTTTAATTCCAATAATTAGCATGTTGTGAAATAAATTCTAGGAAAATTTGGTGATGTTCCGCAGGACCAGAGGACCCTATGAAAAATATATTTTGAGTTATTTCATTCATAATAACTTTAATTGGCCTAAACCCCTAAAATTGAATTTGAATTAATTAGGGTTAACCACACATCAAATTGACTTGAAAACAATTCTCCACTGATCTTTAAGATCAGAGGAACTTCACATAAAAATTTGAAATCAATTGGACTTGATTAACCCTACCAAATGGATTAATTAAGCCTCATAAGCAAAATGATTTTGGAGCTTCACTGATATCGGGGAGTTCAGAAAAATTAAAATTGGAATTTTCTAAAAATGTTGATTTTTCATGATATTTTAATATTTTAATAATTAAAAATAATAAAAATCATAAAAATATTAAAAATCATAAAAATGTCACATTTTGATTCCTAATCACTTAGGAATAAACCAAATATTTTTCCTAAGTCCCTAGGGTAAGATATTGAATTTCAAAGTCTTAATGTAACTTTTAATATTAAAAAATGAGTTTTTTACCTTTTTTCACTAAAATAATTTCAATAAATCAAAGAAAAATTAGAAAATTATAAAATTTATTTCACTAAACTCCTTGAGGTTAGAGAGATTTAAGAAAAATATAAAATCTATTTTTCAACTTTAATTTTATTTTATAATTAATTAATACTCTAAAAATAAAAAAAATTATAATAAATAAAATATAACTCAAAAAATCACAAAAGTTTGTCCAAGTGGTCCTCGGGTCATTAGGAACATCCCATAATTGTCTTAAGGACAATGAACTTTTCCTTGGTCATGTTGTTGAATTTTCTTTCAAAACCCCTATTTTCTACTAAAAATAATTATATAAATAAATTAAATTCAGAAAAATCACATTTTCTCCTCTAATGTCTTAATTCACATATGAGTGAGGTGACATAAATATTTTAAATTCATTTGAGCTCAATTTAGTGAGTTATCAAATAAATAAGCTTAAAAGGGCATAAAAGTAATTAAAAATTTTAACCCTTAAATAAAACTTTAGGTTTAATCAAAATGGGTAGGTAAAACATTTGATCTTAATTTTCTCTTGGATGATTGAAACTTAGGAAAATTAAGGGGTAGAAACTCACTAAACATTTTGAAACTATCAAAAATGAAACTTTAATTAATTAAATAATTTAAATTTTGGAAAGAATATATTTAAATTTGGATCATTAAAATAGGAATATTATTAAGAGGATATTTATTCTTTAATTTAAAAATCCCTAAATAAGTCACTTTAATAATACTTAGTTCTTAATTAAAAATTAAAATAATAATCCAAATTGATAATTAAAATAAACAATTAAAACTAAAATTAAAACTAAAATTAAATTAAATTAAAACTAAAACTAAAATTAAATTAAATTAAAATTAAATTAAATTAAATTAAATTAAATTAAATTAAATTAAAATTAGATTACATTAAATTGAAAATTAAATTAAATTAAATTAAAATTAAATTAAATTAAATTAAATTAAATTAAAATTAGATTAAATTAAATTAAATTAAATTAGATTAAAATAAATTAAATTAAATTAAAATTAAATTAAATTAAAATTAAAATTAAATTAAATTAAAATTAAATTGAATTAAAAATTAAGTAAATTTAAATAAAATTAAAATTAAAAATTAAAATTAAATTAAAATTAAAATTAAATTAAAATTAAAATTAAATTAAAATTAAATTAAAATCAAATTGAATTAAATCATTTAACAACAAACCTAAATGAAATCATTAAGAATTAAATCTAAAATAATTTGAACACTATTCCAAACTTAAAATTATTTATTAAAACCTCATTATTAAATTAAAACACTTTAAACCATTAATTCAAACTTTTAATTAATTATGATTAAAATTCTCGATAAACCAACTTGCTCTTAAAGGCTTTAATTATTATAACTCTTAAATAGAGTATTAAGTGAGATGTCACTTCATTCATCAGGTAATCAAATACCAAAGTTCACTGAGCAAGAAATAAAGTTTAACTAAACTCCTGGATGATTAATTCACCTGTACAACTAAATTTACTTTGACTCAAAACAATCCCATAAATATTGAAAAGATGTTTAGGACTTGTCCTAAGCACTTCCTCAATATGACGGGATGTTTTAGAAGAACAACTAAATTTAATTGTTCTTTAATGAAGAAAATCATCCTTAAACCAGACCAAGAACCTAGACGTCATAGTAGATGACTAGTTATAGGATTAGGAATTTGGTAGACAACCAAAACCCTTCCCTTAGCTTTAACTAGGTGTCTGTTGAAATATTTAAATGCCTTAACATGTGTTTTAAGTGCAGCTTGGGATGACGGGAAGACCCTCCAGGTACACTTTTATTTTATTGCAGTTTACTTTATTGTAATTTACTTACATGCACTGTACTTTACTTTTCTTGCATGATAAATAAGACTGTTGCATGAAAACTAAAACCTTTAGGATAGTCCCTGAACTGAAACCAAAACTAAATTAAAAGTCATTGTAAGATAAAATTCACCGCCACAACATTCCAAAATATAAAATAACTTAAAATTTAATCACAAACAGAACAAAAAAACTACAACTGCAACTAAATTAAAACGTCTAGTTGAATGATCGGGAATACCTTGGATGATGTAACCCACGTGTTGCTAACGGGATTTCCCACGATCTAAATGAAAGTGTGGAACTTATTCAGTTGAGTTTATCAAATTCATCTGGACTAAGTGAATTCGATGAAAATAACGGTGCCGGGATGACGGAACCGTGGGATCTTAATCGATTCTGTTTAATCAACATTAATATTTGTTTTAATTAAAACACTAAAAAAAACACTTGGATTTTAAGATTTTCTCTAAATCAAAACACTTCTCTCATCTCCTGATTTATAACTTCTAAAATTAAATCTCTGCAACAACAAGGAGCTTGGAGCACAGTGGGCAGCACAGCCATCGTCATCCGCAAAACACGGGTCTACTTCAGCAAAACCTTTCCTTAGAATTAAATAACTAAGTCATAGGATTTCGAGGTAGTTTGCCTAGTGCAACATAAATCATCAACTCTTCGTTAGGCATTTGCATGATCATGTCATGTAAATTAAGCCCTAACCAGTCTTAAGACTCTGAGGTAGTCGTTCGGTACGACATAAACCCTCATATCTTCCAGGTTATTTGTATGATTATGTCATACAAATATAAGACCTAAATAAATAAAATTGGCAGGACTGCAACATTAAGTAAATTCCCAAAATCTAAGCCAAACAATAGGATAGTTTGGGAAGTTGCCAAGATTCTTCTTGGATCCTCAGCTTCTCCTACTTCTTTTCCTTTGGGCTCTTAAAATAAACTTGTTCCAAATTCGAGCTGATCCCTATTGAAATTTCCAAAATCCAATCCTTTGAAAACTGTAAACTTTGAAATTTTTTAGAGCAAAACCACTGATCATTATCAAGAGTTTTCTTAAATGATTCCTGTCATTTAAAGATGTAATTAACTATAGGGGCTTGCCCTTATAGGGAATTTTAAGAATTCAGGTAATATAAACCCTGTTTAATTTCTTTATATTAAACAGGGGAACTTATCTGCTTATAAAATTGGTTCACAGACCAAATGGATGTCATAAATCTTCTAGTTTATTTAACTGAGCCCCATCATCAAGCAGTGTGTCTATCTTCCGGGATAGATATACGGTTTGTGGTGCGGTGCTCGTTTATATAAACTATTTAGGATGTGAGATCGGTTTGATTTCATATCTTAAAATTTTCAAACATAAAATTATTTTCAAAATCAAATGCTACTTTTTAAATTATATATATATAGATTTAAATTAAATTTAAAATCTAAAATTCACCGACAACTTCTGTAGGCGACCCCCTTTTTAAAATACAACACTCAACCTAAAAATATGCCGATAATTTCTGGCGACTCCGCTGGGGAATAGTTCCTCTCTCCATTTTTGATTAGATGGTTTTTCTTTCATAAATCGGTAGTGTGTCCATATCCCTAGTGGACAAAAACTACCATTCTTTCTTTGGAGTACCCCGTTCATTTCTGTCTTGAACGAGTATAGCCAACTCCTCTCAGATTTAGGAGCCACTGTTTAGACACCCCTAAACAGAGAGGTTCCGAGATCCTTTTACCTCTTTTCTGAGGTGGGGTGGACCCCCAATAGGTGTTAGTTTAGGAGCAGTCCTTCGAGTCGAGAAGTCTTGCATAAGACTTTCTCTTCCTTTCCAATTCTAAATCGGGCCCTTTACCTTTTCTATAACCCTTTTTCCTTTAGTCGTTTTGTTTCTAACAAATGAACCTCCTAATAAACAATATCTTTTAAAAAATCACAAATACACTAAGATAAATGAAAATGTGTTCGGACTCTTTCTTTTTCGTCCTAAACTTTACGACGAAAAGAAGCATATTTCGGGACTGACATTCGGAATCTGCCCTGCAGAAAATGACTACCCCAAAGCTAATTTTCTCCTTCACTAATGGAATGGGCTTTGCCATTTATAAGGATGAGCTTCCCGACAATGGGATCATCCGTTTCGGACAAGGATTCGGCAACACAGATATCAAGTTTGTTGATGTCACTCTCTTCACATTAATGGACAAAGTGTTAGAAACTGACGAGCCCGTGATTGAGTTCAATCGGAAATCGACTCAAGAATTCCCTCCCCTGCAAAGGGTTCCAGCTGATAAGAGTACTACTGTTCATAGGAGGACTGTTGTCTCTACCCCCACCGGTCAACTCATCTCTGCACCTACCCCGACTTTTGTCAAACTGAAGGGGAAGGAAATCCAAGTTTGTGATGAGCCTGTCACCGTGGAGGGTACAGATTTTGCTACAATACCAGCTACATTTGAGATTGGGTTCGGCTCAAGAATTGCACCCGTAACTCGGACTCAAAGGAGAAATAGAAGCAAAAAGATTGACAGAATTGAGAAAGCCAAACCTGCTGAAGTTGCTTTTCTAGAAGAAATTTTTGAGGATAGAATAGAACTGCCTGAGTATATACCTCTGTTGGAAGGGAGCACGTTTCACCCTCTCTCTGTCGCATTAGATGAAGAGAATGTCTGTAGGATCGCCACTGCATTACCCCGACCTGCGTACTACAACAATTACAAAAGAAAAAGGGATAAGACTACGCCATTGTCTTGGCTGCAAGCTGTGATAGAAAGATTGGAAAGGAAAGAAAGATGCCCTGTGTCAGAAATCTTAAGAAGGATAGGACGGGTGCCAGCTAAATCCCGCCTCGGACTGCGAATAGAGCATGTTGCTGCCACAGAGAAACCAAAGAAGAAGATAAAAGTCAGTTCGCCCGTTGTTGTATCGGGTTTACAAATTAGGGAGAATACCACCTTCCAGCATATAGCCGACAGACCATCCGGTCCTAGGCTTCCGGCTGCTAGAAGGATGGTATAGCGACCTACTACTTGCGAGTTAAGACCAAAACAATGCCCTTCGAAGAAAAGTCTCATCAGGAGACTTGAATCAGAAGAAAGTGCTACTGCAATAAAGGGGACTCCCGGGAAGGAAGTTCAACAACCGTCACGAGACAACTACAAGACCGTGTGAAAAGGACCACTAGAGGATGCCATGGACAAGTTAAGGACCGATATCCAACGGTTAACAAAAGAAAGAGAAGAAGAATTAGGAGATGAAGTTGACTCATCCGAGTTAATGGATGAGGAGTATGCCGAGATCAACATGGTTGAGACACGAGCATTGTCAGCTTCACAAGGTACTCCGGAAGCTACAGAAAGAGATGAACCAGAGGTGTTGAGAGCACATATTCAGGAGAGAGATGTCACAATTTCCCAAATGGCAAAGCAGATGGAAGAGATGGCTGCTGCCTTGGCCACTCTCCAGAGTCAGGTACAACCTTAAAAGAAACACCCCCAGAAATTATCAATATTGCAGATGGAGGAAAAGAAATCACATCCGTCAACGGAGACGAATGACCAAAGAAAATCCTGCATAAAGCATGATTCCAGAAAAGGACATTAAAAGCATGGTAGAACAGCTGGTGCGGGATGCCTTGGCACAATCCAAGAGTGGAGCATCTATTCAGACGGGTAGACCTTACCCTGAAGAGCTCAATGCAGTCTAATACCCGAAAGGCTTCGTACCACCTCTGTTTAAGACTTTTTATGGAACAGGAAAACCCCGGCAACATGTTGCACATTTTCGTGCTAGTTGCTGCAATGCCGGTGGGAGTGATGCTTTACTCTTCCGACAGTTCGTCAACAGCTTATCAGGGATTGCCTTTGACTGGTACGCAGAGTTGCCTAACGGTTCAGTAAAGACCTTTTCAGAACTAGAAAATCTCTTCGTTAAAAGATTTGCCTGAGCTCAACACCACATCACTATCGGCGATCTAGTGGTGGAGAAACAAAAGCCGAACGAGACTTTAGTGGATTACATACTTCGATGGAGAAACTTAAGCATGAAGTGTGAACAACAGCTTCAAGAACAACATGCAGTAGGCATCCTACTTAAAAGTATCATTGGCCCGATAGCACTTCTCCTTAAAGGGTTTACAATCAAGACTTTCGAGAAGTTTCTTAGCAAGGCCGGGATCTTGCAAGAAGAGGTAAAACAGCTAAGTTTCGTGGACAAGACCGATAAGCAGAAGCCTGTGAAAACATTTGAAAAGAAATCTGGAATCGTCGCGGCAGTAGATAAGGGCAAGCAGCCGGTTCAGATACAGTCAGAGTGGCCACATCCTAGTTATTAACCACCACAACTGACTTATTAGCAACCTCAGCAGGGCTATCAGCAACCTCAGCAAGGCTATCAGCAACCTCGTCCGAGCTACCAGTCGCCTCAGCATTACGAACAACCGTCTCGTTCATTGCATACCTTAAGAGAACTCTTAAATAAATAATACCCATTCAAAACTGAAGCAGTAGCGAAGATGTTCCGCAGCTTAATGAAGACACCGGATTTTCAGCTGCCAGAGCCCAAGAAGCCGGAAGAAGTCAATAAGAAAGATCATTCGAACTATTGCCCTTACCACCAGATGCTCGGACATAAGATAGAGGATTGCATCAGTTTCAAGAGTTGGCTTGATGACAATCTCCGGAAAGGGAACATAACGATCCCAAAGGCATACATGACAGAACCCCAGAAAGGAGGTTCCGTCAATGTTATTTAAACGGATCCCATTGTTCTGATAAACCCTTACACGACCGATGATGGATGGAGTACCGTCTGGACGAAGTAATCAAAGAAAATTTTGGATCACATCCAAACCGCTTTGTTACACGCTTCAACTCAAAGTTTGAAACCTGTCGAGCCGGCAATATCACTTGCGATTGAAGAACCGCCCCATAAGGAGGAGAAGATCGTGGAGGAAAAGAAGACTGAGGCTCTGAAGGGTAGACTAGGGGCTGCTTATCCTAGGATGGTTATTTTCGATTCAGGAGAGAAATCCCGCGAACTCCTGACTCTGTTTGATTATCTGCTCGCTTCGGCGGGATCTTATAATGGTAAGGGTTATGGAGTTGGCTGCGTTTGACTGTTTATAACGATTACGTAACTAGAGACAACCGGCTTAATCCAGATCTCGATTCCAATACAAATGATGATCCTCAAATCATACATAACCTCGATGACCACGACGAAGAAGATGTTCAAAGGAGGCTACGAAAGCTCGACAAGCAACGAGACCATTTGTGAATTCCGAGGAGCTCTGATCACGATAGAATTAGAACCATCAGATACCGAAGCAACTTCAGAAGAGCCAGTTGTTCCGATTCAAGAGGAGACACCAGTAAATTTAGAAGAGATAACAGAGGTCAATCTAAGAAGCGGAAAAGTTCTACCCCCGAGAATGGGTCCAAAGGATAAAGGGAAGCGGTGGTCGCTCAGAAGAGCCAACCCCGACAGAGAACCGCCCATTAGGGAAAAAACCAAGGAACATGGTAATAAAGTAGACTACAACGTGCTAGCCCATCTTAGGAAACTACCAACCAAACTAAGCATATACGATGCTCTGATCCTGTCAAAGGAGATGAGAGAGGCTTTGATCAAGGTTTTACTTGATCTAGAGATTTGTTTAGCCCAAATGGCCGGTAATTCCTTCGACGAGGTTTGCTCGTTAAGAGAACAATGAGGTGTTACCTTCACTGGACAATGATTTATTGTCGAGGAACGCAGATCACAACCGACCGTTGTACATTTCGACTACTATTGGAAAGTTTACGCTCTCTAGTGTGTTGGTTGATCTGGTAGCATCAATCAACATAATGAATCTTCAGACGCTAACATATTTGGAAATTGATGCTCGCAAGTTTGAAGCAGACAAGATGCTATTAAGAGGCTTCAATCAAAAAGGAGAAAGAGCTCTTGGATCGATAACACTACTAATGAAGACCAGTGATTTAGCAAAGACAACCGCAAAATTCCACATAATTGATTCTGAGACATCGTTCAACGCTTTACTGGGTCGGCCATGGATCCATGAAAATCGGATGGTACCGTCGTCTCTGTACCAGTGCATAAAGTATTATGAAGGAGGAGAACAGTGTACTAAAGGTGACTTGCAACCATTCTCCGTACACGAGATTGGAATTCATGAAGATGCGGCCTACTACGCACCTCTCAAGAAAACAATCTTTTCCAGAAATACCATACCAAATGAAGCAAAAGAAATTTGAGATGATGAAGAACCTGAAGTTCTAGTCCAACAGTTACTCACCACTCCCTTATGGCGAGATGGTGAAGATTTCTCCAGAACTCGCACCAGAGGTCGAGGCCGTGGACGAGGACGTGGAAGAAACATTGGAACAGTTGGACAGAAGAAACCGGTCATCGATGTTATTTGGGAGAATAGCTTTGAAGAAGAAGAAGAAATTAAGAAAGAAGCAACAACAATAAATCAGAAAAAACGACAGTTCAAGATCTCTCTCGAAGATGAAAGGAATGAAGAATACAAATCAATGTACGAGAAGATTAAACATTATGTACATACTATGACCCTGACCCCGATCCATTCTAATAAGATCGAGGGTATGATGGTCAAGGAAGTACATGGTGGTGGTACTAAACCAATCAAGTTTTACCGTGGTGCTTCTTCTTCCAATACTAAAAAAGATGTACAATTTGAAGATGTTACTTCATCTGAATTAATGGAATTACCTTTTGAGTGGTACTATCCCTGTATTCAAAATTTAATCCAACGTGGTGTCTTACCTTGACAATGGACAAAAGGCCGATCACAACACTTTGAAAAATTATGGAATAATATCGGTCGGCCTCCCAATTCAATACATGGTCTCCGATTTGGCACAGTAGGATCAGTTGACGATACGAGATTTTGCTTGGTTGTCACTTGCGAACCTAATAAAGACTGCTTGGAGGACTCAGAAGATCTTGAAGATCAACCAATCAGCAACGCTACACCAGAATTCAAAGAAGAAATCAAATCTACTATAGACGAGTTAACGGAAGTTAACTTAGGTACTAGCGAAGAGCCTAGTCCTACATTTGTTAGCTCCTTACTCAATAAAGAAGACTCCGAAAACATAATCAAGCTATTAATGGAATTCAAGGACTGTTTTGCTTGGTGTTACAACGAAATACTATGATTAGCTCTAGAGGTCGCAGTTCATAAATTAGGAGTGGATCCTACATCCGTTCCAGTCAGACAAGCCCCCAGAAGAATGCGTCAAGAAATTGAGCAACAAGTAATAGCCGAAGTTAAGAAGCTAATAGACGCTAAATTTTTCCGTGAAGAACAATACCCTACTTGGTTACCCAATGTGGTACCAGTCAGAAAGAAGAATGGACAAATCAGAATCTGCGTAGATTTCAGAGATTTAAATAAAGCATGTCCAAAGGATGAATTTCCATTACCAATCCCAGAACTGATGATCGAAATTGCTTCAACACATGAAATCTTCTCTTTCATGGATGGATCATCAGAATATAACTAGATAAAGATGGCACCAGAAGACGAAAAGCTCATGGCATTCAGGACACCGATCGTAGTGTATTGCTACACAGTAATGTCATTCGGACTAAAGAACGCAGGAGCAACATACCAAAGAGCGATGACGAAGATTTTTGATGATCTCATTCACAACCAAGTCGAGTGCGACGTGGATGATGTATTCATCAAAAGCAAACTGAAGGAAGATCACATGTATGATTTGAGAATTATTTTCGAGCGACTAAGACAATACAACCTTAAGATGAATCCCTTAAAATGCGCCTTCGGCGTTAACTCCGGGAAATTCTTAGGATTTGTTTTCCGACATCGCGGGATTAAAATCGATCCAGAAAAGATTAAAGCTATTTTAGAAATGCCTCCTCCCAAAACATTGAAACAACTACGATCCTTTCAAGAGAAGTTGGCATATCTTCGACGCTTTATCTCGAAATTGTTAGGTAGGTGTCAGCCCTTCTCGGCATTAGTTAAAAAGGACGCCAAATTCGTTTGGGCCGAGAAATTCCAGCGGGCTTTCAAGGACGTTAAGCAATAATTAATGACACCTCCTGTCTTAGCAGCCCAGGTCTCAGGTAGACCGTTGATAATTTATACCGCGGCTCTAGACGACTCCCTTGGAGCCCTGCTAGCCCAGGTCAATGATGAGGGAAAGAAAGTGCTCTCTACTACTTAAGCTGTCGTTTAATCCCGACGGAAGTAAAGTATCCTCCGATTGAGAAACATTGTTTGTCCATGATCTTCGCCGCTTAGAGGCTCAGGCATTACATGCTTTCTCATAAAGTTAACCATATTGCGAGAGTTAATCCGTTGAAATACTTGATGACCCGACCGACGCTTTCTGGCAGACTTGCCAGGTGGTCAATGATATTATTGAAATTCGACATAACTTTCATTCCTCTTCGTGCCGTAAAGGGACAAGTCCTAGCTGACTTCCTTGCAGCACACCCTTTACCGGCAGATTCAACTCTTGATGACGATTTGCCTGATGAGCAGATAATGAGCCTAGAAGACCCCGATGATCGACGTTGGGAACTGTACTTCGACGGTGCATCCTCAGCACAGAAGAACAAAGAATTGCAAACGATAGTGCCTGGTAAGGCAGGAATCAGACTAATCTTTATAACACCGGAGCGGGGGATGTTTAAATACTCCTACCACTTAACAGAGCCGTGTACCAACAACGAGTCAGAATACGAGGCCCTTATAACAGGATTAGAATTACCATTCAGATGGGAATCACGGACATCAACATCTACGAAGATTCTCAGTTGATCATTCAACAGGTCGCCGGACAGTACAGAATTTTAAAGCCAAGACTTGAACAGTACTTTCAGTATGCCATGAAATTGTTGGAGCAAATTCCAAACGTAACAATCTATAAGATTCCTAGAAAAGAAAATACTCTTGCCGATGCGCAAGCCCGCCTTGCAAAGGAAATTGCCTGCTTACAGGATGAGTCAGTTGAAGTGTCAGTTCAAGGACGACAGGTCCTATCACAGCTCGACATGGATACAATACACAAATCAACGTGAAAAGCAGAAGAAAAAATTGCAAGCAAGTGATGTAAAATACAGAAGATTGGCAGCAGCCATTAATAGACTACTTGCAGATAGGAAACCTACCTGACGATAAGTCGTTAGCCCATCAAATCAAGAAAATAACTCTGTCTTACGCGTTAATAAACAATACATTTTACAGAAGGTCTTTTGATCAGATGTGGCTAAGATGCCTGAGCGGATCCGAGGCTCGTGAAATCGTTAAAGATGTACATTCAGGACTTTGTGGCGCTCATCAGTCGGGTCTGAAAATGAAAATGAAGATTAAAAGACTAGGATACTACTGGCCCTCAATGATGACCGACTATATGAAAGTTGCCAAAAGTTGTCACCAGTGCCAAGTGCACGGAGTATTTCTACACCAACCTCCAAATGTGCTACATCCGACGATTGCGTCGTGGCCATTTGAGTGTTGGGGCACAAATATTGTGGGTCCGAAAGAACCACCTTCTTCAAGAGGACATCGCTTTATTCTAGCAGCTACAGACTACTTTTCTAAATGGGCAGAAGCTATACCACTCAGAGAAGTGAAGGCACACCACGTGTTACAGTTTTTCAAGAACCAAGTCGCCTACTGTTTTGGGGTACCACGCAGAATCATTTCAGATTATGGGTCTACATTCAAAAGTATAAAGATCAACAATTTTGTCAGAACACACGGTATCGATTAGCGATACTCAATGATCTACTACCCAAGAGCAAACGACTTGGCTGAGGCTTTTCATAAAACTCTCGTTCAAATTTTAAAGAAAACTTTTGATGACAATAAGAGAAATTGGCACGAGAAGTTGTTAAAAGCCTTATGGGCCTACAAGATGACTTTTAGGACTCCTTCTCAGTCTACGCCTTACGCTTTAGTGTACGGGTCCGAGGCCGTCTTGCCCTTGGAAGTTCAGCTTCCGTCACTCCGAATTGTAGTTGTAGAAAAGATCACTACTGAAGAAAATGCCAGACTACGACTAGAAGAATTGGAAAGCTTGGAAGGGAAAAAACTTTCCGCGCAATAGAATTTGGAATTGTATCAAGCCAAGATGATCCAGGCCCATGATAAATTGATCTGTCCCAAGACATTCAAAGTCGGTGACTTAGTTCTTGTTCTAAGAAGGCCAATTCTTGCACATCATAAGATAGGTGGTAAATTTAAACCAACTTGGGAAAGGCCATTCGTGGTCGAGACAGTCTACTCGGGAGGTTCCTACCAACTGGTGAATTACCGTGGAGAACGACCAATGCTTCCAATCAATGGATGATATTTAAAGAAGTATTACGCGACCTGATGTTTCGAAGGGTGGCCTCTAAAGCAGAATCTTATCCCTATAAACATGGGTGAAGTAATCACTTTGTGACTGGGTTCGAACCCAAAACAAAATAAAATGGATGATAAAAAAAATCCCATCAACAAAAATGTTAAAAAGAAAACATGGGGAATCATAATAATAAAATGTCAATTTTTCCTCTTAAATCCATTCATTCCTGATATTTCCTCAACCCTTCCTACTTCTTTTAAATTTAAACGAAGTGAATAAGAATTTTTAAGTGTTTTTCTTATTGTTCTTGTTCTTAGTACAGCCCGTGATCCTTTCCTTGTTTTTCGCAGGGAAATGTTGAACGGGCGGTTGGTTCTAAACTTTAGAAATGGCGTGAGTCTAGAACTTGATGAAAGAGGGTGACAGATGGAGCAGTGATAGAGATTGATTTAGGCTTCACACCAGCCGGCTTACAATACAAAGAAAATGATTGGATCCCAGTTGGTCGAGACGAACTTCACAGCCAGACAGTGATGAAAATGGGTGGCCCGAGCCACCAATCCAGCAACAAGAAAAGAAAAGAAAATGCCACACATGCAACCGGAGAAGATAGGAAAATTAAGTCCGTTGTTGCCACAGCAGAGGGTATGCTTGTCAGCGCAGCACCCGCAGAAATTCAAGGGGTAAGGAGAGCTACTCTCACTACTACCCAACGAAGAAATAAGAATCGTCGCATTCGCAAAATGCTAACCAAGTTAGCAGAAGATCAATATGAACAGACAGTGGGTACTGTTAATACAAATGCTCCAAGGAGACCGGTTCGTCAGGAACCAGAAAGAAGAAAGTCAATTCTAAGAAGGTCGGAACAGATAAAAGAAATACCAAGAAAAGCAGAAATAGAGTCGGTACCTCGACGCCGAGCATATGTACCAGATCCGAAGAGTCTTGTTACGAAACAACCCCTAAGGATGTCCCTACGAAGACTATAACCGAGGATTCGAGACATGCAGAGGAACGTGCTGAGGTTGAGCCATACATCCCGCAGTATGTTACTAGACACTGAGGACTTCAGATAATTCCGAAATTTGAGCTGGAGAAAATGCAATTAGTTGAGAAGAAAACCTTTGAATACTTTGAAAGAATTGGAAACAAGAGGGTCAACATCTTGGAAGGCCTCGAGCTACATAAAGATGTTTTATCGGATTATGAGTAACAAAAAATTGTAGATTGCATCCTTGAATTACAGAAAATGGGTCGAGTTGGCCGCCTGAGAGAGAAGACATATTCAGAACCCCGAAGATGGATGCCAGGGAAGGGAAGA
This sequence comes from Papilionanthe hookeriana x Papilionanthe teres, assembly GCA_022702705.1. Classification (NCBI taxonomy): domain Eukaryota; kingdom Viridiplantae; phylum Streptophyta; class Magnoliopsida; order Asparagales; family Orchidaceae; genus Papilionanthe; species Papilionanthe hookeriana x Papilionanthe teres. The sequence goes on along the minus strand of CM040427.1, from coordinate 139,674,025 downwards.
GTTATAATCCAATGCAGATGTTGTTACAACTTTGCCATAGACAGAAAAGGGAATCCACCGTGGATACTCCGTCGCAGATGAGGTGGATCCAATGCCAAGAGTCATCAAGAGAATGGTGAAAAGGATGACAACATGGAGGGTACCGCCTACAAATCGCATACCCAGTACTCGCATTATCAACATCTACACGGAAGGCGACCGCATACCTCCACATATAGACCATCATGACTTTGTTAGACCCTTCCGCACTCGTGTCATTCCTCGACCAAGTGCAACATCATGTTCGGATCTAACCTCCAGATTGCAGGCCCCGGTGAGTTCCGAGGGCAGGTGGAGATACCACTACCGGTAGGTTCTGTCCTGGTGCTAAAAGGAAACGGAGCAGACATTGCGAAGCATTGCTTTCCAGGAGTGCCTGTGGAGTGGATCTTAGTTACTTTTAGAAGAATGGACGCAGAAAAATACCTTACCAATTTCAACCAGATCCAGAATTGGAGAGTCTCCAGCCCTACGAGCTGTGAGTTACACGGGAAATAGAACACCTCCAATGCACATCCATGCGGCATTCCTTCCAAGGGTGGCTTGGAAGGTGATGTTATTACCCATGTTTCTTAATATTCATACATGGATTTTTTGACAGACGCTTTTGGATGGATCAACAAGAATCTTACACAATCCGTTTTGGATTTACATGGATTGTATGAGACATAAAATTTCTGAGGAAAATGTCATCATGACTAGATCAAGTTGTATGATATACTTTCAGCAAGTTGGAATGAAAATGACTACGTCATATTTTGCCTTCACCTTTTTTTGTGCAAATTGACTGGGAAACGCCATTAGAGTTAAATGAATTTTGAACGAAGAACACAAAAGAAAAGAAAATAAATGAGAATTTTTCCTAAAAATCTGAATATTAAAAAGAACTTCAAATTCAAATGAACACTAAATAAACAACAAAAATAAAAATGGGATCGTTAAAGGACAAACAAAATGAATCTAAATCTCAAATTGAATTCCGATCTGAATCCTCTGATTCGAATCTTTCAGTTCTTCTCTCAATTGAAATCTATTTGAAACTCTTTCTAAATTTGAATATTTTCCTCGAATTATTGCTAAGTTAAATCTTTTCAGCTTGGTACACTTACCAGCTCCTTTCAGTTCTCTTTCTTCTATGTGTTAGAGGATCGACTAGTTCTACTGACACGGAGCCACGAACTTTGTTCAATTTGGTTCTGATGGCATGAGACTGGGTCCGTCTTCATACAGATAAATCTTCGAGGCTAGAGCCTAAGTTCTAGTCCTCTTTCAAACTTTCGAGAGTAGTACCTAAATTCCAGTTTTCTCCTTTTGAGGTCAGTACCTAAATTCCAACTCTTTTTTAGATTGATACCTAAATTTCAATTCTAAATTTCCAAGACCGGTACCTAAATTCCAGTTCTCTTCCTTCGAGGTCGGTACCTAAATTCCTACTCTCATTTGAGATCGATACCAAAATTTTGATTCTCTTTCAAATTGATACCTAAATTTCAATTCTAAATTTCCGAGACTAGTACCTAAATTCCAGTTCTCTTCCTTCGAGATCGATACCTAAATTTCGACTCTCATTCGAGATCGATACCTAAATTTCGATTCTCTTTCGAATTGATACCTAAATTTCAATTCTAATTTCTGAGACTGGTACCTAAATTCCAGTTCTCATCCTTCGAGGTCGGTACCTAAATTACGACTCTCATTTGTGATCGATAACTAAATTTCGATTCTCTTTCGAATTGATACCTAAATTTTAATTCTAATTTCTGAGACTGGTACCTAAATTCCAGTTCTCTTCCTTCGAGGTCGGTACCTAAATTCCTACTCTCATTTGAGATCGATACCTAAATTTCGATTCTCTTTCGAATTGATACCTAAATTTCAATTCTCAACTTCCGAGACTGGTACCTAAATTCCAGTTCTCTTCCTTCGAGGTTGGTACCTAAATTCCGACTCTCATTTGAGATCGATACCTAAATTTCTATTCTCTTTTGAATTTATACGTAAATTTTAAATCTAATTTCCGAGAATGGTACCTAAATTCCAGTTCTCTTCCTTCAAGGTCGGTACCTAAATTCTGACTCTCATTTGAGATCGATACCTAAATTTCGATTCTCTTTTGAATTGATACTTAAATTTCAATTCTAATTTCTGAGACTGCTACCTAAATTCCAGTTCTCTTCCTTCGAGGTCGGTACTAAATTCCGACTCTCATTTGAGATCGATACCTAAATTTCAATTCTCTTTTGAATTGATACCCAAATTTCAATTCTAATTTCTGAGACTGGTACCTAAATTCCAGTTCTCTTCCTTTGAGGTCGGTACCTAAATTCTGACTCTCATTCGAGATTGATACCTAAATTTTGATTCTCTTTCGAATTGATACCTAAATTTCAATTCTAAATTCCGAGACTAGTACCAAAATTCCAGTTCTCTCCCTTCGAGGTCGATACCTAAATTCTGACTCTCATCTGAGATCGATACATAAATTTTGATTCTCTTTTAGGTTTGATACTTAAATTTTAAATCTCACACTCTCGAGATCAGTACCTAAATTCTGATTCTCATCCTTTGTGAGGTCGGTACCCAAATTCCGACTCTTATCTCGAGATCAGTACCTAAATTCTGATTCTCATCCTTTTTTCATTGATACATAAACTCTGATTCTCACTCCGAGGCTGGTACCTAAATTCCAGTTCTCTTTGCAATCCCGAGGTTGAAATCTAGGTTTCAATTCTCATTTCTGATCCAAATTTCAAATTCAAAATTTCCTTAAATTCATTTTTAAATTAAACTTCAAATCAAAATCAAAACTCACACATTGAAACTTGAAATTTAAAAGTAAACTGAAATCTAAATCGAATTCCCCATATCTGGTGATTTGGAGTTCACCTCCTTTTCCATTCCCGCCGAGAGTTCAAGGATCTCCGGTCTTGGAAATGTATCTGATACTCCCCAGCGGAAATTCTTCTACTTCATCCTAAGTTTGTCACTTGGACATCTGTGTTGGTTTTTTTGATCTCTTCGGTCAACGCTAATATGCGTGGTGTGCTTGGTTAGCACACCACACCGATTGGGGGTCCATTTGTTGACCTCATTTTTGATGAGGTCTTTTTCTCCTCTCTTTAGTACTTAGGATCTAGCCTTAGGCTTTTCCTTTGACTAATCTTAGAGGACTAGAAGTGGAACCCACCCTTTAGAAGTTCAAACACCTCTTGACTCCTCGCAAACCCCACAAGCTTTCTTGTAGACCCCTAATCACCAAGAGGGTCGAAATCAAATGTGGAGGTTTAAAGGATGAGTTCCCTATACGACTTCTGGCCTTAGGGATACCCCTGGCTGGCTTCGGTCTGGTGAGGGTTGACTTGCACATACACTACACTCTCACACACATTCCAAGTCCTAAAACCACACTCTCACCCAACTTGACTTCCTGACTCATGTAGGTAATTTACATGGATGGTCCTGAACCCCTAAGCCCCAAGCTAAGAGGGTTAGGAACAACATAGTGAATGCCTCAAATGAGTCCTCTCATGGATCATATGGGTTTAATATGGCTTCATGGCTCAACCAAAGTGATTCCATTTTACTCAAATTTGATCAATATTCATTTTTCCAAAATTTCAATTTTTTACCCCCTAGGCCCTACACCTACTAAACCTACCAAAAGCCCTTGAAACTACCCAAAATTTATGAAATCACCTAAATTACCCAAGATTCCTCAAAATCAATCCTCAACATTTCACCCCACTCAAATTAATCATCCATAGCCAAAAATACCAAAAATTCCAAAAGTACCCCCCAATACCCTCCAAATACCCAAAATGCCCTTCTTAGCCCAAAAATCCAAAGATTCAGAAAATTCCGAAAAAATTCTAAAAAATCCAAAATATTCCCAATTTCATTTTGTTCAACTACACCATGGGTCAATTTTGCCAATTTACCCAACTTTTATCAAAACCCCCAATTTGGCCTATTTTAAACCCAAGTGAACCTAATGTCAAACCAAACCACCCCAATTGACCTCAATTTTAATCCAATTCAGTTCTAAACTTCAAATCAACATACCCAATATCCATTTAGACCAAATCCAAGTCCTATTTGATTGACATTTGAGCCCAATTTCAATTTGAAGCCTAAGGCCCAATTTTGGCCCATGACCTAAACCTAGCTCAAACCCATCCATTTCAACTCCAATTAACCCCAAATCTTTTCCTAAACCTTCCTAATATCCCCACAAACAAAACAATAACTTTATTTGTCCAAAATTTGAACCTAAACACCACACAAACCTAACCCAAAACCAAAATCCCTTCAATTGACCTAAGCCCAAACCTAACCCAAATGGCCCCAAATACCAAAATTAGAGCCCAACCAAAGTTGGAAACTCTTTGTGACACTCCCATGAACATTTCTCAACATTAATTTTACATCAAATCCAACTTTAACCCATCCTTAACTCAAGTTAGCCCAATTGGATCCATTTTGACCATAACCAAAAAAGACCCAAATTCAACCCAAATCAACTCTAAATCACTACAAATTGATTCCAAATCATTCATGAAACATTCCTAAATTAAATTCAACACTTATTGGATCCAATCCTTTGCAAAATTTTCATCCTAAAATTTGTTTTGAAATCTAAAAGCCCACTCCCTAAACCATCTTGAAAGCCCATCCAAAGTGAAATCCAAAAGCCCAAACCCATTCCAAAGCCCACATGACAATTCCTTCTCATCATCCCTTTAATTGGAATCAAGTCCTAAGTCTCAAATCAATCATCAAATCAACCTAAATCAAGAACCATCTAAATTTTTCACTAAATTGTCAAAATCTCCAAATTACTTTTTCATATAAATGAATCCACTTTTCCTAAGCCAAGGATGAGCCAAATGGAGCCACATGCAAGCCATGGACAAGCCACATGAAGCCATGGGGGGTTTGACTTGTCACCAAGCCATTAATGGCAAGAAGAGGGAGTCCTTTCCTAAGCCTTCCTTAAGCCAATTTAACCTCTTTAATGTAACAACATAACCCAAAATTAACTTAAACTATTTTGATGGGGACTTCACCACTCCATGGCAGCTGACCCAACTGATCCCCTTAGCCCAAAATCAGACCATGGGGAGGTGAACCAAGCCCAAATACATGGGTTGACACATGTGAACCCAAAATCACTCTTCTCCCTTTACCACTTAAATCCAACCCTTTACACTTGGCATTGGACAATTGCTTGAACTAACCTCCAGCACTGGTCCTTCTGACCTTGAGGGTGACCTGACTGTGGCCGGCCAGCCACCACAGCCGCTGGAAACCACCAGGCCGAGAGTACCCATGTGAGCCAATTTTTAAATTTCTCCTTGCTAAGTTGTCCCAGCCCAATTGAACACCATGGTTGTTATTCCCTTGCCCTAAGTAGCTGATCCAAGCCATCAAACCCCCTGGTGAGCCCGCCAACCATGCCTAATTAAACACCACCTCCTCTAGGCCAAAGGAGGAGTTGAACAAAAACCTTGCCAAAACTCTGCCAAAATCATTCCAGACCCCTCTCCGTACATGTAGCAGCTTGATCCCCGAGTGTTCCTTCGCCCTAATCCCCATTAACATAGCTCAATTTCTGAGTTGAAAATCCACCCAAAAAACAGGACACTTCACCATAGTGAGCCAATCTCCAAATTGATTTTTCCTACACCTTCACCAGATCAAGAGGAGAAGTTCCCCGCAAAAGCCCCTCACTGAGCCGCCTATCGCTTCCAGCCTCCAAGCTTTGTGATCGGCCTCGGTCACTTTCATACCTAGAAAATTCCCCGCAGCGAGAGACTTCATCCGGAGCTCGCTCGGACTCAATCGAAGGTGACACAACTTTCAGATCAAAGCTTCACTTCTTTGAGCAAAGGTATGAACTCACTCTTCCTCCCGAGCTTCCAGTGATTCTCCATTTTGTTTGGGTTAATTTCATAGTCTATAAACCATATAGATGTGTTCGTCTATTCAAGATGAATCCATAGAGCATAAGAACACGAAAATCCAATGAGAATCGAGTGAGATCTTAGGGTTTTAGTGTGGACGGTCACTGGTGCACACCAGTCGTAGACGATGACTGAGAGCCGGTGGATCGCACGTCTATCGAGCGGACGGTTCAGATTGCGCCAGACCAGGGAATGTTACGTGAACTGCGTGGGCTTTCAGAGCTGCCGATGTTGCGCTGGCACCGCGTGGATAAGTAGATAAATAGGGTATTTTTTAATTATTTAAATGCCCAGAACTTCAAAAATCCATATCTTTGCATAGAGAAATCAAAAAAATAAAATAAAAATACCCTCTTGCTCAGTGAACAGAGGAGAATAATGTGAAAAGAAATCAAATTAATTGGATGAGTATTTTATTTTTAATAATTTATTTACTTTTTTCAGTATTTTCATTCTTCATTTGCATAGATAATTCACCATGACATGAGACCACAAGGCTTTTGAAGCCTCTGATCTTGGGAACATTCCCTGAATTTTTCAAGGTCAGAGGCCATCTCTGTGAAATGTTATTGAATTTTCAATTTCATATCACTGTTTTAGGTATTTTAATTCCAATAATTAGCATGTTGTGAAATAAATTCTAGGAAAATTTGGTGATGTTCCTTCAGACCAGAGGACCCTATGAAAAATATATTTTGAGTTAATTCATTCATAATAACCTTAATTGGAGTAAACCTCTAAAATTGAATTTGAATTAATTAGGGTTAACCACAAATCAAATTGACTTGAAAATAATTCTCCACTGATCTTTAAGATCAGAGGAACTTCACATACAAATTTGAAATCAATTGGACTTGATTAACTCTGCCAAATGGATTAATTAAGCCTCATAAGCAAAATGAAACTTTAAAAATTCATAACTCTAAAAATACTTTTCAAAAATTCACAAAATGGTTTAGAGGCTTCTCTGATATCAGGGGAGTTCAGGAAAATTAAAATTGGAATTTTCTAAAAATGTTGATTTTTCATAATATTTTAATATTTTAATAATTAAAAAATAATAAAAATCATAAAAATATTAAAAATCATAAAAATGTCACATTTTGATTCCTAATCACTGAGGAACAAACCAAATATTTTTCCTAAGTCCCTAGGGTATGATATTGAATTTTAAAGGCTTAATGTAACTTTTAATATTAAAAAATGAGTTTTTAACCTTTTTTTCATTAAAATAATTCCAATAAATCAAAGAAAAATCAGAAAATTATAAAATTTATTTCTTTGAACTCCTTGAGGTCAGAGAGATTTAAGAAAAATATAAAATCTATTTTTTCAAATTTAATTTTATTTTATAATTAATTAATACTCTAAAACTCAAAATAATTATAATAAATAAAATATAACTCAAAAAATCACCATAATTGGTCCAAGTGGTCCTCTGGTCATTAGAAACATTCCATAATTTGCTTAAGGATAGTAACCTTTTCTTGGTCATGTTGTTGAATTTTCTTTGAAAACCACTATTTTCTACTAAAAATAATTATATAAATAAATTAAATTCAGAAAAATCACATTTGCTCCTCTAATGTCTTAATTTACATATGAGTGAGGTGACATAAAAATTTCAAAATCATTTGAGCTCAATTTAGTGAGTTATGAAATAACTAAACTTAAAAGGGCATAAAGCTAATTCAAAATTTTAACCCTTAATTAAAACTTTAGGTTTAATCAAATTTGGGAGGTAAAACATTTGATCTTAAATTTCTCTTGGATGATTGAAACTTAGGAAAATTAAGGGGTAGAAACCCACTAAACATTTTGAAAATAAAAAAAATGAAACTTTAATTAATTAAATAATTTAAATTTTAGAAAGAATATATTTAAATTTGGATCATTAAAATAGGGATATTATTAAGAGGATATTTATTCTTTAATTTAAAAATCCCTAACTAAGTCACTTTAACAATACTTAATTCTTAATTAAGAATTAAAATAATAATCCAAATTGATAATTAAAATTAACAATTAAAACTAAAATTAAAACTAAAATTAAATTAAATTAAAATTAAAACTAAAATTAAATTAAATTAAAATTAAAATTAAAAATTAAATTAAATTAAAATTGAATTAAATTAAATTAAATTAAATTAAAATTAGATTAAATTAAATTAAAAATTAAATTAAAATTAAATTATATTAAAATTAAATTAAATTAAATTAAATTAAATTAAATTAAATTAAAATTAGATTAAATTAAATTATATTAAATTAAATTAAATTAAAATTAAATTAAATTAAAATTAAATTAAATTAAATTTAAATTAAATTAAATTTAAATTTAATTAAAAATTAAATAAATTTAAATCAAATTAAAATTAAAAAAAATAAATTAAAAATAAATTAAAATTAAATTAAATTAAAATTAAATTAAAATCAAATTGAATTAAAATCATCTAACAACAAACCTAAATGAGATAATTAAGAATTAAATCTAAAATAATTTGAACACTATTCCAAACTAATTAAAACATCATTATTAAATTAAAACACTTTAAACCATTAATTCAAACTTTTAATTAATTATGATTAAAATTCTCGATAAACCAACTTGTCCTTAAAGGCTTTAATTATTATAACTCTTAAATAGAGTATTAAGTGAGATGTCACTTCATTCATCAAGTAATCAAATACCTAAGTTCACTGAGCAAGAAACAAAGTTTAACTAAACTCCTGGATGATTAATTCACCTGTACAACTAAATTTACTTGGACTCAAAACAATCCCAAAAATATTGAAAAGATGTTTAGGACTTGTCCTAAGAACTTCCTCAATATGACGGGATGTTTTAGAAGAACAACTAAACTTAATTGTTCTTTAATGAAGAAAATCATCCTTAAACCAGTCCAAGAACCTAGACGTCATAGGAGATGACTAGTTATAGGATTAGGAATTCGGTAGACAACCAAAACCCTTCCCTTAGCTTTACCTAGGTGTCTGTTGAAATATTTAAATGCCTTAACATGTGTTTTAAGTGCAGCTTGGGATGACGGGAAGACCCTCTAGGTACGCTATTATTTTATTGCAATTTACTTTATTGCAATTTACTTACATGCACTGTACTTTACTTTTCTTGCATGATAAATAAGACTGTTGCATGAGAACTAAAACCTTTAGGATAGTCCCTGAACTGAAACCAAAACTAAATTAATAGTCTTTGAAAGATAAAATTCACCACCACAACATTCCAAAATATAAAATAACTCAAAATTTAATCACAAACAGAACAAAAAAACTATAATTGCAACTAAATTAAAATGTCTTGTTGAATGATCGGGAATACCTCGGATGATGTAACCCACGTGTTGCTAACGGGATTTCCCACGGTCTAAATGAAAGTGTGGAACTCATTCATTTGAGTTTAGCAAATTAATCTGGACTAAGTGAATTCGATGAAAATAACGGTGCCGGGACGACGGAACCGTGGGATCTTAATCGGTTCTGTTTAATCAACTTTAAGATTTGTTTTAATTAAAACACTAAAAAAAACACTTGGATTTTAAGATTTTCTCTAAACCAAAACACTTCTCTCATCTCATGATTTATGACTTCTAAAACTAAACCTCTGTAACAACAAGGAGCTTGGAGCACAGTGGGCAGCACGACCATCGTCATCAGCAAAACTCGGGTCTACTTCAGTAAAACCTTTCCTTAGAATTAAATAACCAAGCCATAGAATTTCGAGGTAGTTTGCCTAGTGCAACATAAATCCTCAACTCTTCGTTAGGCATTTGCACGATCATGTCATGTAAATTAAGCCCTAAACGGTCTTAGGACTCCGAGGTAGTCGTTCGGTACGACATAAACCCTCATATCTTCCAGGTTATTTGTATGATTATGTCATACAAATATAAGACCTAAAAAAATAAAATTGGCAGGATTGCAACATTAAGTAAATTCCCAAATCTAAGCTAAATAATATGATAGTTTGGGAAGTTGCCAAGATTCTTCTTGGATCCTCAGCTTCTCCTACTTCTCTTCCTTTGGACTCTTAAAATAAACTTGTTCCAAATTTGAGCTGATCCCTATTGAAATTTCCAAAATACAATCCTTTGAAAACTATAAAGTTTGAAATTCTTGAGAGCAAAACCACTGATCATTATCGAGAGTTTTCTTAAATGATTCTTGTCATTTAAGATGTAATTAACTATAGGGGCTTGCCCTTATAGGCAACTTTAAGAACGAATGTAATATAAACTCTGTTTAATTTCTTTATATTAAACAGAGGAACTTGTCGGCTTATAAAATTAGTTCGCAGACCAAACGGATGTCATAAATCTTCTAGTTTGTTTAACCGAGCCCCATCATCAAGCAGTGTGTCTATCCTCCGGGATAGATATACGGTTTGTGTTGTGGTGCTCGTTTATATAAACTATTTGGGATGTGAGATCGGTTTGATTTCTTATCTTAAAATTTTCAAACTTAAAATTATTTTCAAAATCAAATGCTACTTTTTGAATTATATATATATATATATATATATATATATATATATATATATATATAAATTAAATTTAAAATCTAAAATTCACCGAAAACTTTTGTAGGCGACTCCCTTTTTAAAATACAACACTGAACCTAAAAATGTGCCGAAAAATCTCATGTGATTCTTTCCAATAGTTGACAATAATGCATTGGTTCTTACATGTTATCACAACAGATTTTAACATGCAAGTTGGTCAAGTTTACATGTATAAGAAGAATAAAGTAAAAGCATCAAAATATATTCTCACTCTACTCAATTCTATATCCTACACATGCATAATAATTCATTGTAAGAGGGAAGAGTATAGAAAACTACTCACTACACATGGAGAAACAATATGAACTTTTCATTGAACAAGTCTTTGAAACCACACATACAAAGTACTAGATTCCAATCAAAATACAATGAAATTACATATCTTTGATGGAAATTAAACTCTCCTCGTATAGAAAAAGCAATCTCTTTGCAATCCTCTTCATGAACAAAGTGAAAGAAAAGAAGAAATCTCTCACTCTCTCTCTTTCTCTCTCACCTTGTCGCCCCACTTGGGGCTCACGCCCAAGTGATCTTCTTCTTCTCCAAGCCTTCTTCTCCTCTTCTATAAATCTTTTTCTTTTAGAGTTTTCAAGCCCTAATTTTAATTTCCCAAGAGATGCTTAATTGTCTCTTCAAAAAGAGTCCACATTCAATGAATCATCCAAAGGGAGTCTTAAGTGCCTTTTCACTCTAAGAGACACATCTCTTCAATAATAACTCATTCTAACTGACCCAAACACTTCTAGAAAGTTTCTTTTATGATTCCCAATGAATTACCAAAGAGATAAACTTCTCAATGCTTCGAAAATTGTCCAAATCTGACATTTTTTGAAGAAGTTATGGCAAAAACCATCACCAACCCTTTTGTGGTGCCTAAGCACTGATTTTAGGGATTTCATGCACCAATTCTTGTGGCTATGTGCCAACTTTGGCGCTTAGGCACCATCATGCAAGGAGCTCCACTGTTTTGCTCCTTTTGGCTCCGTTTCAGGCCCGTATTGCCTCATTTTAGTTTCGTTTTACTCCTAAAAGATATACATACAAGATAGTTATAAATTGATATAGATGGATATATCAAAATGTGTCAGGTCATAATTTTCTTGCTTGCTTGTTTTGGCTCCAAATTACACCATTTTTGCTTCATTATAGTTCCTTTTGCTCCAATCACTCCAAATTCTTCAACTTGATGTACCTGCAACCAAAAAGACAAGAAAACATTCCTTTAAAGTGCAATATCATTATAAAATTTATCATAAAAAGTAGTACATTCTTAGGTGGATCATAATCCCCAAACATAAACATTACTTATCCTCAAGTAATACTACACTTTTAAAATATTATATGAAGATTAGAGTTAATGGATCATCCTTTAGAATTGCTAAAATTTTATTCTAAAAATGTATAAGTTCAACTTAGAAGAACATCTAGTGAGTTAGACTATCCCAGGGTCTAATATATTTAACATCAAACTTGGGAATTTTTTTTTCCTATCTAATTTAGAAAAATATGCAGATTTGTCAAACTTAGGATCCTATGAACTTTATTTTATAAACTTAAGAACTCTCTTAAAAATATTTTAAATAATAAAAGTATAAAAAAGCAAGCTTAGGATTGTCCTAAGTTCCTTACACTAGAAAGACTCAAGTGAAACCAATTTTTGATTAGGAACTCTCCTCAAGCTTCTCCTCACAATAAATTTTTTTCTTTATCATGATCTTTTTTATCCTTTTTTTTTCTTTTGTGCTCTCTTTTTTTTTATACATGAGGATTACTATATCTGGAGAAGTCTTTAAATAGTTTTGAATTCCACTATCCTCCTCTAAAGTTAAAACTTATTACTTTCCTTTACTTGAAGAGATGTATAATTTTCTTAAATACTATTTTAAAAGAGCCTTAAATGTTTGAAATTAAAAATTCTAAGAATCCTTAATTTTCCAAAAATACATTTCTTCCTACTAAAGATAGTTATTCATTTTCTCATGTTCTCCACTAAATATCTTTAATTCTAGGTTCTCCCTTTTCACTAAAAATTTCAATTAAGTTTTCCTATTCCATTTCCATACTTAAAATTCTAACATTCTTAAGATGACTCCACATAACAAAAATCATTAGAAATAAAATAAAAATTTATTTGTAGTAGTTGAAAACAAGTAAGGTTTAAATTTGAAATATTTTTCTTTCCCCCCAAACTTAAGCTCAAACAAGTGTAACAATGAAGTACAAAAATATGAGGCAGGGAAAGATCACTTTTACAATTTACTACACATCCTACAAAAATATCAACAAATAGCACATGGTAGAATATTGCAGTAGAAAGTAAATCTTGCCTAAACATGCTGACATAACACTATAAAGGAATTTTAAATTGTAGAATAGGTACAAACTGAAGAATAAACAGGAACACATTTTAAACTTTATAAAGGACTTGTTGGATGCTAACAAGTTTAAAATATTAATATAAGTTTTGTTGTCTCTAATGCTCATTCAACTTGACTCACAAACAAAGACACACAAACTCCAATACATAGATTCACAGATTTCATAAACAAACAACAACTGAGGTTAATTTAATCACCCTTCTACTCACATTTCCCCTCCTTAATTTCAACTTCTAACGGAGGAAACTAAACTAATAAAGTGGGTGTATTATAAAATTTTTTATATTGTTATCACCCTTGGACCAGAATTCCTCTATTATAAAAACTTATGTGTTTCCAATTTCTGGTTTACCCTAAGTTTAAGGTAAACACAATCTGGTAAATAAAAGTAGTGCAGTTCATCCAGATGTTGTTCAATAAGTAAGTTTATGACCTTACTCAGAAAAGACAAAGTCAGATAAATCAATTAATAGAGTTTACATGGAGTAGACCAAGTCCAAACTCTACATGCTTCAAGGTGATGCTCAGCTCCGGTTAAGAACGAAGTCGTAACAGACTCATCAGACTACTACTACCATAAGTCATATACAAATTTAGTCAAGATCAAGGCGTAACCTCAAAAAATTAATCCAAACCACTCTTACACATCAAACAAGGATCAAAGTCCAATATCTCACTGTTATCAAATCCAACATAACAATCACACTAAACATATAATAAAGATAAACATAGGTTAAGTCCCACGAAGGGCTTGGTCTAACACTGACGACCCGATGTATCCAATGTTTACTCTAGTTGCCCCGGCATCAGAATCTCATTTATTTTTTTTGTATACCACGGAATATGCCATTCAGTGATTTTGAATAACTCTTTCTTAGGAGATCTATTACCGATTTCATAATTTAATTCATGTTCTTCTTGTGATTGAGTCGAATCCAAAGATCTAAGGATTGGTTGTGTAGATGAATTCCCTAAATAGGTAGGCTTTAAAATTGTATGGGGTACATTCATCTTAAGTTCATTAGATTTTTCGATAGATGGAATTAAAAGTTTACTATCTTCGGTAACGTCCATCCTTTTGCACCTCTCCTAAACATTCATACAGTCTTTTTTAAATAATGCTTTCAACTCATCATGAAATTCCATTTTGATCTCATCTGTTAAATTACTCTCAAAACTCTTTTGGAAATGGTCTTTACTTAGATAATCAATTTCATCCATCCAAAAACAATCTTGGTTTTTTCTCTCAGTTGGATATTTCATAGTCTTTAATATATTAAAAGTTACTTCCTAGTCATTAATATTCATAATCAACTCTCCTTTTTGTACATCTATCATATCTTGTCCAGTAACAAAGAAAGGTCTCCCCAAAATAATTGGATTATCTTTGTTGTCCTCCATATTTAATACTAGATCGATCAGCTAACTTAAGGGTTACAGTAGTGGGAGAAATATCAGCTAACATAACCTTTTAAATTTAGATAGAGACATCACATTAATGCTCACTCCTAAATCACATAAAGCTTTTCCACATATTTTTTCTCAAATTGCACAAGGAGTTGTAAAGCTACAAGGATCTTAAAGTTTATGAGGAAGCATTTTCTGAAGTACAGCTCTGCACTCATCACTTAGTGAAATTGTCTCATAATCCCTAAGTTTCCATTTCTTATTTAATATGTCCTTCATAAAATTTGTATAACATAGCTTCTGTTCCAAAGCTTCAGTGAAAGAAATATTGATCGTTAACCTCTTAAGTACTTTCAAGAATTTTGAAAATTGTTTATCCAACTCATGATGTCTAAGTCTTTGAGGAAATGGAGGTGGTGGTATTTCTAAATTGATTTTAGTTGGAGATATAAATTTTTCTAGATCCATAGAATCATGTTCTTTAGGTATTTTAGTTTTTTTTGTTTCTCTCACAACTCCTTTCTCTTTTCTAACCACATCCTCTATCTCTCTTCCACTTCTTAACCGGACAACTTCTACTTGTTCATTAGTGTTCTCTTTAGGATTGATCTCAATCTTTTTAGGAAGTGTTCCTTGGGGTGTATTGCTAAGTGAATTAACAATTTGTCCTAGTTGATTCTCTATGTTTATAATCACAACATTATGACTTTGTAACTGGTTTCCCATTTGCAATACCACTTCTTCAATGGACACCTTCTTATCCTAAAATTGTTGATCTGTTGGCATATTTTTAGGTTATGTGTTTTGAAAAAGGGGGTCGCCTACAGAAGTTGTCGGCAAATTTTAGATTTTTTAAATTTAATTTAAATATATATATAATTTAGAAAGTAGCATTTGATTTTGAAAATGATTTTAAGTTTAAAAAATTTTAAGATATGAAATCAAACTGATCTCATATCCCAAATAGTTTATATAAACGAGATCCACACCACAAACCGTGTATCTATCCTGAAGAATAGACACACTGCTTGATGATGGGGCTCAATTAAATAAACTAGAAGATTTGTGACATACGTTTGGTTTGTGAACCAATTTTATAAGCCGACAAGTTCCCCTGCTTAATATAAATGAATTAAGCAGGGTTTATATTACCTGGGGTCTTAAAGTTCCCTATAAGGCAACCCTTTATAATTAATTACATCCTAAGTGACGGGAATCACTTAAGAAAACTCTCGATAATGATCAGTGGTTTTGCTCTCAAGAATTTCAAAGTTTAAGGTTTCAAAGAATTGAATTTTGGAATTTCAAACGGGATCGGATCAAATTCGGAACAGTTTATTTTAGGAGTCCAAAGGGAGAGAAGTAGGGGATGTCACAGACCTGAAGTGAACTTCAGTGACTTCCCGACTATCCTATTATTTGGCTTCGAATTTTGAAAATGAATTTATTTAAGTTTCAATCCTGCCAATTAATCATAGGATTTACATTTCTATAATCACCTAGTTATGCAAATAACCTGAAAGATAGGAGGATTTACGTCGTATCCGATGACGACCTCGGAATCCTAAGTGAGTTAGGGCTTATTTTGCACAACCAGGCTGTGCAGAGGCCTAAAAGAACAGGTGAGGATTTATGTCGCACTAGGCGAACTACCTCAAAGTCCTATGGCTTGTTATTTAAACTAAAGAACGGGTTTTGCTGATGTCGCACAGGATTTTGCTGTTGAAGATGGTCATGCTGCCCACGAAGTCGTGCTCCATGCTCCACATCGTGAAGAGGTAGAGTTTTCTAAGGTGGCAAGTCATAAAATTTAATCAGGTAGCCCTATGGTTGAGTTTTGCTAAACATCATATGCAAATATGTTTAAGGTTGTACAGTGTATAGCACAACATGTAGCACAGGAAAAGCAGTAAAGTATGTGTTAAAGAGTACAGTACAACTTGCTATGTAAGGAAAGAAGCAAATAACAGGTGCAATAGGAAGGTAATATGCTAGGAATGTAAAGCAAACCTTTATACCGGGGAGATCCATAGTCTTCTTATATGTATCCGACAGAAATGCATCGCATGGAAGCCGAGCAAAAAGAGAAATGTCGTCGAAAGCTCGAGAGAAAACTGTATGTGAACCGTGGTGGAAAACTCGAGTAAAAATTGACAAACAACTGATGACTCTGGAAAAGTCACAGAGAATCATGAGAAAATCCCAGAGAAAACAGACCACGAGTGCTTTATCAAAAATCATATAAAAAGAAACAAAGCGATAAAGACCGCAAGCACTCGAGTCGGGGCTAGGCTCAGAGACTGTGTAGTATGTTCTCGAACAGTCGTTGAAGGCTACTTGGTCACCCGAATGTATAAAACCCGCTACTCAACTAGAAGGGTGTCCTACTAAACCTAACTCAGGAGGGTGTTCCTTAGCCCGGTACTGGTAATCAACAAGCGGACAACCGAATTTTATAATATGGTTTTGAAATTTATATTTTTTCTTTAGCATGCACATGGATATCAGGCATACAAAAAGAGAGTTGTATCAATTTTCTTATTATGGTAAAAATGTATCATATCAGTTTTTTATCAAAAAAAACTGTTCTTATCAGTTTTAAAAGTTTAGTTATCCACGAGTCAATCACTTCGTAGGGCATAGGATCACTAACATGAGAAGGTACAGGTGCCCCACTTGCCTCGTAACGATAAATGATATGTCATCCTACGGTTCACCGGTCCCCTGAATCTGGTTCCGATGTCGTAGGATGAAACATCTTTCTGCTTTATCACAGGTGTACCTTTTTTATCATCGCCCTCACTGCCCCAAAACAAAACAAAACCAAACTTCGAGTGAAGCGGGGAAAATATGTTAATCAACGAGGAGGGGAAAGAAATAAGATTAACCCACCTCCAAATCCAGGAAGAGTCAAAGTGGTAGGAGGGTTAATCTAAAATAGCCCTAAAAAAAGTAATAATAGATCACCGAAAGCAAAACTCAAGGTCTTTAAATCAATCCTGAAGATATCATTTTCTCACTTAGACATAACTGGATCGAGCCAAAGAGGGTGTCCCTTCCGTTTAGATCAAAAAGAGCGAATTCTGGAAATCTTTTAAAATCTTATAAATCTGATAAAGAAAAATCGGGTAGCATAACGGCGTAAAAATGAATTTTCCACACCTGTAATAAGTATAGAAAGAAATGCCGCAAGCATATGTATATGTAATTACCAATCTTTTCATTCATTCTAAGCATGTATAAAGCATGTTAGAAGCATGAAAATCGAGCCCCCCACCAGGCGCCAAAATGGCCCCAAGGTCCTCTAACAATCGCAAAAGTCAAATAAAACCTTTCAAATTTCCAACATGCAAAGCCTCGAGGTAGATTCTTGCAAATAAGCAAGCCAAAATTTTTAGATTTTAACAAATAAAACACCCAAACTTACATTTATGCCTACATTCCATTCATATCCTGAATCGAAAAAATATTTAAAGCATTTTAATACTTGCATTTGGACACACGAAAAACAAAACCAACAAAGAGCTATTTGAATAAGAGAAGGGAATTTTTCATACCGTTTGAATGAACTAGGATGAGAAATGATTCACCCTCCAAGCAAAGTAAATGTTTAGGTGTTATAAATGTAAGTGTATATACTAATTGAGTGGCATGAATGTAGAAGGCACAATTTTGGGTGTTAGAAATGTAAATATAGAAGGCTAAAGTTGTATGTGTATGAGAGAGTTATGAGTTATTTATACAAATTTCTCCAAACACTCTACAATAACAGTGGCATAAAGGAAGCAAGCAAGTATACAAATATAGCAATTTTATGAATATCCCAACTTTCAAATGGTGGAACGAATAATGAAAAAGTGAGATGTTTACATGTACAACACTTGAAATATCGCTATCTGCAAATTTACACACCCTTAGCCAAGAAATATCATGCTTCAAATGTAGATATTAAATCAAAAAATTATAAAGCCTTCAAATCAGAAAAAATGTAAGTTCACCAAGGCCCAAAATAGTGTTTAGAACATTTCAATATAGCATTCCTCTCTTCCCCAAAATAACAAGGTCATGAGACCCAAAACCTTCAGACTCCCACAAGAAAAATATCATGACCTTCCGTTTTCCTTTTTTTTTATTATTTTTTTTATGATCGAGCAAGCCACAACTTAAGGTGCGAGAGAACTTACACATCCTACATTTCCCAAAATGAACCTTTCAATTTCAAAACATCCTCAAAACGATGCCCTAACAATTCCAAAGATTTCAAAATACAATTTCCAATGGTTTCAAAATCTATAAGCAAAGCCTCATCGATTTTAGAACTGCACAAATGCAATTTATAAAATATTCAAATTGCATAAGCCAAAGCCATGTTGATTTCATATTTACCAAATAAAATTTTGAAAAGCTTCCAAACTTCTCAAACAAAATCAACTTCAACCTCATAATACCCAGAAACAATTTTTTTTTTTAAAGAAAAAGTTTCCAAACTTCTCATAAAACAAAGACATGAGGATTTCATCTTTTCAAAAACAAATACATTAAAATGTTTCCGCATTTTGTGAAATCAAGTTGCAATAATTTCGGGATTCCTTGAATACAAGTTATGAAGTTTCCAAATTGTACAAACCAAAGTCATAACACTTCAAATCTTCAAATACAAAGCCATCGTGCAATTCATATTTTCCAAAAGAGTAAAACACATAAGTCTCAAATTTTAAAAAATAACGAATATATTGAAGCTTCACATTTTCATACAGGTACAGATTATTTTCGATTTTAAGTTAAAATCCTCATGTGAATAAAAGCACTTTCATGGATAACTTTCACATAACAAAGTATTAAGCAACTAAGCTAAAATGCCAAGATAGCAAATCTTCTCCCCTTAGCTCAAATAAAATGGGATAAAGAACTTTAATCTTCAATATGCAAGCCATTTATAGATTCATGTATAATATGAACTTCAACACTAAACATTTAAAGCATACCACACCAAGGAAAACATCCCAAAACTATCAGGAAACCAATTCTTGTGCATGAGGTATCTCATAAATAAGTCAAGGAGAAGGGTAGTGAGATTCTTACCTCCAAATACCTGAAGAAAAGAAAAGGAGGGCTTCGAACCAGAAATAATCGAATGGCAGAGCTCCAACAATGAGACACAACCACCAACGATCCAACAATAATTATACCTCGATCTAAGCAACCAAGCAGTAATATCGAGCGGCCAAGAGAGGAAACTAAGCAGATTAGCAAAAACCTCGAGCCACCATAAAAATTTGGCAGAACCTCCCCTCACACCAAAATTTTGGCCAACCCAAACCCTACCCCAAGTGGGGATTTTTATAGCTAAAGGGGGAGGAGAAGCTTACCTGCTCTTACCTGGGCGGTGAACCGAAGTCGACGGCGATAAAAGGAAGAAGCGAAAAACATCGCTGCAGAGAACGTGGTGAGGAAAAGCCGGAGCGTGGCAGAAAGCGTGGCCAGGAAAGAAGCTTCAGGCAGAGGAGTGTACGAGGACGGGACCGAAGCTACTCTCTTGCGAGGAAGAAGAGGTTTGGTCGGCTAGGGTTTCGCCCTAGCCAATTTTGTGAAAGAGGAGGAGGAGGCCGACGGGTGCATGAGCGAGAGTTAGGGATTTTAGGTGTTTTTTTATTTCATTTCTTTTCTTTTTTATTAGTGTTTTATTCAATTTTTTCGCCGATTCGGACAAAATTCGGCCCCGCACAAAACCACGTCAAAATTAGTGTGCTTCCTAGGTAATTTCAACATTCCGGATGCAACAGCGCAGTCTGTTTTGTCATCTGAGGTCGTTTGGACAACCTCATCTATGGTCGCATTAGAAAAAGTGTCAAATTCAATTTCGTCAAAATTTCAACTCGCGGTTGATTGTTTCAAAATTTATTTTAATTCTGATTAATTTTGAATTAAATAAAAGTTTGAGTGACATGAATTTCAGCATTTAAAAGTGTCGAGGGTCCGAATTGTGAAATTCATGCACGCGACGGTGCGAAAAGTTCACATGGCAACCCTAAGGCTTAATGATCTTAAGGGGACTCATTTCGAGCTTCATCGTGTAAGTTTCAACCTTCTAAATGTTAGAGGTTGATAACCATACGAGCAGAACTTCAAGACGAGTAAAGAGTCAGTTTGAGCTTCTAAAATAAGGTGGGTCCCATCTCTAGTCCTCTAGGATAGTCAAGATGAAGTCATATGGCTAGATCCTAAAATCCTAGGAAGAAAATTAGACCTTGCCAAAAATAAGGTCAAGATGATCATTGTTAAAGTCCAGTGGATATGAAGGTCTATAGTTTGTGTTCCCCTGATTATTCCAACTTCCATTAGGATTTTGCAAGATTATTTTCCCATTGTTGATTTCCACACCCAGTAGTATGATTTAAGTTAAAATTTGGATGATTTTTCCAACCTGAGTTGTAATTGTTATAATACGAGTAGTTTATGGTATTTAAAGTCTCATATGATAAGTTAGAATCAATCATATGCCCTAATGAACTTTTCTCACTTACTAGAGTAAATTAAGGCTGGTTCATTCCAAATTGGTCTGATTTCTTTTATATTTGATCCACTAAAAAAATTACCTATTTTTAGTGTAGATTTCATGCTCACTTTATGCATATTTTTTAATGATATACACTTATAGGAAGGTATTTTGCATAT
This sequence comes from Papilionanthe hookeriana x Papilionanthe teres, assembly GCA_022702705.1. Classification (NCBI taxonomy): domain Eukaryota; kingdom Viridiplantae; phylum Streptophyta; class Magnoliopsida; order Asparagales; family Orchidaceae; genus Papilionanthe; species Papilionanthe hookeriana x Papilionanthe teres. Next base: position 139,652,984 of record CM040427.1, on the reverse strand, counting down.
TTTTATCTTCAAATATAAAATTATATGATTTTAGAGAAAATAAGGCAAAAACAATGCAATTTGGAGCTAAAATGAGCAAAGAAGAAAATTCTAACCTTGCACATATCAATATGTCTTTCTATGCTTAATTTCTTTTAAATTTCTCGCTTATTTTTGAAAGAAATTACATTTTGAAGAAAGGTGGTTTTTATGTTTATCTTGTAGGTGAAGATGTTAGGAATGTAACACAATTGAAACGGGGCAAAATGGAGTTGAAACGAAGCCAAACGGAGCAAAACAGTGGAGCTGTGTACAGGATGGCACTTAGGCGCCAGAACTGGCGCCTAGACACCAGACACAGCCAGAAACATTTTGGGGAAGCTTATGGGATGATTTTGAGTGGTTCCAAAGCATTCTAGAAGCCTCTGGATGAAATCCTACATGTTATCAAGTAATACAATGAGTCTAGACACATTGGAGTGGTTTTTAAATGAAGAGGTGTGTCTCCTAAGTGAAGGGGTGCGACCCTTCATAGAGATGGACTGGCGCCTAAGTGCCATAGTTAATTTCTAGAATATTCATTGAATGTGGATGAATTTTGAAGAGATGCTTGAAGCAACCCTTGGTCATTTTTGAAGCTCTATAAATAGGGATTAATTTTATAGTTTTGGAGAGTACTTTTAGAGTCTTTTTAAAGTCCATTTAGAGTCGGATTTGAGTCTTAGGAGTTATGTGGAGTCGTTTTAGAGTTGGGTTAGTGTCATGATGTAGATTTCTACATTTTCTAGAGAGATTGGTGATGGATTTTGAGAGTTTTATATAAAGAATGTACGAGTGACGCATGGATTGGCAGAAGACCTTGGTGGAGAGATTTTCTTCTTTCTTTCAGAGGGAAAAAGCTAAGTATTGTGTTCTTCATTTTCTTGTAATTTTTGTAAAGACGTTTTAGTGCATTTTCTTTTATTGAAATGAAGTTTTCTATTGTGTTCTATCCATGCTTCATAAGTAATTTTCTTTTTATTTTCTTTAAATATGAAGTAGTGACATGTGTAGGAAAATTATTTTTATAATAGAATATTTTCATTTTAATGTGATGAGTAACATCTCCTTCACTTCATTAACGTAACTTAAGTGGCAATAACTTATGTTAAAATCTGTTGTAAGTGAAACTAAAACTCGAAAGAGTGGTGATCTCGCAACTTGAGTGCACTCTCATTGTCCGGTTAACTAGTAAAATAGTTAGGTGGCAATGCAGCTTTTAAGACATTATAATTTAATGATTTGGTTCTATTAAATGCTTCTAGGTGACAGATAGTTGCATGAAACTAACAAAATATTAAAGACATATGTTCCTTATTGGCATTTAATTTATTATATAATTCTATCAATTCTATTACTTCTTACGCCATTATTTTCATTTTCTTTTATTTTGTAATAAATAAATGTGTGTTTAGGAATCAAGATTTTCTTAGAAATTCTCCTATTAAATTATGGTGATGATATTCATACCGGATTATCATTTACCATACAAATTGGCCTATTGTATTGTTAAAATCTATGGAGAATTCATAAGATCTGACCTTGGGCTAAGAGTTCTTAACTTGTATGTATCACATTTCTTTTGGAAAGGTAGATTGTAAATCCTTGAAGGGGGAGGTGTAAATAGATAGGGAGATAGTCTTTGATGGGCATAGAAATGATTATGTTTTTAGAGTGACAGACTAAATTTTATAAAATTAGTTTTAAAGAAAGGTGACAGGTCACTAATAGGCCCGACCATAGGCACTCTGTGGTAATCTAGAAGTGACAGCCTAGAATTAGTCCTTACTACTAACAATACTTCCTGAACCAATCTTTAAAACTATCCAATGTTCTTTGCTTCTTGCATAAAGAGTTAAATAATATATATGCTCCTAATATCAGGACATATTCTTCTCATGTCACTATTTCCAAATAAGAAGAAAGAGTAAGAGAAAGACATCAAAAGGCACGAAGAAAACATAACACATAAGTATTTACAAAATCATAATAGTTTTAAAATGTTCCTAAAAGTTCTTACCGTTGCTTCCCCAGCAATGATGCCAAAAACTTGACTAGACCCGCAATTATGTAATAAATTAACTTTCAAAAGATGGCAAAAAACTTGACCCAATTCATAAATAGCGGCTAGTGAGCAAAATCCTAAATGATATAAAAATTATAAAATATTTTACACACTAGGGGTATTACACAAATATACGTATCGTTTCAAGTAATATAGGGTTTTATTTTAAAACCTCAATATCGATCCCATAGAGAAGCGAGGTAAGAAATCCTTTAGGCTAATTCTAGTCTAATTCCATAAGGCCTTAATTTGGAATGTCAATTAAAATGATTTTTCTAAAAACTATTCCTAAATTAAAATTTAAAATAAAAAGATAACTTATATGAATAAATTTGTTTAGAGAATTTTGAGATGTTAAAGACTACCTTTCTCTTATAATTACCAAGATAATGTATAGGAAAGAAGTGCTTAGAATTTAATGTAGTAGTGACAAATAGGAGCATATATATTCTTTAACTCTTTATGCAAGCAACAAAGAACATTGGCTAGTTTTAAAGATTTGTTCAAGAAGTATTGTTAGTAGTAAGGACTAATTATTGGCTCTCACTTCTAGATTACCACAGGTTGCCTATGTCGGGCCTACTAGTGACCCATCGCCTTTCTTTTAAACTAATTTAATATAATTTAGTATGTCACTCTAAAAACAAAATCATGTCTACGCCAATCAAAGAATATCTCCCTATCTATTTGCACCTCCCCCCTTCAAGGATTTACAATCTACCTTTCCAAGAGAAATGTGATGCATACAAGTTAAGAACTCTTAGCCCACGATCATATCTTAAGAATTCTTCATAGATTTTAACGATACAACACGTCAATTTGTATGGTAAATGAAGATCCAGTATGAATATCATCACCATAATTTAATAGGAGAATATCTAAGCAAATCTTGATTCCTAAACATACATCTATTTTATTACAAAATAAAAGTAAATGAAAATAATGGCATGAGAAGTAATAAAATTGATAGAATTATATAATAAATTAAATGCCAACAAGGAACATATGTCTTTAATTTTCTATTAGTTTCATGCAACTACCTGTCACCAGAAGCATCTAATAGAAACAAATCATTAAATTATAATTTTTTAAAGGTTGCATTGCCGCCTAACTATTTTACTAGTTAACCAGACAATGAGAGTGCACTCAACTTGCGAGATCACCACTCTTTCAAGTTTTAGTTTCACTTACAATAGATTTTAACATAACTTATTACTACTTAAGTTATGTTAATGAAGTGAAGGAGATGTTACTCATCACATTAAAATGAAAATATTATATCATAAAAATAATTTTCCTACACGTGCCACTACTTCATATTTAAAGAAAATAGAAAAGAAAATTACTTATGAAGCATGGATAGAACACAATAGAAAACTTCGTTTAAATCAAAGAAAATGCACCAGAAAGTATTTACAAAGATTATAAGAAAATGAAGAACATAATACTTAGTTTTTTCCCCTTGAAAGAAAGAAGAAAATCTCTCCACCAAGGTCTTCTGCCAATCCATGCACCGCTCGTACATTCTTTATATAAAACTCTCAAAGTACATCACCAATCTCTCTAGAAAATGTAGAAATCTACATCATGACTCTAACCCAACTCTAAAATGACTCCACATAACTCCCTAAGACTCAAATCTGACTCTGAAAGGACTCAAAAAGGACTCTCCAAAATTGTAAAATTAATCCCTATTTATAGAGCTTCAAAAATGACCAAGGGTTGCTTTAAGCATCTCTTCAAATTTCATCCAAATTCAACGAATATTCAAGAAATTAACTGTGGCACCTAGGTACCAGTTCTGGTGCTTAGGCGCCAGTTCTGGTGCTTAGGCGCCAATCCATCTCTGTGAAGGGTCTCACCCCTTCACTTAGGAGATGCACCTCTTCATTTAAAACCGCTCCAACGTGTCAAGATTTAATGTATTACTTGATGACATGTAGGATTTCGTCCAAAGGATTCTAGAATGCTTTGGAACCACCAAAAACAGTCCAATAATCATCCCCAAAATGTTTCTGGTAGTGTCTGGCACCTAAGAGCCATACTATGTGCAGCTCCACTGTTTTGCTCCGTTTGGCTTCGTTTCAACCCCATTTTGCCCCGTTTCAGTTGCGTTACATTCCTAACATCTTCACATACAAGATAAACATAAAAAACCACCTTTATTCAAAGTGTAATTTCATTCAAAAACAAGCGAGAAATGTAAAAGAGATTAAGTATAGAAAGACATTTTGATATGTGCTAGGTTAGAAATTTCTTCTTTGCTCATTTTAGCTCCAAATTGCATTGTTTTTGCCTTATTTTCTCTAAAATCATATATTTTTATGCTTGAAGATAATACTATGAAAAATATCTTCCTTTAAAGTGTATATCATTAAAAAATGTGCATAAAGTGAGCATGAAATCTACACTAAAAATAGGTAATTTTTTAAGTGGATCAAATATCAAGGAAGTTGGTCCTATTTGGAATGAACCAGCCTCAATTTACACCAGTAAGAGAAAAAAGTTCATTGGGGCATATGATTGATTCTAACTTATCATATGAGACTTTAAATACCATAAACTGCTCATATTATAACATTTACAACCCAGGTTGGAAAAACCATCCGAATTTTAACTGAATATATACTATTGGGGCTGAAAAACCAACAATGGAAAAATAATCATGTAAATCCTAAAGGAAGATGGAATAATCAGTGGAACACAAATTATAGACTTTCATATCCACTAGACTCTATTAATGATAAAAAATTTGAGGATAAAACGATGTCCATTGAAGAAGTGGTATTGCAAATGGGAAACCAGTTGCAAAGTCAAAATGTTGCGATTATAAACATAGATAATCAACTGGGACAAATTGCTAATTCACTTAGCAATAAACCCCAAGTAACACTTCCTAAAAATCTTGAGATCAATCCAAAAGATAACACTAATGAACAAGTAGAAGTTGTCCAGTTAAGAAGTGGAAGAGAGATAGAGGATGTAGTTAGAAAAGAGAAAGGAGTTGTGAGAGAAATAAAAGATAATAAAATACCTAAAGAACATGATTCTATGGATCTAGAATACTTATATCTCCAACTAAAATCAATTTAAAAATACCACCACCTCCATTTCCATAAAGTCTTAGATAGCATGAGTTATATAAACAATTTTCAAAATTCTTGAAAGTAATTAAGAGGTTAACGATAAATATTCCTTTCGTTGAAGCTTTGGAACAGTTGCTAAGTTATGCAAATTTTATAGAGATATTAAACAAGAAAAGAAAACTTAAGGATTATGAGACGATTGCACTAAGTGAGGAGTGCAGCGCTATTCTTCAGAAAATGCTTCCTCAGAAAAATTAAGATCCTTGTAGCTTTACAATTCCTTGTGTAATTTGAGTAAAATTATGTGGAAAAGCTTTATGTGATTTAGGAGTTAGCATTAATGTGATGCCTTTGTCTATATTTAAAAGGTTATGTTTAGCTGATATTTCTCTCACTATTGTAACCCTTCAGTTACCTGATCGATCTAGTATTAGATATGGAGGACAATAAAAATTATCCAATTATTTTGGGGAGACCTTTTCTTTTTTACTGGATAAGATATGATAGATGTGCAAAAATGAAAGTTGATTATGAATATTAATGACTAGGAAGTAACTTTTAATATATTAAAGACTATAAAAATCCAACTGAGAGAAAAGATGAAGATTGTTTTTGGGTGGATGAAATTTATTATCTAAGTAAAGATCATTTCCAAAAGAGTTTTGAGAGTAATTTAACATATGAGATTGAAATGGAATTTCAGGATGAGTGGAAAACATTATTTAAAGATGACTGTATGAATGTTCAGGAGAAGTGTAAAAGGATGGACGTTACCGAAGATAGTAAACTTTTTGTTGACCTCATTTTTGATGAGGTCTTCTCTTCTTCTTTTTAGTACTTAGGATCTAGCCTTAGGCTTTTCCTTTGACTATCCTAGAGGATTAGAATTGGGGCCCACCACCTAGAATTTCAAACCACTTCTAAACTCCATGCAAACTCCACAAACTTGATTGTAAACCCCTAATCACCTAGAGGGTTGAAATCAAATGTGGAAGTTTAAAGGATGGGTTCCTATAGGACTCTTTGGCCTTAGGACTGCCCTGGGTGGCCTGGTCTGGTGAGGGCTGACTTACACACACACTACACTTATACACTACACTTTCACACACCTCCTAAAACCACACCTATACCCAACTTGACCTCCCGACTCATGAAGGTGATTCACATGGATGGTCCTTAACCCCTAAGCCCTTGCGCAAGAGGGTTAGGAACAACATAGTGAATGCCTCAAATGAGTCCCTTCATGGCTCATGTGGGCTTGATATGGCTTCATGGCTCAATAAAAATGATTTCATTCCACTTACATTTACCCAATCTTCAATTTTGCAAATTTTCAATTTTTGACCTCCGGGACCCTACACCCGCCTAACCTACCAAATGCCCTTGAAATTACCCAAATTTTTCAAAATCTCCAAATCACCCAAAATTCCCCAAAATTAACCTTAAATATTTCCCCTCCACTCAAATTGATCATTCATAGCCAAAAATACCAAGAATTTCAAAAATACCCCCCAATACCCTCCAAATACCCATAATACCCCTCTTAGCCAAAAAATCCAAAAATTCAAAAAATTCCCAGAAAATTCTAGTAAATCTCAAATATTCCCAATTTCATTTTGTTCAACTACACCATGGGCCAATTTTGTCAATTTACCCCACGTTTGTCAAAACCCCCAATTTGACCCATTTTAACCCAAAGTGAACCCAATGTCAAACCAAACCAATTTAACTCCAATTAACCCCAAATATTTTCTAAACCTTCCCTAACATCCCCAAGAGAAAAACACTAACATGATTTTCCTAAAATTTAGACCCAACCCCCACTCAAATTCAACCCAAAGCTAAAAGACCCAATTTTGACATAAACCCAAACCTAACCCAAATAAGCCCAAACCCCAAAATCAAAACCCAACCAAAGCCAAAACCTCTTTGAAACACTCCCATAAACATTTCTCAACATTTATTTTACATCAATTTCAACCCTAGCCCAACATTGGCCCAAGTTAGCCCAATTTGACCTACATTGGCCCATTTACCAAAGAGGTCCAAATCCAACGCAATTCAAGCCCAAACCACTTCAAATTGATTCCAAATCATTCATGAAAAATTCCTAAATTAAATTCAACACTTATTGGATCCAATCCTTTGCAAAATTTTCATCCTAAAATTTGTTTTGAAATCTAAAAGCCCACTCTCTAAACCATCTTGAAAGCCCATCCAAAGTGAAATCCAAAAGCCCAAAGCCCACATGACAATTCCTTCTCATCATCCCTTCAATTAAAATCATCCCTTAAGTCCTAAATCAATCATCAAATGGTTCTAAATCAAGCCATATGCCAAATCTCATTAAATCACCACTAAATTACCAAAGTTTCTAAAATCCATTTTCATGAAATTGACCACGCTTTTTCCCAAGCCAAAGGCAAGCCATGAAGCCACTCTTAAGCCACATGCAAGCCATGTGAGTTGCTCACATGTGACCTTACTACATTGGGCAAAAGGAGGAGAGCCTTTCCACATTCCCTTAAGGTGATTAACCGCTCCTATGATTCCCCTTAACCATGCTTATGCCTAATTGTGCTTGGATGGTGACTTGACCCTACCGATTATGCTGAACCAAATCACTTTCCCTTCAGCCTAAACCAAGCATTGGGTGGTGCACCTAGCCCAAAAGGATGGGTTGACCCATTTGGAGCCAAAATGGCCTCTCCCCCATACCATTTTAATCCAAGCCCTTTACACATGGCATTGGCCAATTGCCTACACTAAACCCCAGCCCTGACCCACCTGAACAAGATGGTGACCAGTGCCTGGCCGGCCAGCCACCAGGCAGCCAGAAAATGCCATGGCCGAGACATGGGGAGAAGCCAAACTTTGGAATTCCACCTTGCTGAGTTGCCTCATGCCCAATGGCCACCATGGTTGTTCTTTTCCTCACCAGAGCAGCTAATCCCAAGCCCTAACTCCCACTGGGAGAGCCTCTAACCTCTCCTATTTAAACCCCACCTCTCTCGGCCATGGAAGAGGTGCTGAACCAACCTTAAGGAAACTCTGCCAAAATCATTCCAGACCACTCTCCACACATAGAGCACTTGATTCCCACCGGATTCCAGCTCAATTCCCTCCAATCGAGCTCAATTTCGAGTTCAAACTTCAGCATAAAAACCAGGACACTTCTTCACAGTGGACCAATCCACAAATTGATTGATCCTACACCTTCACCAGACCAAGGGAAGAAGTTTACCAGCGAAAGCCCCCTCTCCAGGCCACCCATCTGTTCCAGACTCCAAGCTTTGTAATCGGCTGTGGTCGTAATCATACCTAGACAATTCACCAGGCCAAGGGACTTCATCTGGAGCTTGCTTGGACCCAATCGAAGGTGACACAACTCTCAGATCGAAGCTTCAATTCTCTGAGCAAAGGTATGAACTCACTCTTCTTCCCGAGCTTACAGAGATTCTCTATTTGTTTTGAGTCAATTTAAATACATGTTTACCATATGGATGTGTTCGTCTCCTTAAGACGAATCCATAGAGCATAAGAACACGAAAATCCATTGAGAATCGAGTGAGAAATTAGGGTTAGAAGGTTGACGGTCACGGGTGCACACCAGTCGTAGACAATGACCAGGAGCCATCGGATCGCGCGTGTATCAAGCGGACGGCCAGGATCACTCCGGACGGAGCAACAGGACATGAACTGCGGGCCGCGTGGCATCCTAGTCAGGTGGCTGCGTCAAATGGGAGCACGACATACGACGCTTCGGAGATGCCTAGGTTGAGTTGGCGCCGCGTGGATAAGTAGGAAATTAGGTTATTTTCCTATTTATTTAATTCCCCAAACTTCAAAAATGCATAACTTTGTGTAGGAAAATCAGAAAAATAAAATAAAAATACACACTTGCTCAGTGAACAGAGGAGAATAATATGGAAAAAAAATCATTTAATTTCATCAAGTATTTTATTTTTAATAATTTATTTACTCTCTGCACATTTTCAATTCTCCATGCATGTATACAATTCACCATGGCATGAGACCATAGGGCTTTTGAAGCCTCTGAATTTGGGAATATTCCCTGAATTTTCCAAAGTCAGAGGCCACCCCTATGGAGAGTTATTGATTTTTCAATTCTAGATCATTATTCTGAATATTTTAATTCCAATAATTAGCATGTTGTGAAATAAATTCTAGGAAAATTTGAGGATGTTTCTTATGACCAGAGGACTCTAGGAAAAATAGGTTTTGAATTAATCCACTTGGATTAAGCCTAATTGGCTTAAACACCCAAAATAGGTCCTTAATTAATTAGAGCTAATCATACATCAAATTGACTTGAAATCAATTCTCCACTGACCTTTAGGATCAGAGGAACCCACCATAAAAATTTGAAGTCAATTGGACTTGGTTAGCCCTACCAAATGGGTTGATTAAGCCATTTAGCCAAAATTAAACTTAAAAAATTCATAACTTTCAAAATGCTTTTAAAAAATTCACCAAATTGGTTTTGGAGCCTCTTTGGTATTAGGGGAATTTAAGAAAATTAAAATTTCAATTTTCTAAAAAAGTTGGTTTTTTGCATTATTTTAATATTTTTAATAATTAAAAAATAATAAAAATCACAAAAATAATAAAATTCACCAAAATGTCACATTTTGAATTTTTATCACTTAGGAACAAACCCCATATTTTTATTAAGTCTATATGATAAGATATTAAATTTTAAAGCCCTAAGGTAATTTTAAAATTAAAAAATGTATTTTTTAGCATTTCCACTTGAATAATTCTAATAAATCAAAGAAAAATTAGAAAATTGTAAAAATTGATTCTCTAATTTCCTTGATATAAGAGAGATTTTTGAAAAATATAAAATTCATTTTTCATCCCTTATTTTATCTTTAAATTAATTAATACTCCAAAACTCAAAATAATTATAATAAAAAGAATATAATTAAAAAAATCACCAAAATTGGTCCAAGTGGTCCTCTGGTCATTAGGAATTTCACATAATTTTCTTAAGGACAGAAACTTTCCCTTGGTCATGTTATTAAATTTTCCTTGAAAATTCTTTTTTTCCACCAAAAATAATTATATAAATAATTTAAATACAGAAAAATCACATTTTCTCCTCTAATGTCTTGATTGACATATGAGTGAAGCCACATAAAAATTTCAAATTCATTTAAGCTCAATTTAGTGAGTTATGGAATTAGTAAGCTTGAAGGGCAAAATGGTAATTAAAATCTTAACCATTAATTAAAACTTTAGGCTTAATAAAATGAAAAAGTAAAATATTTGATCTTAATCTGATTTGGATGGTTGAAATTTAAATAATTAAAGGGTAGAAACTTACTAAACAATTTAATTAAAATAAACCTTAATCAAATAATTAATTAAATTTGGAAGAATAATAAAATTGGAATTATTAAAATAGGGATATTATTAGGAAGAGATTTGTTCTTTAATTTAAGAATCCCTAAATTAATCATCTCAATAATATTTAATTCCTTATTAAAATGATAATCCAAATTTAAGATTTAAAATGCTAAAAGACTTAATCATTAAATTAAATTAAAGTTAAATTATTTAAATTAAATCCTTTTAAAATTTCAATTAAATTAATACTTTAACAATTAAAATTAAATCATCTTTAAAAGATAAAAAATAAAATATTAAATTAAAATTAAAAATAAAATTAAATTTAAATTTAAATTAAATTAAATTAAATTAAATTAAATTAAATTAAAACATATTAAATTAAATCAAATTAAATCAAATTAAATTAAATTAATTTTAAATTAAATTAAATTAAATTAAATCAAATTAAATTAAATTAAATTAAATTAAATTAAATTAAATCATATTAAATTAAATTAAAATAAATTAAATTAAATTAAATTAAAATAAAAATAAAATCAAGTTAAAATTAAAATTAGATTAAATTAAATAAATTAAATTAAAATTAAAACTAAACCAAATTAAATTAAATTAAAGTTAAATTAAATTGAATTGAAAATAACATCACCTAAGACATAAAGAATTTAAAAATAAATATAAAGCAACTTGAACACTATTCCAAACTTAAATCCATTAACTGAAATTAAATTAAATCATAAATCACTTGAACATCAATTTGCCCTCGAAAGCTTTTATTGTCACAACTCCTAAATGGAGTATTAAGTGAAGTGTTACTTCACTTATAGGATATTCAAATGTCCTAGTTCACTGAGCAAGATAACAAAACTTGAATTCCCGGACGATTAATTCTTTTGTATAATTAAATTCTCTTGGACTTAATAATAATCCTAGAAATATTGAAAAGATGTTTAAGACTCATCTTAAGAACTTCCTCGATATGATGGGATGTTTATAAGAACAATTGAACTTAATTATTCTTTGATGAGGAAAATCGTCCTCAAACCAAAACACAAGAACCTAGACGTCATAGGAGATGACTAGCTATAGGAGTAGGACCTTGGTAGAAAATCATAACCCTTCCCTTAGCTTTACCTAGGAACTTGCTTTAAATGCTTAAATATTCTAACCGTGTTTTAAGTGCGACTTGGGATGACGGGAAGACCCTCCAGGTACGCCTTTATTTTATTGCAATTTACCTTATTGCAATTTATTTAATCGCATCGCACTTACTTTTCTTGCATGATAAAGAACTGTTGCATGAAAACCCACACTTTTAGGATAGTCCCTAAAACTGAAACCAAAACTAAATTAAAAGTCATTACAAGATAAAATTCACCGCCACAACTTTTCTAAATATAAAACAACTCAAAATTTAATCACAAACAGAACAACAAAACTACAACTACAACTAAATTAAAACGTCTTGTTGGATGATCGGGAATACCTCGGATGATGTAACCTACGTGTTGCTAACGGGATTTCCCACGATCTAAATGAAAGTGTGGAACTCATTTTGTTGAGTTTAGCAAATTCATCTGGACTAAGTGAATCCGATAAAAATAACGATGCCGGAAGGATGGAACCGTGGGATCTTAACCGGTGTTGTTATAATAAACTTTAAGATTTGTTTTAACTGAAACACTAAAAAAGCACTTGAATTTTAAGATTTTCTCTAAACCAGAACACTTCTCTCATCTCCTGATTTATGACTTATAAAACTAAACCTCTACAACAAGAAGCTCGGAGCATGGTGGGCAGCATGGCCATCGTCATCAGCAAAACCTGAGTCTACTTCAGCAAAACTTTCTTAGAATTAAATAACCAAAGCATAGGATTTCGAGGTAGTTTTCCTAGTGCAACATAAATCCTCAACACATTGTTAGGCATTTGCATTGCAAATTAAGCCCTAACTGGTCTTAGGATTTTCGAGGTAGTTGTTCGATACGACATAAACCCTCACATCTTCGAGGCTATTTGTATGATCGTGCCATACAAATACAAGTCCTAATTAATTAAAATTGGCAAGATCAAAATACTAAATAAACATTAGGGCTTTCCTAAATCCAAGCCAAACATTAGGATAGTCTGGGAAGTCAACGAAGTTCACTTCGGGTCTGTGACATCCCCTACCTTTCTTCCTTTGGATTCCCAAAATAAAATGTTCCAAATTCGATCCATTGGCTATTGAAATTCCAAAATTCAATCCCTTGAAAACATAAACTTTGAAATTCTTGAGAGCAGAACTACTGATTATTATCGAGAGTTTTCTTAGGTGATTCCCGTCATTTAAGATGTAATTAACTATAGGGGCTTGCCCTTATAGGGAATTTTAAGAACCCAGGTAATATAAACCCTACTTAATTCATTTATATTAAGCAGGGGAACTTGTTGGCTTATAAAATTGATTCGCAGACCAAACGGACATCACAAACCTTTCTAGTTTATCTAATCGAGCCCCATTATCAAGCAGTGTGTCTATTCTTCGGGATAGATACACGGTTTGTGGTGTGGTGCTCGTTTATGTAAACTATTCGGGATGTGAGATCAGTTTGATTTCATATCTTAAAATCTTCAGATTTAAAAATTATTTTCAAAATAAAATACTACTTTTCAAATTATTTATTTAAATTAAATCTAAAATTCGCCGACAATTTCTGTAGGCGACCCTTTCTTCAAAATTAAACATACAACCCAAAAATATGCCGACACTTTTAATTCCATCTATTGAAAAATCTAATGAACTTAAGATGAATGTACCCCATACAATTTTAAAGCCTACCTATTTAGGGAATTCATCTACACCACCAGTCCTTATATCTTTGGATTCAACTCAATCACAAGAACATGAATTAAATAACGAAATCAGTAATAGATCTTCTAAGAAAGAGTTATTCAAAATCACTGAATGGCATATTCCATGGTATACAGACAAAATAAATGAGATTCTGATGTCGGGGCAACTAGAGTAAACATTGGATACATTGGGTCGTCAATGTTTGACCAAGCGCTTCGTGGGAGTCAACCCATGGTTATCTTTGTTATATGTTTAGTGTGATTGTTATGTTGGATTGGATAATAGTGAGATGTTGGACTTTGATCCTTGTTTGATGTGTAAGAGTGGTTTGGATTAATGTTGTGAGGTTATGCCTTGGTCTTGACTAAATTTGTATATGACTGTCGACCTCATTTTTGATGAGGTCTTCTCTTTCCTCTTTAGTACTTAGGATCTAGCCTTAGGCTTTTCTTTTGACAATCCTAGAGGACTAGAATTGGGACCCACCACTTAGAAATTCAAACCACTTCTAAACTCCCTACAAACTCCACAAAATTGATTGTAGACCCCTAATCACCTAGAGGGTTGAAATAAAATGTGGAAGTTTAAAGGATGAGTTCCTATAGGACTCTTTGGCCTTAGGACTGCCCTGGGTGGCCTGGTCTGGTGAGGGCTGACTTACACTACACTTATACACTATATTTTCATACACCTCCTAAAACCACACCTATACCCAACTTGACTCCTTGACTCATGTAGGTGATTCACATGGATGGTCCTTAACCCCTAAGCCCTTAGCTAAGAGGGTTAGGAACAACATAGTGAATGCCTCAAATGAGTTCCTTCATGGCTCATGTGGGCTTGATATGGCTTCATGGCTCAACCAAAATGATTTCATTCCACTTACATTTACCCAATCTTCAATTTTCTAAATTTTCAATTTTTGACCCCCGAGGCCCCAGACCCACCTAGCCTACCCAAAGCCCTTGAAATTACCCAAATTTTTCAAAAAATCTCCAAATACCCAAAATTCCCCAAGATCAGTACCAAACATTCCCACATTATTCAAATTGTTCATCCATAGCCAAAAATACCAAAAATTCCAAAAATACCTCCCAATACCCTCCAAATACCCAAAATGCCCCTCTTGACCCAAAAGTCCAAAAATTCAGAAAATTCCCAGAAAATTCCAAAAAATCCCAAATATTCCCAATTTCATTTTTTCCAACTACACCATGGGCCAATTGTGTCAATCTACCCCAATTTTACCAAAACTCCCAATTTAACCCATTTTAACCCAAAATGAACCCAATGTCAAACCAAACCTACCCAATTGACCCAAATTTGGTCCAATTTAATTCTAAACTTCAATTAAATATCTCCAACACCAATCTAGACCAAATCCAAGCCCAATTTGATTGGCATTTGAATCCAATTTCACTTTTGACCTTAAAGCCCAATTTGGACCCATGACCCAAACTTAGCCCAAACTAACCCAATTCAACTCCAATTAACCCTAAACCTTTTCAAAACCTTCCTTAACATCCCCAAAAACAAAACACTAACATGATTTACCCAAAATTTAGACCCAAACCCCACTCAAATTCAACCCAAAGCTAAAAGGCCCAATTTTGACCTAAACCCTAACCTAACCCAAATAAGCCCAAACCCCAAAATCAAAACCCAACCAAAGTCAAAACCTCTTTGAAACACTCCCATAAACATTTCCAAATATTAATTTTACATCAATTTCAACCCTAGCCCAACATTGGCCCAGGTTAGCCCATTTACCAAAGAGGCCCAAATCTAACCCAATTCAAACCCAAATCATTCCAAACTCATTTCAAATCATTCATGACATACCCCTAAACCAAACCGAACAATTATTTGGCCCAAGCCTTTACCAAACTTTCATCCTAAAATCCATTTTAAAATCCAAAAGCCCACTTCCATAAACCATTTTAAAAGCTCATCTTCACTAAATTTTAAAGGCCCAAACTTCATGCTAAAGCCCATATGACATGTCCATGACCAATTGACTGCACAAACCTCCAGCCCTGACCCACCTAGACCTGAGGGTGACCCATGCCTGCCGGTCAGCCGCCTGGATCGCCTGAAAACACCGCACCCGAGAGCTCACATGTGAGCCAACATTGAAATTCTCCCTTACTGAGTTGCCCCATGCCCAGTGGCCATTGCAGCTGTTCTTCCCTTGCCAAGAGCAGCTGATCCCAGTCCCTAACTCCCCCGGGAGGCCCCCGACCTCTCCTATTTAAACACCACCTATCCCGGCCATGGAGGAGGTATCGAACCAACCTTAAGGAAACTCGCCAAAATCATTCCGTACTACTCCCCACACATATAGAACTTGATCCCCACCGAAATCCCCCGCCATTTCCTCTCTGTGAGCTCAATTTCAGAGTTGAAATCCAAGCCCAAAACCAGGACACTTCTCCACAGTGAGCCAATCCCCAAATTGATTGGTCCTACACCTTCACCATACCAAGAGAAGAAGTTTACCAGCAAAAGTCCCTTCTCCAGGACACCCATCTGTTCCAGACTCCAAGCTTTGTAATCGGCTGTGGTTGAAATCATACTTGGACAATTTACCAGGCCAAGGGACTTCATCTGGAGCTTACTTGGACCCAATCGAAGGTGACACAACTCTCAGATCGAAGCTTCACTTCTCTGAGCAAAGGTATGGACTCACTCTTCTTCCCAAGCTTATAGAGATTCTCTATTTAATTTGAGCCAATTTCAAGACATTTTTACCATATAGATGTGTTCGTCTCCTCAAGACGAATCCATATAGCATAAGAACATGAAAATCCGTTGAGAATCGAGTGAGAAATTAGGGTTAGAAGGTTGACGGTCACGGGTGCACACCAGTCGTAGACGATGATTGGGAGTCATCAGATCGAGCGTGTATCGAGCGGATGGTCTGGATTGAGCTGGACAGCGCGATGGTATGTCAACTGTGGGGCCCTGGAGCGCTGAGTCGGATGGCGGCGCCGAATCAGGAGACGACGCGTGTGCGTTCGGAGCTGCCGAGGTTGAGCTGGCGCCGCGTCACTTAAGTAGAAAATTAGGGTATTTTTGATTTATTTAATTCCCTAAACTTCAAAAATGCATAACTTTGTGTAGGAAAATCAGAAAAATAAAATAAAAATACCCTCTTGCTCAGTGAACAGAGGAGAATAATGTGGAAAAGAAATCATGTAATTTCATCAAGTATTTTGTTTTTAATTATTTGTTTACTCTCTGCACTATTTCAATTCTCCATGCATGTATACAATTCACCATGGCATGAGACCATAAGGCTTTGAAGCCTCTGAATTTGGGAACATTCCCCGAATTTTCCAAAGTCAGAGGCCACCCCTATGAAGAGTTATTGATTTTTCAATCCTAGATCACTATTCTGAGAATTTTAATTCTAATAATTAGCATGTTGTGAAATAAATTCTAGGAAAATTTGGTGATGTTTCTTATGACCAGAGGACCCTAGGGAAAATAGGTCTTGAGTTAACTCACTTGTAATGACCCTAATTAGCTTAAACACCCAAAATGGAACCTTAATCAATTAGAGCTAATCATACATCAAATTAACTTGAAATCAA
The DNA here is from genome assembly GCA_022702705.1 of Papilionanthe hookeriana x Papilionanthe teres. Classification (NCBI taxonomy): domain Eukaryota; kingdom Viridiplantae; phylum Streptophyta; class Magnoliopsida; order Asparagales; family Orchidaceae; genus Papilionanthe; species Papilionanthe hookeriana x Papilionanthe teres. The sequence goes on along the minus strand of CM040427.1, from coordinate 139,636,010 downwards.
TTCTCCACTGACCTTTAGTATCAGAGGAACCCACCATAAAAGTTTGAAGTCAATTGGACTTGGTTAGCCATATCAAATGGGTTGATTAAGCCATCTAGCCAAACTTAAACTTTGAAAATTCAGAATTTTCAAAATACTGTTAAAAAATTCATGAAATTAGTTTTGGAGCCTCTCAGATATCAGGGGAATTTAAGAAAATTAAAATTGCAATTTTCCAAAAAAGTTGATTTTTTGCATTATTTTAATATTTTTAATAATTAAAAAATAATAAAAATCACAAAAATAATAAAATTCACTAAAATGTCACATTTTGAATTTTAATCACTTAGGAACAAACCCCATATTTTTCTTAGGTCTCTATGATGAGATATTAAATTTTAAAGCCCTAAGGTAATTTTAAAATTTAAAAATATATTTTCTAGCATTTCCACTAAAATAATTCTAATAAATCAAAGAAAAATCAGAAAATTATAAAAATTAGTTCTCTGGTTTCCTTGATATCAGAGAGATTTTTTAAAAATATAAAATTCATTTTTCAAGCTTTATTTTATTTTTAAATTAATTAATACTCCAAAACTCAAAATAATTATAATAAAAATAAAATAATTCAAAAAATCATCAAAATTGGTCCAAGTGGTCCTCTGGTCATTAGGAATGTCCCATAATTTCTTAAGGACAGAAACTTTCCCTTGGTCATGTTATTAAATTTTCCTTGAAAATTCTTATTTTCCACCAAAAATAATTATATAAATAAATTAAATACATAAAAATCACATTTTCTCCTCTAAAGTCTTGATTGACATATGAGTGAAGTTACATAAAAATTTCAAATTCATTTAAGCTCAATTTAGTAAGTTATGAAATTAGTAAGTTTAAAGGGCAAAATAGTAATTAAAATTTTAACCTATAATTAAAAATTTTAGGTTTAATTAAAAGGGTGGGTAAAATATTTGATATTAAGTTGATTTTGGATGTTTGAAACTTAGGTAATTAAAGGGTAGAAACCTACCAAATAATTTGAAAGTAATTAAAATAAACCTTAATTAAATAATTAATTAAATTTGGAAGAATGATGAAAAATTAGAATTATTAAAATAGGGATATTATTAGGAAGAAATTTATTCTTTAATCTAAGAATCCCTAAATTAATCACCTCAATAATATTTAATTCGTAATTAAAATGATAATTCAAATTCAAAATTTAAAGTGCTAAAAGACTTAATCATTAAATCAAATTAAAAAAACATTTAAATCAAATCCTTTTAAAATTTTCAATTAAATCAATACTTTAACAATTAAAATTAAATCATCCCTAAAGCATAAAAAAATATATAATAAAATATTAAATTAAAATTAAAAAAGAAATAAAATTAAATTAAAATTAAAATTAAAATTAGAATTAAAAAATAAAACCAAATTAAGATTTAAATTAAAATTAAAATTAAAATAAAATTAAATTAAATTAAATTAAATTAAAAAAAATTAAATTAAATTAAATTAAATCACATTAAATTAAATTAAAACATATTAAATTAAATTAAATTAAATTAAAATAATAAAATCAAGTTAAAATAAAATTAAAATTAAATAAAAAAAATAAAATTAAATTAAATTAAAACTAAACCAAAGTAAATTAAATTAAAATTAAATTAAATTGAATTAAATATAATATCACTTAAGAAATAAAGAATTCAAGAATAAATCTAAAACAACTTGAACACTATTCCAAACTTAAACCATTAATTGAATATAAATTAAAATCACAAATCATTTGAACATCAATTTGCCCTCAAGAGCTCTTATTGTCATAACTCCTAAATGGAGTGTTAAGTGAAGTATTACTTCACTCATAGGATATTCAAATGTCCTAGTTCATCGAGCAAGATAACAAAACTTGAACTCCTGGATGATTGATTCATTGTATAACTAAATTCTCTTGAACTTAAAATAATCCTAGAAGTATTGAAAAGATGTTTAAGATTCGTCTCAAGCACTTCCTCAATACGATAGGATGTTTATAAGAACAACTGAACTTAATTTTTCTTTGATGAAGAAAATCGTCCTCAAACCAAAACACAAAAACCTAGACGTCATAGGAGATGACTAGCTATAGGATTAGGAACTTGGTAGAAAACCATAACCCTTCCCTTAGCTTTTTCTAGGAACTTGCTTTAAATGCTTAAATATTCTAAATTGTGTTTAAGTATAGCATGGGATGACGGGAAGACCCTCCAGGTACTCTTTTATTTTATTGCAATTTAGCTTCTTGCAATTTACTTTATTGCAAATGCCCTTATTTTTCTTGCATGATAAACAACTGTTGCATGAAAACCCACACCTTTAGAATAGTCCCTAAAACTGAAACCAAAACTAAATTAAAAGTCATTACAAGATAAAATTCACCACCACAACATTTCAAAATATAAAATAACTCAAAATTTAATCACAAATAAAACAACAAAACTACAACTACAACTAAATTAAAACGTCTTGTTGGATGATCGGGAATACCTCGGATGATATAACCTACGTGTTGCTAACGGGATTTCCCACGGTCTAAATGAAAGTGTGGAACTCATTTAGTTGAGTTTAGCAGATTCATCTGGACTAAGTGAATCTGATAAAAATAATGATGCCGGAAGGATGGAACTGTGGGATCTTAATCGGTGTTGTTATAATCAACTTTAAGATTTGTTCTAATTAAAACATTAAAAACACTTGGACTTTAAGATTTCTAAAACCAAACTCTTCTTTTCTTTTTTGATTACAATCTTCTAAAACTAACCCTCTGCAACAACAAGGAGCTCGGAGCATGGTGGGCAGCACGGCCATCGTCATTAGCAAAACCTAAGTCTACTTCAGCAAAAATTTCTTAGAATTAAATAACCAAACCATAGGACTTCGAGGTAGTTTTCCTAGTGCAACATAAATTCTCAACCTTTTGTTAGGCATTTGCATTACAAATTAAGCCCTAACCGGTCTTAGGACTCCGAGGTAGTCGTTCGATACGACATAAACCCTCACATTTTCGAGGCTATTTGTATGATCATGTCATACGAATATAAGTCCTAATTAATTAAAATTAGCAAGATCAAAACATTAAATAAACATTAGGATTTTCTTAAATTCAAGCCAAACAATAGGATAGTCGGGAAATTATCGAAGTTCGCTTCGAATCTGTAATTTCTCCTACCTTTCTTCCTTTGAATTCTCAAAACAAAATGTTCCAAATTTGATCCGTTCCCTATTGAAATTCTAAAATTCAATCCCTTGAAAATTTAAACTTTGAGATTCTTGAGAGCAGGACTACTGATTATTATCGAGAGTTTTCTTAAGTGATTCCCGTCACTTAAGATGTAATTAACTATAGGGGCTTGCCCTTATAGGGAATTTTAAGAACCTGAGTAATATAAACCCTGCTTAATTCATTTATATTAAGCAGGGGAATTTGTCGGCTTATAAAATTGGTTCACAGACCAAATGGATGTCACAAATCTTCTAGTTTATTTAATCGAGCCCCATCACCGAACAGTGTGTCTATTCTTCGGGATAGATACACGGTTTGTGATGCGGTGCTCGTTTATATAAACTATCTGGGATGTGAGGTCGGTTTGATTTCATATCTTAAAATTATTTTCAAAATCAAATACTACTTTCTAAATCATATATATATATATATATATTTAAATTAAATTAAAATCTAAAATTCACTGACAATGACTTCTGGTAGTAGTAGTCTGACGAGTCTGTTACGACTTAGTTCTCAACTGGAGCTGAGCATTATCTTGAAGCATGTAGAGTTTGGACATGGACTACTCCGTGTAAACTCTATTAATTCATTTATCTGACTTTATCTTTACTGAGTAAGGTCATGAACTTACTTGGTGAACAACACCTGGATGAACTGCACTACTTTTCTTTACCAGATTGTGTTTACCTTCGACTTAGGATAAACCTGAAATTGGAAACACTTAAGTTTTTATAATAGGGGAATTTTGGTCCAAGGGTTATAACCATGTACAAAATTTTATAATACACCCACGTTATTTGTGAAAAACTATCAAATTTTCAGTGGATCATATATCAAAAACATCTACAAGTATTCACCAGGATAGAACAATTTGCAATAGAAAGTATATTATATTGTGTGTTTAATTATTGTGTGATCCACTGAAAATTTGAAGCCTTATTTTGAGTGTTTAATTATTGAGCGTTTAATTATAATTTAATTTTCATTATATTGTCTTATGAAGTCTTATTTTGAGTGAGCATTGAATGTTGTTGTAAGAGGAGAAAGAGAATCAATGAAACTTCGAGGGATTTGCTTTGGGGAAAAGTTATAGATATGTTGTGTTAGTATGAACTTTATATTATATATAAAATCCATGCTTTCTCGTATCTTCTTTATGAATTCTGAGTACATTTCTTTGTCTTTCTCCTTGCAATTAGATTTGGTGAAAAGAAGAGCTAGATTGGAGGTGAATTTTAAATGTTAAAAACTTGTGATCATTTTACTCTCTGTTCTTCATTTACCTTTCGATCTGGCCAACTGAAATATTAAAATTTGTTGTGAAACATAAACTCTAAAAGGACTATTAGTTATACAACAATATAGATCACATTCAGTTCTGTAGATGAGAATGATAATGTTGTTCATAGGGATGAGTGCAAATAAATAGGTAAACATACTTTGTTAGGCGTAGAATTAGAGATTTTAAGTGTGATAGACTAAAATCCCCAATTCAGTCCTAGTGTTTGCAAACTAATACTAGAGTTAGCTCTCAGCGGTGGGGGAACTGGGAGCATTGGTGTGGGAGCCAGTATCCTTTCAGCACAACCATGCATTTAGGGTCCAAGCATAGGATTAGCCAATGTTCTTTATGCACTATGTAGAGGGTAAGGAATAGGAATGCTCTGATTTAGCACAATATAATTTCCACAAATCTATATCTTTCACTAACCATAAACACATTGTAAGGGGAAGGATGTTTTCTCAAAATTTTAATCTTTCGTTAATTAAATAAATAAAGCTTTATTTAGAATATAGAATATTTACTGTGAAGTTTAGAAAATAGTTTAGTAAATTAGATGCCTTAGCATATTCAAATATTATCACTTGATCTTTTCACCTGTAAGTTTTAGAAAGTTTAAACATTGTGATTGAGTATAACTGTCAGTAAATTAACTCATGAGATTGATAACCAGGACTCTAATAGAGCCTTGTATTACATGTGTGATACTTATACTTGCATTTATATTCTGGTGTCTAAAAGAAAATATATTGAAATACAAAATCACCAAATCAAGTTTTTGGCATTGTTGCCGAGGAAGGTAGTGATTAAATTCAGTAGTATTTGAAAAATGTTTTTTTTGTAATTTACAAAACTTATATTTGTGTTATTGCTTATTTTTAAGTGTGCTATTTTTGTTTATTTATGTGTAGTTTTGGATCTGAAGTTTTATTACCTTACGACCTTGAGTTAGAACGTACTGTTAAGAAATTTCGAAAACAACAAGATCTAAAAATTTTAACAAAATGTTTAACAACTTAGGTGATCCTACAGTTAAGAACGATCATCAATAAAGACCTTTAAGAGATTAAGCTAATCCTACTATTGATGAATTTCACTTAACTATTCAAATTCCCGATGTTGCTGCTAATTCATCTATGCTTAAACTTGTTATTATCCAGACGATACAAAGTAATCAGTTTGGGGGAACATGTAATGAAGATCCTAATTTACATCTTGCTAGTTTTCATAATTGTGCTACTTTCAAATATTACGGACTGTTGAATAATGATGTTAGACTTAGAATTTTTCCTTTTTCATTAAGGGATAAAGCTAAGGCATGATTAAATTCCTTAGTACCTAGATTTATCACAACTTGGGGAGAACTATCTCAAAAATTTTTGACTAAATATTTCTTAACTTCAAAAACTACTAAGCTTAAAAATGACATGACATCTTTTTGTCAGTTGGAAGGGGAATCAATATATGAAGCTAGGGATAGATTTAAAGATCTCCTTAGAAAGTTTCCACATCATGCTTTACTAGACTGGTTAATAATTCAATCATTTTATAATGAGTTTATAGGATCTCTAAGATCTATTATCAATGCTGGTGGTGGTGGTTCATTAATGTCAAAACCTTTTGATGAAGCATATTCTAGCATGTTTAGTTTATATTTACTTTCTATTGCAAATTGTTCTGTCCTAATGAATACTTGTAGATGTTTTTGATATATGATCCACTGAAAATTTGATAGCTTTCTATTATTCATTTCATACGAGTTTTTGATAATATTACACTTTAAAGAAAGGTATTTTTAACGATTTCATGCAGGCACTATGGTTTTAGGCCTTTGGAGCAAAAGGAAGTGAAAAGGAGAAACTTTGAACAAAAAAGGATAAAAGTGCAATTTATTGAACTAGCGCAGAATGGCGCTCACCAGCGCCGGACAATGCCAGATTACAGAGTTACAATGTTTTTGGCGTAATAATGCACCGAATTGCGCTCCTACTAGCGCCGAACAACGCCCTATCCCGAATTCAAACTAGATTCAATGTATTTGGCTGCATTTTGAAAGGTTGCTTGAGGAAACTCTTAGGAATTCAGTTTTGGCCGAATTTAAACACTTTTGGAGCCAAATTTGAAAGGAGGGAAGAAAGGAAGAGAAGATTTTAGAGTTTAGAGAGAGTTTCTTTCCATTTTGTGTAGGAAGTTAGGTTTTGTATTTTCTCTTTTAAGGAGTGTGAGAGAAGAGGTAAAGTGAGAGATTTCTTCTTCCTTACTCATCTAAAGAGAGAATTGTGTGTTATTGTGAAGAAAGAAAAGGAGTCAAAGGAATTCCTTGAGATTCGCTTGGGGATGAGTTGAGATAAGTTATCTTTACTTTACTCTATTTGTGTAACGTTATTTTTATATATAAAATCCTTATTTTGACATCTTTTACTCATGAGTCTTGAGTAGATTTCTTCGTCTTTCTGCTTTCCATGTGATGTGTTGATGTTGTGAAATGAAAATAATGTGCCAATTTATTATGGAGAATTTTTGATGACATTTTCACTTAAAACTTCATTTTGATCTAGCCAATAGAATTGTTAAAACTTGTTGGGAAACATATGTTAAGAAAGAATTATGAGTTCCACAACAAAAGTGAAGGTCACATTCAATGTCCATGAATGAGAGACGTAGTTCAAATGGATTGAGTGCAAATAAATAGGGAATTATACATTAATGGCCGTAGAATTTAAGATTTCAGAGTGACAGGCTGAAGTCCTCAATTTGGTCCTAATGTTTAAAAACTAAAGCGAGAGTTAACCTTCAGGTGAAGGGAAGTGGGAGCTCTGGAGTGAGAGCCAGTATCCTCCCAGCCTAACCACGTATTTGGGGGCTAAACTTAGGAGTAGCCAATGTTCTTTATACACTGAAATATGGGTAAATAATAGGAATGCTCCTATTTGGCACAATACATTTGTATCACTGATCTATGTCACAATAATCATCATATTATGATTAGAAAGGAGGAAGACTCTTTCTTGCAACTATACTTTGTTATAAATTTAGTCTTGTGTTAGTTTAACTTGCTAGAGTTTAGAACGTGCTTCAATAGAAATAGTAATTGACTCTGTTTTTCGTTAATTTAAGAATTAAAACTTTTGCAATTGTGTTGTAATTTGATTAGTGATTTCTATGCTACGCCATAAAATTAAAGCCTCCCTGTGGAATCGATAACCAGGACTCCACTAGAGTCCTATATTACTTGAGCGATACGTATACTTACGTTAATTGTGTGACTCATTATCATCTAAATCAATATATATCAAAATCTGAGTTCATTAATTCTTGCAAATAAAAAAATTCTCACCAAGTTTTTAGCACCGTTGCCGGGGAGGCAAGGTAAAAAAAAATTAACTGTTAAAATTTAATTTTTATATTGTTTGAAATCTTATATTTGAATTGCAAGTGTTTATTGTGTTTTTATGCGTAGTCTCAGATCTGTAGGTTTAGTGCCTTATGATTCTGAATTAGAGCATACTATTAGAAAAATTCAAAAACAACAAAAATAATTTGCAAATCTTCACAAAATGGCGAACAACCTAAACAATTACAAAAATAATTTCCAAGACCTTTAAGAGATTATACTAATCCAACAGTAGATGAAATTCACTTAACTATTCAAAATCCTAATGTTGCTGCTAATTTATTTGAGCTTAAACCTGGTATTATCCAAATGGTACAGAATAATCAGTTTGGAGGAACACCTAATGAAAATGCTAACTTACTTCTCACTAGTTTTTTAGATTCATGTGCTACTTTTAAGTATGATGGAGTGTCAAACGATGCTGTTAGGCTTAGAATTTTTCCTTTTTCTCTAAGGGATAAGGCTAAGGTGTGAATAAATTTGTTAGCACCTGGATCTATTAGAACTTGGGGAGAGCTTTCACAAAAGTTTCTTTCAAACTATTTTCCTCCTTCCAAAATTTCTAAGCTGATAAATGATATCAAATTTTTTAGTGAGTTTGATGGAGAATCCATATATGAAGCTTGGGAAGGATCAAAAGATATTCTGAGGAAGTGTTCGCACCATGCTTTACCAGCTTGGTTAATAATTCAAACCTTTTATAATGGAGTAGTGGGATCATTGAGATCAATTATCTATGATGTTGCTGGTGGATCATTAAAGTCAAAACCTTTTGATGAAGCATATTCGTTAATTGAAGAGATGGCTACTAATAATTTACAATGGCCCTCTGAGCGGGTAAATCCTAAGAAAGTAGCTAGTATTCATGATTCTGGTGCGATAAATATGATAGTCTCTCAAATTGCTGCACTTTCTAAGAGAATAGATCAATATGAAATGAATTATTCTCCAACACCCCCATTGTTAGTAAAAAATTCATCTAGACAGATGATAGACTCTCAAATGTCTTATGAAACCTTGAATGCTATACATAATAAAGTAAATTATTCTTATTTTAATTATTATAATCCTAGTTGGAGGAATCACCCAAATTTCAACTGAAATAATACCAACACTGCTGTTAATCCGCAATGTGGAAACAGTACTATGAATCCAGTTGAAAATCTGAACAACCAAGGAAATACCAATTTTATACCTTCTTATCCTCCTGGTTTTAATAATAATCAACAATTTAAGGAAAATAAGTTGTCTACTGAAGAAATGATTCTGAATATGGGTAATCAAATTCAAGCTTAAAGCGTTGCAATGAAGGGCATTGAAAATCAATTGGGACATATCTTTACTGCGCTTAATAATAGACCTTCTGGGAATCTTCCTAGCAATGTTGAGATCAACCCAAAAGATCAAAACAAAGAGAAAATTAAGGCTATTCAATTAAGGAGTGGAAAGGATTTGGAACCAAGAGTTCAAAATAAAGTCTAAGTTGAAAGAGAGGAAGTGAACATTGAGAAAGATTCTAATAAGATAAATCCTAACAAATATTCACTAGAACTAATGAAGATAACTGTTGAAAAATCACCTCCTCCTTTTCCTTAAAGACTAAAGAAACAGAACAGGGATAAAAGATTTGCAAAATTTTTGGAAATTCTTAAGAAATTAATGATTAATATTCCCTTTATTGAAGCATTAGAGCAGATGCCTGATTATGCAAAGTTTATGAAAGATATATAACATGCCTAAAATATATACAGTTTTTTCTATATAATTGTACTCATTTTTTATGATATTGCACTTTAAAGGAAGGTATTTTGTATATTTTTTGTTTTAGGTACAAGAAATGGTGATTGGAGCAAAAGGAAGCAAAAATGGTGCATTTTGGAGCAAAAATGGTGCATTTTGGAGCAAAAACGGGCATGAAAGCAAATTTTGGCTTGACAGATTTTGATAAATCATTCTATGTTTAATCTCTTTTACATTTATTGCATATTTTTGAATGAGATTACAATTTAAAGAAAGGTTATTTTTATGCTTTTTTGTAGTGTTATCTGTTAGGAACGCAACGTAACTAAAATGAGGCAAATTGGAGTTGAAATGGAGCCAAACGGAGCGAAATGGTGGAGCTGCACATGATGGGCACCGAGGGTGCCCAAACTAGCGCTGACGGTGCCAGAGACCTAAGACCCCCAAAATAGAGCACCAACAGCACCCTATTCGGTGATGGCGGTGCTCCGAATGGTTGCGATGCGATATTTGGCGGTTTTTGGCCATATACATCGAACCTGGACTCTTTTTGGAAGGTTTCTTCATGCACCTCTTGGGAAATTTGTCTCTACACTATTTTAAACCAAATTTGAAGCCAAAAAATGGGGGAGATGTTAGGCAAAACTCAGAGAATGCTTAGAGTTCTTAGAATAGGAGTATAAATGTAGATTTCTACCTTTTTGGAGAGATTGGTGAGAGAATTTTGAGAGAATCACTAAGGGAATGTTCTAGCATTGCATGGATCCACGAGAGACTTTATGGGAGAGATTTTCATCTTTCTTTCAAGGAAAAAAAGTTAAATATTGTGTTCTTCATTATCTTAAGATTTTGTAAACCCTTATTTTATGGATTTGCTTTGAAATGAAGTTCTCCGTTGTGTTTTCTTCGTGCTATGTGATGTCTTTCTCTTACTCTTTCTTCTTGTTTAGAAATAGTGGCATAAGAAAATTATGTCATTATTTTCATCCAACTTTTCTTTTGCAATGAGTAGGATTCATGTATAAGATATTGGGATGCTTTCTAAAAGAAGTTTAATTATAAATATGATGGTTTTTACTTGCGCTTAATTTACATTACAAAAAGAGCTCATTGTAATGTTAAAATTTCTTGTAATTGCATTAACCCGAAAGGGCAGTGTAATTCTCAACAAATTAGAACCACATTAAATGTTCGTGAATGAATTGCGTAGTTCATGGGGATTAAGTGCAAATAAATAGGGAAATATGGTTTCATGAGTGTCCAATTGGAGGATTCAGGATGATAGACTGAGATCCTCAATTTGGTCCTAAAGTTTGGTAATTGAAGCTAGGGTTAGTCTTCAGGTGAAGGGAAGTGGGAGATCTGAAGTGGCTCCTAGTATCCTCCTAGCCTAACCTTGGATTTAGGGACTAAGACTACGATTTGCTAATATTCTTTATAGCACTCTGACCGGGGCGTACTCGGATGCGGGTAAAGAATAAGATTGCTCTTATTTGACACATACAATATTTAATTCATACCATTCTTATACATTATCCAATTCCTTACATGAGAATAGTAGTTTTTATTATCTCAAAATTCACCAAACCAATTTCTCCAAAAAGGGTTATCTTTTGTATTAATATTTGCATTAAGGAGTAGTTATTATTCTTACATATAATCATCTGCATTTAGGAGAAGCTGCTAGAAAAACTTATATCACCCTTCCAAACTAAGGCTGTTAATAGTGGACTAGAATTTAACTACGAACCACTTACCTCGCTTCCCTGTGGGATCGATAAACGGGACTCCATTTGAGCCCTGTATTACTTGATACGATACGTATACTTTCGTTTGATCATTATGACTTTATAAAAGTTATTATATATCTATTGCTCATAAATCCTTGCATATAAAAAAAGTCGCATCAAGTTTTTGGCGCCGTTGCCGAAGAAGCTTCGGTAAGAATTTTAGGAGAATTTTAGTTGAAGAAATTAGGCTTAGAATTGGAAAACTTTAGTGTCGTAATATTGTGTTTGTGTGAAAAATATTTTTTTTGTATGAAAAAGTGTTGTGAAAAAAAAAAACTTTTTGTGTGACAAATAAGGTGTTTGTAAAAATGTTTTGTTGTGTTGATTATATTTTTCATTTTATTTGTTTTATTTCTAATGTATTTTTTGTTGTGTTACATATGCAAAATAAAGGATATGTAGGACTTGTTCCTTATGATCCTGAGTTAGAAAAATGGAAAAAAAATAAAAAAATAGAAAGGACTTGAAAAACTAGAAATGGAAAACATTCAAAATAATAACTTAAAAAATCATCATAAATCATTGAGGGATTTTGTAAATCCTACGATAGATAAAATTCACTCAATTATACAAAATCCTATTGTAGAAGCTGGCTCGTTTAAACTAAATCCAATGATTATCCAACTTATTCAGAACAACCAGTTTGGGGGAACTCCTTCGAAGGATCCCTATTTACACTTATCTAGTTTTCCAGAACTTTAGGCTGCATTTCATTATAATGGCATGTCAGACAATGCTGTTAGTCTAAGGCTTCTTCCTTTTTCACTAAGGGATAAGGCTAAAATGTGGTTATAATCATTAGCATTTGGTTCTATTAAAAATTAAGAGTTAACTCAGAAATTCCTAGCTAAGTATTTTCTACCTTCAAGAACTACACAACTTCTAAACAATATTATCTCATTTTGTCAGTATGAAGGGGAATAAATATACGAAGCCCGAGAAAGATTTATGGAACTCCTAAGAAAGTGTCCACATCATGCTCTGCTTGATTGGTTAATCATTCAAACTTTTATAATGGGTTAGTAGGATCTTTTAGGTCCATTATTGATGCTGCTTCTGGTGGTTCATTAATGTCAAAAACATTTGATGAAACGTACGCTTTAATTGAAGAAATGACTACAAATGAATTTCAATGGCCCTCTACAAGGGTAATCATAAAAATGTAGCTAGTTTTCATGATACAGATGCGATTGCAATTCATACATCTCAGGTTGCTGCAATATCAAGGAAGTTGGACCAAGTTGGAATGAACCAACCTCAATTTACTCCTGTAAGTGAGGAAAGTTCATTAAAGCGTATGATTGATTCCAACTTATTATATGAGACTTTAAATACCATAAATAACCCATATTCTAACTTTTACAACCCATGTTGGAAGAATCATCCTAATTTTAACGTGAATCATACTACTGAGGTGGAAACCAACAATGGGAAAACAATGATGTAAATCCTAATGGAAATTAGATTAGGCAGGGTAACACAAGATATAGGCCTTCACATCTACTGGACTATAAAATTGATCAAAAATTGAGGAATATGAAGATGTTTATAGACAAAGTGGTATTGCAAATGGGAAACCAGTTGCAAAGTCAAAATGCTATGATTAGAAACATAGAGAATCAACTGGAAGAAATTGCTAAATCACTTAGCAATAGACCAAAAGGAACACTTCTTAGCAACACTGAGATCAAACCTAAAGATAACGATAATGAAAAACTATTCCTTGTTACTGAATAAACTATGGTAGATGTGCAAAAAGGAGAGTTGATTATCAATATTAATGACCAGGAAGTCACTTTTGATGTGTTGAAGACTATGAAATTTTCAGCTGATAGAAAAGATGATGAATGTTTTTGGATGGATTAAATTAATTATCTAAGTGAAGACCATTTCCAAGAAAGTTTTAAGAGTAAGATAATATATGAGGTTGGAATGGATTTTCGTGATGATTTAAAAATGTTATCTAAAGAAGACTGTATGTATGCTCAAGAGAGGTGTGAAATGATGGAATCTGCCAAAAGTAGTGAACTTGTAATTCCATTTGTTGAAAAATCGCATGAACTTAAGATGGATGTACCTACTTAGGGAATTCATCTACACCACCATTATTTATATCTTCATATTCAACTCAATTAGAAGAAAAACCTTAATTGAATGATGAACAAGATAAAGATAATGAACTAGGACTTGGAAGAGAATTTGAGGATAAATTTCAAAAAAACATTGAGTTGAGAAAAGAGGATAAGGATATTGGAAGACCATTGGAATGTATTCCTAAGGAATTAGAAAAACCTATTTCCTTAACTAAGATTGATCTTCCATCATTTAATAATTATAAAGGGGAAGATTGGAAGATAACTTGAAACAGAAGAGTGACATAGAAGAATTTGATCCGGAATCTGAATTATCTAGAGAGAATCCGATCTAAAATTTTGGAGATCTTGAAATATCTTATAGAGATTCATTTCTTATAAATTTCAAGGATGATTTTACTATGCAATTTCTGAAAATCAATAGAAAAATATTAGATCTTGAAAGAAATATGAGGAACAATGATATAAATCCATCTGAAAAGGAAGAGCTGAATGAAAAATTACAATTTAAGGATTTTGTAGCACTTCCTGGATCTGAAAAGGATTGAGCGATTGATCGAGGATTAGTTAATTTTAATTCTAATTCAGGAGGAAACATTTGTCAAGCCCACAACGTTAAAACTAAGTGCTTTATGGGAGGCAACCCATAGTTATCAGTGTGCCTTGATTTAGTGTGCTTGAGAGTCATGATTGTTATTGTTGAATGGTGTTGTTTAGAATGGATTGACTTGATCTTTATGTGTCATTATTGATTGTTAAGTTTGATTGTTGTTGGTAAATGTTTGGATTGTTAGTGGTTTGATCTTTGTGTGTATGAAGGATGTGATTCCTTAACTTCTTATTATTGTTAGACTTAATGTTCTCTTATAGTAGTTGGATTTATGAGTCCACTATGACTTGGGTCTCACTCGGACTTGAGTTTTACAACAGACATCATGAATTTAAACTATGACTATTCCATCTTTATTTTGTTACTTCATTTCTCTAACTTTGTTTTCATTTGATAGGAGTCATGAACCTATTTGATGAATAACTTGTGGATGATCTTACAGTACGATTTATAAGAGTTAGAGGTGCTTAATTATAGGGATTATATGATGTCTGAGATTGGTGCCTAGGAATCAATTTACTAGGGATAATCTTATCTTTAGAATTATAATCTATAAAATCATTTTAAAAATTACCTAATTTATTAGTGTAGTGATTTCGTTAGAAATTGGAAGTAAATCAGTGTGATGTGATGAGTTAATGGAAGAATTGACCTCATTTATCTTATGTGTGTGTATGTTTGTGTTACAATTTTATATAATAATTGAAGAACATTTTTATATTCCCTTGCTGATACCTGCTATGATAGTTAGACTTTTATTTAGTGAATTTCATTCTGACATGATTAGTTTAGATTTACTTTTTGCTGCATTTTTTTTGTCCTAATGAATACTTGTAAAAGGTTTTGCTAGACATTTGTGATAGATATAATTTCTAAATTTTTTTTCTTCCTCCTTATATTTTCTGTACTGAATGTTATATATGTTAAAAATTAAGTTTAGAGGTAGGTAATGTGAAAATACTTCCTTTTAGTGTAATTTTATTACAAGCATGTTTTAGGTTAGATTTACTTTCTCCTACAGTCATTCTATCCTTATTATGCATGTATATGAATTTGATAGGATGTTGTAGTAGTAAGTAGATTCAACCTTTACTTTTTCTTCCTACAATATTTTATGTAATTAATTGTAAAATATTTTAAAATTTAAGTTTGGGGGGAAGAAAAATTTTTAAAATATAACTTTATTTGTCCTCAATAGCCTGTATTTAATTTGATATCATTTTTAAAATGACTTGTGGTGTGTGGTGTTACCTTTAGGTTACTATAATTTTAATTTTTTGAATGTTAGAAAAATAACTTAGTTAAAATCCTATGTAAAGAAAATGTTCTAGAGTTAAGATATTTTGTAGGAAACATTGCAAAAATGTTTTTTCTATTTATGGTAGAAAGGAGTTGAATATTTGAAAAGATAAAATTCTTAGATTTATACTTAATGAGAATTGAGCCTTTATTAAAAACATTTTTCGAACTAATGCTTACACTTATAAAAAGTGAGGGAACGTTTTGAGTTTTGGATTTTAGAGAGAGGATAGTGAAATTCAAAATGATTAAAGGCCTACCAATATATAGTAATCCTCACATAAAAAAAGTAAAAAAAAAAAAAGATTAAAAATGATCCCGAAAGAAAGAAAAAAAAGTGAAAAAAGGGGATTGAAAATGATTCCGAAAGAAAAGAAAAAATGTGAGGAGAAACTTGAGGGGAAGCCTAATAAAAAATTAGTTTCACATAAATCTTTTTAAATGAAAAGACTTAAAAGCAATCCTAAGCTTGTTCTTATTTCGAAAGGTATTGGTTAAATTGGTATAGATAAGATGCTTAAATTCTGTTTTTATACTTTCTATAAATGTTTTGTTTGACAATTTTCAATAACCTTTGAAGTAAATAAAAAACCAGGATTCCTAAGTTGAATATGAGATAATCTTACACTCTAGTCCTAGGATGATTTGCTAGAAGTTCTCATATGTTATATTATAATATTTCTGAGATGAAATTATAGGAAAATATATTGAAACCCACAACCACAAGTCAACATATTTTATTTTTAAAGTTATAGTGTTACTTGAGGACAAGTAATAGTTAAGTTTGGGGGTATTGACACGCCTAAAATATATACGTCTTTTTCTATATAATTTTACTCATTTTTTATGATATTACACTTTAAAGGAATGTATTTTGTAATTTTTTTTGTTTTAGGTACAAGAAATGGTGATTGGAGCAAAATGAAGCAAAATGGTGTAATTTGGAGCAAAAAGGAGCAAGAAAACAAATTTTGGCTTGACACATTTCGATAAGTCTTTCTATGTTTAATATCTTTTACACTTCTTGCATATTTTTGAATGAGATTACACTTTAAAGAATGTTTATTTTAATGTGTTTTGTTGGGTTATCTGCTAGGAATGCAAGACAACTGAAATGGGCAAATCAGAGCTAAAACAGAGCAAAACTGAGCAAAATGGTGGAGTTGCGCAGGATGGGCACCGGGGGTGCCGAAACCGGCACCGGCGGCGCCAAAGACTCGAAACCACCAAAATTTGGCGGTGGAAGCGTCCTATTCAGCGCCAGTGGTGCTCCAGATGGTTGGGATACAATATTGGCTAGTTTTGGCCATATACATCGAATCTGGACGCTTTTTGGAAGGTTATTTCATGCACATTTTGGGAAATTCGTCCCTACACTATTTTAAACGAAATTTGAAGCCAAAAATGGGGGAGATGTTAGGGAAAACTTGGAGAATTCTTAGAGATTTTATAATAGGAGTAGAAATTTAGATTTCTACCTTTTCGGAGAGATTGTTGAGGGGATTTTGAGAGAATCACAAAGGGAATGTTCTAGCATTGCATGGATCTGCGGGAGACTTTATTGGAGAGATTTTCATCTTTCCTTCAAGGAAAAAAAGCTAAGTATTATGTTCTTCATTATCTTATGATTTTATAAACACTTATTTGGTAGATTTGCTTTGAAATGAAGTTGTCCGTTGTGTTTTCTTCGTGCTTTGTGATGTCTTTCTCTTACTTTTTCTTCTTGATTGGAAATAGTGGCATAAGAAAATTATGTCATTGTTTTCATTCTACTTTTCATCTTTAATGAGTAGTATTCTAGTTTAGGATATTGGGATGCTTTCTAAAAGAAGTTTAATTATAAATGTGATGTTTTTTACTTGTGCTTCATTTACATTACAAAAAGAGCTCGTTGCAGTGTTAAATTTTTTTATAATTGCATTGACCCGAAAGGTTTCTCAACAAAGTGGAACCACATTCAATGTTCATGAATGAATTACGTAGTTTATGATGATTTAGTGCAAATAAATAGGGAAATATGCTTTCATGGGCGTCGAATTAGAAGTTTCAGGGTGACAGGCTGAGATCCCCAATTCGGTCCTAAAGTTTGGTAACTAAAGCTAGAGTTAACCTTTAGGTGAAGAGAAGTGGGAGCTTTTAAGTGGCAGCCAGTATCCTCCCGGCCTAACCTTAGATTTAGGGACTAATCCTAGGATTTGCCAATGTTCTTTATCGCACTCTGAAGAGGGGGTACTCAGAAGAGGGTAAAGAATATGATTGCTCCTATTTGGTACATACACTATTTAATGCATCTCATTCCTATACATTATCCAATTCCTTACATGAGAATAATAGTTTTTATTATCTCAAAATTCACCAAAATAATTTCCCCAAAAAGGGTTATCTTTAGTATTAATATTTGCATTATGGAGTAGTTATTATTCATACATATAATCATCTGCATTTAGGAGTGGTTGTTAGAAAAACCACTTATATCACCCTTCCAAACTAAGCTTTTTAGTAGTAGATGATACACCTAAAATTTATAGTATTTTTATGCATATTTTCATACCTATTTTTAATGATATTGGACTCTAATGGAAGGTATTTTGTGTTTTTCTTGCAGATATGATGAAAATGGTTGGTCATGATGAAAGGAGCAAAATTGGATCAAATTTGGAGCAAAAAAAGATGAAAATGAAAATTTTGGCACTGGCGGCTGTTGACCTCATTTTTGATGAGGTCTTCTCTTCCCTCTTTAGTGCTTAGGATCTAGCCTTAGGCTTTTCCTTTGACTATCTTAGAGGACTAGAATTGGGACCCATCCTTTAGAAATTTAAACCACTTCTTGTCTCCCTGCAAACCCCACAAGCTTGATTGTAGACCCCTAATCACCTAGAGGGTTGAAATCAAAAGTGGAGGTTTAAAGGATGAGTTTCCCATAGGACTCTTTGGCCTTAGGACCACCTTGGGTAGCTTGGTCTGGTGAAGGTTAACTTACACACTCACTACACTCATACTCTACACTCCCACACACACAATCCAAATCCTAAAACCACACCCATACTTAACTTGATTCCCTGACTCATGTAGGCAATTCATATGGATGGACCTTAACCCCTAAGCCCCTGGTTAAGAGGGTTAGGAACAACATGGTGAATGCCTAAAATGAGTCCTCTCATGGCTCATATAGGCTTAACATGGCTTCATGGCTCAATCAAAGTGATTCCATTTCACTCATATTTGATCAATCTCCTCTTTTTCAAGATTTCAATTTTTTGATCCCGGGGACCCTACACCTATCAAACCTACCAAAGGCTCTTAAAATTACCCAAATCCTCCAAAATTTCCAAATCACCCAAAATTTCTCAAAATTAACCTTGAACATTTCCTCACCACTCAAATTGATCATTCATAGCCAAACATACCAAAGATTCAAAAAATACCCCCCAATACCCTTCAAATACCCAAAATACCCCTCTTAGCCAAAAAATCCAAAAATTCAGAAAATTTCCAGAAAATTCCAAAAAATCTCAAATATTCCCAATTTCATTTTATTTAACTACACAATGGGCCAATTTTGTCAATTTACCCTACTTTTACCAAAACCCCCAATTTAGCCCTTTCTTAACCCAAGTGAACCCAATGTCAAACCAAACCTACCCAATTGACCCCAATTTTGGTCCAATTCAATTCTAAACTTCAATTCAATATCCAAAATATCAATCTAGACCAAATCCAAGTCCAATTTGATTGACATTTGGGTCATATTTCACTTTTGAGTTTAAGGCCCAATTTGGACCCATGACCCAAACTTAGCCCAAACCAAACCAATTCAACTCCAATTAACCCCAAACATTTTCTAAACCTTCCCTAACATCCCCATAAACAATACACTAACATGATTTGCCCAAAATTTGGACCCAAACCCCACTCAAATTCAACCCAAAACCAAAAGGGCCAATTTTGACCTAAACCCAAACCTAACCCAAATAAGCCTAACTCCCAAAATCAAAACCCAACCAAAGTCAAAACCTCTTTGAAACACTCCCTTAAACATTTCCTAACATTAAATTTACATCAATTTAAACCCTAGCCCAACATTGGCCTAAGTTAGCCCAATTAGACCTACATTGGCCCATTTACCAAATCAACTCAAATTGAACCTAATTCAAACCCAAACCACCTCAAATTCATTTCAAATCACTCATGACATATCCCTAAACCAAACCCAACAATTATTTCGTCCAAACTTCTACAAAATTCCCATCCATGGATTCATTCTTAAACCTAAAGGGGTCATCCCCTTAAGCCCTCCTAAAAGCCCACTTCCACCAAATTCAAAAGCCCAAATCAATCTAAAGCCCACATGACACTTTACCTCATCACACATTCAATTTAAAATCATTCCTAAAGTCCTAATTTATCAATTAAACAATTCCAAATCAAGCATCATAACAATTCCCAACAAAATGCCAAAATTTACAAAACCCTTTTTCATGAAGTTGACTTAACTTTTCCCAAGCCAAAGATGAGCCATGAAGCCATGCATTAGCCACATGGAAGCCATGAGAGCCTTGGACACCTCACCATACCCAAAATGGCAAGAAGAGGGGACCCTTTAATGATCCCCTTAGGAGTGATTAACCACTCTCATGTCTCCCCTAAACCTTGCTTAAACTTAATTATACTTGGATGGTGACCTTTCCCCACTAATCAAGCTGACCTAAACCACTTTCTCTTCAACCCAAATTAGCCATGGGGAGGTTCACCTAGCCCAAACCATGCATTTGGCCAAACTTAGCCAAAATACACCCTTACCCCATTCCACATTGATTCAAACCCTTTACACATGGCAGCCACCAATTGACTTCCCAAACATCAAGCCCTGACCCACCTGAACCTGAGGGTGACCCATGCCTGCCGGCCAGCCGTCTGGATTGCCAAAAAACACCACACCCGAGAGCTCACATGTGAGCCAACATTGAAATTCCTCCTCGTCGAGCCGCCCCAAGTCCCGTGGCCGCCATGGATGTTCTTCCCTCGACCTAAGCAGACGATCCCAAGCCCTAACTCCCCCGGGAGAGCCTCCGACCATGCCTATTTAAACATCACCACCTCTCAACCAAAGGAGGTGCTCGAAACAAACCTTAAGGAAACTCGCCAAAATTGTTCCGTACTACTCCCCACACTTAGAGCAATTGATCCCCAGTGACAATTTGCCCTAATCTCCACGAACAGAACCCAATTTCTCAGCCAAAATTCCACCCAAAACCAGGACATATCCAAATTCTCCACCAAAATCAAATTAAACTCACCCACTCCTGCACAAGACCAAGAGAAGGAGTTCCCCAGTGGAAGCCCCCTCTCTAGACCACCCAGCTGTTCCAGACTCCAAAGGTTGTGATCGGGCTTGGTTAAAATCATACCTAGACAATTTACCAGGCCAAGGGACTTCATCTGGAGCTTTCTTGGACCCAATCGAAGGTGACACAACCCTCAGATTGAAGCCACACTTCTCTGAGCTAAGGTATGAGCTAACTCTTAATCCCGAGCTTCTGGAGATTCTCCATTTCAAATGCCTTAATTTCAATGCATGATCACCATATAGATGTATTCGTCTCTTCAAGACGAATCCATAGAGCACAAGAACACAAAAATACGTTAAGTATTGAGTGAGATATAAAGGATTTAGTGTGGACGGTTCTCGGGTTAGGAGGCTTGGGGACGATGAACGGATGCCGTCCATTTGAAACACGCGTGGGTGGACGATCCAGATTGAGTCATATGAGGAGACGGAACGATACAGAGGGCCCCTAGAGCGCTGAGTCGGATGGCGGCATCGAACCAGAAAGCACCGCATGGCTGTTCGGAGATGCTAAGGTTGACGCGGCGCCGATTCGGATAAATAGAAAAATAGGGATTTTCTTATTTATTAAATACCCAGAACTTTTAAAATTCATAACTTTTTGTAGAAAAATCCTAAAAATAAAATAAAAATACCCTCTTACTCAGTGAATAGAGGAGAATAATATGGAAAAGAAATCATGTAATTTTATCTAGTATTTTATTTTTAATTATTTATTTACTCTCTGCACTGTTACAATTCTCCATACATATAGGAAATTCACCATGGCATGAGCCATAGGGCTTTTGAAGCCTCTGAACTTGGGAACATTCCCTGAATTTTCCAAGGTCAGAGGCCATCCCTATGAGAAGTTATTGATTTTTCAAATTCATGTCACTATTTTGATTATTTTAAATCCAATAATTAGCATGTTGAGAAATAAATTCTAGGAAAATTTGGTGATGTTTCTTATGACTAGGGGACCCTAGGAAAAATAATTTTTGAGTTAATTCACTTTGAACAACCCTAATTGGCCTAAATACCCAAAAGTGAACTTTAATTTATTAGGGTTAATCATTCATCAAATTAACTTAAAAATAATTCTCCACTGTCCTTTAGGGATAAGAGAACACCACATAAAAATTTGAAAACAATTGGACTTGATTAACCCCACCAAATGGGTTGATTAAGCCTCTTAAGTAATA
This sequence comes from Papilionanthe hookeriana x Papilionanthe teres, assembly GCA_022702705.1. NCBI lineage: Eukaryota > Viridiplantae > Streptophyta > Magnoliopsida > Asparagales > Orchidaceae > Papilionanthe > Papilionanthe hookeriana x Papilionanthe teres. The sequence goes on along the minus strand of CM040427.1, from coordinate 139,614,021 downwards.
ATGAATAAAATTAAACTTTGAAAATTTATAACTCACAAAATACTTTTCAAAAATTCATAAAATTGGTTTCGGAGCCTTTCTGATATCAGAGAAATTTAAGCAAATTAAAATTATAATTTTCTAAAAAAGTTGATTTTTATCAATATTTTAATAATTTCAATAATTAAAAAATAATAAAAATCACAAAAATATTAAAAATCACTAAAATGTCATATTTTGGATTCTAAACACTAAGGAACAAACCAAATATTTTTCTTAAGTCCCTAGGATAAGATATTGAATTTTAAAGGCTTAATGTAATTTTTAATATTAAAAAATGTATTTTTCAACCTTTTCACTAAAATAATTCTAATAAATCAAAGAAAAAAACAAAATATTATAAAAATTGGTTTCTGGTTTCTCTGATATCAGAAAGATTTTTGAAAAATATAAAATTCATTTTTCAACCTTTATGTTATTTTTAAATTAATTAATACTCCAAATATAAAAATAATTATAATAAATAAAATAAAATTTAAAAAATCACCAAAATTGGTCCAAGTGGTCCTCTAGTCATTAGAAACATCCCATAATTTTATTAAGGATAGAAACATTTCCTTGGTCATGTTATTGAATTTTCCTTGAAAACCCCTATTTTCCATTAAAAATAATTGCATAAATAAATTAAATACAGAAAAATCACATTTTCTCCTCTAATGTCTTAATTGACATGTAAGTGAGGTTACACAAAAATTTCAAGTTCATTTGAGCTTAATTTAGTAAGTTATAGAATTATCAAGCTTGAAGGGCAAAATGGTAATTAAAATTTTCAACCTTTAATTAAAATTTTAGGATTAATCAAAAGGGAAGGGTAAAATATTTCATTTTAAACAGATTTTGGATGGTTGAAACTTAAATGGTTAAGGGTAGAAACCCACCAATCATTTTAAGAATAATTAAAATAAACCTTAATTAATTAATTAATTAAATTTGGAAGATTAATGAAAAAATGGAATTATTAAAGTAGGGATATTATTTAAGAGGATATTTATTCTTTAATTTAAAAATCCCTAAATAAATCAGTTCAATAATACTTAAGACTTAATTAAAAGATTAAAAAAATAATCCAAATTAAAATTAAATTAAAATTAACTTAAATCAAATAAAAATTAAATTAAATTAAAATTAAATTAAATTAAAATTAAATTAAATTAAATTAAATTAAACTAAATCAAAAATTAAATTAAATTAAATTAAATTAAATTAAATTTGATTAAATTAAATTAAATTAAATTAAATTAAATTTGATTAAATTAAATTAAATTAAATCAAATTAAATTAAATTAAATTAAACTAAGTTAAGAATAATAAAAAATAATAAATTAAATTGAAATTAAATTCAATTGAAAATAAATTTAAACAAAAGTAAATTAAATTAACCTAAATTGAATTAAATTAAAATCATTTAATAACAAACTTAAATGAAATCTTTAAGAATTAAACCTAAAATAACTTGAACAATATTCCAAACTTACACTAATTTTCTATAATTAAATCAAAATTTAAAATTGAATCATTAAGTTTAAATCATCAAAATACTTAATAATTTGATTTGCCCTTTTAAAGCTCTTATTATTATAACTCTTAAATGAAACATCAAGTGAAGTGTTACCTCACTTATAGGATATTCAAATGTCCTAAGTTCACTGAGCAAGATAACAAAACTTAAACTCCCGGATGATTAATTCATTTGTATAATTAAATTCTCTTGGACTTAAAACGATCCTAGAAATATTGAAAAGATGTTTGAGATTTGTCTTAAGCACTTCCTCAATATGGTAGGACGTTTATAAGAACAATTGAACTTAATTATTCTTTGATGAAGAAAATTGTCCTTAAACCAAAATACAAGAACCTAGACGTCATAGAAGATGACTAGCTATAGGATTAGGACTTTGATAGATAACCTAAACCTTTCCCTTAGCTTTACCTAGGTACTTGTTGAAATATTTAAATGCCTTAACATGTGTTTTAAGTGCAGCTTGGGATGACTGGAAGAACCTCCAGGTGCCCTTTTATTTTAGTGCAATTTACTTTATTACAAATGCACTTTACCTTTCTTGCATGATAAACAACTGTTGCATGAAAACCAAAACCTTTAGGGTAGTCCCTGAACTGAAACCAAAACTAAATTAAAAGTCACCACAAGATAAAATTACCGCCACAACATTTCAAAATATAAAACAACTCAAAATTTAATCACAAACAGAACACAAAACTACAATTGTAACTAAATTAAAACGTCTCGTTGAATGATCGGGAATACCTCGGATGATGTAACCCACGTGTTGCTAATGGGATTTCCCACGGTCTAAATGAAAGTGTGGAACTCATTCAGTTGAGTTTAGCAAATTCATCTGGACTAAGTGAATTCAATGAAAATAACGGTGTCGGGATGACGAAACCGTGGGATCTTAATCGGTTCTGTTCTAATAACATTAAGATTTGTTTTAACTAAAACACTAAAGACACGCGGACTTTAAGATTTCTAAAACCAAACTCTTCCCTTCTTTTTTTTATTACAATCTTCTAAAACTAAACCTCTGCAACAACAAGGAGCTTGGAGCACGGTGGGCAGCACGACCATCTTCGTTAGAAAAACAACTTTACATCAGCTAAACATGCCTAGAATTAAATAACCAAGCCATAGGATTTCGAGGTAGTTTGCTTATTGTAACATAAATCCTCAACCTTTTTGTTAGGCTTTTGCATGATCATGTCATGGAAATTAAACCCTAACCAGTCATAGGAATCTGAGGTAGTCGTTTGGTACGACAAAGACCCTCACATCCTTGAGGCTATTTGTATGATCTTATCATACAAATATAAGTCCAAATTAATTAAAATTGGCAAGATTGAAATATCAGATAATATTAGGATTTTCTTAAATCTGAGCCAAACAATAGGATAGTTTGGGAAGTTGCCAAGATTCTTCTTGGAACTTCAGCTTCTCTTACTCCTCTTCCATTGGACTCCTGAAAATAACTGCTCTAAATTTGATCCATTCCCTGTTGAAATTTCCAAAATCCAATCCTTTGAAAACCTTAAACTTTGAAATTCTTGAGAGCAAAGTCACTGATCATTATCGAGTGTTTTCTTAAATGATTCACTTCATTTAAGATGTAATTAACTATAGGGGCTTGCCCTTATAGGGAACTTTGAGAACCTGAGTAATATAAACCCTGTTTAATTCATTTATATTAAGCAGGGGAATTTGTCGGCTTATAAAATTGGTTCGTAGACCAAACGGATGTCACAGATCTTCTAGTTTATTTAATCGAGCCCCATCATCAAGCAGTGTGTCTACTCTCTGGGATAGATATACAGTTTGTGGTGCGGTGCTCGTTTATATAAACTATTCGAGATGTAAGATTAGTTTGATTTCATATCTGAAAATTTTCAAATTTAAAATTATTTTCAAAGTCAAAGACTACTTTTCAAATTATTTATTTAAATTAAATTAAAAATTCACCGACAATTTCTGTAGGCGACCCCCTTTTCAAAATACAATACTTAACCTAAAAATATGCCGACAGCGGCTAAGCGCCGCTCGGTCGGCGCTTAGCCACCACAGTTAAAAATTGAAATTCAAATGATTTTCGTGCTAATTTCAAAGGGAATGGGTTGCAACTCTTGGTGGTAACTTCCATAACTTCCTTTGGGTGGCAAGTTTAAATGAAGGGGTGCATTCTTTGATGGATACATTAAATCTGGACACATTTGAAGCGACTCCAAGGCACCTATTGGTTTACTATTTAAAGATAGTCTTAGGAAATATTAAGGAGCTCTTCCTTTGCATTTTGAAGAGAGTTTTCATTAGGAGTACGAGTAGATAGTAGAAAAGGAGCTCTTCCTTTGCCTTTTGAAGGGTTCTTTCACTTGCAAGTTTTTACATTATTTTACTTTTATTTTGCGAAAGATTTTATTAAGAGTAGGAGTGGAGAGTAGAAAGGAGAAAAGGGTCGGAGTGAAGTATTCTTCTTCCCACCTCTTTTTCTTTTAAGTTTAGTTTTTATTGAAGGCTGAAGTTATTTTGAGTCATCGGAGTTGGGAGATCTGCTCCGAGGAGTAGTTTAGTGAAGAGTTAAAGTTTTAGAGGAACTTCCTGAGTCTTGTGGAGTGAATTTTTTGATAAGTGTTTACTTTTATTCTTACATTTAGTTTTTTAATTAATACTTTTTTTGTTTGTTGTTTTTCTTATGGTTTTTAATTTCAAATCAATGTGTTTTTGTATTTTTTCAATGTATTCTAAGTAGTTTACTTTATCTTTTTCTTTCTTAAATGGAGAAGTAATTAATTTATAGAGAATTGTTGTGGAAACTATAAGTGTTTAAAAGTTGGAAGAAGTTGTGAAGATTGATTCTGAAAACTTTGTTTACTTCTTAATTTGGCCTGTTAAGTTTTAGAATTTCTTGAGAATATTTAAGATCCAATGCGGTATTATCTCATAAAAGTTAGTAAGAATCACATGCAATTATATGGGTGAGAATTGCAGTCCATATAATTGAATGTAATATTAGAAGACATTTTTTTGAAAGAGAGTAAAATGAGAGGATTTTAGAATGACAAGCTAAAACCCCACTAACTTGGTTTGTAGTTTTGAGTTTTTTTATGAGAAGTTAGCCCCAGTTGATGGGAATCGAGGGAACTCTAGAGCGAGAGACTGGTATCTTCCCTACCTAACCATGTTTAAAATGATAAAAATTTCAGATTACCCTATGTTCATTATAGAACCAAGTAAGGGCAAAAGAACACATTTGTTTCTATCCGTCACAACAAATTTAAATACTTCCACAATAATACTTTAATAATTATTACTACTTCGTAAAAGGAAAGAAAAAAGATATTCTAGTTAATAGTATTTTACATACAGTGTTATTAGTTATTATAATTTTAATTTCTTGCTTAACATTTTATTAAGAAAATTTCAAAAGACATATTAACTTTCAAAACATTTCAAAATCAAGACATACTTTTAAAAGCCATAAAAAAAGTAAAAAGATAATTTTTCTGATTCCTTTAAAGATTTTCAAATTTTCCCCGTGGGTTCGATATCTCAGAGCTTAATTAGAAAGTCTTATATTACTTGATAAACGATACGTATACTTGCGTAGTATCCCATATTATAAAATCATAATTTTTATATCTAAATCAACAGAACATATATTTGGTGTGGAGTCAAGTTTTTGGCGCACATATATTCCTCGCGGCCCAAGTTTTTGGCGCTGTTACCGAGGGAAAATAATTAAACTTCATTTTAAAAGAATGAAGAAATTTTAAATTTTCACTTTTCTTCATTTTTGTTAGTGTGTAGTGTTTTGTTTTGTTTTATTGTTGTATGCATAGTTCAGGTTCTGAGGGACTTGTGCCTTACGATTCTGAATTAGAAAGAACTATCAGAAAAATCAAAAAAATTAAAAATACAGAAAAAGATAAAAATATTCAAGAAATGGAAAATCATCAAAATAAAAAATGTAGGCATCCATCAAGAATTAAGACCTTTAAGAGATTATGTTAACCCTAGAGTAGATGAATTTCATGGTAGTATTCAAAACCCTGTTGTAGCTGCTAATTCTTTTGAGCTTAAGCCTGTTATTATCCAAATGGTGTGTAATAATCAGTTTGGGGGAACAACAACTGAAGATCCTAATTTGCATCTTGCTAATTTTCTAGAGTTGTGTGCTACTTTTAAATATGATGGTGTTTCGAATGATGCTATTAGACTTAGACTTTTTCCTTTCTCACTAAGGGATAAAGCTAAAGTTTCGTTACATTCATTACCACCTGGATCAATATGAACTTGGGGGTGAACTGTCACAAAAGTTCATTGCTAAATATTTTCCACCATCTAAGACTGCTAAATTAAGAAATGATATAACATCTTTTTGTCAGTTTGAAGGGGAATCAATATATGAAGCTAGGAAATGATTTAAAGATCTCCTCAGGAAATGTCCACATCATGCGATACCAGATTGGTTAATAATTCAAACTTTTTATAATGGATTAGTTGGATCTCTTAGAACAATCATCGATGCTGCTGCTGGTAGATCATTAATGTCTAAACCATTTTCTGATGCTTATACTTTAATTGAAGAAATGACTACTAATAATTTTAAATGGCCTTTTGAAAGGTTAAATCCTAAAAGGTAGCCACTGTTTATGAAAATGATGCTTTTACAATGTTAGCAAATCAAGTTGTTGCTGTATCAAGGAAGATAGACCAATTTGGGATGAATTTTTCTCAGCCAAATATCATGATTGATGAAAATTCATTAGGCCAAATGGTTAATTCTTATTCTTCACCAAAAACTACGAATGCCATTAGTAAACCTAACAACCAATTTTCAAATTATTATAAACCAAGTTGGAAGAATCATCCAAATTTTAACTCGAATAACAATAATCAGGGTGGTGTTAATCAACAATGAGGGAACCATCAAGTAAACCCATTGGGGAATTGGAACAACCAAGGTAATAACAATAATAGATTAACTTATCCTTCAGGTTATAATAATGCTTTACAAAATAAAGAGAAGAAGTTGTTTATGGAAGAATTAGTATCACATATGGGAAATCAAATACAAATTCAAGGAGCAACCATTAGAAATATTGAAAATCAATTGGGACAAATTGCAAATGCCGTCAGTAATAGATCCTGACCCGACCGCCGCGCTTAACGCAGTGATGTTGCTTCGAAAAGATAGCTAAAAAGCTTTGACTTGATTTATAATTAGCGGCTAGTGTATAAGATTAATATTATATAAGTAATAATTTTACACACTAGGGGTACTACGTAAGTATACGTATCGTTTCAAGTAATATAGGGTTTTTAAACAAAGACCCCAGTATCGATCCCACAGGGAAGATTTATAGAAATAAATTTTCTATAAAGTGAAAGAGAAATATAATAGTAGAAATATTTTTTTATTTTGATTATTATTACTATTTAATTTACTAGATGCAATTTAAAGAAAAAAATAATAAGAAAATGATTTTATAAACTCTATAAAAAAATAAACAACTTTCTTTCCTTCAATTAATCTAAGATTTTTAAGATAATTTAATATTCGTTGGAGAATTTAATTTATGGTATTGTGCCAAATAGAAGCATTCCTATTCTTTACCCTTTGATTAAGGAGCAAAGAACATTGACTAAATTACAGAATAGGTCTGGATGTATTGTTAGTAGTAATGGGTTAATCTAGGCTCACACTTCTAGATGTCCAAGGGTGGCTATGGTCGGCCCTACTAGTGACCCTTTCCTAGTCTATAAATCAAATTATAAGAATTTAGTCTGTCATTCTAAAAACTTATCAATTCTACACCCTTTAAATATTATCTTCCTATTTATTTGCACTTCACCATGAATAGCCCGCACATGGCCTTCGACTACCCAAGGATTCATGTGACATTTACAAGTTAAGAGTTTTTATCCTACAAGATTTTTAAACTCTTCAACAGGTTTTAACAATAAAAACGGCCAATTTAAAAAGTAAAATAAGATCAGGTATTAATGTCTTCACAATGTTTTGAAAATATTTTGAATTTTAATTCTCCTTCAAATCTTTGTATTATCTTATCTATATCTTCATAATTGAAGTAAGAAAGTAACAAAGTACTCAGAACACATTGAAAATAAATAACAAAACATGATAATTAAACTTTGAATCAAATAAAATATACTTATCTCAAATATTTCTTCTACAGATCATCTGATTCCTACTGACTCCACAGTGTATTGAACTCCAGATGCAATAACTTGAAAATAAACTCACTAAACTAAACAAAAGAGGCCCTAAATTTGTCTCTCTAATTCTCTCTAAGGATGAGAGATCTTAAAGTAGATAAGAGAAAGGGGTACAATGGGAGGGGCACGTTTTCTGAAGAATTGGACCTCTATTTATAGGCTCCAAGAGTTGCCTTGAGGCACCTCTTCAAAACATGTCCACATTCAATGAATCTTCTAGAAGGTCGGTCTGGCGCCTAGGCACCGAAATCTGGCGCCTAGGCGCCGTACACCGCGTCAAGTTCTTCGCACCTCTTAACTTTGGCTCGCACCTCTTCGCGATTAAAACCGTTTTGGAGCGTCCAAATACAATGTAACACATGTCTTATTATCAAGGAACAACTGCCAGCCTTCTAGAATGTCCAATAACCGCTCACTCTGTCAAAATAACTGATTAAACTTTGTCAAAAACTTGAGAGTTTTCGTATCGAGTCTGGCGCTTAGGCGCCAGTTTCTAGCGCCTAGGCACCAGGCCATAATTTTTTTATACTTTTGGTATTTTGCTCCATTTTTGCTCCTTTTTGCTCCTTTTTCCTTCTTAGACCTTTTTACATTGCCTACATCCAAAAATACAAAAAATACCATTCATTAAAGCATAATATCCTTATAAATTAATAAGAATTAAGACATAAAAATACGTATTTTTTTATAGATCAAAATCCTCCAAACTTAAATGTTACTTGTCTTCAAGTAACTCTTTTTACTACATAAAATATAACTTTTGGAATTGAAAGATAAATATTTAAGATTCCTTATAATTTTTGATTTTATAAAGTCTTTAGTAAATTATTAACCCAATTTCACTAACTAGGTTTAGTTTTAAGAATTTAAAGAATATTTAACTACCAAATCTTAAGATTTCAAACTTCTCATTCATTTTGAAAATCATAGAAGTCTATTATATTAAGCTTTCATAGATTATTTACAAGAAAAAGATCTTCTTCAAAAATCTTTTCTAAATAAATATTTATGCATAAAAATTAAGTAAAGTATGTAATTAGTTTTCTTCCTATAAGATAATTCAAGTGAAGCCAATTTTTTATTAGGCATTTCCTCAAGCTTCTCCTCTCTATCTTTTTTTCTTTTTTTTCTCTCTCTCTCTCTTTTTTTTATAGAGAGGATTACTATATCTGGATAGCCTGTTAATGGTTTTGAACTTCACTATCCTTAACTTATATTTTTCAAAACTTATACATCTCCCCTTAATTATTATAACATAAATAAAAATTCAAAAAGAATTCCAATCTTTTCTTTTTCAAGTGATAACTTTTGATTACTTAATATATCTAAAATTCTATGATTTCTATCATGAATAGAAAAATTCTTTTTCTCATTCTTCTTTAAGTTAAATAATTCTATTCTTAAAATCAATCAAAGTTAGTAAAATTTTGATTAATTTTCACTAAATTGTTTATAATTTTAAAAATAAAAGTGATCTCAAATAAATTCTTCATTCCTTAAGTTATGTTAAAAAGTTTCTATTATTAAGAAAGTATTAGCTCTTTAAGGACAAATAAAATTTAATTTTGAATGGATTTAATTTTAAATAAGTTTTGATATACTATGATAATTTGAAAGTATGAGAGAAAGAAAATCATAAGTATTTTTAGTAAGTATGTATAAAAAACAATTTTATACAATCTTAAAAAGAAAAATTAGCTTCTAAACATACTTTTATGAATAATTATGATAAAATTGAAGCATGTATATAGAAAGGTAAGCAGGCTAATTTTATGATTATATTAAATTTGAAACAGAAGTAAAACAGAGAAAAATAATTAAGTACTAAACATTAAACTAAAACAACATATAAATTAACTCTAACATCAGTCTTAACACAATATAATCCATTCACACAAGTACATAAACTAAACAACATACATCAAACATAAAACTAACAAACAATCCAAACAAAACAAACTAACAACAGAGTAACACTACATAAAGATCTCTCTACTACTAATCACTAGCTGTCGCCTCATCGTCATCATCATCACCAAAGGAAAACTCAACGTCCTTAGGATCAACAAATGATGTAAAGCTAGGAAAAGTAGGAAAACTAACATCATGTTCACCCTTCAGAAATCTAACTAGGGCATCATCATACTCTGCATCGTAACTACTCTTCCTCTGGGTATAATCAGATAAATGATCTAGTTTTCTATCAATAGTATCTATCCTGCAGTGAGTTTGAAATAACTCCTGCTGCTATTCTAAAAACTGATCATGCATTGATTCCCAGAAATCTTGTGGTGGTTCAGCAGAAGCAGAAGGTCTAGAAGTAGAAGGTCTACCTGAAGTATGTGCAGAAGTAGAAGGAGCGGTCGATGTCTTCCCTCGAAGACGATCATAGATACTAACACTCTCCTGCCCAATTGGTTTAGTAGACTTCAGCTTCTCCTCAGAAATATCAGTACTGACTCCATCATTAACACATAACGAATAAATCAAAGAAGGAAATCCCAATCCAACAGAAGTGTTGGATCTCGCAGTAGACTCCACAGAATCATAAATAATGCTTCCGACATAAATAGGCTTCCTCTCCTGAATGCAGTAATTTAAGATCGCTCGATCTCTAGTCACTTCACTCTGGTGGTTGGAAGGTAACAATCTTGCATAAATAAAGTAGTTCCATGCTTTAGACACACCATTCAGCTTGAAAGATTTTAAATTTACCCTTTTGCCGTTCCAGATATTCCAAGATCCAGTACTGTCAGTCAAATAGGCAATAATCATATCCAAATCACCCTCAGATGGTGATAATCCAGAATAATAGCACTCAATAGTCGGTGGTGGGCCATAAAAAATAATGATTCTTTCTGGAGTAAATCTTACTCCGATTCCTCTAACAAAGACTTTAGAAACTTCAACATCCAGAAAATTTGCATAAAATTCATGAATAATCGGTATAACAGCAATAGCAATAAAGTAACAAAATCGTTGACAGTTGTGCGCGACGACAGTGTTTTCGATCATCTCCCCAGGATGATAAAAACTTCGTTCCGAGATGAACTTTCTCAACGACGCAAGTTTGTGGAAGCTAAAATGCGCAGCTGTAGTTGGAAATTTGATGCTATCAAAGTTTTGTCGTCCTTTCCCGCGCTTAGATTATGGAGCTATCTAAACGTGAAAGAAAACAAAAACTAATTTAGGAATCAAAGATTTAAACTCTTTTTAAGTTTATAAAATTTAATATAAGTTTAAAAATCCAAATAAATGACTAAAAATCAAAAAAAAAATTCAAAATTTCGGTTCTTAGCAAAAACTAAGAAAATCTATGGTGAAAATCGAAAATAAATGGTTTAAAGTGTAGATATGATCTTGAGACGAAGAAATCGAGTGGTTTCGTGCTCAAATCCTTGATGTTTTGACCTCAAAATGGATCTAGAGGATGTATTTTTGCGAAAATGGGGAAGAAGATGAAGCTTTGGCGTCAAAAATGGCTTTTGGGGGTTTAAATGGTAATTTTCGGGTAACAGGCCGAACTGGCACTTAGGCGCCGAATTCTGGCGCCTAGGCGACAGACTCGCCTTTCACAAAAATCTTTTTTAAAATTTATTTTTCCACCAAAATTCATAAATTCAACTTTTAATTACTCATATCAGAGTAGGGCTTAAGTTTCTAACTTCCACAACATTTTTCAAAAATTTATAAAAATTAAGTTTTGAATCCACCAATCAAACATAAGGGTTTCAATCAAACTCACTAATTTCCATTTAAAATATTCAATTTTGACTCAATACATTCCAGATAAGTACTACATTTGATTCAAGTTCCTAATACACACTCAATCATAACAAGTTCAAAGCAAATACAACACACATTGAACATGAAAGCAAATATACTAACAAACACAATCGATTCTCTAAATCGATACAACGACTCAACAAACCATAATAACTATCTCTTTACCAGAATAATCTAATCTTCACAAGGGAAATTGTGTATTCCACTTGGAAAGAGGACTAACGCTCTCAGAAAATCTGTAGCCGTCTTTTCATCAATCCACTTGTTCTTCACATACATTTCAACTTGAGCATCTTGATAAGCCGCAATATGATCAAATTGAAGTTTCATTTGCCATTCTAGATGTTCAACTTGATGAAACATCTCATGAAGGCGATCTCCAATCCTTTTAAAATCTTCTTCAAACTTATCTAAACGGCTAGAAATTTTCTCTAAACTTACAGCGATGAAACCACTGACGTAGGGTTGAGGATCCCTTGAGACCTTGTCCTTAGCCTCTTCTCCATGATTTCTCTTTTCCATTTCTTCAAAAATTTCTCAAATCTCTGAAGAATGAAATTTAAGGGACATAATTCTGATTGTTTGATGGGTAGGGAAGAAGATGGGTAGATTTAAAGGGGAAATTTGTGTGAAAAAAGGAAAAATTTTAGTTTTTGCACGACCCAGTAACCGTGGCGCTTAGGCGCTTAGGCGCTGAATCTGGTGCCTAGGCGTCGGACCTATTGATACATAGTTGATTCTGGCGCCTAAGCGTCGGAACTATGTTCAACTCCTTTTCGCCTAATCGTCAAATTTTCAAAATTTCGTTCTCCAAGATAGGTAAATTATACTTATAAGAGTAATTTAGACTCGATAACTCACATCGTAAACTATCATAATGAAGGTTAACTTGATCTCCTTTTTACTCATTGTCGGCATATTTTTTTAGGTTGTGTGTTTTATTTTGAAAAGGGGGTCGCCTAACAGAAGTTGTCGGCGAATTTTTAATTTAATTTAAATAAATAATTTTGAAAAGTAGTATTTGATTTTGAAAATAATTTTAAATTTGAAGGTTTTAAGATATGAGATTAAACCGATCTCACATCCCAAATAGTTTATATAAACGAGCACCGCACCACAAACCGTGTATCTATCCCTGAGGGTAGATACACTGCTCGACGGTGGGGCTCGATTAAATAAACTAGAAGATTTGTGACATCCGTTTGGTCCGCGAACCAATTTTATAAGCCGACAAATTCCCTCGCTTAATATGAAAGCATTAAACTCGGGTTTATATTACTTGGGTTCTTTAAAATTCCCTATAAGGGCAAGCCCCTATAGTTAATTACATCTTAAGTGACAGGAATGACCTAAGAAAACTCTCGATAATAATCAATAATTCTGCTCTCAAGAATTTCAAAGTTTAAGTTTTCAAAGGATTGAATTTTGGAATTTCAATAGGGAATGGATCAAGTTTGGAACATTTTGTTTTGGGAATTCAAAGGAAGAAAAGTAGGAGAAATCACAGATTCGAAGTGAACTTCGGTAATCTCCCGACTATCCTATTGTTTGGCTTGGATTTAGGAAAGTCCTAATATTTATTTAAATGTTTTGATCTTGCCAATTTTAATTAATTAGGACTTATATTTATATGATAGAATCATATAAATAGCCTCGAAGATGTGAGGGTTTATGTCGTATCAGACGACTACCTCGGAATCCTAAGACCGGTTAGGGCTTAATTTGCAATGCAAATGCCTAACGAAGAGTTGAGGGTTTATGTTGCACTAGGAAAACTACCTCGAAGTCCTATGAGTTTGTTATTTAATTCTAGGAAAGTTTTGCTGAGGTAGACTCAGGTTTTGCTGATGACGATGGCCGTGCTGCCCACCATGCTCCGAGCTCCTTGTTGTTGCAGAGGTTTAGTTTTAGAAATCATAAATCAGAGGATGAGAAAAGTGTTTTGGTTTAGAGAAAATCTTAATTTCCAAGTGTTTTTTGTGTTTTAATTAAAACAAATCTTAAAGTTGATTATAACGACACCGGTTAAGATCCCACGGTTCCATCCTTCCGGCATCATTATTTTTATCGGATTCACTTAGTCCGGATGAATTTGCTAAACTCAACCGAATGAGTTCCACACTTTCATTTAGACCGTGGGAAATCCCGTTAGCAACACGTAGGTTACATCATCCGAGGTATTCCCGATCATCCAACAGGACGTTTTAATTTAGTTGTAATTGTAGTTTTGTGTTCGTTTGTGATTAAATTTTGAGTTGTTTTATATTTTGAAATGTTGTGGCGGTGAATTTTATCTTGCAATGACTTTTAACTTAGTTTTGGTTTCAGCTTTAGTGGACTATCCTAAAGGTGTGGGTTTTCATGCAACAGCTTGTTTATCATGCAAGAAAAGTAAGTGCAATGCGAGTTAAGTAAATTGCAATAATGTAAATTGCAAGAAAGTAGATTGCAATAAAATAAAAGCGTACCTGGATGGTCTTCCCGTCATCCCAAGCCGCACTTAAAACACAATGAGAATATTTAAGCAAGTTCCTAGTAAAGCTAAGGGAAGGGTTATGGTTTTCTACCAAATTCCTAATCCTATAACTAGTCATCTCCTATGACGTCTAGGTTCTTAGTGTTTTGGTTTCGAGGACGATTTTCGCATCAAAGAACAATTAAGTCCAATTGTTCTTATAAATGTCCTATCATATTGAGGAAGTGCTTAAGAATAATCTTAAACATCTTTTCAATATTTCTAGGATTGTTTTGAGTCCAAATGGGTTTAATTATACAAATGAATTAATCGTCCGAGAATTCAAGTTTTGTTGTTATCTTACTCGATGAACTAGGACATTTGAATATCCTATAAGTGAAGTAACATTTCATTTAATGTTCTGTTTAGAAGTTATAATAACCAATGCTTTCGAGGGTAAATTGGTATTCAAATGGTTTGTAATTTAGTTAATGGGTTTAAATTTGGAATAGTGTTCAAGTTGCTTTATATTTAATTTCTTTTTATTTTAGGTGATGTTATTTAATTCAATTTAATTTAATTAAATTTAATTTAATTGAGTTTTAATTTTAATTTAATTTAATTTAATTCAATTTAATTTGGTTTGATGTTACATTAAATTAATTTGATTTCATTTAATTTTAATTTAATTTGATTTAATTTAATTTAATTTAATTTAATTTAATTTTATTTAATTTTATTTAATTTAAATTAATTTAATTTAATTTGTTTATTTAATTTAATTTAATTAATTTAATTTAATTTTATTTTACTTAATTTAATTTGATTTTATTTATTTAATTTATTCATTCAATTTAATTTAATTTGTTTATTTAATTTAATTTAATCTACTTTCATGCAACAGTTGTTTATCATGCAAGAAAAGTAAGTGCAATGCAGTTAAATAAATTGCAATAATGTAAATTGCAAGAAAGTAGATCGTAATAAAATAAAAGCGTACCTGGAGGGTCTTCCCGTCATCCCAAGCTGCACTTAAAACACAATTAAAATATTTAAGCAAGTTCCTAGGTAAATCTAAGGTAAGGGTTATGGTTTTCTACCAAGTTCCTAATCCTATAGCTAGTCATTTCCTATGACGTCTAGGTTCTTTGTGTTTTTGTTTGAAGACGATTTTCTTCATCAAAGAACAATTAAATTCAATTGTTCTTATAAATGTCCTATCATATTGAGGAAGTGCTTAAGAATAATCTTAAACATCTTTTCAATATTTCTAGGATTGTTTTGAGTCTAAATGGGTTTAATTATACAAATGAATTAATCGTCCGAGAATTCAAGTTTTGTTGTTATCTTACTCAGTGAACTAGGACATTTGAATGTCCTACAAATGAAGTAACATTTCATTTAATGTTTTGTTTAAGAGTTATGATAACTAAAGCTTTCGAGGGTAAATTGGTGTTCAAATGATTTAATTTAAGTTAATGGGTTTAAATTTGGAATAGTGTTCAAGTTGCTTTATATTTAATTTCTTTCTGTTTTAGGTGATGTTATTTAATTCAATTTAATTTAATTTAATTTAATTTAATTGAGTTTTAATTTAATTCAATTTAATTCAATTTAGTTTGATTTGATGTTACATTAAATTAATTTGATTTGATTTAATTTTAATTTAATTTGATTTAATTTAATTTTAATTTTAATTTAATTTTATTTTATTTTATTTTACTTAATTTAATTTAATTTTATTTATTTAATTTAATTTAATTTAATTTATTCATTCAATTTAATTTAATTTGTTTATTTAATTTAATTTAATTTAATCTTTAATTTAATTTAATTTAATTTAATTCAATTTAATTTACTTAATTTAATTTAATTTTTAATTTAACTTAATTTTTAATTTTAATTGAAATTTTTAAAAGAGTTTAATAATTTAATTTTAGTTTAATGATTAAGTCTTTTAATGTTTTGAATTTGAGTTATCATTTTAATTAAGAATTGAATATTAATGAGATAATTAATTTAGGGATTTTTAAATTAAAGAATAAATCTCTTCCTAATAATATCCCTATTTTAATAATTCTAATTTTATTATTCTTCCAAATTTAATCAATTATTTAATTAAAGTTTAATCATTTTAAATTACTTAATGGGTTTCTACTCTTTAATTATTTAAATTTCAATCATCCAAATCAAATTAGGATCAAAGGTTGTACTTGCTAATTTTTTATTAAACCTAAAGTTTTAATTAAGGATTAAGATTTTTAATTACCATTTTACCCTTTAAGCTTAATAATTTCATAACTCACTAAATTGAACTCAAATGAACTTGAAATTTTTATGTGACTTCACTCATATGTCAATAAAGACATGAGAGGAGAAAATGTGATTTTTCTGTATTTAATTTATTTATATAATTATTTTTGGTAGAAAATAGAGATTTCCAAGGAAAATTTAATAACATGACCAAGGGAAAGTTTCTGTCCTTAAGAAAATTAGGGGACATTCCTAATGACCAGAGGACCACTTGGACCAATTTTGGTGTTTTTTTGAATTAAATTATTTTTATTATAATTATTTTAAGTTTTGGAGTGTTAATTAATTTAAAAATAAAATAAATGTTGAAAAATGAATTTTATATTTTTCAAAAATCTCTCTGATGTCAAAGAAAACAAAAAAAATCAAATTTTACAATTTTTTCATTTTTCTATGATTTATTATAATTATTTTAGTGAAAATGCTAGAAAATACATTTTTTTAATTTTAAAATTACCCTAGAGCTTTAAAATTTAATATCTCATAAAATACACCTAAGAAAAATATGGGGTTTGTTCCTAAGTGTTTAAAATTTAAAATGTGACATTTTGGTGAATTTTATTATTTTTGTGATTTTTATTATTTTTTAATTATTAAAAATATTAAAATAATATTAAAAATCAACTTTTTTAGAAAATTGAAATTTTAATTTTCTTAGATTCCTCTAATATCAAAGAGGCTCCAAAACCAATTTGGTGAATTTTTAAAAAGTATTTTAAAAGTTATGAATTTTTAAAGTTTAAAATGACTAAATGGCTTAATCAACCCAATTAGTAGGGCTAACCAAGTCCAATTGACCTCAAATTTTTATGGTAGGTTCCTCTAATCCTAAAGGTCAGTGGAGAATTGATTTCCAGTCAATTTGATGTATGGTTAGCTCTAATTAATTAGAGACCTATTTTGAGTGTTTAAGCCAATTAGGGCTGTTTTAAATGAACTAACTCAAAACCTATTTTTCCTAGGGTCTTCTGGTTATAAGGAACATCACCAAATTTTGCTAGAATTTATTTCACAACATGCTATTTATTGGAATTAAAATACTCAAAACAGTAACATGAATTTGAAAAATCAATAACTTTTCTTAGGATGGCCTCCGACTTTGGAAAATTCAGGGAATGTTCCCAAATTCAGAGGCTTCAAAAGCCCTATGGTCTCATGTCATGGTGAATTGTATACATGCATGGAGAATTAAAAGTATGCAGAGAGTAAATAAATCATAAAAAATAAATTACTTGATGAAATTAAATGATTTCTTTTCCACATTATTCTCCTCTCGTTCACCGAGCAAGAGGGTATTTTTATTTTATTTTTCCGATTTTTCTACACAAAGTTATGAATTTTTGAAGTTTAGGGAATTAAATAAATCAAAAAATACCCTAATTTTCTACTTATCCATGCGGCGCCGCGTCAACCTCGGCAGCTCCGAAACGCCGCGTGGCGCTCTCCCATTCGACGCCGCCACCTGACTCAGCGCTCCTGGGGCCCGCTGTATCGTTCCGTCTTCTGATCCGACGCGATCCTGGCCGTCCGTCCGCGCGTGTATTAAATGAACGACATTCGTTCATCGTCCCCAAGTGTCCTCACCCGAGAGCCGTCCACACTAAATCCCTAATATCTCACTCGATACTCAATGGATTTTCATGTTCTTATGCTCTATGGATTCGTCTTGAAGAGACGAACACATCTATACGGCTATCATGCATTGAAATTAAAGCATTTGAAATGGAGAATCTCCGTAAGCTCGGGATGAAGAATTAGCTCATACCTTTGCTCGCAGAAGTGTGGCTTCGATCCGAGAGTTGTCGCACCTTCGATCGGATCCCAGCGAATCTCTAGATGAAGTCTCCCGGTCTCAGTGAATTGTCTAGGTGTGATTTCGACCAAGCCCGATCACAAAGCTTGGAGGCCGGAGCAACTGGGTGGCCTGGAGATGGGGCTTTTGCTGGTGGACACCTTTCCTCGGTCTGGTGAAGGTGTAGAACCAATCAATTTGGGGATTGGCTCACTGTGGAGAAGTGTCCTGGTTTTGGGTGGAATTTCAGTCGGGAAATTGGATTTTATCAGTGGGGATTAGGGCAAATTGACACTGGGGATCAACTGCTCTGAGGGTGGAGAAGGGTTTGGAACAATTTTGGCTGAGTTTTGGCAAGGTTTGTGCAACTCACCTCTCTTGGCCGTGAGGGGTGGAGTTTAAATAGGAGAGGGTGGAGGGCCTCCCAGGGATGGCCAAGGGTTGGGATCAGCTGCTCTGGTCATGGGAACAACAGCCATGGTGGCCACTGGGGATGGGGCAGCTCAGCAGGTGAGAATTCTAAGTTGGGCTCACATGTGAGCTCTCGGCCATGGTGTTTTCCAGCGGCCTTGTGGCTGGCCGGCCAGGCATTGGTCACCATCTTGTTCGGGTGGGTCGGTGGCCGGGTTTGGTGTATTAAATCGAGGTTTGACATGTGTAAAGGGTTTGATTTAGATGGAATGGGGGAGGAGCTAATTTTGAGTCTAAATGGGTCAACCCACCCATTTGGGCTTGGTGCACCCTTCAAGGTGGCTTTGGATGCCGTGGGGGATCAAAGGGATCAGCTGGTTTGGCATGGAGAAGTCTCCATCCAAATATATTTGGATTAAATTTAAGTTTAGGTGAAACATGATTAAGGCTAATGAGCTTTAGGGATTAAGGAAAGCCCTCCCTCTTCTTATCCAATATGGCATGGTGGAGTGTCCAAAGCTCTCATGGCTCACATGTGGCTCATGCATGGCTTCATGGCTCACCTTTGGCTTGGCAAAAAGTTTGGTCAATTTCATGAAAATGGATTTTAGGAATTTTTGGTAATTTGATGGAAATTTGTATGAAACTTGATTTGGAATTATTTGATGATGAATTTAGGACTTAGGTAATGGCTTTAATTAAGTGGATGGCAAATGGAGATGTCATGTGGGCTTTAGGGTAGATTTTGGGCCTTTTGAAATGGTTTTAGATGGGCTTTTAAGATGGTTTAGGAAAGTGGGCTTTTGGATTTTAAAATGGATTTTGGGATGAAATTTTGTAAAGAGGTTGTGCTAAATAATTGTTGGGTTTAGCTCATGGATGTATCATGAGTGACTTGAAGCAAATTGGGAGTGATTTGGGTTTGAATTTGGTTGAATTTGGGCTCTTTTGGTGAATGGGCGAATATAGGTCCAAGTGGGCCAAGTTGGGCCAATGTTGGGCTAGGGTTGAAATTGATGTAAAATCAATGTTGAGAAATGTTTATGGGAGTGTTTCAAAGAGGTTTTACCTTTGGTTGGGCTTTGATTTTGGGGTTTGGGCTCATTTGGGTTAGGTTTGGGTTTAGGTCAAAATTGGGCCTTTTAGCTTTGGGTTGAATTTGAGTGGGGTTTGGGTCTAAATTTTGGGCAAATCATGTTAGTGTTTTATTTGTGGGAATGTTAAGGAAGATTTAGAAAAGGTTTGGGGTTAATTGGAGTAGAATTGGGTGAGTTTGGGTTAGGTTTGGGTCATGGGTCCAAATTGGGCTTTAAGGCCAAAAGTGAAATTGGATCCAAATGTCAATCAAATTGAACTTGGATTTAGTCTAAATTGGTGTTGGGAATTTTGAATTGAAGTTTAGAACTGAATTGGACCAGAATTTGGGTCAATTAGGTAGGTTTGCTTTGACATTGGGTTCACTTTGGGTTAAAATGGGTCAAATTAGGGGTTTTGACAAAAGTGGGGTAAATTTACAAAATTGGCCCATGATGTGGTTGGACAAAATGAAATTGGGAATATTTGGGATTTTCTGGAATTTTCTGGGAATTTTCTGAATTTTTGGATTTTTGGGTCAAGAGGGGTATTTTGGGTATTTGGAGGGTATTGGGAGGTTTTCTTGGAATTTTTGGTATTTTTGGGTATGGATGATCAATTTGAGTGATGTGGAAATGTTTAAGATCAATTTTGAGGAATTTTGGGTGATTTAGGAAATTTTGAAAATTTTGGGTAATTTCAAGGGTTTTGGGTCAAGATTGGGTGGATGTAAGTGGAGTGAAATCATTTTGGTTGAGCCATGAAGCCATATCAAGCCCACATGAGCCATGAAGGGACCCATTTGAGGCATTCACTATGTTGTTCCGAACCCTCTTGGCCAAGGGCTTAGGGGTTAAGGACCATCCATGTGAATCACTTACATGAGTGAGGAGGTCAAGTTAGGTATGGGTGTGTGAAAGTGTAGTGTATAGGTGTAGTGTGTGTGTAAGTCAGCCCTTCACCAGACCAGGCCACCCAGGGCAGACCTAAGGCCAAAGAGTCCTATAGGAACTCATCCTTTAAACTTCCACATTTGATTTCAACCCTCTAGGTGATTAGGGGTCTATAGTCAAGTTTGTGGAGTTTGCATGGAGTTAAGAAGTGGTTTGAATTTCTAAAAGGTGGGTCCCAATTCTAGTCCTCTAAGATAGTCAAAGGAAAAGCCTAAGGCTAGATCCTAAGTACTAAAGAGAAGAAGAGAAGACCTCATCAAAAATGAGGTCAACAAATGGACCCCTAATCGGTGTGGTGAGCCGACGGAGCACACCGCGCGTATCGGCGTTGACCGAAGCGATCAACATAACCAACACAGATGTCCAAGTGACGAACTTAGGACGAAGTAGAAGAGTCTCCTGCTGGGGAGTAGCAAGTATATCTCCGAAACCGGAGATTCCTGAACTCTCGCTGGGGAAAGGAAAAGGAGGTGAATCCCAAATCACATGATCTGGGGAAATTTCGATTTAGATTTTATTTTGTTTCAATTTAAGTTTTGATGTGTGAGCTTAGATTTTAGTTTGGAGTTTCAATTTAGATTGAAGTTTATCAAAATTAATTTGAGGGATTTCATTTGAAATGAAAATTGCAATTCTGAGGTTTTAGATGTAACATCTTCAACCTCGAAAGAAAATTGAATTGATCAGATTGAATCATTGCAATGAGGAGAGATCTCAGAGCAATGCGGTATTGGATGTAAAATCCTTAACCTCAAGAGTTTAATTTTGATGTATTTCATCGCAATAGGGAAAAAATCCTAAAGCAATGCAGTCTCGGATGTAAAATCCTCGACCCAAAAGTTTGATTGGGATGTATTTCAGTGCAATAGGGAAAGAATCCTAAAACAGTGCAGTCTTGGATGTAAAATCCTCGACCCAAAAATTTGATTTTGATGTATTTCAGTGCAATAGGGAAAGAATCCTAAAGCAGTGCGGCCTTGGATGTAAAATCCCCGACACAAAAGTTTGATTTTGATGTATTTCGATGCTAATAGGGAAAGAATCCTAAAGCGATGCGGTCTTGGATGTAAAATCCTCGACCCAAAAAGTTTGAATTTGATGTATTTCGGTGCAATAGGGAAAGAATCCTAAAGCAGTGCAGTCTTGGATGTAAAATCCTCGACCCAAAAAGTTTGATTTTGATGTATTTCAGTGCAATAGGGAAAGAATCCTAAAGCAGTGCAGTCTTGGATGTAAAATCCTCGACCCAAAAAATTTGAATTTGATGTATTTCAGTGCAATAGGGAAGAATCCTAAAGCAGTGCAGTCTTGGATGTAAAATCCTCGACCCAAAAATTTGATTTTGATGTATTTCAGTGCAATAGGGAAAGAATCCTAAAGCAGTGCAGTCTTGGATGTAAAATCCTCGACCCAAAAAGTTTGAATTTGATGTATTTCGAGTGCAAAAGGGAAAGAATCCTAAAGCAAGTGCGGTCTTGGATGTAAAATCCTCGACCCAAAAATTTGATTTTGATGTATTTCGGTGCAATAGGGAAGAATCCTAAAGCGAGTGCGAGTCTTGGATGTAAAATCCTCGACCCAAAAATTTGAATTTGATGTATTTCGAGTGCAATAGGGAAAGAATCCTAAAGCGAGTGCGGTCTTGGATGTAAAATCCTCGACCCAAAAATTTGAATTTGATGTATTTCAGGTGCAATAGGGAAAGAATCCTAAAGCAGTGCGAGTCTTGGATGTAAAATCCTCGACCCAAAAAATTTGAATTTGATGTATTTCGAGTGCAATAGGGAAGAATCCTAAAGCAGTGCAGTCTTGGATGTAAAATCCTCGACCCAAAAATTTGAATTTGATGTATTTCATTGCGATAGGGAAAGAATCCTAAAGCAGTGCAGTCTTGGATGTAAAATCCTCTACCCAAAAAGTTTGATTTTTGAACTCGATTGAAGTTTGATTTGAAATTTGGAAAACTTGAATTTGAGATATGGAAGGATGAGTTTGAACTCGATTGAAATTTGATTTAAGATTTGATTTGAAATTTGGAAGATCAAAATTTGAAATTTGATCGAGATTGGATTTGAAATTTGATTGAGAATTTGATTTGAGATTTGAAAAGATTAAATTTGAAATTTGATCGAGAGTGGATTTGGAATTTGATTGAGAATTTGATTTGTGATTTGATTTAACATTTATGTTGATTTTGTTTATCTTCTAATGATTCAAATTTTATTTTATCGTTTATTTAATGTTCATGTGAATTTGGTGTTCGTCATTTTTTAAGATTTTTAAGGAAAGTTTTCTTTTATTCTTTTTTTTATTTCTTTTTCGTTCTTTGTTCGAAGTTCATTTAACTTTAATGGCGTTTGCCGATCAATTTGCACAAAAGAGGTGAAGGCCAAAAATGTGACATGGTCACTTTCATTCCAATCATGTTGAAAATACATCATACAACTCGATCTGGAATATATCTCATACAATCCATGTAGACTCAAAACGGATTATGTATGATCTTTGTTGGTCCATCCAAAGAAGCATCTGTCAAAAATCCATGTCTGAATGGTGGGGTACATGGTCAATAACATCACCTTCCAAGCCATCCTTGGCAAGGATGCCGTATGGATGTACGTTGGAGGGGTGATATTTCCCATGTAACTCACGGCTCGTAAGGCCGGAGGTTCTCTAGCTGCGGGTCCGGTCGGAAATGGTAAGGTGTCTTCCCGTCATCCATTCTCCGAAAGTAACCGAGATCCGCTTCACTCGGTACTCCTGGTATGCAATGCTTAGCGATATCTCGCCCCATTGCCCTTCGGTATCATGACGGAACCTACCGGTAAAGGTATCTTCACCGGCCCTCGGAACTCACCCGGGCCTCGTTATCCGGAGGTCGGATCCGAACATGATGTTACACTCGTTCGGGAAAGAGAGCGTGCAGAAGGTCCGACAAAGTCGTGGTGATCTATGTGTGGGGGTATGCGGTCACCCTGTTTGTAGATGTTGATAATGCAGCTATTGGGTATGCAATCTGCTGGCAGTACCCTCCATGTTATCAATCTCTTTACCATTCTCTTGATGACTAGTGGCATCGGATGTACTTGCCCATGACGGAGTATTCCCGGTGGGTTTCCCTTCCTGTCTTCAGCAAAGTTGTAGCAGCATCCGCATTGTATTGTGATGCTTCCCTTCCCTGGCATCCATCTCCGGGGTTCTGAGTATGTGTTTTCCCTCAGGCGGCCTACTCGGCCCATTCTTTTCAAATCTCGGATACAATCCACGATTTGCTGTTGTTCATACTCTGAAAATACATCGGTATGTAGCTCGAGGCCCTCTAGTATATTGATTCTTCTGCCTCTAATTCTCTCGAAGTATTCAAAGGTTTTCTTTTCAACATTTTGCATTCTCTCCAGCTTGTATTCCGGAATGATCTGCAGATGGCGAGGCCTGGTGACATATTGTGGGATATACGGTTCAATTCCTTCACGTTCTCCCCGCATACCTCGGCTCCTCGGGGATGATGCACGTCGGGACATCCCCGGGGTTGCTTCTGCAACAAGGTCATGCATTGCCGGTGGTTCTATCCGGTGGCGTGGTAGCCTTCTTTCTTCCGGTCTTTGTGAGATTTCCCCGGTTCTTTACGTTATCCTAGGAGGTCGGCCTCCTTTCTTCGGGTTCTTGGTGAACCGGTGTCCTCGAAGTGTACGTATCGGCGGTAGTAATCTGTCTCGTTGCGCTGGTCCGCGGCTAGTTTTGTTAACATCTTACGGATACGGCGATTCTTATTTCTTCGTTGCGTTGTCGTGAGAGTAGCTCTCCGCACTTCTTGAATCTCCGTGGGCGCGGCGCCGACAATCCCGCCTCGCCGTAGCGACTACGGATTTCATTTTCTTGTCTTCTTCGGTGTTTGCCTTTCTTTTCTTGCTTGGTTGGATTGGCGGCTTGGGCTACCCACTTTCATCACTGTCTGCCCGGGCAGTTCTTCTCGGTCAACTGGGACCCAGTCACTTTCCTCGTACTGTAGGCCTGCTGGTGCGAAATCCGAGTCAATCTCGATTATCGCTCCATCTTTCACCCTCTTTTCATCGAGTGCAAGGCTTACGCCATTCTTAAAGTTCAGGACCAACCGCCCGTTCGACATTTCCCTGTGAAAAGACAAGGAAAAGGATCAGGGGCTGTACTAAGAACAAGAACATCAAGAAAATGTTTATTAAAGACATTCGTTTTATTATATTATTTTTTGTATTTTTCAAATTTAACAGGAATGAAGTAGGATAAGATCAGGGAAGAGATTTTGATTTGGAAAAGAAAACAAGGAAAACTTAATTATCATGATTTTTTTTATTTTAGCACACTTTATTATTTTTTTTGGGTTCGGACCCAATCATAAGTAATTACTTCACCCGTGTTTCTTAGGGATGAAGAATTCACTCCTTCGAAACATCAGGTGGCGTAATACTTTTTCAAGTATCATCCATTGATCGGAAGCATATGTCGTTCTCCCCGGCAATTCACTAGCCGGTAGGAACCTCCCGAGTATACTGCTTCAACCACAAACGGTCCTTCCCAAGTGGGTTCAAATTTTCCTCCTATCTTGCGGTGTGCAAGGATAGGTCTCTTAAGAACGAGAACTAAGTCACCAACTTTGAAGGTTCTTGGGCGGACCAGTTTGTCATGGGCTTGAACCATCTTAGCTTGGTATAGTTCTAAATTCTTATGCGCTGCAAGTCTTTTCCCTTCCAGGCTTTCTAATTCTTCTAGTCGTAATTTAGCGTTCTCTTCTGTCGTGATCTTGTTTGCAACTGCAATTCTGAGTGAAGGAAGCTGCACCTCTAAGGGTAACACTGCCTCGGACCCATACACCAGAGCGTAAGGTGTAGCTTGAGTAGGAGTTCTGAAGGTTGTCCGGTAGGCCCATAAGGCTTCTAACAACTTCTCGTGCCAATTCCTCTTATTATCGTCCAAAGTTTTCTTTAAGATTTGAACGAGAGTTTTATTAAAAGCCTCAGCGAGGCCGTTTGCTCTTGGGTAGTAAATTGTTGAGTATCGCCAGTCGATTCCGTGTCTTTTGACAAAATTGTTGATTTGCGTGCTTCGAATGTCGACCCATTATCCGAGATGATCTGCGCGGCACTCGAAACGGTAGACAACTTGGTTCTTGAAAACCGTAGCACGTGGTGTGCTTTCACTTCTCTAAGTGGAACCGCCTCTGCCCACTTGGAAAAGTAATCCGTAGCCGCAAGAATGAAACGATGTCCTTTTGAAGATGGTGGTTCTATCGGACCCACTATATCTGTGCCCCAACATTCGAATGGCCACGACGCAATTGTCGGATGTAGCACATTTGGAGGTTGGTGTAGAACCACTCCGTGCACTTGGCATTGATGACAGCTCTTGGCGATTTTCATGCAGTCGGTCATCATCGAGGGCCAGTAGTACCCTAGTATTTTAATTTTCATTTTCATCTTCGGACCCGACTGGTGAGCGCCAAAGAGTCCTGAATGCATCTCCTTAACAATTTCACGGGCCTCGGACCCGCTTAGGCACCTTAGCCACATTTGATCAAAAGACCTTACGTACAATGTGTTGTTTATTAATGCGTAAGACGAGTTCTTTTCTTGATCCGATGGGCTAGCGACCTATCGTCTCGGTAGCTTTCTCGTTTGCGGTGTAGTTCATCAATGGTCGTCGCCGATCTTCGTGTTTTCACGTCACTTCTTGCAGTCGATTCTTTTTCTTTTTCGATTTGTGTATTGTGTCTATGTCGAGCTGTGATAGGACTCGACGTCCGTGAGCCGACACTTCCACTGATTCATCTTGAAAACGAGCAAATTCTTTTGCGAGACGAGCTAAAGCATCTGCTAAAGCATTTTCTTTTCTAGGAATTTTGTAGATCGTTACATTTGGAATCCGTTCCAATATTCGTATGGCATACTCGGAAGTATTGTTCGAGTCTTAGCTTTAAAATTCTGTATTGTCCGGCGATCCGTTGAATGATTAACTCGTGAATCCCCGTAGATGTTGATGTCCGTTATCCCCATTTGAATAGTTAATTCCGGTCCCGTTATGAGGGCTTCGTATTACGCTTCATTGTTTGTACACGGTTCTGTCAAGTGGTAGGAGTATTTTAACATCCCCCGCTCCGGTGTTATAAAGATTAGCCCGATTCCTGCCTTACCGGCCACTATCACTTGCGATTCTTCGTCTTTGTGTGCTGAAGATGCTCCGTCGAAATACAATTCCCAACGTCGATCATCGAGGTCTTCTAGGTTCATTATTTGTTCATCCGGCGGATCGTCATTGAGAGGAGATTCGGCCGGCAAAGGGTGTGCTGCGAGAAAGTCTGCTAAGACTTGTCCCTTCACGGCATGCAGAGGCACGAAAGTTATATCGAATTGCAATAATATCATTGACCATCTGGCAAGTCTGCCGGAAAGTGTTGGACGAGTCATCAAGTATTGCAATGGATTAAACTTCGAGATTAGGTTGACCTTATGAGAAAGCATGTAGTGCACGAGCTTTTGAGCGGCGAAGATCGAGGCTAAACAATGCTTTTCAATTGCGGGATACCTTACTTCCGTCGGAAGTAAACGACGGCTTAAGTAGTAAAGAGCATTTTCTTTACCCTCATCATTGACACAGGCTAACGGGGCTCCGAGAGAGTCGTCTAAAGCCGCGGTGTAAAGTATCGACGGTATACCCGAGGCTCGTGGTCGCTAAGACGGGAGGTGTCATTAAATATTGTTTGATGTCCTCGAAGGCCTTCCGGCATTTCTCTTCCCAAATAAATTTGGCGTCCTTTTTAACTAGTGCCGAAAAGGTCGACACCTACTCGACAAGTTTGAGATAAAGCGTCGAAGATATGCCGACTTCCCTTGAAAAGATCGTAGTTGTTTTAAGGTTTTGGGAGGCGGCATTTCTAAGATAGCTTTAATCTTTTCCGGGTCGATTTCAATTCCACGATGTCGGACAACGAATCCTAAGAACCCGGAGGTGACGCCGAAGGCGCATTTTAAGGGATTCATCTTAAGGTTAAATTGTCTTAATCGTTCGAAAACAATTCTCAAATCATACAGGTGGTTTTCCTTTAATTTGCTTTTGATGACCACATCGTCCACGTAGCATTCGACTTGATTGTGGATGAGATCATCAAAAATTCTTGTCATTCCTCTCTGGTAGGTTGCTCCTGCGTTCTTCAGTCCGAATGGCATCACTGTGTAGCAAAATATTCCGATCGGCGTTCTGAATGCTGTAAGCTTTTCATCTTCTGGATCCATTTTTATCTGGTTGTATCCTGAAGATCCATCCATGAATGAGAATATTTCATGTGTTGAAGCAATGTCGCTCATCAGTTCCGGGATCGGTAGAGGGAATTCATCCTTTGGACATGCCTTGTTTAAATCTCTGAAATCCACACAAATTCTGATCTGATCATTCTTCTTTCTGACTGGCACCACATTGGCTAACCAAGTCGGGTATTGTTCTTCACGGACAAATTTAGCGTCTATTAGCGTTTTAACTTCGGCTATGACTTGTTGTTCGATTTCTAGACGCATTCTTCTGGGACCTTGTCCGATCGGGACGAAGTAGGATCCACTCCTAGCTTATGGACTGCAACCTCCGGAGCTAATCCCGGCATCTCATCATAGTTCCAAGCAAAACGGTCTTTAAATTCCATTAATAATTTGATTATTTCTTCGGAGTCTTCTTTATTGAGTAAGGAGCTAACAAAGGTAGGTCTAGGCTCTTCGCTAGTACCTAAGTTAACTTCCGTTAACTCATCTATTGTAGATTTAATCTCTTCTTCGAATTCTGGTGGAGCATCTCCAATTTGTAAATCTTCGAGTTCGTCTGTAGTTTCCATGCAGTTTTCATTGGATTCGCAAGTGACAACCAAGCAAAATTCGGTATCGTCAACCGATTCTACCGTGCCGAATCCGAGTCCATACTTTGAATTGGGTGGACGACCGGAGTTATTCCATAATTTTTCAAAATGTTGTGATTGGCCTTTTGTCCATTGTCGAGGTAAGAAACCACGTTGAATTAAATTTTGAACACATGGAGAGTACCACTCAAAAGGTAATTCCATTAATTCTGATGAAGTGACATCTTCGAATTGTACATGATTTTCAGTTTTGGAGGAAGAAGCACCACGGTAGAATTTGATTGGCCTTGCACCGTCGTTATGTACCTCTTTGACCACCATACCCTCAATCTTGTTAGAATGGATCGGGGTTAGGGTCATAGTATGTACGTAGTGGTTAATCTTCTCGTACATTGATTTGTATTCTTCGTTCTTCTCATCTTCGAGAGAGATCTTGAATTGCGGCTTCTTCTGACTTATTGTCGCTGCTTCTTGCTTGATTTCTTTTTCTTCTTCGAACTATCTTCCCAATCAACATTGATGGTCGGTTTCCTCCGTCCAACCTGTCCTAGCGTCTCTACCACGACCTCGTCCCCGGCCTCGACCTCGGATGCGAGTTGTGGAGAAACCTTCACCATCTCGCCGTAAGGGAGTGGTGAGTGACTCGTTGGACTAGAACTTCAGGTTCTTCGTCGTCCCGAACTTTCTTTGCTTTATTTGTTACGGTATCTCCGAAGAAGATTGTTTTCTTTGGCGGTGCATAATAAGTCGCATCTTCATGGATTCCAATCTCATGTACGGAGAATGGTTGCAAGTCACCTTTGATGCACTGTTCCCCTCCATCGTAGTATTTGATGCACTGGTGTAGAGATGATGGTACCATCCTGTTTTCATGTATCCATGGTCGGCCTAGTAGAGCGTTGAACGACATTTCTGAATCAATTATGTGAAATTTTGCGGTTGTATTTGCTAAGTCACCGGTCTTCATCAGTAGCGTTATTGACCCGAGGGCTCTTTCTCCTTTCTGGTTGAATCCTCTTAATAACATTTTGTCTGCTTCGAGCTCACGAGCATCAATTTCCAAGTATGCTAGCGTTTAAAGACTCATTATATTGATTGATGCTCCTGGATCCACCAATACTCTGGAGAGCGTAAACATCCGAATTGTAACTGAAATATACAATGGTCGGTTGTGATCTGCTGTCCCAAGTAGTAGGTGATTGTCCGTGAAGGTAACACCTCGTTGTTCCTTTAACGAACAAACCTCATCTAAAGAATCTCCGGCCATTTGAGTTAAGCAAATTTCGGATCAAGTAAGGCCTTGATCGAGCTTCTCTCATCTCCTTTGATAAGATGAGAGCATCGTAAATGCTCGGCTTGGCCGGTAGTTTCCTAAGATGGGCTAGTACGTTGTAGTCCACTTTATTTTCATGCGTCTCGGCTTCTTCTCGAATGGGTATTTCTTCTATTGGGGTTGGTTCTTCTTGAACAACCACACGCTTTCCTTTGTCTTTCGGACCCATTCTTGGAGGTAGAACTCTTCCACTTCTTAAGTTGACTTCGTAATTTCTTCCGAATTTAGTGTTGAGTTCGTCGGCGTCTCCTCCCGAATCGAATGACGGGCTCTTCCGGATTATCTTCGAATCTGAAGGCTCTAACTCTATCGTGACTGGAGCTCCTCGAAACTCACAGATAGATCCGTTGCTTGTTGAACTCTCGTAGCCTCCTTGATGGATGTCTTCTTCGTTATTTTGATCGTCGAGATCGTGTATGATTTGAGAATTGTCGTTGGTATCGAAATCGATGTCCGGATTGTCGCTAGTTACGTAATCGTTAGAAACAGATCAAAACGTAGCCAACGCCATCACCCTTATCATTATATGATCCCACCGAAGTGAGCGGATAATCATACAAAATCAGAGGTTCAAGGGATTTCTCCCCGAATCGGAAACAACTTTCCTAGGATAAGCGACCCCTAGTCCAGCCTTAGGAGCCTCGGTCCTCTCTTCTTCGTCAATTCTCTTCTTCTCTTCAATCGCCTCCTGTTGAGGTGGTTCTTCTATCGCAAGTGATAGTACCAGCTTAACAGGTCTCGAACTCTGAATTGCAGCTCGCACCGAGGCGGTTCGGATGCTGTCCAAAATCTTCTTCGAAGACCTTGTCCAGGCGGTGGTCCATCCATCGTCAGTTGCATAGGGATCTATCGGAATGACGGGATCGGTTGAGATAACATTGACGGAACCTCCTTTACGGGGTTCCTTCATGTACTCCTTCGGGATTGTTATATTTCCTTTCGAAGGTTGTCGTTGAGCCAACTTTTAAAGGTAATGCAATCTTCATCTTATGCCCAAGCATCCGGTGGTAGGGGCAAAAGTTGGGATCACCTTTCTTGTTGACTTCCTCTCGGTCTTTTAGGCTCGGCACTGGAAATCGCGAGTCTTCATCGGACTACGGAACATTTTCGGCATCGCTTCATTCTTGAACGGATATTCCCCGCTCGAAGTTCCCTTAATGTACGTTGCGGACGAGGCGGTTGTTCATACTGTGGAGATGACTGATAGCTGGGCCGAGGTTGTTGATAATTCTGTTGTGGTTGCTGCGGCCGTTCTGGTGGTATTTGCATCGGTTGCTTGCCTTTGTCAACTGCTGCAATGATCCCGGATTTCTTTTCGAAGGTCTTCACCGGCTTTTGCTTGTCCGTCTTGTCGGCGAAACTTAATTGCTTCTCCTCTTCTTACAAGCTTCCGGCCTTGCTTAACAACTTCTCGAAAGTCTTAATAGTGAATCCTTTGAGGAGAAGTGCTATCGGGCCGTGAATGCTTTTAAGCAAGATGCCGATCGCATGTTGTTCTTGTAGTTGTGGTTCACACTTCATGCTTAAGTTCCTCCATCGAAGTATGTAATCCACCAAAGTTTCGTTCGGCCTTTGTTTCTCTACCACCAAATCACCTATAGTGATGTGGTGCTAAGCTCCGGCGAATCGCTTGATGAAGAGGTTCTCTAGTTCTGAGAACGTCTTCACCGAACCATTTAGTAATTCTGCATACCAGTCGAAGGCGATTCCTGACAGACTGCTGACGAACTGTCGGAAGAGTAATGCATCGCTCCCGCCGGCATTACAACAACTGGCACGAAAGTGTGCAACATGCTGTCGGGGGTTCCCGGTTCCATCAAATGTATTGAACAGAGGTGGTACGAAGTCTTTCGGGTATTGGACAGCGTCGAATTCTTCCGGGTAAGGTCTACCCGTCCGAATGGATGTCCCGCTCTTCGATTGTGCTAAGGCTTCTCGCACCTGCTGTTCCACCAAGTTCTTGATATCCTTTTCAGGGATCATACTTTGTGTTGTATCCTTCTTTAGCTGATCATCCCCGTTGACGGATGTAATCTCCTTTCCTCCGTCTGCAATGTGAATGACCTCTTGGGGTGTTTCTCTTTGGGGATGCACTTGACTCTGGAGAGTAGCCAGGGCTATAGCCATCTCTTCCATCCTTTTCGCCATTTGAGCGATCGTGTCGTCTTTTTCCTGAAGCTGCCTTCTCATCAGTTCTGGCTCCTCTCTTCTGCGGCTGCAGGAGCACCTTGCGAAGCCGATGAAGCTCGTGTCTCAACCATGTTGATTTTCGCGTATTCGTCGTCCATGAATTCCGATGAATCAATCTCGTCTCCGAACTTTTCTTCTCTTTCTTTTGCCAACCGTCGGATATCGGTTCTCAACTTTTCCATGGCATCTTCTAGCGGGGCTTTCTGTGTGTCTTTGCGGTTGTCTTGCGATAGTCGCCGGGTCCCCTTTTCACGAGTCCCCTTTATCGCGGTAGCGCTTTCTTCGATTCGAGTCTCCCGGCGAGACTTTCTTTCTCGGGTCTGTTGTTTCAATCTCAATCGCCCAGGTAGTGGGACGCCATACCATCCTTCTAGCGGCGAAGGTCTAGGACCGGATGGTCCGTCGGCCAAATGCTGGAAGGTGGTATCCTCCCTAATCCGTAATCCCGAGACGACGACGGGCGGACTGGCCTTCATTCTTTTACTTGGCTTTTCTGTCATGATGGCGGGTTCTACTCGGGGCCCAAGACGGGATTTGACTGGCACCCGCCCTATCCTTTGTAGAATCTCCGATACGGGGCAGTTTTCCTTCTTTACTAACTTTTCTACCAAAATATGCAGTCGAGCAAAAGACGTAGTTCTAGTCCTTTTCTTGCGGCTATCGTTGTAATATGCGGGTCGAGGTAATGTGGCAGCAATCTTGCGAACATTCTCCTCATCCTCTGCGGCGGAGAGGGGATGGAACCTGCTTCCTCCCAAGAGTGGTATGTATATTCTGGCAGCGGTGTGTATATTCTGGCAGCGGTGTATATTCTGGTAGCGGTGTATATTCTGCGGCTACCGGAATTTCCTCTAGGAAAGCAATTTCGGCGGCTACGGCTTCTCTAGCGATCCTTCTACTTGTTTCTTCTTTGGGTCCTTGTCGGTGATGGAATCTTTGAACTCGGACCCAATTTCGAAAACGGAAGGTCTTACGAGAAGATCCGTACCCTCCACGGTAACGGGTTTACCATAGTTCCGGATTTCTTTCCCCTTTGATTTGGCGTAAGTCGGGGTAGGTGCGAAACAACTAGACCGATGGGGGTAGTAAGAATAGTCCTCCTGCGGACGGCAGTACTCCTCCTAGTCGGGATCCTTTGCAGGGGAGGAAACTCTTGGGTCGACCTAAGGTTGAACTCAAGCAGCGGTTCCTCAGCTTCAGATACCTTGTTCGTCAATGCAAAGAGGGAGACGTCGGTGACCTTGACATTCGTGTTTTCAAATCCTTGTTCGAATCGGTTGATCCCATTGTCGGGCAGCTCATCCTTATAGACGGCGAAGTCCGAGTCCATTGGTGAAGGAGAAAATCGGTCTCGGGGCTTCCATTTACGCAGGTAGATTCGGTTGTCGATCCCAAGTTATGCTTCTTCTCTTTAGGACGAAAAGAAAGGAATTGAAAAGAGTCCGAACACATTCTTGTTCATGTATTTATAAGAAGGAATCATTTGTTAAAAGAATCACTTATTAGAGGGTTTGTTTATTTAGAACGGAATGTTCAAAGGTGTAGAGAAGGTAAGGAATCCGATTCAGAGTTGGAAAGGAAAAGAGAGTCTTAAGCAAGACTTCTCGACTCGAAGGATCATTCCTAAACTAACACATATTGGGGGTCCACCCCACCTCAGAAATGAGGTAGAAGGATCTCGGAACCTCTCTGTTTAGGGGTGTCCAAACAGTGGTTCCTAAATCCGAGAATGTTGGCTATACTTGTTCACGGTAGAAATGAACATAGTATTCCAACAGAAAGATGGGTAGTTTGATCCACTAAGGACATGGATGCACTACCGATTTTTGAAAGCAGAATTATTTGATTACAATGGAGAGAGGAATATTCCACAGCGGAGTCGCCAGAAATTGTCGGCAAATTTTTTTAGGTTGTGTGTTTTATTTTGAAAAGGGGGTCGCCTAACAGAAATTGTCAGTGAAATTTTAATTTAATTTAAATAAATAATTTTGAAAAGTAGTATTTGATTTTGAAAATAATTTTAAATTTGAAGGTTTTAAGATATGAGATTAAACCGATCTCACATCCCAAATAGTTTATATAAACGAGCACAGCACCACAAACCGTGTATCTATCCCTAAGGATAGACACGCTGCTTGATGGTGGGGCTCGATTAAATAAACTAGAAGATTTGTGACATCCGTTTGGTCTGCGAACCAATTTTATAAGCCGACAAATTCCCCTGCTTAATATGAAAGCATTAAACAGGGTTTATATTACCTGGGTTCTTTAAAATTCCCTATAAGGGCAAGCCCCTATAGTTAATTACATCTTAAGTGACGGGAATCACCTAAGAAAACTCTCGATAATAATCAATAATTCGCTCTCAAGAATTTCAAAGTTTAAGTTTTCAAAGGATTGAATTTTGGAATTTCAATAGGGAATGGATCAAGTTTGGAACATTTTGTTTTGGGAATTCAAAGGAAGAAAAGTAGGAGAAATCACAGATTCGAAGTGAACTTCGGTAATCTCCCGACTATCCTATTGTTTGGCTTGGATTTAGGAAAGTCCTAATATTTATTTAAATGTTTTGATCTTGCCAATTTTAATTAATTAGGACTTATATTTATATGATAGAATCATACAAATAGCCTCGAAGATGTGAGGGTTTATGTCGTATCAGACGACTACCTCGGAATCCTAAGACCGGTTAGGGCTTAATTTGCAATGCAAATGCCTAACGAAGAGTTGAGGGTTTATATTGCACTAGGCAAACTACCTCGAAGTCCTATGGGTTTGTTATTTAATTCTAGGAAAGTTTTGCAGAGGTAGACTCAGGTTTTGCTGATGACGATGGTCGTGCTGCCCACCATGCTCCGAGCTCCTTGTTGTTGCAGAGGTTTAGTTTTAGAAATCATAAATCAGGGGATGAGAAAAGTGTTTTGGTTTAGAAAAAATCTTAATTTCCAAGTGTTTTTTGTGTTTTAATTTAAACAAATCTTAAAGTTGATTATAACGACACCGGTTAAGATCCCACGGTTCCATCCTTCCGGCATCATTATTTTTATCGGATTCACTTAGTCCAGATAAATTTGCTAAACTCAACTGAATGAGTTCCACACTTTCATTTAGACCGTGGGAAATCCCGTTAGCAACACGTAGGTTACATCATCCGAGGTATTCCCGATCATCCAACAGGACGTTTTAATTTTGTTGTAATTGTAGTTTTGTGTTCTGTTTGTGATTAAATTTTGAGTTGTTTTTTATTTTGAAATCTTGTGGCGGTGAATTTTATCTTGCAATGACTTTTAACTTAGTTTTGGTTTCAGTTTTAGGGACTATCCTAAAGGTGTGGGTTTTCATGCAACAGTTGTTTATCATGCAAGAAAAGTAAGTGCAATGCAGTTAAATAAATTGCAATAATGTAAATTTCAAGAAAGTAGATTGCAATAAAATAAAAGCGTACCTGGAGGGTCTTCCCGTCATCCCAAGCTGCACTTAAAACACAATGAGAATATTTAAGCAAGTTCCTAGGTAAAGCTAAGGGAAGGGTTATGGTTTTCTACCAAATTCTTAATCCTATAGCTAGTCATCTCCTATGACGTCTAGGTTCTTTGTGTTTTGGTTTGAGGACGATTTTCTTCATCAAAGAACAATTAAGTCCAATTGTTCTTATAAATGTCCTATCATATTGAGGAAGTGTTTAAGAATAATCTTAAACATCTTTTCAATATTTCTAGGATTGTTTTGAGTCCAAATGGGTTTAATTATACAAATGAATTAATCGTCCGAGAATTCAAGTTTTGTTATTATCTTACTCAGTGAACTAGGACATTTGAATATCCTATAAGAGAAGTAACATTTCATTTAATGTTCTATTTAGGAGTTATAATAACCAAAGCTTTCGAGGGTAAATTGGTATTTAAATGGTTTGTAATTTAGTTAATGGGTTTAAATTTGGAATAGTGTTCAAGTTGCTTTATATTTAATTTCTTTCTGTTTTAGGTGATGTTATTTAATTCAATTTAATTTAATTTAATTTAATTTAATTGAGTTTTAATTTTAATTTAATTTAATTTAATTCAATTTAGTTTGGTTTGATGTTACATTAAATTAATTTGATTTGATTTAATTTTAATTTAATTTGATTTAATTTAATTTAATTTAATTTAATTTAATTTAAATTAATTTAATTTAATTTGTTTATTTAATTTAATTTAATTCATTTAATTTGATTTAATTTAGTTTAATTTAATTTGATTTTATTTATTTAATTTAATTTAATTTAATTTATTTAATTTAATTTAATTTGTTTATTTAATTTAATTTAATTTAATTTAATCTTTAATTTTATTTTTAATTTAATTCAACTTTTAATTTCAATTTAATTTAATCTAATTTACTTAATTTAATTTAATTTTTAATTTAATTTTATTTTTAATTTAATTGAAATTTTTTTAAAAGAGTTTAATAATTTAATTTTAGTTTAATGATTAAGTCTTTTAATATTTTGAATTTGAGTTATCATTTTAATTAAGAATTGAATATTAATGAGATAATTAATTTAGGGATTTTTAAATTAAAGAATAAATCTCTTCCTAATAATATCCCTATTTTAATAATAACAATTTTATTATTCTTCCAAATTTAATCAATTATTTAATTAAAGTTTAATCATTTTAAATTGCTTAATGGGTTTCTACTCTTTAATTATTTAAATTTCAATCATCCAAATCAAATTAGGATCAAAGGTTGTACTTGCTAATTTTTTATTAAACCTAAAGTTTTAATTAAGGATTAAGATTTTTAATTACCATTTTACCCTTTAAGCTTAATAATTTCATAACTCACTAAATTGAACTCAAATGAACTTGAAATTTTTATGTGACTTCACTCATATGTCAATAAAGACATGAGAGGAGAAAATGTGATTTTTCTGTATTTAATTTATTTATATAATTATTTTTGGTAGAAAATAGAGATTTCCAAGGAAAATTTAATAACATGACCAAGGAAAAGTCTCTGTCCTTAAGAAAAATAGGGGACATTCCTAATGACCAGAGGACCACTTGGGCCAATTTTGGTGATTTTTGAATTATATTATTTTTATTATAATTATTTTAAGTTTTGTAGTGTTAATTAATTTAAAAATAAAATAAATGTTGAAAAATGAATTTTATATTTTTAGAAAATCTCTCTGATATCAAGGAAATCAGAGAATCAAATTTTACAATTTTTTGATTTTTCTATGATTTATTATAATTATTTTAGTGAAAATGGTAGAAAATACATTTTTTTAATTTTAAAATTACCCTAGAGCTTTAAAATTTAATATCTCATAAAATATACCTAAGAAAAATATGGGGTTTGTTCCTAAGTGTTTAAAATTTAAAATGTGACATTTTGGTGAATTTTATTATTTTGGTGAATTTTATTTTTTAATTATTAAAAATATTAAAATAATATTAAAAATCAACTTTTTTAGAAAATTGAAATTTTAATTTTCTTAGATTCCCCTAATATCAGAGAGGCTTCAAAACCAATATGGTGAATTTTTAAAAAGTATTTTAAAAGTTATGAATTTTTAAAGTTTAAAATGACTAAATGGCTTAATCAACCAATTAGTAGGGCTAACCAAGTCCAATTGACCTCAAATTTTTATGGTAGGTTCCTCTGATCCAAAAGGTCAGTGGAGAATTGATTTCAAATCAATTTGATGTATGGTTAGCTCTAATTAATTAGAGACCTATTTTGAGTGTTTAAGCCAATTAGGGTTGTTTTAAATGAACTAACTCAAAACCTATTTTTCCTAGGGTCCTCTGGTCATAAGGAACATCACCAAATTTTGCTAGAATTTATTTCACAACATGCTATTTATTGGAATTAAAATACTCAAAACGAGTAACATGAATTTGAAAAATCAATAACTTTTCATAGGGATGGCCTCTCGACTTTGGAAAATTCAGGGAATGTTCCCAAATTCAGAGGCTTCAAAAGCCCTATGGTCTCATGTCATGGTGAATTGTATACATGCAAGGAGAATTAAAAGTATGCAGAGAGTAAATAAATCATAAAAAATAAATTACTTGATGAAATTAAATGATTTCTTTTCCACATTATTCTCCTCTGTTCACTGAGCAAGAGGGTATTTTTATTTTATTTTTCTGGTTTTTCTACACAAAGTTATGAATTTTTGAAGTTTAGGGAATTAAATAAATCAAAAAATACCCTAATTTTCTATTTATCCACGCGGCACCGCGTCAACCTCGGCAGCTCCGAAACGCCGCGTGGCGCGCTCCCATTCGACGCCGCCACCCGACTCGCCGCTCCCGGGGCCCGCTGTATCGTTCCGTCTTCTGATCCGACGCGATCCTGGCCGTCCGTCCGCGCGTGTATTAAATGAACGACATCCGTTCATCGTCCCCAAGTGTCCTCACCCGAGAGCCGTCCACACTAAATCCATAATATCTCACTCGATACTCAATGGATTTTCAAGTTCTTATGCTCTATGGATTCGTCTTGAAGAGACGAACACATCTATACGGCTATCATGCATTGAAATTAAAGCATTTGAAATGGAGAATCTCCAGAAGCTCGGGATGAAGAATTAGCTCATACCTTTGCTCA
Organism: Papilionanthe hookeriana x Papilionanthe teres; assembly: GCA_022702705.1. Classification (NCBI taxonomy): domain Eukaryota; kingdom Viridiplantae; phylum Streptophyta; class Magnoliopsida; order Asparagales; family Orchidaceae; genus Papilionanthe; species Papilionanthe hookeriana x Papilionanthe teres. The sequence continues at coordinate 139,575,452 of CM040427.1, read as the reverse complement.
GAGAAGTGTGGCTTCGATCTGAGAGTTGTTGCACCTTCGATTGGATCCCAGCAAGCTCCAGATGAAGTCTCCTAGTCTTGTGAATTGTCTAGGTGTGATTTCGACCAAGCCCGATCACAAAGCTTGGAGGCTGGAGCAATTGGGTGGCCTGGAGATGGGGCTTTTGCTGGTGGACACCTTCCCTTGGTCTGGTGAAAGTGTAGAACCAATCAATTTGGGGATTGGCTCACTGTGGAGAAGTGTCCTGGTTTTGGGTGGAATTTCGGTCGAGAAATTGGATTTTATCGGTGGGGATTAGGGCAAATCGACACCTGGGATCAACCGCTTCCGAGGGTGGAGAAGGGTTTGGAACAATTTTGGCAGAGTTTTGGCAAGGTTTGTGCAACTCTCCTCTCTTGGCCGTGAGGGGTGGAGTTTAAATAGGAGAGGGTGGAGGGCCTCCCAGGGATGGCCAAGGGTTGAGTTCAGCTGCTCTGGTCATGGGAAGAACAGCCATGGTGGCCACTGGGGATGGGGCAGCTCAGCAGGTGAGAATTCCAAGTTGGGCTCACATGTGAGCTCTCGGCCATGGTGTTTTCCGGCGGCCTGGTGTCTGGCCGGCTAGGCATTAGTCACCATCTTGTTCGGGTGGGTCGTGGCCGGGGTTTGGTGTATTCAATCGAGGTTTGACATGTGTAAAGGGTTTGATTTAGATGGAATGGGGGAGGAGCTAATTTTGAGTCTAAATGGGTCAACCCACCCATTTGGGCTTGGTGCACCCTTCAAGGTGGCTTTGGATGCTGTGGGGGATCAAAGGGATCACTGGTTTGGCATGGAGAAGTCTCCATCCAAATATATTTGGATTAAATTTAAGTTTAGGTGAAACATGATTAAGGCTAATGAGCTTTAGGGATTAAGGAAAGCCCTCCCTCTTCTTACCCAATATGGCATGGTGGAGTGTCCAAAGCTCTCATGGCTCACATGTGGCTCATGCATGGCTTCATGGCTCACCTTTGGCTCGGCAAAAAGTTTGGTCAATTTCATGAAAATGGATTTTAGGAATTTTTGGTAATTTGATGGAAATTTGTATGAAACTTGATTTGGAATTATTTGATGATGAATTTAGGACTTAGGTAATGGCTTTAATTAAGTGGATGGCAAATGGAGATGTCATGTGGGCTTTAGGGTAGATTTTGGGCCTTTTGAAATGGTTTTAGATGGGCTTTTAAGATGGTTTAGGAAAGTGGGCTTTTGGATTTTAAAATGGATTTTGGGATGAAATTTGGTAAAGAGGTTGGGCTAAATAATTGTTGGGTTTAGCTCATGGATGTATCATGAGTGACTTGAAGCAAATTGGGAGTGATTTGGGTTTGAATTGGGTTGAATTTGGGCTCTTTTGGTGAATGGGCCAATATAGGTCCAAGTGGGCCAAGTTGGGCCAATGTTGGGCTAGGGTTGAAATTGATGTAAAATCAATGTTGAGAAATGTTTATGGGAGTGTTTCAAAGAGGTTTTACCTTTGGTTGGGCTTTGATTTTGGGGTTTGGGCTCATTTGGGTTAGGTTTGAGTTTAGGTCAAAATTGGGCCTTTTAGCTTTGGGTTGAATTTGAGTGGGGTTTGGGTCTAAATTTTGGGCAAATCATGTTATTGTTTTATTTGTGGGAATGTTAAAGAAGATTTAGAAAAGTTTTGGGGTTAATTGGAGTTGAATTGGGTGAGTTTGGGTTAGGTTTGGGTCATGGGTCCAAATTGGGCTTCAAGGCCAAAAGTGAAATTGGATCCAAATGTCAATCAAATTGAACTTGAATTTAGTCTAAATAGGTGTTGGGAATGTTGAATTGAAGTTTAGAACTGAATTGGACCAGAATTTGGGTCAATTAGGTAGGTTTGCTTTGACATTGGGTTCACTTTGGGTTAAAATGGGTCAAATTAGGGGTTTTGACAAAAGTGGGGTAAATTTACAAAATTGGCCAATGGTGTAGTTGGACAAAATAAAATTGGGAATAGTTGGGATTTTCTGGAATTTTCTGGGAATTTTCTGAATTTTTGGATTTTTGGGTCAAGAGGGGTATTTTGGGTATTTGGAGGGTATTGGGAGATTTTCTTGGAATTTTTGGTATTTTTGGGTATGGATGATCAATTTGAGTGATGTGGAAATGTTTAAGATCAATTTTGAGGAATTTTTGGTGATTTAGGAAATTTTGAAAAATTTGGGTAATTTCAAGGGTTTTGGGTAGGCTAAGCGGGTGTAGGGTCCCGGGGGTCAAAAATTGAAAATTTGGGAAATTGAAGATTGGGTGGATGTAAGTGGAGTGAAATCATTTTGGTTGATCCATGAAGCCATATCAAGCCCACATGAGCCATGAAGGGACCCATTTGAGGCATTCACTATGTTGTTCCTAACCTTCTTGGCCAAGGGCTTAGGGGTTAAGGACCATCCATGTGAATCACCTACATGAGTCAGGAAGTCAAGTTAGGTATGGGTGTGTGAAAGTGTAGTGTATAGGTGTAGTGTGTGTGTAAGTCAGCCCTTCACCAGACCAGAGCCACCTGTGAGCGATCCTAAGGCCAAAGAGTCCTATAGGAACTCATCCTTAAACTTCCACATTCGATTTCAACCCTCTAGGTGATTAGGGGTCTATAGTCAAGTTTGTGGAGTTTGCAGGGAGTTAAGAAGTGGTTTGAATTTCTAAAAGGTGGGTCCCAATTCTAGTCCTCTAAGATAGTCAAAGGAAAAGCCTAAGGCTAGATCCTAAGTACTAAAGAGAAGAAGAGAAGACCTCATCAAAAATGAGGTCAACACTCATATTTAAAATAGAGTGATCCTATTTTTAAATCTTACATACCTCAAAATAATTTTCAGCCTAAGTCAACCAAGACTTATGAGCATCAAATTTTTCTAAAGTAATATTAAATTAATCAAGATCGAGGCATAACCTTACATTAACACAAAAAAACACAAGATAATTATGGGTTGCCTCCCACAAAGAACATAGTTTAACGTCCTTAGCCCGACTTAAGTAAATTTTTAAACAGGTTGACTCAATTCATAAGCCTCTTTATAAATCTTCTTAATATCTCCCAAATAAGGCTTTAATCTTAATCCATTTACTTTAAAAAATTTTCAGTTTTGGGATCTTTAATATCTACAGCTCCATAATGGTATACTTTCTCAACAAAATAAGGTCCAATCCATTTAGATCTTTATTTTCCAGGAAAAAGTCTTAAACAAGAATTAAACAGTAAAACCTTTTGTCCAGGCTCAAAAATTTTTCCTGAAATTTTCATATCATGCAACATCTTCATTTTCTCTTTATAAATCCTCACATTTTCATATGATTCATTTCTAATTTCTTCCATCTCATTTAATTGCAATAATCGTTTTTCTCCCACTTTATTCAAATTAAAATTAAACTCCTTTATCGCCCAATAAGCTTTATGTTCAAGTTCTACAGGTAAGTGACAATGTTTACCATAAATTAACCGGTAAGGTGACATTCCGATCGGTGTCTTATAAGCCGTTCTATAAGCCCATAATGCGTAATCAAATCTATCAACCCTATCGCTTCTTTTAGGATTAACGAGTCTTTTCTAATATTCTTTCAATTTCTTTGTTTGATACTTCACCATTCCACTAGTTTCGAGGGTGATAAGCGAGTTGCAATTCTATGTTTGATTCCAAATTTTCGAAGTAATGATCGATTTCTTATATTCCCGAAATGACTTCCACCATCGTTGATAACTACCTTAGCATTCTAAATCTTGAAAATATCATTTTCCTTAAGAATTTAGAAACACTTTTGGAATCACAAGCTTGGTAAAGCAACGACCTTCAATCCACTTTGAAACATAATCAACAGCTAATAAAATATAAATTTTTCCAGATGATGGAACAAATGGTCTCATACAGTCTAATCCCCATATATCAAAAATTTCAACTTCCAATATATAGTTTAAAGGCATTTCATCTTTCCTGGATATATTTCCCATCCTTTGACATCGATCACATGTTTTCACATAATGTCTCACATCTTAACATAAGGTAGGCCAATAAAATCAAGAATTTAAAATTTTAAATGCAGTTTTATCTATGCCAAAGTGTCCTCCAAAATCAGAATCATGACATTTTTGAATAATAACAAAAGTTTCTTCATAAGGTACACATCTTCGAATCATAGAAACTTTACCAATTTTAAATAAATGAGGTTCTTCCCAAAAATAAGATTTAGCATCATATTTAAATTTCTTAATAAATTTGTTATCCAAGTCATAAGGTAAAATATTGCTAACTAAATAATTAACAAAATCAGCATACCACAGTGTTTTGTATCTTTGAATAACATATAAAGATTCATCATGGAATTTCTCATTTATATTTTCTTCCGAAATAATATCATTTTTAATTCTAGACAAATGATCAGCAATTTGGTTTTCAGTTCCTTTTCTATCTACTATTTGAAATTCAAATTCTTGTAGAAGTAAAACCCATCTTATAAGTCGAGGTTTAGAATCCTTCTTAGATATTAGATATTTAGTAGCAGAATGATCAGTATGAACTATGCATTTAGTACCAAGAAGATAAGGTCTAAATTTATCAAAGGCATATACTATAGCTAGAAGCACTTTCCCAGTGGTAGTGTAATTTCATTGTGTTTCAGTGAGAGTTTTGCTAGCATAATATACAATTTTGAAAATTTTCACATATTTTTGTCCTAATACAGCTCCAATTGCAAAATCACTTGCATCACACATTAATTCAAAAGATTTATTCCAGTCAGGTGTAACAATAATAGGTGCAATTATTAATTTTTCTTTCAGAATATTAAAAGCATTAATACATTATTCATTAAATTCAAATTGTGCATCTTTTTTAATAAATGACGAAGAGGTTTAGCAATTTTAGAAAAATCTTTTATATATCTTCTATAAAATCCAGCATGACCTAGAAAACTTCTCACATCAGTAACAGTTCTAGGTGGTTGCAATTCAGCAATAATTTTCACTTTTGCTTGATCTACTTCCATCCCTTTTCGTGATACTTTGTGTCCAAGTACAATGCCTTCGCGACCATGAATTGACATTTTTCCCGCTTAAGAACTAAATTTGTTTCTTTGCATCTTTTCAGAACTTTGGCTATGTTTTCCAAATAAGATTCAAAAGAAGTTCCAAAGACTGAAAAATCATCCATGTATATTTCAATTCTTTTGTCAATCAAATCACAAAATATTGACATCATACATCTTTGAAAAGTTGCAGGTGCATTACATAAGCCAAAATGCATTCTTCTAAAAGCAAATGTTCCATAAGGACTTGTAAATCTTGTCTTTTCTTGGTCCTCAGGAGCAATAAGTAATTGATGATAACAACAATATCCATCCAGAAAACAGAAATATGAGTGTCCAGCTAATTTATCCAGCATCTGATCCAAGAAAGGTAAAGGAAAATGATCTTTTCTAGTGGATTTATTTAATTTCCTATAGTCAATACAAATTCGCCATCCAAGAATCTTGTCTTGTAGGAATAAGTTCATTTTTATCATTAACAATGACAGCTTACTCCTCCTTTCTTCTAACACAAAGAATAGGACTTACCTATCGATCTATCCGAAATAGCATAAATAATACCAGCATCTAACCACTTAATAATTTCTTTTTTAACAACCTCTTTCATAATAGGATTTAATCTTCTTTGTGATTCTATAGTAGTTTTAAAATTTTCTTCCATTAAAATTCTATGCTTGTAAATGGAAGGGCTTATTCCTTTTATATCAGCAATAGTCCAACCAAAAGCTTTCTTATAATTCTTTAACACACCTAGTAATTTTTCTTCTGATCTTTACTCGCCTCGAAGAAATAATAACAGGTAAAGTTAACGAATTTTCAAGAAAAGCATATTTTAAAAGGGAAGGTAACATTTTTAATTCCAGTTCAGGTGCTTTTTTAATTGAGGGTAAAATTATATCATTTTGAGTTATGTCTAAAGTTTCCCAATTAACTTTAATAAAATGAGTCTCTTCTTCTTCTACTATTTCATCTTCATTAGTAAAAAATTCAAATTTTTCTTCAGAAATAACTTTACATGTTTCTTGATAATGTTTTTCAATTAAATAATCAATTATATCCATTCGATAACATTTCTCTTTATCAGGGTACTTCACAGATTTAAGAACATTGAATTTAATTTCTTGATCATTCACTCTCATGGTTAATTCTCCTTTTTGCACATCAATCATAGCTCGTCCGGTAGCTAGGAAAGGTCTTCCTAAAATAATAGGAATCTCTTTATCTTCTTCCATATCAAGTACTATGAAATCTACAGGGAAGATAAATTTATCCACTTTAACAAGGACATCCTCTATAACTCCTTTAGGATAAGTGATAAACCTATCAGCTAATTGAAGAGTTATAGTGGTGGGAGTAATATCTCCTAAATCTAATCTTCGATAGATAGAAAATGGCATGAGATTAATACTTTCTCCTAAATCACATAAAGCTTTTCCGCAAAATTTTTCTCCAATAGCACAGGGTATAGTGAAACTTCCAAGATCCTTAAGCTTTTCGAGTAATTTCTTTTGAATTATCAGCACCGCATTCTTCACCTAATGTAACAGTTTCAAAAGCTTCAAATTTTCATTTTTTGCTTAAAATATCCTTCATAAATTTTGCGTAAGTTGGCATTTGTTCCAAAGCTTCAGCAAAAGGTATGTTAATAGTAAGTTTCCTAAAAATTTCAAAGAACTTAGAAAATTGATGATCAAGTTTTTGCTGTTTAAGTCTTTGAGGAAAAGGTGGTGGTGGTTTTTTGATTTCCACATTAACAGGTATAACAGTCTGATCTTGACTAGGGGAGAGAGTTTCTTTAGGTTTTTCAGTCTCTTCAAACTCAATCTCTTTTTCAATTTCATTCTACAATCTTTCTTTTAATTCCTTTCCACTTCTAAGTTGCACAGCTTTAACTTGTTCATGTTCTTTTCCAGTTTCCTTTAGATTGATTTCAACATTACTAGGAGGAATTCCTACAGATCTGTTATTAATTAAAGTAGCAATTTGCCCCATTTGATTTCAATATTACGAATAACAGTATTTTGATTTTGTAATTCATTATTCATTTGCATAATTAATTCTTCTATTGATAACTTTTTCTGTTGATTATTAAATCCAGGAGGTTTATAATTTGAATTAACTTGATTATTCCAATTTCCAAATGGGATGAGATCGATTATTACCCCATTGTTGTTGTGAATTATTCCAGCTTAAAATTAGGATGATTTTTCCACCCAGGATTATAATAATTTGAATAAGGATTATTTTTACTTGCAATAGCTTGTATAGTTTCAATAGTTTGAGGATCTTCAATATTAGCAGAATAATAATGCGAAATATTAATTGCAAAATTATCTAATTTCTTAGATATTGCTGCAACTTATGAAGCTAAGATAGAAAAGGCTTCATTATCTTGAATACTAGCCATCTGTATAGGGTTAATCCTTTCAGAAGGCCATTGAAAATTGTTATTAGCCATTTCTTCAATTAAAGTGTAAGCTTCTTCAAATGATTTAGACATTAAAGAACCTCCAAAGAAGACAGCATCAATAATTGATTTTACAGATCCAATTAATCCATTATAAAATGTTTGAATAATCAACCAATCAGGTAAAGCATGATGAGGACATTTTCTTAATAGTTCTTTAAATCTTTCCCAAGTTTCATATATTGTCTCCCCGTCAAATTGACTAAACGACATAATATCATTTCTTAATTTAACAGTTTTAGAAGGAGGAAAATATTTAGCAAGGAATTTTTGTGCCATTTCGGACCATGTTTTAATAGAACCAGTCGCTAATGAGTTTAACCACATCTTTGCTTTATCTCTTAAAGAAAAAGGAAAGAGTCTAACTCTAATAGCATCATCAGATACATTGTTATATTTAAAGGTAGCACAAAGTTCTAAAAAACTAACAAGATGTAAATTTGGATCCTCATTTGGTGATCCACCAAATTGATTGTTTTGCACCATTTGAATAATAGACGGTTTAAGTTCAAAAGAATTAGCATCTACAGTAAGTATTTGAATACTACTATGAAGTTCATCAACTGTAGGGTTGGTATAATCCCTTAATGGTTTATAAACATTTTGATCATTAAGTTCAATTGGATTTTGTAAAGTAGCCATGTCTTGAAATTTTTGAATTTGTTTTCCATTTTTAATTTTTCTAATTGTTCTTTCCAATTCAGAATCTAAAGGTATTAATCCTTCAGAACTAAATCTTCTCATAAAACAAGCAATAAAAGTTAACTATTTTATTTCCTTCTTCCTTTGAATCTTCCCCGGCAACGGTGCCAAAAACTTGACCCGACCGCCGCGCTTAACGCAGTGATGTTGCTTCTAAAAGATAGCCAAAAAGCTTTGAATCGATTTATAATTAGAGACTAGTGTATAACATTAATATTATATAAGTAATATTTTTACACACTAGGGGTACTACGCAAGTATACGTATCGTTTCAAGTAATATAGGGTTTTTAAACAAAGACCCCAGTATCGATCCCACAGGGAAGATTTATAGAAATAAATTTTCTATAAAGCGAAAGAGAAATATAATAGTAAAAATATTTTTTTATTTTGATTATAATTACTATTTAATTTACTAGATGCAATTTAAAGAAAACAATAATAAGAAAATGATTTTATAAACTCTATAAAAAAATAAACAACTTTCTTTCCTTCAATTAATCTAAGATTTTTAAGATAATTTAATATTCGTTGGAGAATTTAATTTATGGTATTGTGCCAAATAAAAGCATTCTTATTCTTTACCCTTTGATCCAGGTGTAATGTACATTGACTAATTTATATAATAGGTCCGGATGTATTGTTTGTAGTAATGGGTTAATCTAGGCTCACACTTCTAGATGTCCAAGGGTGGCTATGGTCGGCCCTACTAGTGACCCTTTCCTAGTCTATAAATCAAATTATAAGAATTTAGTCGGTCACTCTAAAAACTTATCAATTCTACGCCCTTTAAATATTATCTTCCTATTTATTTGCACTTCACCATGAATAGCCCGCACATGGTCTTCGACTACCTAAGGATTCATGTGACATTTACAAGTTAAGAGTTCTTCTCCTACAAGGTTTTTAAACTCTTCAACAGGTTTTAACAATTCAAACGGCCAATTTAAAAAATAAAGTAAGATCAGGTATTAATGTCATCATAATGTTTTGAAAATATTTTGAATTTTAATTCTCCATCGAATCTTTATATTATCTTATCTATCTCTTCATAATTGAAGTAAGAAAGTAACTAACTACTCAGAACACATTAAAAATAAATAACAAAACATGATAATTAAACTTTGAATCAAATATAAAAATATACTTTTCTCAAATATTTCTTCTACAGCATCTTCTGATTCCTACTGACTCCACAGTGTAATGAACTCCAGATGCAATAACATGAAAATAAACTCACTAAACTAAGAAAAAGTGGCCCTAAATTTCTCTCTCTAATTCTCTCTCTAAGGATTAGAGATCTTAAAGTAGATAAGAGAAAGGGGTACAATGGGAGGGGCACATTTTCTGAAGAATTGGACCTCTATTTATAGGCTCCAAGAGTAGCCTTGAGGCACCTCTTCAAAACATGTCCACATTCAATGAATGTTCTAGAAGGTCGGTCTGGCGCCTAGGTGTCGGAATCTGGCGCCTAGGCGCCAGACACCGTGTCACCTCTTCGCGATTAAAACTGTTTTGGAGCGTCCAAATACAATGTATCACATGTCCTATTATCAAGGAACAACCGCTAGGCTTCTAGAATGTCCAATAACCGCTCACTTCGTTAAAATAACTGATCAAAAGTTGTCAAAAACTTGACAGTTGTCGTATCGAGTCTGGCGCTTAGGCGCTAGTTTCTGGCGCCTAGGTGCCAGGCCATAATTTTTTTATACTTTTGGTATTTTGCTCCATTTTTGCTCCTTTTTGCTCCTTTTTCCTTCTTAGACCTTTTTACTTTGCCTACATCCAAAAATACAAAAATACCTTTCATTAAAGTATAATATCCTTAGAAATTAATAAGAATTAAGACATAAAGAAATATGTATTTTTTTATAGCATCGGATCCCAAGGAATGCCTCCAAGTAATATTGAATTGAATCTAAGAGAAAAGAATAAAGAAAAAGTAAAAGCAATTCAACTGAGAAGTGGAAAAGAATTGGAAGGTAGAGTTCAAAAAGAAACTGAAGCAGAGAAAGAAGATATTGAAAGACTTAAAGAGGACACTCCAAAAGGTTTTGAAAGCTCTATTTATCCACCTAAGGTTGATTTAAAAAAACCACCACCTCCATTTCCTAAGAGACTTCGTCAACAAAAGTTGGATAAGCAATTTTCAAAATTCTTAGAGATATTAAAGAAGCTTACCATTAATATTCCATTTGTTGAAGCCCTAGAACAAATGCCAAGCTATGAAAAATTTATGAAGGATATTCTTAATAAAAAGAGGAAGTTTTAAGAAAATGAGACCGTTGCACTTAGTGAGTAGTGCAGTGCGATAATTCGAAAACGCTTCCGAAAAACTTAAAGATCTTGGTAGTTTCACAATTCCATGTGCAATCAGAGAAAGATTCTATGGAAAAGCTTTATGTGATTTAGGTGCAAGAATTAACCTTATGCCTCTATCAATATTCAAAAGACTGAGACTACGAGAAATAACCCCAACTACCGTAACTCTACAATTAGCGGATAGTTCGATCAAATATCCTAAAGGAGTTATAGAAGTTGTTTTGGTAAAAGTGGATCAATTTATTTTTCCCGAGGATTTCATTGTATTAGATATGGAGGAAGATAAAGAGATACCCATAATTTTTCGGAGACCTTTTATAAGCGAGCCATGATAGATGTGCAAAAAGGGGAATTAAAGATGAGCATTAATGATTAGACTGTTACATTTAATATTTCAAAATCGATGAAATATCCTGCTAGTGGTAAGGAAGATGAGTGTTATAGGATGGATGTTATTGAATATTTAAGTGAATGTCACTTCAAATCAACTTATGAAGAGAAAGCAGAAATAGAAGAATTGGAATATAAGCAAGAAGAGGGGTTATTTGATTCCGAAGATTTTCAAAAGGAAGATTTAAAGTATGTTCATGAAAGTTTTGAATTGTTGGATATGAGTGAAAAAGATGAATCTTATGGTCCATCAATTGTAAAATCTCCTGAACTTAAGCTAAAAATGTTTCCTGATCATTTGAAGTATGTTTTTCTAGGTGAATCCTCAACCTTGTCTGTTATAATTTCTTCTCAATTAACTGAAAAAGAAGAAGCGAGTTTGCTTGAAATTTTGAAGAATCACAAGTAAGCCTTTGTATGGTTAATTGCTGATATTAAAGGAATCAGTCCTTCAATTTGTATGCATAGAATTCTTATGGAAGATAATTGTAAACCGCGGGCTAATCCCCAAAGGAGATTAAATCCTATCATGAAAGACGTTGTTAAGAAAGAAATTTTAAAATGGTTGGATGTTGGAATTATCTACCCTATTTCAGATAGTGCATGGGTTAGTCATATTCATCGTGTTCCTAAGAAAGGAGGAGTAATCGTGATCGTTAATGAAAAAAATGAAATGATACCAACAAGACAAGTTACATGGTGGCGAATATGCATTGATTATAGAAAATTAAACCTCGCCACAAGGAAAGATCATTTTCCACTCCCTTTTCTAGATCAAATGTTGGATAGACTGGTTCGACATAAATACTTTTATTTTCTGGATAGATATACTGGTCACCACCAAATTCAAATTACTCCAGAGGATCAAGAGAAAACTACATTTACCAGTCCTTTTGGTACGTTTTCTTATAGAAGAATGCCCTTTGGTTTATGTAATGCCCCTACTACATTTCGGAGATGTATGATGGCTATTTTTTGTGATTTAATTACAAAAGGGATCGAAGTTTTTATGGATGACTTTTTCAGTGGTTGGAATTTCATTTGAATCATGTTTAGAACATATATCTAAAGTTTGAAAACATTGTGAAGAAACTAATTTGGTCCTTAATTGGGAAAAATCCCAATTTATGGTAGTAGGAGGAATTGTTTTGGGACATCGGATTTCAAAAAAATTTTGGAGATCCCGCAAAAATTAAAGTGAAATCTAATTTACCTTGCCTAACCAATGTAAGGGGAATTAGAAGTATTTTAGGACATGCTGGATTCTACAGGCGTTACATCAAAGACTTTTCAAAGATTACAAAACCTTTATGCCGTTTACTGGAAAATGATGCAATTTTTAATTTTGATGATGATTACCTTAAAGCCTTTGAAACATTAAAAGAAAAATTAATCACCACACCTTTAATAATTTCACCAAATTGAGGAAAATTTTTTGAATTAATGTGTGATGCTAGTGATTATGCTATTGATGCTGTTTTAGGTCAGAAATATGATAAAATTTTCAAAGTAATTTATTATACCAGTAAAACTCTTAATGAAGTTAAAATTAATTATACTACTACTGAGAAAGAGTTATTAGCTATAGTATTTGCCTTTGATAAATTTCGATCATATTTAATTGGAATTAAATGTGTGGTGCATACTGATCATTCTGCTATTAAATACTTAATGAAGAAAAATGATGCAAAACCGAGACTGATAAGATGGATTCTTATTTTGCAAGAATTTGATTTTGAGATAGTAGATAGGAAGGGTTATGATAATCAAATTGTTGATCATTTGTCCAGGCTTGAAATTGAAAAATCTCTCTGTGATATTAAAGAAATTAATTAACATTTTTCTGATAAAAAATTATTCATTGTTAAAGAATTGTGTTTTCCGTTGTATGCAGACATAGTAAATTTTATTGTTAGTAATATTATACCCTATGGTTTGACATACCATAACTCAGTTGGTTAGAGCGTCGTGCTAATAACGCGAAGGTCGCAGGTTCGAGACCTGCGTGGCTCAGCCTTTTAAATTTATTTAACACTGCCGTTGCAGGTCCCAAGCCAGGATGTGAAAAGTAGAGGGTTGTGTTAGGTAGTCGACAGCCAACGTAAAACTTGTCGAAAAAGTTATGACATGAATCCTTTTGATCTTTGTGTTAGTGCTAGGGCATCCCCTGGAAGCGACGCGCTGTATGGCATGAATACGAGTGGAAAGTGTGCAAGGACCGCTACACCGGCGCTCGGGTGTATTGTCAAGTAGCAAGGGTTCCCACATTACGGACGGATGTGGGTAAAGAAGTTAGTCCATGATACTAAGTATTAGGATAGGATCTTGGAATATAGGTACTCTCAATGGTAAATTAATGGAATTGGTTGATATTATGATCCATAGAAAGATTAATATATTATGTATTCAAGAAACTAAATGGGTTGGAGAAAAAGCTAAGGAGATTGATAACTTAGGTTTTAAACTTTGGTATTCTGGTAAGAGTCGTACTAGAAATGGTGTAGGTGTAATTATAGATAAGAGTTTGAAAGATAATGTTGTTAAAATTAATAGAGTTGGTGATAGAGTTATAACACTTAAGATTATTATTAATACTAAGATTTTTAATTTTATAAGTGATTATGTGACCCTACGACCGCACTTAACGCAGTGATGTTGCTTTCAAAAGATAGCCAAAAAGCTTTGACTCGATTTATAATTAGTGGCTACTGTATAAAATTAATATTATATAAGTAATATTTTTACACACTAGGGGTACTACACAAGTATACGTATCGTTTCAAGTAATATAGGATTTTTAAATAAAGACCCCAATATCTATCCCACAGGGAAGATTTATAGAAATAAATTTTCTATAAAGCGAAAGAGAAATATAATAGTAAAAATATATTTTTTTATTATAATTACTATTTAATTTACTAGATGCAATTTAAAGAAAATAATAATAAGAAAATGATTTTATAAACTATATAAAAAAATAAACAACTTTTTTTCCTTCAATTAATCTAAGATTTTTAAGATAATTTAATATTCGTTGGAGAATTTAATTTAAGGTATTGTGCCAAATAGAAGCATTCCTATTCTTTACCCTTTGATCTAGGTGCAAAGAACATTGACTAATTTACAGAATAGGTTAGGATGTATTGTTTGTAGTAATGGGTTAATCTAGGCTCACACTTCTAGATGTCCAAGGGTGGCTATGGTCGGCCCTACTAGTGACCATTTCCTAGTCTATAAATTAAATTATAAGAATTTAGTCTGTCACTCTAAAAACTTATCAATTCTACGCCCTTTAAATATTATCTTCCTATTTAGTTGCACTTCACCATGAATAGCCCGCACATGGCCTTCGACTACCCAAGGATTCATGTGACATTTAAAAGTTAAGAGTTCTTCTCTACAAGGTTTTTAAACTCTTCAACAGGTTTTAACAATTCAAATGGCCAATTTAAAAAAAAAAGTAAGATCAGGTATTAATGTCATCACAATGTTTTGAAAATATTTTGAATTTTAATTCTCCATCGAATCTTTATATTATCTTATCTATCTCTTCATAATTGAAGTAAGAAAGTAACTAACTACTCGTAACACATTGAAAATAAATAACAAAACATGATAATTAAACTTTGAATCAAATATAAAAATATACTTTTCTCAAATATTTCTTCTACAGATCTTCTGATTCCTACTGACTCCACAGTGTAATGAACTCCAGATGCAATAACATGAAAATAAACTCACTAAACTAAGAAAAAGTGGCCCTAAATTTCTCTCTCTAATTCTCTATCTAAGGATTAGAGATCTTAAAGTAGATAAGAGAAAGGGGTACAATGGGAGGGGCACATTTTCTGAAGAATTGGACCTCTATTTATAGGCTCCAAGAGTTGCCTTCGAGGCACCTCTTCAAAACATGTCCACATTCAATGAATCTTCTAGAAGGTCGGTCCGGCGCCAGGTGTCGAATCGGCGCCAGCGCCGTACACCGTGTCACCTCTTCGCGATTAAAACTGTTTTGGAGCGTCCAAATACAATGTATCACATGTCCTATTATCAAGGAACAACTGCTAGGCTTCTAGAATGTCCAATAACCGCTCACTTCGTTAAAATAACTGATCAAAAGTTGTCAAAAACTTGACAGTTGTCGTATCGAGTCTGGCGCTTAGGCGCTAGTTTCTGGCGCCTAGGTGCCAGGCCATAATTTTTTTATACCTTTGGTATTTTGCTCCATTTTTGCTCCTTTTTGCTCCTTTTTCCTTCTTAGACCTTTTTACTTTGCCTACATCCAAAAATACAAAAAATACCTTTCATTAAAGTATAATATCCTTAGAAATTAATAAGAATTAAGACATAAAGAAATATGTATTTTTTTATAGATCAGATCCCAAGGAATGCCTCCAAGTAATATTGAATTGAATCTAAGAGAAAAGAATAAAGAAAAAGTAAAAGCAATTCAACTGAGAAGTGGAAAAGAATTGGAAGGTAGAGTTCAAAAAGAAACTGAAGCAGAGAAAGAAGATATTGAAAGACTTAAAGAGGACACTCCAAAAGGTTTTGAAAGCTCTATTTATCCACCTAAGGTTGATTTAAAAAAACCACCACCTCCATTTCCTAAGAGACTTCGTCAACAAAAGTTGGATAAGCAATTTTCAAAATTCTTAGAGATATTAAAGAAGCTTACCATTAATATTCCATTTGTTGAAGCCCTAGAACAAATGCCAAGCTATGAAAAATTTATGAAGGATATTCTTAATAAAAAGAGGAAGTTTTAAGAAAATGAGACTGTTGCACTTAGTGAGTAGTGCAGTGCGATAATTCAGAAAACGCTTCCTGAAAAACTTAAAGATCTTGGTAGTTTCACAATTCCATGTGCAATCAGAGAAAGATTCTATGGAAAAGCTTTATGTGATTTAGGTGCAAGAATTAACCTTATGCCTCTATCAATATTCAAAAGACTGAGACTACGAGAAATAACCCCAACTACTGTAACTCTACAATTAGCAGATAGTTCGATCAAATATCCTAAAGGAGTTATAGAAGTTGTTTTGGTAAAAGTGGATCAATTTATTTTTCCTGAGGATTTCATTGTATTAGATATGGAGGAAGATAAAGAGATACCCATAATTTTTCGGAGACCTTTTATAGGCAGAGCCATGATAGATGTGCAAAAAGGGGAATTAAAGATGAGCATTAATGATTAGACTGTTACATTTAATATTTCAAAATCGATGAAATATCCTGCTAGTGGTAAGGAAGATGAGTGTTATAGGATGGATGTTATTGAATATTTAAGTGAATGTCACTTCAAATCAACTTATGAAGAGAAAGCAGAAATAGAAGAATTGGAATATAAGCAAGAAGAGGGGTTATTTGATTCTGAAGATTTTCAAAAGGAAGATTTAAAGTATGTTCATGAAAGTTTTGAATTGTTGGATATGAGTGAAAAAGATGAATCTTATGGTCCATCAATTGTAAAATCTCCTGAACTTAAGCTAAAAATGTTTCCTGATCATTTGAAGTATGTTTTTCTAGGTGAATCCTCAACCTTGTCCGTTATAATTTCTTCTCGATTAACTGAAAAAGAAGAAGCGAGTTTGCTTGAAATTTTGAAGAATCACAAGTAAGCCTTTGTATGGTTAATTGCTGATATTAAAGGAATCAGTCCTTCAATTTGTATGCATAGAATTCTTATGGAAGATAATTGTAAACCGCGGGCTAATCCCCATAGGAGATTAAATCCTATCATGAAAGACGTTGTTAAGAAAGAAATTTTAAAATGGTTGGATGTTGGAATTATCTACCCTATTTCAGATAGTGCATGGGTTAGTCATATTCATTGTGTTCCTAAGAAAGGAGGAGTAACTGTGACTGTTAATGAAAAAAATGAAATGATACCAATAAGACAAGTTACATGGTGGCGAATATGCATTGATTATAGAAAATTAAACCTCGCCACAAGGAAAGATCATTTTCCACTCCCTTTTCTAGATCAAATGTTGGATAGACTGGTTCGACATAAATACTTTTATTTTCTGGATAGATATACTGGTCACCACCAAATTCAAATTACTCCAGGAGGATCAAGAGAAAACTACATTTACCAGTCCTTTTGGTACGTTTTCTTATAGAAGAATGCCCTTTGGTTTATGTAATGCCCCTACTACATTTCGGAGATGTATGATGGCTATTTTTTGTGATTTAATTACAAAAGGGATTGAAGTTTTTATGGATGACTTTTTCAGTGGTTGGAATTTCATTTGAATCATGTTTAGAACATATATCTAAAGTTTGAAAACATTGTGAAGAAACTAATTTGGTCCTTAATTGGGAAAAATCCCAATTTATGGTAGTAGGAGGAATTGTTTTGGGACATCGGATTTCAAAAAAAATTTTGGAGATCCCGCAAAAATTAAAGTGAAATCTAATTTACCTTGCCCAACCAATGTAAGGGGAATTAGAAGTATTTTAGGACATGCTGGATTCTACAGGCGTTACATCAAAGACTTTTCAAAGATTACAAAACCTTTATGCCGTTTACTGGAAAATGATGCAATTTTTAATTTTGATGATGATTACCTTAAAGCCTTTGAAACATTAAAAGAAAAATTAATCACCACACCTTTAATAATTTCACCAAATTGAGGAAAATTTTTTGAATTAATGTGTGATGCTAGTGATTATGCTATTGATGCTGTTTTAGGTCAGAAATATGATAAAATTTTCAAAGTAATTTATTATGCCAGTAAAACTCTTAATGAAGTTAAAATTAATTATACTACTACTGAGAAAGAGTTATTAGCTATAGTTTTTGCCTTTGATAAATTTCGATCATATTTAATTGGAATTAAATGTGTGGTGCATACTGATCATTCTGCTATTAAATACTTAATGAAGAAAAATGATGCAAAACCGAGACCGATAAGATGGATTCTTCTTTTGCAAGAATTTGATTTTGAGATAGTAGATAGGAAGGGTTATGATAATCAAATTGTTGATCATTTGTCCAGGCTTGAAATTGAAAAATCTCTCTGTGATATTAAAGAAATTAATTAACATTTTTCTGATAAAAAATTATTCATTGTTAAAGAATTGTGTTTTCCGTTGTATGCAGACATAGTAAATTTTATTGTTAGTAATATTATACCCTATGGTTTGACATACCATAACTCAGTTGGTTAGAGCGTCGTGCTAATAACGCGAAGGTCGCGAGTTCGAGACACTGCGTGGCTCAGCCTTTTAAATTTATTTAACAACGCCGTTGCGGAGTCCCGAAGCCGAGGATGTGAAAAGTAGAGGGTTGTGTTAGGTAGTCGACAGCCAACGTAAAACTTGTCGAAAAAGTTATGACATGAATCCTTTTGATCTTTGTGTTAGTGCTAGGGCATCCCCTGGAAGCGACGCGCTGTATGGCATGAATACAGTGGAAAGTGTGCAAGGACCGCTACACCGGCGCCTGGGTGTATTGTCAAGTAAGCAAGGGTTCCCACATTACGGACGGATGTGGGTAAAGAAGTTAGTCCATGATACTAGTATTAGGATAGGATCTTGGAATATAGGTACTCTCAATGGTAAATTAATGGAATTGGTTGATATTATGATCCATAGAAAGATTAATATATTATGTATTCAAGAAACTAAATGGGTTGGAGAAAAAGCTAAGGAGATTGATAACTTAGGTTTTAAACTTTGGTATTCTGGTAAGAGTCGTACTAGAAATGGTGTAGGTGTAATTATAGATAAGAGTTTGAAAGATAATGTTGTTAAAATTAATAGAGTTGGTGATAGAGTTATAACACTTAAGATTATTATTAATACTAAGATTTTTAATTTTATAAGTGATTATGTGACCTACGACCGCACTTAACGCGAGTGATGTTGCTTTCAAAAGATAGCCAAAAAGCTTTGACTCGATTTATAATTAGTGGCTACTTGTATAAAATTAATATTATATAAGTAATATTTTTACACACTAGAGGTACTACACAAGTATACGTATCGTTTCAAGTAATATAGGATTTTTAAATAAAGACCCCAATATCTATCCCACAGGGAAGATTTATAGAAATAAATTTTCTATAAAGCGAAAGAGAAATATAATAGTAAAAATATATTTTTTTTTATTATAATTACTATTTAATTTACTAGATGCAATTTAAAGAAAATAATAATAAGAAAATGATTTTATAAACTATATAAAAAAATAAACAACTTTTTTTCCTTCAATTAATCTAAGATTTTTAAGATAATTTAATATTCGTTGGAGAATTTAATTTAAGGTATTGTGCCAAATAGAAGCATTCCTATTCTTTACCCTTTGATCTAGGTGCAAAGAACATTGACTAATTTACAGAATAGGTTAGGATGTATTGTTTGTAGTAATGGGTTAATCTAGGCTCACACTTCTAGATGTCCAAGGGTGGCTATGGTCGGCCCTACTAGTGACCCTTTCCTAGTCTATAAATTAAATTATAAGAATTTAGTCTGTCACTCTAAAAACTTATCAATTCTACGCCCTTTAAATATTATCTTCCTATTTAGTTGCACTTCACCATGAATAGCCCGCACATGGCCTTCGACTACCCAAGGATTCATGTGACATTTAAAAGTTAAGAGTTCTTCTCTACAAGGTTTTTAAACTCTTCAACAGGGTTTTAACAATTCAAATGGCCAATTTAAAAAAAAAAGTAAGATCGGGTATTAATGTCATCACAATGTTTTGAAAATATTTTGAATTTTAATTCTCCATCGAATCTTTATATTATCTTATCTATCTCTTCATAATTGAAGTAAGAAAGTAACTAACTACTCGGAACACATTGAAAATAAATAACAAAACATGATAATTAAACTTTGAATCAAATATAAAAATATACTTTTCTCAAATATTTCTTCTACGGATCTTCGATTCCTACCGACTCCACGAGTGTAATGAACTCCGGATGCGATAACATGAAAATAAACTCACTAAACTAAGAAAAAGTGGCCCTAAATTTCTCTCTCTAATTCTCTATCTAAGGATTAGAGATCTTAAAGTAGATAAGAGAAAGGGGTACAATGGGAGGGGCACATTTTCTGAAGAATTGGACCTCTATTTATAGGCTCCAAGAGTTGCCTTGAGGCACCTCTTCAAAACATGTCCACATTCAATGAATCTTCTAGAAGGTCGGTCTGGCGCCTAGGTGTCGGAATCTGGCGCCTAGGCGCCAGACACCGTGTCACCTCTTCGCGATTAAAACTGTTTTGGAGCGTCCAAATACAATGTATCACATGTCCTATTATCAAGGAACAACTGCTAGGCTTCTAGAATGTCCAATAACCGCTCACTTCGTTAAAATAACTGATCAAAAGTTGTCGAAAACTTGACGAGTTGTCGTATCGAGTCTGGCGCTTAGGCGCTAGTTTCTGGCGCCTAGGTGCCAGGCCATAATTTTTTTATACTTTTGGTATTTTGCTCCATTTTTGCTCCTTTTTGCTCCTTTTTCCTTCTTAGACCTTTTTACTTTGCCTACATCCAAAAATACAAAAAATACCTTTCATTAAAGTATAATATCCTTAGAAATTAATAAGAATTAAGACATAAAGAAATATGTATTTTTTTATAGATCAGATCCCAAGGAATGCCTCCAAGTAATATTGAATTGAATCTAAGAGAAAAGAATAAAGAAAAAGTAAAAGCAATTCAACTGAGAAGTGGAAAAGAATTGGAAGGTAGAGTTCAAAAAGAAACTGAAGCGAGAGAAAGAAGATATTGAAAGACTTAAAGAGGACACTCCAAAAGGTTTTGAAAGCTACTATTTATCCACCTAAGGTTGATTTAAAAAAACCACCACCTCCATTTCCTAAGAGACTTCGTCAACAAAAGTTGGATAAGCAATTTTCAAAATTCTTAGAGATATTAAAGAAGCTTACCATTAATATTCCATTTGTTGAAGCCCTAGAACAAATGCCAAGCTATGAAAAATTTATGAAGGATATTCTTAATAAAAAGAGGAAGTTTTAAGAAAATGAGACTGTTGCACTTAGTGAGTAGTGCGGTGCGATAATTCGAAAACGCTTCCCGAAAAACTTAAAGATCTTGGTAGTTTCACAATTCCATGTGCAATCGGAGAAAGATTCTATGGAAAAGCTTTATGTGATTTAGGTGCAAGAATTAACCTTATGCCTCTATCAATATTCAAAAGGCCGAGACTACGAGAAATAACCCCAACTACCGTAACTCTACAATTAGCGAGATAGTTCGATCAAATATCCTAAAGGAGTTATAGAAGTTGTTTTGGTAAAAGTGGATCAATTTATTTTTCCTGAGGATTTCATTGTATTAGATATGGAGGAAGATAAAGAGATACCCATAATTTTTCGGAGACCTTTTATAGGCAGAGCCATGATAGATGTGCAAAAGGGGAATTAAAGATGAGCATTAATGATTAGACTGTTACATTTAATATTTCAAAATCGATGAAATATCCTGCTAGTGGTAAGGAAGATGAGTGTTATAGGATGGATGTTATTGAATATTTAAGTGAATGTCACTTCAAATCAACTTATGAAGAGAAAGCGAGAAATAGAAGAATTGGAATATAAGCAAGAAGAGGGGTTATTTGATTCGAAGATTTTCAAAAGGAAGATTTAAAGTATGTTCATGAAAGTTTTGAATTGTTGGATATGAGTGAAAAAGATGAATCTTATGGTCCATCAATTGTAAAATCTCCGAACTTAAGCTAAAAATGTTTCACGATCATTTGAAGTATGTTTTTCTAGGTGAATCCTCGACCTTGTCCGTTATAATTTCTTCTCAATTAAGCGAAAAAGAAGAAGCGAGTTTGCTTGAAATTTTGAAGAATCACGAAGTAAGCCTTTGTATGGTTAATTGCCGATATTAAAAGAATCACTCCTTCAGTTTGTATGCACAGAATTCTTATGGAAGATAATTGTAAACCGCGGGCTAATCCCCATAGGAGATTAAATCCTATCATGAAAGACGTTGTTAAGAAAGAAATTTTAAAATGGTTGGATGTTGGAATTATCTACCCTATTTCAGATAGTGCATGGGTTAGTCATATTCATTGTGTTCCTAAGAAAGGAGGAGTAACTGTGACTGTTAATGAAAAAAATGAAATGATACCAACAAGACAAGTTACATGGTGGCGAATATGCATTGATTATAGAAAATTAAACCTCGCCACAAGGAAAGATCATTTTCCACTCCCTTTTCTAGATCAAATGTTGGATAGTATCGGTTCGACATAAATACTTTTATTTTACGGATAGATATACTTGGTCACCACCAAATTCAAATTACTCCGAGAGGATCAAGAGAAAACTACATTTACCAGTCCTTTTGGTACGTTTTCTTATAGAAGAATGCCCTTTGGTTTATGTAATGCCCCTACTACATTTCGGAGATGTATGATGGCTATTTTTTGTGATTTAATTACAAAAGGGATTGAAGTTTTTATGGATGACTTTTTCAGTGGTTGGAATTTCATTTGAATCATGTTTAGAACATATATCTAAAGTTTGAAAACATTGTGAAGAAACTAATTTGGTCCTTAATTGGGAAAAATCCCAATTTATGGTAGTAGGAGGAATTGTTTTGGGACATCGGATTTCAAAAAAAAATTTGGAGATCCCGCAAAAATTAAAGTGAAATCTAATTTACCTTGCCCAACCAATGTAAGGGGAATTAGAAGTATTTTAGGACATCTTTGGATTCTACGAGGCGTTACATCAAAGACTTTTCAAAGATTACAAAACCTTTATGCCGTTTATCGGAAAATGATGCAATTTTTAATTTTGATGATGATTACCTTAAAGCCTTTGAAACATTAAAAGAAAAATTAATCACCACACCTTTAATAATTTCACCAAATTGAGGAAAATTTTTTGAATTAATGTGTGATGCTAGTGATTATGCTATTGATGCTGTTTTAGGTCAGAAATATGATAAAATTTTCAAAGTAATTTATTATGCCAGTAAAACTCTTAATGAAGTTAAAATAAATTATACTACTACTGAGAAAGAGTTATTAGCTATAGTATTTGCCTTTGATAAATTTCGATCATATTTAATTGGAATTAAATGTGTGGTGCATACTGATCATTCTCGCTATTAAATACTTAATGAAGAAAAATGTTGCAAAGCTGAGACTCGATAAGATGGATTCTTCTTTTGCAAGAATTTGATTTTGAGATAGTAGATAGGAAGGGTTATGATAATCAAATTGTTGATCATTTGTCCAGAGCTTGAAATTGAAAAATCTCTTCGTGATATTAAAGAAATTCATTAACATTTTTCTGATAAAAAATTATTCATTGTTAAAGAATTGTGTTTTCCGTTGTATGCAGACATAGTAAATTTTATTGTTAGTAATATTATACCCTATGGTTTGACATACCATAACTCAGTTGGTTAGAGCGTCGTGCTAATAACGCGAAGGTCGCGAGGTTCGAGACTCTGCGTGGCTCGGCCTTTTAAATTTATTTAACACTGCCGTTGCGGAGTCCCAAGCCGGGATGTGAAAAGTAGAGGGTTGCGTTAGGTAGTCGACGACCAACGTAAAACTTGTCGAAAAAGTTATGACATGAATCCTTTTGATCTTTGTGTTAGTGCTAGGGCATCCCCGGAAGCGACGCGGCGTATGGCATGAATACAGTGGAAAGTGTGCAAGGACCGCTACACCGGCGCCTGGGTGTATTGTCAAGTAAGCAAGGGTTCCCACATTACGGACGGATGTGGGTAAAGAAGTTAGTCCATGATACTAGTATTAGGATAGGATCTTGGAATATAGGTACTCTCAATGGTAAATTAATGGAATTGGTTGATATTATGATCCATAGAAAGATTAATATATTATGTATTCAAGAAACTAAATGGGTTGGAGAAAAAGCTAAGGAGATTGATAACTTAGGTTTTAAACTTTGGTATTCGGTAAGAGTCGTACTAGAAATGGTGTAGGTGTAATTATAGATAAGAGTTTGAAAGATAATGTTGTTAAAATTAATAGAGTTGGTGATAGAGTTATAACACTTAAGATTATTATTAATACTAAGATTTTTAATTTTATAAGTGATTATGTGACCCTACGACCGCACTTAACGCAGTGATGTTGCTTTCAAAAGATAGCCAAAAAGCTTTGACTCGATTTATAATTAGTGGCTACTCGTATAAAATTAATATTATATAAGTAATATTTTTACACACTAGGGGTACTACACAAGTATACGTATCGTTTCAAGTAATATAGGATTTTTAAATAAAGACCCCAATATCTATCCCACAGGGAAGATTTATAGAAATAAATTTTCTATAAAGCGAAAGAGAAATATAATAGTAAAAATATATTTTTTTTTATTATAATTACTATTTAATTTACTAGATGCAATTTAAAGAAAATAATAATAAGAAAATGATTTTATAAACTATATAAAAAAATAAACAACTTTTTTTCCTTCAATTAATCTAAGATTTTTAAGATAATTTAATATTCGTTGGAGAATTTAATTTAAGGTATTGTGCCAAATAGAAGCATTCCTATTCTTTACCCTTTCGATCTAGTGTGCAAAGAACATTGACTAATTTACGGAATAGGTTAGGATGTATTGTTTGTAGTAATGGGTTAATCTAGGCTCACACTTCTAGATGTCCAAGGGTGGCTATGGTCGGCCCTACTAGTGACCATTTCCTAGTCTATAAATTAAATTATAAGAATTTAGTCTGTCACTCTAAAAACTTATCAATTCTACGCCCTTTAAATATTATCTTCCTATTTAGTTGCACTTCACCATGAATAGCCCGCACATGGCCTTCGACTACCCAAGGATTCATGTGACATTTAAAAGTTAAGAGTTCTTCTCTACAAGGTTTTTAAACTCTTCAACAGGTTTTAACAATTCAAATGGCCAATTTAAAAAAAAAAGTAAGATTAGGTATTAATGTCATCACAATGTTTTGAAAATATTTTGAATTTTAATTCTCCATCGAATCTTTATATTATCTTATCTATCTCTTCATAATTGAAGTAAGAAAGTAACTAACTACTCAGAACACATTGAAAATAAATAACAAAACATGATAATTAAACTTTGAATCAAATATAAAAATATACTTTTCTCAAATATTTCTTCTACAGATCTTCTGATTCCTACTGACTCCACAGTGTAATGAACTCCAGATACAATAACTTGAAAATAAACTCACTAAACTAAACAAAAGTGGCCCTAAATTTCTCTCTCTAATTCTCTCTCTAAGGATGAGAGATCTTAAAGTAGATAAGAGAAAGGGGTACAATGGGAGGGGCACGTTTTCTGAAGTATTGGACCTCTATTTATAGGCTCCAAGAGTTGTCTTGAGGCACCTCTTCAAAACATGTCCACATTCAATGAATCTTCTAGAAGGTTGGTCTGGCGCCTAGGCGCCAGACACCTCGTCCAGTTCTTCGCACCTCTTCACTTTGGCTCACACCTCTTCGCGATTAAAACCGTTTTGGAGCGTCCAAATGCAATGTATCACATGTCCTATTATCAAGGAACAACTGCCAGCCTTCTAGAATGTCCAATAACCGCTCAATCCATCAAAATAACTGATCAAACGTTGTCAAAAACTTGACAGTTTTAGTATCGAGTCTGGCGCTTAGGTGCCAGTTTCTGGCGCCTAGGCGCCAGGCCTTATTTTTTTATACTTTTGGTATTTTGCTCCATTTTTGCTCCTTTTTGCTCCTTTTTCCTTCTTAGACCTTTTTAAATTACCTACATCCAAAAATACAAAAAATACCTTTCATTAAAGCATAATATCTTTAGAAATTAAAAAGAATTAAGACATAAAGAAATAGGTATTGTTTTATAGATCAGAATCCCCCAAACTTAAATGTTACTTCTCCTCAAGTAACTCTTTTTACTACATAAAATCTCATTTTTGGAAATAAAAGATAAATATTTAAGATTCCTTATATTTTTTTATTTTATTAAGTCTTTAGTAAATTATTAACCCAATTTCACTAACTAGGTTTAATTTTAAGAATTTAAAAAATATTTAACTACTAAATCATAAGATTTCAAACTTTTCATTCATTTTGAAAAAAATAGAAGTCTATTATATTAAGCTTTCATAGATTATTTACAAGAAAAATGTCTTCTTGAAAAATCTTTTCTAAATAAATATTTATGCATAAAAATGAAGTAAAGTATGTAATTTGTTTTCTTCCTATAAGATAATTCAAGTGAAGCCAATTTTTTATTAGGCATTTCCTCAAGCTTCTCCTCTCTATCTTTTTCTCTTTTTTTTTCTCTTTTTTTTCTTTTTTTTTTATAGAGAGGAATAATATATCTAGATAGCCTGTTAATGGTTTTGAACTTCACTATCCTTAACTTATATTTTTCAAAACTTATACATCTCCCCTTAATTATTATAACATAAATAAAATTCAAAAAGAATTCCAATCTTTTCTTTTTCAAGTGATAATTTTTTATTACTTAATATTTCTAAAATTCTATGATTTCAATCATGAATAGAAAAATTCTTTTTCTCATTCTT
This sequence comes from Papilionanthe hookeriana x Papilionanthe teres, assembly GCA_022702705.1. Taxonomy (NCBI): domain Eukaryota; kingdom Viridiplantae; phylum Streptophyta; class Magnoliopsida; order Asparagales; family Orchidaceae; genus Papilionanthe; species Papilionanthe hookeriana x Papilionanthe teres. The sequence continues at coordinate 139,549,003 of CM040427.1, read as the reverse complement.
CATTAAGTTAAATAATTCTATTCTTAAAATCAATCAAAGTTAGTAAAATTTTGGTTAATTTTCACTAAATTATAATTTCAAAAATAAAAGTGATCTCAAATAAATTCTTCATTCCTTAAGTTATGTTAAAAAGTTTCTATTTTTAAGAAAGTATTAGCTCTTTAAGGACAAATAAAATTTAATTTTGAATGGATTTTTCCTTCCCCCAAAATTAAGTTTTGGAATACTATGATAATTTGAAAGTATGAGAGAAAGAAAATCATAAGTACTTTTAGTATGTAAAAAAACAATCTTAAAAAGAAAAATTAACTTTTAAACATGCTTTTATGAATAATTAAGATAAAATTGAAGCATGTATATAGAAAGGTAAGCAAGCTAATTTTATGATGATATTAAATTTGAAACAGAATTAAAACAGAGCAAAATAATTAAGTATTAAACATTAAACTAAAACAACTTATAAATTAACTCTAACATCAGTCTCAACACAATATACTAAAAATGTTTTAACCACAGAATCCATCCGCACAAGTACATAAACTAAACAACATACATCAAACATAAAACTAACAAACAATCCAAACAAAACAAACTAACAACAGAGTAGCACTACATAAAGATCTCTCTACTACTAATCACTAGCTGTCACCTCATCGTCATCATCATCACCAATGGAATACTAAACGTCCTTAGGATCAACAAATGGTGTAAAGATAGGAAAAGTAGGAAAACTAACATCATGTTCACCCTTCAGAAATCTGACTAGGGCTTCATCATACTCTGCATCGTAACTACTCTTCCTGCGGGTATAATCGGATAAATGATCTAGTTTTCTATCGATAGTATATATCCTGCAGTGAGTTTGAAATAACTCCTGCTGTTGTTCTAAAAACTGATCATGCATTGATTCCCAGAAATCTGATGGTGGCTCAGTAGAAGTAGAGGGTCTAGAAGTAGAAGGTCTACCTGAAGTATGTGCAGAAGTAGAAGGAGCGGTCGATCTCTTCCCTCGAAGACGATCATAGATACTAACACTCTCCTGCCCAATTGGCTTAAAAGACTTCAGCTTCTCCTCAGAAATATCAGAACTGACTCCATCATTAACACAACTAATAAATCAAAGAAGGAAATCCCAATCCAACAGAAGTGCTGGATCTCGTAGTAGACTCCACTGAATCATAAATAATGCTTCCGACATCAATAGGCTTCCTCTCCTGAATTCAGTAATTTAAGATCGCTTGATCTCTAGTCACTTCACTCAGGTGGTTGGAAGGTAACAATCTTGCAGAAATAAAGTAGTGCCATGCTTTAGATACACCATTCGGCTTGGAAGATTTGAAATTTACCCTTTTGTCGTTCTCGATCTTCCAAGATCCGATACTTATCGATCAAATAGGCAATAATCATATCCAAATCACACTCAGATGGTGATAATCCAGAATAATAGCACTCAATAGTCAGTGGTAGGCCATAAAATATGTTGATTCTTTTTGGAGTAAATCCTACTCCGATTCCTCTAACAAAGACTTCAGAATCTTCAGCATCCAGAAAATTTGCATAAAATTCTCGAACAATCAGGATAACAACAATAACAGTAAAGTAAGAAAATCGTTCCCAGTTGTGTGTAACGATAGTGTTTTCGATCATCTCCCCAGGATGATAAAGTCTTCTTTCCGAGATGAACATTCTTAATGACACAAGTTCGTGGAAGCGAAAATGCGCAGCCATGAGTTGGAAATTTGCTGCTATCAAAGTTTTCTCATCCTTTCCCACGCTTAGATTTTGGAGCCATCTAAACGTGAAAGAAAACAAGAACTAATTTAGGAATCAAAGATTTAAACTCTTTTTAAGTTTATAAAACTTAAAATAAGTTTAAAAATCCAAAGAAATCACTAAAAATAAAAAAAAAATTTAAAATTTTGGTTCTTAGCAAAAACTAGGAAAATCTATGGTGAAAATCGTAAATAAACGGTTTAAAGTGTAGATCTGGCCTTGAGACGAAGAAATCGAGTGGTTTCTCGCTCAAATCATTGATGTTTTGACCTCAAAATGGATCTAGAGGATGTATTTTCACGAAAATGGTGAAGAAGATGAAGCTTAAGCGTCAAAAATGGCTTTTGGGGGTTTAAATGGTAATTTTCGAGTAGGAGGCCGAATTGGCACTTAGGCGCCGAATTCTGGCGCCTAGACGCCAGACTCGCCTTTCACAAAATCTTTTTTTTAAAATTTATTTTTCCACCAAAATTCAAAAATTCAACTTCCAATTACTCATATCAGGGTAGGGCTTCAGTTTCTAACTTCCACAACATTTTTCAAAAATTTATAAAAATTAAATATTGAATCCACCAATCAAACATAAGGTTTTCAATCAAACTCACTAATTTCCATTTAAAATCTTCAATTTTAACTTAATACATTCCAGATAAGTACTACATTTGATTCAAGTTCCTAATACACACTCAATCATAACAAGTTCAAAGCAAATACAACACACATTGAACATAAAAGCAAATATACTAACAAACACAATCGATTCTTTAAATCGATACAACAACTCAATAAACAATAATAACTATCTCTTTACCAGAATATTCTAATCTTCACAAGGGAAATTGTGTATTCCACTTGGAAAGAAGACTAACGCTCTCGGGAAATCTGTAGCTGTCTTTTCATCAATCCACTTGTTCTTCACATACATTTTAACTTGAGCATCTTGGTAAGCCGCAATATGATCAAATTGAAGTTTCATTTGTCATTTTAGATGTTCAAATTGATGAAACATCTCATGAAGGCGATCTGTAATCCTTTTAAAATCTTCTCCAAACTTATCTAAATGACTAGAAATTTTCTCTAAACTTACAGCGATGAAACCATTGAAGCAAGGTTGAGGATCCCTTGAGACCTTGTCCCTAGCCTCTTCTCCATAATTTCTCCTTTCCTTTTCTTCAAAAATTTCTCAAATCTCTCAAGAATGAAATTTAAGGGATGTAATTGTGATTGTTTGATGGTTAGGGATGAAGATGGGTAGATTTATAGGGGAAATTCCTGTGAAAAACTGAAAATTTTTGATTTTTGCACGACTCAGTAACCGTGGCGCTTAGGCGCCAGACCTATTGATACATAGTTGATTCTGGCGCTTAGGCGCCGAATTCTGGCGCCTAGGCGCCGGAACTATGTTCAACTCCGTTTCAACTAATCGTCAAATTTTCAAAATTTCATTCTCTAAGATAGGTAAATTATACTGATAAGAGTAATTTAGACTCAATAACTCACATCGTAAATTATCATAATGAAGGGTAACTTGATCTCCTTTTTACTCATATTTAAAATAGAGTGATCCTATTTTAAAATCTTACATACCTCAAAATAATTTTCAACCTAAGTCAACCAAGACTTATGAGCATCCAATTTTTCTAAAGTAATATAAAACTAATCAAGATCGAGGCATAACCTTTCATTAAAACACAAAAACACAAGATAATTATGGGTTGCCTCCCACAAAGCACTTGGTTTAACGTCGTTAGCCCGACTTAAGTAAATCTTTAATCAGGTTGACTCAATTCATAAGCCTCTTTATAAATCTTCTTAATATCTCTCAAATAAGGCTTTAAACTTAATCCATTTACTTTAAAATTTTTTTCAATTTTGGGATCTTTAATATCCATAGCTCCATAATGGTATACTTTCTCAACAAAATAAGGTCCAATCCATTTAGATCTTAATTTTCCAGGAAAAAGTCTTAAACGAGAATTAAACAGTAAAACTTTTTGTCCAAGCTCAAAAATTTTTCCTGAAATTTTCTTATCATGCAACATCTTCATTTTCTCTTTATAAATCCTCGCATTTTCATATGATTTGTTTCTAATTTCTTCCATCTCATTTAATATCAATAATCGTTTTTCCCCTGCTTTATTCAAATTAAAATTAAACTCCTTTATCGCCCAATAAGCTTTACGTTCAAGTTCTACAGGTAAGTGACAATGTTTACCATAAATTTATCGGTAAGGTGACATTCTGATTGGTGTCTTATAAGCTGTTCTATAAGCCCATAAAGCAGAAGCAAGTCTATCAACCCAATCAGTTCTTTTAGGATTAACAGTCTTTTCTAAATTTCTTTTAATTTCTCTGTTTGATACTTCTGCCATTCCACTAGTTTGAGGGTGATAAGCGATTGCGGTTCTATGTTTGATTCCAAATTTTTGAAGTAATGATTGAATTCTTATATTCCTGAAATGACTTCCACCATCAGTGATAATTACCTTAGGCATTCCAAATCTTGAAAATATCATTTTCTTTAAGAATTTAGAAACATTTTTGGAATCACAGTTTGGTAAAGCAACAGCTTCAATCCACTTTGAAACATAATCAACTGCTAATAAAATGTAAATTATTCCAGATGATGGAGCAAATGGTCCCATAAAGTCTAATCCCCATATATCAAAAATTTCAACTTCCAATTTATAGTTTAAAGGCATTTCATCTTTCCTAGATATATTTCTCATCTTTTGACATCGATCACATATTTCCACAAATTGTGTCACATCTTTAAATAAGGTAGGCCAATAAAATCCAGAATTTAAAATTTTAAATGCAGTTTTATCTATGCCAAAGTGTCCTCCAAAATCAGAATCATGACATTTTTGAATAATAACAAAAGTTTCTTCATAAGGTACACATCTTCGAATCATAGAATCTTTACCAATTTTAAATAAATGAGGTTCTTCCCAAATATAAGATTTAGCATCATATTTAAATTATTTAATAAATTTGTTATCCAAGTCATAAGGTAAAATATTGCTAACTAAATAATTAACAATATCAGCATACCACGGTGTTTTGTATCTTTGAATAACATAAAAAGATTCATCAGGGAATTTCTCATTTATATTTTCATCCGAAATAATATCATTGTTAATTCTAGACAAATGATCAACAATTTGGTTTTTCAGTTCCTTTTCTATCTACTATTTGAAAATAAAATTCTTGTAGAAGTAAAACCCATCTTATAAGTCTAGGTTTAGAATCCTTCTTAGATATTAGATATTTAATATCAGAATGATCAGTATGAACTATGCATTTAGTACCAAGAAGATAAGGTCAAAATTTATCAAAGGCATCTACTATAGCTAGAAGCTCTTTCTCAGTGGTAGTGTAATTTCTTTGTGTTTCAGTGAGCGTTTTACTAGCATAATATACAACTTTGAAAATTTTCTCATATTTTTGTCCTAATACAGCTCCAATTGCAAAATCAGTTGCATAACACATTAATTCAAAAGATTTATTCCAGTCAGGTGCAACAATGATAGGTGCAGTTATTAATTTTTCTTTTTAGAATATTGAAAGCATTATTACATTCTTCATTACATTCAAATTGTGCATCTTTTTCTAATAAATGACAAAGAGGTTTAGCAATTTTAGAAAAATCCTTTATATATCTTCTATAAAATCCAGCATGACCTAGAAAACTTCTCACATCAGTAATAGTTATAGGTGGTTGCAATTCAGCAATAATTTTCACTTTTGCTTGATCTACTTCCATCCCTTTTCGAAATACTTTGTGTCCAAGTACAATGCCTTCTGTGACCATGAATTGACATTTTTCCCATTTAAGAACTAAATTTCTTTCTTTGCATCTTTTCAGAACTTTGGTTATGTTTTCCAAAAAAGATTCAAAAGAAGTTCCAAAGACTGAAAAATCGTCCATGAATATTTCAATTCCTTTGTCAATCAAATCACAAAATATTGACATCATACATCTTTGAAACGTTGTAGGTGCATTACATAAGCCAAAAGGCATTCTTCTAAAAGCAAATGTTCCATAAGGACTTGTAAATGTTGTCTTTCCTTGGTCCTCAGGAGCAATAAGTAATTGATGATAACCAAAATGTCCATCCAAAAAATAGAAATATAAGTGTCCAACAAATTTATCGAGCATCTGATCTAAGAAACGTAAAGGAAAATGATCCTCTCTAGTGGCTTTATTTAGTTTCCTATAGTCAATACAAATTTGCCATCCAGTAACTTGTCTTGTAGGAATAAGTTCATTTTTATCATTAACAATGACAGTTACTCCTCCTTTCTTTGGAACACAATGAATAGGACTTACCCATTGACTATCCGAAATAGGATAAATAATACCAGCATCTAACCACTTAATAATTTCTTTTTTAACAACCTCTTTCATAATAGGATTTAATCTTCTTTGTGATTCTATAGTAGGTTTAAAATTTTCTTCCATTAAAATTCTATGCTTGCAAATGGAAGGGCTTATTCCTTTTATATCAGCAATAGTCCAACCAAAAGTTTCTTATAATTCTTTAACACACCTAGTAATTTTTCTTCTTGATCTTTACTCGGTTCGAAGAAATAATAACGAGTAAAGTTAACGAATTTCCAAGAAAAGCATATTTTAAATGGGAAGGTAACATTTTTAATTCCAGTTCAGGTGCTTTTTTAATTGAGGGTAAAAGTATATCATTTTGAGTTATGTCTAAAGTTTCCCAATTATCTTTATAAAATGAGTCTCTTCTTCTTCTACTATTTCATCTTCATTAATTAAAAATTCAAAATTTTCTTCAGAAATAACTTTATATTTTTCTTGATAATGTTTTTCAATTAAATAATCAATTATATCCATTCGATAACATTTCTCTTTATCAGGGTACTTCATTGATTTAAGAACATTGAATTTAATTTCTTGATCATTGACTCTCATGATTAATTCTCCTTTTTTCACATCAATCATAGCTCGTCCGGTAGCTAGAAAAGGTCTTCCTAAAATAATAGGAATCTCTTTATCTTCTTCCATATCAAGTACTATGAAATCTACAGGGAAGATAAATTTATCCACTTTAACAAGGACATCCTCTATAACTCCTTTAGGATAAGGGATAGATCTATCAGCTAACTGAAGAGTTACAGTGGTTTGATTAATATCTCCTAAATCCAATCTTCGATAGATAGAAAATGGCATGAGATTAATACTTGCTCCTAAATCACATAAAGCTTTTCCACAAAATTTTTCTCCAATAGCACAGGGTATAGTGAAACTTCCAAGATCCTTAAGCTTTTCGGGTAATTTCTTTTGAATTATTGACCTTGCATCCTTCACATAATGCAACAGTTTCAAAAGCTTCAAATTTTCATTTTTTGCTTAAAATATCCTTCATAAATTTTGCGTAAGTTGGCATTTGTTCCAAAGCTTCAGCAAAAGGTATGTTAATAGTAACTTTCATAAAATTTTCAAAGAACTTAGAAAATTGATGATCAAGTTTCTGCTGTTTAAGTCTTTGAGGAAAAGGTGGTGGTGGTTTTTCAACTTCCACATTAATAAGGATAATAGTCTGATCTTGACTAGGAGAGAGAGTTTCTTTAGGTTTTTCAATCTCTTCAACCTCAACCTCTTTTTCAATTTCATTCTGCAATCTTTCTTTTAATTCCTTTCTACTTCTAAGTTGCACAGCTTTAACATGTTTATGTTCTTTTCCAGTTTCCTTTGGATTGATTTCAACATTACTAGGAAGTGTTCCTACAGATCTGTTATTAATTAAAGTAGCAATTTGCCTCATTTTATTTTCAATATTACGAATAATAGTATTTTGATTTTATAATTGATTATTCATTTGCATAATTAATTCTTCTATTGATAACTTTTTCTGTTGATTATTAAATCCAGGAGGTTTATAATTTGAACTAACTTGATTATTCCAATTTCCGGTGGGATGAGATTGATTATTACCCCATTGTTGTTGTTAATTATTCCAGTTAAAATTAGGATGATTTTTCCACCTAGGACTATAATAATTTGAATAAGGATTATTTTTACTTGCAATAGCTTGTAAAGTTTCAATAGTTTGAGGATCTTCAATATTTGCAGAATTATTATGCGAAATATTAATTGCAAAATTATCTAATTTCTTAGATATTACTGCAACTTGTGAAGCTAAGATAGAAAAGGCTTCATTATCTTGAATACTAGCCATCTTTTTAGGATTAATCCTTTCAGAAGGCCATTGAAAATTTTTATTAGCCATTTCTTCAATTCAAGTGTAAGCTTCTTCAAATGATTTAGACATTAAAGAACCTCCAGCAGCAGCATCAATAATTGATTTTAAAGATCCAATTAATCTATTATAAAATGTTTGAATAATCTACCAATCAGGTAAAGCATGATGAAGACATTTTTTTATTAGTTCTTTAAATCTTTCCCAGGTTTCATATAATGTCTCCCAATCAAATTGACTAAACGAAGTAATATCATTTCTTAATTTAGCAGTTTTAGAAGGAGGAAAATATTTAGCAAGGAATTTTTGTGCCATTTCGGCCCATGTTTTAATAGAACCAGTCGCTAATGAGTTTAACCAAATCTTTTCTTTATCTCTTAAAGAAAAAGGAAAGATTCCAAGTCTAATAGCATCATCAGAAACATTGTTATATTTAATGGTAGCACAAAGTTCAAAAAAACTAACAAGATGTAAAATTGGATCCTCATTTGGTGATCCACCAAATTGATTGTTTTGCGCCATTTGAATAATAGACGGTTTAAGTTCAAAAGAATTAGCATCTACAGTGGGTATTTGAATACTACTATGAAGTTCATCAACTGTATGGTTAGCATAATCCCTTAATGGTTTATAAACATTTTGATCATTAAGTTCAATTGGATTTTGTAAAGTAGCCATTTCTTGAAATTTTTGAATTTGTTTTCCCTTTTTAATTTTTCTAATTGTTCTTTCCAATTCAGAATCTAAAGGTATTAATCCTTCAGAACCAAATCTTCACATAAAACAAGCAATAAAATTTAACTATTTTATTTCTTTCTTCCTTTGATTTCTTCACCGCCAACGGCGCCAAAAACTTGACCCGACCGCCGCGCTTATGTTGACCTCATTTTTGATGAGGTCTTCTCTTCTTCTTTTTAGTACTTAGGATCTAGCCTTAGGCTTTTCCTTTGACTATCTTAGAGGACTAGAATTGGGATCCACCATCTAGAATTTCAAACCACTTCTTAACTCCCTGCAAACTCCACAAACTTGACTGTAGACCCCTAATCACCTAGAGGGTTGAAATCAAATGTGGAAGTTTAAAGGATGAGTTCCCATAGGACTCTTTGGCTTTAGGACTGTCCTGGGTGTCCTGGTCTGGTGAAGGGGCTGACTTACACACACACTACACTCATACACTACACTTTCACACTCCTCCTAAAACTACACCCATACCTAACTTGACCTCCTGACTCATGTAGGTGATTCACATGGATGGTCCTTAACCCCTAAACCCTTGGCTAAGAGGGTTAGGAACAACATAGTGAATGCCTCAAATGAGTCCCTTCATGGCTCATGTAGGCTTGGTATGGCTTCATGGCTCAACCAAAATGATTTCATTCCACTCAAATTTACCCAATCTTCAATTTTCCAAATTTTCAATTTTTGACCCAGGGACCCTACACCCGCTTTAACCTACCCAAACCCTTGAAATTACCCAAATTTTTCAAAATTTCCAAATCACCCAAAATCCCCCAAAATCAATCCCAAACATTTCCACATCACTCAAATTGACCATCCATACCCAAAAATATCAAAAATTCCAAAAATACCTCCCAATACCCTCCAAATACCCAAAATACCCCTCTTGACCCAAAAATCCAAAAATTCCGAAAATTCCCAGAAAATTCCAGAAAATCCCAAATATTCCCAATTTCATTTTGTTCAACTACACCATGGGCCAATTTTGTCCATTTACCATACTTTTGTCAAAACCCCCAATTTGACCCATTTTAACCCTAAGTGAACCCAATGTCAAACCAAACCTACCCAATTGACCCAAATTCTGGTCCAATTCAATTCTAAACTTCACTTCAACATTCCCAACACCAATCTATACCAAATCCAAGTCCAATTTGATTGACATTTGGATCCAATTTCACTTTTGGCCTTAAAGCCCAATTTGGACCCATAACCCAAACCTAACCCAAACTCACCCAATTCAACTCCAATTAACCCCAAATCTTTTCTAAATCTTCCTTAGAATCTCCACAAGCAAAACACTAACATGATTTTCCGAAAATTTAGACCCAAGCCCCACTCAAATTCAACCCAAAGCTAAAAGGCCCAATTTTGACCTAAACCCAAACCTAAACCAAATGAGCCCAAACCCAACCCAAATGAGCCCAAACCCCAAAATCAAAGCCCAAAAAAAGTCAAAACCTCTTTGAAACACTCCCATAAACATTTTTCAACATTAATTTTACATCAATTTCAACCCTAGCCCAGCATTGGCCCAACTTGGCCCACTTTGACCTATATTGGCCCATTCACCAAAAGAGCCCAAATTCAACCCAATTCAAACCCAAATCACCCCCAATTTGCTTCAAGTCACTCATGACACATCCATGAGCTAAACCCAACAATTATTTGGCCCAACCTCTTTACAAAATTCCCATCCATAAACTCATTTTTTAAACTTAAAGGCCCATTCCTTAAACCATTTTAAAAGCCCATCTTTTACCACATCCAAAGGCCCAAAATTGGTCTCAAAGCTCATATGACATTTCCCCTCATCATACTTTCAATTAAACTCAATACCTAAGTCCTAAATTCATCATCAAATCATTCCAAATCAAGTTTCATACAAATTTCCATCAAATTACCAAAAATTCCTAAAATCCATTTTCATGAAATTGACCAAACTTTTGCTAAGCCAAATGTGACCCATTGAGGCCATGCATGAGCCACATGTGAGCCATGAAAGCCTTGGACACTCCACCATGCCATATTGGGTAAGAAGAGGGGGGGCTTTCCTTAATCCCTAAAGCTCATTAGCCTTAATCATGTTTCACCTAAACTTAAATTTAATCCAAATATATTTGGATGGAGACTTCTCCATGCCAAACCAGCTGATCCCTTTGATCCCCCATAGCATCCAAAGCCACCTTGAAGGGTGCACCAAGCCCAAATGGGTGGATTGACCAATTTAGACTCAAAACTAGCCATGCCCCATTCTACTTTGGATTAAAGCCTTTTCACATGGCAATTGCCAATTGCTTGCACCAAACCCCAGCCCTGACCCACCTGAACAAGATGGTGACCAATGCCTGGCCGGCCGGCCACCAGGTTGACGGAAAACACCATGGCCGAGAGCTCACATGTGAGCCAACTTTAGAATTCTCCCTTGCTGAGCTGCCCCATCCCCAGTGGCCATTGTAGCTGTTCTTCTCTTGCCAAGAGCAGCTGATCCCAAGCCTTAACTCTCCCTGGGAGGCCCTCCACCCTCTCCTATTTAAACACCACCCCTTCTCGGCCATGAGAGGTGCTGATACAAACCTTAAGGAAACTCTGCCAAAATTGTTCCAGACTACTCCCCATACATAGAGCACTTGATCCCCACTGAAATCCCCAGACCATTTCCTCTCTGCGAGCTCGATTTCGAGTTGAAATCCAAGCCCAAAACCGGGACACTTCTCCATAGTGAGCCAATCCCCAAATTGATTGGTCCTACACCTTCACCGGACCAAGAGAAGGTGTCCACCGACAAAAGCCCCATCTCCAGAGCCACCCGGTTGCTCCGGCCTCCAAGCTTTGTGATCGAGCTGTGGTCAAAATCCTACCTAGGCAATTCACCAGACCAGGAGACTTCATCTGGAGCTTGGTGGGATCCAATAGAAGGTGAAACAACCCTCAGATCGAAGCCACACTTCTCTAAGCAAAGGTATGGCCTCACTCTTCTTCCCGAGTTTCTGAACATTCTCCATTTTTATTGAGTAAATTTCATCCCACATAAACTGTATGGATGTGTTCGTCTTCTCGAGACGAATCCATAGAGCATAAGAACACGAAAATCCATCGAGTATCGAGTGAGATATTAGGGATTTAGTGTGGACGGCTCTCGGGTGAGGACGCTCGGGGACGATGAACGGATGCCGTCCATTTAATACACACGCGGACGAACGGCTTGGATGGCGTCGGACCAGGAGATGGTACGTGAACCGCGGGACCCGGAGCGCTGAGTCAAATGGCGGCGTCGAATGGGAGCGCGACGCGTGTGCATTCGGAGCTGCCGAGGTTGACGCGGCGCCGCGTGGATAAATAGAAAATTAGGGTATTTTTCTATTTATTTAATTCCCTAAACTTCAAAAATTCATAACTTTGTGTAGGAAAATCATAAAAATAAAATAAAAATACCCTCTTGCTCAGTGAACAAAGGAGAATAATGTGGAAAAGAAATCATTTAATTTCATCAAGTATTTTATTTTTAATAATTTATTTACTGTCTGCACTACTTTAATTCTCCATGCATGTAGGAAATTCACCATGGCATGAGACCATAGGGCTTTTGAAGCCTCTGAATTTGGGAACATTCCCTGAATTTTCCAAAGTCAGAGGCCATCCCTATGAGAAGTTATTGATTTTTCAAACTCATGTTACTGTTTTGAGTATTTTAATTCTAATAATTAGCATGTTGTGAAATAAATTCTAGGAAAATTTGGTGATGTCCCTTATGACCAGAAGACCCTAGGAAAAATAGGTTTTGAGTTAGTTCATTTAAAATAACCCTAATTGGCTTAAACACCCAAAATAGATCCCAAATTAATTAGAGTTAACCATACATCAAATTGACTTGAAATCAATTCTCCACTGACCTTTAGGATCGAGAGGAACCCACCATAAAAATTTGAAGTCGATTGGACTTAGTTAGCCTCTACTAAATGGGTTGATTAAGCCATTTAGTCAACTTAAACTTTAAAAATTCATAACTTTCAAAATACCTTTCAAAAATTCACCAAATTGGTTTTGGAGCCTCTCTGATATTAGGGAATTTAAGAAAATTAAAATTTCAATTTTCTAAAAAAGTTGATTTTTAATATTATTTTAATATTTTTAATAATTAAAAAATAATAAAAATCACAAAAATAATAAAATTCACCAAAATGTCACATTTTGAATTTTAATCACTTAGGAACAAACCCCATATTTTTCTTAGGTCTATTTAATGAGATATTAAATTTTAAAGCTCTAGGGTAATTTTAAAATTAAAAAAAATGTATTTTCTAGTATTTTCACTAAAATAATTATAATAAATTATAGGAAATTCAGAAAATTGCAAAAATTGATTCTCTGGTTTCCTTGATATCAAAGAGATTTTTGAAAAATATAAAATTCATTTTTCAACCTTTATTTTATTTTAAATTAATTAACACTCCAAAACTTAGAATAATTATAATAAAAATAATATAATTTAAAAAATCACCAAAATTGATCCAAGTGGTCCTCTAGTCAGTAGGAATGTCCCCTAATTTTCTTGAGCATAGAAACTTTCGCTTGATCATGTTATTAAATTTTCCTTGGAAATCTCTATTTTCTACCAAAAATAATTATATAAATAAATTAAATACAGAAAAATCACATTTTCTCCTCTCATGTCTTTATTGACATATGAGTGAAGTCACATAAAAAATTTAAAGTTCATTTAAGCTCAATTGAGTGAGTTATGAAATTATTAAGCTTAAAGGGCAAAATGGTAATTAAAATTTTAACCCTTAATTAAAACTTTAGGTTTAATAAAAATAACAAGTAAAATATTTGATCTTAATCTGATTTGGATGATTGAAATTTAAATAATTAAAGGGTAGAAACCCATTAAACAATTTAAAATAATTAAACCTTAATTAAATAATTGATTAAATTTGGGAAGAATAATAAAATTGGAATTATTAAAATAGGGATATTGTTAGAAAGAGATTTATTCTTTAATTTAAAAATCCCTAAATTAATCATCTCATTAATATTTAATTCTTAATTCAAATGATAAATCAAATTTAAAATATCAAAAGACTTAATCGAGTAAACTAAAGTTAAATTATTAAACTTTTTTAAAAATTTCAATTAAAATTAAATAAATAAATTCAATTAAATTAAATTAAATAATTAAATTAAATTAAATTAAATTAAATTAAATTAAATTAAATAAACAAATTAAATTAAATAAAATGAATAAATTAAATTAAATTAAATTAAATGAATAAGTTAAATTAAATTAAATTAAAACAAATTAAATTAAATTAAATTAAATTAAATCAAACATATTAAATTAAATTAAATTAAATTAAATTAAATCAAATTAAATTAAAATTAAATCAAATTAAATTAAATTAAAGGAAATTAAATCAAATTAAACTAAATTAAATTAACATCAAAACAAACTAAATTGAATTAAACTAAATTAAATTAAAATTTAAATTAAATTAAATTAAAGTTAAAATTAAATTGAATTAAATAACATCACCTAAAACAGAAAGAAAATTAAATATAAAGCAACTTGAACACCATTCCAAATTTAAACCGATTAATTGAAGTTAAACTAAATCACAAATCATTGGAACACCAATTTGCCCTCGAAAACTTTGATTATCATAACTCCTAAACGGAACATTAAATGAAATGTTACTTCACTTATAGGACATTCAAATATGCTCGTTCACTGAGTAAGATAATAACAAAACTTAACTAAACCTCGGACGATTAAATCATTTGTGTAATTGAATTCATTTGGACTTAAAACAATCCTAGAAATATTGAAAAGATGTTTAAGATTTGCCTTAAGCACTTCCTCAATATGATAGGATGTTCATAAGAACATTTCAACTTAATTGTTCTTTGATGAAGAAAATCGTCCTCAAACCAAAATACAAGGAACCTAGACGTCATAGGAAATGACTAGCTATAGGATTAGGAATTTGGTAGAAAACCATAACCCTTCCTTTAGTTTTACCTAGGAACTTGCTTAAATATTCTAATTGTGTTTTAAGTGCAGTTTGGGATGACGGGAAGACCCTCTAGGTACGCTTTTATTTTATTGCAATTTACTTTCTTGCAATTTACATTATTGCAATTTATTTAATCGCATCGCACTTACTTTTTCTTGCATGATAAACAACTGTTGCATGAAAACCCACACCTTTAGGATAGTCCCTAAAGCTGAAACCAAAACTAAATTAAAAGTCATTGCAAGATAAAATTCACCGCCACAACATTTCAAAATATAAAACAACTCAAAATTTAATCACAAACAGAACACAAAACTACAATTACAACTAAATTAAAACGTCCTGTTGGATGATCGGGAATACCTCGGATGATGTAACCTACGTGTTGCTAACGGGATTTCCCACGGTCTAAATGAAAGTGTGGAACTCATTTAGTTGAGTTTAGCAAATTCATCTGGACTAAGTGAATCCGATAAAAATAATGATGCCGGAAGGATGGAACCGTGGGATCTTAACCGGTGTCGTTATAATCAACTTTAAGATTTGTTTTAATTGAAACACAAAAAACACTTGTAAATTAAGATTTTCTCTAAACCAAAACACTTTTCTCATCCCCTGATTTATGACTTCTAAAACTAAACCTCTGCAATAACAAGGAGCTCGGAGCATGGTGGGCAGCACGGCCATCGTCACCAGCAAAACTCGGGTCTACTTCAGCAAAGCTTTCTTAGAATTAAATAACCAAGCCATAGGACTTCGAGGTAGTCTGTCTAGTGCAACATAAATCCTCAACTCTTCGTTAGGCATTTGCATTGCAAATTAAGCCCTAACCGGTCTTAGGATTCCGAGGTAGTCTTCTGATACGACATAAACTCTCACATCTTCGAGGCTATTTGTATGATTCTATCATATAAGTATAAGCCCTAATTAATTAAAATTGACAAAATCAAAACATTAAATAGACATTAGGACTTTCCTAAATTCAAGCCAAACAATAGGATAGTCGGGAAATTACCGAAGTTCACTTCGAATCCGTAATTTCTCCTACCTTTCTTCCTTTGAATTCTCAAAACAAAATGTTCCGAACTTGATCCATTCCCTATTGAAATTCCAAAATTCAATCCTTTGAAAACTTAAACATTGAAATTCTTGAGAGCAGAATTATTGATTATTATCGAGAGTTTTCTTAGGTGATTCCCGTCACTTAAGATGTAATTAACTATAGGGGCTTGCCCTTATAGGGAATTTTAAAGAACCCGAGTAATATAAACCCTGTTTAATGCTTTTATATTAAGCAGGGGAATTTACCGGCTTATAAAATTGGTTCGCAGACCAAACGGATGTCACAAATCTTTTAGTTTGTTTAATCGAGCCCCACCATCAAGCAGTGTGTCTATCCTAAGGGATAGATACACGGTTTGTGGTGCGGTGCTCGTTTATATAAACTATTTGGGATGTGAGGTCGGTTTGATTTCATATCTTAAAATCTTCAAATTTAAAAATTATTTTTAAAATCAAATACTACTTTTCAAATTATTTATTTAAATTAAATTAAAAATTCGCCGACAACTTCTGTTAGGCGACCCCTTTTCAAAATACCACACAACCCTAAAAAATAGTGCCGACAGCTTAACGCAGTGATGTTGCTTTCAAAAGATAGCCAAAAAAGCTTTGGCTCGATTTCTAATTAGCGACTAGTGTATAAAATTAATATTATATAAGTATTATTTTTACACACTAGGGGTACTACGCAAGTATACGTATCGTTTCAAGTAATATAGGGTTTTTAAACAAAGACCCCAGTATCGCTCCCACAGGGAAGATTTATACAAATAAATTTTCTATAAAGCAAAAGAGAAATATAATAGTAAAAATATTTTTTTATTTTGATTATAATTACTATTTAATTTACTAGATGGAATTTAAAGAAAACAATAATATAAAAATGATTTTATAAACACTATAAAAAAATAAACAACTTTCTTTCCTTCAATTAATCTAAGATTTTTAAGATAATTTAATATTCGTTGGAGAATTAAATTTATGGTAGTGTGCCAAATAGAAGCATTCCTATTCTTTACCCTTTGATCCAGGTGCAAAGAACATTGACTAATTTGAAGAATAGGTCCAGATGTATTGTTAGTAGTAATGGGTTAATCTAGGCTCACACTTCTAGAATTCCAAGGGTGGCTATGGTCGGCCCTACTAGTGACCCTTTTCTAGTCTATAAATCAAATTATAAGAATTTAGTCTATCACTCTAAAAACTTATCAATTCTACGCCCTTTAAATAATATCTTCCTATTTATTTGTACTTCACCATGAATAGCCCGTACATGGCCTTTGACTACCCAAGGATTCATGTGACATTTACAAGTTAAGAGTTCTTCTCCTACAAGGTTTTTAAACTCTTCAACAGGTTTTAACAATTCAAACGGCCAATTTAAAAGTAAAGTAAGATCAGGTTTTAATGTCATCACATGTTTTGAAAATATTTTGAATTTTAATTCTCCATCGAATCTTTATATTATCTTATATATATCTTCATAATTGAAGTAAGAAAGTAACTAACTACTCAGAACACATTGAAAATAAATAAAAAAACATGATAATTAAACTTTGAATGAAATGTAAAAATATACTTATCTCAAATATTTCTTCTACAGATCTTCTGATTCCTACTGACTCCACAATGTAATGAACTCTAGATGCAATAACTTGAAAATAAAATCACTAAACTAAACAAAAGTGGCCCTAAATTTCTCTCTCTAATTCTCTCTATAAGGATGAGAGATCTTAAAGTAGATAAGAGAAAGGGGTACAATGGGAGGGGCACGTTTTCTGAAGAATTGGACCTCTATTTATAGGCTCCAAGAGTTGCCTTGAGGCACCTCTTCAAAACATGTCCACATTCAATGAATCTTCTAGAAGGTCGGTCTGGCGCCTAGGCATCGGAATCTGGTACCTAGGCGCCGGAATCTGGCGCCTAAGCGTCGGACACCTTGTCTAGTTCTTCGCACGTCTTCACTTTGGCTCACACCTCTTCGCGATTAAAAACATTTTGGAGCGTACAAATGCAATGTATCACATGTCCTATTATCTAGGAACAACTGCCAGCCTTCTAGAATGTCGAATAACCGCTCACTCCGTCAAAATAACTGATCAAACGTTGTTAAAAACTTGACAGTTTTCGTATCGAGTCTGGCTCTTAGGCACCTGTTTCTGGCGCCTAGGCTCCAGACCTTAATTTTTTTATACTTTTGGTATTTTGCTCCTTTTTTGCTCCTTTTTGCTCCTTTTTCCTTCTTAGACCTTTTTAATTTGCCTACATCCAAAAATACAAAAAATAACTTTCATTAAAGCATAATAACCTTAGAAATTAATAAGAATTAAGACATAAAGAAATAGGTATTTTTTTATAGATCATTATGCTCCTCAAGTTGGTTTAGATATAGGCTCTAAAGATAAATTCTGGAATGATTTAGAAGACTTAATACACTTGATACCCCTTCAATAAAAAATTTTTATTGGAGGAGATTTAAATGGACATGTCGGTAGAGTGGTAGAAGATTCCAGAAATATTCATGTTGCTACGGTTATGGAGCAATTAATGAAGATGGTAGAGCCATTTTAGATTTTTCTTTAGAGTATGATATGATTATTACTAATACTTTATTGAAGAAAAGAGACAAGCAACTTATTACTTATAAGAATGGATCTAATAAAATACAAATTGATTATTTTCTTATGAGAAGAAGAGATCGTCGAGATTGTAAGGATTGTAAGGTCATTCCAAGTGAGAAATTAAGTACCCAACATCGATTATTAGTTCTAGATTTTAAGATGAAGAGTTGTAAAATAAAGAATACTAGGATTCAACATCATAGAATAAGATGGGAGCACCTAAAAGACACTAATAAAATTATTTTTATGAGTAAAATTCAAGATTTAAATATTTGGGATGTCCATGAAGACGTGAATGCTATGTTGGAAAAATTAACTAATACTATTAAATAAGTGGCTAAAAATGTACTTGGAGAATCAAAAGGAAAAGTTTTTATAAATAAAAATTGTTGGTAGTGGAATAATAATGTGCAAGAAAAGATAAAATGTAAGAAGTTATGTTATAAAAATTGGTTTAAATGTAAAAGTATATAGAGAACTGGGAAAAATATAAAAAGGCCCGTAGGTAGTCTAAAAGAATAATCTGTGACACTAAAAATTTTGCTTTTAGTGATCTTTATAACATGTTAGATATGAAGGATGGTGAAAAATATATGTATAAACTAGCCAAACAAAGAGAAAAGAAAAGTAATGATTTAACTCAAGTAAAGTGTATTAAAGATGAAAATCAAAAAGTGCTTTTCTTAGAAAAAGATATTCAACATAGGTGGGTGAGTTATTTTGATAAACTTTTTAATGAAGATGCTGAAAGTACGATCAACCTTAGTGATCTTAATATCGTTAATAATAATAAAACTTTTCATTTTTACCGTCGCATTAGTAAAAAAGAAGTTGATGAGGCTTTGAAGAAAACCAATGGGGGAAAGTCTGTAGGACCTGATGATATCCCAATTGAAGTGTGGAAATGTTTAGTTGATTTGGGGGTTTTCTGGCTTACCAAACTTTTTAATATTATTTTAAAAACTAAAAAGATGCCTAAGGAGTGGAGAAAGAGCATTTTGGCCCCCATTTTTAAGAATAAAGGAGATGCACAAGAGTGTACAAATTATAGAGGAATTAAATTGATGTGTCATACTTTAAAATTATGGGAGAGGGTAATTGAATCTAGGTTAAGACGTATTAGGAAGGTTTCTCATAATCAATTTGGATTTATACCGGGCAGGTCTACCATGGAAGATATACATTTATTGAGAGGTTTGATGGAGAAGTACAGAGATAATAAGGATGATTTACATTTGATTTTTATTGATTTAGAAAAAGCTTACGATAAGGTTCCTAGAGGTGTTCTTTGGAGAGTTCATGAGAAGAAAGGTGTTGATATGACTTATATTCAAGTCATTAAAGATATGTATGCTAGAGCTGTTACATGTGTTCGAACTGAAGGAGGATTAACCAAATATTTTACTATTTCTGTTGGTTTACATCAAGGATCAGCTTTAAGTCCATATCTTTTTGCTTTATTTATGAATGGTCTTACTGGGAATTTACAAGAGGATGTACCTTGGTGTATGCTTTTTGCTGATGATATCCTCCTTGTGGATAAGAAAAGAGAAAAAGTTCAGGAAAAACTTGAATTATGGAGGTCTACATTGGAGTCTAAAGGTCTTCGTTTGAGTAGAACTAAAACTGAATACATGGAATGTAATTTTAGTAATAGTAGGTCTAGTGACAGAAGTGTAACTTTGGGTGATAAAATTATTAAAAGGTGTAAATGATTTAGATATCTCGGGTCCATTGTTCAAAGCGATGGTGATATAGATGGGGATGTTAATATAGAATTCAGGTTGGTTGGTTGAAGTGGAGGAATGCGTCCGGCCTTTTGTGTGACAGAAAAGTACCACTTAGACTGAAAGGAAAATTTTATAAGATGGGGATGAGACCTTCAATGCTCTATGGTGCTGAATGTTGGCCTTTAAAAGAGAAGCATAATGTTAAGTTAAGTGTTGTCGAGATGAGAATGATTAGGTGGTTGAGTGGCTTTACACTTATAGAGAAAATGCTAAATGAATATATTTGTAAAAGGGTTGGTGTTGCACCAGTGACGGATAAAATTAGAGAGATTCACCTTAGATGGTTTGGTCACATTAAACGTCGACCACCTGATGATCCGATTAGGAGAGTAGATGTTTTAAATACAACTTATGTTAAGAAAGGCAGAGGTAAACCTAGGAAAACTTGGGCTTATTGCATAAAAAATGATCTTAATTTATTAGAATTAAATGAAAATTTGACACTAAATAGGACGCAATGGAGAAAAAGATTCATGTAGCCGACCCCACTTAGTGGGATTAAGGCTTTGTTGTTGTTGTTGTTGTTGGTTTGACATACCAAGAAAAGAAGAAATTTCTGTCTGATGCTAAGACTTATTTTTGGGATGACCCATTTTTATATAAACAAGGAAAGGATATAATAATTCAAAGATGTGTCCCTTTAGAAGAGACTTATGAAATTATTCAAAAATGTCATGATTCTGATTATGGGGGACATTTTGGAAGTCATAAAATTGCATATAAAATATTACAATCAGGATTTTATTGTCCTACAATTTTTAAGGATGTGAATGATTATATTAAAAATTGTGATAGATGTCAACGTGTAGGCAATATTTCTAGAAGAAATGAGATGCCCCTCAATTATATGTTGGAAGTTGAAATATTTGATGTTTAGGGACTAGAATTTATGGGACCATTTACACCATCTTTCGGAAATGTTTATATTTTGATAGCAGTAGACTATGTTTCCAAATGGATTAAAACTATTGCTTTACCTCGATGTGATGCTCAAAGTGTTGCAAAGTTTTTAAAAAAGAATATATTTTACAGATTTGGAATACCAAGAGTAATCATAACTAATGGGGGAAGTCATTTTAGAAATGTGATTATTGGGAAGTTAGCAAAGAAATATCATATTAATCATCGCATTGCTACTGCTTATTATCTGTAGACAAGTGGTTTGGTTGAATTATCCAATCGTGAAATTAAAAGAATTTTGGAAAAAACTGTTAATCCAAATAAAAAGGATTGGTCATTCAAATTGGATTATGCTTTGTGGGCCTATAGGACTGCTTACAGAACATCTATAGGAATGTCCCCATATAGGCTAATTTTTGGAAAAGCTTGTCATTTACCTTTTGAACTTGAGCATAAAGCTTATTGGGATATTAAAGAGTTCAATTATAATTTGAAAGATGCTGTTGAAAAGAGATTATCACAATTGAATTATCTTGAAGAAATAAGGAATGAATCATATGAAAATGCTAAGATTTTTAAGGAAAAGCTGAAGTTATGGCATTCTTACTAACAATCTTGTTCCAGGACAAAAAGTTTTACTATATAATGCTAGATTGAGAATATTTTATGGAAAACTTAAGTTCAGGTGGATGGGTCCATTTATTGTGATAAAAGTTTATTCATTGGAGCTATAGACATTCCAGATCCTAAGAATGGAAAAATATTTAAAGTTAACGGACATAGACCTAAACCATATTTTTCAGTCAATAAATCTAAATCTGATAATAATTTGATGCTGGGTCACTTAGAATGAGTTCTGGGTATGTCAGTCTGAAGACATTAAAACAATCGCTTTGTGGGAGGCAACCCAAAATTATTAGTGTGCTTTGCTTTATGTTTATTTTGTGTGCTTTCTTTGATTTGTTTGGTTTATTTTTATGTTTTTAGTGGTAGTAATTTGAAGTTTTTAAACTATAGTAGAGTTTATTTGACCTTAATTGATGATTTAGAGAAGTCAGAATGAAAATTTGGACACTTAGCAAACCTGTGCTAAATTGAGCACTATTGACTAAGCGCTGACTAGTTGGTGCTTAGGCGCCGTAGTTATAAAAAATGTGAAAAATGAGGTTCTTGAAGCCTAGATTGTGGGGGAGTAGTTTTGGAAGTTATTTTGGAGTTTTAAAATGTCTTAAGGCAGATTTAGCACTTCCTAAGTCTATAAAAAGGACCTGATTTAAGAGAAACACTTGCCCCAAGTTATATTTTCATTTCTGAGTCTTAAGAAGAGAGTTTTAAGTGCATCATGTCTTCTTGGGAGAATGAGATGAAGAAGAAGCAAGATTCTGACAAAAGTAAGTTCATTAGTGATAGTGCTAAAGAATTATTCAATGGATATCTCGCTATTACTATTCAAGGTATTGCAAAAATGATTGCAAATATTGAAGCCCGAGTGACTTCAATGGAAGTAAAGATCAATGAAACTAACTTAAAGTTGGAGCACATGGCATCGCAACTAAAGATGCAATTCAGTAATTCAAGGTACGTGGAAGAAGCGGATAAGGCGATGTTTGTGAACAACAAATGGATTGAAGAAGAAGATGTAAGAATGAACAATTATCGCCCGTTCTATCAAATTTATATTCCAGAAGGGTCAAATGAGAATAATAGTGGTCCTGGATATAATTCGCCTAATGGAGAATGGAATTAAGAGTGCTTCGTTCTTATTTTTTTAGTGTTCTTATGTGTTATATTTAGTGTTCATGTGTGTTATGTTTAGTGTGTTTAGTGTTGATATTTAAGTATTAACTTAGCCTGATGATGTGATGGTTACATCCTAAAGATGTATACTTATCTGTTTGAGATTAAAGTCTCTTGTATTTAGCGAATTTCATCCTTTTTGTGTGGATAGAAATTCTAGAATTGTATTAAGTGTTATGTTTGTTTTAATATAAGTTTGTGTTTTTGTGAAATTTGTGTGGAATCAATGGATATTAAATTTTGATTTGGAATATTGGAAGATTTATGTGGGGAGAAATAATTATTCTGGAGTAATTAAGGGTGATTAACCAAGTGATTTAGTGCATATAACTTAATTGTGAAAAATCTAGGTATTAGCGGCTAAGCGCCAAAGTGTCAGCACTTAAGCTCCAGATTTCACGGCTAAGCACCGAACGTTCGCACTTAGGCACCAGTTTGCGAAAAATTGCTTCTTCATCTACTGATTCTCATTCTACTTCTCATGCTTCTACTTCTCGTGCATCATGTACTTCTCGTGCTTCTACTTTTTCGGGTTTTTAACTGTTAGGATGGTTTAAAATGGCTTCTACTGCTTTTGCTTTTGCTGCATCTACTTCTCGTGCTTCTACTTCACGTGCTTCATCATCTACTGATTCACAGACTGGTTTGTTAATAAAAATTTTGAAAAAAGTGAGTCTTACTCGAGAGCATCTGAAAGATATGGATGGTAAGGTGGATAATGTAGAAAGATATATTGTGAAACATGATGAGTATGAGGAGAGTTATCAGAAGTATTTGGATAGACTGATTAGAGGGGATTAGAGTGCTGAGATGCCCCCTCATCCATTCTACATACCTTATGTGCCATCTAGGGATTGAAACGAGCAGGATGATGATGATGATGAGGATGATGAGTGGGGTAATGTTATTTGTTTTCGTTGTGGTGTTGTTGTTAATGTATGTGTGTTTTGTTTAGTATTTAGTTTGGTCATTGTGTTGTGATATGAACCTTGATAGTATGTAAGATTGTAGTTTGTATTATTTTGCTGTTATGCATATTCAGATGTATTGTTGTTATTGTATTGATGTTTTATATGTTGCTTTGTGGTAGTGATGTGTAATAGTAAATGTTTTAATGTGTATGTTATGTCAAAGTTTTTAGTAGTGTGTACTTTAATTCAAAAACTGTTAAGAGATTATAAACCACTATTGGGAACTTCTACTTAGGAAACTACATGTTTAAAATTTTTCAATTTTCACTATCATTTGTTATCTGTATCAGTGTATTTTTTTAGTTGGTGTGTATTTGCTTTGAAAACCTCCACTATTGTAGAAGTCTTTTTTGAAATTTTTACTTTTCTATGTATAAAAAAATTGTTTTGAAAAACTAAATTTGATTTCATTTTACTCCTGTTATTTAAATTGTTATACTTGCATATTAGGATATTAAAAATTCCTGCAAGCATGATATGTCAGTTTTTATTTCTCACCCATGTTTCATTTCTGATGCTTAAATGTTTTATCTTAACTAAAAAATAAAGTTTTTGAGGGGATTTTAAAAACAAAGATTTTCAAAAACCTAAAATTTTATTTGATTCTCAAGAATACTTAAAATAAATCTTATTTTTGATTGAGAACAATTATGTATATGAAGTCATGTTAGGGGAACAAAAATTTGGAATATAGAAATGAATAAAAGTATTTAGTTAAAATTTATAGTAATCAAGAATAACTTAAAGTTAAAATTTTCTTAATGAAGAGGTGTTAAATAAAATTAAACAATCTTTAGTAAGAAGTTTTGTATTTTTGGATAAATAGAAGATTTAACTTTTATTCTTTAAAGCTAAAATTTCTTTTATTGAAGAGTATTTCAAATATTATTATTATGATTTTTCAGTGAAGGATGTATATCTGACCTTTATTTTAAATGGAAATGTGGAATTCAAAATCATTAAAAGCCTATCCAGATATAGTAATCATTTCCTTATAAAAAAAGAAAAAAAAAGAAATAGTATATGAAAAGAGAGGAGAAGCTTGAGGATTTAAGGGCCCAATCAAAAATTGGTTTCATACCTAAAGTTTAAGATATAAGTTCAAAGAAAATCTAAAGCTTAAGGTAATAATATAGTAAGTAAAATTATTTTCAAATAAATATTTTTAAGTGAGAAAAATAAGTGTTTGAGTACTATATTTTGAAGAATCTACAAATATTTATGAATTAGATAGAAACTTATATTTGTCATTTTCCTTTACTTAAGAACTTTCTAAACTTTAAGTTGGTTTTAATTACTGAAATTTTTTCTAAATTGAACTATTCCATTTCTAGAACAAATTTTTTTTATCTTCCTAAGAAACTCATTACATAATTTGCAAGCTAAAATGTTCTATGTGCTTAACTTTCACTTGAGGACAAGTAACATTTTAAGTTTGGGGGATTTTGATACACCTAAAATATATAGTATTTTTATGCACATTTTCATACCTATTTTTAATGATATTTTACTTTAATGGAAGGTATTTTGTGTTTTTCTTGTAGATATAATGAAAATGAATGGTCATGATGAAAGGAGCAAAATTGGATCAAATTTGGAGCAAAAAAAAGATGAAAAATGAAAATTTGGGCACTGGCGGCTAAGCGCCACTGGGCCGGCGCTTAGACCCCAAAGTTAAAAATTGAAATTCAAATGAACTTGGTGCCAATTTCAAAGGGAATGGGACTTTGGGCGACAAGTTTGAATGAAGGGGTGCATTCTTTGGTGGATACATTGAATCTGGACACATTTGAAGAGACACCAAGGCACATTTTGGTTTACTATTTAAAGAGAGTCTTAGGAAAGATTAAGGAGCTCTTCCTTTGCATTTTGAAGAGAGTTTTCATTAGGAGTAGGAGTAGAGAGTAGAAAATCAGCTCTTCCTTTACCTTTTTAAGGGTTCTTTCACTTGCAAGTTTTTACATTATTTTACTTTTATTTTGCGAGAGTTTTTATTAAGAGTAGGAGTAGAGAGTAGAAAGGAGAAAATGGTCGTAGAGAAGTATTCTTCTTCCCACTTCTTTTTCTTTTAAGTTTAGTTTTTATTGAAGTCTGAAGTTATTCTAAGTCATCGGAGTTGGGAGATCCGCTCTGAGGAGTAGTTTATTGAAGAGTTAAATTTTCAGAGGAACTTCCTGAGTCTTGTGGAGAGAATTTTCATATAAGTGTTTACTTTTATACTTACATTTAGTTTTTTAATTTATACTTGTTTTTTTTTGTTATTTTTCTTATGGTTTTTAATTTCGAATCAATGTGTTTTGGTATTTTTTCAATGCATTCTGAGTAGTTTACTTTATCTTTTTCTTTCTAAGTAATTAATTTATAGAGAATTGTTGTGGAAAGTATAAGTGTTTAAAAGTTGGAAGAAATTGTGAAGATTGATTTTGAAAACTTTGTTTTTACTACTTAATTTGGCCTGTTAAGTTGTAGAATTTCTTGAGATTATATAAGATCCAATGCGGTATTGTCTCATAAAAGTTAGTAAGAATCACATGAAATTATATGGGTGAGAATTGTAGTCCATATAATTGAATGTAATATTAGAAGATATTTTTATGGAAGGGAGTAAAATTAGAGGATTTTAGAGTGACAGGCTAAAATCCCCCTAATTTGGTTTGAAGTATTAAGTTTTGTTATGAGAAGCTAGCGCCCAATTGGTGGGAATCGAGGGAACTCTAGAGTGAGAGACTGGTATCTTTCCTGCCTAACCATGTTCAAAATGATAAAAATTTCAAATTAACCTATGTTCTTTATAGAACCAAGTAAGGGTAAAGAACACATTTTCTTCTATCTTTCAAAACAAATTTAAATACTTCTACAACAATACTTTAATAATTATTACTACTTCATTAAAGGAAAGAAAAAGATATTCTAGCTAATAGTATTTTACATACAGTGTTATTAGTTATTATAATTTTAATTTCTTGCTTAATATTTTATTAAGGAAATTTCAAAAGACATATGAACTTTCAAAACTTTTCAAAGTCAAGACATACTTTCAAAAGCCATGAAAAAAAGTAAAAAGATAATTTTTCTGATTCCTTTAAAGATTTTCAAATTTTCCCTGTGGGTTCATTATCTCGGGGCTTAATCAGAAAGTCCTATATTACTTGATAAACGATACGTATACTTGTGTAGTATCCCATATTATAAAATCTTAATTTTCGTATCTAAATCATCAGTACATATATTTGGTGTGGAGTCAAGTTTTTGGCGCACATATAATTATCGGGGATCAATAGACTAGAATTTGACAAAGAACCTCTTACCTCGCCTGTGGGATCGATAAACGGACTCCATTAGAGCCCTTTATTACTTGATACGATACATATACTTGCATTAGATCATTGTGACTTTATAAAAATTATTATATATCTATTGTTCATAAATCCTTGAATATAAAAAAGTCGCATCAATATACTTTAAAATAAAAGAAATTTTAAAGACCACGAGACTGTTGCACTTAGCAGAGAGTGTAGTGCAATAATTCAGAAAAGCTTCCTGAAAAACTTAAAGGCCTAAGTAGTTTCACTATCCCATGCACTATAGTTGAAAATTTTTTTGGAAGAGCTTTATGTCATCTTGGAGCTAGTATTAATCTTATGTCTTTATCAACTTTCAAAAGAATGGAAATAGGAGAAAATTCACCTACATCTGTGACTCTTCAACTAGTTGATCGTTCTCTCACTTATCCTGAAGGTGATGTGGAAGATGTATTAGTAAAGGGGATAAATTTATCTTTCTTGTGGACTTTATTGTATTAGATATGAAGGAAGATAAAGAAATTGCAATTATTTTGGGAAGACCATTCCTTCCTACTGGGAGAGCTAAGATTGATGTTCAAAAAGGAGAATTAAATATGAGTCAATGACCAAGAGATAACTTTCAACGTTCTATAATCTATGAAGTACCCTTTAACTGAAAAAGATGATGAGTGCTATCGAATGGAAGTCTGCGAATATTTGAGAGAATATCATTTTTAAGAAGTACTTAAAGAAAATTTGGAATGTGATGATGAATATAAAAGTGAAAGTGAAGATGATTTGGATGATATGAAGAATGAAAAATTAGAATTTGTTCAAGAAAATTTTGAAAGATTGGATACTATGAAAAATAGGGATAAAATTGTAATTCCATCTATCATTAAAACTTCTGAACTTGTGCTAAAAATTCTTCCTAATCATTTAAAGTACATGTTTTTAGGAGAATCATCTACTTTATTAGTCATTCTATTTTCAGAATTAAATGAATATCAAGAACAAAAATTATGAGAAACTTTAAAAAGATATAAAAAGGCTTTTGGTTGGTCCATAGCTGATATTAAAGGAATCAGTCATTCGATCTGTATGCACAGAATTTTTTTGAATGAACAATACAAACCAAGAGTTGATCCACAAAGGAGACTGAACCCAATAATGAAAGAAGTAGTTAAATAAGAGATTTTAAAGTGGTTAGATGCTGGAATTATATATCATATTTATGATAGTGTTTGGGTGAGCCCAATTCATTGCTTTCCTAAGAAAGGAGGAGTGACTATTGATGTAAATGATCAAAATGAAATTATACCGACAAGACAAGTTAATGATTGGTGATTATGTATTGATTATAGAAAATTAAACGCCACCACCAGAAATGATCACTTTCCTTTACCATCTTTAGACCAAATGCTAGATAGACTTGCTAGACACAAGTACTATTACTTTCTAGATGAATATACCAAATACCTATTGCCCCTAAGGATCAAGAGAAGACTTCATTTGCTAGCCCTTATGGAACTTTTGCTTTTAGAAGAATGCCCTTTGGATTATGTAATGCACCTATAACATTTCTAAGATGTATGACGTCCATATTTATCAAATTAATTGATGAAGGAATAGAAGTGTTTATGGATTATTTCTTAGTATTTGGAGATTCATTAGATGCATGCCTATGCAACTTAGAAAAAGTTTTAGAGGTTTGCGAAAGAACAAATTTAGTCCTGAACTGGGAAAAATGTCAATTTATGTTTGCAGGAGGAATTGTGCTTGGGCATAAAATATCTGAATATAGCATGGAAGTAGATCCTGTAAAAATTCAAGTTATAGAAAAATTACCACCTCCAACAATTGTGAGAGGGATAAGAAGTTTTTTGGGACATGTAGAATTGTACAAGCGATATATTAAATATTTTTCAAAAATTTCTAAGACTCTTTGCCAACTTTTGGAAATAGATAGAAAGTTTAATTTTAACGATGAATGTTTAAAAGCTTTCTAACTATTGAAGGAAAAACTAATTGCTGCCCCTATAATAATTTCACCTGACTAGGAGAAACCATTTAAGTTAATGTGTGATGCTAGAGATAACGCTATTGGAGTTGTTTTAGGGATAAGACATGACAAAATGTTTAAAGTTATATACTATGCTAGTAAAACTCTTACAGATGCTCAAATTAATTACACTACTACTGAAAGAGAGTTATTAGCTATTGTATATGTCTTTAAAAAATTTAGATCTTACTTAATTGGAGCTAAATGTATAGTGCATATTGATCATCCTATTATTAAATACTTAATGAAAACGAAGGATGCAAAACCAAGACTGATTTGATGGATGCTTTTAATGGAGGAATTTGATTTTGAGATCATTAATAGAAAAGGGGTCGATAATCAAATGGCTGGTCATTTTTCTAGACCTGAATAACCTAATTTGGATGATTTTGAAAAAGAAATCACTGAAGCTTTTTTTGATAAGCAATTAAATAATATTATTGAAAGAAATTTACCGTGGTATGCTGATATTGTGAACTACATCGTTAGTAATATTTTACCACCTGATTTAACAATGCAACAGTAGAAAAAATTTAAGCATGATGCTAATTTTTATTTCTGGGACGATCCTTATCTGTACAAGTAATGTAAAGATCTTATTATTAGGAGATATGTGCCTTATAAAGAAACTAAAAAAAATTATTCAAGAATGTCATGATACTGAATTTGGAAGACATTTTGGAATTGATGAAACAGCACATAAGATTTTTGCAATCTAGATTTTATTGGCCTACACTTTTCAGAGATGTTTATAGATTTATCAAAACTTGTGATTGATGTCAGAGAATAGGCAACATATCTAGAAGAAATGAAATGCCTCTGAATTTCACTTTGGAAGTTCAAATTTATTATGCAAGGGGATTAGATTTTATAGGAACATTTATGCCTTCATTTACAAATATATATATACTGATTACTGTTGATTATGTATCAAAATAGATTGAGGTAATAGCTTTACCTAGGTGTGATGCTAAAAGTGTTTCGAGGTTTTTAATGAAAAATATTTTCACAAGATATGGAATGCCTAGAGTAATCATCATTGATGGAGGATCCCATTTTAAGAATAATCTAATTCAGAGATTGATGGAAAAATATAAAATTGTGCATAGAATATCTACAACTTATCATCCCTAAACTAATGGTTTAACAAGGGTATCTAACCATGAAATTAAATGAATTTTGGAGAAAGTCATTAATCCTGAGAAATAGGATTGGTCTGTTAGATTAGATACTGCTTCATGGGTATGTAGACCTGCTTATAAAACTCTTATAGGAATGTCCCCTTACAGATTAATCTTTAGAAAAACTTATCACTTGTTAGTTGAATTAGAGTATAAAGCGTATTGTGCGATAAAGAAATTTAATTTTAATTTGAAGGATGCTGGTGAGAAGAGACTGTTGCACTTAAATGAATTGGAAGAAATCAGAAATGAATCATATGATAATGATAGAAATTATAGGAAAGAAGAAAATATGGCATGATCGGAGGATTGTCAAAAAAAAAATTTTAACAAGGAGAAAAATTTTTATTATACAATACAGGACCTTTCCTGGTCATAAAAGTATATCAGTTTGGAGTTGTGATTATCGAAGACCCTACATCTAAAAAAATATTCAAAGTTAATGACCAAAGATTAAAACCATATTTTGAAGGCAATAGACCTATTTTTAAAGATATTTTAATGTTGGATCAACCTTAATAACTGAATGTTATGTCGAGCTGACGATGTTAAACCAAGTGCTTTGTGGAAGGCAACCGACAGTTCTTGAGTGTGTGCTTTGTTTTGTATGTTATTTGTGTTTATTTGTTACTTAATTAAGTCTTATTCTTCTTTAATTATCATTAATAATATTTAAGAAATGAATCGAATTGAAATTTGGAAAACATTTGATCGAAGTGAAGTTTGGCGAAGTTTGAACTAGCGTCGAATGACGCTGTTATAAGCGCCGTTGTTCATAAAATCGTTTCTCATCTTTAAATCTGAGTTTTGGCAGTTCTAGGCAGTAAATACTCCATTAGAACTCCCAAAAACCGCCCCTAGACGTAGGAACTGCCAAAGGAATGAAGAGGAAGACCCAAATTTTTGTCCAAATGGATTCAGACTCGATGGAAACTCAAAGATTTCAAGTGTTCAACCGTAGAAAGTTTATAAGTTTCGAGGTGCAGCGACTATTCAACAAAAATTTCTAAAAAATGAGGTTAATTAAGGAGCGAAGCATTTTGAATTGAGGTACACAATCTCTTACGACTAACATTGAGGAAATTATTGTTCAGAGATGTTGGGAAGTATTGTGTTATACTACTACCGGTGTAGTTGTTCCGGTTGAGAAGGAGTTTTATGCAAATCTTCAGGGCAACCAAGGATCAATTTATGTGCGAGGGAGGTTTGTCACATTTACTCCTTGAAAAATTATTGATATATACATGATTGAGAATGTATCAATCTGCCACAATTCAGATTTTGTCCCGATGAAGGACAATATGAATGATATATACAAATATCTGACGGATGAAAAGGATGAATCAGAGATAAGAGATAACAAGTATGTAAGTTTCTCGACCACACTATTAAATCCTATGTCGAAACACTTACATTATTTAATATGTGCAAAATTGCTCCCAACAATGAAAATCAGTAAGGTAACTAAGGAGTGTGCTATTCTGAATTATTGTATTCAAATGAGAATGCCTATTGATGTTGGTTCGATAATTGTTAAGTCTGTTTTGGGATTGATCGTTCATGGATGAAAGTATAGGCTTGGAAATCCTTCCACCATATTTCTCCTCTGCAGTCAATCACAAGTGCCATATGAGAACCGGGAAAGTGTACTTCTACCTTGGAAGCCTATAGACCCAGAAGATGCACATAGTAACTAGGCAGTTGGTGATATGAATGTCATGGGTATCATTAAAGGTAAACCATCTTAAAAGTCAGCACCTATTCCTCCTTATTTTTCTGAAAGTTCACAGATCATCTTGAAGAAAATCAAAAAATTGGAGAAGGAAGTACATCATTTGATGAATGTAATCAACAATCTTTCTGATTTCTTTGATCATCTGGATTGGAGAATGAATGAGCACTTTGATTATTCTGAATACCTTGAAGGAAGTTTGATGAAATTTATGAGAAGAAAAGGTTTGGTTGAAGAGGATTCTACTGAAGAATTTTTGTTTCGTCCATTCTAGAATTTATTTGTTCATGCTCAATCAATAGGAGATCTTAGAATTAATGATAGTTCTAAGGATGAATGAAAACTTGATTAGTGTATTTCGGTGTTTGTATCAGATTGCTTTGTTTTACTTTACTTTATTTAGCTTGAATGTTATATTTGAACATGCTTGTTTGTTTAGTTTTCAGCGTTATTGTGTTGTGGTTGTGTGCGACGCTGAATTTAAGATTATATGGATTAATGATGTGTAATGTTTAGAATTATATGCATATGTATGACTCATGGATTTTATATGTGAAAGTAATGTTATGTGTTTTTTGTGTTAAAAAATATCATTTGCCAAGGCTTTAGAGTGTTATTCAAAGCTTAATTAGACTAATTAGACATCAGAGCGGGCTTGAAAAGATCGAACTTTCAAAAGAAATCCGGAAGCCCAATTTTTGAACTGGCACCGAATAGTGCTACCACCAGCGCTGGACAGTTCCAAAAGTCAGAGAGTTTGGCCATTTATGCAGAATAATGCACCGAACGGCACTGTTGCTAGCGTTGGGCAGTGCTTGAACGTGAAAAAAGCTTGAAACTCCAAATTTTCGTGATTTAACCCCGAGACCCGCCATTTTTGCCCAAACCATTATCTTCAACCTCTAGCCAAGGTCTATTTTTGCACCTAGAGCTCACTAGTATTTGGATTTGAAGCGATTTCATGGCCGGAAAAGTTCAGATTTCATCTTCTCTCGGTAAGAGCTACACTTTAACCTAAAATTTTTTTAT
The DNA here is from genome assembly GCA_022702705.1 of Papilionanthe hookeriana x Papilionanthe teres. Lineage (NCBI taxonomy): Eukaryota > Viridiplantae > Streptophyta > Magnoliopsida > Asparagales > Orchidaceae > Papilionanthe > Papilionanthe hookeriana x Papilionanthe teres. The sequence goes on along the minus strand of CM040427.1, from coordinate 139,515,813 downwards.
TTTGACCGTAGAAATCTCCTGCATTAGAAAGATTTGAAATTCTGAATTTTTTAGAGAAACATTGGAGATTTTTCATAGATTTTGAGTTCTTATCTTTTAAAATTTATCTTGGAGTCAATCGCATTACAATTTTAAAATTGATTTGGAAATTTTTGGTATTTTGAGATAAATGACTCCAACATTTGTTAAGGGGGAGAGGAAATTTAAATATGATGAAAGTAAATTTGTGAGTTTCAAAGCCTATTCACGTTTTAGTACGTTTCTTAGCAATAAGAAATATATTCATGAGAGAGTCTTCGAAAATCCTGGAGGAATGCTTGAGGAACAGATTGATAATCGTTAATGAGAGATTTTCTGTTATTTCACTCCTAATGTGATGATGAGTATTTGTCGGCATATTTTAAGGTTAAGTCTTGTAATTTAAAAAAAGGGGTCGCCTACATAAATTGTCAACGAATTTTAGATTTTAAATTTGATTTAAATATATATATAATTTAGAAAGTAGCATTTGATTTTGAAAATAATTTTAAGTTTGAAAATTTTAAGATATGAAATCAAACTGATCTCGCATCCCTAATAGTTTATATAAACGAGCACCGCACCACAAACTGTATATCTATCCCGAAGAATAGACACACTGCTTGATGATGTGGCTCGATTAAATAAACTAGAAGATTTATGACATCCGTTTGGTTTGCGAACCAATTTTATAAGCCGACAAGTTTCCCTGCTTAATATAAAAGAATTAAGCAAGGTTTATATTACCTGGGTTCTTTAAGTTCCCTATAAGGGCAAGCCCCTATAGTTAATTACATCTTAAATGACGGGAATCATTTAAGAAAACTCTCGATAATGATTAGTGATTTTGCTCCCAAGAATTTCAAATTTTAAGGTTTTCAAAGGATTTGAGTTTTGGAAATTTCAATAGGGAATGGATCAAATTTAGAACAGTTATTTTCATGAGTCCAAAGGAAGAAAAGTAGGAGAAGTTGAGGATCCAAGAAGAATCTTGGCAACTTCCCAAACTATCCTATTGTTTGGCTTCAATTTGGGAATTTATTTAATATTGCAATCCTGCCAAATTTAATTAATTAGGACTTATATTTGTATGACCTGATCATAAAAATAGCCTTGAAGATATGAGGGTTTATGTCGTACCAAACAACTACCTCAGAATCCTAAGACTGGTTAGGGCTTAATTTGTATAAGATGATTATGCAAATTCCTAATGAAGAGTTGGGGATTTATATTGCACTAGGCAAACCACCTCGATGTCCTATGGCTTAGTTATTTAATTCTCAGAAAGTTTTGTTGAAGTAGATCCGAGTTTTGCTGATGACGATGGTCGAGCTGCCCACCATGCTCTGAGCTCCTTGTTGTTGCAGAGGTTTAATTTTAGAAGTCATAAATCAGGAGATGAGAGAAGTGTTTTTGGTTTAGAGAAAATCTTAAAATCCAAGTGTTTTTAATATTTTAATTAAAACAAATCTTAAAGTTATTTAAACAGAACTGATTAAGATCCCATGGTTCTGTCATCCCGGCACCGTTATTTTCATTAAATTCTTTTAGTCCAGATAAATTTGCTAAACTCAACTGAATGAGTTCCACACTTTCATTTAGACCTTGTGAAATCCTGTTAGCAACACGTGGGTTACATCATCCAAGGTATTCTCGATCATTCAATGAGACGTTTTAATTTAGTTGTGATTGTAGTTTTGTTGTTTTGTTTGTGATTAAATTTTGAGTTGTTTTATATTTTGGAATGTTGTGGAGGTGAATTTTATCTTGAAATGACTTTTAATTTAGTTTTGGTTTCAGTTCAGGGACTATCCTAAAGGTTTTGGTTTTCATGCAACAGTTTTATTTATCATGCAAGAAAAGTAAAGTACAGTGCATGTAAGTAAATTGCAATAAAGTAAATTGCAATAAAATAAAAGCGTATCTGGAGGGTCATCCCGTCATCCCAAGCTGCACTTAAAACACATGTTAAGGCATTTAAATATTTCGACAAATACCTAGGTAAAGCTAAGGGAAGGGTTTTGGTTGTCTACCAAATTCCTAATCCTATAACTAGTCATCTCCTATGACGTCTAGGTTCTTGGTTTGGTTTTAAGGATGATTTTCTTCATCAAAGAATAATTAGATTCAATTGTTCTTCTAAAACATCCCGTTATATTGAGGAAGTTCTTAGGACGAGTCCTAAACATCTTTTCAATATTTCTGGGATTATTTTGAGTCCAAGTAAATTTAGTTGCACAAGTGAATTAATCATCCAGGAGTTCAGTTTCTTACTCAGTGAACTTAGGTATTTGATTACCTAATGAATGAAGTGACATCTCACTTAATACTCTATTTAAGAGTTATAATAATTAAAGCCTTTAAGGGCAAGTTGGTTTATCGAGAATTTTAATCATAATTAATTAAAAGTTTGAGTTAATGGTTTAAAGTGTTTTAATTTAATTATGAGGTTTTAATTAATAATTTTAAGTTTGGAATAGTGTTCAAATTATTTTAGATTTGATTTAAATTTTTACACTTTCAATTATCTTGGTATTTCAGATTGATATTCAAGTTTTAAATTTACTTAGATAGAAAGAGGTGTTGAAATTATTGATATGTTTTGATTTAATTCTTAATGTCTTCATTTCGGTTTGTCGTTATGTGATTTTAATTTAAGTTAATTTAATTTAATTTAATTATATTTAATTATATTTTATTTTAGTTTAATTTTAATTTAATTTTAATTTAATTTTAATTTAATTTAATTTTAATTTAATTTAATTTAAATTTAATTTTATTTTAATTTAATTTAAATTTAATTTAATTTACTTTTAGTTTTAATTTTAATTTTAATTTTAATTTTAATTTTAATTGTTAATTTAAGTTTAACTTTAATTTTAATTTAATTTAATTTAATTTAATTTAATTTTAGTTTTAATTTTAGTTTTAATTGTTAATTTGGATTATTATTTTAATTTTTAATTAAGAACTAAATATTGTTAAAGTGACTTATTTAGGGATTTTTAAATTAAAGAATAAATATCCTCTTAATAATATCCCTATTTTAATAATCCAAATTTTAAATATATTCTTTCCAAAATTTAAATTATTTTATTAATTAAAATTTCATTTTTGATAGTTTCAAAGTGTTTAATGGCTTTCTACCCCATATATTTCCTATGTTTCAATCATCCAAGAGAAACTTAAAATCAAATATTTCACCCCCCATTTTGATTAAACCTAAAGTTTTAATTTAGGGTTAAAATTTTTAATTACATTTATGCCCTTTTAAGCTAATTTATTTCATAACTCACTAAATTGAGCTCAAATAAATTTGAAATTTTTATTTCACCTCACTCACATGTCAATTAAGACATTAGAGGAGAAAATGTGAATTTTCTGGGTTTAATTTTTTTATACAATTATTTTTAGTAGAAAATAAGGGTTTTCCAAGAAAATTCAACAACGTGACTAAGGAAAGGTTTCTATCCTTAAAAAAATTATGGGATGTTCCTAATAAACAAAGGACCACTTAGACCAATTTTGGTGATTTTTTAAATTATATTTTATTTATTATAATTATTTTGAGTTTTAGAGTATTAATTAATTATAAAATAAAATTAAAGCTTAAAAATGGATTTTATATTTTTCTTAAATTTCTCTAATCTCAAGGAGTTTAGAGGAACAAATTTTATAATTTTCTGATTTTTCTTTGATTTATTAGAATTATCTTAGTGAAGAAGGTTGAAAATTTATTTTTTAATATTAAAAATTACATTAAGCTTTTAAAATTCAATATCTTACCCTAGGGACGTAGGAAAAATATTTGGTTTGTTCCTAAATGATTAGGAGTCAAAATGTGACATTTTAATGATTTTTAATATTTTTGTGATTTTTATTATTTTTTAATTATTAAAATATTAAAATATTGTGGAAAATCAACTTTTTTAGAAAATTACAATTTTAATTTTCCTGAACTCCCCTGATACCAGAGAAGCTTCAAAATATTTTTGTGAATTTTTGGAAAGTATTTTTGGAGTTATGAATTTTTAAAGTTCCATTTTGCTTATGAGGCTTAATCAACCCATTTGGTGGGGCTAATCAAATCCAATTGGTTTCAAAATTTTATGAAATGTTCGTCTGACCCTAAAGAGTAATGGAGAATTATTTTCAAGTCAATTTGATGTGTGGTTAACCCTAATTAAATTAAATTTAATTTTAGGGGGTTAGGTCAATTAAGGTTATTACGTATGAACTAACTCAAAATATATTTTTCATAGGATCCTCTGGTCCTAAGGAACATCACCAAATTTTCCTAGAATTTATTTTTCAACGTGCTAATTTTTGGAATCAAAATACCTAAAACAGTGACATGAACTTGAAAATTCAATAACTTTTCACAGAGATGGCCTTTGACCTTGAAAAATTCAGGGAATGTTCTCAAGATCAGAGGCTTCAAAAGCTCTATGGTCTCATGCCATGGTGAATTGTTTATGTAAATGAAGAATCAAAATACTTAAAAATAGTAAATAAATTATTAAAAATAAAATACTCATCCAATTACTTTGATTTCTTTTCCACATTATTCTCCTCTGTTCACTGAGCAAGAGTGTATTTTATTTTATTTTTGTGATTTTTCTATGCAAAGATATGAATTTTCTAAGTTCTGGGTATTTAATTAATTCAGAAAATAGGGATTTATCTACTTATCCACGCGGCGCCGCGTTAACCTCGGTAGCTCCGAAACCCCTACGTGTCGCGCTCCCATTCGACACTGCCACTTGAGTCAGTAGCCACGCATCTCGCGGTTCATGTACCATTGCACCGTCCGACTTGATCTCGAACTTCAGCTCGATACACGTGCGATCCAACGGCTCCAGGTCATCGTCTACGACTGGTGTGCACCCGTGACCGTCCACACTAAAACCCTAAGATCTCACTCGATTCTCAATGGATTTTTGTGTTCTTATGCTCTATGGATTCGTCTTGAAGAGAAGAACACATCTAGATGGTTTATAGGCTATGAAATTAACCTAAACCAAATGAAGAATCACTGGAAGCTCGGGAGGAAGAATGAGTTCTTACCTTTGCTCAGAGAAGTGAAGCTTCGATCTGAGAGTTGTTTCACCTTCAATTGAGTCCAGGCAAGCTCCAGATGAAGTCTCTAGCTCTGGGGAATTGTCTAAGTATGAAAGTGACCAAGGCCGATCACAAAGCTTGGAGGCTGGAAGCAATGGCTGGCCTGGTGAGGGGGCTTTTGCTGGGGAACTTCTCCTCTTGGTCTGGTGAAGGTGTAGGACCAATCAATTTGGAGATTGGCTCACTGTGGTGAAGTGTCCTGTTATTTGGGTGGATTTTCAACTTAGAAATTGAGCTCACAGAGAGGGTTTTAGGGCTGGATTTCAGTGTGGATCAAGTTCTCTATGTCTGGAGAGGGGTCTGGAATGATTTTGGCAGAGTTTTCGTAAGGTTTGCTTCAACTCCCTTATTTGGCCGAGAGGTGGTGGTGTTTAAATAGGAATGGCTAGAGGGCTTCCCAGGGGGTTTGAAGGCTGGGATCAGCTGCTCAGGGGAGGAGAGGAAGAGCCCCAGTGGCCATTGTGGTTGGGACAGCACAGCAGGTGAGTTTTGAATTTCTTGGCTCACATGGAGCTCTCGGCCAGGGGGTTTTTCGGCGGCTGGTGGCTGGCCGGCCAGGGTCAGGTCACCATCTTGACCAGTGGGGACAGGGTTGGGATTTGGTGAACTCAATTGGCTTTGGACATGTGTAAAGTGGTTTGATTTAAATGGTATGGTGAAAGGGCTATTTTAGGCTTGGTTTGGTCAACTCATGCAAATGGGTTGGGTGCACCCTCCCATGACCTGGTTTGGGCTTAGGGTATCATTTGGGTCAGCTGAATTGGAGTGGTGAAGTCTCCATCCATGGTGAGGTGGCTAAGCATGGTTTAGAGTGTAGCATAAATGAGGTTAAAAAGGTTTAATAAAAGGTTAAGAAAGAAACCCCTTCCCTTGCCATTAATGGCTTGGTGAGGTGGAAAGTGGCTTCCATGGCTTGTATGTGGCTTATGCATGGCTTCATGGCTCCATGTGGCTTGGGGCAAAGCTTGGTCAATTACATGAAAAAGGGTTTTGAATTTTTAGACATTTTGATGGAAAATTTCCATGGGGCCACATTTGTTTTGTTTAAATGATGAAATAAAACTTAGGGGGGTGATTTTATCAAATGGATGACCAATGAGGATGTCACATGGGTTTTGAAATAAGTTTTGGGCCTTTTGAATTTTGGTGAAAATGGGCTTTTAAAGGCTTTATGGAAGTGGGCTTTTAGATTTTAAAATGGGCTTTTAGATGAAATTTTTGTGAAGGACCATGCCAAATAAATGTTGGTTTTAGTTTAGGGAGATGTCATGAGTGGTTTGGAACAAGTTTAAAGTGATTTTGAATTGAATTGAGTTTAATGTGGGTCTTTTGGTAAAGGGGCCAAAGTGGTTCAAATTGAGCTAACTTGGGTTACGATTGGGCTAAATTTGGATTTGATGTAAAATAAATGTTGATAAATTTTCATGGGAGTGTCACAAAGAGTTTCCAACTTTGGTTGGTCTCTAATTTTCGGATTTGGGCCCATTTGGGTTAGGTTTGGGCTTAGGTCAATTTAAGGGATTTTGGTTTTGGGTTTGGTTTAGGTGGAGTTTAGGTTCAAATTTTGGGCAAATCAAGTTAGTTTTTTGTTTATGGGGGTGTTAGGAAGGCTTTAGAAAAGATTTGGGGCCAATTGGAGTTGAATTAGATGGGTTTGAGCTAGGTTTAGGTCATGAGCCAAAATTGGGCCTTAGGCTTCAAATTAAAATTGGGCTCAAATGTCAATCAAATTGGACTTGGATTTGGTCTAAATTTATATTAGGGATGTTGATTTGAAGTTTAGAATTGAATTGGACCAAAATTGATGTCAATTGGGGTGGTTTGGTTTGACATTGGGTTCACTTGGGTTTAAAATGGGCAAAATTGGGGGGTTTGGTAAAAGTGGGGTAAATTGGAAAAATTAGCCCATAGTGTAGTTCAAAAAAATATAATTGGGAATATTTGGGATTTTTAGAAATTTTTTGGGAATTTTCTGAATTTTTGGATTTTTGGGCTAAGAAGGGCATTTTGGGTATTTGGAGGGTATTGGAGGGTACTTTTGGATTTTTTGGTATTTTTTAGCTATGGATGATCAATTTTAGTGGGGGGAAATGTTTAGGATTGATTTTGAGGAATTTTGGGTAATTTAGGTGATTTTGTAAATTTTGGGTAGTTCCAAGGGCTTTTGGTAGGTTTAGTAGGTGTAGGGCCCCGAGGGTCAAAAATTGAAATTTTGGAAAAATGAAGATTGATCAAATTTGAGTAAAATGGAATCACTTTGGTTGAGACATGAAGCCATATTAAGCCCATATGAGCCATGAGAGGACTCATTTGAGGCATTCACTATGTTGTTCCTAACCCTCTTAGCTAGGGGCTTAGGGGTTAAGGACCATCCATGTGAATTACCTACATGAGTCAGGAAGTCAAGTTGGGTGAGAGTGTGGTTTTAGGACTTGGAATGTGTGTGAGAGTGTAGTGTATGTGCAAGTCAACCCTCACCAGACCAGGCCACCGGGGTATTCCTAAGGCCAAGAAGTCCCATAGGGAACTCATCCTTTAAAACTCCACATTTGATTTCAACCCTCTAGGTGATTAGGGGTCTACAATCAAGCTTGTGGGGTTTGCAGGGAGTCAAGAGGTGTTTGAACTTCTAAAGGGTGGGTTCCACATCTAGTCCTCTAAGATTAGTCAAAGTAAAAGCCTAAGGCTAGATCCTAAGTACTAAAGAGAGAAGCAAAAGACCTCATCAAAAATGAGGTCAAAAATATTGTTAAAGAATTTTATGCTAATCTATATTATTCTGAGAGTGAATACATTCTGGTTAGAGGCCAAATGGTTGAATTCACCCCTGCTAGCATAAATGCATTTTATCAGTTAAGAGCACATTTTTCTTGTGAATATGAAAATTTTCCTATTACAAATGAAGCATTGAATATGATTGTGAAATTTTTTACTAGCAAAAATTGGGAATGGAAGATTAAGCAAAGTTTAAAAGTTAACTTTCCTCATTTTACTTTGAATCCTATATCGAAAGCCTGACATTATTTCATTTCTGCAAGACTTTTACCTACTGACCATCACAGTGATGTTACTGTTGATAGAGCTGTTTTAAATTACTGTATTTAGAACATGAAGAATATAAATATTGGGTTATTCATAAAAGTATTTTGAAAAGCTCAAAAGGAGAGACTATAGGAGGACTAGGACACCCCAATCTGATTCATGCCTTGTGCATTCAGTTAGGAGTAGCAGTTGAAGATAATAATGAGATAGTCCAACCCCTGAAGCCCATTACTAAACTAAATTTGAAAACTTATGAAGCCCATGTAGGATAGAAATAGAGTACGAAAGATGATGAGTGTCGAGATAGAGCATCTACATCTAGGGAGCCTACTCTACATGATGTTATGGATCAGTTGGAAAGGTTAAACACTAGAGTAGAGGAAGTGGAAGTAAGGAACAAGATTAATGATGATTTTGAAGTGCGGTGAAGAGAATATGAGATAGCTTATCATGATGCACAGATGAGATTTTTCAGGGGATACAATAGTGTTGTATTTCCTACTTACCCTGAGTATACTCCATACTAGCCTGAAGAACCTGATGTTGGTGGAGCTCTTGCAGAAGGTAAAGATTGGTAGTTGTTTTTTTATTTTTATTTTTATTTTTCATTGAACTTAGTGATGTATTTGTGTTTGGTATTTGTGTTGTACCTGAGACTCCTTATGATTTGTACATGTGATGTTATATGTGTATTTGGATGTACTTGTAGTAGTCTTTATTGTTGATTTGTAATGTATGTGATGTGATAGCAGAGTTTTTATGTGTTTGGATTGCTAGTTTAAGTTGTGATAGTAACAGTTGGATGTTAATGTTATATGCAATGTTTATATTAAATGTGTTTAAACTTCTTCTTTAGAAACTTCTAACCCATATTTATGTATAAAAATGCTTCTAATATTTCAGGCCTACTGTTCTGCTTTATGAAGAAAAACCTGCTTAAACTCAAAGGTATGAAAAGACCAGCATATTGAGGTATGAGTTATATATTTAGATATTTTCTTTCTTCCATGTTAATTATATTCAAAAATCTAAGTTTAGTGGAAGGGAAAGAATTAACTGTTAATTGTTCTCATTTAAAATTATTTTCAAAAATTAGTAACATGATTTTTCTGTAATAGAACTCAATTTCAAATAACTGTATTTTGATTTTATTTAAGAATTTTATAAATTTGAATCAAAGCATTTGGTAATGAAAAGAAATTTTGTAATGTAGGATATTTGGTATAAGAGAATAGGACTATAGTCAACTATTCAAAGTAAGAAAAACTGTATGTCTAAAATATTAAGAATCTTAAAATTTTATGTGATATGAAAGGATTGAGACTCTATGATGAATTATTAATAAGCTAAAGAAATGCCTAAAAGGTAAAGGAATGTGGTAAGTTTCAAATTTAGGGTGAGAAGGGTGAAGTTCAAAATCATTAAATGCTATCCAGATACAATAATTCTTATTGAAAAGAAAAGAAAAGAAAAGAAAAGCAAAAGCAAAAATCAAAAGATAACAAAAGAAAAAAAGAGAAGTGAGGAGAAGCTTGAGGAGATGGCTAATTAAAAAATGGCTTCACTTGGACCTACCTAAAGGGACAAAACTTAATTACTTTCCTGAACTTGTATGTATGGATTAGCATCTTTACTAGTAGTGTTATCATAAACTTTTTTTCATATAACCCTTTTAAGTGCCTTAATAGGACAATTTACAGTCATTTTTGAAACGAATAGAAGGCTAAACTCTTAGACTTGATTACAAGATATTCTTACACCTACAGAATTTACTTGAATTATTAAAACATCTTTCTAAAATTTTTACTATTATACTTATCTAAATCAAAATTATGTTATTCGAGAAGGAAAGTTCATTGCAGTGGATCATATTTTATGTATTAACTAAAATTACTAGAGAACAAGTAATAGTTAAGTTTGGGGATCTTAATCCACTAAAAATTTGATAGCTTTTAACTATTCATTTCATACCTATTTTTGATGATATTACACTTGAAAGAAAGGTATTTCTCATGATTTCATGCAGGTACAATGATTTTAGGTCTTTGGAGCAAAAGGAAGCAAAAAGGAGCAAATTTGGAGTGAAAAAGTACAAAAAGTGCATTTTATTGAACTAGCACCGAACGGCCCTATCACCAGCGCCGGACAATGCCAGTTTACAGAGAGTTACGACATTTTGGTGGAATAATGTGCTGAACGACGCTCCTACCAATGTCGGACAACGTCCTATCTCGAATTCAAACTAGATTCAATGTATTTGGCCGGATTTTGAAAGGTTTCTTGAGGAAACTCTTGGGAATTCAGTTTTGGCTGAATTTAAATACTTTTGGAGCTAAATTTGAAAGGAGGGAAGAAGGGAAGAGAAGAGTTTAGAGTTTAGAGAGTGTTTCTTTTCATTTTATGTAGAAAGATAGGTTTTGTATTTTCTCTTCTAAGGAGTGTGAGAGAAGAGAGAAAGTGAGAGTTTCTTCTTCCTTACTCATCTAAAGAGAGAATTGTGTGTTGTTGTGAAGAAAGAAGAGAAGCCAAAGGAATTTCTTTAGATTTGCTTAGGGAAGAGTTTGAGATAAGTTGTCTTTACTTTGCTCTGTTTGTATGACATTGTTTTTATATATAAAATCAATATTTTATAATCTTTTCCTCGTAATTCTTGAGTAGATTTCTTTGTCTTTCTCCTTTTCAAGTGATGTGTTGATGTTGTGAAATGGAAATGATGTGTCGATTTATTATGGAGAATTTGTGATGACCTTTTCACTTAGAACTTCATTTACCTTTTGATCTTTCAATTGAATTGTTAAAACTTGTTGGGAAACATATGTTCCGAAAGGATTATGAGTTTCACAACAAAAGTGAAGGTCAAATTCAATGTCCATGAATGAGAGACATGGTTCATAGGGATTTAGTGCAAATAAATAGGGCAATATACTTTAATGGGCGTAGAATTAGAGATTTCAGAGTGACAGGCTGAAATCTTCAATTTAGTCCTAATGTTTAGAAACGAAAGCCAGAGTTAGCCTTTAGGTGAAGGGAAGTGGGAGCTTTGGAGTGAGAGCTAGTTTCCTTCCAGCCTGAACACATACTTGGGGACTAAACTTAGGATTAGCTAATGTTCTTTATATGCTAAAATATGGGTAAAGAATAGGAATGCTCCTATTTGACACAATACATTTGTATCACTGATCTATGTCACAATAATCATCTCATTATGATTGGAAAGAATGAATACTCTTTCTTACAACTGAACTTTGTTATCAATTTAGTCTTGTGTTAGTTTAACTAGATAGATTTTAGAACGTGCCTCAGTAGAAATAGTAATTGAATCCATTTAAATTTACTTTAAGAATTAAACCACTTGCAATTGTGTTGTAATTTGATTAGTGATTTCTATGCTACACCATAAAATTAAAGCCTCCATGTGGGATCGATAACCAGGACTCCACTAGAGCCCTGTATTACTTGAGTGAAACGTATACTTACATTAATTATTTGGCTCATTATCATCTAAATCAATATATATATCTAAAACTAAGTTCATTAATTTTTGCAAATTAAAAGAGTCGCGCCAATAGACATTTGAGGTAGATAGAATTTTCGAACTATATTTTTTCTTGCTTACATTTTTGCACTGAATGCTATACATGTTAAAAATCAAGTTTGGGGGTATGAAGAAAAGTATATTTTAAATTTAGTATACTTCCTTTTAGTTTAATATTATTGTAAGTATGTTTTAGGCTAGATTTAGTTTCTATTGCAGTCTTTCTATCCTGATTATGCATGTATACACATTTGATAGGATTTTGTAGTAATTAGTATATTCAACTTTTATTTTTCTTCCTCCTACATTTTATGGAATTAACTGCAAAATATTTAAAAATTCAAGTTTGTGGGGGATGAAAAATAATTTTCAAAACTTAAATTTTATTTGTTCTCAAAAATGCTTTAGATAAATTTGATTTTTGATTGAAAAATAATTATGAATATGAAGTTATATTAGGGAAATAAAATTTTGAATAAAGAAATGAGTACGAGAATTTAGTTAAAATCTATAGTGGTGATGAAAAATTTAAAGTTAAAATTTTCTTAGCGATGAAATGATAAATATTGTGTAACTATCTATGGTAGGAAAATTGTATTTTTGAAAAAATAGAAGGATTGGACTTTTCTTTTTAATATTTAAATTTCTTTTATTGAAAAATAATTTTTAAAAACTATTATTATATTTATAAGTAAAAGATATATATCTACCATATGCTTTAGGAAAGGAAGGGTGGAAGTCAAAATTATTAAAGACCTATACAGATATAGTAATCCTTGCTTGAGAAAAAAAAAGCAAAATATGAATAAGAAAAAAAAGAAACAGAAAAGAAAAGAAAAGTAAAGTATGTGAAAATGGAAGGAGAAGCTTGAGAATTAAAAGGTCTAATCAAAAATTGGTTCCACACCTGAGCTTTTTAAAGTATAAGATTTCAGAAAATCTTAAGCTTATAAATATAATATAATTAGTATAATTATTTTTAATAAAGATTTTTAATTAAAGAAAATAAAAAGCCTAAACCTTATATTTTGAAAAATCTACAAGTATTTTTGAAATAGATAGCAATACATATTTTCATACTCTTTCATCTAAAAGATTTCTAAACTTTAAATTAGTCTCATTTACTAAAATTTTTTCTAAATTGGACTACTACATTTCTAGAAAAAAAATTTAGAAACTCCTAAAGAAACTCATACAAAAGATTTACTTATGTGTTTTTGCATTATTATAGTATTACTTTAGGACAAGTAACATTTAAGTTTGAGGGAATCTGATCCACTTAAAAAATTACTTATTTTTAGTGTAGATTTCATGCTCACTTTATGCACATTTTTAATGATATACAATTTATAAGGAATGTATTTTGAATATTTTTGTCTTCAAGTATAAAAGGATATGATTTTAGAGAAAAAGAGGCAAAAACAATGCAATTTGAAGCCAAAATAAGCAAAGAAGAAAATTCTGACCTAGCGCATATCAATATGTCTTTCTATGTTTAATCTCTTTTAAATTTCTCACATTTTTTAAATGAAATTACACTTTGAAGAAAGGTTTTTTATGTTTATCTTGTAGGTGAAGATGTTAGGAACACAACGCAACTGAAACGGGGTGAAACGGAGTTAAAATGAAGCCAAACAGAGCAAAACAGTGGAGCTGCGCACAGGATGGCGTGTAGGCGCCAGAACTGGCGTCTATGCACCAGACACAGCCAAAAATGTTTTGGGGACGGTTATGGAAAGTTATTGGATAGTTTTGGGTGGTTCCAAAGCATTCTGAAAGCCTCTGGATGAAATCATAAATAAAATGAATCTAGACACATTGGAGCAGTTTTTAAATGAAGAGGCGACAGTTAATTTTAAAATATTCATTGAATGTGGATGAATTTTGAAGAGATACCTGAAGCAACCCTTGGTCATTTTCAAAGCTCTATAAATAGGGAGTAATTTTACAGTCTTGGAGAGTCCTTCTGGAGTCCTTTTTGAATCCTTTTAGAGTCGAATTTGAGTCTTAGGGAGTTATGTGGAGTCGTTTTAGAGTTGGGTTAGAGTCATGATGTAGATTTCTACATTTTCTGGAGAGATTGGTGAGGGATTTTAAGAGTTTTATATAAAGAATGTACGAGTGGTGCATTGATTGGCATAAGACCTTGGTGGAGAGATTTTCTTCTTTCTTTCAGAGGGAAAAAACTAAGTATCATGTTCTTCATTTTCGTGTAATTGTTGTAAATAATTTATGATGAATTTTCTTTGATTTAAAAGAAGTTTTCTGTTGTGTTCTATCCATGCTTCATAAGTAATTTTATTTACTATTTTCTTTTAATATGAAATAGTGGCATGTGTAGGAAAATTATTTTTATGATAGAATTATTTTCATTTTAATGTGATGAGTAACATCTCCTTCACTTCATTGACATAACTTAAGTGACAATAGGTTATGTTAAAATCTGTTGTATGTGAAACTAAAACTTGAATGAGCGATGATCTCGCAACTTGAGTGCTCTCACATTGTCCAGTTAGCTAGTAAAATAGTTAGGCGGCAATGCAACTTTTAAGGAATTATAATTTAATGATTTGTTTCTATTAGATGCTTCTAGGTGAGAGATAATTGCATGAAACTAATAAAATATTAAAGACATGTTCCTTGTTGGCATTTAATTTATTACATAATTCTATCAATTCTTTTACTTCTTATACCATTATTTTCATTTACTTTTATTTTGTAGTAAAGTAAATGTATGTTTAGGAATCAAGATTTGCTTAGATATTCTCCTATTAAATTATGGTGATGATATTCATACTGGATTTTCAATTACTCTTCAAATTGGCCTCTTGTATTGTTAAAATCTGTGGAGAATTCTTAAGATCTGACTATAGGCTAAGAGTTCTTAACTTGTATGTATTACATTTCTCTTGGAAACGTAGATTGTAAATCCTTGAAGTGGGAGGTTCAAATAGATAGGGAGATAGTCTTTGATGAGCGTAGAACTGATTATGTTTTTAGTGTGATAGGCTGAATTCTATCAAGTTGGTTTAAAAGAAAGGTGACGGCTCACTAATAGGCCTGACCATAGGCACCCTGGGGTAATCTAGAAGTGAAAGCTTAGAATTAGTCCTTACTACTAACAATAAATCCTGGACCAATCTTTAAAACTAGCCAATGTTCTTTGCTACTTGCATAAAGAGTTAAAGAATGTATATGCTCCTATTTGTCACTACTACATTAAATTTTAAGAATTTCTTTCCTACACATTATCTTGGTAATTGCAAGAGAAAGGTAGTCTTTAACATCTCAAAATTCTCTAAACCAATTTATCCAGATAAGTTGTCTTTTTATTTTATATTTTCTTTTAGGAATAGCCATTAGAAAAACCATTTTAATTGACATTACAAATTAAGGCCTTATAGAATTAGACTAGAATTAGCATAAAGGATTTGTTACCTTGCTTCTCTGTAGGATCGATACTGGGGTTTTGAGTTTTAAAAGAAAACCCTATATTACTTGAAACGATACGTATATTTGCGTAGTACCCCTAGTGTGTTAGATATTCTCTTATTTTTATATCATTTAAGATTTTTCACAATAGCATCTATTTATAAATTGGGTTAAGTTTTTAGTAATATTTTGGAAGTTAATTTACTGTGTAATTGCGGGTCGGGTCAATATTGCAGCAACCTGAGATGCAAGAATTGAAATCGCATCAGTATCACGAACACTGACTACCTTTTTAGCATTTACACTTGCAGAGGGCCATTCAAATTCATTTGTATCCATTCTTTCAATTAAAACATACACTTCATTAAATGTTTCTGACATTAACAATCCACCAGCGGTAGCGTCAATTATAGACTTTAGGGATCCTACTAACCCATTGTAAAAAGTTTGGATAATTAACTAATTAGGCAGAGCATGGTGTGGACACTTTCTTATGAGTTCCTTAAATATTTCTCAGGTTTCGTACATTGATTCCCCTTCATGCTGAAAAAATGAGATAATATTGTTTTTTAAGTTTAGTAGTTCTTGAAGGTGGAAAATTCTTAGCTTTGAATTCTTGAGTTAACTCTCAATTTTTTATAGAGCCAGGTACTAATGAGTATAACCATATTTTAGCCTTATCCTTTAGTGAGAAAGGAGAAAGCCTTAGTCTAACAGCATCGTCTGACATGTCGTTATAATGAAATGCAGCACAATGTTCTAGAAAATATGATAAGTGTAATAGAGATCCTCCAAAGGAGTTCCCCCAAACAGGTTGTTCTGCACCAGTTGGATAATCATTGGATTTAGTTCAAACAAGTTAGCTTCTACGATAGGGATTTGTATACATGAGTAAATTTTATCTGTCACAGGATTTACATAATACCTCAATGATTTATGATAATTTTTCAAGTTATTATTTTGAATGTTTTCCATTTTCATTTCTAGTTTTTCAAGTTTTTTTCTGTATTTTGATTTTTTTTCTTTTTTATAACTCAAGATCATAAGGCACATTTGTTGCAGATCCTTTAGTTCACATACATAACACAATATACAATACATTAACAATTAAGAAAATAAAGTTAAAAATATATTCAACACAAAAAGATATTTTCACAAAGACCTTGCTTTTCACACAAATAATTTCTTCACAACACTTTTTCATACAAAAAAAACTTTTCACACAAAAACAGTTTTACGACACTACATTTTTTCAAGTCTAAGACTAAATACTTCAACTAAAATCCTACTAAAATTCAAGATTAACCTTTGCGATCCCTCGGCAACAGCGCCAAAAACTTGATCCCTGATTAAAATATACAAGAGTTTAATTCTTTAATTTTCTTTTTTAAATTTCTTCCTTTACAACGATGTCAAAACTTGACTCCAAAACAAAGTAAGATTTCAATTATGTCTTTAAACTGTAGTGATTTTATACAAGTATACATATCGTTATCATGTAATATCGAGCTTTTTGATTAAGCCCCAAATATTGAACCCACGGAGATCGAGTTTAATCACGACAGCTTTCTAGAGAAATTCTAGTCTACAAGAATACGAGCTAGCTTGGAAAGTCGATAAAAGTTTGGTTTTTTATTATATACTACAATAATTACTACAATACTACTTCTACTCCTAAACTAAAATATTTAGTGAAAATCGGAAAGTGGGGTTTATATATTAAAATTACTCTTCCTCATACAATGTAATTAGTGACATGTATAAAAATAAAACAAGTAGCGAGAGAGATTGTGACAAATAGGAGCAATTAATTTCTTTACCCTAACTTGGTTCTATAAAGAACATAGGTTAATTTGATTGTTTGAAATCTTAAAGATGTGTTAGGCAAGAAAGATACTCGCTCTCACTCTAGAGTTCCCTCTTCTCCCTCCATCTAGGGGCTAACACCTCATATCAAAACCTAAAACATCAAAACAAATTTGGGGCTTTAGCTTGTCACTCTAAAGTCGTCTAATTTTACACCCATTAAAGTATATATCCTTATTTATTTGCACTTAATTATATGGACTACATTCTCACCCGTATAATCTCAAGTGATTCTTACCAATAGTTGACAATACCGCATTGGTTCTTACATGTTCTCAAAATAGAATTTAACATGCAACTTTATCAAGTTTACATGTAAATGAAGAACAAAGTAATTCATCACAATATATTCTCACTCTAGTCAATTCTATATTCTACATATGCATACTAATTCATTATAAGAGGAAAGAGTAAAGAAAACTACTCACTACACATGGAGAAACAACAAGAACTTTTCATTGAACAAGTCTTTGAAACCACACATACAAAGTGCTATATTCAAATCAAAATACAATGAAAATACTTATCTTTGAATGAGATTAAACTCTCCTTGTATAGAAAAAAAAATCTCCTTGTAATCCTCTTCAAGAACAAAGTGAAAAGAAAAGAAGAAATATCTCAGTCTCTCTCTTTCTCTCTCACTTTGTCACCTCACTTGGGGCTCACGCCCAAGTGATCTTATTCTTCTCCAAGCCTTATTCTCCTCTTCTCTATATCTTCTTCTTCCAGAGTTTCCAAGCCCTAGTTATAATTTCCCAATAGATGCTTAAGTGTCTCTTTAAAAAGAGTCCACATTCAATGAATCTTCCAACGGGTGTCTTAAGTGTCTTTTCAATCCAAGAGACACATCTCTTCAATAATAACTCCTTCTAACCGACCCAAACTCTTCTAGAAAGTCTATTTTATCATTCCCAATGCTTTGAAAAATCGTCTAAATCTGACATTTCTTCAAGAAATTATGGAAAAAACCATCTCCAACCATTTTTTGGCTCCTATGCACCAATTTAGTGGTGGTCAGGTGCCATTTCTGGTGGCTATGCGCCAACTTTAGTGTGTAGGTGCCATTCTACGCGCAACTCCATTGTTTTGCTTTGTTTAGCTCCATTTCAGCTCCGTTTTGCCTCATTTCTGTTGCATTTCGTTCCTAACAGATATACCTACAAGATAGATAAAAATTAATAAATGTAAATCATATTAAGCATAGAAAGATATATCAAAATGTGTCAGGTCATAATTTTCTTCCTTGCTCTTTTAGGCTCCAAATTACCCCATTTTTGCTTCATTTTTGTTCCTTTTGCTCAAATCAATCCAAATTCTTTAATTTGATGTACCTACAACCAGAAACACAAGAAAACATACATTTAAAGTGCAATATCATTATAAAATTTAGCATAAAAGTAGTATATTTTTAGGTGGATCATTCCTGCACCTTCATCTAGTCCAGATGAACATATCCATACAGCTAATCAAGCATGAAATTAAACTTTTCTTCACAAAGACATAAATTGAGCTAAGATTTGGGGGAAATGGTGTATACCTGAGGTGTTCCACATGTTCTTTGTGATCTGGCGAACCTCCTCCAAGCTTCAGTTTGAGCAAAGGTTGTATTTGTGTAAGAACTCTGCCAAAGGGTGGTGCGGCCTCTGTGCAAGTCTGCTGAAGAGCTTTTTAGGAATGGGGATTTTAGTGGGGAACTTCCTTCTTTGGTCAAGAGAAGCTTAGGGGCATTTCAATTTGAGGATTGAGGGAGGTTTTTGGTATGGCTGTGAAAAAGCCTTATTTTTTAGCTTAGAAATTGAGCTCCGCTAGAGAAAATGAGGGGTGGAAGATATTGTGATTGAACTTAGGAAAGTCTGAAGAAGCTCTAGGAAGATTTTGGCAGATCCTCCCCATGTAATTGGAAGTAGTGTTTAAATAGCCATGGAGTTAGGGCTTAATTGGCCAGGCTAGGTAGTGCAAATGGCTTCTTTGGTAGAGGGATTAATGGTGTAAGTGAACATTGAGAGTGAGCCACATTGGATGGATGAAGTTGGGTTCAAAGTATGGGGATGGCCTTCTCTCTTTTAGGTTTTCTGGTGACTAGGCCGATTAGCAAGGGCAGGGCTGGTGGCTAGCTAGGTCAGGGAGGTAAGTGTGGAAAGTTTAATTGTGATTAGGACGGAGGTTTAATCAAGTGATAACAAGCTCATTCAGCCAAATTTAGGAAGAGGTTCACTAATTTGGGGATCCTTGGTCCATGGCTCAACTAGGGTGAGATAAGTTGATTTGATTAGCATCCTAAGAGGTTAAATAAGGCTGGAAAAGATTAGATGTGGGTTCATTCCAATGGGTTAAGTTAATTTGGGTCTTGGGCTCAAAATTAGGGTTTGGTTTGGACTTGGATTTGTGCTAGGCTTACGCTTGGGTCATATGAGGGTTCAATTTAGTGTAGGAAATTATTATGAAGAATTTAGAATTTGAAATTGGTGAATTTGGATTTGTCATGGAGTTGAATTTGATGAAATTTGGGAGTGAGGTCAATTTAGGGCAATTCATTTGGACTTGAATTTAGGGCTTGGAATTGGGTTAAATGGGGGTAAGAATTGGTTGAAATTGGGTTCGAACAGGATGAAATTTGATTTTGATTGAAATTGAGAGAGTTTCAAATCAATTTAGTGGAAAATTGGTGATTTTAAGAATTTAGGAACGCCATGGTAATTTGGCAAATTTGGCCAATTTTGGTGGATTTAGGCACAATGGAAGACATTTGGTGGTTCAAATTGATTTTGGGGAATTTTTGAGTAGATTTGGGGATATTAAAAATTTTTAGGATATGAGGGTTATTTTAGTAATTTTGAAAATTTTGAGGTTATTTTGGGAATTTTAAAGATTTTGGAGTGTTTTTGGCAATTTATGTAGTTTAGAATGGTTCAATATGATTTTTGAAGAAAATTTGAGAATTTGGACAATTTTGGGAAAATTAGTGTCTCAAGGGCATTTTGGTAATTTTGGAAAATTTTGGGGCTAAAAGGTCAAAATTAGGAATTTTGGAAAAATTGGGATTAATTGAGGATGCTAATAATGATGTTACCCTTTTTGAGCTATGAGACCCAGAAAAACCCTATTTTGGATCGTCCATGTGTTGATCGTAGGCAAACCCTAGTTAAGGGCTAAGGGATTGGGGGACCACCTAAATGAGTTTCCAAAAGAATGGGGAACCAGGCTAAGGATGATTGTTTTAGGGATTTAGATTGTGAGTGAGGGTGAGGGGTTTAAGGGTGTGTGTACAAGGCCAACTAAGGCCACACCACCCAGGGATAACCTTAAGGCCATACAGTCCTCTGGGAACCCTTTATGAGCTCCCTCATGCTTGGTTCCATCAAACAAAGTGTTAGAGCTTATAACCAAACGTGTGGAACTCTAAGAAGAGTAGAGAAGTGTTTAGAATTTTTGTTAGGGAAGGGTTCCATCACTTGTCCTCCAGGATAGTCAACAAGAAAGTTTTGTGGCTAGATCCCAGGCATCTAAGGAAGAAAGGCTATACCTCAACCAAAGTGAGGTCAACAGTGATACCTATTCTAAGTTATTCATTCTCCTATTGGAGCAAGCTGCTATAGTTAATTATATCTTAAATAGTTAAAACTACTTAAGAAAACTCCCGTTTAAAATTAATTATTTATTCTAAACAAAATTTAAATGTCAGAATCAATGAAAGAAACATCAATATTTAATCCTAAGAGTAATATATTTCTAAGTGTCATGTACTACCCTAAAGGTTTGGTTTTATTATGTTATGTCATTGTTGTTTCTTTTTTTTTGTTGTCATTTTGTTGTCATTGTTTTTATTAACGTCATTTTATTATTTTATTTTGTTGTTGTCGTATTGTTTTATTAATGTCATTTTGTTGTTTTGAGATTCACTATCAAAGCTTCAGAATATCATCCCTACAAAACAGAGTTAGCACATCCTGATAACATGTAAAGTAAATCTAAAATTGAATTTGCCTTGTGTCTTCAACATACCTGCAAAAAATAGTTATCAAAAAATTATATCTTAATTGTTGATTTAATTGATTGTATTTAATTTTTAGAAAACCCAATAAAGATGCCTATGACTCTATCATCTAGGGCTCGTCAGGGTATTCATATTTACTTCGTGTAAAAGGAGTTTAAAGTAGGAGATTAAGATTCTTGTTAGCAATCACAGAATGTGTCGTCCAAGAGATCTTTGTAAATTTGAACACTGGGGTTTAAGTTGCGTTCGATTATCTTTATTCGTTTGGGTATCATTTATGTTTTAGTTTTTTTTTTAATTTTATTTTTAGGTTAGAAATTTTAGTTTGTTTACAAATTATTAACTAATTAAATTTGTTGTTTTGTCGTTTATTTTTATTTTTTGGGGATGACCCAATTAAGATCATGTGGTTCCACGATCCTGGGTTATTAAGTTTGTAGATTGATTTGTCACGAGTGACTGAAAGATTTTCTGTTAGCAACCATGGGTTATCTTCTCCAAAATGTTTCCTCCAACCAAGTGATATTTTAAGGTTCAAGATTATGTTTTAATGTCTTTTAAGGATAATTTTAGGGTTGGATTTTAGTAGGTCTTAATTTTTATGTCAGTTGTCTTATTTGTTTAATCATATGTGCGAGTTAAGGTTTATGTTCAATGTAGGTGGAACCAAAGAAAGATTAATTAATTCTACTTTTGGTGAGACTTAGGATTTAGGTTTAATTTTAGTTGAACCTAAGTAAGTTTGGTTAAGTCTAGGGTACGTTAGACTTAGGGTTTAGGTTTAGTGTGAGTTGAACCTAAGGAAGTTTGGTTAAATCTAAGGTAGGTTTGACTTAGGGTTTAGGTCTAAAGTAGGTTAGAACTAAAGAAGTTTGGTTATGTTTAATGTTTGTTAGACATAACGTTTAGGTCAGATGTTGGTAAGACCTAAAGAAGTTCTGGTTAAGTCTAATGTAAGTTATACTTAAGGTTTAGGTCAGATGTAGGTTAGACTTAAAGAAGTTTTCTTAAGCCTAATGTAGGTTATAGTTAAGGTGACTGAAATTCAATTTGGGGTTGGACTTAAAGTTGAGATTGACTTAGGTTCAATTTGGTTGAACCCACTGTTTGGGTTGACTTAGGTTTAGTTTGGTTGAACTTAAGGTTTGGGTTGACTTAGGTTTAGTTTGGTTGAACATAAGGTTTAGGTATACTTTGGTTCAGTTTGGTTGAACCTAAGGTTTAGATTAGTGGTGAGCTTTTGAGGTTAAGCTTAAATTAGTTATGTTTTAAAAATTTAAATAAATATAATTTGGGTTTAGACTTAATTGGAGTTAATTGTTATTTAAGCCTAATATAAGTGAGGCTTAATAGGTTTAATTAGGTCTAAAAAGGGTTAGACCTAATTGTGAATTATGTTGACTTAAGCCTAATGTAAGTAAGGCTTAAGTAAGGTAATTAGGTTTCATTAAAGTTAGACCTAATTAGGGATTATGTTTACGTAAGCCTAATTTAAGTATGGCTTAAGGAGGTTAATTAGGCCTAATTAGGATTAGACCTAATTATAGTTTAAGTATACTTAAGACTAATGTAGGTAAGGCTTAAGGAGGTTAATTAGTTCTAATTAGGATTAGACCTAATTAGGGTCGAGATTAACTTAAGCCTAACGAAGTTAAGGGTTGATGTTTTTAATTAGGTCTAATAAGTGTTAGACCAAATTTAGGATTGAGTTTACTTAAGCCTAATGTAAGGAAGGCTTAAGGAGATTAATTAGGTCTAATTAGGGTTATACCTAATTAGGGTTTAAATGTTATTTAAGCATAATGTAATTAAGGCTTAAGGGTTAATTAAATCTAATTAGGGTTAGACATAACTAGGGTTTAAAGGTCACTTTAGCCTAATTTAAGTAAAGCTTAAGGGTTAATTAAATCTAAAATTAGGATTAAGGTACTTAAGCCTAATGTAAATTAGGCATAAGGGTTAATTAATTCTAATTATGTTTAGACATTATTAGTGTTTAAAAGACACATAAGCCTAATGTATGCAAGGCTTAAGGTTTAATTAAATCTAATTAGTGTTAGACTTAGATAGGGTTTAAAGGTCACTTAAATCTAATATAAGTAAGGCCTTAGGGTTAATTAAGTTTAATTAGGGTATAAGATTATTTAAGGCTAATGTAAGTAAGTCTTAAGGGTTAATAAAGTCTATTTAGGGTTAGACTTAATTGAGGTTTAGGGGTCACTTAAGCCTAATATAAGTAAGGCTTAAGGAGATTAATTAAGCCTAATTAGGATTATACCTAATTAGGGTTAAAGTTTACTTAAGCCTAATGTAAGTAAGGCTTAAGGAGGTTAGTTAGGTCTAACTTGGGTTAGATCTAATGAGGGTTTAAGTTTACTTAAGCCTATTATAAATAAGGCTTAAGGCGGTCAATTAGGTCTAATTAGAGTTAGACATAATCAGGGTTTATGGTTAGATAAATAGAGTGTAAGAAAGGTATAATGGGTTTAATTAGCTCTAATTAGGATTTAATATCAATTAGGTTTACTTAAATAATGCTTAATAGGTTTAATTAGGTCTAATTAGGGTTAGACCTAATTAGAGTTATGTTTAATTAAGTTTAACCTTGGTTGGATTTGGAGATTTTTAGGTTCATTTGATTTGAATCTAAAGGTTTTAAGTTTGACTTAGGTTTATTTGGGTTAAACCCAAGTGTTGAATTTGACTTTGGTTTATTTAGATTGGACCCAAATGTTTTGAATTTGACTTAGTTTCATTTGGGTTGAACCCTTGTGTTTTGAATTCGACTTTATTTCATTTGGATTGAACCCAAGTATTTGATTTTTAAATTTATATGTTTTTGCCCCTAAATATCTAATTTGTAGTTTAGAAAATTTTTAGAGGCTGAAAATTTTATTCCTTGTGTAAACTTGATCACTTAAAATTTCTTAAATGTCAAAATATGTTTGGAAATTAGATATCTCATATTAGAGATTTTTCCTAATTCTATAAAATAAAAAAATGTCTCCAAAAATAAAAGGAACAATCCTTCAACATTTGTCATTTTTGGATTTATAATAAATTTTTAATAATTAAATTACTCCAGAGAGTAATTAATTAATTAAAAATTAAATATAATTCATCAATTTCATTTTTTGTTTTCATATTTTTCTCCTTTCTTTACTGAGTTCAAAAGTATTTTTATTTTATTTTTCTGATTTTTCTATGTTATGTTATGATTTTTTAAAAGATCTTAGGTATTTTTGGGATTTATTTAAATAAGGAAAGTCCCAGTTTCTTATTAATTTGATGTGGCACCACACAATAATCAGATATGTCGAAGCTCCAAGCGGCGACATTTGGTTTGTAGGGCTGTACACATGAGCGGTGAGCTATTCTGTAGTTCTGTTTGCAATGTATGGTTGGATCAACCGTCCATCTAAATCAATGCCAACCATTTATGATACACAGGAAATGGATGACATCGGTTCATCGTCCCCATGGGATGATTAATCGAGAGACATTCAAGATTAAACCCTAATTACTCCCTTGATTCTCCACAGAATCTCATGGGATTTTTTTTTGAAAAGCTTCATCGAAGCAAGGAGACCACATCCATACAGTTATGTGAGTATGACGTGATTTTTTCTTCATAATACTCAAGCCGGAGAACATTTTTAGGGTTTAGGTCACATACCTGGTCTCAAGAGGTGAGACCTCAATTGAGCTTGATGGAAACAATCACTTGGCCCTTGCAAAGCTCCTCTTTAGCTCAATTTGAAGTGAAATCGGGTTGTAGTATATACTTGCTGAAATGGGGTTACGATTTCAGCTTGGAATAGTTTAGAGCTTGCGGGAAGGGCCAATTTGGATTAGAAACTTCCTATGAGGCTTAGAGAAGCTTTAGAATGGTTAAATTGGAGTGTCAATGATGTTTATGTCAACCCAAAAAAGTGTCCTGGTTTTCAGGTATAAAATTAAAGCTCTGTGATGGGTTACAGAAGTTGAGACTATATGGGATTTGTTGCTTAGCATATGGAGAGCAATTTTGTTGTTGAAGGTCACAAGAATTGAGGAATCTATATAGGGTTCTCTTTTTATGGGAAGATCTCGGGTTAGCTCTTTAAATAGCCACTAGAGGCGGCAAGAGATCTTGGAACTGATTGGAGAAGATTGGTGGTGGTTCAGGGAAGCTCAGTGAGTTCAAAGCATAGGCATTTGGCTGAAGATTATCAAGTTTTGAGTTTTCTTATGGCGTGCTCATCATGAGCTTGTGCATGGTGAAGAAGGTGGCTAGGGAGAGGCTCTTCTCCCATTGGAGAGATGATGAGGTGGATAAGGGGTTAGGAATGAGCTGGCTTGATCAAGTCATCCTAGTCTAAAGAGCAGAGCAGTGGATGCCATGTAAGGGGCCATGCAATCCTTCCTCAGGATGACTTATGAAAACTAAAAAAATATGGCTTTAAGAGTCATAACATGTCTCATAGGTTTAGTCATGATGGGTTTCATGGGTGAAGGGTGACCCATTAATAATGAGGTACGGGTTAAATTTAATTTTGAGTATAGGATTAGGTGTCATGTATGGGTTTAGGTAGCCATTAACTTAAATCATGATTAATTATCTTAAAATTTAAATTTAAGCTTAATAGGCCTTAATTCCATCTTCTTAATTAATTAGGTAATTATGTAACTAAAATGAAATTAGATCATAAAACCATGGTTGAACAATTGACCAAAATGGACTATTTGGGTCTTAAAGTTGACCAAATAGTAAAGTTTGACCAATTGGGTCCTAGGGTTGACCAAGGTGATAGTTGGTTTAATTATATGGTAATATCTTGACCATATGATGATTGGGTCAATCATAAGGTCAAAGTGGTGACATAGGGTCAGAAGTTGAGTAAGTAGTTAATAAGATTAAACAAATGGTCAATGGGTTGCCCGTTGAGTTTAGGGTTGACCAAACAGTCCATGGGGTGACCATTGAGTCCAAAGTTGACTAAATGGTCAATGGAGTGACCATTTGCTCAAATTAAGTTTATCTAATGTGCCATTCAATATTATGATAAAAGAGAGATATATTTCAGTTTGCTCCAATTTATGGGGTTTGAGGATCCCTGATGGGTTGCAGGATTCAAAGTTGGCAGACCCTTTCCCAAGATGGATCATGGATGTCATTTAAATTGAATCATCACAAAAGTGAGGTCAACAAAGGTGTTCCATCAATGTTGTCGTTCGACCCTCTGGATGGGATCCATTGGTCGATCAACCCTTCAAGTATTGATGACCGAGAGTATTTTTTAAGAAAGTTGGGGAGATGGATCCATCCGTCTGATGCTTGTCGATCGTATGAGAAGAGGCGGTCGTCAGTCCTCGATTCCCATCAAGGAGAGTCTTACCGGCTTAATAAACTTGTATCCTCAAGCACATGATGTGTTTCGAGCGTGTATCGTTGGGTTAGTTCTGATGATTACAAGTTAGCGTTAGCGAATCAGCTTTGATGGGTCCCCTGGTTACTTTATTTCGACTCTAGTGTTGTCATGCCATTCATTTTAAGAGCTGTCGGATTACCTCGAGATTTGTACTAGAAACCTATTTTGCATACACAAAGACATATTTAGATTCACACCTAAATACATGTCGATGTAATACTATTAAGTGCAAATGTAAAATCTAATAGTTTTATTTCGGAAACTTTTGTTGCTTGATCATGAGATGCTCACCTAGCGTCTGTATAACATCATCGTCATCATTACAACAATTTCATTTAGAAGGTGTCTTTATTTGACAGTCATATTATTGCACACATATCGCCAACAAACATTGTTCACTTTCAAAACTCTAAGGTTTCCACAGCTATCTCATGGATACATAATAGGTTTGCCATTTTGTCCACCCTGTAATCTTCAAAGGTCTATTCCAGATTACTATGCGTCATCCTCAACAAGAAAACCTGTAATTTTTTATTCGAATGCAAGGGGCAGTATTGTTCTTCCCACAAAGCCTTATATTATATGGATGCCATCGCTTATTCTAGAAAAATACAAGCTATTGAAATTCAAGACGGAAACTAGAAGTTTGATCTTATGACATGGCAAGAACACAAAACTTTCCTTGTATGAATTATTCGCATAAAAGAACGTGTGTTCTTCATTCTTTATACTTTATTAACGGGACCCTTGACATCTAAGTGATATGATATTCTAAGCATAAAGTTCCCTCTATCCTGTTAACATGGTACAGTCATCTTGATTAATTTGTTACCAATGAATCTCCTGTTCCCAGTGTCCTGTAAATATGGAAGGTAATACTTTTCTTACATCCCAACATACTCGCGAGAGGTGCAATTATAATGATAATGTTGCAGTCAATTTGTAATTTTGAGCTTTATAACATATATGGAGTACTACTTGTGCTTTATTATGTCAGAGAAAAAGACACCGAATGCACGTATCGATTTTTTTCAAAAAAAAAAAAGAAAATACAATTTAGAAATAAATAGCAGATTTTTATAAGGAAACGAGGTACTTCTCCATCGTATAAACGTATTTTTCTCGAGAGCGGTTCATCTTATTCTTGTTAGAAGTTTGGGACAACTTTCTACTTGGTCATATTGTCCATGGTTGCCATACTTGTCTTAGGCAGTCAATAAATTAATTTTATGAATTTAATAATAATAATAATAATAATAATAATAATGTTTTAGAATTATGAATCGAACATTTCAAACTTTCTTGATTTAAAACTCTTTCCTCTTGTTCCGAAATCCTCTCTTATAAATGGGCCGTCATTATTTCATGGTAATAAACAATTTTATTTTTCAAACTAAGAAGTGCATATTGCCTTTTTCATTAAGTATGAAGAGGGCAATTGCACTTTTGGGAAATACCGTACTTATTTCCTGTTTTGTGTCATCGTTGTCCGCTCATAATACTGGTGGTCATAGAACCGTTGCTCGTAAAACCGCCACGTTTTATACTCCACCTTATCTCCGTATGTTTTGTCAAACTTTTTTTTTTATTTATGCAATTTATGCTTTTGTATTTTCTTAAATTAGACTGAACAGTCCTACAGTTTTCCTTAATTTTTTTGTTAGCGAGCATGTTTTCTTAGTGGCGTGTTTTAAAATGTTCTCTTTTTTTCATGCCCGATGGGATAGATAAAATGTTTCATACTGGTTATTAGGAGTTTATTGGGCGATTAATTCCAATAGCCCAATATAACCCCCTAATAATTTTCGCGGGTTCTATTTCAGTGTTATTTGTAACTTATGCGGGATTATTATGGGGATATTACGGGATTATTGCGAGTACGTACACAACAATGCATACATGCATGTAACATTTTCTCGAAGGGATAAGTTAACTATAACATACTAAACTAAAAATAAAATATAAGTTTGGTCCACGATAGTAGTTTTTTTCGCCTGACGTTAAAGATCCCATCTTGTAATAATTCATTTAAAAGAAAAAAAAAAAAAAATCTTTAGTGCTGGCAATTAACCCGCTAATGATATATAAATCTATGTGCAGCTTCGGCATGCTATGGAAATCGATCAATGGGAACAAGAATTGCTGCGGCAAGTACAGCTATATGGGATCATCGAAAGGCATGTGGAAGAAGATATCGGGTGAAATGCATAGGCGCCACTAATGACGGTGTGCTTCAGCCATGTAAGGGCGTAAGCGTTGTTGTCAAAATAGTCGACTTCTGCCCGCCTCCAGTTTGTCAAGGGACTATCGACCTTTCCCAAGAAGTCTTTGAAACAATAGCTGATCCAGATGCCGGCGTAGTCTACATTGATTTAGTCGAGTATGTTAAGTTGACCATGCTTTCTAAAAGAAACGTAATTTTTATTCAATTTATGTTAAGAAAATATTTAAATTGTTTAGTAAACCTTACACTCGTTTTTCTTTGTTCTATTCTGCAGGGTCTGAACTCTTATATGTCTTCCCATAGCGTTGTTTGATCGAGCAAGATGGATGCTTCAATAACAAAATGTTAATACCTTATTTTTTTTGTAGAAATAACTGAGCTGCTTCTAAGTTTGCGTGTAGGCCTTTGGATAATCAATGAATGATTGAACTGTGGTTCCTTTGATATATTTTCGTGTAGGCAGCTTATTTTTGTCACCAATTATTTCTGTTCGGAAAAATAATCAAATAAATGAGCTATTTTTAAATAAGAGTTCGCTGTTTACGCGGTATTTAACTATATGATTCAATGAAATTAAGAACCTTCAGCTCAATTTAACGAAACAATTTATTTTGTTCATGCAATTTATTCTTGAAAGGAATTAAATATTCTTAAGAAAAATATGTAAAGAAAATTAATTTTATTCAATAAAGCCTGAAGTTATTATAGTATACAAATCCACATACCATTTTTCATGCAAATCAAGCCAACAAATGGATAAATCTTAAGAAAACTTCAAAATATGCGAATCTTCCGTTGCAAAATAAATAAATCCCATTCCCTCTCTGAAGTCAATAGATATGACAAAATCGAACATCAGATAATGATTATATTGTGCTCCTATTTGGATCTTATACACTGCATTCCAATTCCTGAAGTAGATGGGCTCAATTATTTATACAAAATCCTTAAACTCAGAATGTTCATTAATAATTATTAACTTTAACTTTTTATCTCTCGATCTTATATTAATAATAATACTCAAAAGTTCATAAATTTTTATTTATACAAATGGCTCCATAATTGAGAAGTTCAATGAACTGGGTTTTCCGTAGTGTATAAACCTTATCGAAAATTTAAACCACACAAAGATGGAATCCTATCTTTTATTATTCTTTTTTTTTATTTTTTTAATCTATTGAATTATATTTCTAGATCTTTTTTGAGATGGCATCCCTTGGAATTTCAAAAAACAGAATAGAATTTTTTACCCCAAATTTAACAATACTTATTCAAAAATAGATTAATTATCTAAATACCATCATTAGTCTTATTGAATGACATGAAATACGCATTTTAAGTGAACTTTTCCACTGCAACAAAAAAAACATCTTTTCTCGATCAGACTAGTTAAATCTAGAAAAAAGATCAAAGGATGAATCCTAGGAGATTCCATGGGGTGCTAGAGTAAATCAGTTCTAGTGCTTTGACTTATATGTCATAAAATAGGCCACTACCCTTTCTGCATTCCTCTTTAAGGACAAAAAATGGACTCTCCATCATGTTAATGTTAAGATCCCCTCCTATCTTATTTTTTATTACCCTTGAATACAATTCAGATATCAAATTCTCTTTCCGCAAGGACCGAGTAACGTAAATTTTTTTAATTTTTTCTATAGTGAATCATTTATGTACAAAAGGGAACTTACGAGGAAGTCGGGTTTATCCTCAAGTTCAAATGAACATAAGTTAAAGTTTGAACATAAATAAGCTTCTGTAATCCTACCAAATTCATGGACCTATGTTATAAGAAGACAATTAATAAAGTCACTCAAGATGAGGAATCAAATCTACTTTTTTCTTAGTCCAAGAATGTACATTAAAGCAATAGTATACTAACTTATATAAATTTAACCTATTTTATAAGTTAAGTACCATGCTTATTATTTGTGTTAATAAAAATAATATATTATTAAGTAAAATAGGGATGAACTCTCTATGTTCAAAAAGCACCTTTGATGTTACAAAACTATATGACAAAATATAAACTTCTATCATAAATATAGTCAAATTTTTTGCTTCATTTATATGTTTGGTAAAGATGGAATTGAGTGGCTTTCTTTGTTAAGGATGCCCTTCATAACAATTCCTGATGCATCACTTGTAACCCTCAATTCCTTAGAAAAATTAAGTGATCTAAGGTCATGTGATGGTGTAATAAGGTCCTAAATTACTTGACCTATAGCCTTTAGAGACTAGCTTTCTAAAAGATAAATAATCATACATAGTACTTTGGTATTTGGTGACTTGATGGAGGCAGATTCTTGAATGAATATCAAATAAATTATGTCATTTTGTGTTTTAAAATTAACCTTAAATTCTCAAGGTTCTTCCCCTAGTTATATTTTAAAAAAAGTATATCATAATAAAATAACCAAAAGAAACTTCTTAATTTAGTCTTGGTTAATATTTATTATTCTTATGCTTGTATTGAGTGCATTGAATAAACAACTCATGTAGCAATTAATGGATCCCATTGGTTTCTATATGTGATCCTCTTCTACTCATACGCAGTATAAATCTTAACTTTATGGTGGACCACTATGGTCAATCTTGTGAAATTAAATGGAACTCAAGAGTAAGCCTAATATTTCATCAATTATTGGAATAAAAACTTATACTTGATGACAATCATAATAATTGATTAAAATCTTACACAAATCCTCCTTGTACCATTCTTTTTAGGACCAATGTGGTGGGGACTACATAAAATGCAAGGCTCTCAAAAAAGAATCCTTTCCTAACCGCTTCATCTTGCCATCTTATCAAATTAATGTGATCCATGTTGTCTACTTTTTCGGGGTATTATGTGATAATTACTAATATGCTACTTAAATCATGACATATTAGATATCTTTCATTGCTTAAAAGCAATCAAGAAATTAATTTTGGAAAATTTCATTATGATTAAATAAAAGAGATGTGACAACTTGAGCTTTGTGAGTTTCAATTTTATTTTCTTTTACATTAAGAATATAAGAAAGGTTGATTCA
Organism: Papilionanthe hookeriana x Papilionanthe teres; assembly: GCA_022702705.1. NCBI lineage: Eukaryota > Viridiplantae > Streptophyta > Magnoliopsida > Asparagales > Orchidaceae > Papilionanthe > Papilionanthe hookeriana x Papilionanthe teres. The sequence continues at coordinate 139,484,138 of CM040427.1, read as the reverse complement.
AAACATTCCCTCCTCATACTATGAAAAATAAATCTCTTAATTTTCTATCGAGGTTCATTAAATATAGCCAATTTCATTATCATTGGACACAAAAAATGGATTAATGTCCTTAATAGTATTCCAATAACAATCTTTTAAGCTTAAGACCCTTCTTGGGATAATTCTTTAGTTAAATATTCGACGTTGGATTGTAATATGTAGTAAATTATATTTATCTAAAGCATTGAAAGGATATATTTTATGATTTAATCACCATGTGAGAAAAGTTTTTTGACATGATACAATTTTAAGTTTGTCTTAATATATTCCTAAGTGGATATGGTGTTCACAGAAATAGCCTTATCTATGACTAGGTTGTACCACCTCCTACTCAATAGTATGATACATTTGATTTATATATACACTTAACCCACCTTGGATATAAAATGTATTGCTTCTTTGCACATTACATGTATAGTTGTTTTGTGATAATAACATTAATTTAGATTTCAATTGGACATAAACGATGCATCTGCCAATGAAAGAAGATGTGTGAAATCACTTCATGCAATGGAAAAAGTAGTATATGCAACATTAAGATGAATCAAAACAAAATGGCACCCATGAGCTGAACTAGGATCAAGGAGTCAACCCAAACACTTAAATGCATGCATTTTAGAATAGAATCCCATATTAGGTTTAGGAGCATAGCTGTTGGCTAATTGCTCAGGCTCCCACTTTAGACCATTAAAATTGAACTATAATTGCTTAGGTATTGAACAAGTGTCCACAATAATTTGACACCTATTTAATAGCCAATTGAAGTTTACTTTGAATAATGAGAAAGTTTCTTTTGCAGGCTTTTGAAGATTCTAAAGATGGTTCTTATAAGCTCCATAAGGCAAATTTTATATAAGATTTTTTGGAGGTAGCCATATGAGAAGCTCGTCTGTTAGGTTAGAATAAAGAAAACATTCATTTCTCCAATTTGAAAAATATTATTTTTGGTCCTAGAACAATATTGTTGTATCAACTCAAGTGTTAGTCATATATTTTTAACTGACATCAACCAAATGTAAATTTGATATGTTATATCCTTAAATTTCAAACCAATTTATTTGGCTTAACACTTTTAAATTTCATGCAAATACTGATGCTAACTTTATCTTAGATATTTTATATTTAGATGCTTAATTAACAAATAGCTTATTCTTTGACACGAGCTATGATACTGCATAAGTGGCGATATAGTGCTCTGATATGCTGATTAAACTTTGAGGCAATTTCATAGTAATAAAAGGATGGCAAGTAATAGCACACATAACACCATAATATCAACTAGATAGTACTTTGGTTCTTTGACAAAAGCACCACAATGCCTTTATGATAGCAGTGTGTGTTGACATCAATTTTGTGAAAACCTTTTCTCTCTCTATAGAAACCTAGAATTTAGCCTACGAGTTTCCTAGTGATTGTTTTATACAACTAGAGATGGAACTCACCCATATAGGACTTCTAACAATCCTACATTCACAAGGTCTTTAAACCTCTCCCACAATCAAAATCTACTCTTTCCGCATCCTCTAATGCTCAATACCAGCTAAGACCACCTTTTAGTCTAACACATACTTAGGCACAAACACAGAGCATATTAAGGTAAGAACAAGCTTTGTAGCATCAAAGCGATCATCATTAACAAGCCTAATCAAGGCCTCTCTTAGGTAATGACTTGACTTTACTGTTTTTGCGCTTGATTTGGTCTTTTGTGAAGCAAATATACAATGCATGCCCACTTAACCGTATAGATAGGTTTTTCTCACCTATATAAAATATATTATCAAATCCCATGCGATATGGTTGAGTGTAGAGGAAGAATATAGGGCTTGATTGTAGAAATATATCGTTCATTTATGTGTATCTGAAATGAAGGGTTGAGATTGGAGAAGAAGAATAATAGAACCAATTCATCACACTGGTCAAGGCCATAAAGGCTGCACAAGATAGACTTAAAATATATAGCATATTTGTACATATTTTTATACTTATATTTGAGGATATTAATCTTTAATGGAAGGTAATTGTGTATTTTTCTTTCAGGTACAATTAAATGGATAAATATGGTGAAAGGAGTGAAAAGGGACTAAATTTGGAGCAAAAATGAACTATCGCGCCTAAGCACCGAAGATCTCACACTTAAGCGTCAACAAACAGAGAAGGCCACACTAAGCACCAGAGATCGAACACTTAAGTGCCGGGAAGTTATTTTGAAAATTCAAAGAATTTTGCACAAAATTTGAAGGGGTGTTTGAAGCAACTCTTAGTCATAACATGAAATTCAGTAAATGGGCACGAAACTACATTGTAATGGCTCTTGAAAAGAGGTAACTTTTGTAAGATTCATTGAATGCGGACACATTTTGAAATGATACCAAAGCATCTTTTGGAAAATTTTAAAAAGAAGGACTTGAATAGAAGAAAATAGATGAGATCAGAAGAGATTAGAACAGTAGGTTTAGAGTTTTTTAGAGTAAGGAGTTGTAGGATTTTTACTTAGGGTTTCTTCCCACTTATCTCATTCTTGGAAGACTAGTCCTAGGGAGCACTGTAAGAGAATGTAAGAGGTTCAAACAAAATTCAATGGTTTGGTGGAGAGGAATATGAGATAAGTTTTTATCTTTATGACAACATTTGTTTTTAAATTAGACTTTCTGTTGTTTATAGGATTTCCACTTTTAATATCAATGGTTGTTGTGCTCTATCCATGAATTCTGAGTAGTTTTCTTTATCTTTTTCCTAAACATGATAAGTAAATAAGAGTTGGAAGGAAGTTGTGTGAAGTATATATCTTTAATGTTGGAATAAGTTGTGATGATTCTAACCTTGTACATCATTTACTTCATGATTTGGCAATTTAAAAGGTTTATATTTGTTGTGAGGACATGTAAGATCCGTGGTGATTTTTTCTCAAACAACTTTTAGAAAGAATCGTATGAGATTATATGGATGAGAATGTAATTCATATGCTTGTGTGCAAATAATTAGGAGAGATAATTTAAAGGGTGTAGAGTGATGCGGTGTTTTCGTATTTCAATATATTTTCTTTTAGATATCATAATACAAACACAAGTATACATATCACACAAGGAATACATGGCTCTATTGGAGTCCCGGTTATCGATCCCATGAGGAAGGTGTTAATTGATGACAGTAGTATTAAATCACAATGTCTAAACTTTATAAACATACAGGTGAAATGCACAAGTGATAATATTTGAATATGCTAAAGTTTCTAATTTAATGAACTTTTTTCTAAACTTCAAGGTAAATATTCTATATTCTAAATGAAGCATTACTACTTTAATTAACGAATAATTTAAATTTTGAGAATCCTTCCCCATGCAATGAGTTCATGGTTACTAAAAGATATTGATTTGTGGAAATTATATTTTAGAAAATAAGAGCATTCCTATTCTTTACCCTCTACCGAGTTGTTGACCTCATTTTTTATGAGGTCTTCTCTTCTTCTTTTTAGTACTTAGGATCTAGCCTTAGGCTTTTCCTTTGACTATCTTAGAGGACTAGAATTGGGACCCACCTTCTAGAAATTCAAACCACTTCTTAACTCCCTGCAAACTCTACAAACTTGATTGTAGACCCCTAATCACCTAGAGGGTTGAAATCAAATGTGAAAGTTTAAAGGATGAGTTCCTATAGGACTCTTTGGCCTTAGGACTGCCCTGGGTGGCCTGGTCTGGTGAAGGGGCTGACTTACACACACACTACACTTATACACTACACTTATACACTACACTTTCACACACCCATACCTAACTTGACCTCCTGACTCATGTAGGTGATTCACATGGATGGTCCTTAACCCCTAAGCCCTTGGCTAAGAGGGTTAGGAACAACATAGTGAATGCCTCAAATGGGTCCCTTCATGGCACATGTGGGCTTGATATGGCTTCATGGCTCAACCAAAATGATTTCACTCCACTTACATCCACCCAATCTTCAATTTCCCAAATTTTCAATTTTGACCCCGGACCCTACACCTGCTAGCCAACCCAAAACCCTTGAAATTACCCAAGTTTTTCAAAATTTCCAAATTACCCAAAATTCTCCAAAATCAATCCCAAACATTTCCACATTACTTAAATTGATCATCTATATCCAAAAATACCAAAAATTCCAAGAAAACCCCCCAATACCCTCCAAATACCCAAAATACCCCTCTTGACCCAAAAATCCAAAAATTCAGAAAATTCCCAGAAAATTCCAGAAAATCCCAAATATTCCCAATTTCATTTTGTCCAACTACACCATGGGTCAATTTTGTTAATTTACCCTACTTTTGTCAAAACCCCCAATTTGGCCCATTTTAACCCAAAGTAAACCCAATGTTAAACCAAACCTACCCAATTGACCCCAAATTTTGGTCCAATTCAGTTCTAAACTTCAATTCAACATTCCCAACACCAATCTAGACCAAATCCAAGTCCAATTTGATTGACATTTGAATCCAATTTCACTTTTGGCCTTAAGGCCCATTTTTGACCTAAACCCAAACCTAACCCAAACTCACCCAATTCAACTCCAATTAACCCCAAATCTTTTCTAAATCCTCCTTAGCATCCCCACAAGCAAAACACTAACATGATTTGCCCAAAATTTAGACCCAAATCCCACTCAAATTCAACCCAAAGCTAAAAGGCCCATTTTTGACCTAAACCCAAACCTAACCCAAATGAGCCCAAACCCCAAAATCAAAGCCCAACCAAAGTCAAAACCTCTTTGAAACACTCCCATAAACATTTCACAACATTGATTTTACATCAATTTCAACCCTATTCCAACATTAGCCCAACTTGGCCCACTTGGACCTACATAGGCCCACTTACTAAATAAATCCAAATTCAAACCAATTCAACTCCAAATCACACCAAATTGACTCCAAGCCCTTCATAGAACATCCCTAAACCAATTATGACATTTATTTGACAAAGTCCTTCACAAAATCTTCACCCAAGTGCCCATCCTAAAATAAAAAAGCTCATTCCCCTTAAACTTTCCTAAAAGCCCACATCACCACATCCAAAAGCCCAAATCCATCCAAAGCCCACATGGCACTTTCCCTCATCATCCATTTAATCAAAATCACCCCTAAGTTTCAAAATCATCAATTAAACCATTCCAAATCAAGCTTCATGCAAATTTTCACCAAAATATCCAAAATTCTTAAAACCCATTTTTATGAAATTGACCCGACCTTTTCCCAAGCCAAATGGAGCCATGAAGCCATGCACAAGCCATATGCAAGCCATGGCAGCCACTTTACACATCACCATGTCATTTTTGGCAAAAGGAGGGAGTCCTTTAATGATTCCCTTAAGGGTGATTTAGCCACTTCCATGACTCCACTAAACCATGCTTAAGCTTAATTGTACTTGGATGGTGACCCTTCCCCACTAATTAAGCCGACCTAAATCACTTTATCTTCAGCCCAAGCTAGCCATCGGAAGGTGCACCCAACCCATTTGCATGGGTTGACCAAAATGAGCCAAAATGACCCCTTCCCCTTTCTACTTTGATTCAACCACTTTACACATGTCAAACCTCGATTGAATGCACCAAACCCCAGCCACGACCCACCCGAACGGGATGGTGACCAATGCCTGGCCGGCCAGCCACCGAGCCGCCGGAAAACACCATGGCCGAGAGCTCGCATGTGAGCCCAACTTGAAATTCTCACTGCTGAGCTGCCCCATCCCCAGTGGCCATTGGAGCTGTTCTTCTCTTGCCAAGAGCAGCTGATCCCATGCCCTAACTCTCCCTGGGAGGCCTTCCACCCTCTCCTATTTAAACACCACCCCTCTCGGCCATGAGAGGTGCTGAAAACAAACCTTAAGGAAACTCGCCAAAATTGTTTCGAGACTCCTCCCCATACACGAGCACTTGATCCCCAGGTGAGATCCCCCTGCCATTTCTTCTCTGCGAGCTCGATTTCGTAGTTGAAATTCCACCCAAAACCAGGACACTTCTCCACGAGTGAGCCAATCCCCAAATTGATTGGTTCTACACCTTCACCGGACCGAGGGAAGGTGTCCACCAAGCAAAAGCCCCATCTCCAGGCCACCCAGTTGCTCCAGCCTCCAAGCTTTGTGATCGGGCTTGGTCGAAATCACACCTAGACAACTCACCAGACCAGGAGACTTCATCTGGAGCTTGCTAGGATCCAATCGAAGGTGCAACAACTCTCAGATCGAAGCCACACTTCTCTGAGCAAAGGTATGAACTAATTCTTCATCCCGAGCTTCTGGAGATTCTCCATTTCAAGTGCTTTAATTTCAATGCATGATAACCGTATAGATGTGTTCGTCTCTTCAAGACGAATCCATAGAGCATAAGAACATGAAAATCCATTGAGTATCGAGTGAGATCTTAGTGATTTAGTGTGGACGGCTCTCGGGTGAGGACGCTCGGGGACGATGAACGGATGCCGTCCATTCAAAACACGCGTGGACAGACGGCTTAGATGGCGTCGGACCAGGAGATGGTACAAGAGCCGCGGGGCCCGGGCTGCTGACTCAGATGGCGGCGTCGAATGGGAGCGCGACGCGTGTGCGTTCGGAGATGCCGAGGATGAGTTGGCGCCGCGTGGATAAATAGAAAATTAGGGGTATTTTCTATTTATTTAATTTCCTAAACTTCAAAAATTCATAACTTTGTGTAGAAAAATCAGAAAAATAAAATAAAAATACCCTCTTGCTCAGTGAATAGAGGAGAATAATGTGGACAAGAAATTATTTAATTTCATCAAGTATTTTATTTTTTATAATTTAATTACTCTCTGCATACTTTTAATTCTCCATGCATATATACAATTCACCAAGGCATGAGACCATAGGGCTTTTGAAGTCTCTGAATTTGGGAACATTCCCTGAATTTTCCAAAGTCAGAGGCCATCCCTATGAAAAGTTATTGATTTTTCAAATTCATGTTGCTGTTTTGAGTATTTTGATTCCAATAAATAGCATGTTGTGAAATAAATTCTAGGAAAATTTGGTGATGTTCCATATGACGAGAGAACCCTAGAAAAAATAGATTTTGAGATAGTTCATTTAAAACAACCCTAATTGGCTTAAACACCCAAAATAGGTCTCTAATTAATTAGAGATAACCATACATCAAATTGACTTGAAATCAATTCTCCACTGACCTTTAGGATCAAAGGAACCCACCATAAAAATTTGAGGTCAATTGGACTTGGTTAGCCCTACTAATTGGGTTGATTAAGCCACTTAGTCATTTTAAACTTTAAAAATTCATAACTTTTAAAATACTTTTTAAAAATTCACCATATTGGTTTTGGAGCCTCTCTGATATCAGGGGAATTTAAGAAAATTAAAATTTCAATTTTCTAAAAAAGTTGATTTTTAATAATATTTTAATATTTTTAAAAATTAAAAATTAATAAAAATCACAAAAATAATAAAATTCACCAAAAAGTCACATTTTGAATTTTAATCACTTAGGAACAAACCCCATATTTTTCTTAGGTCTATTTAGTGAGATATTAAATTTTAAAGCTCTAGGGTAATTTTAAAATTAAAAAAAATGTATTTTCTAGCATTTTCACTAAAATAATTATAATAAATTATAGAAAAATCAGAAAATTGCAAAATTTGCTTCTCTGATTTCCTTGATATCAGAGAGATTTTTAAAAAATATAAAATCCATTTTTCAACATTTATTTTATTTTTAAATTAATTAACACTCCAAAACTTGAAATAATTATAATAAAAATAATATAATTCAAAAAATCACCAAAATTTGTCCAAGTGGTCCTCTGGTCATTAGAAATGTCCCCTAATTTTCTTAAGGACAGAAACTTTCCCTTGGTCATGTTATTAAATTTTCCTTGGAAATCTCTATTTTCTACCAAAAATAATTATATAAATAAATTAAATACAGAAAAATCACATTTTCTCCTCTCATGTCTTTATTGACATATGAGTGAAGTCACATAAAAATTTCAAGTTCATTTGAGTTCAATTTAGTGAGTTATGAAATTATTAAGCTTAAAGGGTAAAATGGTAATTAAAATTTTTAATCCTTAATTAAAACTTTTAGGTTTAATAAAAAATTAACAAGTAAAATATTTGATCCTCCTTTGATTTGGATGATTGAAATTTAAATAATTAAAGGGTAGAAACCCATTAAACAATTTTAAAATAATTAAACCTTAATTAAATAATTTATTAAATTTGGAAGAATAATAAAATTGGAATTATTAAAATAAGGATATTTTTAGGAAGAGATTTATTCTTTAATTTAAAAATCCCTAAATTAATCATCTCATTAATATTCAATTCTTAATTAAAATGATAACTCAAATTCAAAACATTAAAAGACTTAATCATTAAACTAAAATTAAAATATTAAACTCTTTTAAAAAAAATTTTCAATTAAAATTAAAAATAAAAGTAAACTAAAATTAAATTAAATTAAGTAAATTAAATTAAATTAAATTAAATTAAATTAAATTGAAATTAAAAAGTTGAATTAAATTAAAAATTAAATTAAAGATTAAATTAAATTAAATTAAATTAAATTAAATTAAATTAAATTAAATCAAATTAAATTAAACTAAATTAAATCAAATTAAATGAATTAAATTAAATAAATTAAATTAAATTAAATTAAATTAAATTAAATTAAAATTAAATTAAATCAAATTAAACTAAAACTAAATCAAGTCAAATTAATTTAATGTAACATCAAATCAAACTAAATTGAATTAAATTGAATTAAATTAAATTAAAACTCAATTAAATTAAATTAAATTAAATTAAATTTAATTAAATATAACATTACCTAAAACGAGAAAGAAATTAAATATAAAGCAACTTGAACAACTATTCCAAATTTAAACCCATTAACTTAAATTAAATCATTTGAACACCAATTTACTCTCAAAAGTTTTAGTTATCATAACTCCTAAACGGAATATTAAATGAAATGTTGCCTCACTCATAGGATATTCAAATGTCCTAGTTCATCGAGCAAGATAACAACAAAACTTGAAATTCTTGGACGATTAATTCATTTGTGTAATTGAATTCATTTGGACTTAAAGCAATCCTAGAAATATTGAAAAGATGTTTAAGATTCTTCTTAAGCACTTCCTCAATATGATAGGATATTTGTAAGAACAATTGAACCCAATTGTTCTTTGATGAAGAAAATCGTCCTTAAACCAAAACACAAAGAACCTAGACGTCATAGGAAATGACTAGCTATAGGATTAGGAATTTGGTAGAAAACCATAACCCTTCCCTTAGCTTTACCTAGGAACTTGCTTAAATATTCTAATTGTGTTTTAAGTGCAGCTTGGGATGACGGGAAGACCCTCCAGGTACGCTTTTATTTTATTGCAATTTACTTTCTTGTAATTTACATTATTGCAATTTCATTAATCGCATCGCACTTAATTTTCTTGCATGATAAACAACTGTTGCATGAAAACCCACACCTTTAGGATAGTCCCTAAATCTAAAACCAAAACTAAGTTAAAAGTCATTGCAAGATAAAATTCACCGCCACAACATTTCAAAATATAAAACAACTCAAAATTTAATCACAAACAGAACACAAAACTACAATTACAACTAAATTAAAACGTCCTGTTGGATGATCGGGAATACCTCGGATGATGTAACCTACATGTTGCTAACGGGATTTCCCACGGTCTAAATGAAAGTGTGGAACTCATTCAGTTGAGTTTAGCAAATTCATTTGGACTAAGTGAATCCGATAAAAATAATGATGCCGGAAGGATGGAACCGTGGGATCTTAACCGGTGTCGTTATAATCAACTTTAAGATTTGTTTTAATTAAAACACAAAAAACACTTGGAAATTAAGACTTCTCTAAACCAAAACACTTTTCTCATCCCCGATTTATGACTTCTAAAACTAAACCTTGCAACAACAAGGAGCTCGGAGCATGGTGGGCAGCACGGCCATCGTCATCAGCAAAACCTGAGTCTACTTCAACAAAACTTTCCTAGAATTAAATAACAAACCCATAGGACTTCGAGGTAGTTTGCCTAGTGCAACATAAATCCTCAACTCTTCGTTAGGCACTTGCATTGCAAATTAAGCCCTAACCGGTCTTAGGATTCCGAGGTAGTCGTCCGGTACGACAATAAACCCTCGCATCTTCGAGAGTTATTTGTATGATTCTATCATATAAATATAAGTCCTAATTAACTAAAATTGGCAAGATCAAAACATTTAAATAAATATTAGGGCTTTCCTAAACTCAAGCCAAACAATAGGATAGTCGGGAAATTACCGAAGTTCGCTTCGAATCTGTGATTTCTCCTACTTTTCTTCCTTTGGATTCCCAAAACAAAATGTTCCAAATTTGATCCATTCCCTATTGAAATTCCAAAATTCAATCCCTTGAAAACTTAAACTTTGAAATCCTTGAGAGCGAATTATTGATTATTATCGAGAGTTTTCTTAGGTGATTCCCGTCACTTAAGATGTAATTAACTATAGGGGCTTGCCCTTATAGGGAATTTTAAAGAACCTGAGTAATATAAACCCTGTTTAATGCTTTCATATTAAGCGGGGAATTTGTCGGCTTATAAAATTGGTTCGCGGACCAAACGGATGTCACAAATCTTTTAGTTTGTTTAATCGAGCCCCACCGTCAAGCGGTGTGTCTATCCTTAGGGATAGATACACGGTTTGTGGTGCGGTGCTCGTTTATATAAACTATTTGGGATGTGAGATCGGTTTGATTTCATATCTTAAAATTTTCAAATTTAAAATTATTTTCAAAATCAAATACTACTTTCCAAAATTATTTATTTAAACTAAATTAAGAATTCGCCGACAATTTCTGTAGGCGACCCCTCTTCAAAACACAACACACCAACCTAAAAAATATGCCGACAGATTTCTGGCGACTCCGCTGGGGAAGATTCCTCTCTCCATTTTAATCAAATAATTCTGCTTTCAAAAATCGGTAGTGTATCCATGTCCTTAATGGGTCAAACTACCCTTCTTTCCGTTGGAATACTATGTTCATTTCTACCTTGAACAAGTATAGCCAACATTCTCTCGGATTTAGGAACCACTGTTTAGACACCCCTAAACAGAGAGGTTCCGAGATCCTTTTACCTCATTTTTGAGGTGGGGTGGACCCCCAATAGGTGTTAGTTTAGGAATGATCCTTCGAGTTGAGAAGTCTTGCATAAGACTTTCTTTCCCTTTCCAACTCTGAATCGGATTCCTTACCTTCTCTACACCTTTGAACATTCCGTTCTAAATAAACAAACCCTCTAATAAGTGACTCTTTTAACAAATGATTCCTTCTTATAAATACATGAACAAGAATGTGTTCGGACTCTTTTCAATTCCTTTCTTTTCGTCCTAAAGAAAAGAAGCCTAACTTGGGACTGACAACCGGAATCTACCCCGCGAAATGGAAGCCCCGAAGCCGATTTTCTCCTTCACCAATGGACTGGACTTCGCTGTCTATAAGGATGAGCTGCCCGACAATGGGATCATCCGATTCGGACAAGGATTTGAAAACACGAATGTCAAGGTCACCGACGTCTCCCTCTTTGCAGCGACGAACAAGGTATCCGAAGCCGAGGAACCACCGCTCGAGTTCAACCTTAGGTCGACCCAAGAGTTTCCTCCCCGCAAAGGATCCCGACTAGGAGGAGTACCGCCGTCCGCGGGAGGACCGTTCTTACTACCCCCACCGGTCTAGTTGTTTCCGCACCTACCCCGACTTACGCCAAATCAAAGGGAAAAGAAATCCGGAACTATGGTAAACCCGTTACCGTGGAGGGTACGGATCTTCTCGTAAGACCTTCGTTTTCGAAATCGGGTCCAGTTCAAAGATTCCATCACTGACAAGGACCCAAAGAAGAAACAGGAGTAGAAGGATCGCCAGAGAAGCCAGAGCTGCTGAGATTGCTTTCCTGGAGGAAATCCCAGAACTGCCTGAATATACACCGCTGCCAGAATATACATCGCTACCAGAATATACACCGCTGCCTAACTACATACCACTCTTGGGAGGAAGCAGGTTCCATCCCCTCTCCGCCGCAGAGGATGAGGAGAATGTTCGCAAGATTGCTGCCACATTACCTCAGCCCGCATATTACAACGATAGCCACAAGAAAAGAACTAGAACTACGCCGTTTGCTCGACTGCAAACTTTGGTAGAAAAATTAGCAAAGAAGGAAAACTGCCCCGTATCGGAGATTTTACGAAGGATAGGGCGGGTGCCAGTCAAATCCCGTCTTGGGCCCCGAGTAGAGCCCGCCGTCATGACAGAAAAGCTAAGTAAAAGAATGAAGGCTAGTCCGCCTGTCGTAGTCTTAGGATTACAGATTAGGGAGGATACCACCTTCCAGCATTTGGCCGACAGACCATCTGGTCCTAGACCTTCTGTCGCTAGAAGGATGGTATGGCGTCCCACTACCGGGCGATTAAGATTGAAACGAGCGGCCCGAGAAAGAAAGTCTCGCCGAGGAGGCTGGAATGCGAAGAAAGTGCTACTCGCGATAAAAGGGACTCGTGAAAAAGGGACCCGGCAGCTATCGCACGACAACCGCAAAGACACACAGAAAGCCCCACTAGAAGATGCCATGGAAAAGTTGAGAACTGATATCCAACGGTTGGCAAAAGAAAGAGAAGAAAAGTTCGGAGATGAGATCGATTCATTGGAATTCATGGACGACGAATATGCAGAAATCAATATGGTTGAGACACGAGCTTCATCGGCTTCGCAAGGTGCTCCTGCAGCCCGCAAAGAGAGGAGCCGGAGCGATGAGAAGGCGGCTTCGGGAAAAGACGACACGATCGCTCAAATGGCGAAAAGGATGGAAGAGATGGCCGTAGCTCCGGCCACTCTCCGCAGTCAAGTACAACCACATAGAGAGACACCCCGGAGGTCATTCACATTGTAGACGGAGGAAAGGAGATTACATCCGTCAATGGGGATGATCGGCTGAAAAAGGATACAACACAAAGTATGATCCCCGAAAAGGATATCAAGAACTTGGTGGAACGAGCGGAGTGCGAGAAGCCTTAGCACAATCGAAGAACGGGACATCCATTCGGACGGGTAGACCTTACCCGGAAGAAGTCGACGTCGTCCGATACCGAAAGGCTTCATACCACCTCCGTTCGAGACCTTCGACGGAACCGGGAACCCCGACGGCATGTTGCACACTTTCGTGCCGGTTGTTGTAATGCCGGCGGGAGCGATGCCTTACTCTTTCGACGGTTCGTCGGCGAGTCCGTCAAGAATCGCCTTCGGCGGGTATGCGAATTACCAATTGTTCGATGAAGACGTTCTCGGAACTAGAGAACCTCTTCATCAAGCGATTCGTCGGAGCTCGGCACCACATCACTATAGGTGATTTAGTGGTAGAGAAACAAAGGCCGAACGAAACTTTAGTGGATTACATACTTCGATGGAGGAACTTAAGCATGAAGTGTGAACCACAACTACAAGAACAACATGCTGTCGGCATTTTACTTAAAATCATTCACGGCCCGATAGCACTTCTCCTCAAAGGATTCACTATTAAGACTTTCGAGAAGTTGTTAAGCAAGGCTGGAAGCTTGCAAGAAGAGGCGAAGCAATTAAGTTTCGCCGACAAGACGGACAAGCAGAAGTCGGTGAAGACCTTCGAAAAGAAATCCGGGATCGTTGCGGCGATTGACAAAGGCAAGCAACCGATGCAAATACCACCGAACGGCCGCGAGCAACCACAACGGAATTACCGGCAATCCCGGTCCAGCTATCGGTCGGCTCCGCGAGTATGAACAACCGTCTCGTCCGCAACGTACATTAAGGGAGCTTCGAGCGGAGAATATCCGTTCAAGAATGAAGCGATACCGAAAATGTTCCGTAGTCCGATGAAGACTCCGGATTTCCAGTGCTGCGAGCCTAAAAGACCGGAGGAAGTCAACAAGAAAGGTGATCCCAACTTTTGCCCCTACCACCGGATGCTTGGGCACAAGATAGAAGATTGCATTACCTTTAAAAGTTGGCTCAACGACAACCTTCGGAAAGGAAATATAACAATCCCGAAGGAGTACATGAAGGAACCCCGGAAAGGAGGTTCCGTCAATGTTATCTCAAGCTGATCCCGTCATTCCGATAGATCCCTATGCAGCCGACGATGGATGGACTACCGCCTGGACGAGGTCTTCGAAGAAGATTTTAGACGAAGCATCCGAACCGCTTCGGTGCGAGCTTCAATTCGGAGTTCGAGACTCGTTAAGCCGGCACTATCACTTGCGATAGAAGAACCACCTCAACATGAGATGATTGAAGAAAAGAAGAAAATCGACGAAGAAGAGAGGACCGAGACTCCTAAGGCTAGACTAGGGGCTGCTTATCCTAGGATAGTTGTTTTCGATTCGGAGGAGAAATCCCTCGAACCTCTGATTTTGTATGATTATCTGCTCACTTCGGTGGGATCATATAATGATAAGGGTGATGGTGTTGGCTACGTTTTGACTGTTTCTAACGATTACGTAACTAGCGACAATCCGGACATCGATTTCGATACCAACGACAATTCTCAAATCATACACAATCTCGACGATCAAAATAACGAAGAAGACATCCATCAAGGAGGCTACGAGAGCTCAACAAGCAATGAATCTATCTGTGAGTTTTGAGGAGCTCCGGTCACGATAGAGTTAGAGCCTTCAGATTCTGAAGATAATCCGGAAGAGCCTGTCATTCCTATTCAAGAAGAGACACTGGCAAGCTCAACACTAGATTCAGAAGAAATTACAGAAGTCAACTTAAGAAGTGGAAGAGTTCTACCTCCAAGAATGGGTCCAAAGGACAAAGGAAAGCAGGTGGTTGTTCAAGAAGAACCAACCCGGCGAGAAGAAATACCCATTCGAAGAAGCCGAGACACATGGAAACAAAGTGGACTACAACGTACTAGCCCATCTTAGGAAACTACCGACCAAGCCGAGCATTTAAGATGCTCTCATCTTATCAAAGGAGATGAGAGAAGCTCGATCAAGGCCTTACTTGATCCGGAAATTTGCTTAGCTCAAATGGCTGGAGATTCCTTAGATGAGGTTTGTTCGTTAAAGGAACGACGAGGTGTTACCTTCACGGACAATGACCTACTACTTGGGACAGCAGATCACAACCGACCGTTGTACATTTCGGTTACAATTGGGAAGTTTACGCTCTCCAGAGTATTGGTGGATCCAGGAGCATCGATCAATATAATGAGTCTTCGAACACTAGCATATTTGGAAATTGATGCTCGCGAGCTCGAAGCAGACAAAATGTTATTAAAAGGATTCAACCAGAAAGGAGAAAGAGCCCTCGGGTTAATAACACTACTAATGAAGACCGGTGACTTAGCAAAGACAACCGCAAAATTTCACATAATTGATTCAGAAACATCGTTCAACGCTCTACTGGGCCGACCATGGATACATGAAAACAGGATGGTACCATCATCTCTACACCAGTGCATCAAATACTACGATGGAGGGGAACGGTGCATCAAAGGCGACTTACAACCATTCTCCGTACATGAAATTGGAATCCATGAAGATGCAGCTTATTATGCACCGCCAAAGAAAACAATCTTCTCCAGAGATACCGTAACAAATGAAGCAAAGAAAGTTTAGGACGACGAAGAACCTGAAGTTCTAGTCCAACAGTCACTCACCACTCCCCTACGGCGAGATGGTGAAGGTTTCTCCACAACTCGCATCCGAGGTCGAGGCCGGGGATGAGGTCGTGGTAGAGATGTTAGGACGGTTGGACAGAGGAAACCAGCCATCAATGTTGATTGGGAAGATGGTTCTGAAGAAGAAAAAGAAGTCAAGCAAGAAGCAGCGACAATAAGTCGGAAGAAGCCGCAATTCAAGATCTCTCTCGAAGATGAGAAGAACGAAGAATACAAATCAATGTACGAGAAGATTAACCACTACGTACATACTATGACCCTAACCCCGATCCAGTCTAGCAAGATCGATGGTATGGTGGTCAAAGAGGTACGTAACGACGGTGCAAGGCCAATCAAATTCTACCGTGGTGCTTCTTCCTCCAAAACTGAAAATCATGTACAATTCGAAGATGTCACTTCATCAGAATTAATGGAATTACCTTTTGAGTGGTACTCTCCCTGTGTTCAAAATTTAATTCAACGTGGTTTCTTACCTCGACAATGGACAAAAGGCCAATCACAACATTTTGAAAAATTATGGAATAACTCCGGTCGTCCTCCCAATTCAAAGTATGGACTCGGATTCGGCACAGTAGGGTCAGTTGACGATACTGAATTTTGCTTGGTTGTCACTTGCGAGCCTAATGAAAACTGCATGGAAACTACAGACGAACTCGAAGATTTACAAATTGGAGACGCTCCACCAGAATTCGAAGAAGAAATTAAATCTACAATAGATGAGTTAACGAAAGTTAACTTAGGTACTAGCGAAGAGCCTAGACCTACCTTTGTTAGCTCCTTACTCAACAAAGAAGACTCCGAAGAAATAATCAAATTGTTAATGGAATTTAAAGACTGTTTTGCTTGGAACTATGATGAGATGCCGGGATTAGCTCCGGAGGTTGCAGTCCATAAGCTAGGAGTGGATCCTACTGCTCCGGTCGGACAAGGTCCCGGAAGAATGCGTCTAGAAATCGAACAACAAGTCATAGCCGAAGTTAAAAAGCTAATAGACGCTAAATTTGTCCGTGAAGAACAATACCCGACTTGGTTAGCCAATGTGGTGCCGATCGAAAGAAAAATGGTCGGATCGGAATCGTGTGGACTTCAGAGATTTAAACAAGGCATGTCCAAAGGATGAATTCCCTCTACCGATCCCAGAATTATTGATCGACATTGCTTCAACACATGAGATATTCTCGTTCATGGATGGATCTTCAGGATACAACCAGATAAAAATGGCTCTAGAAGATGAAAAGCTTATAGCATTCAGGACGCCGATCGGAGTATTTTGCTACACAGTAATGCCATTCGGACTAAAGAATGCAGGAGCAACCTACCAAAGAGCAATGACAAGAATTTTTTATGATCTCATCCACAATCAAGTCGAATGCTACGTAGAAGATGTGGTCATCAAAAGCAAAGTAAAGGAAAACCACCTGTATGATTTGAGAATTATTTTCGAACGATTAAGACAATTTAACCTTAAGATGAATCCCTTAAAATGCGCCTTCGGCGTCACCTCCGGGAAATTCTTAGGATTCGTTTTCCGACATTGTGGAATTGAAATCGACCCGGAAAAGATTAAAGCTATCTTAGAAATGCCGCCTCCCAAAACTTTAAAACAACTACGATCCTTTCAAGGGAAGCTGGCATATCTTCGACGCTTTATCTCAAACTTGTCGAGTAGGTGTCGGCCTTTCTCGGCACTAGTTAAAAAGGACGCCAAATTTATTTGGGAAGAGAAATGCCGAAGGCCTTCGAGGACATTAAGCAATATTTAATGACACCTCCTGTCTTAGCGAGCCCTGAGTCTCGGGTAGACCGCCGATACTTTACACCGCGGCTTTAGACGACTCTCTCGGAGCCCCGTTAGCCCGGGTCGATGATGAGGGTAAAGAAAACGCTCTTTACTACTTAAGCCGTCGTTTACTTCCGACGGAGGTAAGGTATCCCGCAATTGAAAAGCGTTGTTTGGCCACGATCTTCGCCGCTCAAAAGCTCAGGCACTACATGCTGTCTCATAAGGTCAACCTAATCTCGAAGTTTAATCCATTGCAATACTTGATGACTCGTCCAACACTTTCCGGTAGACTTGCCAGATGGTCAATGATATTATTGCAATTCGATATAACTTTCGTTCCTCTTCGTGCCGTGAAGGGACAAGTCTTAGCAGACTTCCTCGCAGCACACCCTTTGCCGGCCGAATCTCCTCTCAATGACGATTTGCCAGATGAACAAATAATGAATCTAGAAGACCTTGATGATCAACGTTGGGAATTATATTTCGACGGAGCATCTTCAACACACAAAGACGAAGAATCGCAAGTGATAGTGCCCAGTAAGGTAGGAATCGGGCTAATCTTTATAACACCGGAGCGGGGGATGTTAAGATACTCCTACCACTTGACAGAACCGTGTACAAACAACGAAGCATAATACGAAGCTCTCATAACGGGACTGGAATTAACTATTCAAATGGGGATAACAGACATCAGCATCTACGGAGATTCACAGTTAATCATTCAACGGATCGCCGGACAATACGGAATTTTAAAGCCAAGACTCGAACAATACTTCCAGAGTAAGCCATACAGATTGTTGGAACAGATTCCAAATGTAACGATCTACAAAATTCCCGAAAAGAAAATGCTTTAGCAGATGCTTTAGCCCGTCTCGCAAAAGAATTTGCTCGTTTGCAAGATGAATCGATGAAAGTGTCGATTCACGGACGTCGGGTCCTATCACGGCTCGACATGGACACAATACACGAATCGAAAAAGAAAAAGAATCGAGTTGCGGCGGTGATAGAAAACACGGAAGATTGGCGACGACCATTGATGGATCACCGCAAACAGAAAGCTACCGGACGATGAGTCGCTAGCCCATCGGATCAAGAAAAGAACTCGTCCTACGCATTAATAAACAACACACTCGTACGGAAGGTCTTTTGATCAAATGTGGCTAAGGTGCCTAAGCGGGTACGAGGCCCGTGAAATTGTTAAGGAGGTGCATTCGGGACTGCGTGGCGCTCACCGGTCGGGTCCGAAGATGAAAATGAAAATTAAAAGACTAGGGTACTACCGGCCCTCGATGATGACCGATCGCATGAAAATCGCCAAGAGCCGTCACCAATGCCGAGTGCACGGAGTGGTTTTACACCAACCTCCAAATGTGCTACATCCGACAGTTGCGTCGTGGCCATTTGAATGTTAGGGCACAGATATAGTGGGTCCGATAGAACCACCATCTTCAAAAGGACATCACTTCATTCTTGCGACTACGGATTACTTTTCTAAGTGGGCAGAGGCAGTTCCACTTAGAGAAGTGAAAGCACACCACGTGCTACAGTTTTTCAAGAACCAAGTTGTCTACCGTTTCGGAGTACCGCGCAGGATCATCTCAGATAATGGGTCAGCATTCGAAGCACACAAATCAACAATTTTGTCGGGAGACACGGAATCGACTGGCGATACTCAACAATTTACTACCCAAGAGCAAACGGCCTCGCTGAGGCTTTTAATAAAACTCTCGTTCAAATATTGAAGAAAACTTTGGACGATAATAAGAGGAATTGGCACGAGAAGTTGTTAGAAGCCTTATGGGCCTACCGGACAACCTTCAGAACTCCTACTCAAGCTACACCTTACGCTCTGGTGTATGGATCCGAGGAAGTGTTACCTTTAGAGGTTCGGCCTTCCTTCACTCGAATTGCGAGTTGCAAATAAAATCACGACGAAGAGAACGCCAAATTACGACTCGAAGAATTAGAAAGCCCGGAAGGGAAAAGACTTGCAGCGCAACAAAATTTAGAACTATACCAAGCTAAGATGGTTCAAGCCCATGACAAGCCGGTCCGCCCAAGAACCTTCAAAGTTGGTGACTTAGTTCTCGTTCTCAAGAGACCTATTCTTGCACATCGCAAGATAGGAGGAAAATTTGAACCCACTTGGGAAGGACCGTTTGTGGTTGAAGCGATATACTCAGGAGGTTCCTACCAGCTAGTGAATTGCCAGGGAGAACGACATATGCTTCCGATCAACGGACGATACTTGAAAAAGTATTACGCCACCTGATGTTTCAAAAGAGTGAATTCTTCATCCCTAAGAAACACGGGCGAAGTAATTACTTATGATTGGGACCGAACCCAAAAATAATAAAATGTGCTAAAATAAATAAAATCATGATAATAAAGTTTTCCTTGTTTTCTTTTCCAAATCAAAATCTCTTTCCCGATCTTATCCCGCTTCATTCTCGTTAAATTTTAAAATACAAGAAGTAATAAAAAAAGCTGTCTTTAATAAACATTTTCTTAATGTTCTTGTTCTTAGTACAGCCCACGATCCTTTTCCTTGTCTTTTCGCAGGAAATGTCGAACGGGCGGTTGGTCCCGAACTTTAAGAATGGCGTAAGCCTTGCACTCGATGAAAAGAGGGTGAAAGATGGAGCGATAATCGAGATTGACTCGGATTTCGCACCGGCGGAGCCTACGATGACGAGGAAAGTGACCGGGTCCCGGTTAGCCGAGAAGAACTGCCGGGCGGACAGGTGATGAAAGTGGGTGGCCCAAGCCACCAATCCAAGGCAGAAGAAAAGAAAGGCAAATACCGTAGAAGACAAGAAAATGAAGTCCGTAGTCGCTACGGCAGAGGGCGAGCTTGTCGGCGCCGCGCCCACGGAGATTCAAGAAGTGCGGAGAGCTACTCTCGCGACAACGCAACGAAGAAATAAGAATCGCCGTATCCGTAAGATGTTAACAAAACTAGCCGCGGACCAACACGACGAGACAGTTGCTAATGCCAGTACATACACTTCAAGGACACCGGTTCACCGGGAACCTGAAGAAAGGAGGCCAGCTCCTAGGATAACGAAAGGACCGGGGAAATCTCACAAAGACCGGAAGAAAGAAGGCTACTACGCCACCGGATAGAACCACCGGTAATGCATGCCCTTGTTGCGGAAGCAACCCCGGGGATGTCCCGACGAGCATCATCCCCGAGGAGCCGAGGTATGCGAGGAGAACGTGAAGGGATTGAACCATATATCCCACAATATGCCACAAGACCTCGTCATCTGCAGATCATTCCGGAATACGAGCTGGAGAGAATGCGAGAATGTTGAAAAGAAAACCTTTGAATACTTCGAGAGAATTAAAGGTAGAAGAATCAATATACTAGAGGGCCTCGAGCTACATACCGACGTATTCTCGTAGTATGAACAACGAGCAAATCGTGGATTGTATCCGGGATTTGAAAAGAATGGGCCGAGCGAGCCGCCTAAGGGAAAATACCTACTCGGAACCCCGGAGATGGATGCCGGGGAAGGGAAGAATCACAATACAATGCGGATGCTTGCTACAACTTTGCTGAAGACAGGAAGGGAAACCCACCGGAATACTCCGTCATGGGCAAGTAGATCCGATGCCATTAGTCATCAAGAGAATGGTGAAGAGATTGATAACATGGAGGGTACTGCCAGCGGATTGCATACCCAATAGTTGCATTATCAACATCTACAAATAGGGTGACTGCATACCCCCACATATAGATCACCACGACTTTGTCAGACCTTTCTGCACAGTCTCTTTCTCCGAACGAGTGTAACATCATGTTCGGATCGACCTCCGGATAGCGAGCCCGGGTGAGTTCCGAGGGCCGGTGAAGATACCTTTACCGGTAGGTTCCGTCATGATATCGAAGGGCAACGGAGCGGATATCGCTAAACATTGCATACCGGGAGTACCGGTGAAGCGGATCTCGGTTACTTTCGGGAGAATGGATGACGAGAAGACACCTTACCATTTCCGGCCGGACCCGAGCTAGAGAACCTCCGGCCTTACTAGCTGTGAGTTACATGGGAGATATCACACCTCCAACGTACATCCAGCCGGCATCCTTGCCAAGGATGACTTGGAAGGTGATGTTATTAACCATGTACCCCACTATTCAGACATGGATTTTTGACAAGATGCTTCTTTGGATGGATAAACATAAGATCATACATAGTCCGTTTTGAGTCTACATGGATTGTATGAGATGTATTCCAGATCGAGTTGTATGATGTATTTTCAACATGATTGGAATGAAAGTGACCATGTCACATTTTTGGCCTTCACCTCTTTTGTGTAAATTGATTGGGAAACGCCATTAAAGTTAAATGAACTTCGAACAAAGAACAGAAAAGAAATAAAAAAAAGGGATAAAAGAAAACTTTCTAAAAAAAAATCTAAAAAATGATGAACACCAAATTCACATGAACATTAAATAAACGATAAAATAAAATTTGAACCATTAAAAGATAAACGAAATCAACATAAATGTTAAATCAAATCACAAATCAAATTCTCAATCAAATTCCAAATCCACTCTCAATCAAATTTCAAATTTGATCTTTCCAAATTTCAAATAAAATTCTTAATCAAATTTCAAATCCAATCCCGATCAAATTTCAAATTTGATCTTCCAAATTTAAAATCAAATCTTAAATCAAATTTCAATCGAGTTCAAACTCATCCTTCCAAATCTCAAATTCAATCATTCCAGATTTCAAATCTCAATCAAATTTCGAATTCGATCTTCCAGATCTCAAATCAAATATCAATCAAATTCAAATTTTTGGGTCGAGGATTTTACATCCAAGACTGCACTGCTTTAGGAGTCTTTCCCTATTGCACTGAAATACATCAAATTCAAACTTTTGGGTCGAGGATTTTATATCCAAGACTGCACTGCTTTAGGATTCTTTCCCTATTGCACTTGAAATACATCAAATTCAAACTTTTGGGTCAAGGATTTTATATCCAAGACCGCACTCGCTTTAGGATTCTTCCTTATTGCACTGAAATACATCAAATTCAAATTTTTGGGTCGAGGAGTTTACATCCAAGACTGCACTGCTTTAGGATTCTTCCCTATTGCACTGAAATACATCAAATTAAAATTTTTGGGTCGAGGAGTTTACATCCAAGACTACACTGCTTTAGGATTCTTCCCTATTGCACTGAAATACATCAAATTCAAATTTTTGGGTCAAGGATTTTACATCCAAGACTGCATCGCTTTAGGATTCTTTCCCTATTGCACTTGAAATACATCAAATTCAAACTTTTGGGTCGAGGATTTTACATCCAAGACTGACCGTTTTAGGATTCTTTCCCTATTGCACCTTGAAATACATCAAATTCAAACTTTTGGGTCGACGATTTTACATCCGGGATTGCACTTGCTTTAGGATTCTTTCCCTATTGCACTTGAAATACATCAAATTCAAACTTTTGGGTCGAGGATTTTACATCCAAGACTGCACTGCTTTAGGATTCTTTCCTATTGCACTGAAATACATCAAATTTAAACTTTTGGGTCGAGGATTTTACATCCAAGACTGCACTGCTTTAGGATTCTTCCCTATTGCACTGAAATACATCAAATTCAAATTTTTGGGTCGAGGATTTTACGTCCAAGACTGCACTACTTTAGGATTCTTCCTATTGCACCTTGAAATACATCAAATTCAAACTTTTGGGTCGAGGATTTTACATCCAAGACAAGACCTGCTTTAGGATTCTTTCCCTATTGCACTTGAAATACATCAAATTCAAATTTTTGGGTCGAGGAGTTTACATCCAAGATCGCACCGCTTTAGGATTCTTTCCTATTGCACTTGAAATACATCAAATTCAAACTTTTGGGTCGAGGATTTTACATCCAAGATCGCACTTGCTTTAGGATTCTTTCCTATTGCATCTGAAATACATCAAATTCAAACTTTTGGGTCGAGGATTTTACATCCAAGACTGCACTTGCTTTAGGATTCTTTCCCTATTGCACTTGAAATACATCAAATTCAAACTTTTGGGTCGAGGATTTTACATCCAAGACCGTATCGCTTAGGATTCTTTCCTATTGCACTTGAAATACATCAAATTCAAATTTTTGGGTCAAGGATTTTACATCCAAGTACCTGCTTGCTTTAGGAGTCTTTCCCTATTGCACCTGAAATACATCAAATTCAAACTTTTGGGTTGAGGATTTTACATCCAAGACTGCACTGCTTTAGGATTCTTTCCCTATTGCACTGAAATACATTAAATTCAAATTTTTGGGTCGAGGATTTTACATCCAAGACTGCACTGCTTTAGGATTCTTTCCCTACGGCACTGAAATACATCAAATTCAAACTTTTGAGTCGAGGATTTTACATCCAAGACTGCACTGCTTTAGGATTCTTTCCCTATTGCGATGAAATACATCAAAATCAAACTCTTGAGGTTAAGGATTTTACATCCAATACCGCATTGCTACGAGATCCCTCCTCATTGCAATGATTCAATCCGATCAATTCAATTTTCTTTCGAGGTTGAAGATGTTACATCTAAAACCTCAGAATTCCAATTTTCATTTCAAATCAAATCTCTCAAATTAATCTTGACAAACTTCAATCTAAATTGAAATTCCAAATTGAAATCTAAACTCACACATCAAAACTTAAATTGAAACAAAATAAAATCTAAATTGAATTCCCCCAGATCATGTGATTTGGGATTCACCTCCTTTTCCTTTCCCCAGCGAGAGTTCAGGAATCTCCAGTTTCAGAGATATACTTGCTACTCCCCAGCGGAAACTCTTCTACTTCGTCCTAAGTTCGTCACTTGGACATCTGTGTTGGTTTTGTTGATCGTTTCGGTCAACGCCAATACGCGCGGTGTGCTCCATCAGCTCACCACACCTATTGGGGGTCCATTTGTTGACCTCATTTTTGATGAGGTCTTCTCTTCTTCTTTTTAGTACTTAGGATCTAGCCTTAGGCTTTTCCTTTGACTGTCTTAGAGGACTAGAATTGGGACCCACCTTTTAGAAATTCAAACCACTTCTTAACTCCCCGCAAACTCTACAAACTTGATTGTAGACCCCTAATCACCTAGAGGGTTGAAATCAAATGTGGAAGTTTAAAGGATGAGTTCCTATAGGACTCTTTGGCCTTAGGGCCGCTTCCGAGTGGCCCGGTGCGGTGAAGGGGCTGACTTACACACACACTACACTTATACACTACACTTATACACTACACTTTCACACACCCATACCTAACTTGACCTCCTGACTCATGTAGGTGATTCACATGGATGGTCCTTAACCCCTAAGCCCTTGGCTAAGAGGGTTAGGAACAACATAGTGAATGCCTCAAATGGGTCCCTTCATGGCTCATGTGGGATTGATATGGCTTCATGGCTCAACCAAAATGATTTCACTCCACTTACATCCACCCAATCTTCAATTTCCCAAATTTTCAATTTTTGACCCCCGGGACCCTACACCCGCTTAGCCTACCCAAAACCCTTGAAATTACCCAAGTTTTTCAAAATTTCCAAATTACCCAAAATTCTCCAAAATCAATCCCAAACATTTCCACATTACTTAAATTGATCATCTATACCCAAAAATACCAAAAATTCCAAGAAAACCTCCCAATACCCTCCAAATACCCAAAATACCCCTCTTGACCCAAAAATCCAAAAATTCAGAAAATTCCCAGAAAATTCCAAAAAATCTCAAATATTCCCAATTTCATTTTGTCCAACTACACCAAGGGCCAATTTTGTCAATTTACCCTACTTTTGTCAAAACCCCCAATTTGGCCCATTTTAACCCAAAGTAAACCCAATGTTAAACCAAACCTACCCAATTGACCCCAAATTTTGGTCCAATTCAGTTCTAATCTTCAATTCAACATTCCCAAAACCAATCTAGACCGAATCCAAGTCCAATTTGATTGACATTTGGATCCAATTTCACTTTTGGCCTTAAGGCCCATTTTTGACCTAAACCCAAACCTAACCCAAACTCACCCAATTCAACTCCAATTAACCCCAAATCTTTTCTAAATCCTCCTTAGCATCCCCACAGGCAAAACACTAACATGATTTGCCCAAAATTTAGACCCAAATCCCACTCAAATTCAACCCAAAGCTAAAAGGCCCATTTTTGACCTAAACCCAAACCTAACCCGAATGAGCCCAAACCCCAAAATCAAAGCTCAACCAAAGTCAAAACCTCTTTGAAACACTCCCATAAACATTTCTCAACATTGATTTTACATCAATTTCAACCCTAGTCCAACATTAGCCCAACTTGGCCCACTTGGACCTACATAGGCCCACTTACCAAATAAATCCAAATTCAAACCAATTCGACTCCAAATCACACCAAATTGACTCCAAGCCCTTCATAGAACATCCCTAAACCAATTATGACATTTATTTGACAAAGTCCTTCACAAAATCTTCACCCAAGTGCCCATCCTAAAATAAAAAGCCCATTCCCCTTAAACTTTCCTAAAAGCCCACTTCACCACATCCAAAAGCCCAAATCCATCCAAAGCCCACATGGCACTTTCCCTCATCATCCATTTAATCAAAATCACCCCTAAGTTTCAAAATCATCAATTAAACCATTCCAAATCAAGCTTCATGCAAATTTTCACCAAAATATCCAAAATTCTTAGAACCCATTTTTATGAAATTGACCCGACCTTTTCCCAAGCCAAATGGAGCCATGAAGCCATGCACAAGCCATATGCAAGCCATGGCGACCACTTTACACATCACCATGTCATTTTTGGCAAAAGGAGGCAGTCCTTTAATGATTCCCTTAAGGGTGATTTAGCCACTTCCATGACTCCACTAAACCATGCTTAAGCTTAATTGTACTTGGATGGTGATCCTTCCCCACTAATTAAGCGGACCTAAATCACTTTATCTTCAGCCCAAGCTAGCCATGGGAAGGTGCACCCAACCCATTTTCATGGGTTGACCAAAATGAGCCAAAATGACCCCTTCCCCTTTCTACTTTGATTCAACCACTTTACACATGTCAAACCTCGATTGAATGCACCAAACCCCAGCCACGACCCACCTCGAACAGGATGGTGACCAATGCACGGCCGGCCAGCCACCGAGCTGCCGGAAAACACCATGGCCGAGAGCTCACATGTGAGCCCGACTTGAAATTCTCACCTGCTGAGTCGCCCCATCCCCAGTGGCCATTGGAGCCTGTTCTTCTCTTGCCGAGAGCAGCTGATCCCAAGCCCTAACTCTCCACGGGAGGCCTTCCACCCTCTCCTATTTAAACACCACCCCTCTCGGCCATGAGAGGTGCCGAAAACAAACCTTAAGGAAACTCGCCAAAATTGTTTCGGACTCCTCCCCATACACGAGCACTTGATCCCCAGGTGAGATCCCCCTGCCATTTCTTCTTTGTGAGCTCGATTTTAGAGTTGAAATTCCACCCAAAACCGGGACACTTCTCCACGAGTGAGCCAATCCCCAAATTGATTGGTTCTACACCTTCACCGGACCGAGGGAAGGTGTCCACCGACAAAAGCCCCATCTCCATGCCACCCGGTTGCTCCGACCTCCAAGCTTTGTGATCGGGCTTGGTCGAAATCACACCTAGACAATTCACCGGACCAGGAGACTTCATCCGGAGCTTGCCGGGATCCAATCGAAGGTGCAACAACTCTCGGATCGAAGCCACACTTCTCCGAGCAAAGGTATGAACTAATTCTTCATCCCGAGCTTCTGGAGATTCTCCATTTCAAGTGCTTTAATTTCAATGCATGATAACCGTATAGATGTGTTCGTCTCTTCAAGACGAATCCATAGAGCTTAAGAACATGAAAATCCATTGAGTATCGAGTGAGATCTTAGGGATTTAGTGTGGACGGCTCTCGGGTGAGGACGCTCGGGGACGATGAACGGATGCCGTCCATTCAATACACGCGCGGACGGACGGCTCAGATGGCGTCGGACCAGGAGATGGTACAAGAATCGTGGGGCCCGGGCTGCTGACTCAGATGGCGGCGTCGAATGGGAGCGCGACGCGTGTGCGTTCGGAGATGCCGAGGATGAGTTGGCGCCGCGTGGATAAATAGAAAATTAGGGGTATTTTCTATTTATTTAATTCCCTAAACTTCAAAAATTCATAACTTTGTGTAGAAAAATCAGAAAAATAAAATAAAAATACCCTCTTGCTCAGTGAACAGAGGAGAATAATGTGGAAAAGAAATCATTTAATTTCATCAAGTATTTTATTTTTTATAATTTATTTACTCTCTGCATACTTTTGAAGCCTCTGAATTTGGAAACATTCCCTGAATTTTCCAAAGTCAGAGGCCATCCCTATGAAAAGTTATTGATTTTTCAAATTCATGTTGCTGTTTTGAGTATTTTAATTCCAATAAATAGCATGTTATGAAATAAATTCTAGGAAAATTTGGTGATGTTCCTTATGACTAGAGAACCCTAGGAAAAATAGATTTTGAGTTAGTTCATTTAAAACAACCCTAATTGGCTTAAACACCCAAAATAGGTCTTTAATTAATTAGAGCTAATCATACATCAAATTGACTTGAAATCAATTCTCCACTGACCTTTAGGATCAGAGGAACCCACCATAAAAATTTGAGGTCAATTGGACTTGGTTAGCCCCACTAATTGGGTTGATTAAACCACTTAGTCATTTTAAACTTTAAAAATTCATAACTTTTAAAATACTTTTTAAAAATTCACCAAATTGGTTTTGAAGCCTCTCTGATATCAGGGGAATTTAAGAAAATTAAAATTTCAATTTTCTAAAAAAGTTGATTTTTAATAATATTTTAATATTTTTAATAATTAAAATATAATAAAAATCACAAAAATAATAAAATTCACCAAAATGACACATTTTGAATTTTAATCACTTAGGAACAAACCCCATATTTTTCTTAGGTCTATTTGGTGAGATATTAAATTTTAAAGCTCTAGGGTAATTTTAAAATTAAAAAAAATGTATTTTCTAGCATTTTCACTAAAATAATTATAATAAATCATAGAAAAATCAGAAAATTGCAAAATTGGCTTCTCTGACTTCCTTGATATTAGAGAGATTTTTGAAAAATATAAAATTCATTTTTTAACATTTATTTTATTTTTAAATTAATTAACACTCCAAAACTTGAAATAATTATAATAAAAATAATATAATTCAAAAAATCACCAAAATTGGTCCAAGTGATCCTCTGGTCATTAGAAATGTCCCCTAATTTTCTTAAGGACAGAAACTTTCCCTTGGTCATGTTATTAAATTTTCCTTGGAAATCTCTATTTTCTACCAAAAATAATTATATAAATAAATTAAATACAGAAAAATCACATTTTCTTCTCTCATGTCTTTATTGACATATGAGTGAAGTCACATAAAAATTTCAAGTTCATTTGAGTTCAATTTAGTGAGTTATAAAATTATTAAGCTTAAAGGGTAAAATGGTAATTAAAATTTTTAATCCTTAATTAAAACTTTTAGGTTTAATAAAAAATTAACAAGTAAAATATTTGATCCTCTTTTGATTTGGATGATTGAAATTTAAATAATTAAAGGGTAGAAACCCATTAAACAATTTTAAAATAATTAAACCTTAATTAAATAATTGATTAAATTTGGAAGAATAATAAAATTGGAATTATTAAAATAGGGATATTTTTAGGAAGAGATTTATTCTTTAATTTAAAAATCCCTAAATTAATCATCTCATTAATATTCAATTCTTAATTAAAATGATAACTCAAATTCAAAACATTAAAAGACTTAATCATTAAACTAAAATTAAATTATTAAACTCTTTTAAAAAAAATTTTCAAATAAAATTAAAAATAAAATTAAATTAAAAATTAAATTAAATTAAGTAAATTAAATTAAATTAAATTAAATTAAATTAAATTGAAATTGAAAAGTTGAATTAAATTAAAAATTAAATTAAAGATTAAATTAAA
This sequence comes from Papilionanthe hookeriana x Papilionanthe teres, assembly GCA_022702705.1. Taxonomy (NCBI): domain Eukaryota; kingdom Viridiplantae; phylum Streptophyta; class Magnoliopsida; order Asparagales; family Orchidaceae; genus Papilionanthe; species Papilionanthe hookeriana x Papilionanthe teres. Next base: position 139,454,601 of record CM040427.1, on the reverse strand, counting down.
TTAAATTAAATTAAATTAAATTAAATTAAATTAAATCAAATTAAATTAAACTAAATTAAATCAAATTAAATGAATTAAATTAAATAAATTAAATTAAATTAAATTAAATTAAATTAAAATTAAAATTAAATTAAATTAAATTAAATTAAAACTAAATCGAAGTCAAATTAATTTAATGTAACATCAAATCAAACTAAATTGAATTAAATTGAATTAAATTAAATTAAAACTCAATTAAATTAAATTAAATTAAATTAAATTTAATTAAATATAACATTACCTAAAACAGAAAGAAATTAAATATAAAGCAACTTGAACACTATTCCAAATTTAAACCCATTAACTTAAATTAAATCATTTAAACACCAATTTACTCTCAAAAGTTTTAGTTATCATAACTCCTAAACGAGAATATTAATTGAAATGTTACCTCACTCATAGGATATTCAAATGTCCTAGTTCACCGAGCAAGATAACAACAAAACTTGAAATTCTTGGACGATTAATTCATTTGTGTAATTGAATTCATTTGGACTTAAAGCAATCCTAGAAATATTGAAAAGATGTTTAAGATTCTTCTTAAGCACTTCCTCAATATGATAGGATATTTGTAAGAACAATTGAACCCAATTGTTCTTTGATGAAGAAAATCGTCCTTAAACCAAAACACAAAGAACCTAGACGTCATAGGAAATGACTAACTATAGGATTAGGAATTTGGTAGAAAATCATAACCCTTCCCTTAGCTTTACCTAGGAACTTGCTTAAATATTCTAATTGTGTTTTAAGTGCAGCTTGGGATGACGGGAAGACTCTCCAGGTACGCTTTTATTTTATTGCAATTTACTTTCTTGTAATTTACATTATTGCAATTTCATTAATCGCATCGCACATAATTTTCTTGCATGATAAACAACTGTTGCATGAAAACCCACACCTTTAGGATAGTCCCTAAAACTGAAACAAAAACTAAGTTAAAAGTCATTGCAAGATAAAATTCACCGCCACAACATTTCAAAATATAAAACAACTCAAAATTTAATCACAAACAGAACACAAAACTACAATTACAACTAAATTAAAACGTCCTGTTAGATGATCGGGAATACCTCGGATGATGTAACCGACGTGTTGCTAACGGGATTTCCCACGGTCTAAATGAAAGTGTGGAACTCATTCAGTTGAGTTTAGCAAATTCATTTGGACTAAGTGAATCCAATAAAAATAATGATGCCGGAAGGATGGAACAGTGGGATCTTAACCGGTGTCGTTATAATCAACTTTAAGATTTGTTTTAATTAAAACACAAAAAACACTTGGAAATTAAGACTTCTCTAAACCAAAACACTTTTCTCATCCCCTGATTTATGACTTCTAAAACTAAACCTCTGCAACAACAAGGAGCTCGGAGCATGGTGGGCAGCACGGCCATCGTCATCAGCCAAAACCTGAGTCTACTTTAGCAAAACTTTCCTAGAATTAAATAACAAACCCATAGGACTTCGAGGTAGTTTTCCTAGTGCAACATAAATCCTCAACTCTTCGTTAGGCACTTGCATTGCAAATTAAGCCCTAACCGGTCTTAGGATTCCGAGGTAGTCGTCCGGTACGACAATAAACCCTCACATCTTCGAGGCTATTTGTATGATTCTATCATATAAATATAAGTCCTAATTAACTAAAATTGGCAAGATCAAAACATTTAAATAAATATTAGGACTTTCCTAAACTCAAGCCAAACAATAGGATAGTCGGGAAATTACCGAAGTTCGCTTCGAATCAGTGATTTCTCCTACTTTTCTTCCTTTGGATTCCCAAAACAAAATGTTCCAAATTTGATCCATTCCCTATTGAAATTCCAAAATTCAATCCCTTGAAAACTTAAACTTTGAAATCCTTGAGAGCAGAATTATTGATTATTATCGAGAGTTTTCTTAGGTGATTCCCGTCACTTAAGATGTAATTAACTATAGGGGCTTGCCCTTATAGGGAATTTTAAAGAACCCGAGTAATATAAACCACTGTTTAATGCTTTCATATTAAGCGGGGAATTTGTCGGCTTATAAAATTGGTTCGCGGACCAAACGGATGTCACAAATCTTTTAGTTTGTTTAATCGAGCCCCACCATCAAGCAGTGTGTCTATCCTTAGGGATAGATACACGGTTTGTGGTGCGGTGCTCGTTTATATAAACTATTTGGGATGTGAGATCGGTTTAATCTCATATCTTAAAATTTTCAAATTTAAAATTATTTTCAAAAATCAAATACTACTTTTCAAATTATTTATTTTAATTAAATTAAAAATTCGCCGACAACTTCTGTTAGGCGACCCCCTTTTCAAAATAAAACACACGACCTAAAAATATGTCGACACGAGTGCATAAAGAACATTGGCTAATCCTATGTCTGGTCCCTAAATCCATGGTTAGGCTGAGAGGATACTGGCTCTCACTCCAGAGCTCCCACTTCCCCCTTCGAAGAGGGCTAACTCTCGCTTTAGTTTCCAAACAATAGGACCAAATTGGGGATTTTAGTTTGTCACCATTAAAATCTCCAATTCTATGCCTAACAAATTATATTTCTTTATTTAATTTGACTCAACCCTATGGACTACATTCTTATCCATAGAATTGAATGTGATCTGAACTTTGTTGTAGAACTCATAGTCTTTTTGGATCTTAAGTTTCATAACAAATTTTAACATTTCAATTGGCTAGATAAAAAATTAAATGAGGAATGAAGTGTAAAATCATCATAGTTATTTAAAATTTAAAAAGCACATTTAACCTATCTCTTCATTTCACCAAATCTCATTACAAGGAGAAAGACAAAGAAATCTAGTCATAATTCATATGGAAGATACTAGAAATTATAGATTATATATATAAATGAAGTTTATACAAACACAACTTATCTGTAACTCTTCCCCAAAGCAAATCCCTTGAAGTTCATTTGATTCTTTTCCTCTTCTTAGGACAACACTTAAAACTCACTCAAAACAAGGCTCCACAAGACTCTCTACAGTGAACTCTCACAAAACCAAAGACTCTCTACGACTCCTTTCTCTAGTTTTTAATGTCTTCTTCTCTTTCTGGCAATTTTAGTATTCTCATATAGCGTATGGATGAGTTTCCCAAGAGATGCCTCGAGAAACCTTCAAAAAGTGTCCGAATACGTCGAATCTTGAAGGAAATCATGGGTAACCATCATGGGCACCGTTGGTACAGGACTTTGGCTCCGTCGGCACCCAACCACAAAATATAATCCAAACTCTCTATCAAATGGAGCCGTCAATGCCCAGCATGGCGCCATCGGCGCCGCCCAGACCCAAAATTCCAAAAATCACCTCTGTTTACTCCAAATTTTATTCTTTTTGCTTTCTTTTACTTCAAATGCCTAAAATCAACATACCTCTAACATAACATGAAAAATAACCTTCTTTAAAATGCAATATCACAAAAAATGAGTATAAAATATTGGTGAAAAATCAAACATTATTTAGGTGCATCAAAATTCCTCAAACATAACTGTTACTTGTCCTCAAGTAACTCTTTTACTACATATAAATTATGTCTCATGGTAGTGAATTTAACTTTGTAATTGTTACAATTTTGTATTCATATGTATAATAGCAAGAACTTTTAAATCAATTTTTAATAATTTGAGTCCGACAATATGTAAGAAATTTAGTAATCAAGTTTATGAGTCATAGGCTTCTATTCATTTCAAAGATAAGTGCAATTTGTCATATTAAGAACACTTGAAAAAAGCATATTAAAAAGAATTTTCATGAGGAATCTACTAATAAAGACACTAACACATCAATATAAATCCAGAAATGTGGTTAAGTTCTTTCCTTTAGGTTAATTCAAGTGAAATAAATTTTTAATTAGGCATCTCCTCAAGTTTCTCCCCACACATTATTCTTTTCATTTGCTTCATTTTTATATATGTATGATATGTTGTTCAATCCTTTCTTTTCTCTTCTCCTTTTTCTTATGTGACGATTACTATATCTGGACAACCTTTAGTGATTTTGAGCTTCACCATCCACTTCCTAAAGTTTTAACTCATTACATTTCTTTCTTTATTAATTAAAATTAGTATAAACATTACTTCATAATGTTTCAATCTTTTCTTCTTGCATGAAATCCCAAGTCTCTTAACATTTCACAAATATCCTTTCCTTTACTTTAAATATCGAACAATAGTCTTATACTCTTATACTAAACATTTTAACCCTAAAGTTAACTTTCATTATTAAAACTTAATTCTAAAGTCTACTAAAATTATTTAAATAAAATAAAAATATAACTTTATAAAGTTTAAATTCCTACCAAAAACCATTTTAAAAATAGTTTTTAAAATAAATAGTTTATTTGAGGACCAATAAAGTTTAGTTTTTCTTTCTCCCCAAACATAAATTTTTTAACATTTTACTTTAGAAATATAAAAACAGGAAGAAAGAAAAAAGAGTACTAACTTGTATGTATCGGGCCTTCCATTTCGTTTCTTTTCAAGCTATGTAGGTATTGACTAAGCATTCGCAATAACAGGTATATAGAAATATGGAAAGTGTGCTCAACATGACATATTAAAGATTTGTAGGGTAAAGAAACATTTAAAACTTAAACTAAACATTTAACAAAACATAAAAAAATTACAACAGTTTAAATCCAAATTTAAGCAAATAGTCTGAAAATTAAACACGTGTACACACATCACAAAGTCTCACCAAGCAACAAAATATAAAACAATATATAAGTTCTACAATAAACAATACAAAACAACAAATCAAAATAACAGTAAACAATAATCAATAATCACTCTCACCACTACTTTCTTCAACTCCTTCTTCTTCTTCTTCTTCTTCATCTTTAATAAGATGATGCCGCTGTTATGGAGTGAAACTAAGGCAAGTAGGGAATTCCACAGTAGGATCACCCTTCATAAATCTAACCATAGCTTCATTAAAAGAAGCTTCATATTCCATTCTTCTTACCATAAAATAATCATTATAAGCATTTGTAGAATCTAAATTTTCAATCTTATTGTGCATTGTCTAAATGTCTCCCTATTGGATCTTCAATTTCTCCATAACACCATGAAGAGTAGGAGCACTAAAAGTAGAAGGAATATCACGTCTACTACTGCATGCTCTCCATCCAACATGAGATTCATAGGTCTTAATATTTGCTTTTCCAATAGGCTTTAGAGGCACAACTTTTTTGTCATCCCTTCCAAAATTTACTCTTGATTGTTCACAAAGGATAAAAATCAGGGCAGAATGACCTAATCCACCAGCAGTCTCACCCCTAGCAATAGTACGTATATTCTTATAGATGACAGAGCCAATATTAAATATTATCATATACTGAATATAGAAGTTTATAATAGCTCTATCTTTAGTCACTTCGCTATGTTTATAAGTAGGTAATAACCTTCCAAAAAAAAGACAATGTCAGGCTTTAGATGGAACATCTAACTTAGAAGCAGAAAAGTTTACCTATTGTTTGAACTTCAATTTCCACTCTCCTTTTCCATTTGTCAAAAATGCAATCACTTCATCTAAAGATTCATCAGTGGTACAAAACTGGGTTTATTCATAGAAAGAACACCTTAACTGGCAAAAATCATTAATTCGATATGGGGTAAACTCTACCATTTTTCCACGTAAAAACACATGCTTGTCATAGGTTTCACTAAAATTACAATAAAACTCTCTTACTATTCCAACAATAGGTTTGACTCTAAAATAACATAAATGTCCCCATCACCGATCAACATTTACCTTCTTAACGACTTCGTCCTGACTTAAGAAAGCCCGATCCTGAATAAACTTCTTCGTTTTAAAAAGGGTATTGTAGTAGTATTGGGGCTTAATATTCACAAATCTTTCTTCATCAAAATCCAACATTCTCTTCCTCATACTCATTCTTGGAGCCATCGAAAATTCTAGAAAAGTACAAATAAACTTAAATAATTTCATAGATAACAATGTGGTAGAATCCAAAGATCATTCTAATGGGTAAGAACTTTCCACCCTTGATTCTCTCAAAATTTTTCTCCAAAAATATCAAAAATTCAGATTTTCAAAATGTAGGAAAAATCTATGGTGAAAATAAAAAATTTTAAGTTTAAAGTGGAGCTCTTACCAAGGGAATATGAGATCCTAGTTCTTTTCCTCTTTAAGTCACCTCAAATCTGAGTTTAAGCAAACCCTAGAAGGAGTTTTGGCCAAGGCTAGAGTTAGAAGAAGACTAAAAGGGGTATAAATGGCTTTAACAGCCTAGATTTTGTGGTATTTTAGTAAAATATAGAGTCTCAGCCTTCAGGTGCTATCAACGCCCATCTCGGTGCCGTCGGCACCGGTGCGTGTTTTAAGATTCTACAGTTTTATATGCGTCGGCGCCCAGATTTTTCAATTTCCTATTTTTTCATTAATTCAGTCATTTCATTATTACGCCATCATTTAATTACCCTTATTAAGCATTAATTTATATCCTTCAGTGGTCTAGTAACAACAAATTTCACAAACAATACAAAACTTCACATTTATATATAAAATCCAACACTTACAAGCAAAATTTTTATTTCACACAAATACAAGTAATTGCAAGCCACACAATAGAAAAGGTCAGCCTCAAAATCAGACCACAACACCCTAACGCTGAAAATTATATAGCAAACACTAGATCAAAGCATAAAGCATTTTAAATTCAAAGCAAATATACAACAAACACACAAGAATTTGTAATTTCAAATATTAGAAATCCAATTTTTAGAGTCACTACTCCTCATCAACATTAGTACTATCTCCATCTCAAATGTCTCCCATGATATGGTGATGCACAAAAAGGTTGTAGAAAGGATGGTACGAAAATTCATTGGTCTAATCTTCTCATATCAAATCATTCTTCTTAAACATACATATTATAACTTCTTTAATTCATCTAGTGTGATCAAAATGTCTCTTCATCCTCTAATCAAAATGATCAAACAATTCAGTAATGTTGTTAATTGCATTAATAACATTATGAACTTCTTTCTCCATTTTCTTGATCCTTTTCAGAATAACTTGCGAACAAACATAAATTCAGAGCCATAAAAGTGACGAACTGTGAAATGTTTGATCCATAGTAATGTTCATATCATCTTCTTCTCCATATCCAATGTAGTTATAATAATCTGTTGAGTCCATGGGCTTCCAAGCCAAAAGAACATTTTCCAAATATTCATATGACACTTGACACAGACTGTAAAGCAGGATTGTGATAGAAGGATGTCCCAACCTATAAGTAGATCCATACACAATCAAGTCCAAGACAAATTTCAGAATTATAGAACCCACATCAATAGATTTTCCCATTTGAATGTAATAGTTCAAAATGGCATTCTCCATTGTAACTTTAGTGATTTTCATAGTAGGAAGTAACTTTGCAGAAATAAAAAGTTGCTTATCATTCGATATAAAATTCAAGAGTGTAAAAGAAAAACTTACGTGATAGTCATCTCTTGTCTCCCAACTTTCATTTTCATCAGTCAAGTATTGATAAACTTCATCCATAATTTCTCTTGTATGGACAAAGTTTGTGTATTGAAAATTGGAACACATTCAATCATGAATACATCGTTTATCCTAGAAGAAGTAAATGACACCCATCTACCTCGAGCATAGACGACTCCTTAGTTGATTCCATGAAGATTTGTAAAAATCTCTTTCACCACAAAAACGTCTAACGCAGTAGTAGTGTAACGAAGTATTTTCTAATACCTTTGAACAATCACATCTTCCATCGGAGTACTTAGATTATTCAATCATCGATTCACAAAGCCTCTTTCATTGATTAGTATCTTTTTATAAGGACTTTGTCATAAAGTTTTTCTGCCTTAAAATTGATGAACATTCTCTTATTGAAAATTCCATTTCTTGAAAAAATTTTGGAATAGAATGCCATGGTATTTGTCAATTGGTGAATCAATGGACGTTTGTCTATCAAATATGTCTTTAAAAACAAGTTTAGGAAGTTTATTGCTGAAGACACTTGCAAAAATATGCAAAAAACCAATTTTTGAACAAAAAATCGCAATTCTATAACTGCGGGGCCGCCAGCGACCAGTCTCTATAAGATGGCGTAGTTGGCTCCCATCTTGGCATTGTGGGTGCCCAAAGTAGGTTTGCTCACCGGATCACTTTTTCATCCAAATAAATTCTAAATATGCTCTTAAATCCATTAAAAGACATTTTTATGACATATAAGTGTTTGTAGGACTCCAAACAAATATTTTAATTATAATAATAAAGATTATAACAACTAAAACAAAGTAAAATAACAAACATAACTATGGGTTGCCTTCCACAATGCGCTTAGTTTAACGTCGTCAGCCCGACGTATCTAATTTTACTCAAGATGACTGAACATTAAAACCTATTTAAAATTTGTTCTTTACCCCCTCAAAAAAAGGTTTTAATCTGTGCCCATTAACTTTAAAATATTTCCAGTTTAGGATCTTCAATGTCAACAGCTCCATAATGATAGACTTTAATAACAGTAAATGGTCCTAACCACCTAGACTTTAATTTCCCCAGAAATAATCTCAATCTTGTATTATATAATAACACTTCTTGTCTAGGTTCAAATTTCTTTCTTAATATCCTCTGATCATGCTAGATTTGCATTTTCTCTTTATTGATTTTTTCATTATCATACACTTCATTTCTGATCTCTTCAAGTTCATTCAGTTGCAATCGTCTCTTCTCACTAGCATCCTTCAAATTTAAATTAAATTCTTTAATATCCCAATATGCTTTATGTTCCAATTATGTTGACAAGTGGCATGTCTTTCCAAAATCAATATATACGGGTTCATTCCAATAAGAGCTTTATAAGCTATCCTATATGATCACAAAACAACGTCTAATTTTGCAATCCAATCCAATTTATTCGAATTTACAGTTTTCCAAGATTCATTTAGTTTCATGATTTAATATTTCTGCTAGACTGATCGCGAAAGTCTTATATAATTATTTATAAGTATTTTTGGTTCAGTCACAAAGTATAATAAGTTTAATAATAAGGCAGCCAATCTATATGCAATTATATGTATCGCTCGAGTAATACAAAGCTCTAGTGGAGTCCTGGTTATCGATCCCATGGGGAGGAAGCAAATCTTTAAAGCATAACACATAAATCCAATATTCAAATTACAAAGCACGTAAAGTAAATAATAAAGTTACTAAATTTTAATGATGTTAGAGATTTAAGATCACTAAAGTAATTTCTAGACTTTGAAATAAGGTTAACTAACACTACACTAAGTTTTGTATTGAAAGGTTCAAATTTGGAGAATGTGTCCTCCCCTTTACAATGATGTTATGATGATTGAATGATAAAGATTAGTAAAAGTCTTGTATTGTGCAAAAATATAAACATACATAATATTTACCCTCTTCGGAGTGCTATAATGAACATTGGCTAATCCTAAGTTTAGTCCCTAAATCAATAGTTAGGCTGTGAGGATACTGGCTCTCACTCCAGAGGTCCCACTTCACTTTGCTTGAAGGCTAACTGTAACTTTTTTTTTCTAAACACTATGGAAAAATTGGGGATTTTAGTCTATCACCCTAAAATCTCCAATTTTACACCCAATAAACCATATTTCACTATTTATTTGCATCCAACCCCCATGAACTACATCACTCATTCATGGACATTAAATGTAATCTTCACTTTTGTTGTATAATGCATGGTTTTTTTGGATCGTATGTTTCACAACATATTTTAACTATTCAATTGGCCATATCGAAAAGTAAATGAAGCACGAAGTGAAAAATCATTACAATATCTTAACATTCATATGACTCATCCAATCCAAATCATCACTTCACCATTTATCATTGTAAGGAGAAAGACGAAGAAATATACTCAGGATTCATAAGGAAGGTAGGACAAAACAAGGATTTTATATATAAAAGCAAAGTCATATAAATAAGAAGTAAATACAACTTATCTTAATTTTTTTCCTAAATAAATTCTTCAAGTTCCTTTGAATCTCTTTCCCTCTTCACAACGACACACAATTCCCTCTTAAAACAGTAAGAGGTAGTCTCACACTTTCCCTCTCCTACTACAACTCTTTGAGAAGAATCCCTCACAGAACAACACTAATCTCACCAAAACTTAGACTCTAAACTCTCTACACTCTTTCTCTCTATTCATAAAGCACTCACGCACTAATCTCCTACACTAGTACCCACTCTTTCTGGCACCAAATTCTCTTTGAAATATCATAGGGACAAATTCCCCAAGAGATGCCTCAAGAATCCCTCTAAAAGTCATCCAAATAATTGAATTTGTCCTTCATCAACATTGGGCACCATCGACACCGTTTCTAGGAGCCGTTGGCGCCCATAACACTTAATTTAATTGGGGCTCTCTGTAAAAAGGTGCAGTTAGCGCCCATTTTGGCACCGTCGGCCCCAAAATGTAGAACTTTTATTTTTGTGTCTTTTCACTCCGAATATGTTCCTTTTTGCTTCTTTTTGCTCCAAATTCCTAAAATCATCATAAATGGAACAAAAAACGAAAAATATAATCCTTTAAAGTACAATATCATAAAAAAAGACTACATACTATATATGAAAAATCCAACATATTTTTGGTGCATCAAAGTCCCCTAAACTTAATTATTACTTGTCCTCAAGTAATCCTTTTATTAGATAATAATACGAGTCATAGTAGTAAACTTTGCTTAAAGAATATGATGATTTTTTATTTAAATGAATACAATATAAAAACTTTTAGAAAGATTATCAGTAATTTAGGTTTAAATTATATGTAAGAACATTTGATTATGAAGTATAAGGGTTCTCGTCATCTATTCATTTCAAAAATAACCATAATTTGTCACATTAAGTGTACTTTGAAGGATCATATGAATAAGAAGCTCATGAGAAATTTATTAGTAAGGTTGCTAATACTTAAATATATATTCAGAAATGCAATTAAGCTCTTCCTTTAAGTTGATTTAAGTGAAGCCAATTCTTGATTAGGCATCTCCTCAAGTTTCTCGTCACATATATTTTCTTTTTCTTTTATATATATGGATTTCTTTTCAATCCTTTCTCTTCTTTCTTTCTATATTTTTTTCTTTTTTTCCTTTTTTTTATGTGTGGATCACTATATCTTGTAGCCTTTAATAATTTTGAACTTCACTCTCCTCCCCCCAAAGTTGGAACTTGTAACATCTGTTTACTTTATAGATATATTTGCTTTTAAATGATTTATCATAGAGTCCTAATGTTTTCTTCTCACATAAATTTCTAAGACTCTTAGTATTTCAAAAATACAGCTTTCTTTACTTTAAAAAGTCAACTATAGTCTAATTTTCTTATACTAAATATCTTAGTCTATAAAGTTTACCTTCACTACAAAAAATTTTCTTTTAAATCTCGCAATAATATATAAATAAAATAAAAAATTTTGTTATCTAAAGTTAAGCTCAACTACCTTAAGTCATGTTAAAATTATTTTGAAAATATATTTTAGTTGAGAACATAAAAGAGTTAATATTTCCTCCCCCAAACTTATGTTCGCTAGTGTATATAAAATTAGTAAATGAGAGTGAAAACGAAAATAAAACTAACCTTTTTGTGCCGAGCTTTTGATACTTCTGAAGCTATGTAGGTATTAATAAAAAATTTAAACTGGCAGGAATAAAATAGTTAGAAGCATTATTTTACATAATATATAAGAGATTTGCAGGGTAAAGAAAATTTTAAAACATAAACTTTAAGCATCTAATACAAACATACATCCATTATAATTTCAATACAACTACTAAACAAACCAACACAAGTTTAATTACAACTTAACTAACATAAAAGAGTACAATCACCGCATTAAAGAAAATAACAAAAACAAAAGTTTACACATCAATAATAAACTAAAAGAACATCGCTCTACCAATCATCCTCTCCTTCTTCTGCTTCTTCATCCTCTTCACACTGGTATGGAACATAGCTGTGGCAAGTAGGAAATATCACACCAGATTCTCTCCACATGAATATTATCTGAGCATGATGGTAGGCTATATCATACTCAATACTTCTCTTCTGATAATCATCATTAAAATTATTTCTTGTTTCTATTCCATCAACTCTGCTATGATGCCTCACAATATCACCCTATTGTATCATCAACTGCTCCATAACATTAGAAAGAGTAGGAGTTCTGGACATAGAAGGTAAATCATGACTAGTAGAGGGAACCTCGCTACTCTTACATCCAGCTGTCCATCCTACATGAGATTCATAAGTGTGAATGTTGGCCTTTCTGATAGGCTTTAAAGGATGGACCAAATCTTCACTATTATAAACCTTAACTCTTGATTGTATACATAATGTGTAAATTAGAGCATGATTTCCTAATCTCCAGTGTTTTCTCATTTAGCTATAGTCTAAATACTCTTAAAAACAATTGCACCATTATTAATCATCTTCATATTTTGAATATAATAATTCAAAATAGGTCTATCTCTAGAAATTTCACTATGATGATAGGTAGGTAATAATCTTGCAGAAATAAAAAAGTGTCAGGCTTTAGATGCAACGTTTAAAATGGAAGCAGGAAAATTTATCATTTTCCTTTGCTTCATTTCCCATTCCCCTTTTTCTTTAGTAAGAAAAGTAATTACCTCATTTAAATCAGTGTCCATGGTTCCAAAGGATTTATATTCCCAGAATGGATTTTCCCTCAATTAATAGAAAGCGTTGATGCATTCAGAAGTAAATTCTACTATTTTTCCTTGAGCAAGAACATGATCAACTTTAGTTCTCTGCAAATTAGCATAAAATTCACATACTACATCCAGAATTGCAACGAAAAAAAAATAACAGAATATTTACCTATGCCGATCAGCAATTACCTATTCCACAACTCTGCCCAGATTTTCAAATCCTTGATCTTGTTTATACTTTTTATTTCGAAGGCTAGAGTTGAAATGGTATTGTGCTTTAATATTTACGAACTTCTTTTCATCAAAATTTAACTTCAACTTCCCCTTAAATGTCATTGGAGACATTTCAAATTTTGTAGAAAATGTAAAAAAATCCAAATCAATTCAAAAATTGCCATGTAGTAAACTCCAAGACAAATCTAATAAGTAAGAACTTTACACCATGGATCATCTCAAAGTTTTCCACCCCAAATTTTTGGAATTACCTAATGTAGGAGATTTTCATAGTGAAAAAAAAATATAGTCAATGTAGGGCCCTTACCAAGAGAAGATGAGATTGAACCTCTAAAAGCCTTAAAATAGCCTCTAATCCAAATGCTAGGAAGCCCTGAAAGACGTTTTCGGCTTTGGCATGAGGTTGAAGATGGTTAAAGTGAGGTCAATCGCTTAAATTCACAGTTTTAAGAAAATTTGAGAAGTTTCAGATTTTGGCCACCGTCGGTGCCCATTCTGGCGCCATTGGCGCCAGATCAATTTTTTGGTTCCAAATTTTTTTTTACAATTTTGATCATTACTTAGTTACATAGACATCTAATTAGCCCTTTTAAGTATCTTTTTTAATAATTTAAGTGACTAAATAATATAAATTTTACACAAATAGCACAAACCGTCACTTTTATATATAAAATCCACTAATACAAAAATTCACATATATATCATACTACCACATAATAATTCAACATTGAAATCAAACCACACCACTCTAACATTGAAAAATAAACATAGACTCAAATCCTAAGCATAATAAGTCTGAAATCACACAATAAAGCCAGAGAAAAACTAAACATGTCTAAGCATAATAAATTTCAAACACCAAATACTAGATAAAATAGAGAATCACTACTCCTCATCAATGTCAGTGCCATCTTCTCTAATATCTCACATGAATTATTGGTGCACAAAAAAATTGTAAAAGGGTATATACGGGAATTCATCAGTCAAATACTCTTCAATCCAAGCCTTTTTCTTCATCAAACATATCAAGGCTTCTTTAATACGCTTAATATGATCAAATTGTTCCTTCATCCTCCAAACTAGATGATCAAATAATTCAGAAATATTATTAATTGCATTCATAATATTTTGTACCTCTTTCTCTAATTTCTTGATCTTCTTCAGAATAAAATGTGAATTTTCAAGAAAACGAGGTTGAATTGGTAGTAAAATCTGAGATGGTTAGTCTACAGATATGATCAGATCATTTTCTTTCTTAGTTGCTGGAAAGTCGTAAATGTTAGTTGGGTCCATGGCTTTCCAAGGGAGAAGCACTTTTTCTCAGCTTTCATATGACACTTGTGACTTGCTACAGAAAAGAAATATAGTAGAAGGATTTCCCAAACATAATTTGATGCATGCACAATCAAGCCCAAAATAGATTTAACAATTATGGTACCAATATCAATAGGTCTTCCAATTTGAATACAATTATTCAATATTTCACATTCCTTCATCACTTTACTAATTTCATGGTTAAGAGTAATTTCAAAGATATAATGAAGTGTCATTGCTTCAACACAAGATTCAATAAGTTAGTAGGGCAATTTACATATCTCTTGTCTCTTATCTCCCAATCTTCACCTTCATCTGTCAAAAGATAGAAAGAATTCATTCATGTTGTCTCCTGCAGGGGCAAAATTTGTGTAATGATATATTGACACATTATCTATCATTTCAAGTTCATTAATCTTTTTGGGAGTGAATGTTATCCACTTACCTTGCACGTAGATGACTCCTTGTTTGTTTCCATGAAGATTTTCATAAAACTCCTTCGCCATAGGAATGATTACTACGGCAGTAGTGTAGCAAAATACTTCCCATTGCATTATAATTTCTTCTACTCGAGTACTAGGAACATTCAAACTTTGATTTACAAAGCCTCATTCTTTGATTAGCCTCCTCTTTATAAGAACATTGTCTTAAAGTTGCTGCGCCACGAAACTAATGAAATTTGTCATGTTGAAAACTCTAAATCTTGGAGATTCTAAGAAGTTGGAAGCCGTGGAATGCAAGTTTTGAAACTAACTTCTCATTTTTCTAGATTTCATGGGTTTTAAAATGAGTTTGGGGATTTATAGTGGTGAAACTCCTACTCAAAACCAAAATCCCATTTGAAACTGCAAAAATCGTAACACATTCCGTCAGCCCTATATATGGAGTTGACGGCCCCCAAGCCCTAAAATTTTGACAAACATTTTGGAAGAATGCACCGTTGGAGCCCATTCTTGTGTCGTCGGTGCCAGAACGTATTTTTGTTCCCACCTCATTTTGGTCCAAATAGACTCTGAATCTTCGATAGAATCCAATAATTATCACCATTTAGGATATTTATGAGCGAGTAGGACTCAAATATAAGAATAAATAATAATAATATAAGCTTTTACTAACTCAAACTAACAAAAATAACAAGGATAACTTTGGGTTGCCTCACATAAAGCCCTTGGTTTAACGTGGTCAGCCCAACAAATGTTAGTTTTTTTCAGGATGATTTAACATTAAAACCTTTTTAAAATTTGTATGTGACCCCTCATAATATGGTTTTAATCGATGGTCATTAACTTTAAATATTTTTCAGTGTTAGGATCTTCAATATTAACAGCTCCAAATTGATAAGGTTTTATAACAGTGAAACGTCCTATCTACCTAGACTTTAGTTTTCCAGAAAATAACCTCAATCTTGTATTATATAACAAAACGTCTTGTCCAGGTTCAAATTTCATTCTTATAATCTTCTGATCATGCCATATCTTCATTTTCTCCTAATAAAATCTATCATTATCATAAGATTCATTTCTAATTTCTTCCAGTTCATTAAGTTGTAATAATCGTTTCCCACCAGCATACTTAAATTGAAATTAAACTCTTTTATTGCCTAATGTGATTTATGTTCCAATTGTACTCGTAAATGAAATTTTTTTAAAAAAATTAGTCTATAAGGAGACATTCCTATAGGAGATTTATAAGTAGTCTTATGTGCCTATAATGTAGTATCTAATCTAGCAGACCAATCTAATTTGTGGGGATTTATAGATTTGTCTAAAATTCATTTAATTTCATGACTAGATACTTATTCTAAACCAATAGTCTGGGGATGATAAGCTATTGATATTCTATGCATAATATTATATTTTTCAGTCAATCTCTAAATTAGATTATTTCTAAATTGAGATCCACCATCAGCAATGATAACTCTCGGCATTCCATAACTTGTAAAAATATTTTTCATTAAAAATTTTGAAATAGTTAGAACGTCTTATCTAGGAAAAGTTATTGCTTCAATCCATTTTTATATATAGTCCACTGTAATCAATATATTTTATATTCCTAAATGAAGGAGTAAATGCTCCCATAAAATCTAATCCCAAAATATCAAAAATCTCAACTTCCAATGTAAACTTTAGGGGTATTTCATTTCTTTTAGAAATATTACCTACTCACTGACAAAGACTACATGTTTTAATATATCTATTAACATCCTTAAAAAGAGTAGGCCAATAGAATCCAGATTGTATAATCTTATGTGCAGTATTGTCAGTTCCAAAATGTTCCCCAAATTCAGAATCATGGCTTCTCTGAATAATTGGTTCAATTTCTTCATAAGACACACATCTCTTAATGATTAGATCTTTGCTTTGTTTATATAAATATGGGACATCCCAAAAGTAAAATTTGGCATCATACATAAATTTCTTTTGTTTTTTGCTTTGGTTATTCGGGTGGTAAAATATCACTCATAATATAGTTTACAATATCACCATACCACGGTAAATTCCATTCCTTAATATTATAAAATTGTTTATCAGGAAAAATTTTCTGTAATTTCATCTTCAAAATCAGACAATTCATGTTGTTCCGGCCAAGATAAATGATCAGCTATTTGATTGTTAGTTCCTTTTCTATCCACTATCATGAAATCAAATTCTTGCATTAGAAGAACCCATCTGATTAATCTTGGTTTAGCATCCTTCTTTTGCATTCCATTTGATTGTAGAGTGGTATGTATTTACAATACATTTAGTCCCAATTATACGAGACCTAAATTTTTCAAAATAATATAAAATCTCTAATAACTCTCTTTTAGTAGTGGTATAATCAATTTTAACTTCATCAAGAGTTTTACTAGCATAGTATATAACTTTAAAAATTTTATTATACATTTATCCTAAAACAACTCCAACTTTCTCCCAATTAGGTGAAGCAATTATAGAGGTAGTGATTAATTTTTTCTATCAATAATTTAAAGGCATTTAAACATTCTTCATTAAATTAAAATTTCTTATCTTTTCTTAAAATTTGGCATAGAAGCTTAATAATTTTTTAAAAGTCTTTAATATATTACCTGTACAAACCAGCATGTCCTAAAAAACTTCTAACCCCTCTCACAGTAGTATGAGGTGGTAGTTTCAAGATGATTTGAACTTTTGCAGGGTCTACTTTTGTGCCATATTCTGAAATTTTATGCCTAAGTACAATTCCTCCTACAACCATAAATTGAAAATTCTCCCAATTTAGAACTAAATTTGTTTTTTCATATAATTAAAAAATTTTTTCCAGATTATTTAACCAAGAATCAAATAAAGTTTCAAATACAAAGAAATCATCCATAAAAACTTATATTCCATTATCAATCATATTATAAAAAATTGACATCATACATCTTTAAGATGTTACAGGTGTGTTACAGAGTCCAAAGGGCATTCATCGAAAAACAAATTTTCCATAAGGATTATTAAATGTGGTTTTTTCTTGATCCTTTTGAGTAATCAGTATTTGATTATAGCCGATATATCCATCTAGAAAAACTATTAGTGCCCAACAAGCCTATCCAACATTTGGTCTAGAAAAGGTAAAGGAAAGTGATCTTTCCTAGTGGCAGAATTTAATTTTGTATAATCAATAAAAATTTGTCAACCAGTGAATTATCTCATGGTTATTAATTCATTTCTTTTACTCTTCTCAACTGTCACTCCTCATTTCTTAGGAATAAAATAAATTGGACTTACACACGCACTGCCTGAAATAGGAGATATAATTCCATCATCCAATCATTTTATAATTTCTTTCTTTACTACTTCTTTCATCAATGGATTTAATATCTTATGTTGACCAACAATAGGTTTATGTTGTTCATCCAATAGAATTTTATGCATACAAATCGAAGGACTGATTCCTTTAATATTAACTAAAGTCTTAATGTATATAATAATTTCTGCTCTTATAAATCATTTAAATATGAGGATACAATAATTGGTAATGTAGATAATTCTTCTAAGAACACACTCTTTAAATGGTTAGGAAGTATTTTCATCTCAAGTTCAAGAGGTTTTATAATAGATAGAAATAAACTTTTATTATCATTTTCTATAATATCCAACAACTTGAATCTTTCCTGAACATAATCCATTTCTTCATTATCTATCTCCTCATATTTATCTTCCATTTCATTTTCATCCTCACAATTCAAATCTTCTTACTCCTCTTTTTCTCCAAAATTTTCCTTAAAATTCTCAACCTTGAAATAATCACAAATTTCCATTTGAAGGCATTCATCATGTTTTTCTATTCAGGGTTCATTGATTTTGAAATATTAAATGTTACTTCCTGATCATTTTCTCTCATAGTTAATTCTCTTTTTTGAACTTCTATCACAACTCTTCCAGTTGCAATGAATGGTCTTCCCAAAATGATAGGAATTTTTTTACCTTCCTCCATATCTAAAACAAAAAAATCCATAGGAAAGATAAATTTATTAACCTTTACTAAAACATCTTCTACAACTCCCTTAGGATTAGTAATAATATGATCAACTAACTGAAGAGTTACTTTAGTAGGGAAAATTTCTCTTATTTCTAACCTTCTAAAAGTTGATAGCGGCATGAGATTAATACTAGCTCCAATAGCACAAGGTATAGTGAAGCTACGAGGATCTTTGAGTTTTTCAGAAAGCTTTTTCTGAATAATTGCACTACACTCTTCATTGAGTGCAACAGTCACGTTATCTGTAAAATTCATATTCTTGTTTAGTATATCCTTTATAAACTTCGCATTGTTAGGCATTTGTTCTATGGCTTCAAGGAATGGAATATTTATTTTAATTTTATGAGGATTTCTAAGAATTTTGAAAAAATTTTATCCATCTTTTAATGTTTCAATCTTTGAGGAAACAGAAGTTGTGGTCTTTCTACCGTAATTTTCATCGGTTTAAGTAAATATTCTAAATCGGATATATACTATCATTATCTTTTTCAGTTCCACATTCTGTTTTTCAAATTCAACATCTTTTTGCACTCTTGATTCCAATTCTTTTCCACTTCTTAACGGTATAGCCTTAATTTTTTTCTTTACTTTGATCCTTTGTGTTAATGTTAACATTACTTGGGAAAGTTCCTGAAGGTCTGTTACTAAGTGCAATAGCAATATGTCTTAATTGATTTAAAATATTTTTAATAGCAGCTCCGTGACTTTGTAACTGGTTATCTTGACTTTATATGACTTTTTAATTGATTAGCCATGTTTAATATTAATTCTTCCATAGACAATTTCTTTTCCTTAAATTGTCGGTTACTGTTGAAGCCTAGAGGATAAGGTCTATAATTAGTGTTTCCCTAGTTGTTTGAGTTCCCCAATGGGTTCTCAGAATTGTTCCCCCACTGCGTATTAACAGTAGCAGTGTTATTATTCTAGTTTAAGTTTGGGTGGTTTTTCCAACCTGGATTATAATAGTTAGAATAAGGATTGTTGGGTCTATTATTTATTACATTCAAAGTCTCATAAAATAACTGAGAATCTACTATTTGTCCGAATGAATTTTTTTCTATCACCTGAGGCATTTAAGAATAGATCATTCTGAATTGATCTATTTTCTTTGAAATAACAGCAGTTTTAGAAGCCAGTTTTAGAAGCCAACATAGATGTTGCATAAGCTAACATAGATATCGCATCATAAACATAAATTATAGAAACTTTTTTTGTATTTACTCATTCAGAGGGCCATTAAAAATTATTAGTAACCATCTCTTCCATTAAATAATATGCATCATCAAACTATTTTCACATTAATGATCCACAAGAAACAACATTAATAATCATTCTAAGAGATCTCACTAATCCATTGTAAAATTTTTGAATTATTAACCAATCTGGTAAATCATGATGTGGGCACTTCTTAAGGAGATCCTTGAATCTTTCCCAGGCTTCATATATTGATTCTCATTCAAACTGACAAAAAGATGTAATATCATTTCTAAGCTTAGCAGTTTTAGATGGAGGGAAATATTTTGACAAAAGTTTTTGTGATAGTTCTCCCCAAGTTCTGATAGATCCAGGTGCTAACAAATTTAACCACGCCTTAGCTTTTTCCCTTAATGAAAAAGGGAAAAGTCTAAGTCTGAAAGCGTCATTCAACACTTCATCATACACATATATAGAAAACTAGCAAGATGTAAGGATCTTCAATTCTACACCAATTAAACCATATTTGAATGTAGCATAGACTAGAACAAAGTTAGGGATTTCAGTTTCTCACCCTAAAATCTCCAATTCTATACCCAATAAACCATATTCCTTATTTATTTGTACCCATCCCCCATGAACTTCATCACTCATTCATGGAAATTGAATGTAATCTTCACTTTTGTTGTATAATGCATAGTCCTTTCCGATCGTATGTTTCACAACATATTTTAACAATTCAATTAGCCACATCAAAAAGTAAATGAAGTACAAAGTGAATAATCATTACAATTTCTTAACATTCATATGGCACATCCAATGTAAATCTTCACTCCATCATTTATTATTGTATGGAGAAAGATGAAGAAGTCTACTCGAAATTCATGAGGAAGATATGACAAAATAAGGATTATATATATAAAAGCAATTTCATACAAATAAGAAGTAAATACAACTTATCTCAAGTTCTTCCCCAAGCAAATCCTTCAAGGTCCTTTGAATGTCTTTTCCTCTTCATAATGACACACAATTCCCTCTTAGAACAGTAAAGAAAAAGCAATCTCTCACTTTCCCTCTCCTCCTACAACACTTTGAGAAGAATCCCTCAAAAAATAATACTTTTTTACACCAAGCCCTAGACTCTAAACTCTCCACACACTTTCTCTCTAATCATAAAGCACTCACACACTAATCTCCTACACTCAAACTCACTTTTTCTGGCACCAAATTCTTTTTAAAATAGCCTAGGGACTAAGAGATGCCTCAAGCATCCCCCTAAAAGTTATCCAAATATATTGAATTTGGCCTCCATCAAAATTGGGCACCATCAACGGATTTTATGGTCACCGTCGGCCCCCAGGGCGCTTAATATAATTAGGGCTCTCTGTAAAAATGAATTGTTGGTGCCCATTCTGTCACCTTCGGTGCTAGAATGCAGAACTTTTGTTTTTTACTTATTTTCAATTCAAATTAGTTCCTTTTTACTTCTTTTCGCTCCAAATGCCTAAAATCATCATACTTGCATAAAAAAAACCTTCCTTTAAAGTGCAATATCACAAAAAATAAGTACAAAATATAAATGAAAAATCCAACATATTTTTGGTGCATCATGGACCACTAGTCTAGGGATGATAAGCAGTTTAGAATTAATGCAAAATGTTGTATTTTCCAAATAATGTTTCAATTCTCTAATTTCTAAAATGGGATCCTCTATCACTGATGACCACTCTCGACATTCAATATCATGTAAAAAAATTTTTCATTAAAAAGTTTAAAACACTATGAGCTTCACATTTAAGTAAACCTATTGCTTCAATCCATTTTAAAACATAATCAACACATTTTAATATATATAAATTTGAAATGGAAGGAATAAATGATCCCATAGAATCTAATCCCCATACATAAAATTTTAACTTTCAATGTATAATTCAGAGACATCTCATTTCTTTTAGAAATATTTCCTACTCGCTGACATCGATCACATGTTTTAATATATTCATTAACATCTCTAAAAAAGTAGTCCAATATATTCCAGATTGTAGAATCTTATGTGCAGTTTTATTAGTCCCAAAATATCCTTCAAATTCAGAATCATGACATCTTTGAATAATTTGTTTAGTTTCTTCAATGGGAACACATCTATTATTTCAAATTGAACTCTTGCATTAAAAGTATCCATCGAATTAACCATTGTTTTGAATCCTTCTTTTGCAGTAGATACTTAATAATTGAATGGTTTGTATGCATTATACATTTAGCATCGATCAAATGAGATCTAAATTTATAAAAAGAAAAGACAATATCATATAACTCTCTTTCAGTATTAGTGTAATATTTTGAGCATCATTAAGAGTTTTACTAGTATAGTACATCACTTTGAAAACTTTATCATATATTTTCAATAAAACAGCTGCAATCGCATATTCAGTGGCATCACACATTAATTCAAATGGTATTTCCCAATCAGGTGAAACTATAATTGGAGTAGTTATTAATTTTTCTCTTAGTAATTCAAAGGCTTTAGTGCATTCTTCATCAAAATCAAATTTTATATCTTTTTCTAAAAGTTGACACAAAAGCTTGGTAATTTTTGAAAATTCTTTGATCTAACGCTGGTAGAAACTAGCATGTCCTAAAAGCTTCTAACCCCTCTCATAGTAATAGGAGGCGGTAATTTCTCAATAATCTGAATTTTTTTGGATCAACTTCCATGACATTTTTTAAAAATTTTATGTCCAAGTACAATTCCTCCTACAACCATAAAATGACATTTCCCCCAATTTAATACTAATTTTTTTTTCCACTGAGTTCCAAATCTTCTTCCAAATTATCTAAACATAATTCAAATGAAGTTATGAACACAAAAAAATCATTCATAAACACTTCCATACCGTTCTCAATTAAATTATGGAAAATTAACGTCAAACATCTTTGAAATGTTTCAGGTGCATTACTTAATCCAAAGAGCATTCTTCAAAAAGCAAATGTTCCACACAAACTAGTAAATGTTAACTTTTCTTGATTGTTAGGAGCAATTGGTATCTGATGATAGCCGGTAATACATCTAAAAATCAATAATACTTGTGCCCAAATAATCTATCGAACATTTTATCTAGAAAGGTAAAGGAAAGTGATCCTTCCTAGTGGTGGAATTTAATTTTCTATAATTAATTCAAATTCACCATCCTGTGACTAATTCATTTTTCTTATTTACTTCAACTATCACTCCCCCATTCTTTGGAACATAGTGAATTGGACTTACTCAAACACTATCTGAAATAGAATATATTATTCTAGCATCCAACAACTTCAAAAATTTTTTCTTTACCACTTCTTTCATCATTGGATTCAATCTCCGTTAAGGATCAGCTTTAGGCTCATGATGTTCATTTAATAGAATTTTATGCATACAAATCGAAGGACTGATTCCTTTAATATCAGCTAAAGTTCATCCAAAGGCTTTTTTATATCTTTTTAAGGTTTCCTAAAGTTTTTTCTCTTACGATTCAGTTAAACCTGACGATATAATTATAGGTAATGTGGATCAAACTCCTAAAAACACATATTTTAAATGAGCAGGTAATATTTTCATTTCATGTTCAGGAGGTTTTATAATTAAAGGAATGAGATTTTTATTACCACTTTATGTAGTATCCAACATCTCAAATCAATCTTGAACATAATCCAACTTCTCATTTTCCATCTCATCATTTTTATCCCCATTTCATCCTTATTCTCATCTTTCAATTTTTCTTGCTTAAATTTGTCTACAAACTTCTCCTCAAAATACTCATTACTCAGATAATCACAAACTTCTAGTCCGAAACATTCATTATCTCTTTCTATTACTGGATACTTCATATCTTTTGATATATTGAATGCCAACTCTTGATCATTAACTCTCATAGTTAATTCTCTTTTTGAAAATCTATCACAGTTCTTCCAGTAGTCATGAATGGTCTCCTTAAAATAATAGGAATTTTTTTATCTTCATCCATATCTAAAACAATAAAACCCACCAGAAAGATAAATCTATCCACCTTTACCAACACATCTTCTATAACTCCTTTATGGTAAGTGATCGAACGATCAGCTAACTGAAGAGTTACAGTAGTAGGAGAAATATCTCCTAAACCTAACCTTATAAAAATTGATAGAGGCATGAGGTTAATACTTGCTCCTAAATTACGTAAGCACTTCTAAAAAAATCTTTCACCAATAATACAAGGTATAGTGAAGCTACGCGGATCTTTTAGTTTTTCAGGAAGCTTTTTCTGAATAATTGCTCTACACTCCTCACTAAGTGCAATAGTCTCATTATATGTAAAATTCCTTTTCTTATTAAGTATATCCTTCATAAACTTCACATTATTTAACATTTTTTTATAAGACTTCAACAGAAGGAATATTTGTAGTGAACTTTTGAAGAATTTAAAAAAAATTTCAAAATTTCTTATCCCTTTATTGTGTTTCAATCTTTGTGGAAATGGAGGTGGAGGTCTCTCTATAGTAATTTTCATTGGTTTAATTGGATATTCCAAATCAGGATATGTATCATAATCACCTTTTTCAATTTCTACCCTTTTCTTTTCATTCTCAACTGCTTTTTGCACTCGTATTTCCAATTCCATTCCTTTTCTCAATTGAATAACCTTAATTTTCTCTTTATTTTGATTTTGGATTGACTTCAACATTACTAGGAAGAATTCCTGAAGGTCTGTTACTAAGAGTAGTTGCAATATGCCTAATTTATTTCAATATTTCTAATAGTAGCTCCTTGACTTCGTAATTGATTGCCTTGACTTTGCAATTGATTCCCCATATTTAAAACCAATTGTTCAATAGACAATTTCTTCTCCTTAACTTAAGAGTTATTAATAAAACCAGAAGGATAATAAGGTCAAAAATTAGTATTTTCTTGGTTGGTAGTATTTCCCAATTGGTTCACTGAATTGTTATTATTCCAATATAAATTAGGGTGATTCTTCTAACAAGGATTATAATAATTTGAATAGAGATTATTAGTTTTATTATTTGTGGCAATCAAAGTCTCATAAGATGATTGAGGCCCTTCATTTGTCCTAATGAATTTTCCTCTAACACAGGGGGTGTTTGAGAATAGTTCATTCTAATTTGTTCAATTTTCTTGGATATAGCAGAAATTTAAGAAGTGATAATAGTTATAACTCAATTTTCATAGTTTGTGTGATAGTTCTCCCCAAGTATTGATAGATCTAGGTGCTAACAAATTTAACTACGCCTTAGCATTATCCCTTAATGAAAAAGGAAAAAAAGTCTAAGTCTGACAGTGTCATTCAACACTTTTGATGTGTTAAAGACTATGAAGTATCCAACTGAGAGAAAATATGATAATTATTTTTGGATGGATGAAATTGATTTTCTAAGTAAAGACCTCTTCCAAAAAAGTATTGAAAGTAAATTAACAGATGAGATCAAAATGGACTTTCATGATGAGTTGAAAACTTTTTCTAAAGTATATTGTATGTATTTTCAAGAGAGGTGTGAAATGATGGATGCTACCAAAAACAGTGAACTTTTTTTTTAATTCCATTTGTTATAAAATCTCATGAACTTAAGATGTTTGTAACCCATACAATTTTAAAGCCTACCTATTTAGGGAATTCATCTACACCACCAGACTTTATATCTTCAGATCCGACTCAATTACAAATAAATCTTAATTGAATGATGAACAAGATAAAGTTATTAAACTAAGACATGAAGGAGAATTTGAGATTATATTTCAAAGATCTTTGAGTTGAGAGATGAGGATAAGGAGATTGAAAGACCATTGGAAGCAATTCCTAAGGAATAAGAAAAACCTATTTCTTCAACAAATGATAATATAAAAAGTCCACCTCCATCATTTACTCAGTACCAAGGGGAAGAATTGGAAGATAACTTGAAATAGAAGAGTAACATAGAAGATTTTGATCTAGAATCTGAATTATGTAGATAGAATCTGATCTAAAATTTGGGAGATCTTGAAGTATCTTATAGAGATTTATTTCTTATAAATTTTAAGGATGATATTAATATGCAAATTCAGAAAATCAATAGAAGAATATTGGATCTAGAAAGAAATATGAGAAACAATGATATGAATCAATTTGAAAAGCAAGAGTAAAATGAAAAATAAAAATTTAAGGATTTTGTAGGAATCCCTGAATTTGAGAAGGATTGGGTGATTGATCGAGGATTACTTTATTGGAATTTTAATCAAGAAGGAATCATTTGTCGGGCTCGCGACATTAAACCAAGCATTTTTTGAGAGGCAACCTATAGATTTTAGTGTACATAAGTTTAGTATGTTTGGGAGTCATGATTATTAGTATTGTATTGTGTTTGATTTAGTGTGGATTGAACAACTTGATTAATGATCGGTGCATGTTTGGATTGTCAGTGGATTAACTTGATCTTTATGTCTCAGTGTGGATTAATCAGTTTGATTGTTGATTGATAGATGTTTGGATTGTTAGTGGTTTGATGTGATCTTTGTGTGCCATGAGGGAGGTGATTCCTCAACTTCTTAATATGGCTAGACTTTATGTTCTTCTGTATTAGTTAGATTGATGAGTCCAATGTGACTCGGGTCTTACCCTGACTTAAGTTTTACAAGAGATATCATGAATTTAAACAATGGGAAATCCATCTCAATTTTGTTAATTCTTTTCTCTGAATATATTTTAATTTGATAGAAGTCATGAACCTATTTGATGAATAACATGTGGATGATGTTACACTACGATTCATAACCATTAGAGCTGAATACTTAGTGCAATAAGGTGATGCCTGAGGTTGGTGTTCGCAACCCAACTTATCAGGGATAATCTTTTCAATGGAATTATAATCTATATAACATCATTCAAAATGTACATAATATATTAGTGTAGTGATTCCATTAGACATTAGAGGTAAGCTAATGAGATGTGATGAGTTAATAGAAGAAATAACCTCATTTATAATATGTGTTTGTTTGTGTGTTACAACTTTATGTAAGACTTGAAGAACATTCATATTCCAATGTTGATACCTGCTATGCTAGTTAAACTTTTATTTAGTGAATTTCATTCTGGCATACTTAGTTTAGATTTACTTTCTGCTACAATATTATTGTCCTGATGAATACTTTTAAATGTTTTTGATAGACATTTGTGGTAGATAGAATTTCTTAACTATTTTTCTTCTTCCTTTTATTCTTTGTACTAAATGTTATATATGCTAAAAATCAAGTTTTAGGGTAGAAAGAAAAATAAAAATTTAAAGTGAGTATACTTCCTTTTAGTTGAATATTATTGTAAGTATATTTTAGGCTAGATTTAGTTTCTCCTGTAGTCATTTTATCCTGATTATGCATGTATATGAATTTGATAGGATGTTCTAGTAGCTCGTAAATTCAATTAGTTTTTCTTCTTGCTACATTTTATGAAATTAATTGCAAAATATTTAAAAATTTAAGATTGCGGGGGGGGAGAAAGAAAAATAATTTTCAAAGTTAAACATTATTTGTCCTCAGTAGCTCGTATTTAATTTAATGTCACTTTTAAAATGAGTTGTGGTATGTAGTGTTATCTTTAAGTTACTATAATTTTGATTTAGAAATATTAGAAAGATAACTTAGTTGAAATCCTATGTGAAGAAACTATTCTAGAGTTAAAATATTTTGTAGGAAGAATTGGAAAATATTTTTTTCTATTTCTGATAGAAAAGAGTTGAATATTCGAAAAGCTAAGATTATTAGATTTATACTTACTGAGAATTGAGCCTTTATTGAAACCTTTTCCAAACGAATACTTACACTTTTAAAAAGTGAGGGAAAGTTTTGGGTTTTGGACTTAAGATAGGGGACGGTGAAATTCAAAATTGTTTAAGGCCTATTACAGATATAGTAATCCTCACATTAAAAAAAGAGAAAAAAAAGGGATTAAAAATGAGCTTGAAAGTAAGAAAAGAAAACAAGGAAGGAAAATAAAAAGAATGTGAAAAAAAATGTAAGGAGAAGCTTAGGGAGAAGCCTTATCAAAAATTGGTTTCACTTGAATCTTTTTTATTGAAAAGACTTCAAAACATTCCTAAGCTTATTCTTATTTCAAATGTTATTGGTTAAATTGGTATAGATAAGGTGCTTAAATTCGGCTTTTATACATTCTTTGAATCTTTAGTTTGACAAGTTTTAATAACTTTTGAAGTAAATAGAAAATCACAATTCTTAAGTTGAATATGAGATGCTTTTACAATTTAGTTCTAGGTTGATTTGCTATAATATCTCCTAGGTTACACTATAATATTTCTGAGATAAAACTATAGGATACTTTATTGAAACCCACAATCACAAGTTAACTTATTTGGTTTTTAAAGTTATATTGTAACTTGAGGAGAAGTAACATTTAAGTTTGGGGATGTTGAAAAGTCTAAAAAATGCATAATTTTACCTATAAATTTTATGCTTAATTCTAATTATATTGCATTTTAAAGGAAGGTATTTTTCATGTATTTGGTTTTAGGTACAATGAATGGACTCTTGAGAAAAAGAAGCAAAAACGGTGCAATTTGTAGCAAAAATGAGCAAGAAAGCAAATTTTGGCTTGACACATTTCGTTAAGTCTTTCTATGCTTAATCTCTTTTAAAATTCTGGTATATTTTTTAATGAGACTACACTTCAAAGAAAGTTTGTATTCATGCTTATTTTGTAGTTGTATCTGTTAGGAATGCAGCGCAACTGAAATGGAGCGAAACCGAGCTAAAACAGAGCCAGACAGAGCGAAATTGTGGAGTTGTGCAGAATGGGCATCGACAGCGCTAGAAACCTGAGAGCAATGAAAATATGGTGCTGACAGTGCACAAAAAAACACCGATGATGCCCGAGATAGTTTGGATGCAAGTTTTGGTTGTTATAGCTGAGATTCAATGAATCTTGACGCTTTTTGGAAGGTTTCTTGAAGCACCTCTTGTGAAATTTGTCCCTACACTATTTTAAAGTGAATTTGAATCCAAAGAAGGGTGTAGATATTAGGGAAAACATGGAGAATGTTTAGAGATCTTAGAATAGGAGTAGAAATGTAGAATTCTACCTTTCTGGAGAGATTGGAGAGGAGATTTTGAGAGAATTTGTAAGGGTTTGTACTGGCATTATATGGATCAGCAGTAGACATTGTGGGAGAGATTTTCATCTGTCTTTTAAAGGGAGAAAGATAAGTATTATGTTCTTCATTATCTTATGATTTTTTAAACACTTATGTAGTGGATTTTCTTTGATAAAATGAAGTTTTCCGTTGTATTTTCTTCGTGCTTTGTGATGTCTTTCTCATACTCTTTCATCTTATTTGAAAATAGTGGCATGAGAAGATTCTATCGTTATTTTCCTTCTAATTTTTCTTTGCAAGGAGTAGGATTCATGTTTAGGATATTGGGATGCATGCCAGAAGAAGTTTTAATTATAAATGTGATGGTTTTTAATTACGTTTATTTACCTTACAATAAGAGCTCGTTGTGGTGTTAAAATTTGTTGTAATTGCGTTATGACCCAAGAGGGCGGTGTAATTCTCAACAAAGTGGAACAACATTCAAATTTCATTGATAGTGAAGTTCGTGGGGGTTGAGTGCAAAAAAAATAGGTAAATATACTTTGATGGGGGTAGAATTGGAGATTTTATGGTGACAGACTAAAATCCCCAATTCGGTCCCATTGTTTAGAAATTAAAGCAAGAGTTAGCCTTCAGGTGAAGGGAAGTGGGATCTTTGTTGTGAGATCCAGTATCCTCCCAGCCTAACCACAGATTTAGGGAATAAACCTAGGATTAGCCAATGTTCTTTATGCATTCGGAAGAGGGTAAAGATTAGCTTCTATTCGACACATACAATATTTAATGTATCTCAGTCCTAAACATTATCCAATTTACTACATAAGAATTGTAGATTTTATTATTTCAAAATTCACTAAATTAATTCATCTAGAAAGGGGTATCTTTATAATTTATATTTTCTTTTAGGAGTAGTTGTTGGTTGTTTTCAACATAAGACTTATCCTCTAAAGTATTTGTTAGAAAAACTACTTATATCGACTTTCCACTAGAGTATGATAGTAGTAGACTAGAATTTAACTAGATACCTCTTACCTCGCTTCCCTGTGGGATCGATACATAGGACACCACTAGAGCTCTATATTACTTGAATGATACGTATACTTGCATAGAACCTCTAGTGTGTGCTTGTTCTGACCAACATAAAACAAGCATAAAAATAACACACGCTGAGGGCACATCAGGGAGCCATCAGTGCAGGACTTGGACGCCGTCGATACCTAGCCACAAAATATATTTCAAAGTCTCTATCAAATAGAGCCGTCAGCGTCCAGCATGGCGTCAATGATGCCAGACCCAAAAATTCCAAAAATCACCTTTTTTTACTCCAAATTTCTTCCTTTTTTACTTTGTTTTGCTCCAAATGCCTAAAAATCAACATACCTGCAACAAAACATGAAAAATATCCTTATTTAAAGGGAAATAACACCAAAAATGAGCATAAAAAATATGTGAAAAATCAAACATTTATTTGGTGCATCACAGAGTTAGAGTACTTTAGGGTGATAGACTAAAGCACCCAATTTCAGTCTATTATTTTAGGTTTTGATGCGAGAATTTAGCCTTTAGGTTGACAGGCTAAAGGGGACTCTAGAGTTAGTGCTAGTATCTTCCCTGTCTAGCTCTTCTTTAGGACTATTCAAACTTTAGTTTCACCAATTATCTTTATATCATCTCTAGTAAGGGTAAAGAATAGTATTGCTCCTATTTGACATATACTTCCATAATAAAATTCTTATACTTCTTTTTGATTTATGATAAGGAGAAATATATTTTAGTTATATTACATACATTTTACAATAATCTATTTACATTTAGTTAGTTGTTTACTTTATTTTCAATAATCAAAATTATCAAAAGAAATCGAACTTTTATTCCTAAAATAGTATCTATAGTTTAAGTAAGACTTTTTTTAAAGTAGAGTTTGTTATATAATTTTTATAATGAGTTGAATTACTTTCCTCGTAGGATCGATATTTCGGGGCATAATGAGAAAGTCCTATATTACTTGATAACGATACATGTACTTGTATAGAATCCCTATATTAAATAAAGAGAATTGAGAATATAGTTACATATATATAAGAGCTTATATATAAGAGATCGGGATCAAGTTTTTGGTGTCATTGCTGGGGAAAAATAAAATAATTTTTTTTTAAGAAAACAAATTTCAATTTAGAAATCCTTATCTAGACTTTTAGATTAATTATTGAAATACCGTAGTGTTGTTTCTATATAAGTTCCTATTTGTGTTATTTTATTTTATTTAGTAGTAGTCTATGTGTAGTTCAAGTTCTGAAAGACTAGTGCCCTACGATTCTAAATTAGAAAGATCTATTAAAAAAATTAAAAATAATTAAAATATAAAAAAATTTCAAAATTTTATGAAATGGCAAACCAAAATGATCAAAATGTTAAAATTCATCAAGAATTTTGACCTTTAGGAGATTTTGCAAACCCCACGGTAGATGAACTTCGTGCTGGCTTTCAATATCGTGCTGTAGCTATTAACTCATTTGAACTTAAACCCTCTATTATTCAAATGGTATCAAATAGTCAGTTTGGAGGAGCACCAACTGAAGATTCAAACTTACATCTTGCTAGTTTTCTAGAATTATGTGCTACATTTAAATATGATGGTGTCTCGGATGATGCTATTAGAGTTAGACTTTTTCCATTCTCACCAAGGGATAAAGCTAAGATATGAGTAAATTCCTTAGCACCTAGATCTATCAGAACTTAGGGTGATTTAGCATAGAAGTTTCTTGATGAATATTTTCCACCATAAAAAACAGTGAAGCTTAGAAATAATATTACATTTTTTGTCAATTTGAAGGGGAATCTATTATGAATCGTGAGAACAATTTAAAGAACCCCTGAGAAAGTGTCCACACCATGTTGTACCAGTCTGGTTAATAATTTTATCATTTTATAATGGATTAGTTGGATGTTTTAGATTTATTATCGATACCACTACTGGTCATTCATTGATGTCAAAACCATTTCATAACGCATATGCTTTAATTGAAGAGATGGCTACTAATAACTTTTAATGGCCCTCTGAATGGATAAACCCTAAGAATCTGATGCTTATGCAATGTTAGTAAATCAGGTTGCTACAATTTTAAAGAAGTTGGACAAATTTGAAATGAATTTTTCTCAACCAATTTTTATGATTGAAGAGAATTCATTAGGCAAAATTGTAGATTCTCAAACATCATTTAAAACTTTGAATGTTATAAATGAAAAACCCAATAATCCATATTCAAATTATTATAACCAAGGCTAGAAAAAACATCCTAACTTTAATTGGAATAATAATTTGGGTGGTAATAGTCAACAATGGGGAAACAACTTAGGTAGTAAAAATTATAGACCTAATTATCCACCAGGTTTTAACAATAATCCATAAATTAAGGAAAAGAAGTTTTCTATAGAAGAAGGGGTGTTACAAATGATAAATTAATTACAAACTCAAGGAGCTACTGTTGACCTCATTTTTGATGAGGTCTTCTCTTCTTCTTTTTAGTGCTTAGGATCTAGCCTTAGGCTTTTCCTTTGACTATCTTAGAGGACTAGAATTGAGACCCACCTTTTAGAAATTCAAACTACTTCTAAACTCCCTGCAAACTCCACAAACTTGACTATAGACTCCTAATCACCTAGAGGGTTGAAATCAAATGTGGAAGTTTAAAGGATGAGTTCCTATAGGACTCTTTAGCCTTAGGACAGCCCTGGGTGGCCTGGTCTGGTGAAGGGGCTGACTTACACTAAACTTATACACTACACCTACACACTACACTTCCACACACCTCCTAAAACCACACCCATACCCAACTTGACCTCCTGACTCATGTAGGTGATTCACATGGATGGTCCTTAACCCCTAAGCCCTTGGCTAAGAGGGTTAGGAACAACATAGTGAATGCCTCAAATGAGTCCCTTCATGGCTCATGTGGGCTTGATATGGCTTCATGGCTCAACCAAAATGATTTTATTCCACTTACATTCACCCAATCTTCAATTTCTCAAATTTTCAATTTTTGACCCCCGGGACCCTGCACCCGCCTAGCCTACCCAAAACCCTTGAAATCCTCCAAAAACACCTAAACTACCCAAAATTCTCAAAAAATTTCCAAATCACCCAAAATTCTCCAAAATCATTCCTTAACATTTCTCTCCACTCAAATTGATCATCCATACCCAAAAATATCAAAAATTCCAAAAATACCTCCCAATACCCTCCAAATACCCAAAATACCCCTCTTGACCCAAAAATCCAAAAATTCAGGAAATTCCCAGAAAATTCCAGAAAATCCCAAATATTCCAAATTTCATTTTGTCCAACTACACCATGAGCCAATTTTGTCCATTTACCCTACTTTTGTCAAACCCCCAATTTGACCCATTTTAACCCAAAGTGAACCCAATGTCAAACCAAACCTACCCAATTGACCCAAATTCTGGTCCAATTCAATTCTAAACTTCAATTTAACATTCCCAATACCAATATAGACCAAATCCAAGTTCAATTTGATTGACATTTGGATCCAATTTCACTTTTGGCCTTAAAGCCCAATTTGGACCCATGACCCAAACTTAGCCTAAACTCACCCAATTCAACTCCAATTAACCCCAAATCTTTTCTAAATCTTCCTTAGCATCCCCACAAGAAAAAAACTAACATAATTTGCCCAAAATTTAGACCCAATCCCCACTCAAATTCAACCCAAAGCTAAAAGGCCCATTTTTGACATAAACCCAAACCTAACCCAAATGAGCCCAAACCCCAAAATCAAAGCCCAACCAAAGTCAAAACCTCTTTGAAACACTCCCATAAATATTTCTCAATATTAATTTTACATCAATTTCAAACCTAGCCCAACATTGGCCCAACTTGGCCCACTTGGGCCTATATTGGCCCATTCACCAAAAGAACCCAAATTCAACCCAATTCAAACCCAAATCACTCCCAATTTGCTTCAAGTCACTCATGACTCATCCATGAGCTAAAAACAACATTTGTTTGGCCCAATCCTTCACAAATTCCCCATCCATAAATTTATTTCCAAACCAAAAGCCCACTTTCTTAAACCTTCCTAAAGCCCATCTCCACCAAAATCCAAAGGGGCAAAATCAATCTAAAGCCCATATGACAAGTTCTTTTCATCATGCATTCAATTAAAATCATTCCTAAGTCCTAATCCAATGATCAAATAATTCTAAATAAAGCTTCATCCAACCTTCCACCAAAATGTCCAAAATCCTTAAAATCCATTTTTATGAAGTTGACTAAACTTTTCCCAAGCCAAATGGAGCCATGAATGAGCCATTCACAAGCCATATGAAGCCATGAAAGTTTGGCATGTGACCATGCCATTAATGGTAAAAGGAGGGGCTCCTTTCCTAATCTTTCATTAAGCCTTTTTAACCTTATCCATGACACACACTAAACCATGTTTAGCCACCTCATCATGGATAGAGACCACACTATTCTCTCTTGGTCGACCCAACCGATCCTCTCAGCCCAAAATCGAGGCCATGGGGAGGTGCACCCAACCCAAACCAATGGGTTGAACAAATTGAAGCCAAAATGACCCCTTCCCCATTCCATTTTAATTCAAAGCCTTTACACATGTCAAAGCCCAATTGCCTTCACCAACTTCAAGCCCTGGACTCCCTGACCCTGAGGGTGACCCATGCCTGCCGGCCAGCCGCCTGGGTCGCCGGAAAACTCCATGGCCGAGACATGGGGAGGAGTCAAATTTTGGAATTCCACCTTGCTGAGCTGTCCCATGCCCAATGGCCACCATGGCTGTTCTTCCCATGACCGCAGCAGCTCGATCCCAACCCTTGGCCATCCCTGTGAGGCTCTCCAGCCACCTCTATTTAAACCCGACCCCCTCACGGCCATGAGAAGAGAGTTGCACAAACCTTGCCGAAACTCTGCCAAAATTGTTCCAAACCCTTCTCCACCCTTAGAGCAGTTGATCCCTAGTGTCAATTTGCCCTAATCCCCATTGACAAAATCCAATTTCTCAACCGAAATTCCACCCAAAACCGGGACACTTCTCCACAGTGAGCCAATCCCCAAATTGATTGGTTCTACACCTTCACCGTACCAAGAGAAGGTTTCCACCAGCAAAAGCCCCATCTCCAGGCCACCCAGTTGCTCCAGCCTCCAAGCTTCGTGATCGGGCTTGGTCGAAATCCAACCTAGACAATTCATCAGACCAGGAGACTTCATCTGGAGCTTGCTAGGATCCAATCGAAGGTGCAACAACTCTCAGATCGAAGCCACACTTCTCTGAGCAAAGGTATGAGCTAATTCTTCATCCCGAGCTTCCGGAGATTCTCCATTTCAAATGCTTTAATTTCAATGCATGATACCGTATAGATGTGTTCGTCTCTTCAAGACGAATCCATAGTAGCATAAGAACATGAAAATCCATCGAGTATCGAGTGAGATATTAGTGGATTTAGTGTGGACGGCTCTCGGGTGAGGACACTTGGGGACGATGAACGGATGCCGTCCATTCAATACACGCGCGGACGGACGGCCGGGATCGCGTCGGATCGAAGACGGAACGATACGGCCGGGCCCGGGAGCGCCGAGTCAGATGGCGGCGTCGAATGGGAGCGCGCCACGCGGCGTTTCGAAGCTGCCGAGGTTGACGCGGCGTCGCGTGGATAAATAGAAAATTAGGGATTTTTCTGATTTATTTAATTCCCTAAACTTCAAAAATTCATAACTTTGTGTAGAAAAATCAGAAAAATAAAATAAAAATACCCTCTTGCTCAGTGAACAGAGGAGAATAATGTGGAAAAAAAATCATTTAATTTCATCAAGTATTTTATTTTTAATAATTTATTTACTCTCTGCATACTTTTAATTCTCCATGCATGTATACAATTCACCATGGCATGAGACTATAGGGCTTTTGAAGCCTCTGAATTTGGGAACATTCCCAGAATTTTCCAAAGTCAGAGGCCATCCCTATGAAGAGTTATTGATTTTTCAAATTCATGTTACTCGTTTTGAGTATTTTAATTCCAATAAATAGCATGTTGTGAAATAAATTCTAGGAAAATTTGGTGATGTTCCTTATGACCAGAGAACCTTAGGAAAAATAGTTTTTGAGTTAGTTCATTTAAAACAACCCTAATTGGCTAAAAAACTCAAAATAGGTCTCTAATTAATTAGAGCTAACCATACATTAAATTGACTTCAAATCAATTCTCCATTGACCTTTAGGATCAGAGGAACCTACCATAAAAATTTGAGGTCAATTGGACTTGGTTAGCCCTACTAAATGGGTTGATTAAGCCACTTTGTCATTTTAAGCTTTAAAAATTCATAACTTTCAAAATATCTTTCAAAATTTCACCAAATTAGTTTTGGAGCCTCTCTGATATTAGGGGAATTTAATAAAATTAAAATTTCAATTTTCTAAAAAAGTTGATTTTTTATTATTATTTTAATATTTTAATAATTAAAAAATAATAAAAATCACAAAAATAATAAAATTCACCAAAATGTCACATTTTGAATTTTAATCACTCAGGAACAAACCCCATATTTTTCTTAGGTTTATTTAGTGAGATATTAAATTTTAAAGCTCTAGGGTAATTTTAAAATTAAAAAAAATGTATTTTCTAGCATTTTCACTAAAATAATTATAATAAATCATAGAAAAATCAGAAAATTGCAAAATTTGATTCTCTGATTTCCTTGATATCAGAGAGATTTTTGAAAAATATAAAATTCATTTTTCAACATTTATTTTATTTTTAAATTAATTAACACTCCAAAACTTAAAATAATTATAATAAAAATAATATAATTCAAAAAATCACCAAAATTGGTCCAAGTGGTCCTCTGGTCATTAGGAATGTCCCCTAATTTTCTTAAGGATAGAAACTTTACCTTGGTCATGTTATTAAATTTTCCTTGGAGATCTCTATTTTTTACCAAAAATAATTATATAAATAAATTAAATACAGAAAAATCACATTTTCTCCTCTCATGTCTTTATTGACATATGAGTGAAGTCACAAAAAAATTTCAAGTTCATTTGAGTTCAATTTTGTGAGTTATGAAATTATTAAACTTAAAGGGTAAAGTGGTAATTAAAATTTTTAATCCTTAATTAAAACTTTAGGTTTAATAAAAAAATTAACAAGTAAAATATTTGATCCTAATTTGATTTGGATGATTGAAATTTAAATAATTAAAGGGTAGAAACCCATTAAGCAATTTAAAATGATTAAACTTTAATTAAATAATTGATTAAATTTGGAAGAATAATAAAATTGGAATTATTAAAATATGGATATTATTAGGAAGAGATTTATTCTTTAATTTAAAATCCCTAAATTAATTATTTCATTAATATTTAATTCTTAATTAAAATGATAACTCAAATTCAAAACATTAAAAGACTTAATCATTAAACTAAAATTAAATTATTGAACTCTTTTAAAATTTTAATTAAAATTAAAATAAATAAAATTAAATTAAGTAAATTAAATTGGATTAAATTAAATTAACTAAACAAATTAAATTAAATTAAATGAATTAAATTAAATTAAATGAATTAAAATTGAATTAAATTAAATTAAATAAACAAATTAAATTAAATTAAATTAATTAAAATTAAATTAAAATTAAATTAAATTAAATTAAATTAAATTAAATTAAATTAAATTAAAATTAAATCAAATCAAACTAAATTAAGTTAACATCAAATCAAACTAAATTGAATTAAATTGAATTAAATTAAATTAAAACTCAATTAAATTAATTTAAATTAAATTAAGTTGAATTAAATATAACATCACCAAAGACATAAAGAATTCAAAATAAATCTAAAATAACTTGAACACTATTCCAAATTTAAACCCATTAATGGAAATTAAACTAAATCACAAACCATTTGAACACCAATCTGCCCTCAAGAGCTTTGGTTATCATAACTCCTAAATAGAACATTAAATGAAATGTTACTTCACTCATATGGTATTCAAATGTCCTAGTTCACTGAACAAGTTAACAAAACTTGAAATTCTTGGACGACTAATTCATCTGTGTAATTGAATTCATTTGGACTTAAAGCAATCCTAGAAATATTGAAAAGATGTTTAAGATTCTTCTTAAAAACTTTCTCAATATGATGGGATGTTTATAAGAACAATTGAATTTAATTGTTCTTTGATGAAGAAAATCGTCTTCAAACAAAAACACAAGGAACCTAGACGTCATAGGAAATGACTAGCTATAGGATTAGGAACTTGGTAGAAAACCATAACCCTTCCCTTAGCTTTACCTAGGAACTTGCTTAAATATTCTAATTGTGTTTTAAGTGCAGCTTGGGATGACGGGAAGACCCTCCAGGTACGCTTTTATTTTATTGCAATTTACTTTCTTGCAATTTACATTATTGCAATTTATTTAATCGCATTGCACTTACTTTTCCAAGCATGATAAACAATCGTTGCATGAAAACCCACACCTTTAGGATAATCCCTAAAACTGAAACCAAAACTAAACTAAAAGTCATTGCAAGATAAAATTCACCGCCACAACATTTCAAAATATAAAACAACTCAAAATTTAATCACAAACAGAACACAAAACTACAATTACAATTAAATTAAAATGTCCTGTTGGATGATCGGGAATACCTCGGATGATGTAACCTACGTGTTGCTAACGGGATTTCCCACGGTCTAAAAGAAAGTGTGGAACTCATTCAGTTGAGTTTAGCAAATTCATCTGGACTAAGTGAATCCGATAAAAATAATGATGCCGGAAGGATGGAACCGTGGGATCTTAACCGGTGTCGTTATAATCAACTTTAAGATTTGTTTTAATTAAAACATAAAAAACACTTGGAAATTAAGATTTTCTCTAAACCAAAACACTTTTCTCATCCCCTGATTTATGACTTCTAAAACTAAACCTCTGCAACAACAAGGAGTTTGGAGCATGGTGGGCAGCACGACCATCGTCATCAGCAAAACCTGAGTCTACTTCAGCAAAACTTTCCTAGAATTAAATAACAAAGCCATAGGACTTCGAGGTAGTTTGCCTAGTGCAACATAAATCCTCAACTCTTCGTTAGGCATTTACATTGCAAATTAAGCCCTAACCGGTCTTAGGATTCCGAGGTAGTCGTTCGGTACGACATAAACCCTCATAACTTCAAGGCTATTTGTGTGATTCTATCATATGAATATAAGTCCAAATTAACTAAAATTGGCAAGATAAAAACATTAAATAAACATTAGGACTTCCCTAAATTCAAGCCAAACAATAGGATAGTCGGGAAATTACCGAAGTTCGCTTTGAATCTGTGATTTCTCTTACTTTTCTTCCTTTGAATTCCCAAAACAAAATGTTACAAACTTGATCCATTCCCTATTGAAATCACAAAATTCAATCCCTTGAAAACCTTAAACTTTGAAATTCTTGAGAGCAGAATTATTGATTATTATCGAGAGTTTTCTTAGGTGCTTCCTGTCACTTAAGATGTAATTAACTATAGGGGCTTGCCCTTATAGGGAATTTTAAAGAACCCAGGTAATATAAACCCTGTTTAATGCTTTCATGTTAAGTAGGGGAATTTGTCGGCTTAAAAATTGGTTTGCAGACAAAACGGATGTCACAAATCTTTTAGTTTATTTAATCGAGCCCCACCATCAAGCAGTGTGTCTATCCTTAGGGATAGATACACGGTTTGCGGTGCGGTGCTCGTTTATATAAACTATTTGGGATGTGAGATCGGTTTAATCTCATGTCTTAAAACCTTCAAATTTAAAAAATATTTTTAAAATCAAATACTACTTTTCAAAGTTATTTATTTAAATAAAATTAAAAATTCACCGACAACTTCTGTTAGGCGACCCCTTTTCAAAATAAAACACACACCCTAAAAATATGCCGACAGCTACAATTAGAAATAATGAGAACCAACTGGAAAAAATAACAAATTTATTAAGCAATAGACCCTAAGGAACACTTTCAAGTAATACAAAAGTAAATTCAAAAGACTAGAACAATGAGGAAGTAAATTTTGTTAAACTTGGAAGTGGAAGAGAGTTGGAAGGTAGAGTTCAAAAAAAGACTGAAGTAGATAGAGAGGAACTTGAAGAGCCTAAAGGGAATGCTCCTAAAGGTTTTGGGATACCTATTTCTCCACAAAAAATTGATTTGAAAAAACCACCACCTCCTATTCCTCGGAGGCTTTTTCAACAAAATTTGGATAAAAAATTTTCAAAATTTTTGGCAATCTTTAAAAAGCTTACATTTAATATTCCATTTATTGAAGCTCTAGAACAAATTTCAAGTTATGAGAAGTTTATGAAGGATATCTGATATACCTAAAATTTATAGTGTTTTCAAGCATATTTTTATATCTATTTTTGATAATATTGCACTTTAACAGAATGTATCTTTATGTTTTTATTGCAAGTATGATTAAAATGAGTGACTATGATGAAAGAAGCAAAAGAGGATCAAATTTGGAGCAAAAATTCAAAAATGTGTAAAATTGGTCAATGGCGCTGAAGGGTCGGATGGTTGGCGCATAGGTGCCACAGTTAAAGTGATGAATTTATTTGATTTTGGCTCAAATTTGAAGGGGTTTTTGAAGCATCCTTTATTTTAAACTTCACTAACTTCCCATCAGCACCAAAAATCATTTAAAATTTGAATGGATGAATGTATTCCTTGTGGATACATTGAATCTGAACATATTTTAAAGGGACAACAAGGCACCTTTTAGAAAATTTTAAAAAGAAGACTTGAAGATTAGAAAAAGGGTTCTTGTCGGAGGGTGTGATTAGTGTTAATAGTCAAGTTTATATTGGAGAGTTATTGAGAGTACACCTTTCCACTCCACCACTTTTGTTATTAATTTTATTTAGTTTTTATTAAGAGTAG
The DNA here is from genome assembly GCA_022702705.1 of Papilionanthe hookeriana x Papilionanthe teres. Taxonomy (NCBI): domain Eukaryota; kingdom Viridiplantae; phylum Streptophyta; class Magnoliopsida; order Asparagales; family Orchidaceae; genus Papilionanthe; species Papilionanthe hookeriana x Papilionanthe teres. The sequence goes on along the minus strand of CM040427.1, from coordinate 139,413,585 downwards.
AATAGAGATTTATAGTTAATCGAGTTGGGTGCCAACCTCTATTGAGTCTTGTAAAGGGAAAGCAAAGTTTCAAAAAAACTTCAGGAGTCTTTTGGAGAGGATTTTAAGATAAGTGTTTATTTTCATTTTACATTTGGTTTTTCAGTAAAACTTGTTGTGTTTTCACTATGATTTCTACTTTAAAATGAAGTTGTGATTATGTTTTCTCCATGGATTATGAGAAGTTTTCTTTATCTTTTTCCTTTTAAATGATGAAGTAATTAAAAATTAAGGAAGAAAGTTGTGTCAAGTATAGTATTTCAAAGTTGGCAAAAGTTGTGATGATTCACTACCTTGCACGTTATTTACTTCTTGATTTTGGCCAATTAAGATGTTAAAATTTATTGGGAGATTATGTAAGATTCATTGCTTTATTGTCTCAATCGTGAATTAGAAAGAATCACATGCAATTGTATGGATGAAAATTGTAGTCCCTATGATTGGGTGCAAATAAATAGGAAGATATGCTTATAATGGGGAGTAAAATTAGAGGACTTTAGAGTGACATGCTAAAGTCCCCTAATTTGGTTTGATGTGAAAAATTTTGTTATGAGATGTCAGCCCCCATTTGGAGGGAATCAAGGGAACTCTAGAGTGAGAGCTAGTATATTTCCTGCCTAAACCATCTACTAGATTTCAATTCATCAAATTAACTAATGTTCTTTATAGAACCAAGTAAGGATAAAGAATATAATTGCTTCTATTTGGCACAATACATTTTAGATAATTTCACAACGAAATTTCGTAATTATTAATGATTCATTGAAAGAGTAAAAGATATTTTATTCTCATTTACTTTCACACTATTTATAGTTGTGTTAACTTTAGTTGTTTGCTTTATGTTTTATTCAGAAAATACAAAAAAAAATTAAAAAACTTTATATCTTAAAACATACTTTACAAAAATCATTTTAAAAAGTAAAAATTTATTTTTCTTATTTCTTTAAAATTTTAGGCATTTTCCTGTGGGTTCGATATCTTGGCGCTTACTTAAAATGTCTTATATTATTTAATAAACGATACATTTACTTGCGTAGTATCTCATTTTATAAATAATTAAAGTATAATTTCATATCTAAATCATAAGCATAATTATTATACAGAGTCAAGTTTTTGGCATCGTTAAAAAGAAAGAGATAATATCATTGGAAAGAAATATAAATTGAAAAACGTAAGGATATATATTCAGGGATCAAGTTTTTGTCGCCTTTGCTGGGGAAATTAATTAAAATATTATTGAAATAAAATTGAAGAAAAATTAAGTTTTCACTTTTCATTTTTTTTGTTTGTGTGTTTTATTTTATTTTGTTAATTTTGTATGCGTAGTTCAGGTTCTGAAAGATTTGTGTCTTACGATTTTGAATTAGAGAGAACTTTAAGAAAAATCAAAAAAATTAAAAATTAGAAAAAGATAAAGATATTCAAGAAATAGAAAATCAAGATCATTAAAATGTTGAAATTCATCAAGAATTTATACCTTTAAGAGATTATGCTAACCCTACAGTGGATGAACTTCATTGTAGTATTCAATACCCTACTATAGTTGCTAATTCATTTGAACTTAATTCATTTGAACTTAGACCTGCTATTCTCCAAATGGTATCTAATAATCAGTTTAGGGGAGCACGAACTGAAGATCCTAATTTACATCATGCCAATTTTCTAGAATTGTGCTACTTTTAAATACGATAGTGTTTCAGATGATGCTATTAGGCTTAGACTTTTTCTTTTTTCACTAAGAGATAAAGTTAAGATTTGGTTAAATTCGTTAGCACCTGGATCTATCAGAACCTGGGGTGATTTAGCAAAAAAATTCCTTGCTAAATATTTTTCACCATCGAAGACTACAAAACTTAGAAATTATATCACATCTTTTTATCATTTTGAAGGGGAATCTGTTTATGAAGCATGTGAATGTTTTAAAGACCTCTTAAGAAAGTGCCCACGTCATTCGATACTTATCCCCGAAAAATATATGTGTGCCAGAAACTTGACTCATCACCGCATATATGTACTGATGATTTAGATATGAAAATTATGATTTTATAAAATGGCATACTATGTAAGTATATATATCATTTATCAAGTAATATAAGACTTTCCGATTAATCCTCGAGATATCGAACGCACAGGGAAATGTAAAAACTTTTTAAAGAATTAAGAAAATTATATTTTTACATTTTGAATGACTTTTGAAAGTATGTTTTGATTTGAAAAGCTTGAAAATTAATTTTTGTATTTTTAATAAAAGCTAAGCAGGAAATAAAAATTATCAGAACTTTAAAATACGATATAATTCACTTGGAAATAAAATACCTTTTTCTTTCTCTTCTAAAGAAGTAATAATTATTAAAGTGTTGTTGTGGAAATATTTAAATGTGTTATAATAAATAGGAGCAAATTGTATTCTTTACCCTTGGTTATATAAAGAACATTGGTTAATTTAAAATCTTTAAATTTTGAACATGGTTAGGTAGGAAAGATACCAGCTCTCACTCTAGAGTTTCCTCGATTCCCTCTACCTGGGGGCTAACTTCTCATAACAAAATTTAAAATATTAAACCAAATTAGGGGGCTTTAGCCCGTCACTCTAAAGACCTCTAATTCTACTCCCCATTAAAATCATATCTCCTAATATATTGCATACAATTATTTGGACTACAATTCTCATCCAGATAATTGCATGAGATTTTTACCAATTGTTGTTTGGGACAATACCGCATTGAATCTTACATAATCTCACAACAAATTTTAACATCTTAACTGGCCAAATTAATAAGTAAATTTAATTCATGGAATTAAATCTTCACAACTTATTCTAACTTTAAACACTTATACATTCCACAACAAGCCTACATAATTTAATTACTTCTTCATTTAAGAAAGAAAAAGATAAAGAAAACTACTCAGAATTCATAGAGAAAATATAAGCACACATTAATTTGAAAATAGAAATCATAAAAAAAACACAACAAGAAAAACTAAATATAAAAATAGAAGTAAACACGTATATTAAAATCCTCTCCATAAGACTCTGGAAGTTCCTATCAAACTTAACTTTCCATAGAACAACACTACAGAGGTTGGCGCCCAACTCTGTTGACTCCAACTCTGAATTTAAACTTCAATAAGAAATATATAAATGGATGAAAAGAAATTGGTGGAAAGAAGGTTTTACACTAACCCTTTCTCTTCTAAAACTAAACTAACTAAACTATAAACCATAAAAGACTGAAAGTAAAACTAGGAAAAACTCTTTGAAACTATAAGATGACTCTGAAAATTAGAAAAGACTCTTGAAAACTTGACTCACACACACACACACAAACTAATTCCAAGTCTTCATAATATAATTTTTTAAAAGGTGCCTTAGTGTCTCTTTGAATCATGTCCTTATTCAACGTATCCAGCAAAAGATGCATCTGTTCATTCAAATTTGCTACCCATTGGAAGTTAAGGAAGTTACCACCAAAAGTTGCTTCAAACACTCCTTGGGATTGGCACCAAAAATGAAGAAAATTCAATTTTTAACTGGTGAAAGTCCAATTTTTCATTTTTTTTATTTTTTTTTGCTCCAAATTTGATCCAATTTTGCTCCTTTCATCACAATCACTCATTTTTATCATAACTGCAAGAAAAACACAAAATAACTTCCATTAAAGTGTAATATCATCAAAAAATAGGTATAAAAATATGCATAAAAACACTATATTTTAGGTGTATCAAAATCCTCAAACTTAAAATGTTACTTATCCTCAAGTGACTCTTAATCAAATAGAAAATTTTAGCATGCAAATTATGTAATGAGTTCCTTAGGAAAATAACAAAATTTTGTTCTAGGAATGAAATAGTCCAATTTAGAAAAAAATTCAATAATTAAGACCAACTTAAAGTTTAGAAAGTTCTTAGGTAAAGGATAATGTAAAATATAGGTTTCTATCTAATTCAGAAATTCTTGTAGATTCTTCAAAACATTGAATTCACACATTTGTTTTTCTCTGTTGACCTCACTTTTGGTTGAGGTCTAGTATCTCTTTAGAATAGCCTAGGGTCTAGCCATAGGACTCTCCTGGTGACTTTCTTAGAAGACTAGTCAGGGAACCCTCCCCATAGAAATTCAAACCTTTTTTTAGCTTCACTAGGAGTTTTTATATGCTTGAGGCCTAACCTCCACCTTTTGGTAGGAATAAGGCAAGCATAAAGAAGCCTAGGGGAAGTCTCCTATAGGTGGTCTAACCTTTGGATTTACCCTGAGTGAGGTCTGGGGAGCCCGTATCACACACTTACACTTTCACACTTACATTTACACTGACATTCACATTTACACATTACATTGTACCTTCACATTCTGAATCAAATATATTTTACTGCGATCGTCAGACTCTTTGGAAACTCATGTGTGTGGTCCTACCAGCCTTAAGTCTGTGGTTAAAAGAGCTAAAATCACCACATAGAGGACCAAAAGAAGCTTTCCTTAGCCCGTAGCCCATCCAGAATGATTCCGTTCTTCATGGTCTGACGATACCTTGTTTTTCTTAAAATTTCATTTTTAACCCGAAATTACCAGTTTGCCCTTGGAAAGGGGCCCAAAACCCAAGATTTCACAATCACCTGGGGTTCCCAAGAATTGTTCCAGAGTGTTCCTCTCGTTGAGTTGAGAAGTTTGACTGTAAACATGCCATACTTTTGAGCTACCGGCGGACCCCTCACGGCTTAAGTAGTCACTACTTGAACGACATTCCGGGCCCCACAAAACCCTCCACAGTGGTCGGAAACGTTCCTGGACACTGTCATTCAATTCCAAATTCCATTTTACACTACTTTGTGCCATTGATTTAGTATTTCAGACACTTTCCCAAAATTTCCCCAAAATGACCAAAATGCCCCTACATAGCCAAAAATTCGAGAAATTCAAAAAATTTTCAAAATATTCCATAATCTCCAAAATATTCCAAACATCTTTTTCTTCAATTACACAATAGCCTAATTATGTCATTTTAGGCCAATTTAATCAGAAGGCCCAATTTCGATCTAATCCCGACCTAGGCTCCGGTTTGACCCAATTTGACCCAACGTTAGCCAATTTCTTCCCGATTTCAATTTTAAACGCTTTGATACATCCCACTAAACTAAATGCAACATTCAATCACCACCAATTTGTCTTTGAATTTCAATCTAATTCGATTTAATTGTGAAATCCCCAAATTTGATCTTTTTTGACGTGTTTTTGACGACGAGGTTACCCAAATGATCTTGGATTTCGATACAAACTATCAGAAATAGTAGGAATCGATATAAAATTTGTTATAGTTCGACACACGAGTGAACGTCATAAAAATCGGCACGTCCGGGTAAATAATTAATTATTTAATCAAAATTTTCTCGTTTTAACCTAGCCATGGCTCTCACGCCCGCTCCCCTTCTCCTTTTTGTAGCGCCTCACACCCGTGGCTGATCAGGCCCCTTTTCCTTGGTGTAACCCTTGCTTTCCCCTCTCCCATCTTCTCCTTTCATGCTTAGGAAGCCACGGAGGAATCTTCCTTAGCCCCTATCCCATCCATGGCATCAAGTCTTCATCTTCCCCAAGCTCATGTCATCTCCATCACTTCAAGGATGGTTTATGGGCTGCATTCTCCTCAAACCATTAGTCTTTAACCAAAGGTATGTTGGGTGGCTTAATTTCCCCTCTTCTATTGCATTTGGCTATAAAATAGCCTCTTTTCTTCTCATTTTGGGTGTTGGCCGAAATTTACATTTGGAAAGGGGGAGGTGCTGCCTTTTTTTTTTCTTGAGCCAAATCCTAGGTAAGATTATGTTTATCTTTTGTTGGGGCTAAGTTCTTTGCCATTCTTTCACCTCTCTTTGGCTTAGTTGATTTACTTTAGCCATTAAAACACAATTTTCTCCTCTCATGGCTTATATTTTCTTGCTTTTGGCTAATGGATATATATGGTCGAAGTTGTCATTTATGCTTGAGTTTTTGAAGTACTTCTCATATGAAAAAGGTTTGAAATTTATGCTTGGGCTTGGAACACTTTAACATGGCAATATTTGGAATTTATGCTATGTTTTTGAAACACTTTTCATATGCTAATGCTTGGAACTCATGCTAAGTTTTGGGATACCTTTCATGTGGAAAAATTCAGAATTTATGCTAAGTTTTGAAAAGCTTTCATATGTCAAAAATTTGTGGAGTTTCATGCTTAGTCTTGGGGCTATTTCTTATGCAAAAAAATTTCATGTTCCTTTGGCTTAAAAAAAAGTGAAGAAGATGTGAAAGGTGGTATTTTTTTTTTAAGAAGAAATGCTAAAAGAAAGAAAGAGATGTTGATGAATTTGGCTTTGCATTAATTATTTTTTCCTACATGCTTGTTTGAGTTTCCTATATGCTTATTCTCATGTAGGTTAGCTTGGAGAAAATGTGTAAAAATCCAATTTCTAGGGGAAATGCTGCAGAATTTTCTTTAAATTAACTTTGCATCATTCAATTTTGTTCACTAAGTGTGCTTATGTGATGTTTAGAAACTTGCTTTCTCTTCCATAACTTAGGCAAAATTTCAGATTTTGGGTAGTTAATGGTTTTGCTATCTCATGTGGTATATAGGAAGGCTTTTTGCACTCTTTGCCTAGCAAAGAAAACTCCATGTTTAATGCTTAATTTTATGAAAGTTTTATGTGGCACTTTATGAAGCTTTACATGACACTTTTTGAAAGCTTCATATAACATCTCATGAAAGTTTTATGTTGCACTTTATGAAAGATTCACGTGGCATTTTATGAAATTTTTACATAGGATTTTTTTTATGGCTTCACATGGCATTCAAGAGGTTCTTTCTTCTTCATGTGTTGGCCGAAAATTTATGCTAGGGAGGCTTGAAGTCTAGCTTGTTTCATGAGGTGTTTTGAAGCTTTCTTGCACTTGGGAAAGGGTGCTATCATATCTACACTTGGCAAAATAAAAAAATCTGCACTTGTTAAGCTATTTTGGATGAGTTTATATCATCCCCATGCTTGCAAAAATGAAAAAAATCTACACTTGTACAACTATGTGGAGTTAGTTTGGATCATTCCTATACTTGTTTAAATCAAAGTTTGCATTTACATAATCGTTTGGAGTCGATCTAGATCACTCGTATGCTCTCTAAAAGTGAAAATCAGCACTCACACATTTGTTTGGGAGTTTGGAAATTTCATAACTTGACGGAATCATGGGGCAATCAAGCTACTTTCACATGTCCAAAGGTTGGAAATTTTATGCTTGGTTTTGAAACAATTATTAGATGCAAAAATCTGAAATTAATGCATATGTCGGAGCCATTTTATATAAAAAAAAATTGAAGCTTAGGCTTGCCTTTAGAATAACCTTCTATATGGTTAAGTTCATGTTTGAAACGTTTAAGAATTTTGTCATTTCATATGCAAGTTGGAAGATTTTCTTGCTCTTTTTGGAGAGCCAAAGTTTACGCTTGTGATGTTAAGAATTTTCATTGTTTCATGTGAGGTTTGTGAAGGCTTTTTTGCTCTTTTTGGAATGATTACATATCATGCTAGAATACTTCAAGCTTTAAATTGATTCACATGATGTTTTATGAGTTTTCTTACTCTCCGTTTTGATGGCCAAAGAGCTTGGCTTGGAGGCTTAACATTTTGGTTAAGCCATGTGAGGTTTAATAGCTTTCTTTATTTTACTTTGGATAGCAAAAATGGAGGCTAGCATGCTTAATATCTTGTAATTTCCTTACCTTTTGTGATAAAATCCTCAAGCATCCATGTGATAGTAAGATTGGTCCATGCAATTTTTTGTAGGAAGTTTAAAATCTTGGTTGATATATGTGATAGGAAGGTTGATTCATGTGATATTCTTATAGCTTCTTTACTTTCTCTTTGGATGGTCAAAACTTTGGCTTGGAGACTTAATGTTTTTTTTTTTTTTTTTGTGAGCCATGTGAAGTTTTATAGTCTCTCCTCGCTACATTTCTGGCTTGGCCAAAATTTTAAAAGGGAAGAATTTTATTTGGCTAGCTTTATTTTCATCTTGCAAGCTCTTTTGCCCTATAAGCTTGAAATGTTATATTGTGAGAAATTCTCTTGATGAAAATAGAGCTAGTTGCTTGTTCACTTGTCGTACTACATGCTTCATCATTATTCACATCTTAAAAATGGATTCAAGTCCATTTATTTTTAAGGTGGAAATTTGAGATAGATGGTTTCATTTAGCATGCTCTACTTTATGTTACCAAATATCTTTAGCTCTCACTTGGTGAGATTCATGCATGTGTATGTGGCACTAGTTTTATTACTCCATTCTCTCTACTCATACATGTCGGATGTTGCAATTATAGAATGCTTGGGAAATGATGGCAAATGTGGATGTCTTTACATATATATACATGCTTGGTGCACTTTTTTGGGTTGAATTGCAGGTGTGAAAATTTGATTTTCCTATCGTTATGCTGTCGATGTGATGCTCAAAGTGTTGACAAATTTTTAAATAAGAATCAATTTTGCAGATTTGGAATACCAAGTGTAATCAAACTGATGGGAGAAGTCATTTTAGAAATGCGATTATGGAGAAGTTAGTAAAGAAATATCATATTAGCCATCACATTGCTATTGCTTAACATCCACAGACAAGTTGTTTGGTTGAATTATTCAATCGTGAAATTAGAAAAATATTGGAAAAGCCTGTTAATCCAAACAGAAAGGATTGAAATTGAATTATGCTTTGTGGGCCTATAGGACTGCCTACAGAACTCCTATAAAAATGTCCCCACATAGGCTAATTTTTGGAAAAACTTCACATTTACCAGTTGAACTTGAGTATAAAGCAGATTTGGCTATTAAAAAGTTCAATTATAATTTGAAAGATGCTGGAGAAAAGAGATTGTTGCAAATAAGTGAGCTTGAAGAAATAAGGAACGAATCTTATGAAAATGCTAAGATTTATAAAGAAAAGATGAAGTTGTCGCATGATCGGAAGATTCTTACTAAAAATCTTAAGACATGGAAAAAATTTTTACTGTATAATGCTAGATTGAGAATTTTTGGTGGAAAACTTAAGTCCAGGTGGACAGGTCCATTTATTGTAATAAATGTTTATTCCTATGGAGCTGTGGATATTCAAGGTCCTAAAACTGGAAAAATATTTAAAGTGAACGATCATAGACATAAAACTTACTTTTCAATCGATCAATCTAAACCTGATGACAATCTGTTGTTGGGTCACTCAGAATAAGCTCTGGGTATGTCAGGCTGATGAAGTTAAACCAAGCACTTTGTGGGAGGCAACCCATATTTATCGGTGTGCTTTGTCTTATGTTTGCTTTGTGTGCTTTTATTTGGTTTGATTTGAGATGTAGTAGCATTTTGGAGTTTGTTTATGTTATAGTGGTGTTTATTTGACCTTATTTAATGACTTCAAGGAATCAAAATGAAGATTTAACATATGACAGAATTGTGCAAAAATGTGCACTGGGGGCTATGCGCCGCTAGTTGGCACATACGCGAAAAAAACATGAAAAATGAGGTTCTAGAAACTAAAATTGCAGGTGAGTAGTTTTTGGAGTTGTTAATGAGTTTTAGCACTTCTAAGGTCTGTTTTGTGCCTTCCTAAATATATAAGAAGGTCCTGAATTTATGAAATACTTGCCCCAGTTCTTATTTTCCATCATGAGTCTTCTGAAAGAGTATTTTTTTGTGTAAAAATGTCTTCTTCGGAGTGCGAAGTTAAGAAGAAAGAGGAAGTCAACAAGAAGAATTTTATTTGTGGTAGTGCACAAGAGTTATATAATGGATTTCTGGCTATGAGTATCCAAGGAATAGAAAAAAGTATTATAAAGAATGAGGCCAATGTGGAGTCTATCGATGTAAAGGTAAATGAAATTAAAGCTCATTTAGCGCACATAGGATGGCAACTCAAAATGCAATTCTGTCATACAAGTCATGTGGAAGAAGCGAACAGAGCGATGTATCTGAAGAACAAATGGATTTAAGAAGAATATGTAAGAGCTTTTAATCATCGTCCGTTTTATCAGATTTACTTTCCAGATGGTTCAAATGGAACTAATGGTGGTTCTGGATATATTCCACTTAATGGAGATTGGAATTAAATTATGTGTGGTCTTGTGGTTTGATTATGTGTGTTTAATGTTTTTAAAGTGTGATTTTAATTAAGGTTTTTGTTTATTGCAATTTACATATGTTTGTTACATCTCAATGATGTAAGTTAGGGTTTAATTACGTGTGTTTGAACTTATGTATTTGGAGAATTTCATCTAAAGTGTTTGGATAGAAATTTGTAGTTTGTATTTAGTGTGTTTTAATATTTAATGAAATATAAGTTTGTGTTTGAGTGAAATTTGTGTGGAATCATTGGAAATTAATGTGTACTTTTTAAGTATTAGAAGAGTTTATAGGGAGAAATAATTACTTGAAGTGATTAAAGGTGATTAACTCAGATTTTTGATGGAATTAACTTAATTGTCAAAATTTGGGCACCGGCGCCTAAGCGCCAAACCGACGGCGCAAAAGCGCCTGGTTTGGCAGCTAAGCGTCGTATGCCTCACACATAGGCGCCGGTTCGTAAAAATTGATTTTCGGCAGTTAAAAACCCAAAATTTTCCATTTTTAACATCCCCATCACCTTCAACCTCTCAGTTTTGCAAAATAGGATCCTAGGGCATCACTAATTTGAATCATTTTAGAGTAAATTTCATCGAAATTTGTTGGGTTTGAGTTCCTTAAGGTATGATCACTACTCCAAATTAAAATTTTTTTATTTTCACCATGTATTTTGAATACATTATTGAAAAATCTAAAAATCACTATTCATTGTGAAAATTTGAGAAAAGCATGAGAAATTGCTTGGATTTAGTGGAGTTTGCCTTTGGAAGTTGAATTAACAAATTTAGTTTATATTTGAAATTTGTTGTGAATTTATTATGATTTTTAAGAGATGGCTCCAAAGTCAAAACATTTGAAAGAAAAAGAATAATTTGAATCCGACAAATTTGTCTGTTATAAATTGGAGAATCGCTACGTCGATGCACTTGCATCATGGAAATTGATTCCAGAGCGAGTTTTTAGTATCCCATGAGGAGAACTTGAGGAGATGATTACTAGAAGGAATTGGGAAAGATCTTGTTGCTTCTCTGCTGTTGCATTTGTTTCTGTGGTAAGAGAGTTCTTTGCTAACTTGCTTGTTGCAGAAGACAATTTGGTGATGGTTAGGGGGTAACAAGTGGATTTTTCATCGATGGTAGTTAATAATTTTTACCGATTAATTCCTGCAGTGTTTTTTTTTTATCCAAATTTTCATCTGTGGTAAGAAAGTTCTATGCTAACTTGCCTGCAACAGAAGACAATTTGGTGATGGTTAGGGGGCAACAAGTGGATTTTTCCTCTATGGTAATTAATAATTTTTACTGATTACCTCCTGCAGTGTTTTGTTTTTATGCAAATTTTCATCCTTGTGAGGGAGAGTTAGATGAGATTATGGCCTTTATTACTGATGAAAGAGGTTTGTGGAAGATTACAAATGACAGAAGAGTGAATTTTAAAGCCTCTAAGTTGAATGCCACTTCAAAGTCACGACATTACTTTATCTCATCTAAGCTTTTATCTTCAAGTCATGTCAGTGAATTTATAAGGGAGAGAGCTATTCTGAACCATTGTATTCATCAGGGAAAGCCTTTAGTTATTTGGGATATTATTTTTTATTATATTATAAACTGTGCCAAAGCTGCTACTACTGGATATATGAGATTTCCTTCCTTGATTTATTCACTTTGTGAGCAGTCTAGTGTTAAGTCTGAATCATGGGAAGAAGATCTTCGGCCACTTAGACCTGTTGCCAGTGTAAATGTGAATACTTACATTTTACATTCGGTATTAAAGGAGGATCAGTTAGAGCTTCCAGTGCTTCTGCTTCTCGTGCTTCTACTACACATGCATCATCCTCAAGAGATTCACAAACTAGATTATTACAGAAGATTTTAAAGAAGGTGAGTCTTACCCGAGAGCATGTTTGATATATGGATGGTAAGAATAAAACTATTATTGTAAAACATGATGAATATGAAGAGAATTATTGGCAATACATGTACAGAGTTATTAGAGGAGATCACAATGCTTAGATGGCCCCTTATCCTTTTTATATACCTTATGTGCCATCCAAAGACTGGAATGAAGATAATGATGATGATGAGGAGGATGATTTGAATTTTTGTGTTGAGATTGTGAAGTTGTTATGAGATTTTCTTATGTATTGTGATGCTTTTATTTAATGTTTTCATATGTGATGTGATGTATTTTGCTATGGACTCTAATGTTGTGTAGATTATAGTTGGATTATTTTCTATTATACACATTCAAATGTTTATGTGTTGGATTGAGGTTTTATGATGTAATATGTGATATATTTGTGGTAGTAAATGTTTTCACATGTTTTTAGTGTTTATGTTTTTAATAGTGTCTAATTTAATTTTTAAAAATATTAGAAAAATCTAGAACACTATTAGAAATCACTATTTATATAGCATGTTTAAACTTTTTAAAATTTGCTACCATTTATTCTCTAGTATGTTGTGATTTGTGGTCTGTATTTGCTTTGAAAATCTCCACTATTGTAGAATTCCTTTGAAATTTTGAAATTTCTATTTTATGAAAAACTGAAAAAATGAATTTGATTTCTTTTTATTCTTTAAAAAAAACTGTTATACTTGCATATTCAGAATATTCAGATTTTTGCAGGCATGTTATTCTAGTCTTTTTTAATTCTTAACCATGTATCATTTCTTATGCTTAAATGGTTTATCCTAATAAAAAACTAATGTTTGTAAAGTTTGGGGGAATTTAAAAACATTCTTCTTCTAAAAAAACTAAAATTTTATTTGTTCTCAAGAATACTTAAATAAAATTTGATATTTGATTGAAAATAATTATATATATGAAGTTATATTGGGGAAGCAAAATTTTGAATTTAGAATGAGTAAGAGAATTTAGTTAAAATTTATAGTAATGATGAAAATTTTAATGTTAAAATTTTATTAGTAAAGAAATGTTAAATATAGTTAAACTATCTTTAGTAAGAAGTATTGTATTTTTTGGATAAATAGAATATTTGACTTTTATTTTTCAAAGCTTAAATTTCTTTTATTGAAAAATAATTTTCAACACTATTATTATGATTTTTAAGTGAAAGATATATATCAGACCTTTAGTGTAAATGAAAGGGTAGAATTCAAAATCTTTAAAGGCCTATCCAGATACAGTAACCCTTGTCTTATAAAAAAAAAGAAGAAGAAAGAAAAATAACATGTAAAAAGGAAGGAGAATCTTGAGGACTAAAGGGCCTAATCAAAAATTGGTTCCATACCTAAGGTTGAAAATATAAGTTTTGAGAAAATCTATAGCTTAAGGTTATAATATAGTAAGGAAAATTATTTCCAAATGAAAATTTTTTAGTGAGGAAGATGAAATGTTTCAATCCTACATTTTGAAAAATTTACAAGTATTTCTAAATTAGATAGGAACTAATATTTTTAATTATCCATTACTTAAGAATCTTCGAAACTTTAATTTTATCTCATTTACTAAATTTTTTTCTAAATTGGACTATTTTCATTTCTGGAACAAAATTTTGAAGCCTTCCTAAAGAAACTCATTTACATAATCTTCATGTTACAATTTTCTAAGTGATTAAGTGTCACTTGAGGACAAGTAACATTTGATGTTTGGTGGATTTTGATATACCTAAAATATATATTATTTTTATGCACGTTTTTATACATATTTTTGATGATATTGCACTTTAATGAAAGGTACTTTTGTGTTTTTCTTACAGGTATGATTAAAATGAGTGACTGTGATGAAAGGAGCAAAAGAGGATCAAATTTAGAGGAAAATTGAAAGATGTGCAAAATTGGCCTCTAGCGCCTAAGCGCCGGATGGTTGGCGCATAGGCGCCATAGTTAAAGTGACAAATTTATTTGATTTTGGCGCAAATTTGAAGGGGTTTTTGAAGCGTCCTTTGGTTTAAACGTCACTAAATTTCCATCAGTGCCAAAACTATTTAAAATTTGAACGGATGGATGCAATCTTGGTGGATACATTGAATGGACATACTTTGAAGCGACACCAAGGAACATTTTGGAAAATTTTAAAAGGAAGACTTGAAGATCAGAAAAGGGGTTATTGTTGGAGGGTGTGATTAGTGTTAAGAGTCAAAGTTTACGTTAGAGAGTTATTGAGAGTACACCTTTCCGCTTCACCACTTTTATTATCAATTGTATCTAGTTTTTTTTAAATGTGGAATAGAGATTTGAAGTCAACAGAGTTGGGCGCCAACCACTATTGAGTCTTGTAAAGAGAAAGCAAAGTTTCAAAGGAACTTCAAGAGTCTTGAGGAGAGGATTTTTGGATAAGTGTTTATCTTTGTTTTACATTCAGTTTTTAAGTAAAACTTATTGTGTTTTCTCTATGATTTCTACTTTCAAATCTAGTTGTGATTGTGTTTTCTCCATGGATTCTGAGTAGTTTTCTTTATCTTTCTCCTTTTAAATGATGAAGTAATTAAATTATGGAAGGAAGTTGTGTGAAGTATAGGATTTCAACATTGGAAGAAGTTGTGATGATTCATTATCTTGTACTTCATTTACTCCTCGATTTGGCCAATTAAAATGTTAAAATTTGTTGGGAGATTATGTAAGATCCATTGCTTTATTGTCTCAATCAACAATTGGAAAGAATCACATGTAGATGTATGGATATGAATTGTAGTCCATATGATTGGGTGCAAATAAATAGGAAGATATGCTTATAATTGGGAGTAAAATTAGAGGACCTTAGAGTGACAAGCTAAAGCCCCCTACTTTGGTTTGATGTGAAAAAATTTTTTATGAGATGTTAGCCCCCAGGTGGAGGGAATCAAGGGAACTCTAGAGTGAGAACTAGTATCTTTCCTGTCTAACCCATCCACAAGATTTCAAATCATTAAATTAACCAAAGAGAACCAAGTAAGGGTAAAGAATATAATTGCTTTTATTTGGCACAACACATTTTAGATACTTCTAAAACAAAATTCCATAATTATTACTGATTCATTGAAAGAGGAAAAATATATTTCATTCTCATTTGCTTTCATACTATTTTATAGTTGTGTTAACTTTAGTTGTTTGCTTTTTTTTTAATTCATAAAATACCAAAAACAAAGTTTAAAAACTTTATATCTTAAAACATACTTTTAGAAAATCATTTTAAAAAGTAAAATGTTATTTTTCTTATTTCTTTAAATTTGTAGACATTTCTCTGTGGGTTCGATATCTCAAGGCTTAATTAAAAAGTCCTATATTACTTGATAAATGATACGTATACTTGCGTAGTATCCCATTTTATAAATAATTAAAGTATAATTTAATATCTAAATCATAAGCATAAATATTCAGCGGAGTCAAGTTTTTGATGTCGTGACAAAGAAAAAGATAATATCATTGGAAAGAAATATAAATTAAAAAATTTATGCATAAATATTCAGGGATCAATATCCTTAAAAGAAAGGAAGTTCAATGATAAAGAGACGGTTGCACTTAGTGAGGAGTGCGGTACTAAAATTCAGAAAAAGCAACCTGAAAAGTTCAAGGATCCTGGTAGCTTCACAATTCTATGTGCAATATATTACATATATTATGGGAAAGTTTTATGTGATTTTGATGCAAGCACTTATGCCATTCTCGAAATTTAAAATATTGAGATTAGGGGAATTATCCCTTACTAGTATAGCTATATAGTTAGCAGATCGTTTAAAAAAATATCCTAAGGGAGTTATAGAAGATGTTTTAGTTAAAGTGGATTGATTTATCTTTCCTATTGATTTCATTGTGCTTGATATGGAGGAAGATAAATAGATACCTATCATTTTAGGGAGAACTTTCCTAGCCACTAGAAGAGCAATGATAGATGTACAGAAAGGGAAATTAACTATGCTCATCAATTATCAAACAATTACTTTTAATATTTCAAAATCAATGAAGTATCCTGTAAAAGGTAAGATGATGAATGTTTCTGAATGGTTGTAATAAGATATCTGAGTAAATGTCATTTTAAAGTAATTTATAAAGAGAAATCAAATTATGCTCAAGAAATTTTTGAAATTTTAGACATGACAATTAAAAATAAATCTTTTTGTCCATCAATTGAAAAATCTCCTGAACCTGAATTAAAGTTACTTCCTAAACATTTAAAATGTACATCTTTAGGTGGTTCCTCAACAATAACAGTTATAATTTCCTCAAGCTTAACTTTAGAAGAAGAAAAAAGTTTAATGAAAACTTTCAAGAAATGTAAAAGAGCTTTTGGATGGACAATTGTTGATATTAAAGGAATAAATCCTTCAATGTATGCATAGAATTCTCATGGAAGAAAACTTCAGACCTAAAGTTGATCCTCAAAGGAGATAGAATCCTGTTATGAAAGTAATCGTTAAGAAAGAGATTTTAAAGTGGTCAGATGCCATAATTATATATCCTATTTCAGATAGTGCATTGTCAGTCGTTAAATTTGGAGAGGAGGTAGTTGA
The DNA here is from genome assembly GCA_022702705.1 of Papilionanthe hookeriana x Papilionanthe teres. NCBI lineage: Eukaryota > Viridiplantae > Streptophyta > Magnoliopsida > Asparagales > Orchidaceae > Papilionanthe > Papilionanthe hookeriana x Papilionanthe teres. Next base: position 139,396,973 of record CM040427.1, on the reverse strand, counting down.
AATTTTTTAAAAGAAAGTTTAAAATATATTTTTTAAAAAATAAAAATTTTGTTTAATTTAATATATATAAAAATGTATTTTTGAAAATAATATTTTTATTTTAGCGAATACAAAATCAAACTGATTTCATATGAATGTTAGTTTAGATAATCAAGCGCTTCATCACAAGACATGTACCTATCCCGAAGAATAGATGCATGGCTTAGGAGCGAGGCTTGATCAAATAAACTAAAGCATTCATAACATCCGTTTGCTCTGTCAACCATTGTTGACCTACAATTTCCCCTATATAATATGAAGGAATTAGACAAGTTTTTTATTAATCTGGGTCTTTAAATTTCCTATAAGGGCAAGTCCCTATAGTTAATTACATCTTAGGTAACCGAAGTCACCTAAGAAAACTCTTGATATAGATCAGGAAATATTTATATTCATGACTTCCAAAGGTAAGGTTTTCAAAGAAAATGTGATAATCAAAAATTCAATAGGTTAATGGCTCAAGTTTTGGAACATTTCATTTTGTCAGATTCCAAAAGAAAGAAGGCTAGGAGAAAGGCATAAATTTAAGAAAAATCTTGATGTCTTCCCAAACTATCCTATGGTTTGGCTTTGATTTAGGATATTTTATTGGTTTTATCCTACCAATTTTATTATTTGGACTTATAATCACTTGATATTAATCATGTGAATGGCCTGGAAAATAGAAGGATTTATGTCATAAGTGATGACAACTTCGAAATCGTTAGACGAGTTAGGGCTTATGTTGCACAACATGGTTGTAAAAGGGCCTAAAGAAAGGAGAAGATTTATGCTGCACTAGGCAGGCTACCTCAAAGTCCTATGGCTTGTTGTTTTAATTTCTAAGGACTTTTTTGTTGATGTAGATAAGTTTTGCTATTGAAGATGACCATGCTGCCCATTATGCATGCTCCAAGATCCTCGTCGTAGCAGGTTTAGTTTAAAGAAGTGGCAATTGAAAAGATAAGAGACATGTCATATTTTGGAGATATTTAAAATTGATGTGTCTTAATATTTTATTAGGGGAAAATTAAAGTTGATTATAACAACACTAGTTAAAATCCCACAGTTCCATCATTCTGGCACCACTATTTTCATCAGATTCACTTTGTCCAAATGAATTTACTAAACACAACTTAATGAGTTCCATACTTTCATTTATACTATGTGAAATCCTGTTAGCAACACGTAGGTTACCTTCTTTGAGGGATTCTTGATCATCTAATGAGACATTTTAATTTAGTAACAATTTTAGTTATTATTTTTTTTTGGGATTAAATTTTGAGTTGTTTTAAATTTTGAATGTTGTTCCGGTGAATTTTATCTTGTTTTGATTTTTAATTTTGGTTTTGGTTTTGGTGTTATGGCTATCCTAAAGTTTTAGTTTTCATGCAGCGTGGCATTGTTTTTTAGCATGCAATTTTTCAAGGAAAGAAAATGTAGTAGAGTGCATGTAAGTAAATTGCATTAAAATAAAGCATACCTGGTAGGTCTTCCCATCATCTCCACCTGAAACTTTAATATTTTTGCAATAGACATTTATATTTGCAAGGAAGTAAAATTCTATGGATAGGTTGGTCACAGGCCTACCAAACTCTTTGTCATAACTTGGTGGGTCATATTCATTCTGAAAGATTTTTTTCATTTAAGAGATATAATAGGTCCCGTTGTCCTATAAGGTGTCCAAAAGACTTGTGAAAAAGATCCAGGAGAGACCTGGATATTTCACAATACTTTTGAGCTTCCTTGAGTTCATTTGGACTTATCATAGCTATTAAATGATTTACCTGTTTCATACCCTTATGCTAAGTGAGCTAGTGTTTTAGCTATCTCAAAAGGTGTGGTAATTATCACTTAGTGCTTTACTCAAGAATAATGTGGCTGGGCCTTTAGAGGCAAAATTTAACTTACAAAAGAATTTATAAAATTTTTATTGGCTTGTAATGTTTCAAAAGGTAGTTTAGGATCAATTGTCTTTTATTTTCTAGTTCTTACCAGTTAATTCCTTTAATCATGCCTAGCTCACTACTAAGCCCTTAAGATTTTAGTAGGTATTTTTATGTCTTTAGAAAAGGAAATTTCATGACTTTAATGATTATGATTCTTATAAAAATATTGAATTATCATTTAAGCATCGAATGAAGGGGTACTAAATTAATGGAATATTAACTCCCAAATCAACCCCTAACCTTAAGGCTCTTTTTAATTCGATTATCTTCCAAATTATGATAATTAAGGAAATTTAAATATTTAATTTTAATGTGACAGAATTGCAATGGGTTTCTACTATTTATCCCTTAATGTTTCAATCATTCAACATAATAATTAAGGTCATTTATTGCCCTTTTCCTATTTTGATTAAGCCTAAATATTGATTATAGCTAAATTTTTTCAAAATTACAATTTTACCCTTAAAAGCCTTTATCACTTCATAATTTATTAAATTTAGCTCAAATGACTTTGAAATTTTTATTTGATCTCACTAATGGTTTAATTAACACATCAGAGGAGAAAGCGTGATTTTCCAAATTTTAATTTAATTTATATGTTAATTTTAATGCAAAAATAGGAATTTTCAATAAAAATTCAGTAACTTATGGATGATAAAACATTTGAAATTGAATTTTTTTTTGGAGGTATACCTAGACCAAAGGACAACTTGGAACAAAGTTCATAATTGTTTGAGTTTAAATTTAATTATTAGAATTATTTTACTTTTTGTAGTTTTAATTAATTCTAAAATCTTTTAAATATTAAAAATTCAATTTTATATATTTCTTAAGTTTCTCTCGGGGTCAAGGAACCTAGAGAAACAAATTTTATATTTATTTTTATTTTTATTTTAATTATCAGAATTATTTTAGTGGAAAACTAAGGAAATTCACCCTTTAGAAAAAAATTTAATTTAAGCCTTTAAAAATTGATACTTTTATTTTGAAGCTTAGGAAAATTATGTGGATGGTTCCCAAGTGATTAGGAGATCAAATGTGACAATTTGGTGATTTTTAATATTTTTGTGAATTTTATTATTATTTAATTATTTAATTATTTAAAATATGATTAAAAATAAATATTTTCTAAAAATTTCAATTATAATTTTAGAAAAATCCCCTGATCACAGAGAAATCCCAAAACTAATTCTACAAATTTTTTAGTTATATTTTAATTATTAAAATTAATTTAATATTCAAAATTATCATTTTAATTATAAAATTCATTTGCATGCCCAAGTGAATTCCAAATGCCACGAAATTTTTATGGGGAGTTCTCTGACCTTTAAAGTACAGTGGAGAATCATTTTTAGGTTATTTCCATATTTCATGAACTCAAATTAATTTTAATTCAGTTTTAAATTAAGTTGATGATTATATCATTTCCTAATGATTAAACCCACCAGAATTTTTACCAACGGTCCTCTTGTCATAAGGGACCTACGAAATTTTTATGTATTTTTATAATCACCACGCTAATTTTTGGAATTAATTTATTAAAACAGATGTAAAAACTTAAAAAATATAGAACTCTTCATAGAGTTCTCCTCTGAATTTGGCAAAATCAAGGAAGATCCCCCATGATAGAGGCTACAAAATGCTAAAATGGCAAGCCATGGTGAAATGTCTATATGCATGTAGAATTGAAAGACTATAGAGGCTATTTAATTAATTAAAAATCATACATGCATTAAATAAGTTTCAAACCAATTCCACATTAGTCTCCTCTATTCACTGAATAAGAGGGTATTTTTCTTTTATTTTAATGATTTTTCTAGGATAAGATATGAATTTTTAAAGTTTGGGTTATTTAAATAACTCAAAAATCCCCTATTTTTCTACTTAACCACACGACACTAGCTGGAACATCGGCAGCTCCGAAAGGCCATGCAGCGCGCTCCTATTCGATGCTGCCATCTAACTGGATGTCCATGCGGCCACATATTATGTACCCAATCTCCGTCTGACTCCATCCTGGCCGTCGAAGCAATACAGGCGCGATCTGACAGTGCTCCTTCATCATCTTGGACTGCTTCATCCCGAGAGTTATCCACCTTCTAGACCTAAGATCTCTCTCGATATCCAAACAAATCACATGGGGTTTATTCCTAGAGCTTTATCTGACCTAGACAAACCAATCCATACGATTTATATGGTATGAAATACTTTCTACAATTATGGAGGACAAAGAAAAGCTTGAGAGGAAGAGTGAGTCCAAAACATTTGTTTGAGAGGGGAGACCTCAATTAGATGGTTGTGGCAGCTTCGATTAGTCCTAATGAACCTTCAGATGAAGCCTTTTTCCCTGGTGAAATGTCCAGACCCAAACTCGACCAGACCCGATTTTAGATGTTGATGGAAGTTTGGTGCAGAGGCATTTTGTGATGGGCCATTGATGGAGGATCTTCTTCTTTCACTATTGTGAAGATGTGGGTGCAGTTAATTGAACTTTGGTGCACTGTAAAGCTGTGGTGAAATGTGTCCTGGTTTTAAGCTAAATTTGAGCTCTGAAGCTGAGCTCTGACAGTGGGAATCAGAGGGGGAAAGTGGCTGGAATGATCTTAGCGAGGTCTGGAGAGGCTCTAGTGATGTTTTGGCAGAGTTTGATTAGTAAATTTCTAGCACCATAATTTTGGATATGAGGGGTAGTTTTTATAGCCATGGTCGATTGGTTGAGCTCAGGGCCTGATTTTAGGTGTTTTCATATACTTAGGTCGAGGGCAGATCAACTCTAATGGCTAATCAGAGCTGGATAGGTTGGGAGGTGAATTTGGATTCATTTGGAGAGCGGGTGGCTCTCAATTTTGTCATTTTCTGGCCATTAGGCCGGCCGACCAGGCAAGGGGAGGTGGCCAGTGGTGAGCTTCTCAGGTGGGCAGGCCATCAAGTTCCATGAGTTTAAATGGTGAAGGGATTATTGAAAATATCTCTTAATTTAGCCATTTAAAGGAGGAGAACCCCTAATTTGGGGGACCTTTGGTCCATGAATCAAGTAGAGTGGGCTAGGTGGGTCTAGGGTGGTTCTTGGGGTCACTTGGTGGCTGTGGTGGACCTAGGTTGGTCACATTTGGGATGATTTGGTCACATTGGGCTATAGGTTCAATTTAGGTCATTTTGGTTTAAGTTAGGCTAGCTTTGGTTTATGCTTGGATTAGAACCAAATGATTGCTCAAAATGGTGTGTATGATTGTCATGCAGTGTTTAGAAGAGGTTTGGAGTGGTGTTGAATTGATTTGGTAGGTCCAACTGGCTTGGCTTTGTCTTTGCCAATTAGGGGCCAATTAGCTAAGCTTGGGTTTAGGTTAGGCAAGAGTAGGGCATAGACCCAATTGAGGGTTCCAAATGATTTAGGGAAATGTCATGAAGAGTTCCCAACATTTATTGGGAGGAAATTTGAGGTTTAGGGGAATCCATTAGGGCAAATTAGGTATTTTGGATCTCAAGTGGATTTGGGTGACACTTGGGCTCAAATTAGGGGCAATTGATGGTTTAATTCAGTTTAGGGGAGTGTTATGAAGAGTTTAGAATTCAAATTAGGGAGAAATTGATTAAGGTTTGATCAATTTGGGGGATTTGGGCCACTTAGGCAAAATTGGGGATTTTGGGTTTTAAGTGAAATTGAACTCAAATGTGGGTCAAATTGGGCGTTGGATTTGGTTTAGATTGATATTGGGGATGTTGAATTATAGTTTGGAATTGAAATTGTCTAAGATTGGAATCAGTTGAGTAGAGATTGGGTTTAATTTGGGCACTTTTAGGTTAAATGGGTCAAACTGGGCTTTTGGTTTAATTGGGCTAAATTAGCCAAATTGGGTCATGTGGTAGTTGAGAGAAATGAAATTGGGAATATTTGGGAGGTTTTGGGAATTTAAGGGAATTTTTAGAATTTTTGGAATTTTGGTTGATGAGGGACATTTTGGTCGTTTTGAGGATTTTTTACGAAATTTGGCAATTTTTGGTAATTTTAGATAATTTGAGTGGCGGGGAGTATTTTGGAATGATTTTGGGAGAATTATGGGTAATTTTGGTAATTTTGGAAATTTTGTGGGATTTTAGTGTTTTAGGGGGCATTTTAGCTATTTTGGGTATTTAGGGTATCTTAGGGCAAAGTGGTTAGAAATTTGGAAAGTTTGAGAAAATTGGGATTGGTTTAGAGTGAGTAATATTGCATTGTTTAGGTTGAGCCATGAACCAAGGGTCACCCTCATTTGGTCCTCTATGTGTTGGTACTAGCCAAACCCTAGCGTGAGGCTAAAGGCTTGGAAAAACCACTTACATGAGTTGCCAAAGAGTTAGGGGATCAAAGGTGATGTGCCTTATTTAGGGTTGTGATTGTGTAGTGTATGTGTGGTGTAAGCTCGTAATCTCCCAGGGTGACTTCCCATGGGCTTCCTTATGCTTGGTTTCTTCCTCAAAAAAACTGGAGGTTAGACCTTAAGCATATGAAAACTCCTAGTGAAGTGAGAAAAGTTTAAATTTCTATGGGGAGGGGTTCCATGACTAGTATTCTAAGAAATTCACCTAGAGAGTCCTATGGCTAGACCCTAGGATATTCTAAAGACATACTAGACCTCAACAAAAAGTGAGGTCAACAAATGGACCCCAAATAGGTGTGGTGTGCTGGGCAAGCAGACTACACGTATTGGTGTTGACCGACGAGATCAACAAAACCAACAAAATTGTCTGAGTCAAAACTCAAGACAAACACAGAATTTGGTGAGGAAGTTTCCATGGGGTTTATCTGGTTGAAACCTTCAAGTCCAGAGAATTCTCACTGGGGAGAGAAAATGGAATACCTTCATGAGAGAAGCTATATATTTCAAGCCTCCAAATTTGGAAGGAGTCCGATCTGAATCGATTTGAAGTTGGAATTTGGATTTAGAGCTGGGATTTAGAATTTAGATTTGATTTCAATTTAGATTTTGAGTTTGAATTTTAAATTAATTTTGAGTTTTAATTTTAAACTTTATGGAATTTACGGACATTTCAGAATTTGTGGAAGTTTGAATTTGAAAATATTTTAATCTTATGGGAAATTTTGAGTTAGAAGTGAGTGTAAATGGGAAATCAGAATTTCTGTACCAATCTCGGAAGGTGGCAGTCAGAATTTAAGTACTGATCCCACAGGGTGAGAACTGGAATTATGGTACCGGTCTCAGAAATGAAAATCAAAATTTTGATACCGACCTCGAGATTTCATTTGGGAAATTTCCTGAAAGGGAGATGGAAATATAAGGAATTTTGAGGATATAGGATGACTGAGCTTCGTTCCTGGAATTTCATGGAAGGCGGAAAAATTCTCGCATAGGAAATGGAAAATTAAGGAATTTTTTAGGGAATCGGACGACTAAGCTCCATTCCCGGAATTTCATGGAGGGTGGAAAATTTCTCTTATATGAAATAGAAAATTAAGGAAATTTTGGGGAATCAGACGACTAAGCTCTGTTCCAGGAATTTCATGGAGGGCAGAAAAATTTCTTGGATAGGATGTGAAAAATTAGGGAATTTTAGGGGGAATCGGACAACTAAGTTATGTTCCCAGGATTTCATGGGGGACAGAAAATTTCTCGGATAGGAAATGAAAAATTAGGGAAATTTGGGGGAATCAGACGATTGAACTCCATTCCTGGAATTTCATGGAGGGTGGAAATTTTCTTAGATAGCAAATGGAAAATTAAGGAAATTTGGGGGAATCGGACGACTAAGCTCCATTCCTGGAATTTCATGGAGGGCGTAAAAATTTCTCGGATAGGATGTGGAAAATTAAGGAATTTTAGGGGAATCAGATGACTAAGTCTTCAGTCCTGGAATTTCATGGAGGGTAGAAAAATTTATTCAATAAGATGTGGAGAATTAAGGAAATTTAGTTGAATCAGGTGATTAAGTCTCGAGTCCCTGGATTTCACGGAGGAGGAAACATTTCTCGGATAGTATATGGAAAATTAGGGAATTTTAGGGGAATCAGATGACTAAGTCTCCATCCTCTGGATTTTACGGAGGGCGGAAAAATTTCTTGGATAAAAATGGAAAATTAGGGAATTTAGGGGGAATCGGACGACTAAGCTTCGTTCCCGGAATTTTATGGAAGGCGGAAAAATTTCTCGGATACGAACTAGAAAATTAAGAAATTTTGAAGGAATCTTGGGGAGGAAATTTCAAGGACTCACATCTGTCCCAAGAGGAAACAAGAGGGACTCAGAACTCAGGTACTGATTCCGAATATTCATTTGAGAAGAATTTAGTAAAACATGGTATTGAATTTTAAAGAAGGTAAATTTGGCGCAATTTGGCTGAGACCGGTAGCCATCGTAAGATTGGTAGAATTTCAAGATATTTCAAAGTTGTGAGAAGTGGCACTATGTGAAAAGTGCCAAATTTTGGAGTGCCCGCAAAAGCAAAGGATTCAAAGATGAGTGCATGGACTCAGAATTTCAAGAGGGAGAGTATTATGATTTGTTTGTTTTCAATTCATCATTGTCTTTCAATTCATTTTGTTTCATTTTGTTTCATTCAATTTAAATTTCAATTTTGAATTAAATTTTGATTTTAATTTCATTTTTACTTAAGTTTTGAGTTCATTTTGATTTTAATTTTATTTTTTTATTATTTTATCCTTTTCTTCTGCATTAGTCTTTTGTCCTTTTCATTTGGAACCAACACATGATTTTATGGCTTTAGACTGTCATGCTGAAATAAAACATTTTTGAAAACAAAAACCTTCATTAATTTTGCTGAAAGTAGTACAACTGATCGCATGCTGACAAGCATTAAAAAGTAGATCATGTGTACAAAACTAAAAAGAGATGACATATAATATCATTTAGCTACTGCAAAAGTGGTGTGACAACAACTGTCATGACATGTTGTATGGGGTAGTGTATTTATGTTGTCTGAGACTACTGCAGGGACGAGCTAACTTGCCAAGGTTACGCTCCGGAACAAAAGTCCCCTAGAGAACACCCGGAGGTATTGTTGTCACAGTGGCAAAGGATGAAGGTTCTTCAGTTTTGGAACCTGCTCATATTAAAATGGCACTTTATCTTCATCCCTTCTTCTGAAGGTGACTGAAACCCTTTTTCTTGTAAATTCTGGATAGTGTTTCGCTAAATATGCCCCATTTCCTTTTAATACCAGTACCAATACAATTGGTAGGGGAATTTCAACAGAACCTTAGAGTTCTCTCTGTCTGACAATCTGGATTTTTCATCCAAACAAAATATTACTTTCACTTATAAAGGAGACCGTGCAGAAGGGTCTCACAAAATCATGGAGGTCGATATGAGGCAGGATACAGTCCCTATCCTCATAAATATTTATGATGCAGCATTTAGAAATACAGTTTGCAGGTAACACGTGTCACTCAACCATCCACTTTATCATCTTCTTGATTTGCGGCAGCATCAGATCCACCTCAACATGCTGTCAGATCCCCAGCATATTGCCTTGTCAATCTTTAGCGAAGTTATAGGAGCAGCCACACTGAATAGTGACTCTGCCCTTTCCTTGTTTCCATTTTGACGTCTCTGTACATGTCCTCAGCCTTAAGCTACCTGCACTGCCCAAAGTCTGAAGAGTATTGATGCAGTATAAATTTCCTTCATTATCTTTCTTCGAGAATACGTCGGTGTGTAACTCGTGTCCTTCTAGAATATTGAAAAATTTTCTTTGTGTTTTTTCATAATGTTGAAATTACTTTTTCCAGATTCTTCTGATTTTTGCCATCACATAGTCTGGGAGTCCTCATGGTGGTGGCGGCAGTAAGACAAACTATGGTATGTACGACTCTACATCAGGATATTCCAGCTCTTGAGTAGCATTGAGGCAGCTGCATATGCCTCGAACGTGTCGTACTTCTATAGCATTAAAACATGACATCCCGGGCACTCTGAAAATGCCCCTGTCGCTAAAGGCTGTCTGGGTAAACTTGAGCTGCAAGTCAAACACCCAGTCAAGATTTCTTCCATCAAATTAATGTTGGTGCGGGATCGTCTGCAGCCTCTAGCTCTGTATCGGTGCGTGGTGCGCTGTTGTCAGTCCTTTCATCTCAGTAATGGGTGATAGCGCGGTGGCTAGCTCCCGAGCTTGTCTCCTCTCCATCTTGAATAAGAGGTAACGTTTGCGGCGATTTACATTTTTTCTTTTTGTACACACCAATAGCACATCAGGAACAATTTCAACTGAACCAGCAACAAGATCACCCTCTGGATAGTGATCATAGACGGGACATGACCCCGTCTCGCAGTGAGGAAGTGTGAGTGGACGAACCCTCCAGTACCTTCTATCCTGATGTCTGCCCGGTCTCTTTACGACCAATCTTCTTCATTGACTTCATGTCTATAGTCCTTTTGTGTGTGTCTTTTCAAGACTTAAAGTCCAAGCCGTATTTGGAAGCAAACACCAACTCGCAACCTGACACCTCCTGCAAAAGTAAATAGGGGAAATGTCAGTGGGTGGTGTTGTGCACGAACAAGAATAAGGACAAACTTATTATTTTTCATTTCAGTAAGTTTCATAATTATTTTAATGCCATTAATTTATTTAATAGAGCTTATAGCATTTAGATTTAGAAATTTCAACTAGCGTATTTTATTTTGTGAGGAAATTTACTTTATTTCATTTAACTTTGTTTTATTACAAGATTTGGACCCAGTCACAAATGTTGGCCCTATTCTACATCGAAATGAAATCTTTCTTCAGATTCCTCCTGTCACGTAGTACTTCTTGAGATATTGTCCATTTATTGGCAACATGGGTCTATCCCCTTGAGAGTCCACTGTTGACCTCATTTTTTATGAGGTCTTCCCTTCTTCTTTTTAGTGCTTAGGATCTAGCCTTACGCTTTTCCTTTGACTATCTTAGAGGACTAGAATTGGGACCCGCCTTTTAGAAATTCAAACCACTTCTAAACTCCCTGCGAACTCCACAAACTTGACTATAGACCCCTAATCACCTAGAGGGTCGAAATCAAATGTGGAAGTTTAAAGGATGAGTTCCTATAGGATTCTTTGGCCTTAGGACGCCCCGGGTGGCCTGGTCTGGTGAAGGGGCTGACTTACACTACACTTACACACTACATTTCCACACACTTCCTAAAACCACACCCATACCCAACTTAACCTCCTCGACTCATGTAGGTGATTCACATGGATGGTCCTTAACCCCTAAGCTCTTGGCTAAGAGGGTTAGGAACAACATAGATGAATACCTCAAATGAGTCCTTTCATGGCTCATATGGGCTTGAAATGGCTTCATGGCTCAACCAAAATGATTTCTTTCCACTTAAATTCACCCAATCTTTAATTTCCCAAATTTTCAATTTTGACCCCCGGACCCTACACCTACTAAACCTACCCAAAACCCTCAAATTACCCAAATTTTTGCAAAATTTCCAAATTACCCAAAATTTTCCAAAATCAATCCCAAACATCTCCACATCACTCAAATTGATCATCCATACCCAAAAATACCAAAGATTCCAAAAATACCCTCCAAATACCCAAAATACCCTTCTTGGCCTAAAAATCCAAAAATTCAGAAAATTCCCAGAAAATTCCAGAAAATCCTAAATATTCCCAATTTCATTTTGTCTAACTACACCATGGGCCAATTTTGTCAATTTATCCTACTTTTGGCAAAACCCCCAATTTCACCCATTTTAACCCAAAGTGAACCCAATGTCAAACCAAACCTATCCAATTGACCCAAATTCTGGTCCAATTCAATTCTAAACTTCAATTCAACATTCCCAATACCAATTTAGACCAAATCCAAGTCCAATTTGATTGACATTTGGATCCAATTCCACTTTTGGCCTTAAAGACCAATTTGGACCCATGACCCAAACCTAACTCAAACTCACCCAATTCAACTCCAATTAACCCCAAACCTTTTCTAAATCCTCCTTAACATCCCCACAAACAAAACCCTAGCATGATTTGCCCAAAATTTGAACCCAAACCCCACTCAAACTCAACCCAAAGCTAAAAGGCCCATTTTTGACCTAAACCCAAACCTAACCCAAATGAACCCAAACCCCAAAATCAAAACCCAAACAAAGTCAAAACTCCTTTGAAACACTCCCATAAACATTTATCAACATTAATTTTACATCAATTTCAACCCTAGCTCAACATTGGCCCAACTTGGCCCACTTGGACCTATATTGGCCCATTCACCAAAAGAATTCAAATCCAACCCAATTCAAGCCCAAACTACCCCAATTTGCTTCAAGTCACTCATGACACATCCATGAGCTAAACCCAACAATTATTTGGCCCAATCTCTTTACAAAATTTCATCCCAAAATCAATTTTGAAATTCAAAAGCCCACTTTCCTAATCCATCTTAAAAGCCCATCTAAAACCCTTTCAAAAAGCCCAAAATTCTTCCAAAGCCCATATGACATTTCCCCTCATCATACTTTCAATTAAAATCATCCCTAAGTCCTAAATTCATCATCAAATAATTCCAAATCAAGCCTCATGCCAAATCACCCCTAAATACCAAAATTTTACTTAAATCCATTTCCATGAAATTGACTTCACTTTTCCCAAGCCAAATGGAGCCATGGAGCCATGCACAAGCCATATGCAAGCCATGAGAGCCTCTTTACATGTCACCATGCCATTTTGGGCAAAAGGAGGAGGCTCTTTCCTTAATTCCTAAAGGTGATTAACCACTTCCATGACTCCACTAAACCATGCTTAAGCCTTATTGTACTTGGATTGTGACTTGACCCCACTAATCAAGCTGATCCAAATCACTTTCTCCTCAGCCTAAACCAGGCCTTGGGTGGTGCACCTAGCCCAAATGGGTGGGTTGACCCATTTAGGTCCAAATCTAGCCATGCCCCATTCCACTTTGGATCAAAGCCTTTACACATGTCCATGGCCAATTGATTGCACAAACCTCCAGCCCCGACCCACCCGACCTCGAGGGTGACCCTTGCCGCCGGCCGGCCACCGATGCCGCCGGAAAACACCATGGTCGAGAGCTCACATGTGAGCCAACATTGAAATTCTCACTTGCTGAGCTGCCCCATGCCTAGTGGTCACCATGGTTGTTCTTCTCCTCACCAGAGCAGCTGATCCCAAGCCCTAACTCCCCCTGGGAGGCCCCCCAGCCAGCTCTATTTAAACTCCACCCCTCTCGGCCATGAAAGGGAGAGAAGCACAAACCTTGCCAAAACTCTGCCAAAATTGTTCCAGACCCTCCTCCACCCTTAGAGCACATGATCCCCAGTGAAATTCCCCGGCCATTTCTCCTCTGTAAGCTCAATTTCAGAGTTGAAATTCCACCCAAAACCAGGACACTTCTCCACAGTGAGCCAATTCCCAAATTGATTGGCTCTACACCTTCACCAGCACCAAGGGAAAGTGTCCACCATCAAAAGCCCCATCTCCAGGCCACCCAGTTGCTCCAACCTCCAAGCTTTGTAATCGGGCTTGGTCGAAATCATATCCAGACAAATCACTAGACCAGGAGACTTCATCTGGAGCTTGCTAGGACCCAATCGAAGGTGCAACAACTCTCAGATTGAAGCCACACTTCTCTGAGCCAAGGTATGAGCTAACTCTTCATCCCGAGCTTCTGGAGATTCTCCATTTCAAATGCTTTAATTTCAATGCATGTTAACCGTATAGATGTGTTCGTCTCTTCAAGACGAATCCATAGAGTATAAGAACGTAAAAATTCATTGAGAATCGAGTGAGATCTTAGTGGATTTAGTGTGGACGGCTCTCGGGTGAGAACACTTGGGGACGATGAACGGATGCCGTCCATTCAATACACGCGCGGACGGACGGCTCAGATGGCGTCGGACCAGGAGACGGTACGAGAACCGCGGGGCCCGGGCTGTTGACTCAGGTGGCGGCGTCGAATGGGAGCGCGCCGCGTGGTCTTTCGGAGCTGCCGAGGATGCGCCGGCGCCGCGTGGATAAATTGAAAAATAGGGTATTTTCTCGATTTATTTAATTCCCTAAACTTCAAAAATTCATATCTCCGTGTAGAAAAATCAGAAAAATAAAATAAAAATACCCTCTTGCTCAGTGAAGAGAGGAGAATAATGTGGAAAAGAAATCACTTAATTTCATCAAATATTTTATTTTTTATAATTTATTTACTCTCTGCATTGTTTTAATTCTCCATGCATGCATACAATTCACCATGGCATGAGACCATAGGGCTTTTGAAGCCTCTGAATTTGGGAACATTCCCTGAATTTTCCAAAGTCGAGGCCATCCCTATGAAGAGTTCTTGATTTTTCAAGTTCAGTGTCACTCGTTTTGAGTATTTTAATTCCAGTAAATAGCATGTTGTGAAATAAATTCTAGGAAAATTTGGTGATGTTCCTTATGACCAGAGAACCCTAGGAAAAATAGGTTTTGACTTAGTTCATTTAAAACAACCCTAATCGGCTTAAACACCCAAAATAGGTCTTTAATTAATTAGAGTTAACCAGGCATCAAATTGACTTGAAATCAATTCTCCACTGACCTTTAGGATCAGAGGAACCCACCATAAAAATTTGAGGTCAATTGGACTTGGTTAGCCCTACTAATTGGGTTGATTAAGTCACTTAGCCATTTTAAACTTTAAAAATTCATAACTTTTAAAATACTTTTTAAAAATTCACCAAATTGGTTTTGGAGCCTCTCTGATATCAGGGAACCTAAGAAAATTAAAATTTCAATTTTCTAAAAAAAGTTGATTTTTTAATAATATTTTAATATTTTTAATAATTAAAAAATAAAAAAATAATAAAAATCACAAAAATAATAAAATTCACCAAAATGTCACATTTTGAATTTTAATCACTTAGGAACAAATCCCACATTTTTCTTAGGTCTATTTAGTGAGATATTGAATTTTAAAGCCCTAGGGTAATTTTAAAATTAAAAAAAATGTATTTTCTAGCATTTTCTCTAAAATAATTATAATAAATCATAGAAAAATCAGAAAATTACAAAATTTATTTCTCTGGTTTCCTTGATATCAGAGAGATTTTTGAAAAATATAAAATCCATTTTTCAACATTTATTTTATTTTTAAATTAATTAACACTCCAAAAGTCAAAATAATTATAATAAAAATAATATAATTCAAAAAATCACCAAAATTGGTCCAAGTGCTTCTCTGGTAATTAGGAATATCCCCTAATTTTCTTAAGGACAGAAACTTTCCTTTGGTCATGTTATCAAATTTTCCTTGAAAATCTCTATTTTCCACCAAAAATAATTATATAAATAAATTAAATACAGAAAAATCACATTTTCTCCTCTCATGTCTTTATTGACATATGAGTGAAGTCATATAAAAATTTCAAGTTTATTTAAGTTCAATTTAGTGAGTTATGAAATTATTAAGCTTAAGGGGTAAAATGGTAATTAAACTTTTAACCCTTAATTAAAACTTTAGGTTTAATAAAAAATTAACAAGTAAAATATTTGATCTTAATCTAATTTGGATGATTGAAATTTAAATAATTAAAGGGTAGAAACTCATTAAACAATTTTTTAAAATGATTAAACTTTAATTAAATAATAGATTAAATTTGGAAGAATAATAAAATTGGAATTATTAAAATAAGGGATATTTATTAGGAAGAGATTTATTCTTTAATTTAAAAATCCCTAAATTAATCATCTCATTAATATTCAACTTTTAATTAAAATGATAATTCAAATTCAAAATATTAAAAGACTTAATCATTAAACTAAAATTAAATTATTAAACTCTTTCAAAAATTTCAATTAAAATTAAAGATAAAACTAAATTAAAAATTAAATTAAATTAAATTAAATTAAATTAAATAATTAAATTAAATTAAATTAAATAATTAAATTAAATTAAATTAAACAATTAAATTAAATTAAATTAAATTAAATTAAATTAAATATTTAAATTAAATTAAATCAAATCAAATTAATTAAACATCAAATCAAATTAAATTAAATTAAGTTAAATTAAAACTCAATTAAATTAAATTGAATTAAATATAACATCACCTAAGACAAGAAAGAAATTAAATATAAAGCAACTTGAACACTATTCCAAATTTTAACCCTTTAACTTAAATCAAATCATTTGAATACTAATTTACCCTCGAAAGCTTTGATTATTATAACTCCTAAATGAAACATTAAATGAAGTGCTACTTCACTCATAAGATATTCAAATGTCTTAATTCACTAGAGCAAGTTAACAAAACTTGAAAACCTCGGACGATTGATTCATTTATATAATTAAATTCATTTGGACTTAAAACAATCCTAAAAATATTGAAAAGATGTTTAAGATTCTTCTTAAGCACTTCCTCAATATGATAGGATATTTATAAGAACAATTGGATTTAATTGTTCTTTGATGAAGAAAATCGTCCTCAAACAAAAAACACAAAGAACCTAGACGTCATAGGAGATGACTAGCTATAGGATTAGGAATTTGGTAGAAAACCATAACCTTTCCCTTAGCTTTACCTAGGAACTTGCTTAAATATTCTAATTGTGTTTTAAGTGCAGCTTGGGATGACGGGAAGACCCTCCAGGTACGCTTTTATTTTATTGCAATTTACTTTCTTGCAATTTACTTTCTTGCAATTTACTTTATTGCAAATGCACTTTACTTTTCTTGCATGATAAAACAACAGTTGCATGAAAACCCACACCTTTAGGATAGTCCCTAAAACTGAAACTAAAACTAAGTTAAAAGTCATTGCAAGATAAAATTCACCGCCACAACATTTCAAAATATAAAACAACTCAAAATTTAATCACAAACAGAACACAAAACTACAATTGCAACTAAATTAAAACGTCCTGTTGGATGATCGGGAATACCTCGGATGATGTAACCTACGTGTTGCTAACGGGATTTCCCACGGTCTAAATGAAAGTGTGGAACTCATTCAGTTGATTTTAGCAAATTCATCTGGACTAAGTGAATCCGATAAAAATAATGATGCCGGAAGGATGGAACCGTGGGATCTTAACCGGTGTCGTTATAATCAACTTTAAGATTTGTTTTAATCAAAATACAAAACACTCGGAAATTAAGACTTCTCTAAACCAAAACACTTTTCTCATCTCCCGATTTATGATTTCTAAAACTATACCTCTCGCAACAACAAGGAGCTTGGAGCATGGTGGGCAGCACGGCCATCGTCGTCAGCAGAAACTTGAACCTACTTCAACAGAAACCTTCTTAGAATTAAACAACAAAGCCATAGGACTTCGAGGTAGCTCGCTTAGTGCAACATAAATCCTCAACCTCTTCGTTAGGCATTTGCATTGCAAATTAAGCCCTAACCGGTCTTAGGATTCCGAGGTAGTCGTCCGATACGACAATAAACCCTCACATCTTCTAGGCTATTTGTTTGATTTTATCATATAAAGATAAGCCCTAATTAATTAAAATTGGCAAGATTGAAATACTAAATAAACATTAGGACTTTCCTAAATTCAAGCCAAACAATAGTATCATCCGATTTAGACAGGGATTTGAAAACACGAACGTCAAGGTCACCGACGTCTCCCTCTTTGCACTGACGAACAAGGTATCTGAAGCTGAGGAGCCACTGCTTGAGTTCAACCTTAGGTCGACCCAAGAGTTTCCTCCCCGCAAAGGGTCCCGACTAGGAGGAGTACCGCTGTCCGGCAGAGGACCGTTCTCACTTCCCCCACCGGTCTAGTTGTTTCCGCACCTACCCCGACTTCGCCAAATCAAAGGGGAAAGAAATCCAGAACTATGGTAAACCCGTTACCGTGGAGGGTACGGATCTTCCTGTAAGACCTTCAGTCTTAGAAATCGGGTCCAAGTTCGAAGATTCCGTCGCCGACAAAGACCCAAAGAAGAAATAGAAATAGAAGGATCGCCGTGGAAGCCGCAGCTGCCGAGATTGCTTTCCGGAGGAAATTCCGAGTTGCCGAATATACACCGCTACCGTAATATACACCACCGCTCGACTACATACCACTTTTGGGAGGAAGCAGGTTCCATCCCCTCTCCGCCGCAGAGGATGAGGAGAATGTTCGCAAGATTGCTGCCACATTACCTCGGCCCGTATACTACAACGATAGCCGCAAGAAAAGAACTAGAACTACGCCGTTTGCTCGACTGCAAACTTTGGTAGAAAAGCTAGCAAGGAAGGAAACTGCCCCGTGTCGGAAATTCTACGAAGGATAGGACGGGTGCCAGTCAAATCCCGTCTTGGGCCCCGAGTAGAGCCCGCCGTCATGATAGAAAAGCCAAGCAAGAGAATGAAGGCTAGCCCGCCTGTCGTAGTATCGGGATTACGGATTAGGGAGGATACCACCTTCCAAGCATTTGGCCAACGGACCATCCGGTCCTAGACCTTCTGCTGCTAGAAGGATGGTGTGGCGTCCCACTACGGGGCAGTTGAGACTGAAACAGCAGCCCGAGAGAGAAAGTCTCGCCAGGAGGCTGGAATCTGAAGAAAGTGCTACTGCGATGAAGGGGACTCGTGAAAAAAGGACCCGGCAACCATCGCATGACAACCACAAAGATACACAGAAAGCTCCGCTAGAAGATGCCATGGAAAAGTTGAGAACCGATATCCGACGGTTGGCGAAAGAAAGAGAAGAAAAGTTCGGAGATGAGATCGACTCATCGGAATTCATGGACAACGAATATGCAGAAATCAACATGGTTAAGACACGAGCTTCATCGGCTTCTCAAGGTGCTCCTGCAGACTGCGTAGAAGAGAGGAGCCGAATTGATGAAGAGACAGACTTCAGGAAAAGACGACACGATCGCTCAAATGGCGAAGAGGATGGAAGAGATGGCCATAGCTCTGGCCACTCTCCAGAGTCAAGTACAACCACATAGAGAGACACCCCAGAAGTCATTCACATCGTAGACGGAGGAAAGGAGATTACATCCATCAATGGGGATGACCAGCTGAAAAAGGATACAGCACAAAGTATGATCCCTGAAAAGGATATCAAGAACTTGGTAGAGCAGCGAGTGCGAGAAGCCTTATCACAATCGAAGAGCGGGACATCCATTCGGACGGGTAGACCTTACCCGAGAAGAATTCGACGCCGTCCAATACCCGAAAGGCTTCGTACCACCTCCGTTTAAGACCTTTGACGGAACCGGGAACCCCGACAGGCATGTTGCATACTTTCGTGCCGCTTGTTGCAATGCCGGCGGGAGCGATGCGCTACTCTTCCGACGAGCTCCTTAGCGTCCGTCGGAATCGCCTTCGACCGGTATGCAGAATTACCCAACGGTTCCGTGAAGACATTCTCGCAGCTAGAGAGCCTCTTCATTAAGCGATTTGCCGTAGCTCGGCACCACATCACTATAGGTGATTTAGTGGTAGAGAAACAAAGGCCGAATGAAACTCTAGTGGATTACATACTTCGATGGAGAAATTTAAGCATGAAGTGTGAACCACAACTGCAAGAACAACATGCGATCGGCATCTTGCTTAAAAGCATTCACGGCCCGATAGCACTTCTCCTCAAGGGATTCACTATTAAGACTTTTGAGAAGTTGTTAAGCAAGGTCGGAAGCTTGCAAGAAGAGGCGAAGCAATTAAGTTTTGCCGACAAGACGGACAAGCAGAAGCCGGTGAAGACTTTCGAAAAGAAATCCGGGGTCGTTGCAGCAGTTAACAAAGGAAAACAACCGATGCAAATACCACCAGAACGGTCGCAACAACCACAACAAGATTACCAGCAACCACGATCCAGCTATCAGTCGTCTCCGCAGTATGAACAACCGTCTCGTCCGCAACGTACATTGAGGGAGCTTCTGAGCAGAGAATATCCGTTCAAAAATGAAGCAGATCGAAGATGTTCCGTAGCTTAATGAAAACTCCGGATTTCCGACTGCCGAGCCCAAAAGACCGGAGGAAGTCAACAAGAAAGGTGATCCCAACTTTTGCCCCTACCATCGGATGCTTGGGCACAAAATAGAAGATTGTATTACCTTTAAAAGTTGGCTCAATGACAACCTTCGGAAAGGAAATATAACAATCCCGAAGGAGTACATGAAGGAACCCCGCAAAGGAGGTTCCGTCAATGTTATCTCAACCGATCCCGTCATTCCGATAGATCCCTATGCAACCGACGATGGATGGACTACCGCTCGGACGAGATCTTCGAAGAAGATTTTAGACAACATCCGAACCGCTTCGGTGCGAGCTTCAATTTAGAGTTCGAGACTCGTTAAGCCGGTACTATCACTTGCGATAGAAGAACCACCTCGACAGGAGACAATCGAAGAGAAGAAGAAAATTGACGAAGAAGAGGGGACCGAGATTCCTAAGGCTAGACTAGGGGCTGCTTATCCTAGGATAGTTGTTTCCGATTCGGGGAGAAATCCCTCGAACCTCCGATTTTGTATGATTATCTCGCTCACTTCGGTGGGATCATATAATGATAAGGGTGATGGCGTTGGCTACGTTTTGATCGTTTCTAACGATTACGTAACTAGCGACAATCCGAGCGTCGATTTCGATACCAACAACAATTCTCAAATCATACACGATCTCGACAAGCAAAATGACGAAGAAGACATCCATCAAGGAGGCTACGAGAGCTCAACAAGCAACGGCTCTATCTGTGAGTTTCGAGGAGCTCCAGTTACGATAGAGTTAGAGCCTTCAGATTTTGAAGATAATCCAGAAGAGCCAGTCATTCCGATTCAGGAGGAAACACCAAGCAAACTCAACACTAGATTCGAAGAAATTACGAAGTCAACTTGAGAAGTGGAAGAGTTCTACCTCCGAGAATGGGTCCAAAAGTCAAAGGAAAGCAGGTGGTTGTTCAAGAAGAACCAACCCCAGCAGAAGAAATACCCATTCGAGAAGAAGCTGAGACGCAGGAGAACAAAGTGGACTACAACGTTCTAGCCCATCTTAGGAAACTACCGGCCAAACTGAGCATTTACGACGCTCTCATCTTATCAAAAGAGATGAGAGAAGCTCTGATCAAGGCCTTACTTGATCCGGAAATTTGCTTAGCTCAAATGGTCGGAGATTTCTTAGATGAGGTTTGCTCGTTAAAAGAACAGCGAGGTGTTACCTTCACGGACAATGACCTACTACTTGGGACGACGAGATCACAACCGACCGTTGTACATTTCAGTTACAATTGGGAAGTTTACGCTCTCCAGAGTATTGGTGGATTCAGGAGCATCAATCAATATAATGAGTCTTCGAACACTAGCATACTTGGAAATTAATGCTCGTGAGCTCGAGGTCGACAAAATGTTATTAAGAGGATTCAACCAGAAAGGAGAAAGAGCCCTCGGGTCAATAACGCTACTGATGAAAACCGGTGACTTAGCAAAGACAACCACAAAATTTCATATAATCGATTCGAAACGTCGTTCAACGCTCTATCGGGCCGACCATGGATACATGAAAACAGGATGGTACCATCATCTCTGCATCAGTGCATCAAGTATTACAATGGAGGGGAACAGTGCATCAAAGGCGACTTACAACCATTCTCCGTACATGAGATTGGAATCCATGAAGATGCAGCTTATTATGCACCGCCAAAGAAAACGATCTTCTCCGGAGATACCATAACAAATGAAGCAAAAAAGTTCGAGACAACGAAGAACCCGAAGTTCTAGTCCAACGGTCACTCACCACTCCCTTCCGGCGAGATGGTGAAGGTTTCTCCACAACTCGCATCCGAGGTCGAGGCCGGGGACGAGGTCGTGGTAGAGACGCTAGGACAATTGGACGGAGGAAACCAACCATCAATGTTGATTGGGATGATAGTTCCGAAGAAGAAAAAGAAATCAAGCAAGAAGCAAGCAACAATAAGTCGAAAGAAGCCGCAATACAAGATCTCCCTCGAAGATGAAAAGAATGAAGAATACAAATCAATGTACGAGAAGATTAACCACTACGTACATACTATGACCCTAACTCCGATCCATTCTAATAAGATCGAGGGTATGGAGGTCAAAGAGGTACGTAGTGACGGTGCAAGGCCAATCAAATTCTACCGTAGTGCTTCTACCTCCAAAACTGAAAATAATGTACAATTCGAAGATGTCACTTCATCAGAATTAATGGAATTACCTTTTGAGTGGTACTCTCCCTGTGTTCAAAATTTAATTCAACGTGGTTTTTTACCTCGACAATGGACAAAAGGCCAATCACAACATTTTGAAAAGTTATGGAATAACTCCGGCCGTCCTCCCAATTCAAAGTATGGACTCGGATTCGGCACAGTAGGGTCAGTTGACGATACTGAATTTTGCTTGGTTGTCACTTGCAAGACCAATGAAAACTGCATGGAAACTACAGACGAACCCAAAGATTTACAAATTGGAGACGCTCCACCAGAATTCGAAGAAGAAATTAAATCCACAATAGATGAGTTAATGGAAGTTAACTTAGGTACTAACGAAGAGCCTAGACCTACCTTTGTTAGCTCCTTACTCAATAAAGAAGACTCCGAAGAAATAATCAAGTTATTAATGGAATTTAAAGACTGTTTTGCTTGGAGCTACGATGAAATGCCGGGATTAGCTCCAGAGGTTGCAGTCCATAAGCTAGGAGTGGATCCTACTTCTGTTCCAGTCAGACAAGGTCCCAGAAGAATGCGTCTAGAAATCGAACAACAAGTCATAACCGAAGTTAAAAAGCTAATAGACGCTAAATTTGTCCGTGAAGAACAATACCCGACCTGGTTAGCCAATGTGGTGCCGATCGAAAGAAGAATGGTCGATCGGAATTTGTGTGGACTTCGGAGATTTAAACAAGGCATGTCCAAAAGATGAATTCCCTCTACCGATTCCAGAACCGATGATCGATATTGCTTCGACACATGAAATATTCTCGTTCATGGATGGATCTTCGGGATACAACCAGATAAAAATGGATCCGGAAGATGAAAAGCTTACAAGCATTCGAACGCCGATCGGAGTATTTTGCTACACAATGATGCCATTCGGACTGAAGAACGCAGGAGCAACCTACCAAAGAGCAATGACAAGAATTTTTGATGATCTCATCCACAATCAAATCGAGTGCTACGTGGACGATGTCTTCATTAAAAGCAAAGTAAAGGAAAACCACCTGTATGATTTGAGAATTGTTTTCGAACGATTAAGACAATTTAACCTTAAGATGAATCCCTTAAAATGCGCCTTCGGCGTCACCTCCGGGAAATTCTTAGGATTCGTTGTCCGACATCGTGGAATTGAAATCGACCCGGAGAAGATTAAAGCCATCTTAGAAATGCCGCCTCCCAAAACCTTAAAACAATTACGATCTTTTCAAGGGAAGTTGGCATATCTTCGACGCTTTATCTCAAACCCGTCGTGTAGGTGTCGACCCTTCTCGGCACTAGTTAAAAAGGACGCCAAATTTATTTGGGAAGAGAAATGCCGTGAAGGCCTTCGAAGACATTAAACAATATTTAATGACACCTCCCGTCTTAGCAGCCCCAGTCTCGTGTAGACCGCCGATACTTTACACCGCGGCTTTAGATGACTCTCTCGGAGCCCCGTTAGCCTGTGTCAATGATGAGGGTAAAGAAAATGCTCTTTACTACTTAAGCCGTCGTTTACTTCCGACGGAAGTAAGGTATCCCGCAATTGAAAAGCATTGTTTGGCCCCGATCTTCGCCGCTCAAAAGCTCGTGCACTACATGCTTTCTCATAAGGTCAACTTGATTTCGAAGTTTAATCCATTGCAATACTCGATGACTCGTCCAACACTTTCCGGCAGACTTGCCGGATGGTCAATGATATTATTGCAATTCGATATAACTTTCGTGCCTCTCGCGTGCCGTAAAGGGACAAGTCTTAGCGGACTTCCTCGCAAAGCACACCCTTTGCCGGCCGAATCTCCTCTCAATGACGATCCGCCGGATGAACAAATAATGAACCTAGAAGACCATAATGATCGACGTTGGGAATTATATTTCGACGGAGCATCTTCAAGCACACAAAGACGAAGAATCGCAAGTGATAGTGCTCGGTAAGGCAGGAATCGGGCTAATCTTTATAACACCGGAGCGGGGGATGTTAAGATACTCCTACCACTTGACAGAACCGTGTACAAACAATGAAGCAGAATACGAAGCCCTCATAACGGGATTGGAATTAACTATTCAAATGGGGATAACAGACATTAACATCTACGGGGATTCACAATTAATCATTCAACAGATTGCCGGACAAGTACAGAATTTTAAAGCCAAGACTCGAACAATACTTCCAAGTATGCCATACAAATTGTTGGAACGGATTCCAAATGTGACGATCTACAAAATTCCCGTAAAAGAAAATGCTCTAAGCAGATGCTTTAGCCCGTCTCGCAAAAGAATTTGCCTCGTTTGCAAGATGAATCGTTGGAAGTGTCAGTTCACGGACGTCGGGTCCTATCACGACTTGACATAGACACAATACACAAATCGAAAAAGAAAAAGAATCAGTTGCAAGAAGTGACGTAAAAACATAGAAGATTTGCGACAACCATTGATGAACTACCTGCAAGCAGGAAAACTACCAGATGATAGGTCGCTGGCCCATCAGATCAAGAAAAGAACTCTGTCTTACGCATTAATAAACAACACATTATACAGAAGGTCTTTTGATCAAATGTGGCTAAGGTGCCTAAGCGGGTCTGAGGCCCGTGAAATTGTTAAAGAGGTGCATTCAGGACTCTGTGGCGCTCACCAGTCGGGTCCAAAGATGAAAATAAAAATTAAAAGACTAGGGTACTACTGGCTCTCGATGATGACCGACTGCATGAAAATCGCCAAGAGCTGTCATCAATGCCAAGTGCACAGAGTGGTTCTACACCAACCTCCAAATGTGCTACACCCGACAATTGCGTCGTGGCCATTTGAATGTTGGGGCACAGATATAGTGGGTCCGATAGAACCACCATCTTCAAAATGACATCGCTTCATTCTTGCGGCTACAGATTACTTTTCCAAGTGGGCAAAGCAGCTCCACTTAGAGAAGTGAAAGCACACCACGTGCTACGGCTTTTCAAGAACCAAGTTGTCTACCGTTTCGGAGTGCCGCGCAGATCATCTCGTATAATGGGTCAGCATTCGAAGCACACAAATCAACAATTTTGTCGTGAGACACGGAATCGATCGGCGATACTCGACAATTTACTACCCAAGAGCAAACGGTCTCGCTGAGGCTTTTAATAAAACTCTCGTTCAAATCTTAAAGAAAACCTTGGACGATAATAAGAGAAATTAGCACGAGAAATTGTTAGAAGCCTTATGGGCCTACCGGACAACCTTCAAAACTCCTACTCAAGCTACACCTTACGCTCTGGTGTATGGGTCCGAGGCAGTGTTACCTTTAGAGGTTCAGCTTCCTTCACTCAGAATTGCAGTTGCAAACAAGATCACGACAAAGAAAACGCCGTACTACGAATCGAAGAATTTGAAAGCTTGGAAGGGAAAAGACTTGCAGCGCAACGGAATTTAGAACTATACCAAGCTAAGATGGTTCAAGCCCATGACAAACCGGTCCGCCCGAGAACCTTCAAAGTTGGTGACTTAGTTCTCGTTCTCAAGAGACCTATTCTTGCACACCGCAAGATAGGAGGAAAATTTGAACCCACTTGGGAAGGACCGTTTCGTGGTTGAAGCGAGTATACTCGTGAGGCTCCTACCAGCTAGTGAATTGCCAGGGAGAACGACATATGCTTCCAATCAACGGACGATACTTGAAAAAGTATTACGCTACCTGATATTTCGAAGGAATGAATTCTTCATCCCTAAGAAACACGGGCGAAGTAATTACTTATGATTGGGTCCGAACCTAAAAAAAATAATAAAACGTGCTAAGATAAATAAAATCATGATAATTAAGTTTTCCTTGTTTTCTTTTTCAAATCAAAATCTCTTCCCTCATCTTATCCTACTTCATTCCTGTTAAATTTCAAAATATAAGAATAATAAAATGTATCTTTAATAAACATTTTCTTAATGTTCTTGTTCTTAGTACAGCCCCTGATCCTTTTCCTTGTCCTTTCGCAGGGAAATGTCGAACGGGCGATTTGTCTTGAACTTTAAGAATGGCGTAAGCCTTGCACTCGATGAAAAGAGGGTGAAAGATGGAGCGATAATTGAGATTGACTCGGATTTCGCACCAGCAGGCCTACGATACGAGGAAAGTGACTGGGTCCCAGTTAACCGAGAAGAACTACCCGGGCAGACAGTGATGAAAGTGGGTGGCCCAAGCCACCAATCCAACAACAAGAAAAGAAAGGCAAACACCGAAGAAGACAAGAAAATGAAGTCCGTAGTCACTACAGCGGAGGGCAGGCTTGTCAGCGCCGCGCCCGCAGAGATTCAAGAAGTTCGGAGGGCTACTCTCACAGCCACGCAACGAAGAAATAAGAATCGCCGTATCCGTAAGATGTTAACAAAACTAGCTGCGGACCAGCGCGACGAGACAATTGCTAATGCCAGCACTCACATTTTAAGGACACCGGTTCACCAGGGAACTCCGAAGAAAGGAGGCCAGCTCCTAGAATAACGAGAAGAACCGGGGAAATCTCCGGAAGATCGGAAGAAAGAAGGCTACCACGCCACCGGATAGAACCACCGAGCGGTGCATGACCTTGTTGCGAAGCAACCCCGGGGGATGTCCCGACATGCATCATCCCCGAGGAGCCGAGGTATGCGGGGGAACGTGAAGGGATTGAACCATATATCCCACAATATGTCACAAGGCCTCACCATCTCAGCATCATTCCGGAATACGAGCCGGAGAGGATGCAAAATGTTGAAAAGAAAACTTTCGAATACTTCGAGAGAATTAAAGGAAGAAGAATCAACATACTAGAAGGCCTCGAGCTACACACCGACGTATTCTCGCAGTATGAACAACGAGCAAATCGTGGATTGTATCCGGGATCTGAAGAGAATGGGCCGAGCAGGCCGCCTAAGGGAAAACACATACTCGGAACCCCGGAGATGGATGCCAGGGAAAGGAAGAATCACAATACAATGCGGATGCTGCTACAACTTTGCTGAAGACAGAAAGGGAAACCCACCAGGGATACTCCGTCATGGGCAAGTAGATCCGATACCATTAGTTATTAAGAGAATGGTAAAAAAATTGATAACATGGAGGGTACTGCCAGCAGATTGCATACCCAATAGCTGCATTATCAATATCTACAAACAGGGTGACCGCATACCCCCACATATTGATCACCACGACTTCGTCGGACCTTCGCACGCTCTCTTTCCCGAATGAGTGTAACATCATGTTCGGATCCGACCTCCGGATAGCAGGCCCGGTGAGTTCCGAGGGCCGACAAAGATACCTTTACCGGTGGGTTCCGTCATGATACCGCAGGGTAACGGAGCGGATATCGCAAAGCATCGCATACCAGGAGTGCTAGTGGAGCGAATCTCGCTTACTTTCGGGAGGATGGACGACAAGCAAAATACCTTACCATTTCCAACCGGACTCGCAGCTAGAGAACCTCCGCCTTACGAGCCGTGAGTTACATGGGAAATATCACACCTCCAACGTACATCCAAACGCGCATCCCCGCCAAGGATGGCTTGGAAGGTGATGTTATTGACCATGTACCCCACTATTCGTACATGGATTTTCGACGGATGATTCTTTTGATAGATCAACAAAGATCATACACGATCCGTTTCGAGTCTACATGGATTGTATGAAATATATTCCGGATCGAGTTGTACGACGTATTTTCAACATGATTGGAATGAAAGTGACCATGTCACGTTTTTGGCCTTCACCTCTTTTGTGCAAATTGATTGGGAAACGCCATTAAAGTTAAATGAACTTCGAAAAAAGAACAGAAAAGAAATAAAAAAATAGAATAAAAGAAAACTTTCTAAAAAAAAATCTGAAAAATGACAAACACCAAGTTCACATGAACATTAAATAAACAATAAAATAAAATTTGAACCATTAAAAGATAAACGAAATCAACACAAATCTCAAATTCCATCCTTCCAAACTTCAAATCAAATTTCATCTTTACAAATTCCAAATCAAATTCTCAATCAAATTTCAAATCCAATCTCGATCAAGTTTCAAACTTGATCTTCCAAATTTCAAATCAAATCTTAAATCAAATCTCAATCGAGTTCAAACTCATCCTTCCAAATCTCAAGTTCAATCTTTCCAGATTTCAAATCTCAATCAAAATTCGAACTTTTTGGGTCGAGGATTCTACATCCAAGACTGCACTGCTTTAGGATTTTTTTCCTATTGCACTGAAGTACATCAAAATTCAACCTTTTGGGTCGAGAATTTTACATCCAAGACTGCACTGCTTTAGGATTCTTTCCCTATTGCACTGAAATACATCAAAATTCAAACTTTTGGGTCGAGGATTTTACATCCAAGACCGCACTCGCTTTAGGATTCTTTCCCTATCGCACCGAAGTACATCAAAATTCAACCTTTTGGGTCGAGGATTTTACATCCAAGACCGCACCGCTTTAGGATCCTTTTCCTATCGTGACCGAAGTACATCAAAATTCAAACTTTTGGGTCGAGGATTTTACATCCAAGAATGCAATTAGGATTCTTTTCCTATTGCACTGAAATACATCAAATTTAAACTTTTGGGTCGAGGATTTTACATCCAAGACTCGCACCGCTTTAGGATTCTTTCCTATTGCACCGAAGTACATCAAATTCGAACTTTTCGGGTCGAGGATTTTACATCCATGACCGCACCGCTTTAGGATTCTTTCCCTATCGCACCGAAATACATCAAAATTCAAACTTTTGGGTCGAGGATTTTATATCCAAGACTCGCATCGCTTTAGGATTCTTTCCCTATCGCACTCGAAATACATCAAAATTCAAACTTTTGGGTCGAGGATTTTACATCCAAGACTGCACTGCTTTAGGATTCTTTTCCTATTGCACTGAAATACATCAAAATTCAAACTTTTGGGTCAAGGAGTTTACATCTAAGACTGCACTGCTTTAGGATTCTTTCCCTATTGCACTGAAATACATCAAATCGAATTCCCGGGGTTAAGGATTTTACATCCGAGACTGCATTGCTTTAGGATCATTTCCCTATCGCAATGAAATACATCAAAATCAAACTCTCGAGGTTAAGGATTTTATATCCAACACCACTTTGCTCCGAGATCTCTTCTCATTGCAACGATTCAATCTAATCAATTCAATTTTCTTTCGAGGTTGGAGATGTTACATCTAAAACCTCGTAACTCCAATTTTAATTTCAAATCAAATCCTTAAAATTAATTTCGACAAACTTCAATCTAAATTGAAACTCCAAACTAAAATTTAAACTCACACATCAAAACATAAATTTAAACAAAATAAAATCTAAATCGAAATTCCCCGCATCATGTGATTTGGGATTCACCTCCTTTTCCTTTCCCTGCCGAGAGTTCAAGAATCTCCGGTTCCAGAGATATACTTGACACTCCCCAGCAGAAACTCTTCTACTTCGTCCTAAGTTCGTCACTTAGACATCTGTGTTGGTTTTGTTGATCGCTTCGGTCAACACCAATACGCGCGGTGTGCTCCGTCAGCTCACCACACCTATTGGGGGTCCATTTGTTGACCTCATTTTTGATGAGGTCTTCCCTTCTTCTTTTTAGTGCTTAGGATCTAGCCTTACGCTTTTCCTTCGACTATCTTAGAGGACTAGAATCGGGACCCGCCTTTTAGAAATTCAAACCACTTCTAAACTCCCCGCAAACTCCACAAACTTGACTATAGACTCCTAATCACCTAGAGGGTTGAAATCAAATGTGGAAGTTTAAAGGATGAGTTCCTATAGGACTCTTCGGCCTCAGGATCGCCCTCGGTGGCCCGGTCCAGTGAAGGGGCCGACTTACACTACACTTACACACTACATTTCCACACACTTCCTAAAACCACACCCATACCCAACTTAACCTCCCCGACTCATGTAGGTGATTCACATGGATGGTCCTTAACCCCTAAGCTCTTGGCTAAGAGGGTTAGGAACAACATAGTGAATACCTCAAATGAGTCCTTTCATGGCTCATATGGGCTTGAAATGGCTTCATGGCTCAACCAAAATGATTTCTTTCCACTTAAATTCACCCAATCTTTAATTTCCCAAATTTTCAATTTTTGACCCCCGGGACCCTACACCTACTAAACCTACCCAAAACCCTTGAAATTACCCAAATTTTTGCAAAATTTGCAAATTACCCAAAATTTTCCAAAATCAATCCCAAACATCTCCACATCACTCAAATTGATCATCCATACCCAAAAATACCAAAGATTCCAAAAATACCCTCCAAATACCCAAAATACCCTTCTTGGCCTAAAAATCCAAAAATTCAGAAAATTCCCAGAAAATTCCAGAAAATCCTAAATATTCCCAATTTCATTTTGTCCAACTACACCATGGGCCAATTTTGTCAATTTACCCTACTTTTGTCAAAACCCCCAATTTCACCCATTTTAACCCAAAGTGAACCCAATGTCAAACCAAACCTATCCAATTGACCCAAATTCTGGTCCAATTCAATTCTAAACTTCAATTCAACATTCCTAATACCAATCTAGACCAAATCCAAGTCCAATTTGATTGACATTTGGATCCAATTCCACTTTTGGCCTTAAAGCCCAATTTGGACCCATGACCCAAACCTAACTCAAACTCACCCAATTCAACTCCAATTAACCCCAAACCTTTTCTAAATCCTCCATAACATCCCCACAAACAAAACCCTAGCATAATTTGCCCAAAATTTGAACCCAAACCCCACTCAAACTCAACCAAAAGCTAAAAGGCCCATTTTTGACCTAAACCCAAACCTAACCCAAATGAACCCAAACCCCAAAATCAAAACCCAACCAAAGTCAAAACTCCTTTGAAACACTCCCATAAACATTTCTCAACATTAATTTTACATCAATTTCAACCCTAGCTCAACATTGGCCCAACTTGGCCCACTTGGACCTATATTGGCCCATTCACCAAAAGAATTCAAATCCAACCCAATTCAAGCCCAAACTACCCCAATTTGCTTCAAGTCACTCATGACACATCCATGAGCTAAACCCAACAATTATTTGGCCCAACCTCTTTACAAAATTTCATCCCAAAATCCATTTTGAAATTCAAAAGCCCACTTTCCTAATCCATCTTAAAAGCCCATCTAAAACCCTTTCAAAAAGCCTAAAATTCTTCCAAAGCCATATGACATTTCCCCTCATCATACTTTCAATTAAAATCATCCCTAAGTCCTAAATTCATCATCAAATAATTCCAAATCAAGCCTCATGCCAAATCACCCCTAAATACCAAAATTTTCCTTAAATCCATTTCCATGAAATCGACTTCACTTTTCCCAAGCCAAATGGAGCCATGGAGCCATGCACAAGCCATATGCAAGCCATGAGAGCCTCTTTACATGTCACCATGCCATTTTGGGCAAAAGGAGGAGGCTCTTTCCTTAATTCCTAAAGGTGATTAACCACTTCCATGACTCCACTAAACCATGCTTAAGCCTAATTGTACTTGGATCGTGACTTGACCCCACTAATCAAGCCGATCCAAATCACTTTCTCCTCAGCCTAAACCAGGCCTCGGGTGGTGCACCTAGCCCAAATGGGTGGGTTGACCCATTTAGGTCCAAATCTAGCCATGCCCCATTCCACTTTGGATCAAAGCCTTTACACATGTCCATGGCCAATTGATCGCACAAACCTCCAGCCCCGACCCACCCGACCTCGAGGGTGACCTTGCACGGCCGGCCGGCCACCGAGCCGCCGGAAAACACCATGGCCGAGAGCTCACATGTGAGCCAACATTGAAATTCTCACTTGCTGAGCCGCCCCATGCCTAGTGGTCACCATGGTCGTTCTTCTCCTCACCGCAGCAGCTCGATCCCAAGCCCTAACTCCCCCGGGAGGCCCCCGCCCAGCTCTATTTAAACTCCACCCCTCTCGGCCATGAAAGGGAGAGAAGCACAAACCTTGCCAAAACTCTACCAAAATTGTTCCGTACCCTCCTCCACCCTTAGAGCACTTGATCCCCAAGTGAAATTCCCCCGCCATTTCTCCTCCGTAAGCTCAATTTCGTAGTCGAAATTCCACCCAAAACCAGGACACTTCTCCACAGTAAGCCAATTCCCAAATTGATTGGCTCTACACCTTCACCAGACCAAGGGAAAGTGTCCACCATCAAAAGCCCCATCTCCAGGCCACCCAGTTGCTCCAGCCTCCAAGCTTTGTAATCGGGCTTGGTCGAAATCATATCCAGACAATTCACCAGACCAGGAGACTTCATCTGGAGCTTGCTAGGACCCAATCGAAGGTGCAACAACTCTCAGATTGAAGCCACACTTCTCTGAGCCAAGGTATGAGCTAACTCTTCCTCCCGAGCTTCTGGAGATTCTCCATTTCAAATGCTTTAATTTCAATGCATGTTAACCATATAGATGTGTTCGTCTCTTCAAGACGAATCCATAGAGTATAAGAACGTAAAAATCCATCGAGAATCGAGTGAGATCTTAGGGATTTAGTGTGGACGGCTCTCGGTGAGAACACTTGGGGACGATGAACGGATGCCGTCCATTCAATACACGCGCGCACGGACGGCTCAGATGGCGTCGGACCAAGAGACGGTACGAGAACCGCGGGGCCCGGGCTGCTGACTCAGGTGGCGGCGTCGAATGGGAGCGCGCCGCGTGGTCTTTCGGAGTCGCCGAGGATGCGCCGGCGCCGCGTGGATAAATAGAAAAATAGGGTATTTTCTCGATTTATTTAATTCCCTAAACTTCAAAAATTCATATCTCTCGTGTAGAAAAATCAGAAAAATAAAATAAAAATACCCCCTTGCTCGATGAAGAGAGGAGAATAATGTGGAAAAGAAATCACTTAATTTCATCAAATATTTTATTTTTTATAATTTATTTACTCTCTCGCATTGTTTTAATTCTCCATGCATGCATACAATTCACCATGGCATGAGACCATAGGGCTTTTGAAGCCTCTGAATTTGGGAACATTCCCTGAATTTTCCAAAGTCAGAGGCCATCCCTATGAAGAGTTCTTGATTTTTCAAGTTCGTGTCACTGTTTTGAGTATTTTAATTCCAAGTAAATAGCATGTTGTGAAATAAATTCTAGGAAAATTTGCTGATGTTCCTTATGACCAGAGAACCCTAGGAAAAATAGGTTTTGACTTAGTTCATTTAAAACAACCCTAATCGGCTTAAACACCCAAAATAGGTCTTTAATTAATTAGAGTTAACCAGTGCATCAAATTGACTTGAAATCAATTCTCCACTGACCTTTAGGATCAGAGGAACCCACCATAAAAATTTGAGGTCAATTGGAATTGGTTAGCCCTACTAATTGGGTTGATTAAGTCACTTAGCCATTTTAAACTTTAAAAATTCATAACTTTTAAAATACTTTTTAAAAATTCACCAAATTGGTTTTGGAGCCTCTCGATATCAGGGGAACCTAAGAAAATTAAAATTTCAATTTTCTAAAAAAAGTTGATTTTTTAATAATATTTTAATATTTTTAATAATTAAAAAATAAAAAAAATAATAAAAATCACAAAAATAATAAAATTCACCAAAATGTCACATTTTGAATTTTAATCACTTAGGAACAAATCCCACATTTTTCTTAGGTCTATTAAGTGAGATATTGAATTTTAAAGCCCTAGGGTAATTTTAAAATTAAAAAAAATGTATTTTCTAGCATTTTCACTAAAATAATTATAATAAATCATAGAAAAATCAGAAAATTGCAAAATTTGTTTCTCTGGTTTCCTTGATATCAGAGAGATTTTTGAAAAATATAAAATCCATTTTTCAACATTTATTTTATTTTTAAATTAATTAACACTCCAAAAGTCAAAATAATTATAATAAAAATAATATAATTCAAAAAATCACCAAAATTGGTCCAAGTGCTTCTCTGGTTATTAGGAATGTCCCCTAATTTTCTTAAGGACAGAAACTTTTCTTTGGTCATGTTATCAAATTTTCCTTGAAAATCTCTATTTTCCACCAAAAATAATTATATAAATAAATTAAATACAGAAAAATCAAATTTTCTCCTCTCATGTCTTTATTGACATATGAGTGAAGTCATATAAAAATTTCAAGTTCATTTAAGTTCAATTTAGTGAGTTATCAAATTATTAAGCTTAAGGGGTAAAATGGTAATTAAACTTTTAACCCTTAATTAAAACTTTAGGTTTAATAAAAAATTAACAAGTAAAATATTTGATCTTAATCTGATTTGGATGATTGAAATTTAAATAATTAAAGGGTAGAAACTCATTAAACAATTTTTTAAAATGATTAAACTTTAATTAAATAATAGATTAAATTTGGAAGAATAATAAAATTGGAATTATTACAATAAGGGATATTTATTAGGAAGAGATTTATTCTTTAATTTAAAAATCCCTAAATTAATCATCTCATTAATATTCAACTCTTAATTAAAATGATAATTCAAATTCAAAATATTAAAAGACTTAATCATTAAACTAAAATTAAATTATTAAACTCTTTCAAAAATTTCAATTAAAATTAAAGATAAAACTAAATTAAAAATTAAATTAAATTAAATTAAATTAAATTAAATTAAATAATTAAATTAAATTAAATTAAATAATTAAATTAAATTAAATTAAACAATTAAATTAAATTAAATTAAATTAAATTAAATTAAATTAAATAATTAAATTAAATTAAATCAAATCAAATTAATTAAACATCAAATCAAATTAAATTAAATTAAGTTAAATTAAAACTCAATTAAATTAAATTGAATTAAATATAACATCACCTAAGACAAGAAAGAAATTAAATATAAAGCAACTTGAACACTATTCCAAATTTAAACCCTTTAACTTAAATCAAATCATTTGAATACTAATTTACCCTTGAAAGCTTTGATTATTATAACTCCTAAATGAAACATTAAATGAAGTGCTACTTCACTCATAAGATATTCAAATGTCTTAATTCACCTGGCAAGTTAACAAAACTTGAAAACCTCGGACGATTGATTCATTTATATAATTAAATTCATTTGGACTTAAAACAATCCTAAAAATATTGAAAAGATGTTTAAGATTCTTCTTAAGCACTTCCTCAATATGATAGGATATTTATAAGAACAATTGGATTTAATTGTTCTTTGATGAAGAAAATCGTCCTCAAACAAAAAACACAAAGAACCTAGACGTCATAGGAGATGACTAGCTATAGGATTAGGAATTTGGTAGAAAACCATAACCTTTCCCTTAGCTTTACCTAGGAACTTGCTTAAATATTCTAATTGTGTTTTAAGTGCAGCTTGGGATGACGGGAAGACCCTCCAGTGTACGCTTTTATTTTATTGCAATTTACTTTCTTGCAATTTACTTTCTTGCAATTTACTTTATTGCAAATGCACTTTACTTTTCTTGCATGATAAAACAACTGTTGCATGAAAACCCACACCTTTAGGATAGTCCCTAAAACTGAAACCAAAACTAAGTTAAAAGTCATTGCATGATAAAATTCACCTCCACAACATTTCAAAATATAAAACAACTCAAAATTTAATCACAAACAGAACACAAAACTACAATTGCAACTAAATTAAAACGTCCTGTTGGATGATCGGGAATACCTCGGATGATGTAACCTACGTGTTGCTAACGGGATTTCCCACGGTCTAAATGAAAGTGTGGAACTCATTCAGTTGAGTTTAGCAAATTCATCCGGACTAAGTGAATCCGATAAAAATAATGATGCCGGAAGGATGGAACCGTGGGATCTTAACCGGTGTCGTTATAATCAACTTTAAGATTTGTTTTAATCAAAATACAAAACACTCGGAAATTAAGACTTCTCTAAACCAAAACACTTTTCTCATCTCCCGATTTATGATTTCTAAAACTAAACCTCTGCAACAACAAGGAGCTTGGAGCATGGTGGGCAAGCACGGCCATCGTCGTCGACGAAAACTTGAACCTACTTCAGGAAAACCTTCTTAGAATTAAACAACAAAGCCATAGGACTTCGAGGTAGCTTGCCTAGTGCAACATAAATCCTCAACCTCTTCGTTAGGCATTTGCATTGCAAATTAAGCCCTAACCGGTCTTAGAATTCCGAGGTAGTCGTCCGATACGACAATAAACCCTCACATCTTCTAGGCTATTTGTTTGATTTTATCATACAAATATAAGCCCTAATTAATTAAAATTGGCAAGATTGAAATACTAAATAAACATTAGGACTTTCCTAAATTCAAGCCAAACAATAGGATAGTCGGGAAATTATCGAAGTTCACTTCGAATCAGTGATTTCTCCTACCTTTCTTCCTTTGGATTTACAAAACAAAATGTTCCAAATTTGATCCATTCCCTATTGAAATTCCAAAATTCAATCTTTGAAAACCTTAAACTTTGAAATTCTTGAGAGCGAATTATTGGTTATTATCGAGAGTTTTCTTAGGTGATTCCCGTCACTTAAGATGTAATTAACTATAGGGGCTTGCCCTTATAGGGAATTTTAAAGAACCTGAGTAATATAAACCCCGTTTAATACTTTCATATTAAGCGAGGGAATTTGTCGGCTTATAAAATTGGTTCGCGGACCAAACGGATGTCACAAAATTTCTAGTTTATTTGATCGAGCCCCACCATCAAACAAGTAGTGTCTATCCTTAGGGACGGATACACGGTTTGTGGTGCGGTGCTCGTTTATATAAACTATTTGGGATGTGAGATCGGTTTAATCTCATATTTAAAATTATTTTCAAAATCAAATACTACTTTTTCAAATTATTTATCTAAACTAAATTTAAAATTCGCCGACAATTTCTGTTAGGCGACCCCCTTTTCAAAACACAACACACAACCTAAAAATAGTGCCGACATCCACTAGCTGGTGCGACCCTCCAGAGTAAACCTTTTCCACCACTAATGGTCCTTCCCAGGTCAGTTCAAATTTTTCACCTATCTTGCGGTGTGCAAGAATTAGCCTTCTAAGAAAAAGAACAAGGTCACCAATTTTGAACGATCTCGGGCGGACCAACTTATCGTCAGCTTGAATCATCCTTACTTAGTAGAGTTCCAAATTTTGCTGTGCAAGTAATCTTTTTCCTTTGAGATTTTCTAATTCTACCAGCCAAAGCTTTGCATTCTCTTCTGTTGTAATTTGATTGGCGACGATGATCTGAAGCAATAGTCGCTAAACTTCTAGCGAAATGACTGCCTCAGACCCGTACACAAGTGCATAAAGTGTAGACTGTGTCAATGTTCTCACAGTCGTCCTATAAGCTGTTGACCTCATTTTTGGTGAGGTCTTTTCTTTTTCTTGGTGCTTAGGATCTAGCCATAGGACTTCTCCTTGACTATCTTAGAGGACTAGAATTGGGACCCACCCTTCAGCAATTCAGCTACTTCTTAACTCCTCTTGGGACCCCACTTGGAAGGTTGCAAGCCTCTAAATCACCTTAGAAGGTTAAAACCACCATATGAGCAACCAATAGTGAGTTCCTATAGGATTGTTTGAACTTAGGGTACCCTTAGGTGACTTGGGCTTCTCTTGCACACACACACACCCCTAAGCCACTTAACCTAAACCTTAAACCCTTGCCTTTCTACCCTTTATGAGACTCACATGATTGAACCCAAGCCATTAATCTTTAATTAAGATGGCTAAAGTCAATATGTGAAGGATCATAAAGTGGTTACGATTTGGCTATACTTGGTCCCAAAGTAGTGAGACTTAGCTAAGTCGATGGCTCATGCTTCCATACCCTAATTCCATTACAAATCAATTTTTACTCAATCTTGACTCCACTAAAATGGTCTCATTCTTCCTTATTTGAAACCCCATTCATTTTGCAAAAATATCTGGTTCTGACATTGGGTCCCCTAAACCTACCAAAAACTACCTAAATTGCCCCCAAAACCACCAAATCATCCAAAAATACCCAAAAATTGCCCAAAATTCCTAAAAGTACTAAGAATCATTTTTAAACAATTCCCACCTCTCAAATCCACCAAAATACCACAATACCTCCAAATAACCTCCAAATACCCTAAATACACCTTTTGACCCAAAATTCCAAAAATTCCAAAAATACACAGAAAATTCCAAAAAATCTCAAATATTCTCAATTTCATTTTGTTCAACTACATCATAAGCTAATTTTGTTATTTTAACCCAATTTTATCAAAATCCTCAATTTGATCCATCTTTAACCCTTGTGGACCCAATGTCAAACCAAGTCAACTCAATTGACCTCAAATTTGCCCAAACTCAATTCTAAACTTCAATTCAACATCTCCAATACCAATCTAAACTAAATCCAAGCCCAATTTGGTCCACATTTGAGTTCAATTTCAACTTTAAACCAAAACCCCAATTTTAACCTATGACCCAAACTTACCTAAATTCAACCCAATTCAACTCAGTTTTCTCCAAATTAACTAAACTCTCCCTAATACATTCCTACACAAAATACAACATCAATTGTCCCTCAATTTGAACCCAAACCCCATGCAAAATCATTTGAAACAAAAATCCCCAAAATTTGCCTTAAGGTTGTCACCTAGCCTTAAATCTCCAAATTGAATCCGCTAAACCCAAAATTTCCACCCAATTTCTATCCTAAACCTTTCATAACAATCATTTGAAAAATTTTGAACCATCAATTCAGCCTTAGTTAATCTCTAGCCAAACCTAAACCCAACCTAACCCATGGTGACCAAAATTGACCAAGACCCCAAAATCCTTTAAATTGAAACCCCAAATGAACTCAAATCCACTTCATGTCTTCATGAAAGTCATCCTTACAACCATCTACACAATGTTGATTAATCAATTTGATCCAATTCAAACCCAAACTCAAGCTAGCCCAACTCAAACCCATGTAAACCCATGTGTACTCATGAACCAAATTAAATCAAACCAAACCAAATTTGATTGAACCAACCCCTCGACTGCCAACCCTAGACCCCCTAGGGTGGGTTTGACCTGACCTAACCTATGCCCCTGTTGACCTCATTTTTGATGAGGTCTTCTCTTCTTCTTTTTAGTGCTTAGGATCTAGCCTTAGGCTTTTCCTTCGACTATCTTAGAGGACTAGAATTGGGACCCACCTTTTAGAAACTCAAACCACTTCTTAACTCCCTTCAAACTCCACAAACTTGACTATAGACCCCTAATCACCTAGAGGGTTGAAATCAAATGTGGAAGTTTAAGGATGAGTTCCTATAGGACTCTTTGCGCCTTAGATCGCCCAGGTGGCCCTGGTCTCGGTGAAGGGGCTGACTTACACACACACTACACTTATACACTACACTTTCACACACTTCCTAAAACACACCCATACCCAACTTGACCTCCTGACTCATGTAGGTGATTCACATGGATGGTCCTTAACCCCTGAGCCCTTGGCTAAGAGGGTTAGGAACAACATAGTGAATGCCTCAAATGAGTCCCTTCATGGCTCATATGGGCTTGATATGGCTTCATGGCTTCATGGCTCAACCAAAATGATTTCATTCCACTTACATCCACCCAATCTTCAATTTCCCAAATTTTCAATTTTTGACCCCCGGGACCCTACACCCGCTTAGCCTACCCAAAACTCTTGAAATTACCCAAATTTTTGCAAAATTTCCAAATTACCCAAAATCCTCCAAAATCATTCCCAAACATTTCCACATCACCCAAATTGATCATCCATACCCAAAAATACCAAAAATTCCAAAAATACCTCCCAATACCCTCCAAATACCCAAAATACCCCTCTTGCCAAAAAATCCAAAAATTCAGAAAATTCCCAGAAAATTTCAGAAAATCCCAAATATTCCCAATTTTATTTTGTCCAACTACACCATGGGCCAATTTTGTCAATTTACCCTACTTTTGTCAAAACCCCCAATTTGACCCATTTTAACCCTAAGTGAACCCAATGTCAAACCAAACCTACCCAATTGACCCAAATTCTGGTCCAATTCAGTTCTAAACTTCAATTCAACATTCCCAACACCAATCTAGACCAAATCCAAGTCCAATTTGATTGACATTTGGATCCAATTTCACTTTTGGCCTTAAAGCCCAATTTGGACCCATGACCCAAACCTAACCCAAATTCACCCAATTCAACTCCAATTAACCCCAAATCTTTTCTAAATCTTCCTTAACATTCCCACAAACAAAACACTAACATGATTTGCCCAAAATTTAGACCCAAACCCCACTCAAATTCAACCCAAAGCTAAAAGGCCCATTTTCGACCTAAACCCAAACCTAACCCAAATGAGCCCAAACCCCAAAATCAAAGCCCAACCAAAGTCAAAACCTCTTTGAAACACTCCCATAAATATTTCTCAACATTAATTTTACATCAATTTCAACCCTAGCCCAACATTGGCCAAAGTTAGCCCAATTTGACCTACATAGGCCCACTTACCAAATAAATCCAAATTCAAACCAATTCAACCCCAAATCACACCAAATTGACTCCAAGCCCTTCATAGAACATCCCTAAACCAATTATAACACTTATTTGACAAGGTCCTTCACAAAATCTTCACCCAAATGCCCATCCTAAAATCAAAAAGCTCATTCCCCTTAAACTTTCCTAAAAAGCCCACTTCCTTCAAATTCAAAAGCCCAAATTCATCTAAAGCCCACATGGCACTTCCCCTCATCATCCATTTAATCAAAATTGCCCCTAAGTTTCAAAGTCATCAATTAAACAATTCCAAATCAAGCCCCATACAAATTCCCATCAAAATATCAAAATTTTCTTAAATCCCTTTTTATGAAATTGACCCAAGCTTTTCCCAAGCCAAATGGAGCCAAGGATGAGCCATTCACAAGCCATATGGAGCCATGAAAGTTTGGCATGTGACCATGCCATTAATGGTAAAAGGAGGGGCTCCTTTCCTAATCTTTCATTAAGCTTTTTTAACCTTATCCATGACACACTCTAAACCATGTTTAGCCACCTCATCAAGGATAGAGACCACACCATTCTCTCTGGCCGACCCAACTGATCCTCTCAGCCCAAAATTAGGCCATGGGGAGGTGCACCCAACCCAAACCAATGGGTTGACCAAATTGAAGCCAAAATGACCCCTTCTCCATTCCATTTTAATTCAAAGCCTTTACACATGTCAAACTCCAATTGACTTCACCAACTTCAAGCCCTGGACTCCCTGACCCTGAAGGTGACCCATGCCTGCCGGCCAGCCGCCTGGATCACCGGAAAACACCATGGCCGAGACCTTGGGAGGAGCCAAACTTTGGAATTCCACCTTGCTGAGCTGCCCCATGCCCAATGGCCACCATGGCTGTTCTTCCCATGACCAGAGCAGACTGATCCCAACCCTCGCCATCCCCGGGAGGCTCTCCGACCACCTCTATTTAAACCCGACCCCCTCACGGCCATGAGGGGAGAGTTGCACAAACCTTGCCGAAACTCTGCCAAAATTGTTTCAAACCCTTCTCCACCCTTAGAGCAGTTGATCCCCAGTGTCAATTTGCCCTAATCCCCACTGACAAAACCCAACTTCTCAACTGAAATTCCACCCAAAACCAGGACACTTCTCCACAAGTGAGCCAATCCCCAAATTGATTGGTTCTACACCTTCACTCGTACCAAGGGAAGGTGTCCACCAAGCAAAAGCCCCATCTCCAGAGCTTCCCGATTGCTCCAGCCTCCAAGCTTTGTGATCGGCTGTGGTCGGAATCCAACCTAGACAATTCACTGCACCGAGAGACTTCATCCGGAGCTTGCTAGGATCCAATCGAAGGTGCAACAACTCTCGCATCGAAGCCACACTTCTCCGAGCAAAGGTATGAGCTAATTCTTCATCCCGAGCTTCGGAGATTCTCCATTTCAA
The DNA here is from genome assembly GCA_022702705.1 of Papilionanthe hookeriana x Papilionanthe teres. NCBI lineage: Eukaryota > Viridiplantae > Streptophyta > Magnoliopsida > Asparagales > Orchidaceae > Papilionanthe > Papilionanthe hookeriana x Papilionanthe teres. Next base: position 139,355,082 of record CM040427.1, on the reverse strand, counting down.
ATGCTTTAATTTCAATGCATGATAACCGTATAGATGTGTTCGTCTCTTCAAGACTAATCCATAGAGCATAAGAACATGAAAATCCATTGAGTATCGAGTGAGATATTAGGGATTTAGTGTGGACGGCTCTCGGGTGAGGACACTTGGGGACGATGAACGGATGCCGTCCATTTAATACACGCGCGGACGGACGACCAGGATCGCGCTCGGATCGAAGACGGAACGATACAACGGGCCCCGGGAGTGCCGAGTCGGATGGCGGCGTCGAATGGGAGCGCGCCACGCGGCGTTTCGGAGCTGCCGAGGTTGACGCGGCGCCACGTGGATAAATAGAAAATTAGGGATTTTTTTCTGATTTATTTAATTCCCTAAACTTCAAAAATTCATAACTTTGGGTAGAAAAATCAGAAAAATAAAATAAAAATGCCCTCTTGCTCAGTGAACAGAGGAGGATAATGTGGAAAAGAAATCATTTAATTTCATTAAGTATTTTATTTTTTATAATTTATTTACTCTCTGCATACATTTAATTCTCCATGCATGTATACAATTCACCATGGCATGAGACCATAGGGCTTTTGAAGCCTCCGAATTTGGGAACATTCCCTGAATTTTCCAAAGTCAGAGGCCATCCCTATGAAGAGTTATTGATTTTTCAAATTCATGTTACTGTTTTAAGTATTTTAATTCCAATAAATAGCATGTTGTGAAACAAATTCTAGGAAAATTTGATGATGTTCCTTATGACCAGAGAACCCTAGGAAAAATAGGTTTTGAGTTAGTTCATTTAAAACAACCCTAATTGGCTTAAACACTCAAAATAGGTCTCTAATTAATTAGAACTAACCATACATTAAATTGACTTCAAATCAATTCTTCATTGACCTTTAGGATCAGAGGAACCTACCATAAAAATTTGAGGTCAATTGGACTTGGTTATCCCCACTAATTGGGTTGATTAAGCCACTTAGTCATTTTAAACTTTAAAAATTCATAACTTTCAAAATACCTTTCTAAAATTCACCAAATTAGTTTTGGAGCCTCTCTGATATTAGGGGAATCTAAGAAAATTAAAATTTCAATTTTCTAAAAAAGTTGATTTTTAATATTATTTTAATATTTTTAATAATTAAAAAATAATAAAAATCACAAAAATAATAAAATTCACCAAAATGTCACATTTTGAATTTTAATCACTTAGGAACAAACCACATATTTTTCTTAGGTCTATTTAGTGAGATATTGAATTTTAAAGCTCTAGGGTAATTTTAAAATTAAAAAAATGTATTTTCTAGCATTTTCACTAAAATAATTATAATAAATCATAGAAAAATTAGAAAATTGTAAAATTTGCTTCTCTGATTTCCTTGATATCAGAGAGATTTTTTGAAAAATATAAAATTCATTTTTCAACATTTATTTTATTTTTAAATTAATTAACACTCCAAAACTTAAAATAATTATAATAAAAATAATATAATTCAAAAAATCATCAAAATTGGTCCAAGTGGTCCTCTAGTCATTAGGAATGTCCCCTAATTTTCTTAAGGAAAGAAACTTTCCCTTGGTCATGTTATTAAATTTTCCTTGAAAATCTCTATTTTCTACCAAAAATAATTATATAAATAAATTAAATACAAAAAAATCACATTTTCTCCTCTCATGTCTTTATTGACATATGAGTGAAGTCACATGAAAATTTCAAGTTCATTTGAGTTCAATTTAGTGAGTTATGAAATTATTAAGCTTAAAGGGTAAAAATGGTAATTAAAAATCTTAATCCTTAATTAAAACTTTAGGTTTAATAAAAATTAACAAGTAAAATCTTTGATCCTAATTTGATTTGGATGATTGAAATTTAAATAATTAAAGGGTAGAAACCCATTAAGCAATTTAAAATAATTAAACTTTAATTAAATAATTGATTAAATTTGGAAGAATAATAAAATTGGAATTATTAAAATAGGGATATTATTAGGAAGAGATTTGTTCTTTAATTTAAAAATCCCTAAATTAATCATTTCATTAATATTTAATTCTTAATTAAAATGATGACTCAAATTCAAAACATTAAAAGACTTAATCATTAAACTAAAATTAAATTATTAAACTCTTTTAAAAATTTCAATTAATATTAAAAAATAAAATTAAATTAAAAATTAAATTAAATTAAGTAAATTAAATTGGATTAAGTTAAATTAAATTAAATTAAAATTAAAAGTTGAATTAAATTAAATTAAATTAAATTAAATTAAATAAACAAATCAAATTAAATTGAATGAATAAATTAAATTAAATTAAATTAAATAAATAAAACCAAATTAAATTAAGTTAAACCAAATTACAAATTAAATTAAATTAAATTAAATTAAATTAAATTAAATTAAATTAAATTAAATCAAATTAAATTAAAATTAAATCAAATCAATTTAATTTAATGTAACATCAAATCAAACTAAATTGAGTTAAATTGAATTAAATTAAATTAAAACTCAATTAAATTAAATTAAATTAAATTAAGTGGAATTAAATATAACATCACCAAAGACATAAAGAATTCAAAATAAATCTAAAATAATTTGAACACTATTCCAAATTTAAACTCATTAATGGAAATTAAACTAAATCACAAATCATTTGAACACCAATTTACTCTCAAAAGCTTTAGTTATCATAACTCCTAAACAGAATATTAAATGAAATGTTACTTCATTTATAGGATATTCAAATGTCCTAGTTCACTGAGCAAGTTAACAAAACTTAAATCCCTGGACGATTAATTCATTTATATAATTAAACCCATTTGGACTTAAAACAATCCTAGAAATATTGAAAAGATGTTTAAGATTATTCTTAAGCACTTCCTCAATATGATAGGACATTTATAAGAACAATTGGACTTAATTGTTCTTTAATGAAGAAAATCGTCCTCAAATCAAAATACAAAGACCTAGACGTCATAGGAAATGACTAGCTATAGGATTAGGAATTTGGTAGAAAACCATAACCCTTCCCTTAGCTTTACCTAGGAACTTGTTTAAGTATTCTAATTGTGTTTTAAGTGCAGCTTGGGATGACGGGAAGACCCTCCAGGCACGCTTTTATTTTATTGCAATTTACTTTCCTGCAATTTACTTTCTTGCAATTTATTTAACTGCATTGCACTTACTTTTTCTTGCATGATAAACAACTGTTGCATGAAAACCCATACCTTTAGGATAGTCCCTAAAACTGAAACCAAAACTAAGTTAAAAGTCATTGAAAGATAAATTTCACCGCCACAACATTTCAAAATATAAAACAACTCAAAATTTAATCACAAACAGAACACAAAACTACAATTACAATTAAATTAAAACGTCCTGTTGGATGATCGAAAATACCTCGGATGATATAACCTACGTGTTGCTTACGGGATTTCCCACGGTCTAAATGAAAGTGTGGAACTCATTCAGTTGAGTTTAGCAAATTCATCTGGACTAAGTGAATCCAATAAAAATAATGATGCCGGAAGGATGGAACCGTGGGATCTTAACCGGTGTCGTTATAATCAACTTTAAGATTTGTTTTAATTAAAACACAAAAAAAACACTTGGAAATTAAGACTTCTCTGAACCAAAACACTTTTTTCATCCCCTGATTTATGACTTCTAAAACTAAACCTCTGCAACAACAAGGAGCTCGGAGCATGGTGGGCAGCACGGCCATCGTCGTCGCAGAAACTTGAATCTACATCAGCAAAACTTTCCTAGAATTAAATAACAAAGCCATAGGACTTCGGGTAGTTTGCCTAGTGCAACATAAATCCTCAACTTTTCGTTAGTGCACTTGCATCGCAAATTAAGCCCTAACCGGTCTTAGGATTCCGAGGTAGTCGTCCGGTACGACAATAAACCCTCACATCTTCGAGGCTATTTGTTTGATTTTATCATACAAATATAAGCCCTAATTAATTAAAATTGGCAAGATCAAAACATTTAAATAAACATTAGGACTTTCCTAAATCCAAGCCAAACAATAGGATAGTCGGGAGATTACCGAAGTTCGCTTCGAATCTGTAATTTCTCCTACTTTTCTTCCTTTGAATTCTCAAAATAAAATGTTCCAAATTTGATCGATTCCCTATCGAAATTCCAAAATTCAATCCCTTGAAAACTTAAACTTTGAAATTCTTGAGAGCAAAATTATTGATTATTATCGAGAGTTTTCTTAGGTGATTCCCGTCACTTAAGATGTAATTAACTATAGTGGGCTTGCCCTTATAGGGAATTTTAAAGAACCTGGTAATATAAACCCCGTTTAATGCTTTCATATTAAGCAGTGGAATTTGTCGGCTTATAAAATTGGTTCGCAAACCAAACGGATGTCACAAATCTTCTAGTTTATTTAATCGAGCCCCACCGTCAAGCGCTTGTCTATCCTTAGGGATAGATACACGGTTTGTGGTGCGGTGCTCGTTTATATAAACTATTTGGGATGTGAGATCGGTTTGATTTCATATCTTAAAATCTTCAAATCTAAAAATTATTTTTAAAATCAAATACTACTTTTCAAATTATTTATTTAAATTAAATTAAAAATTTGCCGACAACTTCTGTTAGGCGACCCCTTTTCAAAATAAAACACACAACCTGAAAATAAGCTGCACAGCCCCATGGGCCATGGACTAATGGTACACCACTTTGGACCAATGGGGTAAGCCACATGGCTAAAGCCATGTCCCATCCTTAATCTCCCTTTAAGCAACCATCTCTGCCAAATTAATTGAGCTAAACTCTTCCTCCGCTCCTGCTCAGCCTGCTCAGCCACCTGATTGTCCTTGCCAGCCACCCCAACCACTGGAACAGTCTCGCCCGAGCACCCCTTTGTCCTTGAAAATTCATAATTGAACATGGGCAGTTGCCAATCCTTTCACCAGCCACCCTGCCTGCACTGCCCTCACCCTAAGTAGCCTAAACAACTCATTGCCTAGCCTTGAGCTCCCCTCGCCGACCATGGCTATAAAATCCCCACCTTTCGGCCTCGCCAAAGGTACTGAAATTTCTTTCAACAAACTCCTCAAAATTGCTCCCAGACCTTCTCCCAGCTTAGAGAAGAAGTGCCGCACTGTTTTCCTGCCCTAATTCCAACTGGTTGAGATCAATTTTATAGCTCAATCTTAGGCCAGAAAACAAGACACCTCTTGAAACTCCACCACAAATAAATTAAACTCACGCACACCTTCCCAAAGACCAAGAGAAGGAATTCCCCAGTGAAAGCCCCCTCTCCTAGCCTCCCAGTTGTTCTATCGGCCAAAGCTTGGAATTGGGCTTGGTTTAAGTCATACCTCGGCAACTCACCAGGACCAGAGATTTCATCCAGAGGCTCCTCTAACTCCAACGAACATGCCGAGCATCTCTGATTGAAGCTTCACTTCTTAGAGCCAAGGTATTTACCTCTCCTCCCTCTTGAGATTCCAACAATTCTCTATTTTGTTCTATGCAATTTCAATACATTTTAGTCATATGGATAGCTTCGTCTAGGCTAGACGCTTCGATAGAGACCAACCACACATGATTTGGTTGAGTTGGGAGTGAGATCTTAAGGTTTTAGGGTGGACGGCTCTCGGGATGAACCAGACGGAGCCGATGACCAGTGACCGTCCAATCTCGCATGTATCAGGTGGACATCAGAGATGAAGTCGGATAGAACCACGGGACATAAAGCGCTAGCTGACGAGGTGGATACGTGGATGGCGTCGTCAAATGGCAGAGCGATACGTGATCTTTCGGAGCTGCCGAGAATACAGTCAGTGTCGCATGGTTAAGTAGAAAAATAGGGATTTTCTAAATTTATTAAATAACTAGAACTTCAAAAATTCATATCTTTGCATATAAAAATCCTAAAAATAAAAGAAAAATATCCACTTGCTCAGTGAACAGAGGAGAATAATGTAGAAAAATAATTGATCTATTTTGTTGAGTATTTTATTTTTTTTTTAATTAATTTAATACTATTCTGAATGTTTTAATTCTCCATCCATGCATACAATTCCCCTTGGCATGAGACCTTAGGGCTTTTGTAGCATCTGATGTTGGGAACATTCCCTGAATTTTCCAAGGCCAGAGGTTATCTCTGTGGCAAGTTATCTATTTTCCAATTTTATGTGCCTGTTTTGGTATTTTAATTCGAATAATTAGCATGTTGATTGATAAAATCTAGAAAAAATAAGGGAAGTATTTTTGAGCTAGAGGACCCTAGGAAAATTATGGTTTGACTTAACTCATTTAAATGCCAAATTTGGCCAAAACCTTAAAATTAAGATTAAATTAATTTGAAGTAACCACTCATTAAAATAGCACAAAATCAATTCTCCACTGATCCTTAGGGTCAGAGGAGTTTCACATAAAAATTTGAAACCAATTAAAAATGATTCAACCCACTAAATGGATTATTTAAGTCATATAGCCACTTTTAAACTTTAAAAATTCATAAAACCTAAAATATATTTCAAAAATTTACTAAACTCATTTTGAGGTATCTCTGATATCAGAGAGGTCTAAGAAAATTAAAATTAGAATTTTTCTAAAATTTTCTTTTTTAACCTATTTTTGAATATTTTAATAATTAAAAAAATAAAAATCACAAAAATATTAAAAATCATAAAAATGTCACATTTTACTTCCTAATCATCTAGGAACTAACCCAATATTTTTCCTAAGTCTTTAGGTTGAGATATTAAATTTTAATGGCTTAATGCAATTTTTTAATATTTAAAAATGGATTTTTAACCTTTTCCACAAATAATTATAAAAGTTCAAAGAAAAATCAGAAAAATATAAAATTTCTTTCTCTGAGTTCCTTGAAGTTAGGACTTAAGAAAAATATAAAACTTAACTTTCAACTCTAATTTTATTTTATAATTAATTAATACTCCAAAATTTAAAATAATTATAATAAATAAAATGTAATTTAAAAAATCACCAAAATTGGTCCAAGTGGTCCTCTGGTCAGTAAGAATATTTCATAATTTTCCTAAGGATAGAAACTTTAACTTGGTTATGTTTTTGAATTTTCATTGAAAATCCTTATTTTTCATTAAAATAAATATATAAATTAAATTAAAATTGGAAAAAATCGCATTTTCTCCTCTAATGTCTTAATTGACATGTGTGTGGAGTGACATAAAAATTTCAAGTTCATTTGAGCTCAACATAATGAGTTATGAAGTGAACAAGCTTAAGAGGGCATAAAGGTAATTAAGGGATTTTAACCCTAATTAATATTTTAGGCTTTATCAAAGGGAGGGTAAAATATTTGATCTTAACTTTCTCTTGGATGACTGAAACTTAGGGAATTAAGGGGGTAGAAACCCATTAATCACCTACAACATCAAAAATGGAATCCTAATTAATTAATTCATTTAAATTTTTGAAGAATAATTAAAGTTTGGATTATCAAAATTGGGGATGAGACTTTAGGTGATACCAATTCTTTAATGTAAAGTCCCTAAATGAATAAATTAATAACATTCAACTCTTAATTGACTAAAATGATGATTAAAATTATTAATTAAATGAAAGCAACCCTTAATTAAATATTTAAAAAATGAAATGATTTAATAATTTAAAATAAACTTAAAACATTAAAATTAATTTGAAATCACTTACAACTTAATCCAAAACAAACTTGAAATGTTAAAAAATTAATTAATCTCAAAACAATTTACAATCAAGATGTGATAATTAAAATCATTCTAAAATACTTAAAGCAAACTTGAATATCTAAAATTTAATGAAATTAAATAGTTTAAACACAACTTTAATTTAAACAACTTTAAAACATTTAAATAGAAAGGCAATTTTAAATTTCATAACTAAACTAAACTATTTTGAAATAATAATTCAATCTTAGCAGTTAAACATTTGCCCTTGAAGGCTCCCACCTTATAATCCTTAGGTGGAGTATCAAATGAAATGTCACTCCACTCATCGGAAAATCAAATGTCCAAGTTCACTGTGCAAGAAACAAAATTCAACTAAATTCTTGGGTGATTAACTCACTTGTACAATGAAACTCATTTGGACTCAAAGTAATCACAGAAGCATTGAAAAGATGTTTATGACTCGTCCTAAGCACTTTCTCAATATGATGGGATGTTTTAGAAGAACAATTGAACTTAATTGTTCTTTGGTGAAGAAAGTTATCCTTAATAAAACACAAGAACCTAGATGTCATAGGAATTGACTAACAACAGGATTAGGATTTTGGTAGACAACCAAAACCTTCCCTTAGCTTTACCTTGGTTTTTTTTTACAAATATTTAAATGACTTAACATGTGTTTTAAGTGCAACTTGAAATGACTAGAAAACCCTCCAGGTACGCTTTTAACAAGAATATTCCAGTGAGAATCGAGTGAGATCTTAGGGTTTTTGTGTGGATGGTCACGGGTGCACACCAGTCGTAGACGATGACAAGGAGCCGTTGGATCGCGCGTGTATCGAGCGGAAGGTCGAGATCAAGCCGGATAGCGCAATGGTATGTGAACCGCGGGCCCCTGGAGAGCTGAGTCAGATGGCGGCGCAATATCACAGAGCGACGCGTGGGCTTTCAGAGCTGTCGAGGTTGACGCGGTGCCGCGTGGAGAAGTAGAAAATTAGGGTATTTTTAAATTATTTAAATGCCTTGAACTTCAAAAATTCATATCTTTCCGTAGAAAAATCCCAAAAATAAAATAAAAATAATCTCTTGCTCAGTGAACAGAGGAGAATAATGTGGAAAAGAAATCAAGTTAATTGGATGAATATTTTCTTTTTAATAATTTATTTACTATTTTCAATGATTTGATTCCCCATTTGCATAGATAGTTCACCATGGCATGAGATCATAGGGCTTTCGAAGCCTCTGATCTTGGGAACATTCCCTAAATTTTTCAAGGTCAGAGGCCATCTCTGTGAAAAGTTATTGATTTTTCAAGTTCATGTCACTGTTTTAGGTATTTTAATTCCAATAATTAGCATGTTGTAAAGTAAATTCTAGGAAAATTTAGTGATGTTTCATAGGACCAGGGGACCCTATGAAAAATATATTTTGAGTTAATTCATTTATAATAATGTTAATTTTCCTAAAGCCCTAAAATTGAATTTGAATTAATTCGGGTTAACCACACATCAAATTGACTTGAAAATAATTCTCCATTACTCTTTAGGGTTAGAGGAACCTTACATAAAATTTTAAAATCAATTGGACTTGATTAACCCCACCAAATGGATTGATTAAGCCTCATAAGCAAAATAGAACTTTAAAAATTCATAACTTCAAAAATACTTTCCAAAAATTCACAAAAATGATTTTTGAGCTTCTCTGATATTAGGGGAGTTTAGGAAAATTAAAATTGGAATTTTCTAAAAAAGTTGATTTTTCACAATATTTTGATATTTTAATAATTAAAAAAATAATAAAAATCATGAAAATATTAAAAATCATAAAAATATCACATTTTGACTCCTAATCATTTAGGAACAAACCAAATATTTTTCCTAAGTCCCTAGGATAAGATATTGAATTTTAAAGGCTAAATGTAATTTTTAATATTAAAAAAATGAATTTTCAACCTTCTTCAAAAAAATAATTCTAATAAATCAGAGAAAAATCAAAAAAATATAAAACTTGTTTCTCTAGACTCCTTGAGGTTAGAGAAATTTAGGAAAAATATAAAATCTATTTTTCAACTTTTATTTTATTTTAAAATTAATTAATAATGTAAAACTTAAAAGAATTATAATAAATAAAATATAATTCAAAAAATCACAAAAATTGGTCCAAGTGGTCCTCTGGCCATTAAGAACATCTCATAATTTTCTTAAGGACAGAAACCTTTCTTTGGTTATGTTGTTGAATTTTCTTTGAAAACCCCTATTTTCTATTATAAATAATTATATAAATAAATTAAATTCAGAAAAATCACATTTTCTCCTCTAATGTCTTAATTGACATGTGAGTGAGGTGACATAAAAATTTCAAATTCAATTGAACTCAATTTAGTGACTTATGAAATAAATAAGCTTAAAAGGGCATAAAGGTAATTAAAAATTGTAACCCTTAATTAAAGCATTAGGTTTAATCAACATGGGGGATAAAATATTTGATTTTAACTTTCTCTTGGATGATTGAAACTTAGGGAAATTAAGGGGTAGAAACCCATTAAACACTTTGAAAATATCAAAATGAAACTTTAATTAATTAAATGATTTAAATTTTGGAAAGAATATATTTGAAATTGGATTATTAAAATAGGGATATTATTAAGAGGATATTTATTCTTTAATTTAAAAATCCCTAAATAAGACACTTTAACAATATTTAGTTCTAAATTAAAAATTAAAATAATAATCCAAATTAACAATTAAAACTAAAATTAAACTAAAATTAAATTAAATTAAATTAAAATTAAATAAAAATTAAATAAAAATTAAATTAAACTAAATTTAAATTAAACTAAAATTAAATTAAATTTAAATTAAATTAAGTTAAAATTAAATTAAAATTAAATTAAAATTAAATAAAATTAAATTAAATTAAAATTAAATTAAATTTAATTAAATTAAAATCATTTAACAACAAACCTAAGAGAAATCATTAAGAGTTAAATCAAAACATATCAATAATTTCAACACCTCTTTCTATTTAAGTAAATTTAAAACATGAACATCAATTTGAAATACTATGATAATTGAAAATGTAAAGATTTAAATCAAATCTAAAATAATTTGAACACTATTCCAAACTTAAAATTATTAATTAAAACCTCGTAATTAAATTAAAACATTTTGAATCATTAACTCAAACTTTTAATTAAGAATGGTTAGAATTCTCGATAAACTAACTTGCCCTTAAAGGCTTTAATTATTATAACTCTTAAATAGAATATTAAGTGAGATGTCACTTCATTCATCAGGTAATCAAATACCCAAGTTCACTGAGCAAGAGACAAAGTTTAACTAAACTCCTGGATGATTAATTCATATGTGCAACTAAATTTACATGGACTCAAAATAATCCTAGAAGTATTGAAAAGATGTTTAGGACTCTTCCTATACACTTCCTAAGTATGATGGGATGTTTTAGAAGAACAATTGATTCCAATTGTTCTTTGATGAAGAGAATCATCCTTAAATCAAACAAAAGAACCTAGACGTCATAGGAGATGACTAGCAATAGGATTAGGAATTTGGTAGACAACCAAAACCCTTCCCTTAGCTTTACCTAGTTATTTGTCAAAATATTAAATGCCTTAACATGTGTTTAAGTGCAGCTTGGGATGACGGGAAGACCCTCCAGGTACGCTTTTATTTTATTGCAATTTACTTTATTGCAAATTACTTATATGCACTGTACTTTACTTTTCGTGCATGATAAATAAGACTGTTGCATGAAAACCAAAACCTTTAAGATAGTCCATGAAATAAAACCAAAACTAAATTAAAAGTCATTGCAAGATAAAATTCACCGCCACAACATTCCAAAATATAAAACAACTCAAAATTTAATCACAAACAGAACAACAAAGCTACAATTGCAACTAAATTAAAATTTCTCGTTCAATGATCGGGAATACCTCGGATGATGTAACCCACGTGTTGCTAACGGGATTTCCCACGATCTAAATGAAAGTGTGGAACTCATTCAGTTGAGTTTAGCAAATTCATCTGGACTAAGTGAATTCGATGAAAATAACGGTGTCGTGATGACGGAACCGTGGGATCTTAATCGGTTCTGTTTAAATAACTTTAAGATTTGTTTTAATTAAAACACTAAAAACACTTGGATTTTAAAATTTTATCTAAACCAAAACACTTCTCTCATCTCCTAATTTATGACTTCTAAAACTAAACCTCTACAACAACAAAGAGCTTGGAGCATAGTGGGCAGCACGACCATCGTCGTCAGCAAAACTGAAATCTACTTTAGTAAAACCTTTCTTAGTTTTAAATAACAAAGCCATAGGACTTCGAGATAGTTTGCCTAGTGCAACATAAATCCTCAACTCTTTATTAGGAATTTGCATGATCGTGTCATGTAAATTAAGCCCTAACCAGTCTTAGGACTCCGAGGTAGTAGTTCGGTACGACATAAACCCTTAAATCTTCGGGATTATTTGTATGATCATGTCATATAAATATAAATCCTAATTAATTAAAATTGGTATGATTGCAACATTAAATAATTATCTCAAAATGAAGCCAAACAATTGGATAGTTTGGGAAGTTGCCAAGATTTCTTCTTGTATCCTCAGCTTCCCTTACTTCTCTTCCTTTGGACTCCTAAAAATAACTGTTCCAAATTTGATCCATTCCCAATTGAAATTTCCAAAATCCAACCCTTTGAAAACCTTAAACTTTGAAATTCTTGAAAGCAAAACCACTAATCATTATCGAGAGTTTTCTTAAATGATTCTCGTCATTTAAGATGTAATTAACTCTTGGGTCTTGCCCTTATAGGGAATTTTAAGAACCCAGGTAATATAAACCCTACTTAATTCCTTTGTATTAAGCAGGGGAACTTGTCAGCTTATAAAATTGGTTCGCAGACCAAACGAATATCACAAATCTTCTAGTTTATTTAATTGATCCCTATCATCAAGCAGTGTGTCTATTCTTCGGGATAGATACACGGTTTGTGGTGCGGTGCTTGTTCATATAAACTATTCAGGATGTGAGATCGGTTTGATTTCATATCTTAAAATTTTCAAATTTAAAAATTATTTTCAAAACCAAATACTACTTTCTAAATTATATATATATATTTAAATTAAATTTAAAATTTAAAGTTCGTCGACAATTTCTGTTAGGCGACCCCCTTTTCAAAATACAACAAACAACCTAAAAATATGCCAACAATTTCTGGCGACTCCGCTGGGGACTAGTTCCTCTCTCCATTTTGATTAGATGGTTTTGCTTTCATAAATCGGTAGTGAGTCCATATCCCTAGTGGACCAAAACTACCATTCTTCCGTTGGAATACCTCGTTCATTTCTGTCTTGAACTAGTATAGCCAACTCCTCTCGGATTTAGGAGCCTCTGTTTAGACACCCCTAAATGGAGAGGTTCCGAGATCCTTTTACCTCTTTTCTGAGGTGGGGTGGACCACCAATATGTGTTAGTTTAGGAGCGGTCCTTTGAGTCGAGAAGTCTTGCATAAGACTTTCTCTTCCTTTCGAATTCTAAATCGGGCCCTTTACCTTTTCTATAACCTTTTTCCTTCAATCGTTTTGTTTCTAACAAACGAACCCGCTAATAAACAACCTTCTAATAAACAATCTCTTAAAAAAAATCACAAATACACTAAGATAAACGAAAATGTGTTTGGACTCTTTCTTTTTTTTATCCTAAGCTTTACGATGAAAAGATGCATAATTCGGGACTGACATTCGGAATCAACCCTGCAGAAAATGACTTTCCCAAAGTTAATCTTCTCCTTCACCAATGGAATGGACTATGCCGTTTACAACGATGAGCTGCCCGACAATGGAATCATCCATTTCGGACAAGGATTTGACAACACAGATATCAAGTTTGCTGATGTTACTCTCCTCACACTAATGGACAAAGTGTCAGAAACTGAAAAGCCTGTGATTATGTTCAACCTGAAAACGACTCAAGAATTGCCTCCCCTGCAAAAGATTCCAGCTGAAAGGAGTACTACTGTTCGTAGGAGGACTGTTGTCTCTACCCCCACCAGTCCAGTCATCTCTGCACCTACCCCGACTTCTGCCAAACTGAAGGGGAAGGAAATCCAAGTCTGTGATGAGCCTGTCACCGTGGAGGGTACAGATTTTGCTACAATACCATCTGTTTTTGAGATTGGGTCCAGTTCAAGAGTTGCACCCCTAACTCGGACTCAAAGGAGAAATAGAAGCAGAAAGATCGCCAGGATCGAGAAAGCCAGAGTTGCTGAAGTTGCTTTTCTAGAAGAAATTCCTGAGGAAAGAGAAGAACTACTGTCGGCATTATTTTTTTTTAGGTAGTGTTTTTATTTTGAAAAGGGGTCGCCTACAAAAATTGTGCGGCAAATTTTTAATTTAATTTAAATAAGTAATTTGAAAAGTAATATTTGATTTTTGAAAATAATTTTAAATTTGAAGATTTTAAGATATAAAATCAAACCGATCTCACGTCCCAAATAGTTTATATAAACGAACATCGCACCAAAAACCATGTATCTATCCTAAGGATAGACACACTGCTTGATGGTGGGGCTCGATTAAATAAACTAGAAGATTTGTGACATCCGTTTGGTCTGCGAACAAATTTTATAAACCGACAAATTGCCCTGCTTAATATGAAAGCATTAAACAGGGTTTATATTACCTGGGTTCTTTAAAATTCCCTATAAGGGCAAGCCCCTAAAGTTAATTACATCTCAAGTGACGGGAATCACCTAAGAAAACTCTCGATAATAATCAGTAATTCTGCTCTCAAGAATTTTGAAGTTTAAGTTTTGAAGGGATTGAATTTTGGAATTTCAATAGGGAATGGATCAAATTTGGAACATTTTGTTTTGGGAATTCAAAGGAAGAAAGGTAGGAGAAATCACAGATTCGAAGCGAACTTCGGTAATTCCCCGACTATCCTATTGTTTGGCTTGGATTTAGGAAAGTCCTAATATTTATTTAATGTTTTGATCTTGCCAATTTTAATTAATTTGGACTTATATTTGTATGATAAAATCAGACAAATAGCCTTGAAGTTATGAGGGTTTATGTCGTACCGAACGACTACCTCGGAATCCTAAGTCCGGTCAGGGCTTAATTTGCAATGCAAATGCCTAACAAAAGGTTGAGGATTTATGTTGCGCTAGGCAAACTACCTCGAAATCCTATGGATTGTTATTTAATTCTAAGAAAGTTTTGCTGAAGTAGACTCAGGTTTTGTTGATGACAATGGCCGTGCTGCCCACCATGCTCTGAGCTCATTGTTGTTGCAGAGGTTTAGTTTTAGAAGTCATAAATCAGGAGATGAGAAAAGTGTTTTGGTTTAGAGAAAATCTTAATTTCCAAGTGTTTTTTTGTGTTTTAATTAAAACAAATCTTAAAGTTGATTATAACGACGCCGGTTAAGATCCCACGGTTCCATCCTTCCGACATCGTTATTTTTATCGGATTCACTTAGTCCAAATGAATTTACTAAACTCAACTGAATGAGTTCCACACTTTCATTTAGACCGTGGGAAATCCCGTTAGCAACACGTAGGTTACATCATCCGAGGTATTCCCGATCATCCAACAAGACATTTTAATTTAGTTGTAGTTGTAGTTTTGTATTCTGTTTGTGATTAAATTTTGAGTTGTTTTATATTTTGAGATGTTGTGGCGGTGAATTTTATCTTGTAATGACTTTTAATTTAGTTTTGGTTTCAGTTTTGGGGACTATCCTAAAGGTGTGGGTTTTCACGCAACAGTTGTTTATCATGCAAGAAAAGTAAGTGTGATGCGATTAAAGAAATTGCAATAAGGTAAATTGCAATAAAATAAAAGCGTACCTGGAGAGTCTTCCAGTCATCCCAAGCTGCACTTAAAACACAATTAGAATATTTAAGCAAGTTCCTAGGTAAAGCTAAGGGAAGGCTTATGGTTTTCTACCAAATTCCTAATCCTATAGCTAGTCATTTCCTATGATGTCTAGGTCCTTGTGTTTTGGTTTGAGGACGATTTTCTTCATCAAAGAATAATTAAGTTCAATTGTTCTTATAAGTATCCTATCATATTGAGGAAGTGCTTAGGAAGAATCTTAAACATCTTTTCAATATTACTAGAATTGTTTTAAGTCCAAACGAATTTAATCATGCAAATGAATTAATCGTCCGAGAATTCAAGTTTTGTTATCTTGCTCAGTGAACTAGGACATTTGAATATCCTATAAGTGAAGTAGCATTTCATTTAATGTTCTGTTTAGGAGTTATGGTAACCAAAGCTTTCGAGGGCAAATTGGAGTTCAAATGGTTCGTGATTTAGTTTAACTTCAGTTAAGGGGTTTGAATTCGGAATAGTGTTCAAGTTGCTTTATATTTAATTTTCTTATATCTTAGGTGATGTTTTTTAATTCAATTTAATTTAACTTTAATTCAATTTAATTTGGTTTAGTTTTAATTTTAATTTAATTGTGATTTTGTTTTTTAATTTAGTTTGACTTGATGTTAAATTAATTTAGTTTAATTTGATTTAATTTCCTTTAATTTAATTTAATTTGATTTAATTTTAATTTAATTTAATTTAATTTAATTTAATTTAATTTAATTTAATATGTTTTAATTTAATTTAATTTAATCTTAATTTAATATTTTTTTCTTAATTTAATTTAGTTTAATTTAATTTAATTTAATTTATTTATTTAATTTAATTTAATTTAATTTATTTATTTAATTTAAATTAATTTACTTAATTTGTTTGATTTAATTTAATTTAATCTTTAATTTAATTTTATTTTTAATTTTAATTTAATTGAAAATTTAAAAGAGTTTAATAATTTAACTTTAATTTAATTTAATGATTAAGTCCTTTAACATTTTAAAACTTAAATTTGAATTATCATTTTTAATTAGGAATTAAATATTATTGAGATGATTAATTTAGGCATTTTTAGATTAAAGAATAAATCTCTTCCTAATAATATACCTATTTTAATAATTCTAATTTTATTATTCTTCCAAATTTAATCAATTATTTAATTAAGGTTTATTTTAATTATTTTCAAATTGTTTAATAGGTTTCTACCCTTTAATTATTTAAATTTCAATCATCCAAATCAGATTAAGATCAAATATTTTATTTGTTAATTTTATTAAACCTAAAGTTTTAATTAAGGGTTAAAATTTTTAATTACCATTTTGCCCCTCCAAGCTTAATAATTCCATAACTCACTAAATTGAGGTTAAATGAACTTGAAATTTTTATGTGACTTCACTCATATGCCAATAAAGACATGAGAGGAGAAAATGTTATTTTTCTTTATTTAATTGATTTATATAATTATATTTGGTGAAAAATAGGAATTTCCAAGGAAAATTTAATAATATGACCAAGGGAAAGTTTCTGTCCTTAAGAAAATTATGGGACATTCCTAATGACCAGAGGACCACTTGGACCAATTTTGGTGATTTTTTGACTTATATTATTTTTATTATAATTATTTTAAGTTTTGGAGTGTTAATTAATTTAAAAATAAAATAAAGGTTGAAAAATGAAATTTATATTTTTCAAAAATCTCTCTGATATCAAGGAAATCAGAGAATCAATTTTTGTAATTTTCTGATTTTTCTTTGATTTATTATAATTATTTTAGTGAAAATGGTAGAAAATACATTTTTTCAATTTTAAAATTACCCTAGGGCTTTAAAATTTAATATCTCATTAAATAGACCTAAGAAAAATATGGGATTTGTTCCCAAGTGATTAAAATTCAAAATGTGACATTTTGGTGAATTTTATTATTTTTATGATTTTTATTATTTTTTAATTATTAAAATATTAAAATAATGCAAAAAATTAAATTTTTCGAGAAAATTGAAATTTAAATTTCTTTAAATTCCCCGATATCAGAGAGGCTCCAAAACCAATTTGGTAAATTTTTGATGGGTATTTTGAAAGTTATGAATTTTTAAAGTTTAAAATGGCTAAATGGCTTAATCAACCCATTTAATAGGGCTAACCAAGTCCAATTGACTTCAAATTTTTATGGTGGGTTCCTCTGATCCTAAAGGTCAGTGGAGAATTGATTTCAAGCCTATTTGATATATGGTTAACTCTAATTAATTAGGGATATATTTTGGGTGTTTAAGCCAATTAGGGTTATTTTAAATGAATTAACTCAAAACCTATTTTTCCTAGGGTCCTCTGGTCATAAGAGACATCACCAAATTTTCCTAGAATTTATTTCAAAACATGCTAATTATTGGAATTAAAATACTTAAAACAGCAACGTGAATTTGAAAAATCAATAATTTCTCATAGGGATGGCCTGTGACTTTGGAAAATTTAGGGAATGTTCCCAAATTCAGAGGCTTCAAAAGCCCTATGGTCTCATGCCATGGTGAATTTCCTATATGCATGGAGAATTAAAACAATGCAGAAGGGAAATAAATCATTAAAAATAAAATACTTGATGAAATTAATTAATTTCTTTTCCACATTATTCTCCTCTGTTCACTGAGCAAGAGGGTATTTTTATTTTATTTTTCTGATTTTCCTACAAAGTTATAAATTTTTGAAGTTTAGGGGAATTAAATAAATCAAAAATACCCTAATTTTCTATTTATCCACGCGGCGCCGCGTCAACCTCGGCAGCTCCGAAACGCTGCGTGGCGCTCTCTGATTCGACGCCGCCATCTGACTCAGCGCTCCGGGGGCCCGCTGTGTCGTTCCGTCTCCTGATCCGGCGCGATCCTGGGCGTCCGTCCGCGCGTGTATTAAATGAACGGCATCCGTTCATCGTCCCCAAGCCTCCTAGCCCGAGAGCCATTCGTCTTCTAGGCCTAAGATCTCACTCGATACTCAATGGATTTTCGTGTTCTTATGCTCTATGGATTTGTCTTGAAGAGACGAATACATCTATACGGTGATCATGCATTGAAATTAAAGCATTTGAAATGGAGAATCTCCAGAAGCTTGGGATGAAGAATTAGCTCATACCTTTGCTCAGAGAAATGTGGCTTCGATCTGAGGGTTGTGTCACCTTCGATTGGATCCCGGCAAGCTCCGGATGAAGTCCCTTGGCACGGTGAATTGTCTAGGTAGGATTTCGACCACGCCCGATCACAAAGCTTGGAGGCTGGAGCAACTGGGTGGCCTGGAGATGGGGCTTTCAATGGGGAACTTCTTCTCTTGGTCCAGTGAAGGTGTAGGACCAATCAATTTGGGGATTGATCCACTGTGGGGAAATGTCCTGGTTTTGGGTGGAATTTTGGCTGAGAAATTGAGTTCTGTTGGTGAGGATTAGGGCAAATTAGCACTGGGGATCAACTGCTCTAAGGATGGAGAAGGGTTTGGAACAATTTTGGCAGAGTTTCGGCAAGGTTTGTGCAACTCTCCTCTCATGGCCGTGAGGGGGTCGGGTTTAAATAGAGGTGGCTGGAGAGCCTCACAGGGATGGCCAAGGGCTGGGATCAGCCTGCTCCGGTCATGGGAAGAACGGCCATGGTGGCCATTAGGCATGGGGCGGCTCGACGAAGGTAGAATTCCAAAGTTGGCTCACATGTGAGCTCTTGGGTGTGGTGTTTTCCGGCGACACGGTGGGTCGGGTCGGCCGAGCACCGGTCACCATCTTGTTCGGTGGGTCGAGGCTGGGGTTTAGTGTAGGCAATTGGCAAATGCCATGTGTAAAAGGCTTGGATTAGAATGGAATGGGAGAGGGCTCATTTTGGTTCAAATTGGTTAACCCATCCATTTGGGCTAGGTGCACCACCCAAGGCTTGGTTTAGGCTAAATAGAAAGTGATTTAGGTCAGCTTAATCAGTGGGGAATGGTCACCATCCAAGTACAATTAAGCTTAAGCAAGGTTTAGTGGAATCATGGGAGTGGTTAATCACCTTTAGGAATTAAGGAAAGAGTCTCCTCCTTTTGCCCAAAATGGCATGGTGACATGTAAAGAGGCTCTCATGGCTTCCATGTGGCTTATGCATGGCTTCATGGCTCATCTTTGGCTTGGGAAAAGTTGAGTCAATTTCATGGAAATGGATTTAAGAAAAATTTTGGTATTTAGGGGTGATTTGGCATGAGGCTTGATTTGGAATTATTTGATGATGGGATTAGAACTTAGGGAATGGCTTTGATTAAATAGATGGCAAATGGAAATGTCATGTGGGCTTCAGGGTAGATTTTGGGCTCTATGAAATGGCTTTAGATGGGCTTTTAAAATGGTTTAGGGAAGTGGGCTTTTGGATTTTAAAATGGATTTAAGGATGAAATTTTGGAAAAGGCTTGGGCCAAATAATTGTTGGGTTTAGCTCATAGATGTGTCATGAGTGACTTAAAGCAAATTGGGAGTGATTTGGGTTGAATTGGGTTGAATTTGGGCTTCTTTGGTGAATGTGCCAATATAGGTCAAATTGGGCTAACTTGGGCCAATGTTGGGCTAGGGTTGAAATTGATGTAAAATAAATGTTGGGAAATGTTTATGGGAGTGTTTCAAAGAAGTTTTGGCTTTGGTTGGGCTTTGATTTTGGGGTTTGGGCTCATTTGGGTTAGGTTTGGGTTTAGGTCAAAATACGGCCTTTTAGCTTTGGGTTGAAGTTGAGTGGGGTTTGGGTCTAAATGTTGGGCAAATCATGTTAGTGTTTTATTTGTAGGGATGTTAAGGAAGGTTTAGAAAAGATTTGGGGTTAATTGGAGTTGAATTGGGTGAGTTTGGGTTATGTTTGGGTCATGGGTCCAAATTGGGCTTTAAGGCCAAAAGTGAAATTGGATCCAAATGTCAATCAAATTGGACTTGGATTTGGTCTAGATTGATGTTGGGAATGTTGAATTGAAGTTTAGAATTGAGTTGGACCAGAATTTGGGTCAATTGGGTAGGTTTGGCTTGACATTGGGTTCACTTTGGGTTAAAATGGGTCAAATTGGGGGTTTTGACAAAAGTCGGGTAAATTGACAAAATTGGCCTATGGTGTAGTTGAAAAAAATGAAATTGGGAATATTTGGGATTTTTTGGGAATTTTCTGAATTTTTGGATTTTTGGGTCAAGAGGGGTATTTTGGGTATTTGGAGGGTATTGGGAGGTATTTTTGGAATTTTTGGTATTTTTGGCTATGGATGATCAATTTGAGTGGAGAGAAATGTTTAGGAATGATTTTGGGGAATTTTGGGTGATTTGGAAATTTTGTAAAAATTTGGGTAATTTCAAGGGTTTTGGGTAGGCTAAGCGGGTGTAGGGTCCCGGAGTCAAAATTGAAAATTTGGAAAATTGAAGATTGGGTGAATATAAGTGGAATGAGATCATTTTGGTTGAGTCATGAAGCCATATCAAGCCCACATGAGCCATGAAGGGACTCATTTGAGGCATCCACTATGTTGTTCCTAACTCTCTTAGCCAAGGGCTTAGGGGTTAAGGACCATCCATGTGAGTCACCTTCATGAGTCAGGAGGTCAAGTTAGGTATGGGTGTGCTTCTAGAATGTGTGTGAAAGTGTAGTGTATAGGTGTAGTTGTGTGTAAGTCAGCCCCCTTCACCAGACCAGGCCACCCAGGGTAGTCCTAAGGCCAAAGAGTCCTATAGGAACTCATCCTTTAAACTTCCACATTTGATTTCAACCTTCTAGGTGATTAGGGGTCTACAGTCAAGTTTGTAGAGTTTGGAGGGAGTTAAGAATTGGTTTGAATTTCTAGGTGGTGGGTCTCAATTCTAGTCCTCTAAGACAGTCAAAGGAAAAGCCTAAGGCTAGATCCTAAGTACTAAAAAGAAGAAGAGAAGACCTTATAAAAAATGAGGTCAACAAATGGACCCCCAATAGGTGTGGTGAGCTAACCAAGCACACCGCGCATATTGGCGTTGACCGAACAGATCAACAAAACCAACACAGATGTCCAAGTGACAAACTTAGGACAAAGTAGAAGAGTTTCCGTTGGGGAGTGTCAAGTATATCTCTGAGACTGGAGATTCCTGAACTCTCGCTGGGGAAAGGGAAAGGAGGTGAATCCCCGATCACATGATCTGGGAGAATTTCAATTTAGATTTTATTTTGTTTTAGTTTAAATTTTGATGTGTGAGCTTAGATTTCAGTTTGAGCTTCAATTTAGATTGAAGTTTTGTTAAAATTAATTTGAAGGGATTTTGATTTGAAATGAGAATTGGAACTTTGTGGTTTTAGATGTAACATCTTCAACCTCAAAAGAAAATTGAATTGATTGGATTGAATCATTACAATGAGGAGAGATCTCAGAGCAATGTGGTATTTGATGTAAAATCCTTAACCTCAAGAGTTTGATTTTGATGTATTTCATCGTAATAGGGAAAGAATCCTAAAGCAATGCAGTCTCGGATGTAAAATCCTCAACCCCATAAGTCCAAATTTGATGTATTTCATTGCGATAGGGAAAGGATCCTAAAGCAATGCAGTCTCGGATGTAAAATCCTCAACCCCAAGAATTTGAGTTTGATGTATTTCATTGCGATAAGGAAAGAATCCTAAAGCAATGCAGTCTCGGATGTAAAATCCTCAACTCCAAAAATTTGAATTTGATGTATTTCATTGCGATAAGGAAAGAATCCTAATGCAATGCAGTCTTGGATGTAAAATCCTCAACTCCAAAAAGTCTGATTTTGATGTATTTCATTGCGATAGAGAATGGATCCTAAAGCAATGCAGTCTCGGATGTAAAATCCTCAACCCCAAGAATTTGAATTTGATGTATTTCATTGCGATAGGGAAAGAATCTTAAAGCAATGCAGTCTCGGATGTAAAATCCTCAACTCCAAAAGTCAGATTTTGATGTATTTCATTGCGATAGAGAAAGGATCCTAAAGGAATGCAGTCTCGGATGTAAAATCCTCAACCCCAAGAATTTGAATTTGGTGTATTTCATTGCGATAGGGAAAGAATCCTAAAGCAATGCAGTCTCGGATGTAAAATCCTCAACTCCAAGAATTTGAATTTGAATAGTCATTGACTTTACAAAGATTTGTAGTGTTGATTTGAGAAGTGTGAAATTTTGGTGTTTCGAGAATTTCATGAAAGTTGTAAAAGACTTTCATGAAGGAAATAGATTAGAAGGGAATATGTAGATGCTACACACCCCGTTCAAAAGAGTTGATCGGAAGTCACCGGTTTGGATTGGATATAATCCCTCGCCATCAGATTCGATCCGTGTCAATGGAATCAACCGCTTCCATCCCAGACAAGGGAGAGGGTAGAACGGATTGGATTTCATATTTGGAAGGTTGAGTTTGAATTTTCGATTGAGATTTGATTTGAGATCTGGAAGATCAAATTTGAGATTTGATGGAATGAATTTGAAATTTGATTGAGATTTGGAATCTGGAAAGATTGAATTTTGAATTTGATTTAGATTTGATTTAAAATTTATGTTCATTTTGTTTGCCTTTTAACGATTCAAATTTATTTTATCGTTTATTTAATGTTCATGTGAATTTGGTGTTCATCATTTTTAGATTTTTAAGGAAAGTTTTTTTTTATTTTGATTTTTTTTTTATTTTTTTTGTTTCCTTTCTATTCTTTGTTCGAAGTTCATTTAACTTTAATGGCGTTTCCCAGTCAATTTGCACAAAAGAGGTGAAGACCAAAAATGTGACATGGTCACTTTCATTCCAATCATGTTGAAGATACATCATACAACTCGATCTGGAATACATCTCATACAATCCTTGTAGACTCAAAACGGACTATGTATGATCTTTATCGATCCATCCAAAGAAGCATCTATCAAAAATCCATGTCTGAATAGTGGGGTACATGGTCAATAACATCACCTTCCAAGCCATCCTTGGCAAGGGTGCCGTATGGATGTACATTGGAGGTGTGATATTTTCCATGTAACTCACAGCCGTAAGGCCGGAGGCTCTCTAGCTCCGGGTCCGGTCGGAAATGGTAAGGTGTCTTCCCGTCGTCCATCCTTCCGAAAGTAACCGAGATCCGCTTCACCGGTACTCCCGGTATGCAATGTTTAGCGACATCCGCTCCGTTGCCCTTCGCATCATGACGGAACCTACCGGTAAAGGTATCTTCACCGGCCCTCGGAACTCACCCGGGCTCGCTATCCGGAGGTCAGATCCGAACATGATGTTACACTCGTTCAGGAAAGAGACTGTGCAGAAAGGTCTGTTAAAGTCGCGGTTATCTATGTGCGGGGGTATGCAATCACCCTGCTTGTAGATGTTAATAATGCAGCTATTGGGTATGCAATCTGCTGGCAGTACCCTCCATGTTATCAACCTCTTTATCATTCTCTTGATGACTAATGGCATTAGATCCACTTGGCCATGACGGAGTATCCCTGGTGGGTTTCCCTTCCTGTCTTCCACAAAGTTGTAACAGCATCCACATTGTATTGTAATTCTTCCCTTCCCTAGCATCCATCTCCGGTGTTCTGAATAGGTGTTTTCCCTTAGGCGGCCCGCTCGGCCCATTCTTTTCAAATCCCGGATGCAATCCACAATTTTTTGTTGTTCATATTCTGAGAATATTTCTGTATGTAGCTCGAGGCCTTCTAGTATATTGATCCTCCTACCTCTGATTTTCTCGAAGTATTCAAAGGTTTTCTTTTCGACATTCTGCATTCTTTCCAGCTCGTATTCCTGAATAATCTGCAAATGGCGAGGCCTGGTGACGTATTGTGGGATATACGGCTCAATCCCTTCACGTTCTCCCCGCATACCTCGGCTCCTGGGAATGATGTCCGTCGGGACATCCCCCGGGTCGCTTCCGCAACAAGGTCATGCATTACCGGTGGTTCTATCCGGTAGCGTGGTAGCCTTCTTTCTTCTCGATCTTCGTGAGATTTCCCTGGTCCTTTCTGTTATCCTAGGAGCTGGCCTCCTTTCTTCAGCTTCCTGGTGAACCGACATCCTTGAAGTGTAAGTACTGGCAGTAGCAACTGCCTCGTCGAGCTGGTCCGCTGCTAGTTTGGTTAACATTTTACGGATACGGCGATTTTTATTTCTTCGTTGCGTTGCTGTGAGAGTAGCTCTTCGAACTTCTTGAATCTCTGTGGGCGCGGCGCCGACAAGCTCGCCCTCTACCGTAGCGACTACGTACTTCATTTTCTTATCTTCTTCGGTGTTTGTTTTTCTTTTCTTGTCGCTCGATTGGTGGTTTGGGCCACCCACTTTCATCACTCGTCCGCCCGGCAGCTTCTTCTCGGTCAATCGGGATCCAGCCACTTTCCTCGTACCGTAGGCTCCGCCGGTGTGAAGTCCGAGTCAATCTCGATTATCGCTCCATCTTTCAACCTCTTTTCATCGAGTCCAAGGCTTACGCCATTTCTAAAGTTCAGGACCAACCGCCCGTTCGACATTTCCCTGCGAAAAGACAAGGAAAAGGATCAGGGGCTGTACTAAGAACAAGAACATTAAGAAAATGTTTATTAAAGACAATTTTTTTATTCCCTTTTATATTTTAAATTCAACAGGAATGAAGTGGGATAAGATCAGGGAAGAGATTTTGATTTGGAAGAGAAAACAAGGAAAACTTTATTATCATGATTTTATTATTTTATCACATTTTTTATTATTTTTGGGTTCGGACCCAGTCATAAGTAATTACTTCGCCCGTGCTTCTAAGGATAAAGAATTCATTCCTTCGAAACATCAGATAACGTAATACTTTTTCAAGTATCGTCCATTGATCGGAAGCATATGTCGTTCTCCCTGGCAATTCACTAGCTGGTAGGAACCTCCTGAGTATACTGCTTCAACCACGAACGGCCCTTCCCAAGTGGGTTCAAATTTTCCTCCTATCTTGCGGTGTGCAAGGATAGGTCTTTTGAGAACGAGAACTAAATCACCAACTTTGAAGGTTCTCGGGCGGACCAATTTGTCATGGGCTTGAACCATCTTAGCTCGGTATAATTCTAAATTCCGTCGCGTTGCAAGTCTTTTCCCTTCCAGGCTTTCTAATTCCTCTAGTCGTAATTTGGCATTCTCTTCCGTCGTGATCTTGTTTGCAACTATAATTCTGAGTGAAGGAAGCTGAACCTCTAAAGGTAACACTGCCTCGGACCCATACACTAGAGTGTAAGGTGTAGCTTGAGTAGGAGTTCTGAAGGTTATTCGGTAGGCCCATAAGGCTTCTAATAACTTCTCGTGCCAATTTCTCTTATTATCGTCCAAGGTTTTCTTTAAGATTTGAACAAGAGTTTTATTAAAAGCCTCAGCCAGGCCGTTTGCTCTTGGGTAGTAAATTGTTGAATATTGTCAGTCGATTCCATGTCTCCAGACAAAATTGTTGATTTGCGTGCTTCTGAATGCTGACCCATTATCTGAGATGATCCCGCGCGGCACTCCGAAACGGTAGACAACTTGGTTCTTAAAAACCGTAAGCACGTGGTGTGCTTTCACTTCTCTAAGTGGAACCGCCTCGCCCACTTGGAAAAGTAATCTATAGCCGCAAGAATGAAGCGATGTCCTTTTGAAGATGGTGGTTCTATTGGACCCACTATATCCGTGCCCCAACATTCAAATGGCCACGATGCAATTGTCTGGATGCAGCACATTTGGAGGTTGGTGTAGAACCACTCCGTGCACTCGCATTGGTGACGGCTCTCGGCGATTTTCATGCGATCGGTCATCATCGAGGGCCGTAGTACCCTAGTCTTTTAATCTTCATTTTCATTTTCGGACCCGACCGGTGAGCGCCACGCAGTCCCGAATGCACCTCTTTAATAATTTCACGGCCTCGGACCCGCTTAGGCACCTTAGCCACATTTGATCGAAAGACCTTCCGTATAATGTATTGTTTATTAATGCGTAAGACGAGTTCTTTTCTTGATCCGATGAGCTAGCGACCTATCGTCCGGTAGTTTTCCCGTTTGCGAGTAGTCTATTAATGGCCGTCGCCAATCTTCCGTGTTTTCCGTCACTCGTTGCAACCGATTCTTCTTCTTTTCCCGATTTGTGTATTGTGTCTATGTCGAGCCGTGATAGGACCTGACGTCCATGAACTGACACCTCCACTGATTCATCCTGCAAGCAGGCAAACTCTTTTGCGAGATGGGCTAACGCGTCTGCTAAAGCATTTTCTTTCCTGGGAATTTTGTAGATTGTCACATTCGGAATTTGTTCCAACAACTGTATGGCATACTGGAAGTACTGCTCGAGTCTTGGCTTTAAAATTCTGTATCGTCCGACGATCCGTTGAATGATTAACTCGTGAATCCCCGTAGATGTTGATGTATGTTATCCCCATTCGAATAGCTTAATTCCGGTCCCGTTATGAGGGCTTCGTATTCTGCTTCATTGTTTGTACATGGCTCCGTCATGTGGTAGGAGTATCTTAACATCCCCCGCTCCGTGTTATAAAGATTAATCCGATTCCCGCCTTACGGCACTATCACTTGCAATTCTTCGTCTTTGTGTGCTCGAAGATGCTCCGTCGAAATATAATTCCCAACGTCGATCATCGTGGTCTTCTAGGCTCATTATTTGTTCATCCGGCAAATCGTCATTGAGAGGAGATTCTGCCGGCAAACGGTGTGCTGCGAGGAAATCTGCTAAGAATTGTCCCTTTACGGCACGAAGAGGCACGAAAGTTATATCGAATTGCAATAATATCATCGACCATCCGGCAAGTCTGCCGGAAAGCGTTGGACGGGTCATCAAGTATTGCAATGGATTAAATTTCGAGATCAGGTTGACCTTATGAGAAAGCATGTAGTGCCTGAGCTTTTGAGCGGCGAAGATTAGGGCCAAACAATGCATTTCAATTGCGAGTTACCTTATTTCCGTAGGAAGTAAACGACGGCTTAGGTAGTAAAGAGAATTTTCTTTACCCTCCTCATTGACCTGGGCTAACAGGGCTCCGAGAGAGTCGTCTAAAGCCGCGGTATAAAGCATCGCCGGTCTACCCGAGACCTGGGGTCGCTAAGACAGGGAGGTGTGATTAAATATTGTTTAATGTCTTCGAAGGCCTTATGACATTTCTCTTCCCAAATAAATTCGGCGTCCTTTTTAACTAGTGCCGAGAAAGGCCGACACCTACTCGACAAGTTCGAGATAAAGCGTCGAAGATATGCCAGCATCCCTCGAAAAGATCGTAGTTGTTTTAAGGTTTTGGGAGGCGGCATTTCTAAGATAGCCTTTAATCTTTTCCGGTCAATTTCAATTCCACGATGTCGGACAACGAATCCTAAGAATTTCCTCGAGGTGACGCCGAAGGCGCATTTTAAGGGATTCATCTTAAGGTTAAATTGTCTTAATCGTTCGAAAACAATTCTCAAATCATACGTGTGGTTTTCCTTTACTTTGCTTTTAATGACCACATCGTCTACGTAGCATTCGACTTGATTGTGGATGAGATCATCAAAAATTCTTGTCATTGCTCTCGGTAGGTCGCTCCTCGCGTTCTTCGATCCGAATGACATCACCGTGTAGCAATATACTCCGATCGGCGTTCCGAATGCCGTAAGCTTTTCATCTTCTCGGAGCCATTTTTATCCGGTTGTATCCTCGAAGATCCATCCATGAATGAGAATATTTCATGTGTCGAAGCAATGTCGATCATTAATTCCGGGATCGGTAGAGGGAATTCATCCTTTGGACATGCCTTGTTTAAATCTCTGAAGTCCACACAAATTCTGATCTGATCATTCTTCTTTCTGACTGGCACCACATTGGCTAACCAAGTCGGGTATTGTTCTTCATGGACAAATTTGGCGTCTATTAGCTTTTTAACTTCAGCTATGATTTGTTGTTCAATTTCCAGACGCATTCTTCGGGGACCTTGTCTGACTGAGACAGAAGTAGGATCCACTCCTAGCTTATGGACTGCGACCTCTGGAGCTAAACCCGGCATCTCATCGTAGTTCCAAGCAAAACAGTCTTTAAATTCCATTAATAACTCGATTATTTCTTCTGAGTCTTCTTTATCGAGTAAGGAGCTAACAAAGGTAGGTCTAGGCTCTTCGTTAGTACCTAAGTTAACTTCCGTTAACTCATCTATCGTAGATTTCATCTCTTCTTCGAACTCCGGTGGAGCATCTCCAATTTGTAAATCTTCAAATTCTTCCGTGGTTTCCATGCAGCTTTCATTAGACTCGCAAGTGACAACCAAGCAAAATTCAGCATCGTCAACCGATCCTACCGTGCCGAATCCGAGACCATGCTTTGAATTGGGTGGACGACCGGAGTTATTCCATAATTTTTCAAAATATTGTGATTGGTCTTTTGTCCATTGTTGAGGTAAGAAACCACGCTGAATTAAATTTTGAACATAGGGAGAGTACCACTCAAAAGGTAATTCCATTAATTCTGATGAAGTGACATCTTCAAATTGTACATTATTCTCGCTTTGGAGGAAGTAGCACCACGGTAGAATTTGATTGGCTTTGCACCGCCGCTATGTACCTCTTCGACCACCATACCCTCGATCTTACTAGAATGGATCGTGGTTAGTGGTCATAGTATGTACATAGTGGTTAATCTTCTCGTGCATCGATTTGTATTCTTCATTCTTTTCATCTTCGAGAGAGATCTTCGAATTGCGGCTTCTTCCGACTTATTGTCGCCGCTTCTTGCTTGATCTCTTTTTCTTCTTCGAACTCGTCTTCCCAATCAACATTGATGGTCGATTTCCTCTCGTCCAACCGTCCTAACGTCTCTACCACGACCTCGTCCCCGCCTCGACCTCGGATGCGAGTTGTGGAGAAACCTTCACCATCTCGCCGTAAGGGAGTGGTGAGTGACTCGTTGGACTAGAACTTCGAGTTCTTCGTTGTCCCGAACTTTCTTTGCTTCATTTGTTATGGTATCTCTGGAGAAGATTGTTTTCTTCGGTGGTGCATAATAAGTTGTGTCTTCATGGATTCCAATCTCATGTACGGAGAATGGTTGCAAGTCACCTTTGATGCACTGTTCCCCTCCATCGTAGTATTTGATGCACTGATGTAGAGATGATGGTACCATCCTCGTTTTCATGTATCCATGGTCGGCCCAAGCAGAGCGTTGAACGACGTTTCGAATCAATTATGTGAAATTTTGCAGTTGTCTTTGCTAAGTCACCGGTCTTCATTAGTAGTGTTATTGATCCGAGGGCACTTTCTCCTTTCTGGTTGAATCCTCTTAATAACATTTTGTCTGCTTCGAGCTTGCGAGCATCAATTTCCGAATATGCTAGTGTTCGAAGACTCATTATATTGATTGATGCTCCCGGATCCACCAATACTCCGGAGAGCGTAAACTTCCCAATTAGTAATCGAAATGTACAACGGTCGGTTGTGATCCGCTCTCCCAAGTAGTAGGTCATTGTCCGTGATGGTAACACCTCGTTGTTCCTTTAACGAACAAACCTCATCTAAGGAATCTCCGACCATTCGAGCTAAGCAAATTTCTCGGATCAAGTAAGGCCTTGATCAGAGCTTCTCTCATCTCCTTTGATAAGATGAGGGCGTCGTAGATGCTTAGTTTGGCTGGTAGTTTCCTAAGATGGGCTAGTACGTTGTAGTCCACTTTATTTCCATGTGTTTCGATTTCTTCCCGAATGGGTATTTCTTCCGTCGGGGTTGGTTCTTCTTGAACAACCACCTGCTTTCCTTTGTCCTTTGGACCCATTCTCGGAGGTAGAACTCTTCCACTTCTTAAGTTAATTTCTGTAATTTCCTCTGACTCTAGTATTGAACTTGCTGATGTCTCCTTCTGAATCGGAATGATAGGTTCTTCTGGATTAGCCTCGGAGTCTGAAGGCTCTAACTCTATTGTGACTGGAGCTCCTCGAAACTCGCAGATAGATTTGTTGCTCGTTGAACTCTCGTAGCCTCCTTGATGGATGTCTTCTTTGTCATTGTGATCGTCGAGATTGTGTATGATTTGAGAATTGTCATTGGTATCGAAATCGATGTCCGGATTGTCGCTAATTACATAATCGTTAGAAACAGTCAAAACGTAGCCAACGCCATAATCCTTATCATTATAAGACACCACCGAAGTGAGCAGATAATCATACAGAGTCAGAGGTTCGAGGGATTTTTCCCCCGAATCAGAAACAACTATCCTAGGATAAGCAGCCCCTAGTCTAGCCTTAGGAGCCTCGGTCCTCTCTTCTTCGTCGATTTTCTTCTTCTCTTCAATTGTCTCTTGTTGAGGTGGTTCTTCTATCGCAAGTGATAGTGCCGACTTGACAGGTTTTGAACTTTGAATTGAAGCTCGTACCGAGGCGGTTTGGATGCTGTCTAAAATCTTTTTTGAAGACCTCGTCCAAGCGGTAGTCCATCCATCGTCAGTTGCATAGGGATCTATCGGAACAATGAGATCAGTTGAGACAACATTGACGGAACCTCCTTTCTAGGGTTCCTTCTTGTACTCCTTCGGGATTGTTATATTCCCTTTCCGAAGGTTGTCGTTGAGCCAACTTTTGAAGGTAATGCAATCTTCTATCTTGTGCCCAAGCATCCGGTGGTAAGGGCAAAAGTTAGGATCTCCTTTCTTGTTGACTTCTTCTGGTCTCTTAGGCTCTGGCAGCTGGAAATCTGGAGTTTTCATCAGACTACGGAACATTTTTGGCACTGCTTCATTCTTGAATGGATATTCCCTGCTCAGAAGCTCCCTTAATGTACGTTGCAGACGAGGCGGTTGTTCATACTGTGAAGATGACTGATAGCTGGGTCGAGGTTGTTGATAATTCTGTTGAGGTTGTTGTGGCCGTTCTGACGATATTTGTATCGGTTGCTTGCCTTTGTCGACTGCTACCACGATCCCTTATTTCTTTTCAAAAGTGTTCATAGGCTTTTGCTTGTCTGTCTTGTCGGTGAAACTTAATTGCTTCGCCTCCTCTTGCAAGCTCCCGGCCTTGCTTAACAACTTCTCGAAAGTCTTAATAGTGAATCCTTTGAGGAGAAGTGCTATCGGGCCTTGAATGCTTTTAAGTAAGATGCCGATCGCATGTTGTTCTTGTAATTGTGGTTCACACTTCATGCTTAAGTTCCTCCATCGAAGTATGTAATCCACCAAAGTTTCGTTCGGCTTCGCTTCTCTACCACTAAATCACCTATAGTGATGTGGTGCCGAGCTCCGGCGAATCGCTTGATGAAAAGGTTTTCTAGTTCTGAGAACGTCTTCACCGAACCATTCGGTAATTCTGCATACCAATCAAAGGCGATCCCTGACAGGCTGCTGACGAATTGTCGGAAGAGTAATGCATCGCTCCCGCCGGCATTGCAACAACTGGCACGAAAGTGTGCAACATGCTGTCGGGGGTTCCCGGTTCCATCAAAGGTTTTGAACAGAGGTGGTACGAAGCCTTTTGGGTATTGGACAGCGTCGAATTCTTCCGGGTAAGGTCTACCCGTCCGAATGGATGTCCCGCTCTTTGATTTTGCTAAGGCTTCTCGCACCTACTGTTCCACCAATCTCTTGATATCGTTTTCTGGAATCATACTTTGTGTTGTATCTTTCTTTAACTGATCATCCCCGTTGACGGATGTAATCTCCTTTCCTCCGTCTACAATATGAATGACCTCTGGGGGTGTCTCTCTTTGGGGTTGCACTTGACTTTGGAGAGTGGCTAGGGCTACAGCCATCTCTTCCATCCTCTTCGCCATTTGGGCGATCGTATCATCTTTCTCTTG
The DNA here is from genome assembly GCA_022702705.1 of Papilionanthe hookeriana x Papilionanthe teres. Taxonomy (NCBI): domain Eukaryota; kingdom Viridiplantae; phylum Streptophyta; class Magnoliopsida; order Asparagales; family Orchidaceae; genus Papilionanthe; species Papilionanthe hookeriana x Papilionanthe teres. The sequence continues at coordinate 139,322,824 of CM040427.1, read as the reverse complement.
AAGCTGCCTCCTCATCACTTCCGGCTCCTCTCTTTCTGCGGCTGCAGGAGCACCTTGTGAAGCTGACGAAGCTCGCGTTTCGACCATGTTAATTTTTGCATACTCATCGTCCATGAATTCCGATGAATCAATCTCGTCTCCGAATTTCTCTTCTCTTTCTTTTGCTAGTTGTCGAATATCAGTCCTCAACTTTTCCATAGCGTCCTCTAGCGGTCTTTTCCGTGCATCCTCGCAGTTGTTGTGTGATAGCTGTCGGGTTCCCTTCTCACGAGTCCCCTTTATCGCAGTAGCACTTTCTTCGGATTCAAGTCTCCCGACGAGACTTTCCTTTTCAGGCTGTTGTTTCAATCTTAACTGTCCAGTAGTGGGACGCCATACCATCCTTCTAGCAGCAGAAGGTCTAGGACCAGATGGTCTGTCAGCTAAATGTCGGAAGGTGGTATCCTCCCTAATCTGTAATCCTGAAACGACGACAGGAGGACTAGCCTTCATCCTTTTATTTGGCTTTTCTGTAACGATGGCGGGTTCTACTCAGAGCCCAAGACGGGATTTGACTGGCACCCGCCCTATCCTTCATAGAATCTCCGATACGGGGCATTTCTCTTTCTTTGATAGTTTCTCGATCACAGTCTGTAGTCGGGCAAATGGCGTGATCCTAGCCCTTTTCTTTCTGCTGTCGTTGTAGTATGCTGGTCGAGGTAATGTAGAAACAATCCTGCAGACATTTTTCTCATCAGCTGCGACGGAAAGGGGGTGGAATCTACTTCCTTCCAAAAAGGGTGTATCTTCAGGCAATGGTATGTATTCGAGTAGTGGTGTGTACTCGGGATTTCGGGATTTCCTCCAGAAAGCAACTTCGAGCAGCTCCGGCCTTCCTGGCAATCTTCCTACTTCTGTTCCTTCTTTGGGTCCGTGTTAGTGATGGAATTCTTGAGCTAGACCCGATTTCAAAAATAGAAGGTCTCACAGGAAAGTCTGTACCCTCCACGGTAACAGGTTCACCATAGTTCTGGATTTCCTTCCCCTTTAATCTGGCAGAAGCCGGGGTAGGTGCAAGACAACTAGACCAGTGGGGGTAGCAAGAACAGTCCTTCACGGACAGCGAAGTACTCCTCTCGATCGGGATCTTTGCAGGGGAGGAAACTCTTGAGTCGACATAAGGTCGAACTCGATCAACGGCTTCTCAGCTTCAGATACTTTGTTTGTCAATGCGAAAAGGGAAACGTCGGTGATCTTGACATTCGTGTTCTCGAATCCTTGTCCAAACCGGATGATCCCATTGTCGGGCAGCTCATCCTTGTAAACAGCGAAGTCGAGTCCATTGGTGAAGGAGAAAATTAGCTTTGAGGCTTCCATTTCTGCAGGGTAGATCCTGATTGTCAGTCCAAAGTTATGCTTCTTCTCATTAGGACTAAAAGAAAGGAATTGAAAAGAGTCCGAACACATTCTTGTTCATGTATTTATAAGAAGGAGTTATTTGTTAAAAGAATCATTCATTAGAGGGTTTGTTTATTTAGAACGAAATGTTCAAAGGTGTAGAGAAGGTAAGGAATCCGATTCGTACTTGGAAAGGAAGAGAAAGTCTTATGCAAGACTTCTCGACTCGGAGGATCACTCCTAAACTAACACCTATCGGGGTCCACCCCACCTCGAGAATGAGGTAAAAGGACCTCGGAACCTCTCCGTTTAGGGGTGTCTAAACAAGTGGCTCCTAAATCCGAGAGAATGTTGGCTACACTTGTTCAAGGTAGAAATGAACATAGTATTCCAACGGAGAGAAGGGTAGTTTGATCCACTAGGAATATGGATACACTACCGATTTTTGAAAGCAGAATTGTCTGATTAAAATGGAGAGAGGAATAATCCCCAGCGGAGTCGCCAGAAGTATGTCGGCATTATTTTTTTTTAGGTAGTATTTTTATTTTAAAAAGGGGTCGCCTACAAAAATTGTGCGGCGAATTTTTAATTTAATTTAAATAAATAATTTGAAAAGTTATATTTGATTTTTGAAAATAATTTTAAATTTGAAGATTTTAAGATATAAAATCAAACCGATCTCACATCCCAAATAGTTTATATAAACGAACACCGCACCACAAACCGTGTATCTATCCTAAGGATAGACACAACCGCTCGATGGTGGGGCTCGATTAAATAAATTAGAAGATTTGTGACATCCGTTTGGTCTGCGAACCAATTTTATAAGCCGACAAATTACCCTGCTTATTATGAAAGCATTAAACAGGGTTTATATTACCTGGGTTCTTTAAAATTCCCTATAAGCGCAAGCTCCTATAGTTAATTACATCTCAAGTGACGGGAATCACCTAAGAAAACTCTCGATAATAATCAGTAATTCTGCTCTCAAGAATTTCAAAGTTTAAGTTTTCAAGGGATTGAATTTTGGAATTTCAATAGGGAATGTATCAAATTTGGAACATTTTGTTTTGGGAATTCAAAGGAAGAAAGGTAGGAGAAATCACAGATTCGAAGCGAACTTCGGTAATTCCCCGACTATCCTATTGTTTGGCTTGGATTTAGGAAAGTCCTAATATTTATTTAATGTTTTGATCTTGCCAATTTTAATTAATTTGGACTTATATTTGTATGATAAAATTAGACAAATAACCTTGAAGTTATGAGGGTTTATGTCGTACCGAACGACTACCTCGGAATCCTAAGTCCGGTCAGGGCTTAATTTGCAATGCAAATGCCTAACAAAAGGTTGAGGATTTATGTTGCGCTAGGCAAACTACCTCGAAATCCTATGGATTGTTGTTTAATTCTAAGAAAGTTTTGCTGAACTAGACTCAGGTTTTGCTGATGACGATGGCCGTGCTGCCCACCATGCTCTGAGCTCCTTGTTGTTTTCAGAGGTTTAGTTTTAGAAGTCATAAATCAGGAGATGAGAAAAGTGTTTTGGTTTAGAGAAAATCTTAATTTCCAAGTGTTTTTTTGTGTTTTAATTAAAACAAATCTTAAAGTTGATTATAACAACGCCTGCTAAGATCCCACGTGCTCCATCCTTCCGGCATCGTTATTTTTATCGGATTCACTTAGTCCAAATGAATTTGCTAAACTCAACTGAATGAGTTCCACACTTTCATTTAGACCGTGGGAAATCCCGTTAGCAACACGTAGGTTACATCATCCGAGGTATTCCCGATCATCCAACAAGACATTTTAATTTAGTTGTAGTTGTAGTTTTGTATTCTGTTTGTGATTAAATTTTGAGTTGTTTTATATTTTGAGATGTTGTGGCGGTGAATTTTATCTTGTAATGACTTTTAATTTAGTTTTTGTTTCAGTTTTGGGGACTATCCTAAAGGTGTGGGTTTTCATACAACAGTTGTTTATCATGCAAGAAAAGTAAGTGCGATGCGATTAAAGAAATTGCAATAAGGTAAATTGCAATAAAATAAAAGCGTACCTGGAGAGTCTTCCCGTCATCCCAAGCTGCACTTAAAACACAATTAGAATATTTAAGCAAGTTCCTAGGTAAAGCTAAGGGAAGGGTTATGGTTTTCTACCAAATTCCTAATCCTATAGCTGAGTCATTTCCTATGACGTCTAGATCCTCGTGTTTTGGTTCGAGGACGATTTTCTTCATCAAAGAATAATTAAGTTCAATTGTTCTTATAAGTATCCTATCATATCGAGGAAGTGCTTAAGAAGAATCTTAAACATCTTTTCAATATTACTAGAATTGTTTTAAGTCCAAACTAATTTAATCATGCAAATGAATTAATCGTCCGAGAATTCAAGTTTTGTTATCTTGCTCAATGAACTAGGACTTTCGAATATCCTATAAGTGAAGTAGCATTTCATTTAATGTTCGTTTAGGAGTTATGGTAACCAAAGCTTTCGAGGGCAAATTGGAGTTCAAATGGTTCGTGATTTAGTTTAACTTCAGTTAAGGGGTTTGAATTCGGAATAGTGTTCAAGTTGCTTTATATTTAATTTCTTAATGTCTTAGGTGATGTTTTTTAATTCAATTTAATTTAACTTTAATTCAATTTAATTTGGTTTAGTTTTAATTTTAATTTAATTTTGATTTTTTTTTTAATTTAGTTTGACTTGATGTTAAATTAATTTAGTTTAATTTGATTTAATTTCCTTTAATTTAATTTAATTTGATTTAATTTTATTTTAATTTAATTTAATTTAATTTAATTTAATTTAATTTAATATGTTTTAATTTAATTTAATTTAATCTTAATTTAATATTTTTTCTTAATTTAATTTGGTTTAATTTAATTTAATTTAATTTATTTATTTAATTTAATTTAATTTAATTAATTTATTTAATTTAATTTAATTTACTTAATTTGTTTGATTTAATTTAATTTAATCTTTAATTTAATTTTATTTTTAATTTTAATTTAATTGAAAATTTAAAAGAGTTTAATAATTTAACTTTAATTTAATTTAATGATCAAGTCCTTTAACATTTTAAAACTTAAATTTGAATTATCATTTTTAATTAGGAATTAAATATTATTGAGATGATTAATTTAGGGATTTTTAGATTAAAGAATAAATCTCTTCCTAATAATATCCCTATTTTAATAATTCTTATTTTATTATTCTTCCAAATTTAATCAATTATTTAATTAAGGTTTATTTTAATTATTTTAAAATTGTTTAATAGGTTTCTACCCTTTAATTATTTAAATTTCAATCATCCAAATCAGATTAAGATCAAATATTTTATTTGTTAATTTTATTAAACCTAAAGTTTTAATTAAGGGTTAAAATTTTTAATTACCATTTTGCCCTTCAAGCTTAATAATTCCATAACTCACTAAATTGAGCTTAAATGAACTTCAAATTTTTATGTGACTTCACTCATATGCCAATAAAGACATGAGAGGAGAAAATGTGATTTTTCTATATTTAATTTATTTATATAATTATTTTTGGTGAAAAATAGGAATTTCCAAGGAAAATTTAATAATATGACCAAGGGAAAGTTTCTCTCCATAAGAAAATTATGGTACATTCCTAATGACCAGAGGACCACTTGGACCAATTTTGGTGATTTTTTGAATTATATTATTTTTATTATAATTATTTTAAGTTTTGGAGTTTTAATTAATTTAAAAATACAATAAAGTTTGAAAAATGAAATTTATATTTTTCAAAAATCTCTCTGATATCAAGGAAATCAGAGAATTAATTTTTGTAATTTTCTAATTTTTCTTTGATTTATTATAATTATTTTAGTGAAAATGGTAGAAAATACATTTTTTTAATTTTAAAATTACCCTAGGGATTTAAAATTTAATATCTCATTAAATAGACCTAAGAAAAATATGGGATTTGTTCCCAAGTGATTAAAATTTAAAATGTGACATTTTGGTGAATTTTATTATTTTTATGATTTTTATTATTTTTTAATTATTAAAATATTAAAATAATGCAAAAAATTAAATTTTTCAAAAAATTGAAATTTTAATTTCCTTAAATTCCCCTGATATCAGAAAGGCTCCAAAACTAATTTGGTGAATTTTTGAAAGGTATTTTGAAAGTTATGAATTTTTAAAGTTAAAAATGGCTAAATGGATTAATCAACCCATTTAATAGGGCTAACCAAGTCCAATTGACTTCAAATTTTTATGGTAGGTTCCTCTGATCTTAAAGGTCAGTGGAGAATTGATTTCAAGCCTATTTGATATATGGTTAACTCTAATTAATTAGGGATCTATTTTGGGTGTTTAAGCCAATTAGGGTTATTTTAAATGAATTAACTCAAAACCTATTTTTCCTAGGGTCCTCTGGTCATAAGAGACATCACCAAATTTTCCTAGAATTTATTTCAAAACATGCTAATTATTGGAATTAAAATACTTAAAACAGCAACGTGAATTTGAAAAATCAATAATTTCTCATAGGGATGGCCTGTGACTTTGGAAAATTTAGGGAATGTTCCCAAATTCGGAGGCTTCAAAAGCCCTATGGTCTCATGCCATGGTGAATTTCCTATATGCATGGAGAATTAAAACAATGCAGAAGGGAAATAAATCATTAAAAATAAAATACTTGATGAAATTAAATAATTTCTTTTCCACATTATTCTCCTCTGTTCACTGAGCAAGAGGGTATTTTTATTTTATTTTTCCGATTTTCCTACACAAAGTTATGACTTTTTGAAGTTTAGGGGAATTAAATAAATCAAAAATACCCTAATTTTCTATTTATCCACGCGACGCCGCGTCAACCTCGGCAGCTCCGAAACGCCGCGTGGCGCTCTCTGATTCGATGCCGCCATCTGACTTAGCGCTCCGGGGGCCCGCTGTGTCGTTCCATCTCCTGATCCGGTGCGATCCTGGCCGTCCGTCCGCACGTGTATTAAATGAACGGCATCCGTTCATCGTCCCCAAGCCTCCTAGCCCGAGAGCCGTCCGTCTTCTATGCCTAAGATCTCACTCGATACTCAATGGATTTTCGTGTTCTTATGCTCTATGGATTTGTCTTGAAGAGACGAATACATCTATACGGTGATCATGCATTGAAATTAAAGCATTTGAAATGGAGAATCTCCAGAAGCTCGGGATGAAGAATTAGCTCATACCTTTGCTCAGAGAAGTGTGGCTTCGATCTGAGGGTTGTTTCACCTTCGATTGGATCCCAGCAAGCTCCAGATGAAGTCCCTTGGCCTGGTGAATTGTCTAGGTAGGATTTCGACCACAGCTGATCACAAAGCTTGGAGGCTGGAGCAACTGGGTGGCCTGGAGATGGGGCTTTCAATGGGGAACTTCTTCTCTTGGTCCAGTGAAGGTGTAGGACCAATCAATTTGGGGATTGATCCACTGTGGGGAAATGTCCTGGTTTTGGGTGGAATTTTGGCTGAGAAATTGACTTCTGTTGGTGAGGATTAGGGCAAATTGGCACTGGGGATCAACTGCTTTAAGGATGGAGAAGGGTTTGGAACAATTTTGGCAGAGTTTCGGCAAGGTTTGTGCAACTCTCCTCTCATGGCCGTGAGGGGGTCGGGCTTAAATAGAAGTGGCTGGAGAGCCTCACAGGGATGGCCAAGGGTTGGGATCAGCTGCTCTGGTCATGGGAAGAACAGCCATGGTGGCCATTGGGCATGGGGCAGCTCAGCAAGGTAGAATTCAAAAGTTGGCTCACATGTGAGCTCGGGTGAGGTTTTTCCGGCGACCAGTGGTGGCCGGCCGAGCACCGGTCACCATCTTGTTCAGTGGGTCGGGGTCGGGGTTTAGTGTAGGCAATTGACAAATGTCATGTGTAAAAGGCTTGGATTAGAATGGAATGGGAGAGGGCTCATTTTGGCTCAAATTGGTCAACCCATCCATTTGGGCTAGGTGCACCACCCAAGGCTTGGTTTAGGCTCGAATAGAAAGTGATTTAGGTCGGCTTAATCGGTGGGGAATGGTCACCATCCAAGTACAATTAAGCTTAAGCAAGGTTTAGTGGAATCATGGGAGTGGTTAATCACCTTTAGGAATTAAGGAAAGAGTCTCCTCCTTTTGCCCAAAATGGCATGGTGACATGTAAAGAGGCTCCCATGGCTTCCATGTGGCTTATGCATGGCTTCATGGCTCATCTTTGGCTTGGGAAAAGTTGAGTCAATTTCATGGAAATGGATTTAAGAAAAATTTTCGTATTTAGGAGTGATTTGGCATGAGGCTTGATTTGGAATTATTTGATGATGGGATTAGAACTTAGGGAATGGCTCTGATTAAATGGATGGCAAATGGAAATGTCATGTGGGCTTTAGGGTAGATTTTGGGCTCTTTGAAATGGCTTTAGATGGGCTTTTAAAATGGTTTAGGGAAGTGGGCTTTTGGATTTTAAAATGGATTTTAGGATGAAATTTTGGCAAAGGCTTGGGCCAAATAATTGTTGGGTTTAGCTCATAGATGTGTCATGAGTGACTTGAAGCAAATTGGGAGTGATTTGAGTTGAATTGGGTTGAATTTGGGCTTCTTTGGTGAATGTGCCAATATAGGTCAAATTGGGCTAACTTGGGCCAATGTTGGGCTAGGGTTGAAATTGATGTAAAATAAATGTTGGGAAATGTTTATGGGAGTGTTTCAAAGAAGTTTTGGCATTGGTTGGGCTTTGATTTTGGGGTTTGGGCTCATTTGGGTGAGGTTTGGGTTTAGGTCAAAATAGGGCCTTTTAGCTTTGGGTTGAAGTTGAGTGGGGTTTGGGTCTAAATGTTGGGCAAATCATGTTAGTTTTTTATTTTTAGGGATGTTAAGGAAGGTTTAGAAAAGATTTGGGATTAATTGGAGTTGAATTGGGTGAGTTTGAGTCATGGGTCCAAATTGGGCTTTAAGGCCAAAAGTGAAATTGGATCCAAATGTCAATCAAATTGGACTTGGATTTGGTCTAGATTGATGTTGGGAATGTTGAATTGAAGTTTAGAATTGAATTGGACCAGAATTTGGGTCATTTGGGTAGGTTTGGCTTGACATTGGGTCCACTTTGGGTTAAAATGGGTCAAATTGGGGGTTTTGACAAAAGTGGGGTAAATTGACAAAATTGGCCTATGGTGTAGTTGAACAAAATAAAATTGGGAATATTTGGGATTTTTTGGAATTTTCTGGGAATTTTCTGAATTTTTGGATTTTTGGGTCAAGAGGGGTATTTTGGGTATTTGGAGGGTATTGGGAGGTATTTGTGGAATTTTTGGTATTTTTGGCTATGGATGATCAATTTGAGTGGAGAGAAAAGTTTAGGAATGATTTTGGGGGAATTTTGGGTGATTTGGAAATTTTGCAAAAATTGGGTAATTTCGAGGGTTTTTGGTAAGGTTAAGTGTGTGTAGGGTCCTGGGGTCAAAAATCGAAAATTTGGAAAATTGAAGATTGGGTGAATATAAGTGGAATGAGATCATTTTGGTTGAGTCATGAAGCCATTTCAAGCCCACATGAGCCATGAAGGGACTCATTTGAGGCATCCACTCTGTTGTTCCTAACCCTCTTAGCTAAGGGCTTAGGGGTTAAGGACCATCCATGTGAGTCACCTTCATGAGTCAGGAGATCAAGTTAGGTATGGGTGTGCTTATAGGATGTGTGTCAAAGTGTAGTGTATAGGTGTAGTTGTGTGTAAGTCAGCCCCCTTTACCAGACCAGGCCACCCAGGGTAGTCCTAAGGCCAAAGAGTCCTATAGGAACTCATCCTTTAAACTTCCACATTTGATTTCAACCTTCTAGGTGATTAGGGGTCTACAGTCAAGCTTGTAGAGTTTGCAGGGAGTTAAGAAGTGGTTTGAATTTCTATGTGGTGGGTCCCAATTCTATTCCTCTAAGACAGTCAAAGGAAAAGCCTAAGGCTAGATCCTAAGTACTAAAAAGAAGAAGAGAAGACCTCATCAAAAATGAGGTCAACAACTACCTGAGTATATACCTCTGTTGGAAGGGAGCAGGTTTCACCCTCTCTCTGCCGCATTAGATGAAGAGAATGTCCGTAGGATCGCCGCTGCATTACCCTGACCTGCATACTACAACAATTACAAGAGGAAAAGGGATAGGACTACGCCATTGGCTCAGTTGCAAGCTGTTATAGAAAGATTGGCAAAGAAAGAAAGATGCCCTGTGTCAGAAATCTATAGAAGGATAGGATGGGTGCCAGCTAAATCCCTCCTCAGACCGCGAATAGAGCCTGTTGCTGTCACGGAGAAACCAAAGAAGAAAATAAAAGCCAGTTCACTCGTTGTTGTATCGAGTCTACAAATTAGGGAGGATACCACCTTCCAAAGATATAGCCGACAGATCATCCGGTCCTAGGCTTCCGGCTGCAAGAAGGATGGTATGGCGACCTACTACCGGCGAGCTATGACCAAAACAATGTCTTCGAGAAGAAAAGTCTCGTCAAGAGACTTGAAACGAAGAAAGTGATACTGCAATAAAGGGGACTCCCGGAAAGGATGTTCAACAACCATCACGAGACAACTGCGAGACCGTGCGGAAAAGGCCATTAGAGGATGTGATGGACAAGTTAAGGATCGACATCCGACAGTTAGCAAAAGAAAGAGTAGAAGAATTAGGAGATGAAGTTGACTCATCAGAATTCATGGATGAGGAGTAGGCCGAGATCAACATGGTTGACACACGAGCATCATCAGCTTCACAAGGTGTTACAGTAGTTGCAGAAAGAGATGAACCGGAAGTGATGATGGCACAGCTTCGGGAAGGAGATGACACAATTTCCCGGATGGTAAAGAGGATGGAAGAGATGGCCGTCGCCTTAGCCACTCTCCGCAGTCGGTACAACCTCGTAAAGAGACACCCCCAGAAATTATCCATATTACAGATGGAGGAAAAGAGATCACATACGTCAACGGAGATGAACAACCAAAGAAAGATCCTGCACAAAGCATGATTCAAGAAAAGGACATTAAGAGCATGGTAGAACAGCAGGTGCGAGAAGCCCTAACACAATCCAAGAGTGGAGCATCTATTCAGACGGGTAGACCTTACCTCGAAGAATTCGATGCAGTTCAATACTCGAAAGGCTTTGTACCACCTCTGTTTAAGACTTTTGATGGAACGGGAAACCCTCGGCAGCATGTCGCACATTTTCGTGCTAGTTGCTGCAATGCCGATGGGAGTGACACTTCACTCTTCCGACAGTTCATCAGCAGTTTGTCAGGGATTGCTTTCGACTGGTACGCAGAATTATCGAACGGTTCAGTAAAGACCTTTTTAGAATTGGAGAATCTCTTCGTTAAATGATTTGTCGGGGCTCAGCACCACATCACTATCGGTGATCTAGTGGTGGAGCAACAGAAGCCGAATGAGACTTTAGTGGATTACATACTTCGATGGAGAAACTTAAGCATGAAGTGTGAACCACATCTTCAAGAACAACATGCAGTCGACATCCTACTTAAAAGTATCCATGGCCCGATAGCACTTCTCCTTAAGGGATTTACAATCAAGACTTTCGAGAAGTTGCTTAGCAAGGCCGGGAGCTTGCAAGAAGAGGCAAAGCAGTTAAGTTTCGTGGATAAGAACGATAAGCAGAAGCCCATGAAAACATTCAAAAAGAAATCTGGAATCGTCGCGACAGTAGATAAGGGCAAGCAGCCGGTTCAGATACAGTTAGAGCGGCCACAGCCTAGTTATCAACCACCGCAACGGACTTATCAGCAACCTCAGCAGGGCTATCAGCAACCTCAGCAGGGCTATCAGCAACCTCATCCGAGCTATCAGTCGCCTCAGAATTATGAACAACAACCTCATTCATCACGTACCTTAAGAGAACTTCTAAATAAATAATATCCATTCAAAACTGAAGCAGTAGCGAAGATGTTCCACAGCTTAATGAAGACACCAGATTTTCAGCTGCCAGAGACCAAGAAGCCAGAGGAAGTCAATAAGAAAGATGATCTGAACTATTGCCCTTACCACCAGATGCTCGGACACAAGATAGAGGATTGCAACACTTTGAAGAGTTGGCTTGATGACAATCTCAAGAGAGGGAAGATAACGATCCCAAAGGAATACATGAAGGAACCCCGGAAAGGAGGTTCTATCAACGTTATTTCAACGGATCCCATTGTTCCGATAGACCTGTACATGATCGATGATGGATGGAGTACCATTTGGACAAAGTCTTCGGAGAAAATTTTGGATCACATCCAGACCGCTTCGGTACACGCTTCAACTCAGAGTTTGAAACCTGTCGAGCCAGCACTATCACTTGCGATTGAAGAACCGCCCTAGAAGGAGGAGAAGATCATGGAGGAAAAGAAGACCGAGGCTCCGAAGGGTAGACTAGGGGCTGCTTATCCTAGGATGGTTGTTTCCGATTCGGGAGAGAAATCCCTCGAACTCTTGACTCTGTATGATTATCTGCTCGCTCCGGCGGGATCTTATAATGATAAGGTTTATGGGGTTGGCTATGTTTTGACTGTTTCTAACGATTACGAAACTAGAGACAACCGGCTTAATCTGGATCTCGATTCCAATACAAATAACGATTCTCAAATCATACACAACCTCGATGACCACGACGAAGAAGATGTTCTCAAAGGAGGCTACAAAAGCTCGACAAGAAAAGAGTCTATTTGTGAATTTTGAGGGGCTCCGATCACGATAGAATTAGAACCATCAGACACCGAAGCAACTTCAGAAGAGCCAGCTGTTCTGATTTAAGAGGAAACACCGGTAAATTCAGAAGAGATAATAGAGGTCAATCTAAGAAGCGGAAAAGTTCTACCCCCGAGAATGGGTTCAAAGGATAAAGGAAAGCAGATGGTTGCTAAAGAAGAGCCAACACCAGTAGAGGAACTGCCCATTCGGGAAGAAACCGAGGAACATGGTAATAAAGTAGACTACAACGTGCTAGCCCATCTTAGGAAGCTACCAGCCAAACTAAGCATATATGACACTCTGATCATGTCAAAGGAGATGAGGGAGGCTCTGATCAAGGCTTTGCTTGATCCAGAGAATTATTTAACCCAAATAGCCAGTAATTCCTCGACTAGATATGCTCGTTAAGAGAACAGCGAGGTATTATCTTCACAGACAATGATCTGTTACTAGGAACAGCTGTCACAACCGACCGTTATACATTTCAGTCACTATTGGAATGTTTACGCTCTCTAGAGTGTTGGTTGATCCAGGAGCATCAATCAACATAATGAATCTTTGGACGCTAGCATATTTGGAAATTGATGCTCACGAGCTTGAAGTAGATAAGATGCTATTAAGTGGCTTCAATCAAAAAGGAGAAAGAGCTCTTGGATCGATAACACTACTAATGAAGACCGGTGATTTAGTAAAGACAACCGTAAAATTTCACATAATTGATTCTAAGACATCGTTCAACGCTCTACTGGGTCGACCGTGGATCCATGAAAACTGGATGGTACCGTCGTCTCTGCACCAGTGCATAAAGTATTATGAAGGAGGGGAACAGTGTATAAAAGGTGATTTGCAACCGTTCTCCATGCACGATATTGAAATTCATGAAGATGCGGCCTACTACGCGCCCCCAAAGAAAACAATATTTTCCAGAAATACCATACCAAATGAAGCAAAAGAAATTCGAGATGATGAAGAACCTGAGGTTCTAGTCCAACAGTTACTCACCACTCCCTTACGGCGAGATGGTGAAGATTTCTCCAGAACTCGCACCCGAGGTCGAGGCCAGGGACGAGGACGTGGAAGAAATGTTCGAGGACAGAAGAAACCTGTCATCGATGTTGATTGGGAGAACAGTTCCGAAGAAGAAGAAGAAATTGAGAAAGAAGCAGTGACATTAAGTCAAAAGAAACCCCAGTTCAAGATTTCTCTTGAAGATGAAAAGAATGAAGAATACAAATCAATGTACGAGAAGATTAACCATTATGTACATACTATGACCCTGACCCCGAGCCGTTCTAATAAGATCAAGGGTATGGTGGTCAAGGAAGTGCATGGTGGTGGTGCTAAGCCAATCAAGTTCTATCGTGGTGCGTCCTCTTCCAATAATGAAAAAGATGTACAATTTGAAGATGTTACTTCTTCTGAATTAATGAACGTGCTGGTGTTTCGCCATACATCCCGCAGTATGTTACTAGACACTGAGGACTTCAGATAATCCTAGAATACGAGCTGGAGAAAATGCAGCTAGTTGAGAAGAAAACCATTGAATACTTTGAAAGAATTGGAAACAAGAGGGTCAACATCTTGGAAGGCCTCGAGTTGCATATAGATGTATTCTCAGATTATGAGCAACAAGAGATTGTAGACTGCATCCTTGAATTACAGAAAATGGGTCGAGCTGGCCACCTGAGATAAAAGACATATTCAGAACCCCGAAGATGGATGCTAGGAAAGGGAAGAGTTACAATCCAATGCGGATGTTGCTACAATTTTGCCACAGACAGGAAAGGAAATCCACCAGGGATACTCTGTCGCAGTGAGTTGGATCCAGTGCCAAGAATCATCAAGAGAATGGTGAAAAGGATGATAAATTGGAGGGTATTGCCTGCAAATTACATACCCAACAGCTGCATTATTAACATCTACAAGGAAGGCGACTGCATACCTCCACATATAGACCATCATGACTTTGTTAGACCCTTCGCACAGTGTCATTTGTCAACCAGTGCAACGTCATGTTCGGATCTGACCTCCGGATTGCAGGCCCCGGTGAGTTCCGAGGGCCGGTGGAGATACCACTACCGGTAGGTTCTGTCCTGGTGTTAAAAGGAAATGGAGCAGACGTTGCGAAGCATTGCATTCCAGGAGTGCCTGTGGAGCGGATCTCAGTTACTTTAGAAGAATGGACAACAGAAAAATTCCTTACCACTTTTAGACAGATCCAGAATTGGAGAGTCTCTGGCCCTACGGGCTTTGAGTTACATGGGAAATAGCACACCTCCAATGCATATCCATGCGGCATTCCTGCCAAGGGTGGCTTGGAAGGTGATGTTATTGCCCATGTTTCTTACTATTCAGACATGGATTTTTGACAGACGCTTTTGGATGGATAAACAAGAATCTTACACAATCTGTTTTGGATTTACATGGATTGTATAAGACATTAAATTTCTGAGGAAAATGTAATCATGACTAGATCAAGTTGTATGATGTACTTTCAGCAAGTTGGAATGAAAACGACTACGTCATATTTTGCCTTCACCTCTTTTTGTGCAAATTGACTGGGAAACGCCATTAGAGTTAAATGAACTTTAAACGAAGAACAGAAAAGAAAAGAAAATAAATGAGAATTTTTCCTAAAAATATGAATATTAAAATGAACTTCAATGTCACATGAACACTAAATAAATAACAAAAATAAAACATGGGATCGTTAAAGGATAAACGAAATGAATCTAAATCTTGAATTGAATTCTGATCTGAATCCTCTGATTCAAACCTTTCAGTTCTTCTTCCAATCGAAATTTGTTTGAAACTCTGTTGAAATTTCAATATTTTCCTCGACTTATTGCTAAGTCAAGTCTTTTCAGCTTGATGCACTTACCAGCTCCTTTCAGTTCTCTTTCTTCTGTGTCTTAGAGGATCAACTAGTTCTATTGACACGGAGCCACGAACTTATTTCGATTTGGTTCTGATGGCATGGGATTTGGTCCCTCTTCATACAGATGAATCTTTGAAATTGGAGCCCGTTTCCATTTCTCATTCTAAATTCCGAGACTGGTACCTAAATTCCAGTTCTCTTCCTTCGAGGTCGGAACCTAAATTCCAACTCTCATTCGAGATCGATACCTAAATTTCGATTCTCTTTCAAATTGATACCTAAATTTCAATTCTAAATTCTGAGACTGGTACCTAAATTCGAGTTCTCTTCCTTCAAGATCGGTACCTAAATTTCGACTCTCATTCGAGATCGATACCTAAATTTCGATTCTCTTTCGAATTGATACCAAAATTTCAATTCAAAATTCCGAGACTGGTACCTAAATTCCAGTTATCTTCCTTCGAGGTCGGTACCAGAATTTTGACTCTCATCTGAGATCGATACCTAAATTTTGATTCTCTTTCGAATTGATACCCAAATTTCAATTCTAAATTCCGAGACTGGTACCTAAATTCCAGTTCTCTTCCTTCGAGGCCGGTACCTAAATTCCGACTCTCATTCGAGATCGATACTTAAATTTCGATTCTCTTTCGAATTGATACCTCAATTTTAATTCTAAATTCTGAGACTTGTACCTAAATTCCAGTTCTCTTCATTCGAGGTCAGTACCTAAATTCCGACTCTCATTCGAGGTCGGTACCTAAATTCTGACTCATTCGAAATCGATACCTAAATTTCGATTCACTTTCAAATTGATACCTAAATTTTAATTCTAAATTCCAAGACTGGTACCTAAATTCCAGTTCTCTTCCTTCAAGGTCGGTACCTAATTTATGACTGTCATTCGAGATCGATACCTAAATTTCGATTCTCATTCGAATTGATACCTAAATTTCAATTCTAAATTCTGAGACTGGTACCTAAATTCCAGTTCTCTTCCTTCGAGGTTGGTACCTAAATTCCGACTCTCATTTGAGGTCGGTACCTAAATTCTGACTCTCATTCGAGATCGATACCTAAATTTTGATTCTATTTTGAATTGATACCTAAATTTTAATTCTAAATTCCGAGACTGATACCTAAATTCCAGTTCTCTTCCTTTGAGGTCGGTACCTGATCACAGGAAAATATATTAAGAAATTCATACCCATTTTTTATGAAATTGCACTTTAAAGAAAGGTATTTTCTTTATTTTATTGCAGGAATGAAGATTTATAAGTGATGAAAGCAAAAAACATGAAATGGAGCTAATTTGGATCAAAAAGGAAGAAATTCATGCAAAATGAACTAAGTCGGTGACGGCGAGATCGAGCCCACCGACGGCGAGATCATGAGGAGAATTTTTGAAGGATTTGCATCTACCTCGCCGATAGCGAGCACGAGCCCACTGATGGCGAGATTGCGCGGTTTGGAGACCTTCTAGAAGCCCGCCGACGGTGAGGTCGTTTCTCGCCGACGGCGAGACTGTTCAAAATGCCAGATACATTGAACCTGGATGCTTTTTGAAGAGGTGTTTAAGCACCCCTTGGACCTTTGTCTACCTTTATAAATAGAGGACAAATTTTAGTATGTTGTGTGTCTACTATGTGTCTATTTCAGAGAGTCTTAGTGTCTACTTGGTGTCTATTTTAAGTGTTTTATAGTGTAATTAGTGAGTTTTTGAGTCGAAGTTGAAGTTTTAGTTTTAGTAAGTGTAATTAGTGAGTTTAGAAGTGTGCTGTACTAGAAGGAAAAGTCAAAGGAACTTCAAGGAGTCTGCTTGGGGAGGATATCGAGATAAGTATCTTTGTTTATTGTTTTTAACTTTAAATGAAATCCATGCTTTGTTTAATTTCCATGCATTCTGAGTAGTTTTCTTAGTCTTTCTCCTTGTTTATGAAGTTATGTGAATTGATGAAATTAAATAGAAGTGCCTAATATATTAAAATAAATTGTGATAATTTTTACTTAAAACTTAATTTACTTTTCAATCTGGCCCATTGATTTGCTAAAATATGTTGAATTGTCAACTATAGCAAAGATTACATCCAATATTCAGGGAGGTCAAAAGCCTTGGAAGGAGGGTGCAAATAAATAGGGAAATATTATTTATCAGACGTAAAATTGGACATTTTTGTGTGACAGACTAAAATATTCAATTTGGTCCTATTATTTGAGAGCTGAAGTGTAGATGTTAGCCCTCAGGTGAGGGGAACGTGGGAGATCTGAAGTGGCAGCCAGTATCCTCCCAGCCTAGCCGCAGATTCAGTAATCAAGCATAGGATTAGTCAATGTTTTTTACACCTGGACCAAAGGGTAAAGAATATGAATACTCCTATTTGTCACAATACAATAAAAAATCTATTTGAATTCATCATTCACTTAATTTTCCAAAAATAAGGGGAAGGATACTTTTTCTGAAATCTTTAAATCAACTTTATTTAAAGCATTAGTTTACTTTAGTTCGCTTTAGTTACGTATTCTAAATTTCCGTATACTATATTAGTAAGTAAATACTTTTAAATTTAGTTGTTACAAATCTTTTAAAACTTCTCTGCGGGATCGATAACCAGGACTCCACTAGAGCCCTGTATTACTTGATATGATACATATACTTGCGTAGAATCCACATTATACATTCCATCATAAAATTAAATATATATTAAGCGGGATCAAGTTTTTGGTGTCGTTGCTATTTTTGTAAACATTAAAAAGTAGGTCGGTACCTAAATTCCGACTCTCATTCGAGATCGATACCTAAATTTCGGTTCTCTTTCGAATTGATACCTAAATTTCAATTCTAAATTCCGAGACTGGTACCTAAATTTCAGTTCTCTTCCTTCGAGGTCAGTACCTAAATTCCGAGTCTCATTCGAGATCGATACCTAAATTTCGATTCTCTTTCAGGTTTGATACTTAAATTTTAAATCTAACTTTCTCGAGATCAGTAGCTAAATTCTGATTCTCATCCTTTTTTCCGTCGATACTTAAACGCTGATTCTCACTCCGAGGCTGGTACCTAAATTCAAGTTCTCTTCGCAATCCCGAGGTTGAAACCTAGGTTTCAATTCTCATTTCAAATCCAAATTTCAAATTCAAAATTTCCTTAAATTGATTTTAAATTAAACTTCAATCGAAATTAAGATGCAGAACAAATTGAAACTTGAAATTTGAAATTTAAAAGTAAACTGAAATCTAAATTGAATTCCCCAGATCTTTTGATTTGGAGTTCACCACCTTTTCCATTCCCTAATGAGAGTTCAGGAATCTCCAGTCTTGAAAATATACCTGATACACCCCAGAGGAAATTCTTCTACTTCATCCTAAGTTTGCCACTTGGACATCTGTGTTGGTTTTGTTGATCTCTTTGGTCAACGCCAATTCGCGCGGTGTGCTTGGTTAGCACACCACACCTATTGGAGGTCCATTTGTTGACCTCATTTTTGATGAGGTCTTTTGCTTCTCTCTTTAGTACTTAGAGGACTAGAAGTGGAACCCACCCTTTAGAAATTCAAACACCTCTTGACACCCTGCAAACCCCACAAGCTTGATTGTAGACCCCTAATCACCTAGAGGGTTGAAATCAAATGTGGAGGTTTAAAGGATGAGTTCCCTATAGGACCTTTCTGGCCTTAGGAATACCCTGGGTGGCCTGGCCTGGTGAGGGTTGACCTGCACATAAACTACACTCTCACACACATTCCAAGTCCTAAAACAACACTCTCACCCAACTTGACTTCCTGACTCATGTAGGTAATTCACATGGATGGTCCTTAACCCCTAAGCCCCTAGTTAAGAGGGTTAGGAACAACATAGTGAATGCCTCAAATGAGTCCTCTCACGGCTCATATGAGCTTAATATGGCTTCATGACTCAACCAAAGTGATTCCATTCCACTCACACTTGATCAATCTTCTTTTTTTTTCAAAATTTCAATTTTTGACCCTCGGGGCCCCGGACCCAGCAAACATACCAAATACCCTTGAAATGTCCCAAAATTTGCAAAATTGCCTAATTTACCCAAGATCCCTCAAAATCAATCCTAAACATTTTCCACCATTCAAATTGACCATCTTTGGCCAAAAATACAAAAATTTCCAAAAATACCCCTAAACCCCCCCAAAATTACCAAAATACCCTATTACCCCAAAAATCCAAAAATTCAGAAAATTCTCAAAAAATTTCAAAACATCCAAAATATTCCCAATTTCATTTTGTTCAACTACACCATAGGCCAATTTGGCCAATTTACCCCACTTTTATCAAAACCCCCAATTTGACCCATTTTTAACCCAAGTGAACCCAATGTCAAACCAAACCACCCCAATTGACCTCAATTCTGGTACAATTCAATTATAAACTTCAATTCAACTTCCCCAAAATCAATTTAGACCAAATCCAAGTCCAAGTTGATTAACATTTGAGCCCAATTTCAATTTGAAGCCTAAGGCCCAATTTTGGCCCATGACCTAAACCTAGCTCAAACCAATCCAATTCAACTCCAATTGGCCCCAAATCTTTTCTAAAGCCTTCCTAACACCCCCATAAACAAAAAACTAACTTTATTTGCCCAAAATATGATCCTAAACTCCACCCAAACCTAAACCAAAACAAAAATCCCTTAAATTGACCTAAGCACAAACCTAACCCAAATGGGACAAAATCCCAAAATCATAGCCCAACCAAAGTTGAAAACTCTTTGTGACATTCCCATAAACATTTCTCAACATTAATTTTACATCAAATCCAACTTTAGCCCAACCTTAAACCAAGTTAGCCCAATTTGAACCACTTTGGCCCCTTTACTAAAAGACCCACATTAAACCCAATTCAATTCAAAATCACTTCAAATTTGTTCCAAATCACTCATGACACCTCCCTAAACTAAATCCAACATTTATTTGTCATGCTCCTTCACAAAACTTTCTTCCAAAAGCCCATTTTAAAATCTAAAAGCCCACTTCCATGAAGCCTTTAAAAGCCTATTTTCACCAAAATTCAAAAAGGCCCAAAACTTATTTCAAAACCCATATGACATCCTCATTGGTCATCCATTTGATAAAATCCCTACCCTAAGTTTTATTTCATCATTTAAACAAACCAAATGTGGCCCCATGGAAATTTTCCATCCAAATGTCTAAAAATTTAAAACCCTTTTTCATGTAATTGACCAAGCTTTGCCCCAAGCCACATGGAGCCATGGAGCCATGCATAAGCCATATGCAAGCCTTGGAAGCCACTTTCCACATCACCAAACCATTTATGGCTAGAGAGGGAACCCCTTTACAAACTCCTTCTTAAGCCTTTTTAACCCCTTTTATGTCACACTCTAACCCATGCTTAATCAAAATTCATGGGATAGAGACTTCTCCACCTAAAGTCAGCTGAGCCAAATGATTCATTTCAGCCAAATCAAACTCTTGGAGGGTGACCCCAACCCATTTCCATGGCTTGACCAAATTAAGCTCAACATGACTCTTCCCCCTTACCACTTAAATCAAACTCCTTTAGACATGTCAAGCCTTAATTGACTGCACCATTGCCAACACCTGACCCTTCTGAGCTAGATGGTGACCTAACCCTGCCGGACAGCCGCCTGGGTCACCGGAAAACAACATGGCCGAGAGCTCCATGTTAGCCAAAATTTTTAATTCTCCCTTTCTGAGTTGTCCCAGTCCAATTGAACACCATGGCTGTTCTTCTCTTGCATAGAGCAGCTGATCCCAAGCATCAAACCCCCCTGGGAAGCCCTCCAGCCATGTCTATTTAAACCCACCACCCTCTCGGCCAAAAGAGGTGTTGAACCAAACCTTACCAAAACTCTGCCAAAATCACTCCATACTTCTCTCCAGACATAGAGAACTTGATCCCCACTGAAATCCAGCCCTAAAACCCTCTCGGTGAGCTCAATTTTTGAGTTGAAAATCCACCCAAAAAATAGGGCACTTCACCAAATTGAGCCAATCTCCAAATTAATTGATCCTACACCTTCACCAGACCAAGAGAAGAAGTTCCCCAGCAAAAGCCCCCTCACCAGGCCAGCCACTGCTTTCAGCCTCCAAGCTTTGTGATCGGCCTTGGTCACTTTCATAGTTAGACAATTTCCTAGAGCCAGAGGCTTCATCTGGAGCTTGCCTGGACTCAATCGAAGGTGACACAACTCTCAGATCGAAGCTTCACTTCTCTGAACAAAGGTATGAACTCATTATTCCTCCCAAGATTCCAGCAAATCTCCATTTTGTTTGGGTTAATTTCTTAGCCTGTCAACCTTATGGATGTGTTCTTCTCTTTAAGACTAATCGATAGAGTATAAGAACTCGAAAATCCATTGAGAATCAAGACATATATTAGGTTTTGAGTGTAGATAGTCACGGGTGCACACCAGTCATAGACGATGACAAGGAGCCTTTGGATCGCGCGTGTATCAAGCGGACGGTCGAGATCAAGCTGGACAGCGCAATGGTATGTAAACCGCGGGCCCCTGGAGAGCTGAGTCGGATGGCAGCGCCAAATCACAGCGTGACGCATGGGCTTTCAGAGCTGCCGAGGTTGACGCGGTGCCGCATGGATAAGTAGAAAATTAGGGAATTTTTGAATTATTTAAATGCCATGAACTTCAAAAATTCATATCTTTGAATAGAAAAATCACAAAAATAAAATAAAAATACCCTCTTGCTCATTGAACAGAAGAGAATAATGTCCAAAAGAAATCAAGTTTATTGGATGAGTATTTTATTTTTAATAATTTATTTACTAATTTCAATGTTTTGATTCTCCGTTTGCATAGATAATTCACCATAGCATGAGACCATAGGGCTTTTGAAGCCTCTGATCTTGGGAACATTCCCTGAATTTTTCAAGGTCAGAGGCCATCTTTGTGAAAAGTTATTGATTTTTCAAGTTCATGTCACTATTTTAGGTATTTTAATTCTAGTAATTATCTTGTTGTAAAATAAATTCTAGGAAAATTTGGTGATATTTCTTAGGACTAGGGGACCCTATTAAAAATATATTTTGAGTTAAATCATTAATAATAACCTTAATTGGCCTAAACCCCTAAAATTGAATTTGAATTAATTAGGGTTAAGCACACATCAAATTGACTTGAAAATAATTCTCCATTACTCTTTAGGGTTAGAGGAACCTGACATAAAATTTTGAAATCAATTGAACTTGATTAACCCCACCAAACAGATTGATTAAGCCTCATAAGCAAAATGGAACTTTAAAAATTCATAACTTCAAAAATACTTTTCAAAAGATCACAAAAATGATTTTGGAGCTTCTCTAATATTAGGGAAGTTCAAGAAAATTAAAATTGGAATTTTCTTAAAAAGTTGATTTTTCACAATATTTTAATATTTTAATAATTAAAAAATAATAAAAATCATGAAAATATTAAAAATCATAAAAATGTCACATTTTGACTTCTAATCATTTAGGAACAAACCAAATATTTTTCCTAAGTCCCTAGGATAAGATAATTAATTTTAAAGGCTTAATGTAATTTTTAATATTAAAAAAATGAATTTTCAACCTTCTTCACTAAAATAATTCTAATAAATCAAAGAAAAATCAGAAAATTATAAAATTGTTTCTTTGGACTCCTTGAGGTTAGAGAAATTTAAGAAAAATATAAAATCTATTTTTCAACTTTTATTTTATTTCGAAATTAATTAATACTCTAAAAATAAAAATAATTATAATAAATAAAATATAATTCAAAAAATCACAAAAATTGGTCCAAGTGGTTCTCTGGTCATTAGGAACATCTCATAATTTTCTTAATGATAGAAACTTTTCCTTGGTCATGTTGTTGAATTTTCTTTGAAAACCCCTATTTTCTACTAAAAATAATTATATAAATAAATTAAATTCAGAAAAATCACATTTTCTCCTCTAATGTATTAATTCACATGTGAATGAGGTGACATAAAAATTTCAAATTCATTTGAACTCAATTTAGTGAGTTATGAAATAAATAAGCTTAAAAGTGCATAAAGGTAATTAAAAATTTTAACCTTTAATTAAAGCTTTAGGTTTAATCAAAATGGGGGGTAAAATATTTGATTTTAACTTTCTCTTGGATGATTGAAACTTAGGGAAATTAAGGGGTAGAAACCCATTAAACACTTTGAAAATATCAAAATGAAACTTTAATTAATTAAACGATTTAAATTTTTGAAAGAATATATTTAAAATTTGGATTATTAAAATAGGGATATTATTAAGAGGATATTTATTCTTTGATTTAAAAATCCCTAAATATGTCACTTTAACAATATTTAGTTCTTAATTAAAAATTAAAATAATAATCCAAATTAACAATTAAAACTAAAATTAAAACTAAAATTAAATTAAATTAAAATTAAAAATAAATTAAAATTAAATAAAATTTAAATTAAACTAAATTTAAATTAAACTAAAATTAAATTAAATTAAAATTAAATTAAATTAAAATTAAATTAAATTTAAATTAAATTTAAATTAAATTAAAATTAAATAAAATTGAATTAAATTAAATTAAAATCATTTAACAACAAACCTAAGTGAAATCATTAAGAGTTAATTCAAAACATATCAAAAATTTCAACACCTCTTTCTATCTAAGTAAATTTAAAACATGAACATCAATTTGAAATACTAAGATAATTGAAAATGTAAAGATTTAAATAAAATCTAAAATAATTTGAACACTATTCCAAACTTAAAATTATTAATTAAAACCTCATAATTAAATTAAAATATTTTGAATCATTAACTCAAACGTTTAATTAAGAATGGTTAAAATTCTCGATAAACTAACTTGCCCTTAAAGACTTTAATTATTATAACTCTTAAATAGAGTATTAAGTGAGATTTCACTTCATTCATCAAGTAATCAAATACCCAAGTTCACTAAGCAAGAGACAAAGTTTAACTAAACTCCTGGATGATTAATTCATATGTGCAACTAAATTTACTTGGACTCAAAATAATCCCAAAAGTATTGAAAAGATGTTTAGGACTCATCCAAAACACTTCCTCAATATGACGGGTTGTTTTAGAAGAACAATTGAATCTAATTGTTCTTTGATGAAGAAAATCATCCTTAAATCAAACACAAGAACCTAGACGTCATAGGAGATGACTAGCAATAGGATTAGAAATTTGGTAGACAACAAAAACCCTTCCCTTAGCTTTACCTAGGTATTTGTCGAAATATTTAAATGCCTTAACATGTATTTTAAGTGCAGCTTGGAATGTCGGGAAGACCCTCTAGGTACGCTTTTATTTTATTGCAATTTACTTTATTGCAAATTACTTATATGCACTGTACTTTACTTTTCTTGCATGATAAATAAGACTGTTGCATGAAAACCAAAACCTTTAGGATAGTCCCTGAACTGAAACCAAAACAAAATTAAAAGTCATTGCAAGATAAAATTCACCGCCACAACATTCCAAAATATAGAATAACTCAAAATTTAATCACAAACAGAACAACAAAACTACAAATGCAACTAAATTAAAACGTCTCGTTGAATGATCGGGAATACCTCAAATGATGTAACCCACGTGTTGCTAACAGGATTTCCCACTGTCTAAATGAAAGTGTGGAACTCATTCAGTTGAGTTTAGCAAATTCATCTGGACTAAGTGAATTCAATGAAAATAACGGTGTCGGGATAACAGAACCGTGGGATCTTAATCGGTTCTGTTTAAATAACTTTAAGATTTGTTATAATTAAAACTAGAAAAACACTTGGATTTTAAGATTTTCTCTAAACCAAAACACTTCTCTCATCTCTTGATTTATGACTTCTAAAACTAAACCTCTGCAACAACAAAGAGCTTGGAACATAGTGGGCAGCACGGCCATCGTCGTCAGCAAAACTGGAATCTACTTGAGCAAAACCTTTCTTAGTTTTAAGTAACAAAGCCATAGGACTTCGAGGTAGTTTTCCTAGTGCAACATAAATCCTCAACTCTTCGTTAGGCATTTGCATGATCGTGTCATGTAAATTAAGCCATAACCAGTCTTAGGACTCCGAGGTAGTCGTTCGGTACGACATAAACCCTCACATCTTCGGAATTATTTGTATGATCATGTCATACAAATATAAATCCTAATTAATTAAAATTGGCAGGATTGCAAAATTAAATAATTCTCTCAAAATAAAGCCAAATAATAGGATAGTTTGGGAAGTTGCCAAGATAACTGTTCCAAATTTGATTCATTCTCAATTGAAATTTTCAAAATCCAACCCTTTGAAAACCTTAAACTTTGAAATTCTTGAAAGCAAAACCACTAATCATTATCGAGAGTTTTCTTAAATGATTCCCGTCATTTAAGATGTAATTAACTCTAGGGGCTTGCCCTTATAGGGAACTTTAAGAACCCAAGTAATATAAACCCTGCTTAATTCCTTTGTATTAGCGGGGAACTTGTCGACTTATAAAATTGGTTCACAGACCAAACGGATGTCACAAATCTTCTAGTTTATTTAATCGAGCCCTATCATCAAGCAGTGTGTCTATTCTTCGGGATAGATACATGGTTTATGCTGCGGTGCTCGTTTATATAAACTATTCGGGATGTGAGATCGGTTTGATTTCATATCTTAAAATTTTCAAATTTAAAAATTATTTTCAAAACCAAATACTACTTTTTAAATTATATATACATTTAAATTAAATTTAAAATTTAAAGTTCGCCGACAATTTCTGTTAGGCGACCCCCTTTTCAAAATACAACACACAACGTAAAAATATGCCAACACATCTTCTTCAGCAAAACTTGAGTCTACTTCAGCAAAAAACATTCTTTAGCTTAAATAACCAATCCATAGGATTTTGAGGTAGTTTGCATAGTGCAACATAAATCCTTAACCTCTTTGTTAAACATTTGCATAATCATGTTATGTAAATTAAGCCCTAACCGGTCTTAGGACTCCGAGGTAGTCGTTTAGTACGACATAAACCCTCACATCTTCGAGGCTATTTGTGTGATTATGTCATAAAAATATAAGTCCCAATTAACTAAAATTGGTTGGATTGAAACATTAAATAAAATCTCAAATTGAAGCCAAAAAATAGGATAGTCGGGAAGTCACTGAAGTTTACTTCGGGTCTGTAACATCCCCTACTTCTCTTCCTTTTGATTCCTAAAGTAAACTATTCCAAATTTGAGCTATCCCCTATTGAAATTCTAAAATTTAATCCTTTGAAACCTTAAACTTTGAAATTCTTGAGAGAAAAAACAATTATCATTATCGAGAGTTTTCTTATATGATTCCCGTAATTTAAGATATAATTAACTATAGGAGCTTGCCTTATAGGGAACTTTAAGAACAAAGGTGATATAAACCCTATTTAATTCCTTTATATTAAGCAGGGGAACTTGTCGGCTTATAGAATTGGTTCACAGACCAAATGGATGTCAAAAATCTTTTAGTTTATTTAATCGAACCCCATCATCAAGCAGTATGTCTATTCTTCAGGATAGATACACGATTTGTGGCGTGGTGCTCCTTTATATAAACAATTTGGGATTTGATATCGGTTTGATTTCATATCTTAAAATTTTGAAACTTAAAATTATTTTCAAAAATTAAATGCTACTTTTCAAACTATATATATATATATATTTAAAAGAAACTTGCCAATGGCAAGTGATTCATTAGATTACTTTTAAGAGATACAATCTAAGGTCTAACATGTGGTAGACCCAAAATATCACTATGAAGCAAAAAAGCTAGAGGGGGGGGGGAGGGGATAATACATTAAGAAAAATATCTTCATTAATACATCCTTGATTAGCAAGCCAGTTTACAGGAGCATTAGCTTCTCTGGGAACATAGTGGAATTCCACCTGCATGAGATTATGGAACTCAGCAAATCTTCCAAGCCATCTTTTGATATGCCGAGGGCGGATGTATCATTATAAAGAAGGCTGAATACTAATAGAGGAGTCGGTCTCCGACATCAACTTGTTTGATTTTCCATTGGAGAGCAATCTTTAAGGCCCAATATATAGCAATAACCACGGCTTCAAGTGCATCCAAGGCCCGAGTGGGGGACTCGAAAGGATAGAAGACATTTACCCATATGATTTCTGAATAAATCACCAAAACCGAGCTTTCGTCCCGTAGTAGCTACCATCGCATGTTACCTTCAACCAGGGGGAGGGAGGAGGAGACCACTTAACCGAGTAAAGGGGTGTATTTAGGAACTTCGCAGATGTGCAATGTATGTAAATTGGCTTGAACTCGTGAAGCCTTTGTAGTTTACGAAGATATGATATGCAATTGGCGGTATCGTCAACACATAAGAAGGAGTTCTTTCCTCAAATTTAGCTTGGTTTCTACACAGCCAGATGAACCAAGCTACCAGGCAAGGGATGACCAAGAGACCCACTTGCTTCCAATCCAATAAACTAGGAGTCCAGTGTAACCAACTCAACTGCATGGTCTCAATCTTCGGATTGCTCGGTAGTTCGTGTCCAAACTTGTTGGGAGAAGTGGCAGGAGAAAAAAAGATGTTCAATTGACTCCTCCCTGCAGTGACACAGAAGACAGATTGAAGGTCCCCTCAACCCCTTCATCTTTAAGATATCATCAGTTGGGAGTAAATTGTGTCTAGTTCTCCAACAGAAAAAGGATATGGAAGGGGTTAAAAATTTGTCCCAGAATTCCTGCCCCCACTGGATCTCCTCCCAACAGAAATTATGGTAATATATATAAGCACCAAGTTTCTAAGAGTGTTTATTTTTAGTGATCAGCTTATCCTTCTGATTGGGGTTGATAGTAGAGTGTTGAATCAACTGCATCTGCTCCTTACTCAGTAGCTGATTAAGAACCTAACAATTCCAGTGATCATCCTGCCAAAGTCTTTCACCTTACTGTTCAAAGGGGTACATTGATTGTTGGGAGATAGTTTATCACCTCCCCAGCTCCACTGGTCCAACAAAAAATTAATAGATCCCTCCCCCAGCTCCCAAATAAAGAGCAATTCAGCCTTCTCCCTGATTTTCAGAAGTTTAACCCATAATCTGGAGTCTCCCTGCAGTACTTACCATGAATGAATTTTGCCCAGAGAGTGTCCTGAGCCCTGAACCTGATCCAAATTTTGCATAGATTGATGAAACTCATATGTTCAAAGCTTTTGAATCCCAACCCTCCTGCTGTTAAAGGTTTGCACAAGCTTTCCCAACTTTTCCAGTGTATTTGTTTATGTTGGCCAGCCCATAGAAATTTATTAAACAGTCTCCCAAGTTGCTGTTGAATACTTTTTTTCATAGCAAACATTTGCAAGGCATAAGATGGTATAGCAAGGAGAATGCTTTTTAGTAAGGTAATTCTACCCCCATTAGAGAGAAAGGTATTAGTCCAACAGTTGATTTGCTTCTTGATCTTCTCCATAGCCTCTTGAAATTGTGTTTGCCTAGTTCTACCCTTTAAAAGCCGAACTCCCAAGTAGGCGATAGGTAGAGAAGCTGGTTTGAATTTAGTGTAATTAGCAATCCATGATTTCATATGAGGCTTCACCTTGGAACTAAGAAATAATTGACATTTCCGGAGATTGAATTCCGAGCCGGATATGGAGATAAAGTGGTGTAAAATCCTGGTGATCCCTTTAACAGCAGATTTAGAGGCTCTAGAGAAGATAATCATGTCATCAGCATAGGATAGATGGCTGATCATCAAATTGGATCTATGATGAAACTGGTGTTGAGGAGAAGTTTTCATGAAGTCGTCGAGTAGTCTAGATAGGTGATCAAATACCAGAATAAAGAGAGAAGGGGAGAGTGGGTCTCCCTGCTTAATGCCTCTAGTGGCATGGAAGAAGCCATGGCATTTGCCATTAAGTAAGATAGAGTGAGCATTACATTGTAACCACCTCTTGATGAGAATAAGAAAAGCATTAGAAAATCCTCTGGCAGAAAGGCAGTTGATAATATACTCCCAGCTTATGGTGTCATAAGCTTTCTTAATATACAATTTCATGGTCAGATTGTGGCTTCTACTATCTCTATCCAGGTCAAGGATTAATTCTTGTGCTAGGAGAATATTGTCTGAAATGTTCCTGCCTTTAACAAAGGCTGCTTGGTTCTCACTGATCAGAGATGAGGCTGAAGCCTGGTAACCAAGATCTTGCTCAATAACTTGGACATAACAGTAGTGAGGCTGATAGGTATAAAATCATTCCAGGGGGTTCTTAACTTGTTCTTAGGAATGAGCACAATAATAGATGATTGGAAGTATTTTGGTAGGTCCATTCCTTGGAAGAAAGCTTGCACAACAGGTATCACATCAGGGCCAATAATGGGCCAACCCTTTTTATAGAATGAGGCTGTGAACCGATCAGGTCCAGCCGCTTTGTTATCATCAATAGAATCGAAAGCATTCTTGATTTCAGTTTCCAAAGGCACCTGGGTTAACTAAAGCTCTTGCACATAGTTGATGTTTCCCTGGTAAAAATGAGTGTTTAAATGAGAGGGGTGAATAAAAACCTGAGTGAAAAGCTCTTGAAAATAGTTGACAACATCCTCATCAATGGCAGTAGGTTCCAACAATAGGCTGCCATTAGTTTTGGTAATAGAGAGAACCATATTGCATTTCCTTCTGAAGTTAATAAAGGCATGGAAGTACTTAGTATTCCTGTCCCCAGCAATGAATTTAGTAGATGTAGCTTTTTGTTTAAAAAAGGATTCACGATACTTGATAAGAGATAGGAGTTCCTCATGAGCCATATGCAAGTCCAACTCGGATCCGAGACCCCTAACCGTATCGGTCTCGATTTGAGCTAGATTCGGCTTTGCTAATATTATCATTGATGTTGCCCATTTTGTTCCAGTTCCACTGTTTGAAATGTTTT
This sequence comes from Papilionanthe hookeriana x Papilionanthe teres, assembly GCA_022702705.1. NCBI lineage: Eukaryota > Viridiplantae > Streptophyta > Magnoliopsida > Asparagales > Orchidaceae > Papilionanthe > Papilionanthe hookeriana x Papilionanthe teres. The sequence goes on along the minus strand of CM040427.1, from coordinate 139,292,977 downwards.
GTTGTCATCTTGTGTAAAGTCCAAAGATTGCCCCAAGGAGAATGCCTCATCAATGGTTTCCGGCATTCTGTCAGATTCGATCCGAAAGTCTGGATGAAGTAGCCACATGTCCATAAATCTGAACTTGCCCCCATTTACCCCCTCCAAATTACTAATGGAGCAAAGGATTGGCCTGTGATCTGATCCACCCATAGAAAGGTGAGTAATGTTTGTAAAAGGAAAAACTTGAAGCCAGTGGGAATTACCAAGCATTCCGTCCAATCTCTCCCATTTGTTGCCTCTTCTACAAGATATATATATATATATATATATATATAGATATATATATATTAGTATATAAATTAAACTTAAAATCTAAAAATTCATTAATAATTTCTATAGGCGACCCCTTTTTAAAACACAAACCTAAAAAATATGCCGACAAGCTTCTGGCGACTCTGCTGGGGACTAGTTCCTCACTCCATTTTGATCAGATGGTTTTGTTTTCATAAGTCGGTAGTAAGTCCATATCCCTTATGGATCAAACTATAATTCTCCCATTGAAGTATCTTGTTCATTTCTGTTTTGAACAGATACGATCTACCGTTTTAGATTTTGGAGCCACTATTTAGACACCTCTAAACAGAGAGGTTCTAAAATCCTCCTTTTTCACCTCTCCAAAGAGGCGAGGTGAGACCCCAAATAGGTGTGGTTTAAGACCAATCCACCGAATCGAGTTTCCTACGGGGTTTTACCTTTCCTAAATTCAGGATAAAGGTCCCGCAGCTTTCTACCCTCAATCGAGTCTTTATCAACCTTCTGTTTCCTGATTCCTCTAAATTAACTACGAACAAAAAAAAACCCACGAAACTTGAAAAGTATTACGAAATAAACAAACAAAATATAAATGAAATTAACAAACTGATTCAGACTTTTGCCTTAAATCTTCTTTCTTTCATCCAAAGATCGTTGCGACGAGAAGGGAAGTATAACGTAGCTCTAACGTCCCGTATCTTTTCTGCAGAAGTTGTCTGCACCGAAGCTGATCTAACTTGGCAATCAACCGGGATGGATTGCATGACAACGTAGACATCCATTTTGGATAAGGGTTCAACCAGACGGACATTAAGTTTAGGGATGTCCAAGACACCAGAATCTGTAGAACCTATAGTTAAGTTCAGCTTGAAGTCGACTCAGGAGTTTCCTCCCCTGAAGAGGGTCCCAACTGGGGGGAACACCGTTGCTCGTAAGAGATTGGCCGTCAAAGCTGACAGGATTACCTCCCGAACTGTTGTCTCTATCCCCGCTGGTCTAATCACTACTGCACCTACCTTTGCTAAATGGAAGGGCAAGGAAATCCATACTAGTGATGAACCTGTTACTGTGTAGGGTACGACTTTTGCTGCGATACCGCCTGTCTTCGAGATAGGGTCCAGCTAAAGGATGACACCCTTGACTAAGTCTCAGAGAAGGAGTAAGAACAGAAGAGCGGCTAAAGCTAAAGCCGCTGAGGTTGCCATTCCTAAGGAAATTCCAGCGGAAGAAGAAGAGCTGCCAGAACTTTCACCCGTGTTGGAAGAAAACAGATTTTACTTGCTTTCTGCTGCTCCCGAGGAAGAAAGTGCGCAGAAGATCGCTGCCATGTTACCCCGACCGTCATACTACGATGAGCATAAAGGAAGAAAAGTAAGAAATCACCGCTCACTCAATTACAGACGATAATCGAGAAGCTGGCAAGGAAAGATAACTGCTCTGTGCCTGAGATCCTGAGAAGGATGGGGAGAATACCTGCCTAGGCACGTCTCGGACCAAGGGTACTTCCCCCTACCGTCCAAAAGAAACTTCCACTGAACAAGAAGAAACTGAACAGCAAGAAGTTACCAGCCGTGGTATCTGGTCCGCATCTTGGGAGGCACACCACCTTTCAACCTACCGCTGATGAACCATCCATTTCTAGGCACCCAATTGCAAAAAAGATGGTGTGGAAACCTCAAGTCGCAGAGGTAATACCGACAGAGCAGCCAAAAATAAGAAGTTCTGATGCTGAGTCCAGAGCTAAAAGGAGTACTTCTGTCTCAGAAATAACTCCAGAAAATGAGGTTCACCAACTGCAGTCCACCAGCCGTAGGACCGTTAGAGGAAAGTCACTCGAGGTCACTCTGGAAAGGTTGAGATCAAACATTCAGTAGTTAGCCAAAGAACAAAAGGAAAGATCAGAGAATGATGAAGACATGTCAGGATACATGGACGAGGATATTGCTGAGATCAACGTGGTTGAGACCCGAGCATCGTCAGCCTTATTGGGAGCTCCAGCAGCTACAGAAGGAGAAGATTTGGAGGCAATGAGGCTCTATCTTCGAGAAAAGGATGATATAATTCACTGAATGGAAAAGAAAATGGAGGAAATGGCGACTGCTCTAGCCACTCTTCAGAGTCAGCCTCAGCCCCCAAAGGAAACACCCCTAGAAGTCTTTCACATTGCCGACGGAGGAAAGGAAGTCATGTCCGTTAATGGAGACGAGCAACCGAAGAAGGATCTCACTCAGAGTCTAATACTAGAAAAGGACATTAAGAATATGGTAGAATAGCAGGTGCGAGAAGCTTTAGCCCAGTCCAAAGGCTGGGCATTGATTCTAAAGTGTAGACCATACCCCGAAGAATTTGATGCCATGCAATACCCTAAAGGCTTCGTACCACCTATGTTCAAGACTTTTGAAGGAATGGGAAACCCTCAACAACATGTTTAACAATTTCGTACAAGTTGCTGTAATGCGGGGGGTAGTGACACTTTGTTGTTCTGTCAGTTTGTCAATAGCCTTTCAGGAATTGCCTTTGACTGGTATGCGGAGCTGCCCAACGGCTCAGTAAAGACATTCGCAGGATTGGAAAACCTCTTCATGAAACGGTTCGTTGGAGCTTAGCACCACATCACCATCGGTGATCTCGTGTTCAAGTAACAGAAATCAAACAAAACATTGGTTGACTACATCCTACGATGGAGGAATTTAAGCATGAAATGTGAGTCATAACTCCAGAAACAACATTCCTTTAGAATTCTGCTAAAGAGTATTCACAGTCCGATAGAATTTCTCCTTAACAGAATTACAATTAAGACATTCGCGAAATTGCTCAGAAAAGCTGCAAGTCTACAGGAGGAAGCAAAATAACTCAGCTTCAATCATAAGATCGATCAGTAGAAGCCAGTTAGAGCCTTCGAGAAGAAGTCTGGGACCGTCACAGCGGTAGACAAGGGAAAATAAGAAATGCAAATATGGACGGAATGACCTTAGCAGGGTTATCAATAAGCTTCGCTGAGTTATCAACCGCCTCAACAGAATTATCAGCCGTTGTAGCAGTATGGCCAGTAGTCATCTCAACAATACAACCAACAGCCTTGTCAGCAAAAGCACAGCTTGGCAGAACATCTAAAGAAGGAGTACCCTTTCAAGAATGAAGCAGTTGGCAAGATGTTCCGTAGTCTGATCAAGAAGGACAAAATCCAATTTCCATAGCCCAGGAGACCGGAAGTGTTGACAAGAAAGACCATCCGTTATACTTCCCTTACCACCGGATGATTGGACACAAGATCAAGGATTGCTTCACTTTCAAGAGCTGGCTCGAGAACAACCTTCAGCATGGGAACATAACGATCCCGAAAGAGTACATGAAGGAGCCAAGAAAGGAGGTTCCGTTAATGTTATTTTGGCAAATCCTATTGTTCTGATAGACCCCTATGCAACCGACGATGGATGGAGTACAGATTGGACAAAGTTTTCAAAGAAAAATTTGGGTCACATTCAAACCGCTTCGGTGAATGCTGCGATTCAAAGTTCAAAATCTGTTGAGCCGGCACTATCAATTGCAATCGAGGAACCGCTCCAGAAGGAGTAGAAGATTGCAGAAGAAAAGAAGACTGAGGCTCTGAAGAGTAGAGTAAGGGCTGCTTTCCTACGATGGTTGTTTTTGATTTGGGGGAGAAATCTCTCAAACCTCTAATTCTGTATGATTATTTGCTCGCCCCGGCAGGATCTTATAATGATAAGAGTTTCAGTGTTGGTTACGTTTTGACTGTTTCTAATAATTACGTAACTGACGACAGCCGACCAAATCCGAATATCAGTTTCAAAACGAATAACGATTCTCAAATCATAGAAAACCTCGATGATAGAGATTCCTGTGATCTGAAGACTATGAACCCATCTATGAATTACAAGGATCTCCTATCGCGATTTAGCTAGAGTTTTCAGATACCGAAGTGACTCCAGAAGAATTTGCTTCCCCGATTCAGAAAAATGAAGCGTAACCTAATCCATAATCAAACTCAGAAGAAGAGATAACAGAGGTCAACCTCAGAAGAGGAAAGATTATACCCCCGAGAATGGTTCCAAAAGATAAACAAAGCAGATGGTTGCTCAGGAAGAGCTTACCCCAGCAGAAGAGTCACCCGTTCGAGAAGAAGCTAAAAGAACAGACAATAAAGTGAACTATAACGTGCTAGCACATCTTCGGAAGTTGCCTGCCAAGCTGAGCATCTACGATGCTTTAATCCTTTCAAAAGAGATGAGAGAAACTCTTATCAAGGCCTTACTTGATCCAGAGATCTTTTTAGCTCAAATGGCCTGTAACTCCTTATATGTGGTTTGCTCTTTAAGAGAATAGTTTGGTGTTACATTCATGGATAGTGACTTGCTACTTGGGACGTACCGATCACAACCGACCCTTGTACAATTCAGTCGCCATCGGAAATTTCACATTCTCTAGAGTGTTAGTTGATTCGGGAGCATCAATCAATATAATGAACCTTCGGACGTTAGCCTACTTGGAAATTGATGCCCGTGAGCTTCAAGCAGACAAAATGTTACTAAGAGGCTTCAACCAACAAGGAGAAAATGCTCTTGGATCAATAACACTGTCAATGAAGATCGGTGATTTAGCAAGGAATACCGCAAAATTCTACATAATTTACTCTGAAACGTCGTTCAACGCTCTACTGGGGCGACCGTGGATCCATGAAAATTGGATGGTACCGTCGTCACTACACCAGTGTATAAAGTATTATGAAGGAGGACAAGAACAGTGCATCAAAGGTGACTTGCAACCGTTTTCCGTGCACGAAATTGGAATACATGAAGATGCTGCCTACTAAGCACCCTCGAAGAAAACAATTTTCTCTGAAAATGTCATGCCAAATAGAGTAAAGAAAACTAAAGACGACGAAGAACCTAAAATTCTAGTTCAACAATTACTCATCACTCCCTTACGGCGAGATGGTGAAGGTTTCTCCAGAGCTCGCATCCGAGGTCGAGGCCAGGGACGAGGTCGAGGTAGAAATAGTGGAATGGTTGAACAAAAGAATCCAATTATTAAAGTTGATTGGAAAGACAATTTCGAAGAGGAAGAAAAAAAATTAAGAATGAAGCAGCAACAATAAGTCAGAAGAAACCTCAATTCAGGATCTCACTAAAGATGGAAAGAATGAAGAATACAAAGTAATTTATGAAAAGATTAACCACTATGTGAAGACTATGAAACTAACCCTAATCTATCCTAGTAATATTGAGGGTATGGCAGTCATGGAAGTACATGGTGGAGGTGCTAAGCCAATCAAAATCTACCGTGGTGCTTCTTCTTCCAAAACTGAAAATGATGTAAAATTTAAAGATGTTGCTTCATCTGAGTTAATGGAATTTCCTTTTGAGTGGTATTCTCTGTGTGTTCAAAATTTGGTTTGACGTGGTGTCCTACCTAAGCAGTGGTCAAAAGATAAATCACACCGCTTTGAAAAGTTATGGAGTAATGCCAGAAGGCCATGTTGACCTCATTTTTGATGAGGTCTTTTCTCTTCTCTCTCCTTGGTACTTAGGATCTAGCCTTAGGCTTTCCCTCTGACTATCTTAGAGGACTAGAAATGGAACTCACCACTTAGAAATTCGAACACCTCATAACTCCCTGCAAACCCCATAATTTTGATAGTAAACCCCTAAGTCACTTGGAGGGTTAAGATCAAATGTGGAGGTTTAAAGGATGAGTTCCTTATAGGACACTTTGGCCTAAGGACTACCGTTGTGACTTAGGGGTTCCAATTCTCATTTCAAATCCAGATTTCCTTGAATTGATATTAAATTAAATCTCAATAGAAATTGAAACTCAAAACAAATTGAAATCTAAACTCACACATTAAAAAAAACTTGGAATAGAAAATGAAATGAAATCTAAATAAAATTTCCCCAGATCTTATGATCTGGAATTCACATCCTTCTCTTTTCCCCAGCGAGAGTTCAGGGATCTCCAGTCATGGAGATATACTCAATACTCCCGAGCGGAAATTTTTTTCTACTATGTTCTAAGTGTGTCACTTAGACATCTGTGTTGGTTTTGTTGATCTCTTCAGTCAACGCCAATACGCACGGTGTGCTTGGTTAGCACACCACACCTATTGGGGGTCCATTTGTTGACCTCATTTATGATGAGGTCTTTTCTCTTCTCTCTCCTTAGTACTTAGGATCTAGCCTTAGACTTTCCCTTTGACTATCTTAGAAGACTAGAAATGGAACCCACCACATAGAAATTCGAACACCTCTTAACTCCCTGCAAACCCCATAAGTTTGATTGTAAACCCCTAAGTCACTTGGAGGGTTAAGATCAAATGTGGAGGCTTAAAGGATGAGTTCCTTATAGGACTCTTTGGCCTTAGGACTACCCTGGTGTACGGCTTATTTTTAGGTTGTGTTGTATTCTGAAAAGGAGGTCACCTACAAATGTTGTCGGTGAATTTTAATTTAATTTAAATATATAATTTGAAAAGTAGTATTTAATTTTTGAAAATAATTTTAAGTTTGAAAATTTTAAGATATGAAAAATCAAACTGATCTCACATCCCAAATAGTTTATATAAACGAGCACCGCATCACAAACCATGTATCCATCCCGAAGAATAGACACACTGCTTAATAATGGGGCTTGATTAAATAAACTAGAAGATTTGTGACATCTGTTTGGTCTGCGAACCACTTTTATAAGCCGACAAATTCCCCTGCTTAATATAAAGGAATGAAGCAGGGTTTATATTACCTGGGTTCTTAAAGTTGCCCATAAGGGCAAGCCCCTATAGTTAATTACATCTTAAATGACGGGAATCACATTAGAAAGCTCTTGATAATGATCAGTGGTTTTGCTCTCAAGAATTTCAAATTTTAAGGTTTCCAAAGGGTTGAATTTTAAAAATTTCAATAGGGAATAGCTCAAATTTGGAACAGTTTATTTTCAGGAGTCCAAAAGAAGAGAAGTAGGAGAAGCTGGAGATCCAAGAAGAATCTTGGCAAACTCCCAAACTATCCAATTTGGGAGTTTATTTAATGTTGCAATCTTGCCAATTTTATTTATTTAGGTCTTATATTTGTACGACATAGTCATGCAAATGGCCTCGAAGATGTGAGGGCTTATGTCGTACCAAACGACTACCTCGGAATCCTAAGACCTGTTAAGGTTTAATTTACATAACATGATTATGCAAATGCCTAACGAAGAGTTGAGGATTTATGTTGCACTAGACAAACTACCTCGAAATCCTATGGTTTTGTTATTTATTTCTAAGAATGGTTTTGCTGAAGTAGCAACATGTTTTGTTGATGACGATGGCCGTGCTGCCCGCTATGCTCCAAGCTCCTTGTTGTTGCAGAGGTTTAGTTTTAGAAGTCATAAATCAAAGGATGAGAGAAGTGTTTTGGTTTCGAAAAGTTTTAAATCCAAATGTCTTTAATGTTTTATTAAGGGAATCTTAAAGTTGATTATAACAACACCGGTTAAGATCCCACGGTTCCATCCTTCTGACATCGTTTTTTTTATCGGATTCACTTAGTCCAGATGAATTTGCTAAACTCAACTGAATGAGTTCCACACTTTCATTTAGACCGTGGGAAATCCCGTTAGCAACACGTAGGTTACATCATCCGAGGTATTCCCGATCATCCAACAAGACGTTTTAATTTAGTTAAAGTTGTAGTTTTGTTGTTCTGTTTGTGATTAAGTTTTGAGTTGTTTAATATTTTGAATTTTGTGCATGTGGATTTTATCTTGTTGTGAATTTTAATTTAGTTTTGGTTTCAGTTCAGGGACTAGCCTAAAGTTTTTGGTTTTCATGCAACAGTCTTGTTTAACATGCAAGAAAAGTAAAGCGCTGTGTAGGTAAAGAAAAATCAATAGAGTAAATTGCAATAACATAAAAGCGTACCTGGAGGGTTCTCCTGTCATTCCGAGCTACACTTTAAAACACATATTAAAGCATTTAAATATTTCAACAAGCACCTAGGTAAAGACTAAAGGAAGGGTTTTGGTTGTCTACCAGAATCCTAATCCTATATCTAGTCATTTCCTACGACGTCTAGGTTCTTGATTTTGGTTAAGGATGATTTTCTTCTTCAAAGAACAATTAAGTTCAATTGTTCTTTAAAACTACCCATCGTATTGAGGAAGTGCTTAGAATAAATCCTAAACATCTTTTCAATACCTCAGGGACAGTCTTGAGTCCAAGTGAATTTAACTACACAGGTGAATTAATCATCCAAGGATTTAATCAAGTTTTATTCCCTTGCTCAGTGAATTAGGATGTTTGATTATCCTATGAGTGAAGTGACATTTCACTTAATGCTTCATTCAATAGTTATTATAATTTAAAGCTTTCAGGGCAAGTTAATTTGTTAAAGATTTTAATGATTTGAAGTTAAAGTTGTTGATTTACTTTAATGTGATTTAATTAAGAAATTTTAAACAATGATTTTAAGTTTGGAATGATGTTTGATTCATTTAAGTTAAACTTTCTATAAATGATATCAATATTTTATGTTAATTTAAATTTTTAGATTAACTTAGGTCAAAAGAAATGTTCAAATTATTTATTAAATTTTGATGATTTAATTTGGATTAATTATATTAATTAATTTAATTTTTACATTATGTTTTAAGAAAAGTTTTCTTAAAATTATTTAAAATTTATAATTTTGATTTAAGTTTGTTTTGAAATGATTTTAAATTAGTTTCTATTTTAATTTACTTTTTGATTATTTAACATTTTAGGTTTTAATCAATTATTAAATTATTTAAAGATGTAGGTTTTAATTAAATTAAGAATTATTTAATTTTAATCATTTAATTATTATTTCCACTTATCTTCTTAAGTTTAAGAGTTAAGTATTATTAAATGACTTATTTAGGGATTTTTAAATTAAAGAATCAATATCCTCTTAAGTTATATCCCCATTTCAATAATCTAATTTCAATTAATCTTCGAAAATTTAAATTAATTAATTAATTAAAGTTTCATTTTTGGTTTATTAAAGTGATTAATGGGTTCCTACCTTTTGATTTCCCAAAGTTTCAATCATCTGAGAGAAAATTAAAATCAGATATTTTACCCCATTTTGATTAAACCTAAGGTTTTAGTTAGGGGTTAAAATCTTTTAATTACCTTTATGCCCCTTTAAGCTTATTTATTTTATAACTCATTAAATTAAGCTTAAATGAACTTAAAATTTTTTTATGCCACTTCACTCACATGTCAATTAAGACATTAGAGGAGAACATATGACTTTTCCGAATTTAATTTATTTATACAATTATTTTTAATGGAAAATAGGGGTTTTCAAAGAAAATTTACTAACATGACCAAGGTAAATTTTATGTCCTTAAGAAAATTATGGGATGTTCCTAATGACCAGAAGACCACTTGGACCAATTTTGGTGATTTTTTGAATTATATTTTATTTATTATAACTATTTTAAGTTTTGGAGTGTTAATTAATTACAAAATAAAAAAAAATTGAAAAATGAATTTTATATTTTTAAAAATCTCTCTGACCTCAAAAAGGTCAGAGAAACAAATTTTATTTTTTTTATGATTTTTGTTTGATTTATTAGAATTAATTTAATGGGAAGGCTTGAAAATACATTTTTTTAATTCAAAAATTGTCTTAAGGCTTTGAAATTAAATAACTTAACCTAGAGACTTAGGAAAAATATTTGATTGGTTCCTAAGTGGTTAGGGGATCAAATATGACATTTTTATGATTTTTATGATTTTTGTTATTTTTATTATTTTTTAATTATTGAAAATATTAAAATATGCTTAAAAATGAAAATTTTTAGAAAATTTCACTTTTATTTTTCTTAGAATCCTCTGATATCAGAGAAGTCCTAAAATCAGTTTGGTGAATTTTTAAAATGTATTTTTTGAGGTTATGAATTTTTAAAGTTTGATTTTGATTATGTGGCTTAATTGATCCATTTACTAGGGTTAAACATTACCAATTGACTTCAAATTTTTTGGTGGGGTTCCCCTGATCTTAAAGATCAGTGGAGAATTATTTTCAAGTCATTTTAATATGTGATTACCTCTAATTAATTAAAGTTCAATTTAGAGTGATTAGGCCAATTAGGATTATTTTCAAAGAATTAAATCAAACCATAATTATCCTAGGGTCCTCTGGTCCTAAGATACTTCACCAAATTTTCCTGGAATTTTCTAAGCAAGATGCTAATTTTCGAAATTAAAATGTCAAAAATAGTGACATAAACTTGAAAAATACATAACTTGTCATAGGGTTGGCCTCTAACCTTGAAAAATTCAGGGAATGTTCCCCAAGTCAGAGGCTTTAAAAGCACTATGGTCTTATGCCATGGTGAAATGTCTATGAAAATGGAGAATTAAAATACTGAAATGAGTAAATAATTAATTAAAAATAAAATACTCATCAAATTAACTCAACTCTTTTTTCACATTATTCTCCTCTGTTCACTGAGCAAGAAGGTATTTTTCTTTTATTTTTGTGATTTTTATATGCAAAGATATGAAATTTTTAATTTCTGGCTATTTAATTAAATCAGAAAAAACCTATTTTCCTACTTATCCACGTCGGCGCCGCGTCAACCTACGGCGGAACAAACTCCACGCGTCGTCTTCTGGTTCGACACAGCCATCCGACTCAGCTGCCACGTGGCCCGCGGTTCACGTTCCTTCTTCTCGTCTGACGCCATCTGAGTTGTTCGTTCGATACACACACAATTCGATGACGGCTGATCATCGTCTCCGACTTGTGTGCACCTGTGACCGTCGAACTTCTAACCCTAATATCTCTCTCGATTCTAAATGGATTTTCAAGTTTTTATGCTCTATAGATTCGCCTTGAGAAGGCGAACATATCCATACAGTTAACATGCCATGAAATTAAGCCAAATTAAATGGAGAATTCACAGAAGCTCAGGAGGAAGGTAGAGTTCAAACCTTGGCTCTGAAAAGTGAAGCTTCTATCAGAGAGGCTCGACACGTTCGTTGGAGTCCAAGGAAGCTAGAGATGAAGCCTGGAGCTGTGGTGAATTGCTTGGACTTGACTTCCACCAGGCCCGATCACAAAGTTTGGAGGCTGGAACAACTGGGTGGCCTGGAGAGGGGACTTTTACTGGGAACTCCTTCTCTACCTCTGGTGAAGGTGTGGGAAGATTTAATTTGGATTTGGTGGAGTTTCAGAGAGTGTCCTGTTTTTTGGCCTGAAATTGAACTCAAAAATTAAGTTTAACCAGTGGGGGAGGAGGCAGGAAAGCAGTAGGGCTGAGCTTCTCTTGGCTAGGTGGAGCTTTGGGAACAATTTGGAGGGCTTCTGTTGAGAAAAATTTCAACACCTTTCTCATGGCTGAGAGGTGGTGTTTAAATGGCTAAGGCCACTCAACAGGGTTTGGGTTCAATTGAAGGGTGGATTCAGTTGCTTAGGTGGAGGACAGAGAGGCTCCAATGTTTAATTTGGCTGAGGTGGCCAATTGGTAGAGTTTGGGTGTGTTGGTGGGTGATGGCTCTCAGTTTTGACCCCCTCCGATAGCTAGGCCGGCCGACAAGGATAGGGGAGCTGGCCCCTGAGGTCAGGTGAGTCATGGAGAGGTTTAATGGTGATTAGCAGTTGTGGGGATGTTTTGGGGTAAGGAAAAAGAGGATTTATCCACTTAAGGGAAGAGATCCCTTAAAATGGGAAACCCTTGGTCCATCGCTCATCTAGCTTGGGCTAGGTGGATCTAGGGTGGTTCCTAGGGTTCACGTGGTGGCTGTGGAAAGGTTGGTTTAGCCACACTTGGTTCAATTTGGTTTGATTAGGCCATAGGTTCAAATTGGCTCACTTGGATTTAGGTTTGGCTAACTTGGGTTTAGGTTATATTTAGGTCCAAGTGTCTTGAGAAACATTATAGAAATGATTTCCATGAAAAACTTGCATGAAGACATGGAATGGTTTTGAGTTCAATTGGAAGGTCAATTTGGTGGATTTTGGTATTTTTGTTAATTTAGGCAGGGTTGAATCAACTTGGGTCGAAGTTGGGTTAAGGTGGGGTTTAGACCCAATTGAAAGTTTCAAATGGTCTAGGGGAATGTATTGAAGAGTTCTCAACATCAATTGGGAAGAAATTTTAGGGTTTGGCTAATCAATTTGGTAGGTTTAAGACATGGATTCACTTTAGGCTAAAATGGGTCTATTTTGGTTTTCAAATAGATTTAGGTTAAGCTTAGGTTCAAATTAGGGTAATTAAAGGTTGCATAAGTTTTATGGGCATGTTATGGAAAGTTTAGGATTGAAATTTGGGGAAAAAAAGTTGGTATTAGGTTAATTGGGGGTTTTGGATTAATTAGGCAAAATTGGGGATTTTGGATTTCAAATGGAATTGCACTCAAATATGAATCAAATTGGGCTTGCATTTGGTTTAGATTGATAGTAATGATGTTGAATTGAAGTTTAGAATTTAAATTGGGCAAAATGGAGACCAAATGGGTTGGTTTAGTGTGACATTGGGTCCATTTAGGTTAAAAATGGGTCAATTTGGGGATTTTGATAAAAGGGGGTTATTTTGGCAAAGTTTGGCTATGGTGTAGTTGAACAAAACGAAATTGGGAATATTTGAGATTTTCTGAAATTTTCTGGAAATTTTTGGAATTTTTGGAATTTTGTGCCAAAAGGGTATTTTAGGGTATCAAGAGGTTATTTGGAAGGTATTGGGGTATTTTGGTGAATCTAAAATGTGGGGGTTGTTTCAAATGATTTTTAGGATTTTTAGGAATTTTGGGTAATTTTTGGGGAATTTTGGAAAATTTAGGTCAATTAGGTAATTTTAGGTAGGTTTGAAGGACCCAATGTCAAAACCAGGCATTTTGGCAAAAGTTGAATTTTGATCATGATGAAGCTTAAAGTGAGCTATGCACCAAGAAATGTCCACCCTGAACATCTCATGGGTTGTTCCCAACCCTCTTAACCAAAGAGCTAGGGGTTTGGACTTAGCCACATGAGTGCTCCAATGAACCAAGGGGGAGAATTGGGTAAGGATGGTGTGTGTTAGAGTGCAGTGTGTGTAAGCCAGACCTCACCAGACCAGGTCACCCAAGGTAGTTCTAAGGCTTGAACAACCTTATAGAAGCTCACTATTAGTTCTCTAAATGGTGGTCTTAACCTTCTAAGGTGATTTAGAGGTTTGCAACCATCCAAGTGGGATCCCAAGAGGAGTCAAGAAGTAGTTGAATTGCTAAAGGGTGGGTCCAAATTCTAGTCCTCTAGGATAGTCAAGGAGAAAACCTTATGGCTAGATCCTAAGAAGCACTAAGGAGAGAAAAGACCTCACCCAAAAATGAGGTCAACACCTGGGTGGCCTGGTCTGGTGAGGGTTGACCTGCACACATTACACTTTCACACACATTTTAAATCTTAAAACCATTCATACCTAGCTTGACTTCCTGACTCATGTAGGTAATTCATATGGATGGACCTTAACCCCTAGGCCCTTGGCTAAGAGGGTTAGGAAGAACATAGTGAATGCCTCAAATGAGTCCTCTCATGGCTCTTATGGGCTTGATATGGCTTCATGGCTCAACCAAAGGGATTCCATTCTACTCAAACTTGATCAATCTTCATTTTTTCAAAATTTCAATTTTTGACCCCGGGGCCCTACACACACCAAACCTACCAAATGTCCTTGAAGCTACCCAAAATTTGCAAAAATTACCTAAATTAATAAAAATTCCTCAAAACGAGTCCTAAACATTTCCCGCAATTCAAATTGATCATCCTTAGGTAAATATACCAAAATTTCCAAAAAATACCCCTCAATACCCTCTAAATACCCAAAATATCCTTTTTAACCAAAAAATCCATAAATTCCAAAAATTCCCAGAGAAATTCCAGAAAATCTCAAATATTCCCAATTTCATTTTGTTCAACTAGACCATAAGCAACTTTTGTCAATTTAGCCCACTTTAACTAAAACCCCCAATTTGACCCATTTTTAATCCAAGTAAGCCCAATGTCGAACCAAATCAACCCAATTGACCTCAATGTTGATCCAATCCAATTCTAAGCTTCAATTTAATATCCCCAATATCAATTTAGACCAAATCTAAGCCCAATTGGATCAACATTTGGATCCAATTCCAATTTGAAGCTTAAAACCCAATTTTGGCCCATGACCTAAACTTAGCCAAAAATAACCCAACCCAACTCAACTAAACTTAACCCAAGCCAATTTTTTCCTAAACCTTCCTAATATCCCCACAAACCAAACACTAACAAGATTTTCCCTTGAACCCAAACTCCACCCAAACCTAACCCAAAACTAAAATCCCCAATTTTGGCCTAAACCCACCATGAACCCAAATGGGCCCAAATCCCAAATCAAAGCCCAACCAAAGTTGAAAACTCTTTGTAACACTCCCATAAAAATTTCTCAACATTAATTTTACATCAAATCTAACATTAGCCCAACCTTAGCCCAAGTTAGCCAAATTTGACCCACTTTGCCCCCTTTACCAAAAGACCCAAATCAAACCCAATTCAACTCCAAATCACCTCAAATTTGATATTTTGACTTGGATCCAATAATAAAATCACAAAAATGTCATATTTTGACTCCTAATCACATAGGAACAATCTAATTATTTTTCCCAAGTCTCTTGGTTAAGATATTGAATTTTAAATACTTAAGACAATTTTTAATATTAAAAAATGAATTTTCCAACATTTTCACTAAATTAATTCTAATAAATCAAAGAAAAATTAGAAAAATATAAAATTTGCTTCTCTGAACTCCTTGAGGTCAGAGGGACTTAGGAAAAATCTAAAATCCATTTTTCAAATTTAATTTTATTTTATAATTAATTAACACCCTAAACTTAAAATAATTATAATAAATAAAATATAATTAAAAAAATCACTAAAGTTGGTCCAAATGTTCCTCTGGTTAGTAGGAACATCCCATAATTTTTCTAAGCACAGAAACCTTACCTTGGTCATATTGTTGAATTTCCATTAAAATAACTATTTTCATTAAAATAATTATATAAATTAAATTAAATTCAGAAAAATCACATTTTCTCCTCTAATGTCTTAATTGACATGTGAGTAAAGTGACATAAAAATTTTAAGTTCATTTGAGCTTAATTTGATGAGTTATGAAATGAACAAGCTTAAAAGGGGCATAAAGGTAATTAAAGTATTTTAACCCTAATTAATATTTAGGTTTAATCAAGGGGAGGGTAAAATATTTGATTTTAAAATTTTCATTAGATGATTGAAACCTATGGAATTATGGGGTAGGAACCCATTAATCATCTTGAAAAAATTTAAGGTAAATTTTAATTAATTAAATAATTTAAATTTTGGAAGAATAGATTGAAAATTTGGATAATTAAGATTAGGGATTTTATTTAAGAAGACATTAATTCTTTAATTTAAAATTCCTAAATGAATTATTTTAATAATATTTAACTCTTAATTAAACTTAAGATGATAATTAAAAGAAATTAACCTTTAATTAAATTAAGCTTGAAACATTAAGTAATTTAATAATCAAATTTAAATAAATTTAAAAACACTAAAATTAATTTCATAAATCACTTGAAAGAAAAATTTAAAGCAAACTTGAAACGTCAAAATCAATTTAAAAAAAAAAGATTCTTAGTAAAGAAAATCAAACCAATTAAAAGTTAATCTTGAATATTGCAATTAAATTAAAAATTAAATCATTAAAGTCTAAATTAAATAATTTAAACTCCTCTTTCAATTCAAATGGTTTAAAACATTTAAGAATAAAACAACTTGAACACTATTCTAAACTTAAATTATTAGAATTTCATAACTAAATTAAATCACTTTAAATCACCAATTCCAGTTTTAAATCATTAAATTCTTTAACAAACTGATTTGCCCCCAAAAGGTTTTCATTATTATAACTCTTAAGTAAAGTATCAAGTGAAATGTCACTTTACTTATAGGATAATCAAATGTTCTAAATTCACTGAGCAAGAGTTAAAACTTGACTAAAAATTTCTGGATGATTGATTCAACTCTACAATAAAAATTCATTTAGACTCGAAATAATCTCAAAAATATTGAAAAGATGTTTAAGATTCGTCATAAGAACTTTCTCAATATGATGAGATGTTTTAGAAGAACAATTGAACTTGATTGTCCTTTAATGAAGAAAATCATCCTTAACAAAACACAAAAGAACCTAGACGTCGTAGGGAATGACTAGCAATAGGATTAGGACTTTGGTAGACAACCAAAACCTTCCCTTAGCTTTACCTAGGTGTTTTCTTGCAAATATATATAAATGCATTAACATGTGCTTTAAGTGTAGCTTGGAATGACGGGAAGACCCTCCAGGTACGCTATTATTTTATTACAAGTTACTTACATGTACTGTGCTTTACTTTTCTTGCATGTTAAACAAGATTGTTGCATGAAAACTGAAACCTTTAGGATAACCACAAAATTGAAACCAAAAACTAAATTAAAAATCACAACAAGATAAAATTCACCGCCACAACATTTTAAAATATAAAACAACTTAAATTTAAATCACAAATAGAGCACAAAACTGTAACTATAACTAAATTAAAACATCTTGTTGGATGATCGGGAATACCTCAGATGATGTAAACTACGTGTTGCTAACGGGATTTTCCACGGTCTAAATGAAAGTGTGGTACTCATTCAGCTGAGTTTAGCAATCTCATCTGCCCTAAGTGAATCCGATAAAAATAACTGTGCCAGAATGGTGGAACCGTGGGATCTTAACCGATGTTGTTATAATCAACTTTAAGATTCCCATAATAAAACATTAAAGACATTTGGATTTAAAAACTTTTCTAAACCAAAACACTTCTCTCATCTCCTAATTTTCACCTTCTACAACTAAACCTCCGCAACAACAAGGAGATTTGAGCATGGCGGGCAGCACGGCTATCTTCGTCAGCAAAATCTGAGCCTACTTCAGCAAAACCTTTCTTAGAATTAAATAACAAGCCATAGGATTTTGAGGTCATATGCCTAGTGCAACATAAACCCTCAACCTTTTTGTTAGGCATTTGTATAATCATGTTATGCAAATTAAGCCTTAACCGGTCTTAGGACTCCGAGGTAGACATTTGGTACGACACAAACCCTCACATCTTCCAGGCTATTTGTATGATCATGTTGTACGAAATATAAGTCCTAATTAATTAAAATTGGCAGGATAATAACATTAAATAAACTCCCAAATTGAAGCCAAACAATAGGATAGTTTGGGAAGTTGCCAAAATTCTTCTTGGATCCTCAGCTTCTCCTACCTCTTTTCCATTGGACTCTTAAAATAAATTGTTCCAAATTTGAACTAATCCCTTTTGAAATTTCCAAAATCTAATCCTTTGAAAACCTTAAACTTTGAAATTCTTGAAAGTAGAACCACTGATCATTATCGAGAGTTTTCTTAAATGATTCCAGTCATTTAAGATGTAATTAACTATAGGGGCTTGCACTTATAGGGAACATTAAGAACCCAGGTAATATAAACCCTGCTTAATTCATTTATATTAAGCAGGGGAACTTGTCGGCTTATAAAATTGGTTCGCAGACCAAACAGATGTCACAAATCTTCTAGTTTATCTAATTGAGCCCCATCATCAAACAGTGTGACTATTCTTCGGGATAGATACACGGTTTGTGGTGTGGTGCTCGTTTATATAAACTATTTGGGATGTGAGATCGATTTGATTTCATATCTTAAAATTTTCAAACTTAAAATTATTTTCAAAATCAAATGCTACTTTCCAAATTATATATATTTAAATTAAATTTAAAATTTAAAATTGGTCGACGGGCCTCCCAACTCAAAATATGGTCTCGGATTTGGCACGGTAGGGCTAGCTGATGATTCAGAATTTTGCTTGGTCGTCACTTGCGAGCCTAAAGAAGATTGCCTGGAGACTTCAGATGATCTCGAAGATCTGCCAATCGGAGATGCTCTGCCAGAATTTGACGAAGAGATTAAATCTACAATAAACGAGTTAAAGGAAGTTAACTTAGGTACTAGCGAAGAGCATAGGCCGACCTTTGTTAGCTCCTTACTCAACGAAGAAGACTTTGAAAACATGATCAAACTATTAATGAAATTCAAGGAATATTTTTCTTGGAGTTATGATGAAATGCCGAGATTTCATAGTTGTTCCAGTCAGACAAGCTCCAAGAAGAATGCGTCTGGAAATTGAACAATAAGTTATAGCTGAAGTTAAGAAACTAATTGACACTAAATTTGTTCGTGAAGAACAATACCTGACTTGGTTAGCCAATGTGGTACCAGTCAAAAAGAAGAATGGTCAGATCAGAATCTGCGTGGATTTTAGGGATTTATAGAAAGCATGCCGAAAGGATGAGTTCCTGCTACCGATTCTAGAATTAATGATCGACATCGCCTCGACACGTAAAGTTCTCTCTTTTATGAATGGATAATCAGGATACAACCATATAAAGATGGCACTGGAAGATGAGAAGCTCACAGCCTTCAGAACACCAATAAGAGTATGCTACTACACAGTAATGCCATTCGGACTGATGAATGTAGGAGCAACTTACCAAAGAGCAATGACAAGAATTTTTGATGATCTCATTCATAACCAAGTCGAGTGCTATGTGGATGATGTGGTCATCAAAAGCAAACTGAAGGAAGATCACTTGTATGATTTGAGAATTGTTTTCGAGCGATTGAGAAAATTTAACCTTAAGATGAATCCCCTGAAATGCGCCTTCGGCGTTACCTCTGGGAAATTCTTAAGATTTTTTGTCCGACATCACGGAATTGAAATCGATCCGGAGAAGATTAAAGCTATCTTAGAAATGCCGCCTCCCAAAACCTTAAAACAACTACGATCCTTTCAAGGGAAGTTAGCATATCTTTGATGCTTTATTTTGAATTTGTCAGGAAGGTGTCAGCCATATTCTGCTTTTGTTAAGAAGGATACCAAGTTTACTTGGGACTCTAAATGTCAACATGCCTTCGATGACGTCAAACAATACTTAATGACACCTCTTGTCTTAGCAGCCCCAGTCTCGGGTAGACTGTTGATACTTTATACCACGGCTTTAGATGACTCCCTCGGAGTCCTGCTAGCCCATGTAAATGACAAGGGTAAAGAAAACGCTCTCTACTACTTAAGTCATCGTCTAATCCCGAAGGAAGTAAAGTATCCCTTGATTGAGAAGCATTGTTTAGCCCTGGTCTTTGCAGCCCAAAAGCTCAGGCATTACATGCTTTCTCATAAGGTCAACCTTATCTCGAAGTTTAATCCATTGCAATATTTGATGACCCGACCGACGTTTTCTTGCAGGCTTGCCAGTTGGTCGATGATACTATTACAATTCGATTTAACTTTCATTCCTCTTCATGCCGTAAAGGGGCAAGTCCTAGCAGACTTCCTTACAGCCCACCCATTACAGGTAGAGTCGCCTCTCAATGAAGACTTGCCAGATGAGCAGATAATGAGCTTAGAAGACCCCGATGATCGATGTTGGGAACTGTACTTCGACGAAGCATCATCAACACAATGAGATGAACAATTGCAAGCGATAGTGCCTGGTAAGGCATGAATCAGACTAATCTTTATAACACCGGAGCATGGAATGTTAAGGTACTCCTACCATTTGACAGATCCATGTACGAACAATGAAGCAGAATATGAAGCCTTTATAACAGGATTAGAATTGACCATCTAGATGGTTATAACAGATATCAACATCAACGGTGATTCACAGTTGATCATACAGCAAGTCCCAGGACAATATAAGATTTTGAAACCAAGACTCGAGCAGTATTTTCAGTATACAATGAAGCTGCTAGAGCAGATTAAAATGTGACAATATACAAAATTCCCAGAAAAGAAAATGCCTTTGCAGAAGCTTTGGCCCGACTTGCAAAAGAGTTCGCGTGTCTATAGGAAGAGTCAGTTGCAGTGATAGTGCAGGGACGAGAGGTCTTATCGCAGAATGACATAGACACTTTGCACAGATTAGGAAATAAAGAAACAGTTGCAGCAGTAACAGAAACTACAGAAGATTGGCAACAGCCATTAATAGACTACCTGCAAAAAGGAAGCCTACCGGATGAGAAGTCATTAGCCCATCAAATTAAGAAAAGAACTCTGTCATATGCATTAACAAACAATATGTTATACAGAAGATCATTCAACCATATGTGGCAAAGGTGCCTGAGTGGGTCCAAGGCTTGTGAAATTGTTAAAAAAGTGCACTCAGGACTTTGTGGTGCTCATCAGTCGAGTCCGAAGATGAAAATGAAAATTAAAAGACTAGGGTACTACTGGCCCTCAATGATGATCGACTGCATGAATGTTGCCAAAAGTTGTCACCAGTGCCAAGTGCATGGAGTGGTTCTACATCAACCTCCAAATGTGCTACATCCGACAATCGCGTCGTGGCCATTTGAATGTTGGGGCACAGATATTGTGGGCCCGATAGAACCGCCTTCTTTAAGAGGACATCATTTCATCCTTGCACCAACGGATTACTTTTCAAAATGGCCAGAAGTAGTACCACTCAGAGAAGTGAAAGCACATTACGTGTTACGGTTCTTCAAGAATCAAGTCGTCTACCATTTCAGGGTACTGCGCAGAATTATCTCAGATAACGGGTCCGCTTTCAAAGTACAAAGGTCAACAGTTTTGTTAGAAGGCACGAGATCGACTGGCGCTATTCGACGATCTACTATCCAAGAGCAAACGGCTTGGTCGAGGCTTTTAATAAACCTCTCGTTCAAATCCTAAAGAAACCTTTGGACAACTACAAGAGAAATTAGAACGAGAAGTTATTAGAAGCCATATGGGCCTACAGGACAACTTTAGAATGCCTACTCAGTCTACACCTTACGCTCTAGTGTACGGGTCCGAAGCCATCTTTCCTTTGGAGGTCTAGCTTCCGTCACTCAGAATTGCAGTTGCAAATAAAATCACTACAGAAGAGAATGCCAAACTACGACTAGAAGAATTGGATGGCTTGGAAGGAAAATGACTTTCACCACAGCAAAATCTTGAAATGTATCAAGCCAAGATGATTCAGGCCCACGACAAGGTGGTCCGCCCAAGAACTTTCAGAGTTTGTGAATCAGTTCTCATTCTCAGAAGACCTATTCTTGCACACAACAAGATAGGAGGTAAATTCGAACCAACTTGGGAGCGACCATTTGTAGTCAAGAAAGTCTACTTAGGAGGCTCTTACCAACTCATGGATTGTCGTGGAGGACAACAAATGCTTCCCATCAATAGACGATATCTAAAGAAGTATTACGTGATGTGATGTTTCGAAGAGCGGACCTTTCGCTCGTAGAAGCACCGGCATGATAATTGTATGCAACTGGGTCCGAACCAAAAATAATAATAATAATAATAATAATGATAAATTTTAAACTAAAACCCAAACGAAATTTTCTAAAATAAAAAAAAATCGAAACTTGTTCCACTTTAAAAAAAAAATTGAATCTTTCCCTCTCCTAATAAACTTACAAAATAAAATAAAATACAATGAATCTGGCATTATTATTGTTCATGTTCTTCTTTAGTTTGGCCCCTGATCCCTTCCTTGTCTTTGCAAGAAGATGTCGAGCAGGAGGCTGGTCCTTTCTTTCAGAGATAGCGTAAGCCTTGCACATGACGAAGAAGAGCTGAAAGCTAGGGCTGTGATCGAGGTTGACTCAGACTTTGCGCAGCTAAAGTTAGAAAATTAAGAAACCATTTGGACCACTGTAGACCTCAGGGAGTCCCATGGGAAGATGGTGATGAAACTCAACGAGAAAGTTCAGCATACTACAAACAAGTAAAGAAAGATCGACGCGATCGACGACCCCAATATGAAATCAGTGATAACTGTCGCAGGAGAGAAGATTGTCAATGTCGTCCCTATCGAAATCCAGGAGGAGAAGAGAGCTACTCTGACCCCAACTCAAAGAAGAAACAAGAACCTTCGTATTGCTAAGATGCTGAAGAAACAAATAGGAGAATAGAACAAGGAAGAAATTCTGACGACCACAGCAGTTGTCCCAAGGAGGCCAGCCCTCAGGAGCACCATAGCAGAGGTTGTTCCGGAGGAGGTTACTACAGAGCCTACACCAGAGACGGTAATTATTCCAAGAGAGCATGCTGGTGTGGAGCCGTACATCCCTCAGTACGTCACTAGACCCAGACAATTCCTAATAATTCCAAAACACGAGTTGGAGATGATCTAGAGGGTGCAGAAACAGAATTTTGAGTAATTTTAGAGAATCCGAGGCAGATATGTCAACATCCTGGAAGGACTGGAGTTGCATATGGATGTCTTCTCTCACTACGAGTAGTCCGATTGTGGACTACGTCGATGAGCTGAAGAAACAGGGTCGTGCAGGACCACTACGAAGGAAGTCCTACTACGAGCCAAAGAAATAGAAACGAGCAAGGGGAGGATCACGACCAATTTGGTTGCTATTACAACTTTGTTGATGACAAGAAAGGAAATCCGCCAGGGATACCCTGTTACGATGAAGTGGATCTACTGCCGGTTCTGATTAAGAAAATGATAAAGAGGATGGTGGCTTAGTGAGTCTTACCCGCTGATTGCATACTAAACATCTGCATAATCAACATTTATGCAGTAGGAGATTGCATTCCACCTCACGTAAATCACCACGATTTTGTGAGGCCCTTTTGCACCATTTTCTTCATCAACCAATGCAACATTATGTTCGGGACGGAACTCCCGATACTTGGCTTCGGAGAATTCCGAGGGCCAGTAGAGATACCCTTACCGGTAGGCTCTGTCCTCGTACTCCAAGGAAATGGTGCAGATGTGGCGAAGCACTGCATCCTAGGGGTTCCCTACGAGTGGATCTCCATCACCTTCAGGAGGATGGATGAGAGCAACATCCTAGTCTGCTTCAATCCAGATCCAGAATTAGAGAATTTGTTGCCCTACGAGCTATAAGCTACATAGTAGTAACACACCTCTAAAGCACACTTACGTGGGATTCTCCTCCGGAAAGTGTCTTAGAAGGTGATGTTATTACCTATGCAGTTTACTTTTCAGACATGGATGGATCACATAGACAGTTTTGTCAGACAACATGAAGATATCAGTACAGTCTATATTCAGACATACGTGAATTTTGTAAATGTCTATTTTCAGAAAGATGTCGTCAGAAATGTTTTGATGGAATCACCTGAAGAACATTCGACACTTTTAATGGAAATGACCATGTCATGTTTTTGCCTTCAATCTTGTGCAATTGACTGCAGGCGCCACTAAATCTGAGTTTGACTCGATTTAAAGAAGAATTGAACGAAGAACGATTTGAATGAAATAATAATAACGAAAAAAATGAAAATTTAAATTCAAAATCTAAATAAACTACGAAACAAAAACTCAAAGTGAATTAACTTAAAATCTCAAATCGTAAACCAAAATAAATGAATGAAAACCTGAATCAAAATGAACTTTCAAACGAAACTTAAAAAATAAAAAAAAAAATCAAATCACTAAAAAACAAACAATGAAAACGATTCTCCGAATCTGAAATCCCCAGCCTCCAGCTGTCCTAAAATCTTTTCGACTCCTCATGATTCCTGTCCTCTTTTGAGAAGGTCGACTGAGTCTACTGACACAGAACCATAAAACTTTTGATTTGGTTCTGATGGCATGGATTCATATCCTTTGCCAAACAATCAAACTTTGATAAACTCTTTCGGGATGTGAAGCGCTTTCATGTCTCATTCCAATCTTCTACTACACTAAATTTTCCACGGAACCTTCAATAATCAAAATCAAATACCAACTTTTGGGATTGGTACCTAAATTCCAGTTCCCATCCTTCTGAGTCTAGTACCCAAATTCCAATTCTCATTTCGAGATAAATACTTAAATTTTGATTCTCTTCTCTAAATTTAAACAAAATTATCTCATTTTATCCGAGAAACTTTGTCGCATTCTAATCCTCTGAGCTAGGTGTGAGATTGACAAGGCATCCTATTCTCCGAGCCGCCAACCTCGCATTCTATCCGAGAAACTTGGCCACATTCTAATCCTCTGAGCTAGGTGTGAGACCAACAAGGCATCCTATTCTCCAAGCCGCCAACCTCGCATTCTATCCGAGAAACGTTTCCACATCCTAATCCTCTGACTTTGGTATGAGACCAACAAGGCATCCTAACCTCGGTGACCGCCAATCTAGTACTCTTTCGGAGAATTTTTTCCGCACTCCCAAAATCTTGGGGACAGTACCTAAATTCTGATTCCCATCCTGAGGGTTAATGTAATGTCCTGAAATGTAGTCATTTCCTCGATTAGATCCAGGTCAGGCGTAATGTCCTGAATGGTAGCCCGAGCTAGTATAGTCTTTTCTTGAGGTCAGTACCTAAATTCTGACTCTCATCTTTTCGAGATTGATAACTAAATTTCGATTCTTACTCCGAGACTGGTACCTAAATTCTAGTTCTCTTCTTTCGAGGTCAGTACCTAAATTCTGACTCTCATCTTTCTGAGATCGATACCTAAATTTTGATTCCTACTCCGAGACTGGTACCTAAATTTCAGTTCTCTTCTTTTGAGGTCAATGCCTAAATTCCAACTCTGATCTTTCCGAGATCGATACCTAAATTTTATTTCTCACTCCGAGATTGGTACCTAAATTCTAGTTCTCTTCTTTCGAGGTTGGTACCTAAATTCTGACCCTCATCTTTCCGAGATCGATACCTAAATTTTGATTCTCACTCCAAGACTGGTACCTAAATTCCAGTTCTCTTCTTCCGAGGTCAGTACCTAAATTCTGACTCTCATCTTCCCAAGATCGATACCTAAATTTTGATTCTCATTCCTAGGTTGGTACATAAATTACAGTTCTCTCCTTTCTGAGATCAGTACCTAAATTTTGATTCTCATCCTTTTTCGATCGCTACCTAAATTTTGATCCTTACCTTCGAGGCAGGTACCTAAATTCTGGTACTCATCCCTTTTCCGATTTGGAATCTGCTTTTGTCAATTTTGACTTCCTTTTCAATCACAATCTCAAGTCAATTTCAATTAAAATTCAAAATCAAAAATCAAATTTCAACCAACTTCAAAATTAATTATAAACCAAACTTTAATCAAACTGTCAAATCAACTTAGACCAATCAAAATTTTAAAATTCAAAATGCAAAACAAAATAAAAGCTCAAAATCAAAATCGAAGTTTGACATTTCAAACTTATTCAATATTGAAGCCAATCAGCTTAAACTTCACCCCTTCCTCCCCAACGAGAGTTTGGGAATCTTCAGCTTCAAAGATTCACCTGATACTCCCCAGTGGGAACCTTATCTTTTTCTGTTGTTCCAAGTATATTGACTTGGACTGTTTGTGTTTGTCGGTTGATCTCTTAGGTCAACACCAATACGCGTGGTGTGTTTGGTCAGTACACCACACCTATTGGGGGTCCATTAATTGACCTCATTTTTGGAGAGGCCTTTTCTTTTTCTTGGTGCTTAGGATCTAGCCATAGGACTTCTCCTTGACTATCCTAGAGGACTAGAATTGGGATCCACCCTTTAGCAATTCAGCTACTTCTTAACTCCACTTGGGACCCCACTTGGATGGTTGCGAACATCTAAATCACCTTGGAAGGTTAAAACCACCATATGGGCAACCAATAGTGAGTTCTTATAGGATTATTTGAACTTAGGGTACCCTTAGATGACTTGGGCTTCTCTTGCACACACACACACCCCTAAGCCACTTAACCTAAACCTTGAACCCTTGTCTTTCTACCCTTTATGAAACTCACATGGTTGAACCGAAGCCAATAATCTTTGATTAAGATGGCTAAAGTCAATATGTGAAGGATCATAAAGTAGTTACCATTTGGCTAGACTTAGTCCCAAAGTGGTTGGACTTAGCTAAGTCCATGGCTCATGCTTCCAAACCTTGTTGACCTCATTTTTGATGAGGTCTTCTCTTCTTCTCTTTAGTACTTAGGATCTAGCCTTAGGCTTTTCCTTTGACTATCCTAGAGGATTAGAATTGGGACCCACCACTTAGAAATTCAAACCACTTCTTAACTCCCCGCAAACTCCACAAACTTGATCGTAGACCCCTAATCACCTAGAGGGTTGAAATCGAATGTGGAAATTTAAAGGATGAGTTCCTATGGGACTCTTTGGCCTTAGGACTACCACAGGTGACCTGGTGCAGTGAAGGGCTGACTTACACACACACTACACCTATACACTACACTTTCACACACATCCTAAAAACACACCCATACCTAACTTGACCTCGTGACTCATGAAGGTGATTCACATGGATGTTCCTTAACCCCTAAGCCCTTGGATAAGAGGGTTAGGAACAACATAGTGAATGCCTCAAATGAGTCCCTTCATGGCTCATGTGGGCTTGATATGGTTTCATGGCTCAACCAAAATGATTTCATTCCACTTACACTCACCCAATCTTCAATTTTCCAAATTTTCAATTTTTGACCCCCGGGACCCCGGACCCGCGTAGCCTACCCAAAACACTTGAAATTACCCAAAATTTTCAAAATTTCCAAATCACCCAAAATTATACAAAATAATTCCTAAACATTTCCCTCCAATCAAATTGATCATCCATAGCCAAAAATACCAAAAATTCCAAAAATACCTCCCAATACCCTCCAAATACCCAAAATACCCCTCTTGACCCAAAAATCCAAAAATTCAGAAAATTCCCAAAAAATTCCAGAAAACTCAATTATTCCCAATTTCATTTTGTTCAACTACACCATGGGACAATTTTGTCAATTTACTCCACTTTTATCAAAACCCCCAATTTGACCCATTTTAACCCTAAGTGAACCCAATGTCAAGCCAAACCTACCCAATTGACCCAAATTCTAGTCTAATTCAATTCTAAACTTCAATTCAACATTCTCAACACCAATCAAGACCAAATCCAAGTCCAATTTGATTGACATTTGAATCCAATTTCACTTTTGGCCTTAAAGCCCAATTTGGACACATAACCCAAACTTAGCCCAAACTAACCCAATTAAACTCCAATTAACCCCAAACCTTTTCTAAACCTTCCCTAACGTCCCCAAAAACAAAAAAACTAACATGATTTACCCAAAATTTAGACCCAAACCCCACTCAAATTCAACCCAAAACCAAAAAGCCCAATTTTGACCTAAACCTAAACCTAACCCAAATAAGCCCAAACCCCAAAATCAAAGCCCAACCAAAGCCAAAACCTCTTTGAAACACTCCCATAAACATTTCCCAACATTAATTTTACATCAATTTGAACCCTAGCCCAACATTGGCCCAAGTTAGTCCAATTTGACCTACATTGGCCCATTTATCAAAAAGGTCCAAATCCAACCCAATTCAAGCCTAAACCACTTCAAATTTGTTCCAAATCATTCATGAAACATTCCTAAATTAAATTCAACACTTATTGGACCCAATCCTTTGCAAAATTCCCATCCTAAAATCCATTTTAAAATCCAAAAGCCCAGTTCTCTAAACCATTTAAAAAGCCCATCTTCACTAAATTCCAAAGGCCCAAAATTCATTCAAAGTCCATATGACACTCTTCTTCATCATGCATTCAATTAAAATCATCCCTTTAGTCCTAAATCAATCATTAAATGGTTCCAAATCAAGCCATATGCCAAATCCCATCAAATCACCCCTAAATTACCAAAATTTCTAAAATCCATTTTCATGAAATTGACCAAGCTTTTCCCCAAGCCAAAGACAAGCCATGAAGCCACTCTTAAGCCACATGCAAGCCATGTGAGTTGCTCACATGTGACCTTACCACATTGGGAAAAAGGAGGAGATCCTTTCCACATTCCCATAAGGTGGTTAACCACTCCCATGATTCCCCTTAACCATGCTTATGCCTAATTGTGCTTGGATGGTGACTTGACCCTACTGATTACGCTGAACCAAATCACTTTCCCTTCAGCCTAAACCAAGCATTGGGTGGTGCACCTAGCCCAAAGGGATGGGTTGACCAATTTGAGCCAAAATGATCCTTCTCCCATACCATTCTAATCCAAGCTTTTGACACATGGCATTTGCCGATTGCCTACACTAAACCCCGACTACGACCCACTCGAACAAGATGGTGACCGATGCACGGCTGGCCGACCACTGAGCCGCCGGAAAACACCACACCCGAGAGCTCACATGTGAGCCAACATTGAAATTCTCCCTTGTTGAGCTGCCCCATGGTCAATGGTCACCATGGCTGTTCTTCCCTTGACCTAAGCAGCTGATCCCAAGCCCTTAGCCCCCCTGGGAGGCCCTCCACCCTCTCCTATTTAAACACCCCTCTCTTGGCCAAGGGTGAGGTGCTGAACCAACCTTAAGGAAACTCTGCCAAAATAATTCCAGACCACTCTCTACACATAGAGCACTGGATCCCCACTGGATTCCAGCCTCAATTCCCTCTAGTTGAGCTCGATTTTGAGTTCGAATTTCAAGACAAAAACCAGGACACTTCTTCACGGTGGACTAATCCCCAAATTGATTGGTCCTACACCTTCACCGGACCAGAGGAAGAAGTCCACCGGCAAAAGCCCCCTCTCCGGGCCACCCATCTGTTCCAGACTACAAGCTTTGTGATCGGGCTTGGTCGAAATCATACCTAGACAATTCACCAGACCAGGAGACTTCATCTGGAGCTTGCTGGGACCCAATCGAAAGTGACAAAACCCTCAGATTGAAGCCACACTTCTCTGAGCAAAGGTATGAGCTAACTCTTTATCCCGAGCTTCGGTGATTCTCCATTTCAAATGCCTTAATTTCAATGCATGATCGCGAGTATAGATGTATTCGTCTCTTCAAGACGAATCCATAGAGCACAAGAACACGAAAATCCATTAAGTATTGAGTGAGATATTAAGGATTTAGTGTGGACGGTTCCCGGGCTAGGAGGCTTGGGGACGATGAACGGATGCCGTTCATTTAATACACGCGCGGACGGACGGCCAGGATCGCGCCGGATGAGGAGACGGAACGATACAGCGGGCCCCCAGAGCACTGAGTTGGATGGCAGCACCGAATTAGAAGATGACACGCGGCGCTTCGGAGATGCCTAGGTTGAGTTGGCGCCGCGTGGATAAGTAGAAAAATAGGTTATTTTTCTATTTATTTAATTCCCTAAACTTCAAAAATGCATAACTTTGTGTAGGAAAATCAGAAAAATAAAATAAAAATACCCTCTTGCTCAGTGAATAGAGGAGAATAATATGGAAAAAAAATCATTTAATTTCATCAAGTATTTTATTTTTAATAATTTATTTACTCTCTGCACATTTTCAATTCTCCATGCATATAGGAAATTCATCATGGCATGAGACCATAGGGCTTCTCAAGCCTCTGAATTTTGGAACATTCCCTGAATTTTCCAAATTCAGAGGCCATCCCTATGAAGAGTTATTGATTTTTCAAATTCATGTTGGTATTTTGAGTATTTTAATTCCAATAATTAGCATGTTGTGAAATAAATTCTAGGAAAATTTGGTGATGTTCATTATGACCAGAGGAACCTAGGAAAAATAGGTTTTGAATTAATCCACTTGGAATAACCCTAATTGGCTTAAACACCCAAAATAGGTCTTTAATTAGTTAAAGCTAATCATAGATCAAATCGACTTGAAATCAATTCTCCACTGACCTTTAGGATCAGAGGAACCCACCATAAAAATTTGAAGTCAATTGGACTTGGTTAGCCTCTACTAAATGGGTTGATTAAGCCATTTAGCCAATTTAAACTTTAAAAATTCATAACTTTCAAAATACTCTTCAAAAATTCACTAAATTGGTTTTGGAGCCTCTCTGATATCAGGGGAATTTAAGAAAAATAAAATTGCAATTTTCTAAAAAATTTGATTTTTTGCATTATTTTAATATTTTAATAATTAAAAAATAATAGCAATCACAAAAATAATAAAATTCACCAAAATGTCACATTTTGAATTCTAATCACCTGGGAATAAATCCCATATTTTTCTTTAAGTCTATATGATGAGATATTAAATTTTAAAGCCCTAAGGTAATTTTAAAATTAAAAAAATGTATTTTTTAGCATTTCCACTAAAATAATTCTAATAAATCAAAGAAAAATCGGAAAATTGTAAAAATTGATTCTCCGATTTCCTTGATATTAGAGAGATTTTTGAAAAATATAAATTTCATTTTTCAACCTTTATTTAATTTTTAAATTAATTAATACTCCAAAACTCAAAATAATTATAATAAAAAGAATATAATTCAAAAAATCACCAAAATTTAAATTAATTAATACTCCAAAACTCAAAATAATTATAAAAAAAAGAATATATTTCAAAAAATCACCGAAATTGGTCCAAGTGATCCTCTGGTCATTAGGAATGTCCCATAATTTTCTTAAGGACAGAAACTTTCCCTTGGTCATATTATTAAATTTTCATTGGAAATCCTTATTTTCCACCAAAAATAATTACATAAATAAATTAAATACAGAAAAATCACATTTTCTCCTCTCATGTCTTTATTGACATATGAGTAAAGTCACATAAAAATTTCAAGTTCATTTAAGCTCAATTTAGTGAGTTATGAAATTATTAAGCTTGAAGGGCAAAATGGTAATTAAAATTTTAACCTTTAATTAAAATTTTAGGCTTAATAAAATTAAAGAGTAAAATATTTGATCTTAATCTGATTTGGATGATTGAAATTTAAATAATTAAAGGGTAGAAACCTACTAAACAATTCAAAAAATAATTGAAATAAACCTTAATTAAATAATTGATTAAATTTGGAAGAATAATAAAATTGGAATTATTAAAATAGGGATATTATTAGGAAGAGATTTGTTCTTTAATTTAAGAATCCCTAAATTAGTCATCTCAATAATATTTAATTCCTAATTAAAATGATAATCCAAATTTAAGATTTAAAATGCTAAAAGACTTAATCATTAAATTAAATTAAAGTTAAATTATTTAAATTAAATCCTTTTAAAATTTCAATTAAATTAATACTTTAACAATTAAAATTAAATCATCTTTAAAACATAAAAAATAAAATATTAAATTAAAATAAAAAATAAAATTAAATTAAAATTTAAATTAAATTAAATTAAATTAAATTAAATTAAATTAAAACATATTAAATTAAATCAAATTAAATCAAATTAAATAAAATAAAATTAAAACATATTAAATTAAATCAAATTAAATCAAATTAAATTAAAATAAAAAAATAAAATCAAGTTAAAATTAAAATCAAATTAAATTAAATTAAAATTAAAACTAAGCCAAATTAGATTAAATTAAAGTTAAATTAAATTGAATTAAAAATAACATCACCTAAGACATAAAGAAATTCAAAAATAAATATAAAGCAACTTGAACACTATTCCAAATTTAAACTCATTAACTGAAATTAAATTAAATCACAAACCATTTGAACATCAATTTGCCCTCGAAAGCTTTTGTTGTCATAACTCCTAAACAGAATGTTAAATGAAATGTTATCTCCCTCATAGGATATTCAAATGTCCTAGTTCACTGAGTAAGGTAGCAACAAAACTTGAATTCCCGGACGATTAATTCATTTGTATAATTAAATTCCTTTGGACTTAAAATAATTCTAGAAATATTGAAAAGATGTTTAAGATTCTTCATAAACACTTTCTCAATATGATAGGATATTTATAAGAATAATTGAACTTAATTGTTCTTTGATGAAGAAAATCATCCTCAAACCAAAACACATGAACCTAGACGTCATAAGAAATGACTAGCTATAGGATTAGGAATTTGGTAGAAAACCATAACCCTTCCCTTAGCTTTACCTATGAACTTGCTTAAATAATTCTAAATTGTGTTTAAGTGCAGCTTGGGATGACGGGAAGACCCTCCAGGTACGCTTTTATTTTATTGCAATTTACCTTATTGCAATTTATTTAATCGCATTGCACTTACTTTTCTTGCATGATAAACAACTGCTGCATGAAAACCCACACTTTTAGGATAGTCCCTAAAACTGAAACCAAAACTAAATTAAAAGTCATTACAAGATAAAATTCACCGCCACAACATTTCAAAATATAAAACAACTCAAAATTTAATCACAAACGAACACAAAGCTGCAATTACAATTAAATTAAAACGTCTTGTTGGATGATCCGGAATACCTCGGATGATGTAACCTACGTGTTGCTAACGGGATTTCCCACGGTCTAAATGAAAGTGTGGAACTCATTTAGTTGAGTTTAGCAAATTCATCTGGACTAAGTGAATCCGATAAAAATAACGATGCCGGAAGGATGGAACCATGGGATCTTAACCGGTGTTGTTATAATCAACTTTAAGATTTGTTTTAATTAAAACATAAAAAACACTTGGGAATTAAGAATTTCTCTAAACCAAAACACTTTTCTCATCTCCTGATTTATGACTTCTAAAACTAAACCTCTGCAACAACAAGAAGCTCGGAGCATGGTGGGCAGCACGACCATCGTCATCAGCAAAACTTGAGTCTACTTCAGCAAAACTTTCTTAGAATTAAATAACTAAGCCATAGGACTTCGCGGTAGTTTGCTTAGTGCAACATAAATCCTTAACCTTTTGTTAGGCATTTGCATTGCAAATTAATCCCTAACTGGTCTTAGGATTCCGAGGTAGTCGTCCGATACGACATAAACCCTCACATCTTCGAGGCTATTTGTATGATTTTATCATACGAATATAACTCCTAACTAATTAAAATTGGCAAGATCAAAATACTAAATAAACATTAGGGATTTCCTAAATCCAAGCCAAACAATAGGATAGTTGAGAAATTACAGAAGTTAGCTTCGAATCTGTGATTTCTCCTACCTTTCTTCCTTTGAATTCCCAAAACAAAATGTTCCAAATTTGATCTATTCCCTATTGAAATTCCAAAATTCAATCCTTTGAAAACTTATACTTTGAAATTCTTGAGAGCATAACTACTGATTATTATCAAGAGTTTTCTTAAGTGATTCCCGTCACTTAAGATGTAATTAACTATAAGGGCTTGCCCTTATAGGGAATTTTAAGAACTCAGGTAATATAAACCCTACTTAATTCATTTATATTAAGCAGGGGAACTTGTCGGCTTATAAAATTGGTTCGCAGACCAAACGGATGTCACAAATCTTCTATTTTATTTAATCGAGCCCCATCACCGAAACGATGTGTCTATTCTTCGAGATAGATACACAGTTTGTGATGTGGTGCTCGTTTATATAAACTATTAGGGATGTGAGATCAGTTTGATTTCATATCTTAAAATTTTCAAATTTAAAATTATTTTCAAAATCAAATACTACTTTTCAAATTATTTATTTAAATTAAATTAAAAATTCGCCGACAATTTCTGTTAGGCGACCCCCTTTTCAAAATAAAACACATAACCTAAAAATAAGCCGTACAAACCCTAATTCCATTCCAAATCAATTTTTACTCAATCTTGACTCCACTAAAATGGTCTCATTCTTCCTTATTTAAAACCCCATTCATTTTGCTAAAGTTTCTGGTTCTGACATTGGGTCCCCTAAACCTACCTAAAACTACCTAAATTTCCCCCACAACCACCAAATCATCAAAAAATTCCAAAAAATTATCCAAAATTCCTAAAAATCCTAAGAATAATTTTGAAACAATTCCCACCTTTCAAATCCACCAAAATACCCCAATACCCTCCAAATAACCTCCAAATACCCGAAATACCCCTTTTGGCCCAAAATTTCAAAAATTCCAAACAAATTCTAGAAAATCCCAAATATTCCTAATTTCATTTTTTTCAACTGCACAAGCTAATTTTTCCAATTTAACTCAATTTTATCAAAATCCCCAATTTGACCCATCTTTAACCCATGTGGACCCAACGTCAAACCAAGTCAACTCAATTGACCTCAATTTAGCCCAAACTCAATTCTAAACTTCAATTCAACATCTCCAATACCAATCTAAACAAAATCCAATCCCAATTTGGTTCACATTTGAGTTCAATTTCAACTTTAAACTAAAATCCTAATTTTAACCTATGACCCAAACTTACCCAAATTCAACCCAATTCAACTTATTTTTCCCCCAAATCAACTCTAAACTCTCCCTAATACATCACTACACCAAATACAACATCAATTTTCCCTAAATTTGAACCCAAACCCCATGCAAAATCATTTGAAACCAAAATCCCCAAAATTTGCCTTAAGGTGTTCACCTAGACCTAAATCTCCAAATTGAATCCCCTAAACCCAAAATTTCCACCCAATTTCTATCCTAAACCTTTCCAAATAATCATTTGAAACATTTTGAACAATAAATTGAGCCTTAGTCAAGCTCTAGCCAAACATAAACCCAACCTAACCCATGGTGACCAAAATTGAACAAGACCACAAAATTCTCAAAATCGAAACCACAAATGAACTCAAATCCACTTCATATCTTCATGAAAAGTTTTCCTTACAATCATATACACAATGTTGATTAATCAATTTGATCCAATTCAAACCCAAACTCAAGCTATCCCATCTCAAACCCATGTGAACCCATATGTACACATGAACCAAATTAAATCAAACCAAACCAAATTTGATCAAACCAACCCCTTGGCTGCCAACCCTAGACCCCTTAGGGTGGGTTTGACTTGACCCAACCCATGCCCCAAGAGCCAGGGACAAATGGTCCACCACTTTGGACCAATGGGCTAAGCCACATGGCTAAGGCCATGTCCCATCCTTAATCTCCCATTAAGCAACCATCTCTGCCAAATTAATTGAGCTAAACTCCTCCTCAGCCTGCTAAGCCGCCTGACCGTCCTTGCCAGCCACCGCAGCCGCCAGAATAGTCACGCCCGAGCACCACTTTATCCTTGAAAATTCAAAATTGAACCTGGGCAGTGGCCAATCCTTTCACTAGCTACCCTGGCTGCACTGCCCTCACCCTAAGTGGCCGAAACCACCCAATGCCTAGTCCTGAGCTTCCCACTCCAGTCATGGCTATAAATCCCCACCTTTCAGCCTCGCCAAAGGTGCTGAAATTTCTTTCACCAAATTCCCCCAAATTGCTCTCAGACCTTCTCCCAACCTAGAGAAGAAGAGCACCACTATTTTCCTGTCTTAATTCCCACAGGTTGAGCTCAATTTCAGAGCTCAATCTCAGGCCAGAAAATAGGACACCTCTTGAAACTCCACCAAAACCAAATTAAACTCACCCACGCCTTCCTAGAACTAAGAGAAGGAGTTCCCCATTGAAAGCCCCCTCTCCTAGCCTTCCAGTTGTTCTACCAGCCAGAGCTTGGAATCGGGCTTGGTCTAAATCATAACTAGGCAGCTCACAAAGACCAAAGACTTCATCCGGAGGCTCCTCTCTCTCCAACAAACATGTCGAGCATCTTTGATTGAAGCTTCACTTCTCAGAGCCAAGGAATTGACCTCTCCTCCCTCCCAAGCTTCCAGCAATTCTTCATTTGGTTATGTGCAATTTCAATACATGTTAGCCATATGGATAGCTTCGTCTAGGTTATACGCATCAATAGAGATCAACCACGCATAATTCGGTTGAGGCAGGAGCAAGATCTTAAGGTTTTAGGGTGGACGACTCTTAGGATGAACCAGACAGAGACGATGACCAGCGACCGTTCGATCGCGCGTGTATCGGGTGGACGACAGATATGAAGTCGGACAGAACCACGGGACATAAAGCATTAGCTAACAAGGAGGATACGTGGATGGCGGCATCAAATGGCTGAGCTACGCATGGTCTTTCGGTGCTGCCGAGAATACAATCAGCGCCGCATTAGCATGTTGATTGATAAAATCTAGAAAAATTAGGGGAAGTATCTCTGGACTGGAGGACCCTACGAAAATTATGGTTTGACTTAAGTCATTTAAATGAACCCTAATTTGGCCAAAAACTTAAAATTAAGATTAAATTAATTTGGAGCAACCACTCACTAAAATAGCACAAAATCAATTCTTCACTGATCCTTAAGGTCAGAGGAGTTTAACATAAAAATTTGAAACCAATTAAAAATGATTCAACCCACTAAATGGATTATTTAAGTTATATGACCACATTTAAACTTTAAAAATTCATAAACCCAAAATATATTTAAAAAATTTACTAAACTCATTTTGAGCGATCTCTGATATCAGAGGGGTCTAAAAAAATTAAAATTGGAATTTTTCTAAAATTTTTTAACCTATTTTTGAATATTTCAATAATTAAAAAAATAAAAAACACAAAAATATTAAAAATCATAAAAATGTCACATTTTGCTTCCTAATCATCTAGGAACCAACCAGATATTTTTCCTAAGTCCCTAGGTTGAGATATTGAATTTTAAAGGCTTAATGCAATTTTTTAATATTAAAAAATGGATTTTTAACCTTTTCTACTAAAATAATTCTAAAAATTCAAAGAAAAATAAAAGAAAATATAAAATTTGTTTCTCCGAGTTCCTTGAAGTTAGAGGTACTTAATAAAAATATATAACTTAACTTTCAACTTTAATTTTATTTTATAATTAATTAATAATCCAAAAATTAAAATAATTATAATAAATAAAATTTAATTCAAAAAATCACCAAAATTGTTCTAAGTGCTCCTCTAGTTAGTAGAAACATCCCATAATTTTCTTAGGGACAAAAACTTTACCTTGGTCATGTTGTTGAATTTTCATTGAAAATCCTTATTTTTCATTAAAATAAATATATTAATTAAATTAAAAATTGAAAAATCACATTTTCTCCTCTAATGTCTTAATTGACATGTGAGTGGAGTGTCACAAAAATTTTAAGTTCATTTGAGCTCAACTTAATGAGTTATGAAGTGAACAAGCTTAAGAGGGCATAAAGGTAATTAAGGGATTTTAACCCTAATTAATACTTTAGGCTTAATCAATTGGAGGGTAAAATATTTGATCTTAAATTTCTCTTGGATGATTGAAACTTAGGGCATTAAGGGATAAAAACCCATTGATCACCTACAACATCAAAAATGAAATCCTAATTAATTAATTCATTCAAATTTTGGAAGAATATTTAAAGTTTGGATTATTAAAATTGGGGATGAGACTTAAGGAGATACCAATTCTTTAATGTAAAGTCCCTAAATGGATCAATTAATAACATTCAACTCTTAATTGACTAAAATGATGATTAAAATTATTAATTAAAAGAAAGCAACCCTTAATTAAATATTTAAAAATATAAATGATTTAATAATTTAAAATAAACTTAAAACATTAAAATTAATTTGAAATCACTTACAACTTAACCCAAAACAAACTTGAAATGTTAAAAAATTAATTAATCTCAAAACAATTTACAATCAAGATGTGATAATTAAAATCAATCTAAAATACTTAAAGCAAACATGAATCACCAAAATTTAATGAAATTAAATAGTTCAAACACCTCTTTAATTTGAACAACTTTAAAACATTTAAAAAGAAAGGCAATTTGAAGTTCCATAACTAAACTAAACTGTTTTGAAATAATAATTCAATCTTAGCGGTTAAATCCCTTAACAAACTGATTTGCCCTTGAAGGCTCCCACCTTATAACACTTAGGTGGAGTATCAAATGAAATGTCACTCCGCTCATTGGACAATCAAATGTACAAGTTCACTGAGCAAGAAACAAAATTCAACTAAATTCTTGGGATATTAACTCACCTGTACAATGAAATTCATTTGGACTCAAAGTAATCCCAGAAGCATTGAAAAGATGTTTAGGACTCGTCCTAAGCACTTTCTTAATATGATGAGATGTTTTAGAAGAATAATTGAACTTAGTTGTTCTTTGGTGAAGAAAATCATCCTTAATAAAACACAAGAACCTAGATGTCATAGCAATTGACTAGCAACAGGATTAGGATTTTGGTAGACAACCAAAACCTTTCCTTAGCTTTACCTAGGTATTTCTTGCAAATATTTAAATGTCTTAACATGTGTCTTAAGTGCAGCTTGAAATGACGAGAATACTTTCCAGGTACGCTTTTATTTTATAGTAATTTATTTACCTGCGCTGTTCTTTCTTTCATGCAAAATTTGCATGTTAAACAAGAATGCCACCCTGCATGAAAACTGAAACCTTTTAGGATAGCCACAAAAACAGAACCCAAAACTAAATTAAAAGTCACAACAAGATAAAATTCACCGCCACAACTTTCAAAAGATAAAAAAATTCAAAATTTGATCACAAACAGAACAACAAAAAACTACAACTACAACTAAATTAAAACGTCTCGTTGGATGATCGGGAATCCATTGGATGATGTAACCTACGTGTTGCTAACAAGATTTCCCACGATCTAAATGAAAGTGTGGAACTCATTCAGTTGAGTTTAGTAAATTCATTTGGACTAAGTGAATTCGATAAAAATAGAGGTACCGAGATGACGGAACCGTGGGATCTTCATCGATTCTGCTTAATCAACTTTAAGATTTGTTTTAATTAAAATATTAAGACATCTGAACCTTAAGACTCTTTTAAACCAGAACACTGTTCTCATCTTTTGATTGCCACTTTCTAAAACTAAACCACTGCAACAACAAGGAGCTTGGGCCACAGTGGACAGCACGGCCATCTTCATCAGCAAAACTTGAGTCTACTTCAGGAAAACCATTCTACAGCTTAAATAACCAAGCCATAGGACTTCGAGGTAGTTTGCCTAGTGCAACATAAATCCTCAACCTCTTTGTTAGGCATTTGCATAATCATGTTATGTAAATTAAGCCCTGAACCTGTCTTAGGACTCTGAGGTAGTCGTTTGGTACGGCATAAACCCTCACATCTTTGAGGCTATTTGTGCGATTATGTCATACAAATAAAAGTCATAATTAACTAAGATTGACAGGATTGAAACATTAAATAAAATCTTAAATTGAATCCAAACAATAGGATAGTAGGGAAGCCACCGAAGTTCACTTCGGGTCTGTGACATCCCCTACTTCTCTTCCTATGGATTCCTAAAATAAATTGTTCCAAATTTGAGCTATCCCCTATTGAAATTCAAAAATTCAATCCTTTGAAACCTTAAAATTTAAAATTCTTGAGAGCAAAACAACTGATCATTATCTAGAGTTTTCTTAAATGATTCTCGTTATTTAAGATGTAATTAAATATAAAGGCTTGCCCTTATAGGGAACCTTAAGAACCCAGGTAATATAAACCCTGTTTAATTCCTTTTAATTAAGCAGGGGAACTTGTCGGCTTATAAAATTGGTTCGTAGAACAAGCAGATGACACAAATCTTCTTGTTTATTTAATCGAGCCCCATCATCAAGCAGTGTGTCTATTCTTCGGGATAGATAAACGGTTTGTGGTGTGGTGCTCGTTTATATAAACTATTTGGGATGTGAGATCAGTTTGATTTCATATCTTAAAATTTTCAAACTTAAAATTATTTTTAAAAATCAAATGCTACTTTTCAAACTATATATATATATATATATATATATATATATATATATATATATATATTAAACTTAAAAACTAAAAATTCACCGACAATTTCTGTAGGTGACCCCTTTTTAAAACACAAATCTAAAAAATATGCTGACATAAGCCCATAAAGCTTCTACCAATTTCCTGTGCCATCATCTTATGTTGTCATCGAGCGTCTTCTTTAGAATTTGAACGAGCATCTTGTTACAGGCTTCTGCAAAGCCATTTGCTTTAGGGTAGTAGATAGTAGAGTATCTCAAATTTATCTCGTATCTTCTGATCTAAGGGTCTTCTGTATAGAACACTGTCAATTTAGGCATATGAGAGAGCTCTCTTCTGAATTTGATGTGCTACTTATTTGTCTTCTGGCAATTTTCTGGTTTGTAAATATTCTATCAATGGCTGATGCCAATCTTCTGTATCATCTGTCACAGTGGCTGCTATCTCTTCCCATCCAATCTTTTGTAGACTGTCGAGGTAGACTTTTAACAAAATATGACGTCCTTATACCGTAGTATCTATAGAATCTTTGGGTGGACAAGCTAATTCTTTAGTAAGTTTAGCTAAAGTGTCTGCGTGGGCGTTGTCTGCTCGACGAATCCTATAGAATATCACACTCAAAATTTGCTCAAGTAGTTTCATTGTGTACCGATGGTATTCTTTTAATCTTGGTTTCAGAATCTTGTATTGTCTTGCCATTTGCTGAATGATGAGTTGCGAGTCATCATAAATGGTAATGTCTGTAATTTTTATTAGTATTGCTAATTCTAAACTGGTGATTAGAGCATTGTATTCCATTTCATTTTTGGAACATTGTTTTGACAAGTGATAGGAGAATCTCAACATCGCCTGATCCAGAGTCACGAAGATCAAACTGATTCCTGCTTTTCCTGGTACCATTGTCTGTTGTCCTTAGTCTCTTTGGTCTGATGACGCTCCGTCGAGGTAGATTTCCCAACGTCTGGCACTAGGCTGCTTTATTTGTAGTATTTGTTTATCTGGCAGTTCATCATTGAGCAGGACCCCAACTGGCAGCGGGTGCGCTGCAAGAAAATTTTCGAGAATCTGCCCTTTGATAGCGTGAAGGGGCACCAAAGTTATGTCAATTTGCAATAATATCATTGACCACCTTGCTAAACATCCGAAAAGTGTTGGTTAGGTCATCAAATATTGAAATGGATTAACTTTCGAGATCATGTTGGCATTATAAGATAACATGTAGTGTCTGAGCTTCTGATTGGTCAAAACCAAAGCTAGACAATGTTTCTCAATAGAAGGATACTTTACTTTTGTCAGTATGAGACGTCGACTCAAGTAGTAGAGCGCATTCTCTTTACCCTCATCATTGACTTAGGAAAGTAGTGCCCCAAGAGACTCGTCTAAAGCCGTTGTAAGAAGTATCAAGGGTTTACACAAAATAGGAGCAACTAAGATAGAATGTGTCATTAGATATCGTATAATATCTTAGAAAGCCCCTTGACACGGCTCTCCATAGACGAATGTGACATCCATTCAGAGTAGGATTGAAAAGGGTAGACACCTTCAAGATAAATTAGCTATAAAGTGTCTTAGATATGCCAATTTTCTTTTAGAAGAACTTAATTGTTTCAAGGTTCTAGGAGGAGCCATTTATAATATCGCTTTAATCTTCTCTGGGTTGATTTCAATTCCCCGATGATGGATAACGAATCCTAGAAATTTCTCAGAGGTAACTCCGAAAGTGCACTTTAAGGGATTCATCTATAAATTGTATTGCCTTAATCGTTCAAATATAATCCTTGAATCATTTAGGTGATTTTCCTTTACTTTGCTTTTGATGACCAGGTCTTCCACATAGCATTGTACTTGGTTGTGGTTTAGGTAATCGAAGATCTTTTTCATTACTCTTTAGTAAGTTGCTCCGACGTTCTTCAAACCGAATGGCATCAAGGTGTAGCAGTAAGTCCCGATCAGAGTTCTGAATGCTATTAGTGTTGCACCCTCTGGAGCCATCTTGATCTGATTGTATCCTAACAACCCATCCATGAAGGAGAAAATTTCGTGTGATGACACGATGTCCACCATTAATTTTGATATCAGCAACAGGAACTCATCTTTCGGACACACCTTATTCAGATTCCTGAAGTCGACACATACTCAGATTTTTCCAATTTTCTTCTTTACTGCCACAACATTGGCTAACCACATGGGGTATTTCTCATCTCGAGCAAAGTTAGCGTCTATTAATTTCTTTTTTATTGTAACTTTTTGTTCTATTTTAAGGCGCATTCTTCTCGAAGCTTGTTTCACTGGTGTTGTATTTTGATCTACTCCTAGTCAGTGAACTGCAACCTCTAGAGACAATCCATGCATTTCGTCATAGCTTCAGGCGAAGCAATCTTTGAATTCTGACAATAACCTAACCAAGCCTGTAACCTCTTCTTCATTGAGCAATGGACTTATAAAAGTAGGTCGGGTTGCTCCTCAGTCCAGAGATTGATTTCTTTTAATTTTTCCATAGTTGATTTGGTTTATACTTCGAACTCTAGTGAAGTCTCTTCTACTGTTTGATCTTCTTATTCATCTTAGATGTCCTGGCAATCTTCTACCAGCTGCCTAGTAACAACTATGTAAAATCCCGAGTCATCGACAAGTCCGATTGTATCGAACCCAATACATTTTTCAAGTAGAATTTCTTTCCTTTTGTATTCAATATTTCTCCAAATGATTGTAACTTATCTTTTAACATTTTCTTTGGCACATGTCCTTGTTTAATTAACTTTTGTACATAATGTGAAAAGTAACCAAAAGATAATTCCATTAATTCATTAGAGTTATTTTCTTCGAGAATTATACAAGGTTCAGACGTAGAAGGAGAAGCTATATTAAACTTGATCCGCTTGAAACCATCATGATGGACTTCCTTGACTTCCATACTCTCGATCTTTTGAGGGTGGATTGGAGTTAGTGTCATGACTTCAACATAATGATTAATCTGATCATACATTGATTCATATTTATATCTTTCTGTGTCAAACGTAGAAATCTTAAACTAAGGCTTCTTCTGATATATCATCATTATTTTTTTTCTTTTTCGGAGCTTCCTTCTACTTCAATACTGATCACCAGCTTTGTCCGTTCAATAATTTGGTGAGTTCTTCCTCGACCACGTCCCTAGCCTCTACCTCGGAAGCGTGGGCTTTAAGAACCTTCACCAACTCGTTGTGAAGGAGTGGTGAGAGATCTGTGAACTAGAGCTGTATGGTCTCGTTCTCGCAGTTCTTCTAAATCTTTAATTTTACTTGTCACAATTTCTTTTGAAAGTATTGTTTTCTTCGGAGGAGCATAGTAGGCAGTGTCTTCATGAATGTCTACTTCATGTATTAAGAAAGGTTGTAAATCTCCTTTAATGCATTGTTCTTGTCTATCCTTGCAGTACTTGATGCATTGGTGAAGTGACAACTGGTCCATGTTCTACTCGTGAAGCCACGGCTAACCAAGCAGGGTATTGAATGATGTATCTACATCCATGAAATGGAATTCTGTGGTTGTTATTAGATTTCTAACTTTCATTTGCAGTGTTATAGACCTGAGGGCTCTTTCTCTTTTCTGGTTGAAGCCCCTTAGCATCATTTTACCCATAGAAAGTTCTCGAGCGTCGATGTCCAAGTAGGCTAGTGTCCATAAACTCATTATGTTGAGCGACGCTTCGGGATCTACTAACACTCTGGAAAGTACCAACCTACCGATGATGACAAAAATGTAGAGCGGACAGTTGTGATCGGCTGTACCAAGTAGCAAATCTTCATAGGTGAAGGTTACGCCAGGCTGTTCTTTTAAAGT
Organism: Papilionanthe hookeriana x Papilionanthe teres; assembly: GCA_022702705.1. Lineage (NCBI taxonomy): Eukaryota > Viridiplantae > Streptophyta > Magnoliopsida > Asparagales > Orchidaceae > Papilionanthe > Papilionanthe hookeriana x Papilionanthe teres. Next base: position 139,249,373 of record CM040427.1, on the reverse strand, counting down.
GCAAACTCCATCTGAGGATGTGCTAGCAAATTATGCTAAGCAAATATCAGGATCAGGCAGAGCCTTGATCAAAGTTTCTCTCATCTCCTTTGACGGGATAAGAGCATCGTAAATGCTTAGTTTGGCTGGCAACTTCTTGAGATGTGCTAGCATGTTATAATCCACCTTGTTTGAGTTTTCAATTTCATTTCAAACTTGTACTTATTTCATTGTTGGAGATACTTCTTCTCGAGTAATTGTCTGTTTTTCTTTATCAATTGGAGTTGTCCTTTGCGGGAGCACCATGCCACTTCTTAAATGTACTTCTGTTATTTATTTTTCTTCCAGACCCAGAGATCCTTCTACTACTTTATCTGGTTCTTCTTTATCTGAATGTCCACATTGATGGCAAGTGGAGTTCCTTTGCATTTGAGGACTGGCTCCTCGCTTCTGGAGTTGTCGTGGCCGGTGTTGTCAACATCTTCTTCATTTTCGTCAACATATTCATTGGGAGTGATCATGATTTAAGGATCATTTTAGGAATCAAAATCGGGGTTAGAGAGGTTTTGATTAGTTACGTCATCACTAGAGACAGTAAGAATGTAGCCACCATCATTTATATTATCATTATGAGACCCTGGAGGGGCATAAAGATAATGGTACAAAGTCAGGGGTGCAAGAGGTCTCACCCCCAAATCCGAATCAACCAATCAAACAGGGGCAGCCACTATCCTACCCTTCGTGTTATCATCCTTAATTTCATTCACGATTTGCTTCTTTCTCCATTCTTGTCGCAGCGGCCAGCTTAGCAAAGCTTTAAACTCTAGTTGGGCTGGAGGTAGACTCCGAATAGCAACTTTATTCGAAGTAGATTGGATCTGATCCAGGACTTTCTTGAGCTCATTCCAAATTGTACTCCATCTATACAGATCAATCAGAGAGATTGGCTCTGCTGAAATCACGTTTATAGAACCTCTTTCAGGTTCTCTTAAGTATTCATTTGGTATCGTTATATTCCCTTCTTTGTAATTCCGCTCGAGCCAATCCTTGAAACTGAAGTAGCTCTCTACAGTGTGTCCGAGCATCCTATGGTAGGGGAAGAAGTTTGACTGATCCTTCTTGTCCGCCACTTCCGGCTTATTTGGACTAAGATGCATATGCTGGTTTTGTTGATCTTGTCGGTCAACACCAATATGTGCAGTGTACTCTTCTCGCACACAACACCTATTGGGGGTCTATTTTTTGACCTCATTTTTGGTTGAGGTCTAGTCTTCTTTAGATAGCCTAGGGTCTAGCCATAGGACTTTCCTGGTGACCTTTTTTAGAAGACTAAGAATGGAACCCTACCACATAGAAATTCCACATACTTATCTTCTCAGCATAGGCCTTTCATATGTTGGGGTCTAACCCCTAATCTTTAAGGGGAATAAGGCTAAACATAAGGAAGACCAAATAAGATTCCCTTTAGGTGGTCATGCCTTAAAATCTACCCTTTGTGGTCTGAGACTCTTGTACTTACGCTTACACTCCACACTCACAATCCTAAATCAAACACATCCCATTTTTGATCCCCTGACTCTTTGGAAACTCATGTAAGTGGTTTTCCCAAGCTCTTAACCTCAACCTAGGGTTTGGCTAGTATCAGCACATAGAGGATCAAATGAGGGTGACTCTTGGTCTGTGGCTTAATCCAAACAATTCCATACTACTGACCTTTAGCCAATTTCAATTTTTCTAAAATTTCAATTTTCCAAATTTTCAATTTTTTCAAATTTTCAATTTTTCCAAAATTTCAATTTTTCCAAATTGATTTTTCAATTTTTCCAAATATTCAATTTTTCCAAAATTTCAATTTTTCCAAAATTTCAATTTTTCCAAAATTTCAATTTTTCCAAAATTTCAATTTTTCCAAAATTTCAATTTTTCCAAAATTTTGACCCCCTGCTACAAAAAACTACCTTGAATACCCCAAAACCCTAAAAATACCCAAAATTTCCAAAATTATCCAAAATTCCCAAAAATCATCCCAAAATACCTTCTACCAATCAAGTTAACCAAAATTACCCAAATTTATCAAAATTTCCAAAATTCCCCCAAATTGGCTAAAATTACCTGACTGCCCCTACAAAGTGGCCCAAAACTCAAAAGTTCACTGAACCACTCGAGCTCCACAAAAATCATTACAGAGCGTCCCTCTCATCAAATGACGAAGTTTGACAGTAAACATGTCATACTTTTAAGCAATCGGTGGGCCCCTCGCAACCAACGAAGCCGATACTTGAAAGACGTTGAGGGATTCGTAAAATCATCTGCACTCGTCAGAAATGCCCCCAGACACTCCCATTTGATTCCAAATTTCATTTTGTGCTACCTCGAGCGATTAATTTAACTTTTTGACCACTTACCCAAAACTACCAAAATACCCCTGCATAGCCAAAAATTTCCAAAACTTCCCAGAATGTCCGGAAAATTACCAATTTCATTTCTCTAATTACACCATAGCCCAATTTGATCAATATAAACTGATTTCATCAAAAGCCCCAAATTCAATATTTTTTTACCCGATCGATGATGAGGTTGCCCAAATGACCTCGGATCGCCGAACAGACTGCTCCGTTGCATTTGGAATGTCAAAATTATTTGGGAGGCATATATAATTTGATACAGCTTGACGCACGAGAGGACGACGTCAAAATCGGGGTGTTGCAGCTAAGTAATTAATTATTAAAATGCCTTTTTTTTGTTTCTAGCCTAACCCTAGCCATTTCATGCATGCCCCCTTCTCCTTGGTAGCACCTCTTTCTTAGTGGAGCAATTCACGCCCCTCTTCCCACCATGGACAAAATTCCTCTCTTCCCCCCTCTCCCATCTTCTCTTTTCTTGCATGAGAAGCCATAGGGGGAATCTTTTTAGCCCACCATCCCATCCCATAGCAGCCTCCATCATCTCCTCCATGGCATGCCTTCTCCTTGCTGCCATTTTTGTCACTTCAATCACCTCCCATGGCAGCCCAAAAAAGTGGTGCACCTCTTAAACCAAGGATTTTTACCCAAGGATAACTTGGGGCTCTTCTTCTTCATCTCTTTCTCCTTCATTAGGCTATAAAATAGCCTCTTTTTGGTGCTTTTTTAAGTTGGCCGAAATTCACCGTTGGAGTGGAGGTGCTGTCCAAATTTTTCTTGATTCCAATCTAGGGAAAAATACTTGTTTATTCTTTGTTTAGGCTAAGTTCTTTGTCACTCTTGCTTGCCCCTTTGGTTTGGTTAGTGATTATAGTCATTAAGGTACAAATTTCTTCTTTCGTGGCCTAAGTTTTTGTAGCCTTTGGCTAAGTAATTAGATGAAAAAATTTCAAATTTATTCTTGGGTTTTAAACCTGTTTTACATTTCAAAATCATGAGTTTTATGCTTAGAGTTTGAAGCTATTCTATGTGGAAAAATTCAAAGTTATGCTTGGTCTTTAAAGCAACTTTACATGTTAAAATTTTGGGCTTTTTTTTGCTTGGAATTAGAGGCTATGTTTCATGGCTAGCTTTCTAATGCTTGTGGGCTACAAAATTTTATGGCAAACTTGTGATTTAGTGGTTGAAATTTTTAGCTTATGCATCATGGAAAAGATTAAGCTAGTTGTTGATGCCTATAGTGTGGTTGTTTCATGTGGCATTTAGAGGTCTTCATGCCTTGTTTTTACTTGGCCAAAAATGCTTGGTTTAAGTATATGTTTGGCATGTTTAAAATCTTCATTGTCTCATATGAAGTTTTTGTGCTCTTTCTTACACCTTTTAGTTAGCTAAATTCATGGCTTCAGAAAAACATTCTCATGCTAGAAAGTGTGAAATTTTTTGGCCTTTGATCTCGCCTTATACATGTTTAAAAATCTAAATTCTATTTGTGGCTTTAAGCCTCTTTTGCATGTTAAAATTTGGAACTTTGGTTTGTATCTTAAAGGCACTCTCATATGGCTTAAAAATGGAAGTTGTAGGTGGTATGTTGTACTCCTTTCTCTATGCTTCCCAGGCTTCAATACATAATATTTAAAAAGTATGACGTGATTACTTTACGTTGTCTAGCATACTTTGAGCTTGAGGCTTCACCTTTTTGAAACATAGGAGAATGGGTTTATTATATGTAATTTCGGATTTAAAAGTGGCCCTAGTTGAAACACTTGGGAATGAGGCTATATGTGTTAATTTCTTACCTATTTCACTAGGTATTCATATATACAACACTTAGGCTATAATTTCAAGCACTTCCTACCTCATTTCATGCCTTCTTATTGCTTGGTGATGGCTAGCTAACATGAGAATAAATTTGGTAAAATAGTTGCAATTTTCGGATAGGAACATGCTCACACATGGAACATCCAAATTTGAAGTTATGTGAGCTTGTTTATCATCTATTTCAGCATGTATTCATATGTATCACATAAAGGATTCAATTTAGCATGTTTTCCATCTCATTCAATGCTTTTATATTGTTTGGAAATGGCTAGTTCATATGGAACTATTTTTGACAAAATTACATGCCAATTTTCGGATTCCTAAAAATGTGCTATGGAAACACTCATGAATGAGGCTATACATGCTTATTTTCCATTTATTTCACTAAGGCTTTACATGTGTAACATTAAGGTTTTAATTTAACACACTTTTCACCTCATCTTATGCATAAAAAATGGTGCCTTACATGAAGGAACTCAAATGCTTCTTTCTCATGCAAGTCACTTCATGATTTTGAAATACTTGTATACACTTCATCAAATTTCAAAATAAGATAAGATATTTACACATCACATACATGAAACATACTTTAAACATTTGAAAGAGGAATGTGAATTTGTTATATACATGCTCAAAGCACTTCATGGTGGTATCCATTGCACATAAGAAGGAATATCATTGTTCCTATGCATGCCTAGTACAAAATCTGCACTTGTGAAATTATTTGGATGAGTTTGTATCATGCTTATGCTTATCTAAATTAAAAATATGCACCTATAAATAATTTTTGGATTGCCTTACATCATCCCCACACACTTCTTATGCAAAAATCTGCACTTATATGTGAAGTTAAAGTTGGTTTACATCAAGTATACACATCTCTAAATAAAAAATTTGCACCTATACATCAACTTGGGATTGATTTGCATCATGTCTACACATGGCAAAAGTCAAAATTTACATTCCTATCTTCATGTTGGGTTGGTTTACATCATATGTATGGTTGTCTAGAGGTGAAATGTGCACTTGTATGCTAGCTTTTTGGGCTAATTGGAATCATGTCTTTGCTTCCCTCACATCATATATGCAAGGATGAATGTGGTTTGAATTGCTTTTAAGTGAGAAAAAGGGAAGGAAGAAAAGTGGCATGTTTGCCTCTTTGAAGAGAGATCTTGGATTTGTTTTATATGCTTAAATGCCCTCAACTTACATGCTTAATTTAGGTGTCTTTACACTCTTTCACTTGCTCTTTCATTTGCCTAAAATGCTTGGAATAGTGTCGTATGCTCATGTTACTTCACTTTCATGTTGTTGTGAATGTGGGAACTTGAAATTGGCGGAAATATTGAATGTTACATATATATATAAGTTTGTGGAACTTCTTTTACTCAAATTGCAGGAGTGGAAAATTGTTTTTTTTATGTGGTTATGTTGCCCGATTTTTCTCAATCAAATTCAGTTTTCCAACATTATTCATGGGTTTTAATTTTAAACGCCTTCTTTTGCCTTACGTTACTGCACCACTTACACAACCCACATCCTATAAACTACATTATCTTACATAACCTACATCATCATACTTATTATATCACTACGCCACATTACCCTTCACCACATTACCCCTATGTGATACATTACCTCACCACCTCATATGTCACATTACTTCACTTCCTAAACTACTCCACATAATACATCACACCAAAAATTGCTTCACATGCTACATTATCACACACCATACATTACTTCAACTCCTTACACTTACATTACGACATTTCGTACCCCACATTCTACATTATATCCTACATTAGCTCACATACTACATGATAACCTCTTGCATCATCTTGGAGAGGTTTTACTCCTTTGCCATATACACTCTATGGTGACCATTGCACCATGATGGAGGGGCTTAGCCTACCTGTTTCACATGTCTCACCGTTACCTCTCTGCACCATGTTAGAAGAGGTTTAGCTGCTTTGACACATATTTTGAATTTCTTTTCTTCGATTTTTAGAAACAATCCACCTTTTTTATGACATTGTTTTAGGTGGATTGTTTTCTCCCCTTTTCTACTCCTTGATCCCCCTGTCCTTTGTTTTTTCTTGTTTCTTGGCTTAAGTCACGTGCTTATGCAAGACACATAAGTGCGCATGTATAGCCTTCTGCTATACGTGGAGCTATCAAACAAGGCTGTAAGTAGGATGGATGGGGAGGACGATGATGACATTGCATCAGAGAAGGATAGGAGAGAATTTCTAGAATAGTGCCTCCTGACTCAAAGACCGTGGAGAGGGTAGAGGAAGGAATTCACGACACTATTTACCCACCCTCGGGGTATCTACCACCGTCACCCTTATGTTGCTAGTAGTCCTAACTCGATTGGGGTAGTCAACCTTTGGATCACACTGTTTTACAAAATATACAAAGACATTTTAAAACACAAAAATACCCCACTAAAAAAATAGCCTTTCACCCATACATTTTTACTCGCATGAGATCTAAATTAAAATGAATGAAAAATTTACAAAGGTCCACGGTTGACTGTCTGGATCGAGTTAGGACTGCCCTCTGTAGGAAGACAGTCTGGTAGTTAGCACATAAGGTTGGGACATATAACAAAGCTCTGAGTCCTCCGTGCCATCGTGCTTATGTTCGTTCCGGACTTTTACTCCGTTCATTGTAGTTTCCTATGGATTTCCCACCATACATACATGTTTAGTTTAGTTTTCTTGCTTTACTTTTCAGCACATGTACCTGTTTTATATAGTTTGTTTTCTTTACTTTTCAGCACATACTTGTTTAGTTTAGTTTGCTTGCTTTACTTTTCAGTACATACACCTGTTTAGTTTAGTTTGCTTGCTTTACTTTTTAGATGATATATACCTACTTAGTTTAGCTTGCTTATTACTGCTGCTTTACCTTTTACTGTAGCATGTACCTCTTGTTTAGTTAAGCTAGCATGTTAAATAAAAATGTCACTCTGCATGATTACCAAAACCTTTAGGTTAGCCATAAAACTAAGACCAAAACTAAAACTAAAATAAAAAAAAATAAAATAAAAATTCACCGCCACAATATTGAAATTATAAAACAACTTAAAATTTAATCACAAACAAAATAAGGAGCACAAGTGAAACTAAATTAAAATGTCTTATTGGATGACTGAGAGTCCCTCAGAGGTGGTAACCTATGTGTTGCTAATGAGATCTCCCATGATCTAGATGAAAGTATGGAACCCATTAAGTTGGATTTATTAAATTCATCCGGACTAAGTGAATCCGACAAAAATGGTGATACGGGAATGATGGAACCGTGGGATCCTAATCTTTGCCAGCTTAACTTTCCGTAGAAATAAATAACAAACCATAGGACTTCGAGGAAGCTTGCTTGGTGCAGCATAAAACCTCACCTCACCTTTTAGGCATTTGTACCTAGTGCAATATAAGCCCTAACCCATTTTAGGTTTCCAAGGTTATCATTAGATATGACATAAACCCTCCTAATTTTCTGGTTATTCACTTAACCGGTGTCAAAGTGAGTGTAAGCCCAACTAATTAAAATTGGCACGATGAAATATAAATAGTTCTCCTAAATTGAAGCCAAACAATAGGATAGATCGAGAAATCACCAAGATCTTCTCATAGATTCATGATCTCTCCTAGTTCCTCCGTCCTTAGATTCTTCAAAATCAAATGTTCCAGAATTTGAGCCTTTCACACCTATTGGATTTCGATTATCACAATTTCATTAAAAATCCTTGAGTCTTTTAATGTCGTAAAAAATGCTCTTCTTGATTTTTATCAAAAGTTTTTTGAGGTGACATTGGTTATCTAAGATGTAATTAACTATAGGGGCTTGTCCTTATAGGAAACTTAAATGAACCAAGAATTAATATAAACCCCATTTGATTCTTTTTTGTATTAAGTGGCGGAACCTGTCAGTCAATATAACAGGTTTTGCAGACCAAACGGATTTCATATTTAATTAGTTTATTTAATTGAGTCTCTATGTTAAGCGATGTGTCTGCTCCTCAGGGTAGATGTATAGCTTGATACGAGTGCTCATTTACTTCAACTATTCAAGGTATGAAATTAGTTTGATTTCATATTTTAAAATTGAAATTATATTTTCAAATTATATATAAATTGGAAGTCCTTCTGAAGCGGGAGATGGGATTTCGATTCCGGCGGCCGACAGCTTCTATGGGATGACCTATTTTCAAAAATATAAACCATCTATGTACCGACAGTAATCCTCATCATCAATGTCTAACCCTCATTTTTTGGTTAACTCAAAAATTTAGACTGGAGCTTTCAAACTTTATCATCAACTATTCTCTTTTTAGTCAGCTTTAAATCTGTAGGCTTCCCTAAACTGTCACTTTTCTCTACAAATGATTCAGACTTAATGGCGGCAGTGGGAACGGGAATATCAGACTCATGATCCATTTTGTGTTCAGTAGAACTTTCAAAATGTACTGGTATAACACCTCTCGGTAAACACACTTTCCTCTTAAGAGTCGACCCCTTGAGATAAGGTGACTTAGCGGGGACATCAAGGTTACGAGGGGAAGTGTGCTCCCTAGTGTGTAGAACATGTACAGAGGAGAATAATCCTTCTCGTTCTTTCTCTTTTGGGGATCCTTATGATCATCGGCAGTTGGTACTCTGAGACCCAGCTGGGACTTGACCGAGTTACTTATAGTAGAATCATCTGTGGCAGATATATCAACATGTTTTCCCAAACATTGTTTGGCAGAAACTCGGATAGGTCTTTTCATTTTTCAAAATTTTATCCTTAATTTCAGGGGATATTTCACATCTTTCCTCTTGAAAAGCTTGGCGACGTAACGGCCTTCTATCTCAGACAACCTCCGTAGAAGGGTGTGAGCTCGGATAATAGGTGTGGGTCTCTCCGTCTCTTCATCACGACTATGTATTCCTAGAAGTGTTGTGGCAATCCTATGGAGGCTTTCATCTCCAGTAGTATAAGCTAACGGGTGGAACATGCTACCTCGAAGAAGAGGAGAGCTATCTAGTAAACCGAGTTTCTCCTGTTGAAGAATCTCATCAATTGCTGGCAGATTTACAACTTGTGTTCATGTGGCCCTATTAATCCTGCGGTTGCAGTTTCATTTTTAAAACTTAGTTGGCAGAAGAGGTCTAGAACTTAAGCCAATCTCAAAGACTAATGCTGGGGCAAGAAAGGTATCATAAGAATCATCTTTACGTAGAATTTCTTTCCCTTTGGTAGATGGGAAAGTAGGTGTGGTAACGGTGAAGCCGGTGGCGAGATGACTGAACTGACGGGGTCAGTGGTTACTTTAACCTTCTTAGCAAAAGGGAAATCCTCATGAGAGTTTAGATCGAACTCAACAGACGGTTCTTGAATTAGTGACAACTTTCACAACCATAATCGGGGCTTTTCTGAGTACGACTTCAAACTCATGAAGCCAGTCCTGAACTGAATAATCGGCGTTGCAAGGCGGGCCTCACGGGAGGAGTGTAAGTTACAGGAGAAGGTCAGTGCAGGGTTTGACATCTTTAACTGTTAAGAGAAGTATTCTGAAGGTTAGTGAGGGCCAAAAACCTTATCATCGTAATGCAAACACTATGAAAAAGGTTATTCTGTGGACTGGGGAAAATTTTATTTCATCTTGATATTTTATTAACTTTTCATCTCATTTTTTAAATTTTTCATATGTTTGTTAAAAGAAATTTTAAGATCTTTAGAAGAGTGGGTAAATCTGCCGAAGACAGGATAGACCAAAGAGATACAAAAAAGTGGTGAAGTACGGGATCCTGTCGGAGATACCCTTCACAACAAAGATTTCCCTAGAGAAATTTACTCGCTAACACACCTATTGGGGGTCCAACCCCGTAAGATCAAATGGAAAACCTAAAGACTACTAAACCCTTCTATATAGGAGTGGCCAAACAAACATTCCTGAAATCCAGAGGAGTTGATCAAACTTTCTCAAGAAAGAAATCAGTGAAGTATGTCAACGGAAGAATGGTAATCTGGCTCATGAGGGACATGCACATATCACTGATATATTAATATAGTATTTCCTGATCTTAATGAAGATAGAAATGAATCCCCAGTGGAGTCGCCAGAAAACTGTCGGTCGTTAAACTTAGAAAGGAGGTAGTTGAAATTTTTGAAAAGAAAGTTTAAGATGTAGTTTTTATAAAATAGAATTTTTGTTTAATTTAATATATATATATATTTTTTTTTTTGGGAAGAGGCTACACTGGCCCCCTACATGTTAATAAAAAAGTATGCAGTTACAAAAGGGAGATCCCCAGGGAAGAAGATCCCAGTACAACTCCACACCAAAAGGAAAAGAGACTAAGTAAATGAAATAAACTAGAGAGTAGTGGCCATTCCCAGTAAAAGAAGAGAACAGCCCTGAAGAGAAAACCCAAAAGGAGCAAAAAACCAAGTAAAAACCAAAAAGACACCAAAATGCTCCTACAGTAATTATAAACAGCTTTAAGCAGGTGTAGGGAGAGTAACAATTGCAGGGACATCACTCCAAAATTCTGAAGTGAGGGGCTTGGAATGAGTCAACTCGGATGAGATAAAGAAGCTGGGGAGGTAGAGTAGAGGAGACCATAATCTCTTGAGAAGATAAAGCTTTTTAGCAATCCAATTAGCGGGTCCGTTACCTTCTCCGAAAATAAAGTTAAATTGAACGATGAGTCGAGGCAACGAAAGATCCGATTTGGTAAACCTAAGTGGAATGGTGCCAAGGAGGAAGAAGGTCATTCGAAAGTACTCGAACTAGAGTAGAAGAGTCTCCCTCCACAATGATGGAAGACCATTGAAAGAGTGTAGCAATGTGAAGAGCCCAAAAACAGCAGCCAATTCGACCTTCCAATGGATCATCAGCGATAGTGGGAGCCCGGAAGAAAAGCAAACCTTTCCCAAGTATGGTCTCCGAAGATGCCTCCAATGCCGCCTAATTGATCCTTGAAAGCACCATCAGTATTGACTTTAATAAAAGGAGGGCTAGGGGCTTTCCAAAAGATCTTAGTAACTTTGTGAAGCTTAGGTCTATTTGCAGACAAAGAAGCCTGAAGAATGTTTGGAAAATTTTTAACAGAGATCAATTTAGAGATAAAAGTAAGGCAGTGGGTAACTACCCTGTTGGCTTTATGAAGCACCCCATCATATTTAACCCCATTTCTATACATCCAAATGAACCAAGCCACAATACCGTGGATCTCCCCAGCTTTAACTTTCCGCCGGGAATGCCAGGAATCATTAAAATCATGCCAATCTAACAACAAGCGAAGTTAATTTTCAACTTGCCGATCGGACTCGACCAAACCTCTTGGGAGAAGGGGCATTTAAAGAAAAGATGGTTCGGAGTTTCGAATTAACAGACACGGAGAAGGCATTTAGAAGGGCCTCTCAAACCTTTGAGTTTTAGAATATCATCGGTAGGGAGGAGCCCATGGAAAATTCTCCAAATGAGGAAGGACATAGAGGGGGTAAGATATTTGTTCCATATGCTATTGCCCCACTGACTCGATTCCAAGAGTTGATAGTGGAATAAATGTTCTTGGTAATGCTGCTATTCTTGCCATTTATCCATCCGAGTTTATCGGGTTGATACCTATCAAAGGGGATAAGAGCCACTCGATCAACAACGGAATCAGCCGATAATTGTTTCAGTTTAGGAATGGACCAATTCATGTTGTCCCAATAGCAGAAATAGGGAATTGGTCTTTGTTAATATTAGGTAGGGGAACCGAAGTTCCTTTTGACACCAATTATCTTGCCAAAACAGGATGTCACCCTTGCCTAACTCCCAGTAAATAAGAGATTCAGCTATTTCCTTGTTAATGAGCATATGTTTCCAGATTCTAGAAATACCTATTTTGATATGAGAGGCTAAGGGATGAGTGGTTCTACAATATTTCCCTTTCATGAAAAGAGCCCAAAGAGAATTCTCGCTCCCCGAAATGAATCCATAGCTTACGTAAATTAACTTGTTGTAGGTGTTTCAAGCCTTTAAAACCTAAACCACCGACTACTTTAGGCAAGGCTACTCTTTGCCGACTAGCCTAATGAAACCGTTTTCTATGACCGGACCATAGAAATCTGTTAAATATTCTTTCAATCTGAATCCTGGAACTTTTCTTTAAGCAAGCCATCTGCAGGATATAAGCAGGGAAAGAGGTTAATATGCTATTTAGGAGTGTAATTCTGCCACCAGATGAGAGGAAGGAATTGGACCAATTAGAGAGTTGAGTATTCAACTTGGCAATGATCTCCTCAAAATGAGTTTGTTTAGATCTGCCTTTGATAAGAAGAACCCCAAGTATTTTATGGGAAGGTTGGTTTTGACAAAGTCAGTGAATTCAGTGGTCCAATGGATAATGTTAGGGTGGATATGGTTGGGGAAAAGCAATTCACACTTGTTTTTGTTGAAATGAAGGCTAGATATCCGTTGAAACTCGTTGAGACAAGTGCATCACCTTATTGACGAGCAGCTTTAGAAGTTCTGAGAATATCATTAAATCATCAAGCATATAAAAGGTGAGAGATGTTAATATCCGACTCGTGGTGGAATTGGGCATAAGGGTGAGAGGAGACTTGAGTATCCAGCGGCCTTGAGAGATAGTCCATAACAATGATGAAAATGGTGGGAGAGAGTGGATCACCTTGTTTAAGCCCTCTAAGTAGCTCCGAAATCACCCCAAGCATTTGCCATTAATGAGGATAGAATGGTTATTGTTCGAAGCCATCTCTTAATGAGTAAACGAAGGTATTGGAAAAGCCTCTAAGCATGCAGCACTCGAAGAATAAAGTTCCAATCGATAGTATCATAAGCCTTTTTTATGTCTAGTTTGTAAATCAAGTTACCACCCCTACAAGGTCTCGTCCAAATCTAACAAAAGTTCTTGAGCAAGGAGGGCATTATCGCAATAGATCCGCCTTTAACAAAAGCCGATTGGTTGGGGCGATAATATGAGCAAGATGAGGTTGCAATCCGCCAACTAAGATTTTGCTCGATAACCTTACCGATAACGATGGTTAGAGCTAATTGGTCTATAGTGGTTCCAGCACTTGGGGGCATTGGTCTTAGGCACAAGCACAATAGTAGATGCATGGAAGTATTGGGGAATGTCCCTTCCAGAAAAGAAGCTTTGGATAGCAGTGGTGACCTCAGCTTTGCAAGTGTTCCAGGTTTTTTTATAGAAGTCAGCACTGTACCCATCAGGACCAGCTGATTTAGAGCTGTCAATAGAGTTAAGTGCCACCCAAATTTCCTCAAGAGAGGGAATATCAGCTAATTGTAGAGACTGGGTATAATTAAACTCTTTATTAAACAGGCTATCATCAATAGGAGATCTGCTGCCAGGTTTAAAAGTCAGAAGTTCCTGGTAATACTTGACAGCATCATTGGCAATAGTAGCTTCCTCATTGAGTAGAAGGCCTTGGTCATTTAAGATGGAATTTATAGCATTACATTTCCTTTTGAATTTTATCCATGCATGAAAGAATTTAGTGTTCCTATCTCCATCTTTGAATTTAGTAGTAGCAGCTTTCTGTCTAAGGAATTGGTCCTGCCAGTCAATAAGAGTAAGCAGATGTTCTTGAGCGAGTGACCATCCAGCGCATTTAGTATCATCGATAAGGGCAGCAACTTCCAAAGAAGAGAGATCCTTCTCAGCCAGTGCAATGTTATGAGTGATGTCACCAATAGTCTCCCAACTCCAAGTGAGAAAGGACAGCGACTGGTCTCGATTGAAGATTCCGAAGTCTAATAAAAGGATTGGAGTGGGGACAACCAGTCCATCGCTTAGAGATAATAGATTGAAATTGAGGGTGGGAAGACCGAAATTCGGGAATCCGAAATGGGGAGAACCGGTTTGGTTGGGGGAGTAGAAATTGAAATAAGTAATGGTCTCGTGATCGGACCCAGCAAAATTTAGATGTGAAATGGTAGTATGAAGAAAAGTATGGTGCCAAGAATCATTTGCCGGGAATCTATCAAGTCTCTCCCGGATTTTACCCCTCCTCCAAGTAAAAGGGTTCCCTTGAAACCCCAAATCAAAAGGTTTGCTCTCCGGATGTTATCATTAAACTCGGTGAGTTGGTTGAGATTACGAGGCCTCGCCACCGATTTTTCTATAGTAGAAGAAATGTTGTTGAAATCCCCACCAACAAACCAGGCTAAGAGATTCCCTAGAGCCGATAAGATGGATTTCTTGCCGCAGTTCTCTTCTAGCAGCTTTGGTGCGACTCGCATAAACAAAAGTTGTAGCAAAAGAAATACCATTAATCGTACAATGTAAATGAATCAATTGAGGATGGTCCACAATAACTTTGCAATGGAGTTCCCGCTCGCTGAGAACCCAGCATTTTATTGGAAGAGTTAGTAAAAATGGAACGACCAAGAAACTTGGAAAATAATTTGGATTTGTGTTTGTGAACCAATGGTTCAAGAAGCACAATGCCCCGTAGTTGGTGTTTCTTAAAGAGATTCAATAGCCTTTTAAGAGATGAGGGTGGGCCACACCCCTAATATTCCAACATAAGAAGTTAAACATCCGGGGGTTTAGGCCGGGGAGGGAGTGAGTCGGGCCGATCCGGATCTAGATCTAGTTCTCGCCACTTCGATATCGTGGGGTAGTGACACTTTCCCCACCTTGGGTCAGTTTTTGAAGTTCAGATAACACCTTTTTCTTCTTTTTTGCCTTCTGTTCCTGCCAAGCAGCTTGAATATTATTCTGGGATGTAGATATAATATCTATGGAGGGTATAATGACCTGCTCAATGATATCTTGACTGTGTGAGTCTTTTGGAGCTTTAATTGTGAGTTCAGGGGGTAATGTAGAGGTGTCTCCTTGAGCAGGATTTATCAGATCCTCTGGGATAATCTCTGGGTTCACATCTCTATGCAATCTGGAGACATCAACCAGAGAGTCTAGAGCAATAGGTTCTGCAGATAAGTTCCCTTGAATAGTATCTTTGGTTTGTTGCACTGAAGGTTGGGGTCTGACTGGCTTTTTGGAAGGGGGTTTTAATCTGTAACAATTTTCCATTAAGTGGCCAAACATTCTACAGTGTTTACAGAACACCGGTTTAGTTTCCATTTGGATTTTTTGCCGAAACCCTCACCACCGTCGGAGGTGGTAATCCACAATCTCGTCTAACTCGTGGAGAGAAACATCTCTCTCAATCAAGCACTTCTAGCACCATGAATGTTCCCCAAATTAGAAGTGGAGGGGTCAACTTTAAGGGAGTCCCTAATGCTCTACTAATCCGAAATAGAGCATTAGTGTGGAACAGATTCAATAGGTAGATTAGGAAATTTAAACCACATAGGTTTAAGTGGGGGTTCTTTAGTTGGATCAAAGCCGTGGTACCATTTGATGAGTTTCATCCGGGTGTTAGCTATTTGCATAATCTGCATTCCAATTAATCTTGCATAGTCTTCTTCCCTGGATAATCCGATAAGGAGGTGTCTTCCATCCATCACTCCAAGTTTCCATTGACCCACAAAGGGAATCCGCTCAAAGCAATTCCCGACTAATTCCATCTTAGGGTGGCCATATTGGAATTGACCCACAATGGAGAACTTAATAGCTTCAAGAAGAGATTCCATTTCCTTAGAAGTGAAAATAATGGCTGGTCTGCCCTCCTTAGAGCCAAGAGGTCTAATGAAGGGGCAATCTGATTTCCCAGCTGCTGCATCATGTAAATTTTGGGGGAAAAGCAATTTTTCTGCAGCATTAGTAACAGGCAAGCCATTACTTAGTGCAGCTGCATAAGAGGTGGATATGTTGATCCCAGCCATGACAGCAGATTTTCAGAGCTGAAATAACATCAGAGGACACAACAAAGGGAGAAGATACTGGGAGGAAAAGGCAGCAAGCAGCAGAACCCAACCAATGGAACAGTAAAAATCAAAAAACTTTGCCCGGGAAAGATCAAAACCCCTTGAAAGGACCTTACCAACCACCCACCAGCACCCGTGAAGGCAAACTTGAAGACCAAACAGCACCCCAGACCTTGGAGAAACAGACTAACTTGCCCAGCCGCCACCCGTGGAAGCCATCACCGACCAAACCCTAGCAGAGCAAAGGAGCCGACCGCCATTTTATATATATATATATATATATATATTTGTTTAATTTAATATATATATATATATATATAATATATATATATATATATATGGATTTTTGAAAATAATATTTTAATATTTGTGAATACGAAGTCAAACTGATTTCATATGAGCGTTAGTTAAGATAATCTAGCGCTTCATCACAAGACATGTATGTTGACCTCATTTTTGATGAGGTCTTCTCTTCTTCTTTTTAGTACTTAGGATCTAGCCTTAGGCTTTTCCTTTGACTATCTTAGAGGACTAGAATTGGGATCCACCATCTTAGAGGACTCTTTGGCCTTAGGACTGCCCTGGGTGGCCTGGTCTGGTGAAGGGACTGACTTACACACACACTTTCACATACCTCCTAAAACCACACCCATACCTAACTTGACCTCCTGACTCATGTAGGTGATTCACATGGATGGTCCTTAACCCCTAAGCCCTTGGCCAAGAGGGTTAGGAACAACATAGTGAATGCCTCAAATGAGTCCCTTCATGGCTCATGTGGGCTTGATGTGGCTTCATGGCTCAACCAAAATGATTTCATTCCACTCAAATTTACCCAATCTTCAATTTTCCAAATTTTCAATTTTCCAAATTTTCAATTTTCCAAATTTTTAATTTTCCAAATTTTCAATTTTTGACCCCCGGGACCCTACACCCGCCTAACCTACCTAAAGCCCTTGAAATTACCCAAATTTTTCAAAATTTCCAAATCATCCAAAATTCCCCAAAATCAATCCCAAACATTTCCACATTACTTAAATTGATCATTCATAGCCAAAAATACCAAAAATTCCAAAAATACCTCCCAATACCCTCCAAATACCCAAAATACCCCTCTTAACCCAAAATCCCAAAAATTCAGAAAATTCCCATAAAATTCCAAAAAATCCCAAATATTTCCAATTTCATTTTGTTCAACTACACCATGGGCCAATTTTGTCAATTTACCCTACTTTTGTCAAAACCCCCAATTTGACCCATTTTAACCCTAAGTGAACCTAATGTCAAACAAAACCTACCCAATTGACCCAAATTCTGGTCCAATTCAATTCTAAACTTCAATTCAACATTCCCAACATCAATATAGACCAAATCCAAGTCCAATTTGATTGCCATTTGGATCCAATTTCACTTTTGGCCTTAAAGCCCAATTTGGACCCATGACCCAAACCTAACCCAAACTCACCCAATTCAACTCCAATTAACCCCAAATCTTTTCTAAGTTTTCCTTAGCATCCCCACAAGCAAAAATATAACATGATTTGCCCAAAATTTAGACCCAAACCCCACTCAAATTCAACCCAAAGCTAAAAGGCCCAATTTTGACCTAAACCCAAACCTAACCCAAATGAGCCCAAACCCCAAAATCAAAGCCCAACCAAAGTCAAAACCTCTTTGAAACACTCCCATAAACATTTCTCAACATTAATTTTACATCAATTTCAACCCTAGCCCAACATTGGCCCAACTTGGCCCACTTGGACCTATATTGGCCCATTCACCAAAAGAGCCCAAATTCAACCCAATTCAAACCCAAATCACCCCCAATTTGCTTCAAGTCACTCATGAAACATCCATGAGCTAAACCCAACAATTATTTGGCCCAACCTCTTTACAAAATTCCCATCCATAAATTCATTTTTTAAACTTAAAGGTCCATTCCTTAAACCATTTTAAAAGCCCATCTTTTACCACATCCAAAGGCCCAAAATTGGTCTCAAAGCCCATATGACATTTCCCCTCATCATACTTTCAATTAAACTCAATACCTAAGTCCTAAATTCATCATCAAATCATTCCAAATCATGTTTCATACAAATTTCCATCAAATTACCAAAAATTCCTAAAATCCATTTTTATGAAATCGACCAAACTTTTCCAAGCCAAAGGTGAGCCATGAAGCCATGCATGAGCCACATGTGAGCCATGAGAGCCTTGGACACTCCACCATGCCATATTGGGTAAGAAGAGGGAGGGCTTTCCTTAATCCCTAAAGCTCATTAGCCTTAATCATGTTTCACCTAAACTTAAATTTAATCCAAATATATTTGGATGGAGACTTCTCCATGCCAAACCAAGTCGATCCCTTCGATCCCCCACAGCATCCAAAGCCACCTTGAAGGGTGCACCAAGCCCAAATGGGTGGATTGACCCATTTAGACTCAAAACTAGCCATCCCCATTCTACTTTGGATCAAAGCCTTTACACATGGCAATTGCCAATTGCTTGCACCAAGTCCCAACCCTGACCCACCTGAACTTGAGGGTGACCCATGTCTGGCCGGCCGGCACCGAGCCCCGGAAAACACCATGGCCGAGAGCTCACATGTGAGCCAACTTTGGAATTCTCCCTTGCTGAGCCGCCCCATCCCCAGTGGCCATTGTAGCTGTTCTTCTCTTGTCAAGAGCAGCTCGATCCCAAGCCCTAACTCTCCCCGGGAGGCCCTCCACCCTCTCCTATTTAAACACCACCCCTCTCGGCCATGAGAGGTGCTGAAAACAAACCTTAAGGAAACTCGCCAAAATTGTTCCGTACTACTCCCCATACATAGAGCATTTGATCCCCACCGAAATCCCCCGCCATTTCCTCTCTGCGAGCTCAATTTCGAGTTGAAATCCAAGCCCAAAACCGAGACACTTCTCCACAGGTGAGCCAATCCCCAAATTGATTGGTTCTACACCTTCACCAGACCAAGGGAAGGTGTCCACCAGCAAAAGCCCCATCTCCAGGCCACCCAGTTGCTCCAGCCTCCAAGCTTTGTGATCGGCTGTAGTCGAAATCCTACCTAGGCAATTCACCAGACCAGGAGACTTCATCTAGAGCTTGCGGGGATCCAATCGAAGGTGAAACAACCCTCAGATCGAAGCCACACTTCTCTGAGCAAAGGTATGGCCTCACTCTTCTTCCCAAGCTTCTGAACATTCTCCATTTTTATTGCGTAAATTTCATCCCACATAAACCGTATGGATGTGTTCGTCTTCTCAAGACGAATCCATGGAGCATAAGAACACGAAAATCCATCGAGTATCGAGCGAGATATTAGGGATTTAGTGCGGACGGCTCTCGGTGAGGACTCTCGGGACGATGAACGGATGCCGTCCATTTAATACACGCGCTGGACGGACGGCTCGGATGGCGTCTGGACCGAGAGATGGTACGCGAACCGCGGGACCCGGATCGCTGAGCCAGATGGCGGCGTCGAATGGGGACGCGACACGCGGCATTTCGGAGCTGCCGAGGTTGACGCGGCGCCGCGTGGATAAATAGAAAATTAGGGTATTTTTCTATTTATTTAATTCCCTAAACTTGGAAAATTCATAACTTTGTGTAGGAAAATCATAAAAATAAAATAAAAATACCCTCTTGCTCACTGAACAGAGGAGAATAATATGGAAAAGAAATCATTTAATTTCATCAAGTATTTTATTTTTAATAATTTATTTACTCTCTGCACATTTTCAATTCTCCATGCATATATACAATTCACCATGGCATGAGACCATAGGGCTTTTGAAGCCTCTAAATTTGGGAACATTCCCTGAATTTTCCAAAGTCAGAGGCCATCCCTATGACAAGTTATTGAATTTTCAAATTCATGTTACTGTTTTGAGTATTTTAATTCCAATAATTAGCATGTTGTGAAATAAATTCTAGGAAAATTTAGTGATGTTCCTTATGACTAGAGGACCCTAGAAAAAATTGGTTTTGAGTTAGTTCATTTAAAATAACCCTAATTGGCTTAAACACCCAAAATAGATCCCTAATTAATTAGAGCTAACCATACATCAAATTGACTTGAAATCAATTCTTCATTGACCTTTAGGATCAGAGGAACCCACCATAAAAATTTGAGGTCAATTGGACTTGGTTAGCCCTACTAAATGGGTCGATTAAGCCATTTAGTCAATTCAACTTTAAAAATTCATAACTTTCAAAATATCTTTCAAAAATTCACCAAATTGGTTTTGGAGCCTCTCTGATATTAGGGGAATTTAAGAAAATTAAAATTTCAATTTTCTAAAAAGTTGATTTTTAATATTATTTTAATATTTTTAATAATTAAAAAATAATAAAAATCACAAAAATAATAAAATTCACCAAAATGTCACATTTTAAATTTTAATCACTTAGGAACAAACCCCATATTTTTCTTAGGTCTATTTAATGAGATATTAAATTTTAAAGCTCTAGGGTAATTTTAAAATTAAAAAATGTATTTTCTAGCATTTTCACTAAAATAATTATAATAAATCATAGAAAAATCAGAGAATTGCAAAAATTGATTCTCTGATTTCCTTGATATCAGAGAGATTTTTGAAAAATATAAAATTCATTTTTCAACATTTATCTTATTTTTAAATTAATTAACACTCCAAAATTTAAAATAATTATAATAAAAATAATATAATTCAAAAAATCACCAAAATTGGTCCAAGTAGTCCTCTGGATATTAGGAATGTCCCCTAATTTTCTTAAGGACAGAAACTTTCCCTTGTTTATGTTATTAAATTTTCCTTGGAAATCTCTATTTTCTACCAAAAATAATTATATAAATAAATTAAATACAGAAAAATCACATTTTCTCCTCTCATGTCTTTATTGACATATGAGTGAAGTCACATAAAAATTTCAAGTTCATTTGAGCTCAATTTAGTGTTATGAAATTATTAAGCTTAAAGGGCAAAGTGGTAATTAAAATTTTAACCCTTAATTAAAACTTTAGGTTTAATAAAAAATTAACAAGTAAAATATTTGATCTTAATCTGATTTGGATGATTGAAATTTAAATAATTAAAGGGTAGAAATCCATTAAGCAATTTAAAATAATTAAACCTTAATTAAATAATTGATTAAATTTGGGAAGAATAATAAAATTGGAATTATTAAAATAGGGATATTGTTGGGAAGAGATTTATTCTTTAATTTAAAAATCCCTAAATTAATCATCTCATTAATATTCAATTCTTAATTAAAGTGATAACTCAAATTTAAAATATTAAAAGACTTAATCATTAAACTAAAGTTAAATTATTAAACTCTTTTAAAATTTCAATTAAAATTTAAAATAAAATTAAATTAAAAATTAAATTAAATTAAGTAAATTAAATTGAATTAAATTAAATTAAATCAAATTAAATTAAATTAAAGATTAATTGAATTAAATAAAATTAAATAAAATTAAATTAAATTAAAATTAAAAGTAAAATTAAATTAAAGATTAAGTTAAATTAAATTAAATAAACAAATTAAATTAAATTACATGAATAAATTAAATTAAATTAAATTAAATAAATAAAATCAAATTTAAATTAAATTAAGTTAAAACAAATTAAATTAAAATTAAATTAAATTAAATTAAATTAAAATTAAATTAAATTAAATTAAATTAAATTAAAATTAAAATTAAAATTAAATCAAATTAAATTAAATTAAAAGAAATTAAATCAAAATCAAATTAAATTAATTTAACATCAAACCAAACTAAATTGAATTAAATTAAATTAAATTAAATTAAAACTAAATTAAATTTAAAATTAAATTGAATTAAATAACATCACCTAAAACAGAAAGAAATTAAATATAAAGCAACTTGAACACTATTCCAAACTTAAACCCATTAATTGAAATTAAATTAAATCACAAACCATTTGAACACCAATTTACCCTCGAAAGCTTTAGTTGTCATTACTCCTAAACAGAATGTTAAATGAAATGTTACTTCACCTATAGGACATTCAAACATCCTAGTTCACTGAGCAAGATAATAACAAAACTTAACTAAACCTCGGACGATTAATTCATTTGTGTAATTGAATTCATTCGGACTTAAAACAATCCTAGAAGTATTGAAAAGATGTTTAAGATTCGTCTTAAGCACTTCCTCGATATGATAGGATGTTCATAAGAACAATTGAACTTAATTGTTCTTTGATGAAGAAAATCGTCTTCAAACAAAAACACAAGGAACCTAGACGTCATAGGAAATGACTAGCTATAGGATTAGGAATTTGGTAGAAAACCATAACCCTTACCTTAGCTTTACCTAGGAACTTGCTTAAATATTCTAATTGTGTCTTAAGTGCAGCTTGGATGACGGGAAGACCCTTCAGAACGCTTTTATTTTATTGCAATTTACTTTCTGCAATTTACATTATTGCAATTTATTTAATCGCATCACACTTACTTTTCTCGCATGATAAACAATCGTTGCATGAAAACCCACACCTTTAGGATAGTCCCTAAAACCGAAAACAAAACTAAGTTAAAAGTCATTGCAAGATAAAATTCACCGCCACAACATTTCAAAATATAAAAAACTCAAAATTTAATCACAAACGTAACACAAAACTACAATTACAACTAAATTAAAACGTTCTGTTGGATGATCTGGAATACCTCGGATGATGTAACCTACGTGTTGCTAACGGGATTTCCCACGGTCTAAATGAAAGTATGGAACTCATTCAGTTGAGTTTAGCAAATTCATCTGGACTAAGTGAATCCGATAAAAATAATGATGCCGGAAGGATGGAACCGTGGGATCTTAACCGGTGTCGTTATAATCAACTTTAAGATTTTTTTTAATTAAAATATTGAAAACACTTGGAAATTAAGATTTTCTCTAAACCAAAATACTTTTCTCATCCCCTGATTTATAATTTCTAAAACTAAACCTCTGCAACAACAAGAAGCTTGGATCATGGTGGGCAAGCACGGCTATCGTCACCAAAGAAACTCGAGTCTACTTCAAAGAAAGCTTTCTTAGAATTAAATAACCAAGCCATAGGACTTCGAGGTAGTTTGCCTAGTGCAACATAAATCCTCAACTCTTCGTTAGGCATTTGCATTGCAAATTAAGCCCTAACCGGTCTTAGGATTTCGAGGTAGTCGTCTGATACGACATAAACCCCGACATCTTCGAGGTCGTTTCGCATGATTCTATCATATAAATATAAGCCCTAATTAATTAAAATCGACAAAATCAAAACATTAAATAGACATTAGGACTTTCCTAAATTCAAGCCAAACAATAGGATAGTCAGAAATTACCGAAGTTCGCTTCGAATCCGTGATTTCTCCTACCTTTCTTCCTTTCGAATTCTCAAAACAAAATGTTCCAAACTCGATCCATTCCCTATCGAAATTCCGTAATTCAATCCTTCGAAAACTTAAAACTTTGAAATCTTCGAGAGCGTAATTATCGATTATTATCGAGAGTTTTCTTAGGTGATTCCCATCACTTAAGATGTAATTAACTATAGGGGCTTGCCCTTATGGGAATTTTAAAGAACCTGTGTAATATAAACCCCGTTTAATGCTTTCAAATTAAACAGAGAATTTGTCGGCTTATAAAATTGGTTCGCAGTACCAAACGGATGTCACAAAGCTTCTAGTTTATTTAATCGAGCCCCACCATCAAGCGCAGTGTCTATCCTTAGGGATAGATACACGGCTCATGGTGCGGTGCTCGTTTATATAAACTATTTGGGATGTGGATCGCTTTATCTCATATCTTAAAATCTTCAAATTTAAAATTATTTTCAAAATCAAATACTAATTTTCAAATTATTTATTTAAACTGAATTAAAAATTCGCCGACAACTTCTGTTAGGCGACCCCTTTTCAAAATAAAACACATAACCTAAAAATATGCCGACAACTTCTGGCGACTCCGCTGGGGACAATTCCTCTCTCCATTTTAATCAAAAAATTCTGCTTTCAAAAATCAGTAATATATCCATGTCCTTAATGGGTCAAACTACCCTTCTTTCCGTTGGAATACTATGTTCATTTCTATCTTGAACAAGTATAGCCAACATTCTCTCAGATTTAGGAGCCACCGTTTAGACACCCCTAAACGGAGAGGTTCCGAGATCCTTTTACCTCATTTCCGAGGTGGGGCGGACCCCCAATAAGTGTTAGTTTAAGAGTGATCCTTCGAGTCGAGAAGTCTTTCATAAGACTTTCTTTTCCTTTCCAACTCGAATCGGATTCCTTACCTTCTCTACACCTTTCGAACATTCCGTTCTAAATAAACAAACCCTTTAATAAATGATTCTTTTAACAAATGATTCCTTCTTATAAATACATGAACAAGAATGTGTTCGGACTCTTTTCAATCCCTTTCTTTTCGTCCTAAAGAAAAGAAGCATAACTTCGGACCGACAACCGAATCTACCCCGCAAATGGAAGCCCCAAAGCCGATTTTCTCCTTCACCAATGGATCGGACTTCGCCGTTTATAAGGATGAGCCGCCCGACAATGGGATCATCCGGCTTGACAAGGATTCGAGAACACGAATGTCAAGATCACCGACGTTTCCTTTTCGCACCGACAAACAAAGTATCCGAAGCTAAGAAGCCGCCGATCGAGTTCAACCTCAGGTCAACCCAAGAGTTTCCTCCCCGCAAAAGATCCCGACCGAGAGGAGTACTCGCCGTCCGCAGAGGACCGTTCTTGCTACCCCCACCGGTCTAGTTGTTTCCGCACCTACCCCGGCTTCGCCAAATTAAAGGGGAAGGAAATCCGTAATTATGGTGAACCCGTTACCGTGGAGGGTACGTACTTTCCCGTGAGACCTGTTTTGAAATCGGGTCCAGCCTCAAGAATTCCATCACTAACAAGGACCCAAAGAAGGAACGTAGGTAGGAAGATCGCCGTGAAGGCCGTAGCCGCCGAAGTTGCTTTCCCGGAGGAAATCCCGTAAATCCCCGAGTACACACCACTACCCGAATATATACCGTTGCCCGAAGATACACCCTTTGGAAGGAAGCAGATTCCATCCCCTTTCCGCCGCAGCTGACGAGGAAAATGTACGTAGGATTGCTTCTACATTACCTCGACCAACATACTACGATGACAACAGAAGCAAAAGGGCTAGGGTCACGCCATTTGCCCGACTACAGACTGTAGTCGAGAAACTAGAGAAGAAAGAGAAATGCGCCGTATCGGAGATTCTACGAAGGATAGGGCGGGTGCCGCCAAATCCCGTCTCGGGCCCCGAGTAGAACCCGCCATCGTTGCGTAAAAGCCAAGTAAAAGGATGAAGGCTAGTCCGCCCGTCATCGTTTCGGATTGCATGACAGGGAGGATACCACCTTCCCAGCATTTGGCCGACTGCACCAACCGGTCCTAGTACCTTCGCCGCTAGAAGGATGGTATGGCGTCCCACTACCTGGACAAACTCGAGATCGAAACAACAACTCGAGAAGGAAAGTCTCGTCAGAGACTCGAATCGAAGAAAGTGCTACCGCAAAGAAGGGACTCGCGAGAAGGGAACCCGACAACTATCACACGACAACTGTGAAGATGCACAGAAAAGACCGCTAGAGGACGGCATGGAAAAGTTGAGGACTGATATTCGACGACTAACAAAAGAAAGAGAAGAGAAATTCGGAGACGAGGTTGATTCATCAGAATTCATGGACGACGAATATGCAGAAATCAACATGGTCGAAACACGAGCTTCATCAGCTTCACAAGGTGCTCCTGCAGCCGCAGAAAGAGAAGAGCCAGAAGTGATGAGAAGACAACTTCAAGAGAAAGATGATACGATCGCCCAAATGGCGAAAAGGATGGAAGATATGGCTGTAGCTCTAGCCACTCTCCAGAGTTAAGTGCAACCCCAAAGAGAGACACCCCCAGAGGTCATTCACATTGTAGACGGAGGAAAGGAGATTACATCCGTCAACGGGGATGATCAGCTAAAGAAAGATGCGACACAAAGCATGATTCCAGAAAAGGATATCAAGAGCTTGGTGGAACAACAGGTGTGAGAAGCCTTAGCACAATCAAAGAGCGGGACATCCATTCGGACGGGTAGACCTTACCCGGAAGAATTCGACGCTGTCCAATACCCGAAAGGCTTCGTACCACCTCTGTTCAAGACATTCGATGGAACCGGAACCCCCGACAAGATGTTGCACACTTTCGTGCCGCTTGTTGCAATGTCGGCGGGAGCGATGCATTACTCTTCCGACAGCTCATCGCCACGTCGTAAAGGATCGCCTTCGATCGGTATGCGAATTACCAAATGGTTCGGTGAAGACGTTCTCAGAACTAGAAAACCTCTTCATCAAGCGATTCTCCGGAGCTCAGCACCACATCACTATAGGTGATTTAGTGGTAGAGAAACAAAAGCCGAACGAAACTTTGGTGGATTACATACTTCGATGGAGGAACTTAAGCATGAAGTGTGAACCACAACTACAAGAACAACATGCAATCGGCATCTTACTTAAAAGCATTCACGGCCTGATAGCACTTCTCCTCAAAGGATTCACTATTAAGACTTTCGAGAAGTTGTTAAGCAAGGCCGGGAGCTTACAAGAGGAGGCGAAGCAATTAAGTTTCGCCGACAAGACGTATAAGCAAAAGCCTCGTGAAGACTTTTGAAAAGAAATCCGGGATCGTTGCAAGCAGCCGACAAAGGCAAACAACCGATACAAATATCGTCCGAACGGCCGCAAAGAACCTCAACAGAACTACCAAGAACCCCGACCCAACTATCACTCATCTCCACAAGATGAACAACCGCCTCGTCCGCAACGTACATTAAGGGAGCTTCGAGTAGTGGAATATCCATTCAAGAATGAAGCAAGTGCCGAAAATGTTCCGTAGTCCGATGAAGACTCCGGATTTCCAACTGCCAGAGCCTAAGAGACCGAGGAAGTCAACGAGAAAAGTGATCCCAACTTTCGCCCTTATCACCAGATGCTTCGGACACAAGATAGAAGATTGCATTACCTTCAAAAGTTGACTCAATGACAACCTTCGGAAAGGAAATATAACAATCCCGAAGGAGTACATGAAGGAACCCTGTAAAGAAGGTTCCGTCAATGTTATCTCAACCGATCCCATCATTCCGATAGATCCCTATACGATCGACGATGGATGGACTACCGCTCGACAAGGTCTTCGAAAAGATTTTAGACAAAGATCCAAACCGCTTCGTGCAAGCTTCAATTCGTAGTTCGAAACCCGCCAAGTCGGCACTATCACTTGCGATAGAAGAACCACCTCAACAGAGACGATCGAAGAGAAGAAGAAAATCGATGAAGAAGAGAGGACCGAGGCTCCTAAGGCTGGACTCGGGGCCGCTTATCCTAGGATAGTTGTTTCGATCTGGGGAGAAATCCTCGAACCTTCGACTCGTATGATTATCCGCTCACTTCGGTGGGATCATATAATGATAAGGGTGATGGCGTTGGCTACGTTTTGATCGTTTCTAACGATTACGTAACTAGCGACAATCCGGACATCGATTTCGATACCAACGACAATTCTCAAATCATACACAATCTCGACGATCAAAATAACGAAGAAGACATCCATCAAGGAGGCTACGAGAGTTCAACAAGCAACGAATCTATCTGCGAGTTTCGAGGAGCTCCAGCTACAATAGAGTTAGAGCCTTCGTACTCGAAACTAATCCGGAAGAGCCCGTCATTCCGATTCAGGAGGAAACACCAGCAAGCTCAACACTAGATTCGAAGAAATTACGAAGTCAACTTAAGAAGTGGAAGAGTTCTACCTCCGAGAATGGGTCCAAAGGACAAAGGAAAGCGTGTGGTCGATCAAGAAGAACCAACCCCAGCAGAAGAAATACCCATTCGAGAAGAAGCCGAGACACATGGAAATAAAGTGGACTACAACGTGCTAGCCCATCTTAGGAAACTACCGTCCAACCGAGCATCTACGATGCTCTCATCTTATCAAAGGAGATGAGAGAATCTCTGATCAAGGCCTTACTTGATCCGGAAATTTGCTTAGCTCAAATGGCCGGAGATTCCTTAGATGAGGTTTGATCGTTAAAGGAACAACGAGGTGTTACCTTCACGGACAATGACCTACTACTTGGGACAGCAGATCGAACCGACCGTTGTACATTTCGCTACAATTGGGAAGTTTACGCTCTCCGTAGTATCGAGGATCCAGGAGCATCAATCAATATAATGAGTCTTCGAACACTAAGCATATTTGGAAATTGATGCTCGCGAGCTCGAGGCCGACAAAATGTTATTAAGAGGATTCAACCGTAAAGGAGAAAGAGCCCTCGAGTCAATAACGCTACAAATGAAGACCGGTGACTTAGCAAAGACAACCGCATAATTTCACATAATCGATTCGAAACGTCGTTCAACGCTCTACTCGGGCCTACCATGGATACATGAAAACAGGATGGTACCATCATCTCTACATCAGTTGCATCAAATACTACGATGGAGGGGAACAAGGCATCAAAGGTGACTTACAACCATTCTCCATACATGAGATTGGAATCCATGAAGACGCAACCTTATTATGCACCACCGAAGAAAACAATCTTCTCCGCAGATACCGTAACAAATGAAGCAAAGAAAGTTCGGGACAACGAAGAACCCGAAGTTCTAGTCCAACAGCCACTCACCACTCCCTTCCGGCGAGATGGTGAAGGTTTCTCCACAACTCGCATCCGAGGTCGAGGCCGGGGACGAGGCCGTGGTAGAGACGTTAGGACAGCTGGACGGAGGAAACCAGCCATCAATGTTGATCGGGAAGATAGCTCGAAGAAGAAAAAGAAATCAAGCAAGAAGCAAGCAACGATAAGTCGGAAGAAGCCGCAATTCAAGATCTCCCTCGAAGATGAAAAGAATGAAGAATACAAATCAATGTACGAGAAGATTAACCACTACGTACATACTATGACCCTAACCCCGATCCATTCTAACAAGATCGAGGGTATGGTGGTCAAAGAGGTACGTAGCGACGGTGCAAAGCCAATCAAATTCTACGCGTGGTGCTTCTTCCTCCAAAACCGAAAATAATGAACAATTTGAAGATGTCACTTCATCAGAATTAATGGAATTACCTTTTGAGGGGTACTCTCCCTGTGTTCAAAATTTAATTCAACGTGGTTTCTTACTTCGACAATGGACAAAAGGTCAATCACAACGTTTTGAAAAATTATGGAATAATTCCGGTCGTCCACCCAATTCAAAGTATGAACTCGGATTTGGCACAGTAGGATCAGTTGACGATACTGAATTTTGCTTGGTTGTCACTTGCGAATCTAATGAAAACTCGCATGGAAACTACAGTACGAACTCGAAGATTTACAAATTGGAGACGCTCCACCAGAATTTTAAGAAGAGATTAAATCCACAATAGATGAACTAACGGAAGTTAACTTAGGTACTAGAGAAGAGCCTAGACCTACCTTTGTTAGCTCCTTACTCAATAAAGAAGACTCCGAAGAAATAATCAAGTTATTAATGGAATTTAAAGACCGTTTTGCTTGGAACTACGATGAGATGCCGTGATTAGCTCCGCAGGTCGCAGTCCATAAGCTAGGAGTGGATCCTACTTCGTCCCGCCGACAAGGTCCCGGAAGAATGCGTCTAGAAATCGAACAACAAGTCATAGCCAAAGTTAAAAAGCTAATAGACGCCAAATTTGTCCGTGAAGAACAATACCCGACCCGGTTAGCCAATGTGGTGCCGCCGAAAGAAGAATGGTCGATCGAATTTGTGTGGACTTCGTAGATTTAAACAAGGCATGCCCAAAGGATGAATTCCCTCTACCGATCCCGTAACTAATGATCGACATTGCTTCAACACATGAGATATTTTCATTCATGGATGGATCTTCGTGATACAACCAGCATAAAAATAGCTCCGTAAGATGAAAAGCTTACAAGCATTCGTAACGCCAATCGAAGTATTTTGCTACACAGTGATGCCATTTAGATTGAAGAACGCAGGAGCAACATACCAGAGAGCGATGACAAGAATTTTTGATGATCTTATCCACAATCAAGTCGAATGCTACGTAGACGATGTGGTCATCAAAAGCAAAGTAAAGGAAAACCACTCGTATGATTCGAGAATTGTTTTCGAACGATTAAGGCAATTTAACCTTAAGATGAATCCCTTAAAATGCGCCTTCGGCGTCACCTCCGGAAATTCTTAGATTCGTTGTCCGACATCGTGGAATCGAAATCGACCCGAAAAGAATAAAGCTATCTTAGAAATGCCGCCTCCCAAAACCTTAAAACAACTACGATCTTTTCAAGGGAAGCCGGCATATCTTCAACGCTTTATCTCAAACTTGTCGGTAGGTGTCAGCCTTTCTCGGCACTAGTTAAAAAGGACGCCAAATTTATTCGGGAAGAGAAATGCCGTAAGGCCTTCGAGGACATTAAACAATATTTAATGACACCTCCCGTCTTAGCAGCTCCGGCCTCGTGTAGACCGCCGATACTTTACACCGCGGCTTTAGACGACTCTCTCGGAGCCCCGTTAGCCTGTGTCAATGATGAGGGTAAAGAAAATGCTCTTTACTACTTAAGCCGTCGTTTACTTCCGATGGAAGTAAGGTATCCCACAATCGAAAAGCATTGTTTGGCCCCGATCTTCGACATTCAAAAGCTCGAGCACTACATGCTTTCTCATAAGGTCAACCTCGATCTCGAAATTTAATCCATTGCAATACTTGATGACTCGTCCAACACTTTCCGGCCGGCTTGCCGATGGTCAATGATATTATCGCAATTCGATATAACTTTCGTGCCTCTTCGTGCCGTAAAGGGACAAGTCTTAGCAGACTTTCGCAAAGACACCCTTTGCCTGCAGAATCTCCCCTCAATGACGATTTGCCGATGAACAAATAATGAGCCCGGAAGACCCCGATGATCGACGTTGGGAATTATATTTCGACGGAGCATCTTCAAGACACAAAGACGAAGAATCGCAAGTGATAGTGCCCTGCATGGTGAATCGGCTAATCTTTATAACACCGGAGCTGGGGATGTTAAGATACTCCTACCACTTGACAGAACCATGTACAAACAACGAAGCGTAATGCGAAGCCCTCATAACGGACCGGAATTAACTATTCAAATGGGGATAACGTACATCAACATCTACGGGGATTCATAGTTAATCATTCAACAGTATCGCTGACAAGACGTAATTTTAAAGCCAAGACTCGAGCAATAATTCTAAGTATGTCATACAATTGTTGGAACAAATTCCAAATGTGACGATCTACAAAATTCCCAAAAAAGAAAATGCTTTAGCAGATGCTTTAGCCCGTCTCGCAGAAGAATTTTCCTGTTTGCAAGATGAATCAGTGGAAGTGTCAAATCACGGACGTCAGGTCCTATCACATTTCGACATAGACACAATACACAAATCAGAAAAAGGAGAAGAATCAGTTGCAATAGTGATAGAAAACATAGAAGATTGGCGACAACCATTAGTAGACTACCTGCAAATAGGAAAGCTACCAAACGATAGGACGCTAGCCCATCAGATCAAGAAAAGAACTCTGTCCTACGCATTAATAAACAACACGTTATACAGAAGGACTTTTGATCAAATGTGGCTAAGGTGCCTAAGCGGGTCCGAGGCCCATGAAATTGTTAAAGAGGTGCATTCATGACTCCGTGGCGCTCACCGCCGGGTCCGAAGATGAAAATGAAAATTAAAAGACTAAGATATTATTGGCCCTCAATGATGACCGACTGCATGAAAATCGCCAAGAGCTGTCACCAATGCCAAGTGCACGGAGTGGTTCTACACCAACCTCCAAATGTGCTGCACCTGACAATTGCGTCATGGCCATTTGAATGTTGGGGCATAAATATAGTGGGTCCGATAGAACCACCATCTTCGAAAGGACATCGCTTCTTTCTTGCGGCTACAGATTACTTTTCCAAGTGGGCAGAGGCAGTTCCACTTAGAGAAGTGAAAGCACACCACGTGCTACAGTTTTTCAAGAACCAAGTTATCTACCTTTTCGGAGTGCCGCGCAGATCATCTCGGATAATGGGTCAGCATTCGAAGCACGCAAATCAATAATTTTGTCGAGAGACACGAAATCGACCGGCGATACTCAACAATTTACTACCCAAGAGCAAACGGCCTCGCCGAGGCTTTTAATAAAACTCTCATTCAAATTTTAAAGAAAACTTTGGACGATAATAAGAGAAATTGGCACGAGAAGTTGTTAGAAGCCTTATGGGCCTACCGGACAACCTTCGTAACTCCTACTCAAGCTACACCTTACGCTCCGGTGTATGGGTCCGAGGCAAGAGTTACCTTTAGAGGTTCGACCTTCCTTCACTCGTAATCGCAGCTTGCAAACAAGATCACGACGAAGAGAACGCCAAATTACGACTAGAAGAATTAGAAAGCCCGAAAGGGAAAAGACTTGCACGTAACAAAATTTAGAACTATACCAAGCTAAGATGGTTCAAGCCCATGACAAACCGGTCCGCCCAAGAACCTTCAAAGTTGGTGACTTAGTTCTCGTTCTCAAGAGACCTATTCTCGCACACCGCAAGATAAGGAGGAAAATTCGAACCCACTCGGGAAGGACCGTTTCGTGGTCGAAGCAAGATACTCGTGAGGTTCCTACCAGCCTAGTGAATTGCCGTGGAGAACGACATATGCTTCCGATCAACGGATGATACTTGAAAAAGTATTACGCTACCCGATGTTTCGAAGGAATGAATTCTTCATCCCTAAGAAACACTGGCGAAGTAATTACTTATGATCGGGTCCGAACCCAAAAAATAATAAAATGTGCTAAAATAAATAAAATCATGATAATAAAGTTTTCCTTATTTTCTTTTCCAAATCAAAATCTCTTCCCCGATCTTATCCTACTTCATTCCCGTTAAATTTGAAAATACAAAAAAATATATAAAAAAATGTCTTTAATAAACATTTTCTTAATGTTCTTGTTCTTAGTATGTCCCCTGATCCTTTTCCTTGTCTTTTCAGTAGGGAAATGTCGAACCGGCGGTTGGTCCCGAACTTTAGAAATGGCGTAAGCCTTGCACTCGATGAAAAGAGGGTGAAAGATGGAGCGATAATCGAGATCGACTCGGATTTCACACCAGCGAGCCTACAGTACAAGGAAAGTGACCGGGTCCCGCTGATCGAGAAGAACCGTCCGGCAGTACAAGGATGAAAGTGGGTGGCCCAAGCCACCAACCCACAGAAGAAGAAAAGAAAGGCAAACGCCGAAGAAGACAAGAAAATGAAGTCCGTAGTCGCTACAGCAGAGGGCAGTGCTTGCCGCCGCGCCCACGGAGATTCAAGAAGTTCGAAGAGCTACTCTCACAAAGAACGCAACGAAGAAATAAGAATCGTCGTATCCGTAGGATGTTAACAAAACTAGCTGCGTACCGCGACGAGACAGCTGCTAATGCCAGCACGTACACTTCAAGGACACCGGTTCACCAGGAACTCCGAAGAAAGGAGGCCAGCTCCAAGGATACCGTAAAGGACCTGTGGAAATCTCACAAAGACCGAAGAAAGAAGGCTACCACGCCACCGGATAGAACCACCGCAATGCATGACCTTGTTGCAGAAGCAACCCCGGGGATGTCCCGACGTACATCATCCCCGAGGAGCCGAGGTATGCAGTGAGAACGTGAAGGGATTGAACCGTATATCCCACAATATGTCACCAGTGCCTCGCCATCTGCAGATCATTCGGAATACGAGCCGGAGAGAATGCGGAATGTTGAAAAGAAAACCTTTAAATACTTCGAGAGAATTAGAGTGCGAAGAATCAATATACTAGTAGGGCCTCGAGCTACATACGTACGTATTCTCGTAGTATGAACAACAGCAAATCGTGGATTGCATCCGGATTTGAAAAGAATGGGCCGAGCAGTGCCGCCTAAGGGAAAACAAATACTCGAACCCCGGAGATGGATGCCGTGGAAGGGAAGAATTACAATACAATGTGGATGTTGTTACAACTTTGCAGGAGGACAGAAGGGAAACCCACCGGGAATACTCCATCA
Source organism: Papilionanthe hookeriana x Papilionanthe teres (assembly GCA_022702705.1). NCBI lineage: Eukaryota > Viridiplantae > Streptophyta > Magnoliopsida > Asparagales > Orchidaceae > Papilionanthe > Papilionanthe hookeriana x Papilionanthe teres. The sequence goes on along the minus strand of CM040427.1, from coordinate 139,215,235 downwards.
TGGCCAAGTGGATCCGATGCCATTAGTCATCAAGAGAATGGTAAAGAGATTGATAACATGGAGGGTACGCGCCAGATTGCATACCCAATAGCCGCATTATTAACATCTACAAGCGTGGTGACCGCATACCCCCACACATAGATCACTACGACTTTGTCGATCTTTCGCACAGCTTCTTTCCCGAACGAGTGTAACATCATGTTCGGATTCGACCTCCGGATAGCAGCCCGTGTGAGTTCCGAGGGCCGTTGAAGATACCATTACCGGTAGGTTCCGTCATGATACCGAAGGGCAACGGAGCAGATATCGCTAAGCATTGCATACCGGAGTGCCAATGAAGCGATCTCGCTTACTTTCGAAGAATGGACGACAGGAAGACACCTTACCATTTCCAACTGTACCCGGAGCTAGAGAGCCTCCGGCCTTACGAGCCGTGGAGTTACATGGAAAATATCACACCTCCAATGTGCATCTATACGACATCCTCGCCAAGGATGGCTTGGAAGGTGATGTTATCGACCATGTACCCCACTATTCGTACATGGATTTTTGATGCATGCTTCTTTTGATGGATCGACGAAGGTCATACATAGTCCGTTTCGAGTCTACATGGATTGTATGAAATATATTCCGCATCGAGTTGTATGATGTATCTTCGACATGATTGGAATGAAAGTGACCATGTCACATTTTTTGGCCTTCACCTCTTTTATGCAAATTGACTGGGAAACGCCATTAAAGTTAAATGAACTTCGAACAAAGAACAGAGAAGAAATAAAAAAAAAGAATAAAAGAAAACTTTTCTTAAAAAAATCTAAAAATGTCAAATACCAAATCCACATGAACACCATATAAACAACAAAAAACGGGATAGTTAAAGAACAAACAAAACAAATTTAAAGCTCAAATTGAATTCCAGTTTAAACCCATCTTCTCAAACCCTCCAATCCTTCTTCAAATCAAGATCTATTCTAGACCTCCTCGAAACCCTCTCTCGGATGATTTCGAATCACGAAGAATTCTCAATTTGATCCGGATGGCATGGGTTTGTACCCTTCGCCAAGTAATCGACTTTGATTGATTCCCATGGGATATGAAACACATTCATATCTCATTTCGATCTACCGCTAAATCCAAATCTCCACAAGTAAATTTCAATTCAAAATTTCCGAGATCGGTACCTAAATTCCAGCTTCTCATTCCGAGATCGATACCTAAATTTCGATTCTCATCCGAATTGCTACCTAAATTTCAATTCAATATTTCCGAGACTGGTACCTAAATTCCAGTTCTCATTCCGAGATCAATACCTAAATTTCGATTCTCATCTGAATTGATACCTAAATTTCAATTCAAATTTCCAAGATCGGTACCTAAATTCCAGCTCTCATTCCGAGATCGATACCTAAATTTCGATTCTCATCCGAATTGATACCTAAATTTCAATTCAAAATTTCGAGGCCGGTACCTAAATTCCAGCTCCTCTTCCTTTGAGATCTGTACCTAAATTCCAGTTCTCATTCCGAGATCGATACCTAAATTTCGATTCTCATCCGAATTGATACCTAAATTTCGATTCTCATCCGAATTGATACCTAAATTTCAATTCAACCTCTTCCTTCGAGACTGGTACCTAAATTCCAGTTCTCATTCCGAGATCGATACCTAAATTTCGATTCTCATCCGAATTGATACCTAAATTTCAATTCAAAATTTCCGAGGCTGGTTCCTAAATTCCAATCCTCTTCCTTCGAGGTCGGTACTTAAATTCCGACTCTCAATCGAGATCGATACCTAAATTTCGATTCTCATCTGAATTGATACCTAAATTTCAATTCAAAATTTCCGAGGCTGGTACCTAAATTCCAGTCCTTTTCCTTCGAGGTCGGTACTTAAATTCCGACTCTCATTCGAGATCGATACCTAAATTTTGATTCTCATCTAAATTGATACCTAAATTTCAATTTAAAATTTCCAAGGCTAGTACCTAAATTCCAGTCCTCTTCCTTCGAGGTCGGTACTTAAATTCCGACTCTCATTCGAGATCGATACCTCAATTTCGATTCTCTTTTGAATTGATACCTAAATTTCAATTCTAAACTTTTCGAGACTAGTACCTAAATTCTAGTTCTCATTTCGAGATCAGTACCTAAATTCTGATTCTCATCCTTTTCAATCGACACTTAAACTCCGATTCCCACTCCGAGGCTGGTACCTAAATTCCAGCTTTTGCAATCTCGAGATGGAACCTAGGTTTCAATTCTCGTTTCAAATCAAAATTTTCTCAAATTAATTTTAAATCAAACTTCAATCTAAAATAAAAAATCAAAATCTAAAATTACACATCCGAACTTAAATTAAAACAAACTGAAATCTAAATAAAAATTCCCCGCATCATGTGATTTGGGATTCACCTCCTTTTCCTTTCCCCGCCGAGAGTTCGAGAATCTCCGGCTTCGTAGATATGCTCGACACTCCCCAACGAAAACTTTTCCACTTCATCCTAAGTTTGTCACTTGGACATCCGTGTTGGTTTTGCTGATCGCTTCGGTCAACACCAATACGCGCGTGTGCTCCGTCGACCCACCACACCTATCTGGGGTCCATTTATCGACCTCATTTTCGATGAGGTCTTCTCTTCTTCTTTTAGTACTTAGGATCTAGCCTTCAGCTTTTCCTTCGACTATCATAGAGGACTAGAATCGGGATCCACCATCTAGAATTTCAAACCACTTCTTAACTCCGTGTAAACTCCACAAACTCGACCGTAGACCTCTAATCACCTGGAGGGTCGAAATCAAATGCGGAAGTTTAAAGGATGAGTTCCTATAGACTCTTCGGCCTTAGGACCGCCTCAGGTGGCCTCGGTCTCGGTGAAGGGACTGACTTACACACACACTACACTCATACACTACACTTTCACATACCTCCTAAAACCACACCCATACCTAACTTGACCTCCTGACTCATGTAGGTTATTTACATGGATGGTCCTTAACCCCTAAGCCCTTGGCTAAGAGGGTTAGGAACAACATAGTGAATGCCTCAAATGAGTCCCTTCATGGCTTATGTGGGCTTGATGGCTTCATGGCTCAACCAAAATGATTTCATTCTACTCAAATTTACCCAATCTTCAATTTTCCAAATTTTTAATTTTTGACCCCCGGGACCCTACACCCGCCTAACCTACCCAAAGCCCTTGAAATTACCCAAATTTTTCAAAATTTCCAAATCATCCAAAATTCCCCAAAATCAATCCCAAACATTTCCACATTACTCAAATTGATCATTCATAGCCAAAAATACCAAAAATTCCAAAAATACCTCTCAATACCCTCCAAATACCCAAAATACCCCTCTTAACCCAAAATCCCAAAAATTCAGAAAATTCCCATAAAATTCCAAAAAATCCCAAATATTCCCAATTTCATTTTTTTCAACTACACCATGGGCCAATTTTGTCAATTTACCCTACTTTTGTCAAAACCCCCAATTTGACCCATTTTAACCCTAAGTGAACCCAATGTCAAACCAAACCTACCCAATTGACCCAAATTCTAGTCCAATTTAATTCTAAACTTCAATTCAACATTCCCAACACCAATCTAGACCAAATCCAAGTCCAATTTGATTGACATTTGGATCCAATTTCACTTTTGGCCTTAAAGCCCAATTTGGACCCATGACCCAAACCTAACCCAAACTCACCCAATTCAACTCCAATTAACCCCAAATCTTTTCTAAATCATCCTTAGCATCCCCACAAGCAAAACACTAACATGATTTGCCAAAAATTTAGACTCAAACCCCACTCAAATTCAACCTAAAGCTAAAAGGCCCAATTTTGACCTAAACCCAAACCTAACCCAAATGAGCCCAAACCCCAAAATCAAAGCCCAACCAAAGTCAAAACCTCTTTGAAACACTCCCATAAACATTTCTCAACATTAATTTTACATCAATTTCAACCCTAGCCCAACATTGGCCCAACTTGGCCCACTTGGACCTATATTGGCCCATTCACCAAAAGAGCCCAAATTCAACCCAATTCAAACCCAAATCACCCCCAATTTGCTTCAAGTCACTCATGACACATCCATGAGCTAAACTCAACAATTATTTGGCCCAACCTCTTTACAATATTCCCATCCATAAATTCATTTTTTAAACTTAAAGGCCCATTCCTTAAACCATTTTAAAAGCCCATCTTTTACCACATCCAAAGGCCCAAAATTGGTCTCAAAGCCCATATGACATTTCCCCTCATCATACTTTCAATTAAACTCAATACCTAAGTCCTAAATTCATCATCAAATCATTCCAAATCAAGTTTCATACAAATTTCCATCAAATTACCAAAAATGCCTAAAATCCATTTTTATGAAATCGACCAAACTTTTTCCAAGCCAAAGGCGAGCCATGAAGCCATGCATGAGCCACATGTGAGCCATGAGAGCCTCGGACACTCCACCATGCCATATTGGGTAAGAAGAGGGAGGGCTTTCCTTAATCCCTAAAGCTCATTAACCTTAATCATGTTTCACCTAAACTTAAATTTAATCCAAATATATTTGGATGGAGACTTCTCCATGCCAAACCAACCGATCCCTTCGATTCCCCACAGCATCCAAAGCCACCTCGAAGGGTGCACCAAGCCCAAATGGGTGGATTGACCCATTTAGAATCAAAACTAGCCATGCCCCATTCTACTTCGATCAAAGCCTTTACACATGGCAATTGCCAATCGCTCGCACCAAGTCCCGCCCCCGACCCACCCGACCTCGAGGGTGACCCATGCCTCGCCGGCCGGCCACCGTGCCACCGAAAACACCATGGCCGAGAGCTCACATGTGAGCCAACTTTGGAATTCTCCCTCGCCGAGCCGCCCCATCCCCAACGGCCATCATGGTCGTTCTTCTTCGCCTAAGCAAACCGATCCCAAGCCCTAACTCTCCCCGGGAGGCCCTCCACCCTCTCCTATTTAAACACCACCCCTCTCGGCCATGAGAGGTGCCGAAAACAAACCTTAAGGAAACTCGCCAAAATTGTTCCGTACTACTCCCCATACATAGAGCATTTGATCCCCACCGAAATCCCCCGCCATTTCCTCTCGCGAGCTCAATTTCGTAGTCGAAATCCAAGCCCAAAACCAGGACACTTCTCCACAAGCGAGCCAATCCCCAAATTGATTGGCTCTGCACCTTCACTCGTACCAAGGGAAGGTGTCCACCAGCAAAAGCCCCATCTCCAAAGCCACCCAGCTTGCTCCACCCTCCAAGCTTTGTGATCGACCGTGGTCGAAATCCTACCTGTGCAATTCACTGCACTCAGAGACTTCATCCTGAGCTTGCAGGATCCAATCGAAGGTGAAACAACCCTCGCATCGAAGCCACACTTCTCCGAGCAAAGGTATGGCCTCACTCTTCTTCCCGAGCTTCCGAACATTCTCCATTTTTATTGCGTAAATTTCATCCCACATAAACCGTATGGATGTGTTCGTCTTCTCAAGTCGAATCCATGTAGCATAAGAACACTAAAATCCATCGAGTATCGAGCGAGATATTGTGGATTTAGTGTGGACGGCTCTCGGCGAGGACGCTCGGGACGATGAACGGATGCCGTCCATTTAATACACGCGCGGACGGACGGCTCGGATGGCGTCGGACTGGAGATGGTACGCGAACCGCGGGACCCGGAGCGCCGAGTCGATGGCGGCGTCGAATCGGGGACGCGACACGCGGCGCTTCGAGCCGCCGAGGCCGACGCGGCGCCGCGTGGATAAATAGAAAATTAGGGTATTTTTCTATTTATTTAATTCCCTAAACTTGAAAAATTCATAACTTTGTGTAGGAAAATCATAAAAATAAAATAAAAATACCCTCTCGCTCAAATGAACGTAGGAGAATAATGTGGAAAAGAAATCATTTAATTTCATCAAGTATTTTATTTTTAATAATTTATTTACTCTCTCGCACATTTTCAATTCTCCATGCATATATACAATTCACCATGGCATGAGACCATAGTGCTTTTGAAGCCTCCGAATTTGGGAACATTCCCCGAATTTTCCAAAGTCGAGGCCATCCCTATGAGAAGTTATCGATTTTTCAAATTCATGTTACCATTTTAAGTATTTTAATTCCAATAATTAGCATGTTGTGAAATAAATTCTAGGAAAATTTTGTGATGTTCCTTATGACCGCAGGACCCTAGGAAAAATAAGTTTTAAGTTAGTTCATTTAAAATAACCCTAATTTGGCTTAAACACCCAAAATAGATCCCTAATTAATTAGAGCTAACCATACATCAAATTGACTTCAAATAAATTCTCCATCGACCTTTAGGATTAGAGGAACCCACCATAAAAATTCGAGGTCAATCGACTTCGTTAGCCTCTACTAAATGGGTTGATTAAGCCATTTAGTCAATTTGAACTTTAAAAATTCATAACTTTCAAAATATCTTTCAAAAATTCACCAAATTGGTTTTGGAGCCTCTCTGATATTAGGGAAATTTTAAAAAAATAAAATTTCAATTTTCTAAAAAGTTGATTTTTAATATTATTTTAATATTTTTAATAATTAAAAAATAATAAAAATCACAAAAATAATAAAATTCACCAAAATGTCACATTTTGAATTTTAATCACTTAGGAACAAACCACATATTTTTCTTAGGTCTATTTAATGAGATATTAAATTTTAAAGCTCTAGGGTAATTTTAAAATTAAAAAAATGTATTTTCTAGAATTTTCACTAAAATAATTATAATAAATCATAGAAAAATTAGAAAATTGCAAAAATTGATTCTCTGATTTCCTTGATATCAGAGAGATTTTTGAAAAATACAAAATTCATTTTTCAACATTTATTTTATTTTTAAATTAATTAACACTCCAAAATTTAAAATAATTATAATAAAAATAATATAAGTCAAAAAATCACCAAAGTTGGTCCAAGTGGTCCTATGGTCATTAGGAATGTCCCCTAATTTTCTTAAGGACAGAAACTTTCCCTTGGTCATGTTATTAAATTTTCCTTGGAAATCTCTATTTTCTACCAAAAATAATTACATAAATAAATTAAATACAGTAAAAATCACATTTTCTCCTCTCATGTCTTTATTGACATATGAGTGAAGTCACATAAAAATTTCAAGTTCATTCGAGCTCAATTTAGTGAGTTATGAAATTATTAAGCTTAAAGGGCAAAGTGGTAATTAAAATTTTAACCCTTAATTAAAACTTTAGGTTTAATAAAAAATTAACAAGTAAAATATTTGATCTTAATCTGATTTGGATGATTGAAATTTAAATAATTAAAGGGTAGAAATCCATTAAGCAATTTAAAATAATTAAACCTTAATTAAATAATCGATTAAATTTGGGAAGAATAATAAAATTGGAATTATTAAAATAGGGATATTGTTGGGAAGAGATTTATTCTTTAATTTAAAAATCCCTAAATTAATCATCTCATTAATATTCAATTCTTAATTAAAGTGATAACTCAAATTTAAAATGTTAAAAGACTTAATCATTAAACTAAAGTTAAATTATTAAACACTTTTAAAATTTCAATAAAAATTAAAAATAAAATTAAATTAAAAATTAAATTAAATTAAGTAAATTAAATTGAATTAAATTAAATTAATTCAAATTAAATTAAATTAAAGATTAATTGAATTAAATTAAATTAAATTAAATTAAATTAAATTAAAATTAAAAGTAAAATTAAATTAAAGATTAAGTTAAATTAAATTAAATAAACAAATTAAATTAAATTAAATGAATAAATTAAATTAAATTAAATTAAATAAATAAAATCAAATTTAAATTAAATTAAGTTAAAAAAATTAAATTAAATTAAATTAAATTAAATTAAATTAAATTAAATTAAATTAAATTAAATTAAATTAAATTAAATTAAATTAAATTAAAATTAAATCAAATTAAATTAAATTAAAGGAAATTAAATCAAAATCAAATTAAATTAATTTAACATCAAACCAAACTAAATTGAATTAAATTAAATTAAATTAAATTAAAACTAAATTAAATTAAATTAAATTTAAAATTAAATTGAATTAAATAACATCACCTAAAATAGAAAGAAATTAAATATAAAGCAACTTCAACACTATTCCAAATTTAAACCCATTAATTGAAATTAAATTAAATCACAAACCATTCAACACCAATTTACCCTCGAAAGCTTTAGTTGTCATAACTCCTAAACGAATGTTAAATGAAATGTTACTTCACTTATAGGACATTCAAACATCCTAGTTCACTCGAGCAAGATAATAACAAAACTTAACTAAACCTCTGACGATTAATTCATTCGTGTAATCGAATTCATTCTGACTTAAAACAATCCTGTAAATATTGAAAAGATGTTTAAGATTCGCCTTAAGCACTTCCTCGATATGATAGATATTCATAAGAACAATCGAACTTAATTGTTCTTCGATGAAGAAAATCGTCTTCAAACAAAAACACAAGGAACATAGACGTCATAGAAAATGACTAACTATGTGATTAGAATTTGGTGAAAACCATAACCCTTACCTTAGCCTTTACCTAGAACTTGCTTAAATATTCTAATCGTGTCTTAAGTGCACTCAGGATGACGGAAGACCCTCCGTGTATGCTTTTATTTTATCGCAATTTACTTTCTGCAATTTACATTATCGCAATTTATTTAATCGCATCGCACTTACTTTTCGCATGATAAACAATCGTTGCATGAAAACCCACACCTTTAGGATAGTCCCTAAAACCGAAACCAAAACTAAGTTAAAAGTTATTGCAAGATAAAATTCACCGCCACAACATTTCAAAATATAAAACAACTCAAAATTTAATCACAAACAGTAACACAAAACTACAATTACAACTAAATTAAAACGTCCTGTTGGATGATCGGAAAACCTCTGATGATGTAACCTACGTGTTACTAACGGGATTTCCCACGGTCTAAATGAAAGTGTGGAACTCATTCAACTGAGTTTAGCAAATTCATCCGGACTAAGTGAATCCGATAAAAATAATGATGCCGAAGGATGTAACCGCGGATCTTAACCAGTGTCGTTATAATCAACTTTAAGATTTGTTTTAATTAAAATATTGAAAACACTTGGAAATTAAGATTTTCTCTAAACCAAAACACTTTTCTCATCCCCCGATTTATGATTTCTAAAACTAAACCTTCGCAACAACAAGAAGCTTGGAGCATGGTGGGCAAAGACGCTATCGTCACAAGCAAAACTCGGTCTACTTCAAGCAAAGCTTTCTTAGAATTAAATAACCAAGCCATAGGACTTCGAGGTAGTTCGCCTAGTGCAACATAAATCCTCAACTCTTCGTTAGGCATTTGCATTGCAAATTAAGCCCTAACATGTCTTAGGATTCCGAGGTAGTCGTCCGATACGACATAAACCCTCACATCTTCGAGTCTGTTTGTATGATTCTATCATATAAATATAAGCCCTAATTAATTAAAATTTACAAAATCAAAACATTAAATAGACATTAGGACTTTTCCTAAATTCAAGCCAAACAATAGATAGTCGGAAATTACCGAAGTTCGCTTCGAATCCGTGATTTCTCCTACCTTTCTTCCTTTCGAATTCTCAAAACAAAATGTTCCAAACTCGATCCATTCCCTATTGAAATTCCAGTAATTCAATCTCTTGAAAACTTAAAATTTCAAATCCTCGAGAGCGTAATTATCGATTATTATCGAGAGTTTTCTTAGGTGATTCCCGTCACTTAAGATGTAATTAACTATGTGGACTTGCCCTTATGAGGAATTTTAAAGAACCTGTGTAATATAAACCCCGTTTAATGCTTTCATATTAAACAGGGGAATTTGTCGGCTTATAAAATTGGTTCGCAGTACCAAACGGATGTCACAAGTCTTCTAGTTTATTTAATCGAGCCCCACCATCAAGCAGTGTGTCTATCCTTAGGGATAGATACATGGTTTGTGGTGCGGTGCTCGTTTATATAAACTATTTGGGATGTGGGATCGGTTTTATCTTATATCTTAAAATCTTCAAATTTAAAATTATTTTCAAAATCAAATACTACTTTTCAAATTATTTATTTAAACTAAATTAAAAATTCGCCGACAACTTCTGTTAGGCGACCCCTTTTCAAAATAAAACACATAACCTAAAAATATGCTGACAATGTATCTATCCAGAAGAATAGATATCGCTTTGGTTGAGGCTTGATCAAATAAACTAAAGAATTCATGACATCTGTTTGGTCTGCAAACCATTATTGACATAAAATTTTCCCCATCTAATATGAAGGAATTAGATAGGGTTTAAGTTAATATGGGTTCTTTAAGTTTCCTATAAGGGCAAGCCTCTATAGTTAATTACATATTAGGTAACCGAAGTCACCTAAGAAAACTCTTGATATAGATCATAAAGTATTTATATTCATGACTTCTAAAGGTAAGGTTTTCAAAGAAAATGTGATAGTTGAAAATTTGATAGGCGAGTAGGTCATGTTTTGGAAAATTTCATTTTTTCAGAATGCAAAGGAAGGAAGGCTAGGAGATAGACATAGATTCAAGAAAATTCTTGATATCTTTCTAAACTATCCTATGGTTTGGATTTGATTTAGGATATTTATTTAGTGTTTTATTCTGTGAATTTTTTTATTTAGGACTTACATTCACTTGATACCGATCATGTTAATGGCCTGGAAGATAAGAGGATTTATGTCATACCTGATGATAATCTCAGAATCCTAAGATGATAGGGCTTATGTTGCACAACATGGTTGTACAAGGGCCTAAAGAAAAGGTGAGGATTTATGCTACACTAGCAAGGCTACCTCGAAGTCCTATGGCTTATTGTTTTAATTTCTAAGGAATTGTTTTGCTGATGCAGACAATTTTTGCTATTAAAGATGGCTATGCTGCCCACTATGCATGTTGCAAGCTCCTCGTCGTACCAGGTTTAGTTTAAAGAAATGGAAATTGAAGAGATAAGAGAAGTTTTATGTATTGAAAATATTTAAAATTAAGGTGTCTATTTTTTCAATAGGGGAACATTAAAGTTAATTATAGCAACACCGGTTAAGATTCCACGGTTCCATCATTCTAGCACTACTATTTTCATCAGATTCACCTAGTTCAAAAAAAATTACTAAACTCAACTTAATGAGTTTCATAATTTCATTTAGACTGTGGGAAACCCTGTTAGCAACACGTAGGTTACCTCTTGTGAGGGATTCATGATCATCCAACGAGACATTTTAATTTAGTTACAATTACGTTTTTTGTTTTTTTGTGATTAAATTTTGAGTTGTTTTATATTCTGAATGTTGTGTCAGTGAATTTTATCTTATTTTGATTTTTAATTTTGGTTTTGGTTTTGGTTTTATGGCTATCCTAAAGGTTTTATTTTTCATGCAGGCTAGCATTGTTGTTTAGCATGCAAGTTTGTAAGGAATGAAAATTCTGTAGAGTGCAGGTAAGTAAATTGCATTAAAATAAAGCATACCTGATAGGTCTTCCAGTCATCTCCACCTGAAACTTTAGTATTCTTGCAATAGACATTTATATTTGCAGGGAAGCAAAACCCTATGGATAGGTTTGTCACAGGCCTAGCAAACTCTTTGTCATAACTTGGTGGGACCTAATCATTTTGAAATTTTTTTTTCATTTAATAGATTTAAAAGGTCCAGTTGTCCTACAAGGTGTCCAGAAGACTTGTGAAAAAAATCCAAGAGGCACCCAGATATTTCACAATACTTTTGAACTTCCTTGAGTTCATTTAGACTTATCATTTCTATTAAATGATTTATCTGTTTCATACCATTATGCTCAGTGAGCTAGTGTTTTAGCTATCCCAAAAAGTGGGGTAATTATCACTTAGTGCTTTACTCAGGAATTATGTGAGTGGGCCTTTTGAGGCAAAGTTTAACTTATGGAAGAATTTAAAGAATTTTGATGGGCTTGTAATGTTTCAAAAGGTAGTTTAGGATAATTGTGTTTTCTTTTCTAGTTCTTACTAGTTAATTCCTTTAATCAAGCCTGACTCACTACTAAGCCCTTAAGATTTTAGAAGTATGTTTATGTCTTTAGAAAAGGAAATTTCATGACTTTCATGATTATGAATCTTATCAAAATATTGAATTATCATTTATGCATCAAATGAAGCGGTACTAAATTAGTGGAATATTAACTGTCAAAATCAACCCCTAACCTTAAAGGTCATTTTAATTTGATTATCTTTCAAATTATAATAATTAAGGAAATTTAAATATTTATTTTTAATGTGACAAAATTGCAATGGGTTTCTACCATTTATCCCTTAATGTTCAATCATCCAACATAATAATTAAGGTCATTTATTGCCCTTTTCCCATTTTGATTAAGCCTAAATATTGATTAAGGCTAAATTTTTCAAAAATTACAATTTTACCCCTAAATGCTTTTATCACTTCATGATTCATTAAATTTAGCTCATATGACTTTGAAATTTTTATGTGATCCCACTTATGGGTTAATCAAAACTTCAGAGGAGAAAGTGTAACTTTCCAAATATTAGTTTAATTTATATATTTATTTTAATGTAAAAATAGGGATTTTCAATAAAAAATTTTGTAACTTGTCCAAGATAAAACATTGACTTTAAAATTTTTATTGTAGGTAGACCTAGACCAGTGAACCACTTGGACCAAATTCCACAATTTTTTGAGTTTTAATTTAATTATTAGAATTATTTTAAGTTCTGGAGTTTTAATTAATTATAAAATATTTTAAAGATTGAAAATTCAATTATATATATATATTTTTTAATTTTTCCCGAGGTTAAGGAACCTCGAAAAACAAATTTTATATTTTCATAAATTTTTAGTTTAATTATTAGAATTATTTTAGTGAAAAAGTTAAAGAAATTCAGTTTACCCTTGAAAAAAATTAATTTAAGCCTTTAAAAATTGATATTTTTGATTTTGAATCTTAGGAGAATTATGTGGATGGTTCCCAAGTGATTAGGAGATCAAATGTGACAACTTGATGATTTTCAATATTTTTTTTCATTTTTATTATTATTTAATTTTTTAAATATTTAAAATATGATTAAAAATAAAAATTTTGTAAAAATTCCAATTTTAATTTTAGAAAAATCCTCTAATCACAAAGAAGTCCCAAAACTAATTTTAAAATTTTTTGAGTTATATGTTATTTATTAAAATTAGTTTAGTGTTCAAAATTATCATTTTACTTAGAAAATTCATTTAGACTTCTAAATGAATTCCAAATGCTACGAATTTTTTATGGGGAGTTATTTAACCTTTAAAGTACAGTGGAGAATTATTTTTAGGTTAATTTCATATTTAATGAACTCAAATTAATTTAAATTCAGTTTTAAACCAAGTTGATGATTAGGACATTTCTTAATGATTTAACCCATGAGAATTTTATTCTAGGGTCCTCTACTCATAAGGCAACTACAAAAATTTTTCTGGAATTTTATAATCACCATGCTAATTTTTGGAATTAATATTTGAAACTAGATGTAAAAACTTGGAAAATTGAGAACTCTTTCTAGAGTTCTCCTCTGACTTTGGAAAAACAGAGAAGATCCCTCATGACAGAGGCTACAACATCCTAAAATGGCAAGCCATGGTGAAATGTCTATATGCATGGAAAATTGAATGACTACAGAGGGTATTTAATTAATCAAGAACCATACATGCATTAAATAAATTTCAAACCAATTCCACATTATTCTCCTCTGTCCACTAAGTAAGATGGTATTTTTCTTTTATTTTCATGATTTTTCTAGGCCAAGAAATAAATTTATAAAGTTTAGGTAATTTAAATAATTCAAAAATTCCCTATTTTTCTACTTAACCATGCGGCTTTGACTGGATCCACGACAGCTTTGAAATACCAAGCGGCGCACTCCTATTTGCACTGCCATCTGACATAATGTCCACGCAGCTGCGCTTTATGTATCCGATCTCCGTCCGACTACATCCTGGCCATCCAAGCATTACACGCGCGATTCGAAGGCGCTCCTTCATCGTCTTTCATTGGTTTATTCCGAGAGTTGTCCACCTTCTAGACCTAAGATCTCTCTTGATATTAAACCAAATCACATGGGGTTTGTTCCTAGATCTTCATCTGACCTAGAAAAACCTATCCATACAGTTTATACAGTATGAAATACAATCAACAATTATTGAGGATGAAGAAAAGCTCGGGAGGAAGAGTGAGTCCACTACCATTATCTGAGAGGGGAGGCCATAATCAGATGGTTGTGGCAGCTTTGATTGGTCCCAATGAATCTCTAGATGAAGCCTTTTTCCCTGGTGAATTGTCTAATTCCAAACTCGCCCAGACCCGATTTCAGGTGTTGATGGAAGTCTGGTTCAGAGGCCTTCTACGATGGGGCATTTGATGGGGGATCTTATTTTTCATAACTGTGAAGGTGTGAGTGCAGTTATTTGAACTTTGGTGCACTGTGAAGCTATGGTGAAACATGTCCTGGTTTTTGACCAAATTTGAGCTCTAAAATTGAGCTCCGACAGTGGGAATCAGAGGGGGAAGTGGCTAAAATGATCTTAGGGAGGTCTGCAGAGGCTCTGGTGATGTTTTGGCAGAGTTTGGTTAGGAAATTTTCAGCACCATGATTTTGGCCTTGAGGGGTGGATTTTACAGCCATGGTCAATTGGCTGAGCTCAGGACCTGGCTTTGGGTGTATTCATTTGCTTAGGTGGAGGGCAGATCAGCTCCAATGGCCAACCAGAGCTGGACAGCTTGGGAGGTGAGTTTGGGTTCAATAGGAGAGGGGGTGGCTCTCGATTTTGGTATTTTCCAGCTAATAGGCCAGCTAGCCAGGCCAGGGGAGGTGGCCAGTGTTCAGGTGGTCAGGTGGGCAGGCCATCAAGTGCCATGACTTTAAATGGTGAAGAGATTATTGTAAATATTTCTTGATTTAGTCATTTAAAGAAGGATATCCCCTAATTTTAGGGATCTTTGGACCATTTCTCAAGTAGAGTGAGCTAGATGGGTCTAAGGTGGTTCTTAGGGGTCACTTGGTGGCAGTGGTGGACCTAGATTGGTCACATTTGGGATGATTTGGTCACATTGTGCTATAGGTTCAATTTAGGTCATTAAGGTTCAAGTTAGGCTAGCTTGAATTTGAGCTTAGATTAGACCCAAATGCTTGCTCAAAATGGTGTTTATGATTGTCATGATGTGTTTAAAAGTGGTTTGGAGTGGTGTTGAATTGATTTGGTAGATCAATTTGGCTTTGTTTGGTGTTATAGTCAATTTGGGACAAATTAGCTAAGCGTGGGTTTAGGTTGGGCTAAAGTGGGTTTTAAAACCAGTTGAGGGTTCTAAATGATTTATGGAAATGTCATGAAAAGTTCCAAACATTAAATGGGAGGAAATTTGTGGTTTTTTGGGAATCAATTTGGGAGATTTTAGGCATATGGCATGTTTAGGTTAAAATTGGGTATTTTGGATCTCAAGTGGATTTGGGAGAGATTTGGGCTCAAATTGGGGGCAATTGATGGTTCAATTCCATTTAGGGGAGTGTTATGAAGGGTTTAGAATTCAAATTGGGGATAAATTGATTGAGGTTAGGTCAATTTGGGGGATTTGGGTCACTTAGGCAAAATTGGGGATTTTGGATTTTAAGTGAAGTTGAACTCAAATGTGGATAAAATTTGGCTTGGATTTAGTTAAGATTGATATTAGGGATGTTTATATAAAGTTTGGATTGAAGTTGAGCAAGACTGAGATCAATTCCGTAGACATTGGGTTTAATTTGGGCACATTTGGGTTAAATGGGTCAAATTAGAGCTTTTGGTTAAATTGGGCTATATTGGCTAAATTTTTTCATGCGGTAGTTGCGAGAAATGAAATTAACAATATTTGGGAAGTTTTGGGAATTTTTAGGAATTTTTGGAATTTTTTGAATTTTGGCCTATGAGGGGTATTTTGGTCATTTTGGAGATTTTTTTGGGAAATTTGGCAATTTTGGATAATTTGAGAGGTAGGAAGTATTTTGGAATGATTTTGGGGGTAATTTGTGTGATTTTGGAAATTTTAGGAGATTTTAGGGTTTCGGGGGGCATTTTGGGTATTTTGGGTATTTTGGGGCAATGGGTTAGAAAATTGGAATGTTTGGGAAAATTGGGATTGGTTGAGAGTGAGTAATATGGCATTGTTTAGGTTGATTGATCCACTTAAAAAATACATATTTTTATCCTTATTTATCATTCAATTCTTAAGGATATTATGCTTTAATGAAAGGTATTTTTATGTTTTTGGATGTAGGTGATTAAAAAGAGTTCAAAAGGAAAAAGGAGTAAAAATGAACAAAAATGGAGCTTAAAGAGCAAACTTGTCGAAATTATAGGCTTGACGCCTCGGTGCTAGAGTCCGGCGCCTAAGCGCCTGTTCGATGCAGACGTAGACAAGATTTTTGATGTCTTTGAGCAGTTATTTTGAAGGTGTTAAGCGGTTATCAGACCTTCTCGAAGACTGGAAGTTACTCTTAATATATACGACATGTGATACAATGCATCTGGACACAGGGAAGCAGTTTTAATCGTGAAGAGGTGCGATCCAAAGTGAAGAGGTGTGAAGACCTGGTCACGAAGACCGGCGCCAGATCCCAGCGCCTAAGCGCGACAGTTACCTTCTAGAAGATACATTGTATTTGGATGAATTTTGAAGAGGTGCCTTAAGCAACCCCTGGTCAAATTTAGAGCTCTATAAATAAAAGCCCATTCTACAGAGAAAATTGTACCTAATCAACCCAAAGCTCTCCACGCTTGAAAATAGTTTTAGGGAGCCACCTTCTATAGTATTTAGTGACTTTATTGTTAGTTTATTTTAAGTGTTGAGTGTGAGTTTATTAGTGTGTTGTTGTTGAAGTTTTTCGTCATTGCATTGTAGTCAGTAGAAGTCAGCGGATCACTTGAAGGAACATTCCAGATAAGTATTTGTAACTTAGTTCAAAGTTTTATAAATATGTTTTGTTGTGTAAATTTAATGTGTTCTGAGTAGTTAGTTTTCTTTCTCATTTCAACGATGAAAAGATAATAAGATAATTAAATTTTATTGGAGAATTTAACTTAAAATTTTTATAAAAATTATGATGATATTAATACCTGATCTTAGTTTGCTTTTTAAACTGGCCATTTAAATTGTTAAAACCTATTGAAGAATTTAGAGACCTATCCGGAGATGAGTTCTTCACTAGTAGATATCACATGAATCCTTGGGTAATCGAAGGCTATATTTAGGTTATTCAAGGTGAAGTGCAAATAAATAGGAAGATATGATTTATTGGGCGTAGAATTAATTAGTTTTTAGAGTGACAGACTAAATTCTAATAATTTGGTTTATAGAAAAGGAACGGGTCACTGCTAGGGCCGACAATAGCCACCCTTTGACTTCTAGTAGTGTGACCCTAGATTAACCCATTCTACTAATAAAACATCCTGAACCGATCTATAGATTAGTCAATGTTCTTTATGCCTGGACCAAAGGGTAAAAAATATGAATGCTTCTATTTGGCACAATATCATAATCTAAATTCTCCACAAATGATAATTATTCTAAAAATCATGGATTAGTTGAAAAGGAGAATGTTGTTTTATTTATACCTGCATTAATCTTTATTTTAATTACAGCTTTCTAACATTTAGTAGAAATTTTATTAAATTTAAAATCTAAACTTTGAAAAGAAATAAAATAATAATTACTTTTAATTTGAAAAATCTAAAAATATTTCTTAATTTTCTCAAAATCCTCCCTGTGGGATCGATAACCAGGACTCCACTAGAGCTCTGTATTACTTGAAACGATACATATACTTGCGTTTGAAAATGTGAATTTTACTATAATTATTATAAAAATGTAAATATAAATTCATAAATTCTTACATAAGTAAAAGTCGGGTCACATCAATTTTTTTACGCCGTTTGTTGGGGATTATATCTTCTAGCAGTGGTATCAAATTCTTGCATTTGAAAGTATATATAAAGCCCCGATAGGCGCATCTATCAAGTTTTTGGTGTCTTTGCCGAGGAATATAAGGAAAATAAATAAGAAAGTTAAAAGATAATTTTTACATTTCTCAAATTAAATATAATTTTTACACTTTTCATTCTTTAAAATAATATATATATATATATATATATATATATATATATATATATAATAAAAATAATAAATACAAAAAAATTTTATTTATTTTTGTGTATAGTTCTGGATCTGAAGGATATTTACCTTTTTATTCTGAATTAGAAAGATCAGTTAAAAGAATTAGCAAAGGAAAACAATTTCAAAATTATCAAGAAATAGCTAACTTACATAACAATAATCAAAATCCAATAGAAATTAATGAACAAAATGTTTATAAACTATTAAGGGATTATGCAAACCCTACAACTGTTGAACTTCATATTAGTATTCAAATGCCAGTTGTAGATGCTAATTCTTTTGAGCTTAAACCTTCTATTATTTAAATGGTTCAAAATAAATAATTTGGAGGAACACCAAATGAGGATCCAATTTTACACCTTGCTAGTTTCTTAGAACTTTGTGCCTTTAAATATAATAATGTTTCTGCTGATGCTATTAGGCTTAGACTCTTTCCTTTTTCCTTAAAAGATAAAGCAAAGATGTGGCTTAATTCATTAGCAACTTTTTCTATTAAAACATGGGTAGATATGGCACAAAAATTCCTTGCTAAATAGTTACCTCCTTCTAAAACTGCTAAATTAAGAAATGATATAACTTCATTTTTGCAATTTGATGGAGAAACAATTTATGAAGCTTGGAAAAGATGTAAAGAAATATTTAGAAAATGTCCTCATCATGCTTTACCAGATTGGTTAATTATTCAAACATTTTATAATGGACTTATTGGATCACTTAGATCTATTATAGATGCTGCTGGTGGTGGTTCTTTAAAGGCTAAGACATTTGAAGAAGCTTATACTTTAATTGAAGAAATGACTAATAATAATTTTCAATGGCCTTCTGAAAGGGTCAATCCTAAAAGAATGGAAAGTATTCAAGATAATGAAGCATTTTCTATTTTAGCTTCACAAGTGGCTGTGATATCTAAGAAATTAGATAATTTTACTATTAACATATCGCATGTAAGTAATGATAATTCTGCAAACACTGATGATTCTCAAACAATAGAAACTTTGCAATCTATTGCTAGTAAAACTAATAATCCTTATTGTAATTATTATAATCCTGGTTGGAAAAATCATCCTAATTTTAATTGGAATAATGGACATCAACAATGGAGTAATAATCAAATTAATTCAAATTGGAACAATCAAGGAAATTCAAACTTTAGACCAACTTACCCTCCTGGTTTTAATAATCAATAGAAAATGTTATCTATAGATGAATTGATCTTACAACTAAGTAATCAGCTACAAATCCAAAACACTGCTATTCGTAATATTGAGAATCAGATGGGTCAAATTTCTAATTCTATTAATTACAGACCTCAAGGAACACTACCTAGCAATGTTGAAATTAATCCTAAAGAAACTGGGAAGGAACATGAACAAGCAAAAGCTGTAGAACTTAGAAGTGGAAAGGAATTAAAAGAGAAAATTCAGAATGAAATTGAAAAAGAGAGAGAGGTAGAAGAGGTTAAAAAACCTAAAGATACTCTTTCTCCAAGTAAAGATCAAACTGTAATTCCTATTGAAGTGGAAGTTGAAAGACCACCATCTTTTCCTCAAAGATTAAAACAACAGAAGCTTGACCATCAATTTTCTATGTTCATTGAAATTTTTAAGAAACATACCATCAACATTCCTTTTGCTGAAGCTTTGGAACAAATGCCAAGCTATGCAAAATTTATGAAGAATATTTTAAGTAAGAAAAGGAAATTTAAAGCTTATGAAACTGTCGCATTAAGTGAAGAATGTAGTGCAATAATTCAGAAGATATTACCTCAGAAACTTAAAGATCCTGGATGTTTCACTATACCATGTGCTATTGGAGAAAAATTTTATGGAAAAGCCTTATGTGATTTAGGAGCAAGTCTTAATCTCATGCCATTTTCAATTATTCGAAGGTTAGATTTAGGAGAGATTTCTCCCACCACTGTAACCCTTCAGTTTGCTGATCGATCTATCACTTATCCTAAAGGAGGTTCAGAGGATGTTCTTGTTAAGTTAGATAAATTTATCTTTCTTATGGATTTCATTGTGCTAGATATGGAAGAAGATAAAGAAATAGCTATTATTTTAGGGAGACCTTTTTTAGCTACTGGACGTGCTATGATTGAAGGGAAAAAAGGAGAATTAAAGATGAGAGTTAATGATCAAGAGATAAAATTTAATGTTCTGAAATCAATGAGATATCCTGATAAAAGAAAATGCTATCGGATGGATATTTTTTATTATATAATTGAAAAAAATTATCATGAAATATGTAAGGTCATTTCTGAAGAAAAAATTGATGAATCCATAATATACAATGAATCAGTAACTGAAGAAATTAAAAAAGAAAATGAAGAAAAATTATCTAAAGAAACTCATTATATTCATGAAAATTGGGAGATTTTAGACACAACTAAAAATGATATACTTTTACCCTCAATTGAAAAAGCTCCTGAACTGGAATTAAAAATGTTACCTGCACATTTAAAGTATGCATTTCTTAGAACTTCATTAACTTTACCTGTAATTATATCATCAGAACTAAGTAAAGATCAAGAACCAAAAATTAATAGGAGTTCTGAAAAACTATAAGAAAGCTTTTGGTTGGACTATTGCAGATATAACAGGAATAAGCCCTTCAATCTGTATGGATAGGATTATAATGGAAGAAAATTGTAAACCCACTATCGAACCTCAAAGAAGATTGAACCCAATTATGAAAGAGGCTGTTAAGAAAAAGATTTTCGAATGGTTAGATGCTGGAATTATTTATCCTATTTCGGATAGCCAATTGGTAAGTCCTAATCATTCTGTTCCGAAGAAAGGATGAGTAACTGTCATTGTTAATGAAAAAATGAATTAATCCCAATAAGACAAGTTATTGGATGGCAAATTTGCATTGATTATCGAAAATTAAACAACATCACTAGAAAGGATCATTTTCTTTTACCTTTATTGGATTAGATGTTGGATAAATTAGCTAGACACTCATATTTCTATTTTCTGGATGGATATTATGGTTATCATCAATTACATGTTCCTCCTGAGGACCAAGAGAAAACAACCTTTACAAGTCCTTATGGAACATTTTCCTTTAGAAGAATGTCTTTTGGTTTATGCAATGCACCTGCAACTTTTCAAAGATGTATGATGTCAATATTATGTAATTTAATTGATAAAGGAATTGAAGTATTTATAGACGATTTTTCAATATTTAGAACTTCTTTTGTGTTTTTCTTGGAAAATATAACGAAATTTTTGAAGAGATGTGAAGAAACAAATTTGGTTCTAAACTAGGAAAAATGTCAATTTATGGTCACAAAAGGAATTGTACTTGGACATAAAATTTCACAAATATGTATGGAAGTTGATCACGCAAAAGTTAGAATTATTAATGAACTTCATCCACCTACTACCGTTACTGATGTAAGAAGTTTTCTGGGTCATGCTAGATTTTATAGGAGATATATAAAGGATTTTTCTAAAATTACTAAACCTCTTTGCCATTTATTGGAAAAAGAAGATAAATTTGAATTTAATGAAGATTTTCTGAATGCGTTCAATATTTTATAAGAAAAATTAATCACTGCACCTGTTATCGTTGCACCTGATTGGAGTAAACCTTTTGAATTAATTTGTGATGCAAGTGATTATGCAATTGGAGCTATATTGGGACAAAAATATGAGAAAATTTTCAAAGTTATATAGTACGCTAGCAAAACTCTTAATGAAATTCAAATAAATTATACCACTACTGAAAAAGAGCTTTTAGCAATAGTATATGTCTTTGAAAAATTTAGATCATATCTTCTTGGGACGAAATGTATCGTACATACTGATCATTCTGCTATTAAGTATTTAATGTCTAAAAAGGATGCTAAAACTAGATTGATCAGATGGGTTTTACTTTTACAAGAATTTTATTTTGAAATTGTGAACAGAAAAGGAACTGACAACCAAATTGTTGATCATTTATCAAGAATAAAAAATAATAAAGAGAAAATTTATGAAGAAAATACAAATGAGAAATTTCCTAATGAACAGTTATATGTTATTCAAGGATTACAAATGCCTTGGTATGCTGATATAGTAAACTATTTGGTTAGCAATATTTTACCATATGGGTTAAATGACAAATATATTAAGAAATTCAAGAATGATTCTAAATCATATATTTGGGAAGATCCTCATTTATTTAAAATAGGAAAAGATTCTATCATTTAAAGATGTGTACCTTATGAAGAAACTTTTGCAATTATTCAAAAATATCACGATTCTGAATTTGGAGGACACTTTGGAGTAGATAAAACTGCGTTTAAAATTTTATATCCTAGATTTTATTGGCTTACTTTATTTAAAGATGTTGGACATTATGTGAAAACTTGTGATCGATATTAACGAATGAGAAATATATCCAAAAAAGATGAAATGCCTCTGAACTATATATTAGATATTAAAATTTTTGGTGTATGGGTTTAGACTTTATGGGAACTTTCGTACCATCATCTGGAAAGATTAATATTTTAATAGCAGTTAATTATGTTTCAAAGTGGATCAAAGCTGTAGCTTTGCCTAACTTTGATTCCAAATGTGTTTCGAAATTTTTAAGAAAAATGATTTTCACAAGATTTGGAATACCCAGGGTAATTATCACAGATGGGGGAAGTCATTTCAGAAATATAAGAATTCAATCATTACTGGAAAAATTCAGAATTAATCATAGAATTGCAACTGCTTATCACCCTCAAACAAGTGAAATAGTTGAAGTATCAAGCAGAGAAACTAAAAGAATATTGGAAAAGATTGTTAATCCTAAAAGAACTGACTGGGTTGATAGACTTGATTCTGCATTATGGGCTTATAGAATAGCTTATAAGACACCTATTAGAATGTGAGCTTATTTGTTAGTTTATGGTAAACATTGTCACTTACCTGTTGAACTGGAATATAAAGCATATTGGGTGATAAAGGAGTTCAATTATGATTTGAATGCTGCAGGAGAGAAATGCTTATTACAACTGAATGAAATGGAAGAGATAAGAAATGAGTCCTCTGAAAATGCAAAAATTTATAAGGAAAGATTGAAGAAATTGTGTGACAAAAAGATTTCAAGGAAAATATTTGAGCTTAGACAAGAAGTGTTATTATTTAATGCTCGTTTGAAACTTTTTCCTGGAAAATTAACATCTAAATGGATGAGACCATTTATAATTGAGAAAGTATACCCTTATAGAGCTGTGGATATTAAAGATCCCAAAACTAAAAAAGTATTTAAAATTACTGGATTAAGGCTGAAGCCTTATATGGGAGAAATGAAACCAAATTACAAAGAGGCTTACGAACTAAGTATACCCAATTAATTCAATTGATTAGGTCGGGCTGATGACGTTAAACCAAGTGCTTTGTGGGAGGCAACCCATTTATTTTCATTGTGATTGTTTGTGATTTGAATTTTTCTTAATCGTTGTTTGTATGTGGATCTCACCCTTTCATTAGACTTATTTTTAAGACCAAAAATTTATAGAATTTGACGATAGGAAAAACAGAGTCGATTATGGTTCCGGAGCCTAGGCGCCAAAAATTTGTGCCTAAGTGCCAGAATAAACTATGTGCATCGATGATCCGTCGCCTAGCCACCAGATTCTGGCGCCTAAGCTCCACGGTTACAGGTCATGTAAAAACCAAAAATCTTCAGTTTTTCACATGAAATCTATTTATAAATTGCCCTATCTTTTTTCCCCAATCACATAGAAACCTTAATTTCTTCCAGAGCAATCCATTTTGGAGGAGTTAAGAGGAGTTTGGAAGCAATGGATAGAGGAAATCATGGAAATGAGGTAAGAGATAAATCCCCCAAAGATCCTCAATCTTATTTTAAAGGTTTTATTACAGTTAGTATGGAGAGATTATTTAGTCGATTGGAAAAGATTGAAGTGGAACTTCAAAGCATTGGGAATCTTTTGCATGAAATGTATCATCAAATTGAGCACATGGAATGACAAATAAAGCTTCAATTTGATCATATGGAGGCCTATCAAGACGCTCAAGTAGCAATGTACGTGAAGAATAAGTGGATTGATGAAAAGTCGGCTTTGGAATTTTCAAGGGCGTTGGTTTTTTATCTCGGCGGTCCGAGCAAACTTCATTGTGAAACAGATGGTAATTAAAGATCGGTGTTGAGTAGATCTCTTATGTGTTCTAGGTGAGATTGAGTTAAGTTCTAGTGTGTCGATTTTCTAATTTGTGTGTTTGCTTAATTGTTCAATGTGTGTTGTTAGATTGGAAATTTGCTTTGAATTTAAGTTGTTTGTGTTGTTTATAGAATGATGAACCTTGTTATAGTCTTGTTCTGGATTTTATTAAGTTTTTAATGAAAATTATGAATTGGAATAGAAGTGTTTGGATATATTTTGTGTTTAAAATGTGGATCTAAGTTATCATTTTAAATTGATCGTGGAAATATTTGGAGGATGTTAATTGGATTAATACTCTCATAAGAGTAATTAGGAGTCGAATTTGATAAGTTTTGGTGGAAAATATAAAATTAAAATTGAATTTTTAGAAAGGCAAGTCTGGTGCCTAGGCGCCAGAATTCAGTGCCTAGGCGCCGGTTCAGCCTGAACTCGAAACATCATCTTCATAAACACCCTAACACCATTTTTGACGCCTAAGCTTCCCTTTCCTTTTGTTTTTGCGAAAAGAGACCCTAAATATCCCATTTGAGGCCAGATTTGCAAGTTTTTGAGCTTAAAATCACTCAATTTCTTCATCCCAAGGTCAGATCTACATTCTAAACCAATTATTTTCAATTTTCACCATGACTATTGCACTCATTGAGGAAAACCGAAATTTTAAGAAAAATTTTTGATTTTAGAGTTAAATCAATAGATTTTTAAGCTCATTCATGTTTGAAAAGCTTAAATTAGTTTATTTCCTTTGATCTTATGAATTTATTTTGCATTTTTATTTCACGTTTAGATGACACCCAAATCTAAGCGAGGAAAGGAATGAGAAAATTTTTATCGTAGCAAGTTTGTCACTACTGCTGCACATTTTCAGTACAATGATTTTGCTACGACTCGGAAGTTTATCTCGGAATGAAGTTTTTACAATCCTGGAGGAAGAATTGAGGATATGATCGTTGCACTCAACTGGCAATGATTCTGCTATTTTACTGTTGTTGCTGTTATCCATGTCGTTAGGGAATTTTATGCCAATTTTATGGATGCTGAAGAGTATGAGATTTTTGTAAGAGGAGTTGGAGTAGGATTCACTCCAGAGTGTATCAACATTTTCTACGGCCTGCCACCGAGCATCAAGTGCTATTACTCCGGATTATCTCCATCTGAGGGAGATTTAGATATGATTATTGCTTACCTGACTGATGGTACTTGGAAGTTGAGGAACAGAAAAATGGTAAATTTTTCATCTTCTAAGCTTAATGGTGTTTCAAAGGCATGGCACTACTTTATTTCTGCTCATCTCCTTTCATCCAATCATTTGAGTGAGGTTACCAAGGACAGAGCTATCCTCAACTTCTGCATTCAAGAGAGGAAGCCGATTCATGTAGGGAGTATCGTTTATAATTCTATAGAGGCTACTGCTCATTCTAGCACTTCTGTTGGACTTGGATTTCCATCTTTAATATATTCTCTGTGTGAAAGTGCTGGAGTAGTTGCTGAGCTTTCTGAGGAAAAGCTTAAGTCTACAAAGCCCATTGGAAGTGAAAGTGTCATTATCTATGATCAACTTCGAGGTAACAAATCTACTGCACCTTCTGGTTCATTACCTACTTCTGGTAGAGCTTCTACTTCTAGACCTTTTACTTTTGCTGCTGAGCCACCATCTAGTTTTCGGGAATCCATGCATGATCAGTTTATGGAGCAGCAGAATGAGTTATTTCTAACTCATTTTAGAGTAGATACGATAGATAAGAAGATCGATCACCTTTCTGAGTACACCCAAAGGAGGAGTGATTATGATGCTGAGTATTTTGAGTCTTTAGTTAGATTCCTGAACGGTGAGCATGATGTTTAGTTCCCTACCTGTCCTTGATTTTCATCGTATCTTGATCCAAAGGATATGGAATTTTCTTTTTGTGATGACGATGACGAGGCTACAGACAATGATTAGTAGCTTGATTTACCTCTTGAGATGTGTTGATTCTGTTTTTAGTTTATTTCTTGTTTGTTAGTACTGATTAGTGTGATTTTATTGTTGTTTGTTAGGGTTAATTTGTTTAAGTAACTTGTGTGGACTTTTGATGTGAGACTGTTTTAGTTAGTAATTTTGCATGTTGAAAAAAATAAAAAAAATTTGTAAAAATTAACTTCTGCTTTGCAAACTTTTTTATATATGCTTAATCATTTCTGTTATATTCATATTAAAGCATGTGTAGAAGTAGAAATGAGTTTTTCCTTACTACATTATCATTGTACCTAGATAAATTCCTATTTATTTCTTTCTCTAATGCTTTAGAAACTTTTATGATTCATTTATATACTAAAGCTGAAGTTTGAGGGAAGGGAAAACATTTTTCAAATTTAAATATTATTTGTCCTTAATGAACTAATATTTTCTTTAAAAAAATATTAACATAACATAAGGAATGAAAAATCTATGTAAGATTACTTAAACTTTTGAATTTATAAATAATTTGGTAAACTTGACTAAAATTTCAATAATTTTGATTGATTTTAAGAATAGAATTATTTAACTTAAAGAATGATAAGATTAAGAATTTTTCTATTTATAGTAAAGAGAATTGTATTTTAGAAATACTAAGGAATCAAGATTATTACTTGAAAAAGAAAAGAGTGAAATAATCTTTGAAAAAAACTTATTAAGAATGTCATATTTATTAAGTAAAAAAATGTAAAAGCTTTTAAATATAAGTTAAGGATAGTGAAGTTCAAAATCATTAAGAGGCAATCCAAAAATAGTAAACCTCACAAATAAAAAAAATGGAGGATTGAAAAATATCCTTAAAAAAATTAAAAAATAAATTTAGGATTGAAAAATATCATTAAAAAAAGCAGAAAAAAAGAAATGTGAGAAAAAGCTTGAGGAGATGCCTAAAAAAAAATTGGCTTCACTTGAATTATCTTATAGGAAGAAAAACAATTACATTTTTAAATTAATTTTTATGTACAAATTTTTTTACTAAAAAATTTATATTTCATGAGAATCTTTATCTTGTAAATATTCTATGTGATGTTATAATAATAAATTACAATTATTCTTGAAATAAATGAAAATTTGGAAGTCTTATGATTTGGTAGTTAAATATTCTTTAAATTCTTAAAATTAACCTTAATTAGTGAAATTCGGTTAATGATATGCTAAAGTTTTTATAAAACCAAAAATTAAAAGAAATCTTAAATATTTAAACTTCATTCCAAATGTTATACATTTTATATAATTAAAAGGGTTACTTGAGGACAAGTAACATTTATGTTTGGGGGAATTTGAACCACTTAAAAAATACCCATTTTTTCGACTTATTTATGATTTAATTCTTAAGGATATTATACTTTAATAAAAGGTATTTTTATGTTTTTAGATGTAGGTGATAAAAAAAGAGTTCAAGAAGGAAAAAAAGAAAAAAGGAGCAAAAATGGAGCTTAAAGAGCAAAAATGTCAAAATTATAGGCTTGGCGCCTAGGTGCCAGAGTCCCGCTCCTAAGCACAAGTTCGATACAGACTCAGACAAGATTTTTGACGACTTTGAGCTGTTATTTTGACGGTGTTAAGCTGTTATCAGATCTTATAGAAGACTGGAAGTTAACTCCTAATTTATAGGACATGTGATGCAATGCATCTGGACACGTTTTTAATCACAAAGACCTAGTCACAAAGTTCTGCTCCTAGGCACCGGATCCGGGCGCCTAGGCGCGATAGTTACCTTCTAGAAGATACATTGTATTTGGATGAATTTTGAAGAGGTGCCTTAAGCAACCCCTAGTCAAATTTAGAGCTCTATAAATAGGAGCCCATTCTACAGAGAAAATCACACCTAATCAACCCAAAGCTCTCCACACTTGAAAATAGTTTTAGGGAGCCACCTTCTTTAGTATTTAGTGAGTTTATTATTAGTTTATTTTGAGTGTTGAGTGTGAGTTTATTAGTGTGTTGTTGTTGAAGTTTTTCATCATTGAATTGAAGTTAGTATAAGTCAGTAGATCACTTGAAGGAACATTCCAGATTAGTATTTGTAACTTTCTTCATAGTTTTTAAAATATGTTTTATTGTGTGACTTTAATGTGTTCTGAGTATTTAGTTTTCTTTCTCCTTTCAAATATGAAAAGATAATAAGATAATTAAATTTTGCTGGAGAATTTAACTTAAAATATTTATAAAAATTGTGATGATATTAATACCTGATCTTAGTTTACTTTTTAAACTGGGCATTTAAATTGCTAAAACCTATTGAAGAATTTTGAGACCTATCCGGAGATGAGTTCTTAACTAGTAGATATCACATGAATCCTTGGGTAATCGAAGGCTTTATGCAGGTTATTCAAGGTGAAGTGCAAATAAAAAGGAATATATGATTTATTGGATGTTGAATTAATTAGTTTTTAGAGTGATAGAATAATTTCTAATATTTTGGTTTATAGAAAGGGAACGGGTCACTGGTATGGCCGACCATAGCCACCCTTGAACATTTAGTACTGTGAGCCTAGATTAACCCATTCTACTAATAAAACATCTTGAACCGATCTATAGATTAGTCAATGTTCTTTATGCCTGAACCAAAGGGTAAAGTATATTAATGCTTCTATTTGGCACAATACCATAATCTAAATTCTCCACAAATGATAATTATTCTAAAAATCTTGGATTAGTTGAAAAGGAGAAAGTTATTTTATTTTTACTTATATTAATCTTTATTTTAATTACTGCTTACTTACATTTAGTATAAATTTTATTAAATTTAAAAACTAAACTTTCAAAAGAAATAAAAATAATAATTACTTTTATTTTGAAATATCTAAAAATATTTCTTAATTTTCTCAAAATCTTCATTGTGCGATCGTTAACCAGGACTCTAGTAGAGCCCTATATTACTTGAAACGATACGTATATTTGCGTTTGAAATTGTGACTTTTACAATAATTATTATAAAAATCAAAATATAAATTCATAAATTCTTACATAAGTAAAACTTAGGTCACATCAATTTTTTGCCACCGTTTGCCGGGATTAAATATTCTAGCATTGGTATCAAATTCCTGCATTTGAAAGTATATATAAAGCCCCGTTAGGCCGCTCTATCATTGAGCCATGGACTAAGGGTCACCCTTATTTGGTCCTCTATGTGTTGTTACTAGCCAAATCCTAGCCTAAGGCTAAAGGCTTGAGAAAACCACTTACATGAGTTTCCAAAGAGTTAAGGGATCAAAGGTGATGTGCCTTGTTTTAGGTTGTGAGTGTGTAGTGTATGTGTGGTGTAAGCTCTAGATCTCCCAGAGAGACTTCCCCTAGGCATCCTTGTGCTTGGTCTCTTTCTCTAAAAAACTAGAGGTTAGGCCTTAATCATATCAAAACTTCCAGTCAAGTTAAAAATGTTTGAATTTCTATGAGGACGGGATCCATGACTACTCTTCTAAGAAAGTCACCAAGAGAGTCTTATGCCTAGACCATAGGCTATTCTATAGATGGACTAGATCTCAACCAAAAGTGAGTTCAACATGAATGTGTTAGTCCAAATCATTATTTTTCTAAGAAAGGAGGAGTGACAGTAACTATTAATGAACATAACGAGTTATACTAACAAAACAAGTCACTGGTTGGCGAATATGCATTTAATATAGAAAATTAAATTTCACCACTAGGAAAGATCATTTTCCACTGCCCTTTCTAGATCAAGTGTTGGATAGACTAGCTAGGCGCAAATACTTATATTTTCTGAATGGATGTACTGGTTATCACCAAATACAAATAGCTTTTGAGAATCAAGAGAAAACAATGTTTACCAGTCCTTGTGGTACATTTGCATTTAGAAGAATGTCCTTTGGTTATGTAAAGCCTCTGCTACATTTCAAAGATGTATGATGGCTACTTTTTGTGATTTAATTGAAAAAGGAATTGAAGTTTTTATGAATGATATTTCTGTATTTGAGACTTCATTTGAATCATGTTTAGAATATTTATCAAGTGTCCTCAAGCACTGTGAAGAAACAAATTTAGTCCTTAATTGGTAAAAATGCAATTTATGGTAGCAAGAGGAATTATTTTAGGACATTGCATATCAGAAAATGATACAAATGTTGATCCTGAAAAAAATTCAAGTGATCGCTTATTTACCTCATGCAACAAATTTGAGGGAAATTAGAAATATTTTAGGATATGCTGGTGTTGACCTCATTTTTGATGAGGTCTTCTCTTCTTCTCTTTAGTGCTTAGGATCTAGCCTTAGGCTTTTCCTTTGACTATCTTAGAGGACTAGAATCGGGACCCACCTTCTAGAATTTCAAACCACTTCTTAACTCTCTGCAAACTCCACAAACTTGACTGTAGACCCCTAATCACCTGGAGGGTTGAAATCAAATGTGGAAGTTTAAAGGATGAGTTCCTATAGGACTCTTTGGCCTTAGGACTGCCCTGGGTGGCCTGGTCTGGTGAAGGGGCTGATTTACACACACACTACTCTCATACACTTTCACACACTTCCTAAAATCACACCCATACCTAACTTGACCTCCTGACTCATGTAGGTAATTCACATGGATGGTCCTTAACCCCTAAGCCCTTGGCTAAGAGGGTTAGGAACAACATAGTGGATGCCTCAAATGGGTCCCTTCATGGCTCATGTGGGCTTGGTGTGGCTTCATGGCTCAACCAAAATGATTTCATTCCACTTATACTCACCCAATCTTTAATTTTTCAAATTTTTAATTTTTCAAATTTTCAATTTTTGACCCCCGGGACCCTACACCCGCTTAGCCTACCTAAAACCCTTGAAACTACACAAATTTCTCAAAAATTTCCAAATCACCCAAAATTCTCCAAAATCATTCCTAAACATTTCTCTCCACTCAAATTGACCATCCATACCCAAGAATACCAAAAATTCCAAAAATACCTCCCAATACCCCCCAAATACCCAAAATACCCCTCTTGACCCAAAAATCCAAAAATTCAGAAAATTCCCAAAAAATTCCAGAAAATCCCAACTATTCCCAATTTCATTTTGTCCAACTACACCATGGGCCAATTTTGTCAATTTACCCTACTTTTGTCAAAACCCCCAATTTGACCCATTTTAACCCAAAGTGAACCCAATGTCAAACCAAACCTACCCAGTTGACCCAAATTCTGGTCCAATTCAATTCTAAACTTCAATTCAACATTCCTAACACTAATCTAGACCAAATCCAAGTCCAATTTGATTGACATTTGGATCCAATTTCACTTTTGGCCTTAAAGCCCAATTTGGACCCATGACCCAAACCTAACCCAAACTCACCCAATTCAAATTCCAATTAACCCCAAATCTTTTCTAAATCTTCCTTAGCATCCCCACAAGCAAAACACTAACATGATTTGCCCAAAATTTAGACCCAAACCCCACTCAAACTTAACCCAAAGCTAAAAGGCCCATTTTTGACCTAAGCCCAAACCTAACCCAAATGAGCCCAAACCCCAAAATCAAAGCCCAACCAAAGTCAAAACCTCTTTGAAACACTCCCATAAACATTCCTCAACATTGATTTTACATCAATTTCAACCCTAGCCCAACATTGGCCCAACTTGGCCCACTTGGACCTATATTGGCCCATTCATCAAAAGAGCCCAAATTCAACCCCCAATTTAAACCCAAATCACCCCCAATTTGCTTCAAGTCACTTATAATACATCCATGAGCTGAACCCAACAATTATTTGGCCCAATCTCTTTACAAAATTTCATCCCAAAATCCATTTTAAAATTCAAAAGCCCACTTTCCTAAACCATCTTAAAAGCCCATCTAAAACCCTTTCAAAAAGCCCAAAATCCACCCCAAAGCCCACATGATATTTCTCTACATCATCCATTCAATTAAAATCATCCCTAAGTCATAAACCAATGATCAAATAATTCTAAATGAAGCTTCATCCAAATTTTCACCAAAATATCCAAAATTCTTAAAACCCTTTTTTATGAAATTGACTTGACTTTTCCCAAGCCAAAGGTGAGCCATGAAGCCATGCATGAGCCACATGGAAGCCATGAGAGCCTCTTTACATGTCACCATGCCATTAATGGCAAGAAGAGGGGACCCTTTCCTAACCCTTCATTAAGCCTTTTAACCATACTCATGTCACACTCTAAACCATGCTTTGCCACCTAATCCTCGATGGAGACTCCACCACACATGGAAGGTTGACCCACCTGACCTCCTCAGCCGAAAACCAGGTCTTGGGGAGGTGCACCCAACCCATTTGCATGGGTTGACCATTTTTAGCCAAAATGACCCCTTCCCCTTTCTACTTTGATTCAATCACTTTACACATGTCAAACCTCAATTGAATGCACCAAATCCCGACCCGACCTACCTAAACAAGATTGTGACCAATGCACGCCGGCCAGCCACCAGGCCGCCGGAAAACACCATGGCCGAGAGCTCACATGTGAGCCAACCTAGGAATTCTCCCTTGCCGAGCTACCCCATCCACAAGTGGCCATTGGAGCTGTTCTTCTCTTGCCAAGAACAGCTGATCCCAAGCCCTAACTCTCCCTGGGAGGCCCTCCACCCTCTCCTATTTAAACACCACCCCTCTCGGCCATGAGAGGTGCTGAAAAAAAAACCTTAAGGAAACTCTGCCAAAATTGTTCCAGACTACTCCCCATACACAGAGCACTTGATCCCCACTGAAATCCCCCTGCCATTTCTTCTCTGTGAGCTCAATTTCAGAGTCGAAATCTAGGCCCAAAACCAGGACACTTCTCCACAGTGAGCCAATCCCCAAATTGATTGGTTCTACACCTTCACCAGACCAAGGGAAGGTGTCCACCAGCAAAAGCCCCATCTCCAGGCCACCCAATTGCTCCAGCCTCCAAGCTTTGTGATCGGGCTTGGTCGAAATCCCACCTAGACAATTCACCAGACCAAGAGACTTCATCTGGAGCTTACTGGGATCCAATCGAAGGTGCAACAACCCTCAGATCGAAGCCACACTTCTCTGAGCAAAGGTATGAGCTAATTCTTCATCCCGAGCTTCTGGAGATTCTTCATTTCAATAGCTTTAATTTCAATGCATGATCACCATATAGATGTGTTCGTCTCTTCAAGACGAATCCATAGAGCATAAGAACATGAAAATCCATTGAGTATCGAGTGAGATCTTAGGGATTTAGTATGGACGGCTCTCGGGTGAGGACGCTCGGGGACGATGAACGGATGTCGTCCATTCAATACACGCGCTGACGGATGGCCAGGATCGCGTCAGATCAGGAGACGGTACGAGAACAGCGGGGCTCGGGCTGCTGTCTCAGATGGCGGCGTCGAATGGGAGCGCGACGCTTGTGTGTTCGGAGCTGCCGAGGTTGACGCGGCGCCGCGTGGATAAACAGAAAATTAGGGATTTTTCTGATTTATTTAATTCCCTAAACTTCAAAAATTCATAACTTTGTGTAGAAAAATCAGAAAAATAAAATAAAAATACCCTCTTGCTCGGTGAACGAGAGGAGAATAATGTGGAAAAGAAATCATTTAATTTCATCAAGTATTTTATTTTTAATAATTTATTTACTCTCTGCCTATTTATAATTCTCCATGCATGTATACAATTCACCATGGCATGAGACCATAGGAGCTTTGAAGCCTCCGAATTTGGGAACATTCCCCGAATTTTCCAAAGTCGAGAGGCCATCCCTATGAAGAGTTATTGATTTTTCAAATTCATGTTACTGTTTTGAGTATTTTAATTTCAATAAATAGCATGTTGTGAAATAAATTCTAGAAAAATTTGGTGATGTCTCTTATGACCAGAGGACCCTAGGAAAAATAGGTTTTGAGTTATTTCATTTAAAACAACCCTAATTGGCTTAAGCACCCAAAATGGATCTCTAATTAATTAGAGCTAACCATACATCAAATTGACTTGAAATCAATTCTCCACTGACCTTTAGGATCAGAGGAACCCACCATAAAAATTTGAGGTCAATTGGACTTGGTTAGCCCTACTAATTGGGTTGATTAAGCCATTTAGTCATTTTAAATTTTAAAAATTTATAACTTTCAAAATATCTTTCAAAAATTCAATAAATTGGTTTTGGAGCCTCTCTGATATTAGGGGAATTTAAGAAAATTAAAATTTCAATTTTTTAAAAAAGTTAATTTTTAATATTATTTTAATATTTTAATAATTAAAAAATAATAAAAATCACAAAAATAATAAAATTCACCAAAATGTCACATTTTGAATTTTAATCACTTAGGAACAAACCCCATATTTTTCTTAGGTCTATTTAGTGAGATTTTAAATTTTAAAGCTCTAGGGTAATTTTAAAATTAAAAAAAAATGTATTTTCTAGCATTTTCACTAAAATAATTATAATAAATCATAGAAAAATCAGAAAATTGTAAAATGTGATTCTCTGATTTCCTTGATATCAGAGAGATTTTTGAAAAATATAAAATTCATTTTTCAACATTTATTTTATTTTTAAATTAATTAACACTCCAAAACTTAAAATAATTATAATAAAAATAATATAATTCAAAAAATCACCAAAATTGGTCCAAGTGGTCCTCTGGTCATTAGGAATGTCCCCTAATTTTCTTAAGGACAGAAACTTTCCCTTGGTCATGTTATTAAATTTTCCTTGAAATCTCTATTTTCTACCAAAAATAATTATATAAATAAATTAAATACAAAAAAATTACATTTTCTCCTCTCATGTCTTTATTGACATATGAGTGAAGTTACATAAAAATTTCAAGTTCATTTGAGTTCAATTTAGTGAGTTATGAAATTATTAAGCTTAAAGGGTAAAGTGGTAATTAAAATTTTTAATCCTTAATTAAAACTTTAGGTTTAATAAAAATTTAACAAGTAAAATATTTGATCCTAATCTGATTTGGATGATTGAAATTTAAATAATTAAAGGGTAGAAACCCATTAAGCAATTTAAAATGATTAAACCTTAATTAAATAATTGATTAAATTTGGAAGAATAATAAAATTGGAATTATTAAAATAGGGATATTATTAGGAGGAGATTTGTTCTTTAATTTAAAAATCCCTAAATTAATCATCTCATTAATATTCAATTCCTAATTAAAATGATAACTCAAAATTCAAAATATTAAAAGGCTTAATCATTAAACTAAAATTAAATTATTAAACTCTTTTAAAATTCCAATTAAAGTTAAAAATAAAATTAAATTAAAAATTAAATTAAATTAAGTAAATTGAATTGAATTAAATTAAATTAAATCAAATAAAATTAAATTAAATTAAATTAAATTAAATTAAATTAAATTAAATTAAATTAAATTAAATTAAATCAAATTAAATTAAAATTAAATCAAATCAAATTAAATTAATTTAACATCAAATCAAACTAAATTGAATTAAATTGAATCAAATAAATAAAAAATTAAATTAAATTAAATTAAATTAAATTAAGTTGAATTAAATATAACATCACCAAAGACATAAAGAATTCAAAATAAATCTAAAATAACTTGAACACTATTCCAAATTTAAACCCATTAATGGAAATTAAACTAAATCACAAACCATTTGAACACCAATTTACCCTCAAAAGTTTTAGTTATCATAACTCATAAACAGAATATTAAATGAAATGTTACTTCACTTATAGGACATTCAAAAATCCTAGTTCACTGAGCAAGATAACAACAAAACTTGAAATTCTTGGACGATTAATTCATTTGTGTAATTGAATTCATTTGGACTTAAAGCAATCCTAGAAATATTGAAAAGATGTTTAAGATTCTTCTTAAACACTTTCTCAATATGATAGGATGTTTATAAGAACAATTAAATTTAATTGTTCTTTGATGAAGAAAATCGTCTTCAAACCAAAACACAAGGAACCTAGACGTCATAGGAAATGACTAGCTATAGGATTATGAACTTGGTAGAAAACCATAACCCTTCCCTTAGCTTTACCTAGGAACTTGCTTAAATATTCTAATTGTGTTTTAAGTTCAGCTTGGGATGACGGGAAGACCCTCCAGGTACGCTTTTATTTTATTGCAATTTACTTTCTTGCAATTTACATTATTGCAATTTATTTAATCGCATTGCACTTACTTTTCTTGCATGATAAACAACTATTGCATGAAAACCCACACCTTTAAGATAGTCCCTAAAACTGAAACCAAAACTAAGTTAAAAGACATTGCAAGATAAAATTCACCGCCACAACATTTTAAAATATAAAACAACTCAAAATTTAATCACAAATAGAACACAAAACTACAATTATAACTAAATTAAAACGTCCTGTTGGATGATCGGGAATACCTCAGATGATGTAACCTACGTGTTGCTAACGGGATTTCCCACGGTCTAAATGAAAGTGTGGAACTCATTTAGTTGAGTTTAACAAATTCATCTGGACTAAGTGAATCCGATAAAATAATGATGCCTGAAGGATGGAACCGTGGGATCTTAACCGGTGTCGTTATAATCAACTTTAAGATTTGTTTTAATTAAAATATCGAGAACACTTGGAAATTAAGATTTTCTCTAAACCAAAACACTTTTCTCATCCCCCGATTTATGACTTCTAAAACTAAACCTCTGCAACAACAAGGAGCTCGGAGCATGGTGGGCAGCACGGCCATCGTCATCAAGAAACCCGAGTCTACTTCAGCAAAACTTTCCTAGTATTAAATAACAAAGCCATAGGACTTCGAGGTAGTTTGCCTAGTGCAACATAAATCCTCAACCTCTTCGTTAGGCATTTGCATTGCAAATTAAGCCCTAACCGGTCCTAGGACTCCAAGGTAGTCGTCTGATACGACATAAACCCTCACATCTTCGAGGTTATTTGTATGATTCTGTCATATAGATATAAGCCCTAATTAATTAAAATTGACAAAATCAAACATCAAATAGACATTAGGACTTTCCTAAATTCAAGCCAAACAATAGGAAAGTCGGGAAATTACCGAAGTTCACTTCAGATCCGTAATTTCCCCTACCTCTCTTCCTTCGAATTCTCAAAACAAAATGTTCCAAACTTGATCTATTCCCTATTGAAATTCCAAAATTCAATCCCTTGAAAACTTAAACTTTGAAATCTTTGAGAGCAGAATTATTGATTATTATCGAGAGTTTTCTTAGGTGATTCCCATCACTTAAGATGTAATTAACTATAGGGGCTTGCCCTTATAGGGAATTTTAAAAGAACCTGAGTAATATAAACCCCGTTTAATGTTTTCATATTAAGCGAGGGAATTTGTCGGCTTATAAAATTGGTTCGCGGACCAAACGGATGTCACAAATCTTCTAGTTTATTTAATCGAGCCCCACCGTCAATGTTGTGTCTATCCTTAGGGATAGATACACGGTTTGTGGTGCGGTGCTCGTTTATATAAACTATTCGGGATGTGAGATCGGCTTAATCTCATATCTTAAAATCTTCAAATTTAAAATTATTTTCAAAATCAAATGCTACTTTTCAGAATTATTTATTTAAATTAAATTAAAAATTCACCGACAACTTCTGTCAGGCGACCCCCTTTTCAAAATAAAACACACGACCTAAAAATATGCGGACAGCTGGATTTTACAGGCTATATATTAAAGACTTCTAAAAAATTACTAAGCCTCTATGTCATTTACTTGAAAAAGATGTAATTTATAATTTTCTTTAGAACTGCTTAAAAAGCTATTGAGCAACAGAAAGAAAAATTAATCATTGCACCAATTATTGTTTCACCATATTGGGAAAAATCTTTTGAATTGATGTGTGATGCAAGTGATTATGTTATTGGCGTTATTTTAGGAAGAAATCATGATAAGATTTTCAAAGTAATTTATTATAATAGTAGAACTCTTAATGGAGCTCAAATTAATTATACCATAATTGAAAAAGAGTTATTAGCTATAGTTTATGCTTTTAATAAATTCAGATCATATTTAAATCGAGCAAAATGTGTTGTTCATACTGATCATTCTGTTATTAAATATTTAATGACAAACCTAAGATACAAAATCAAGACTGATAAGATGGATTCATCTTCATCAAAGTTTTGACTTTGAAATAGTAGATAATAAGGGAGCTGATAATCAAATTATTGATCATTTGTTTAGGCTTGAATCTTGAAAATTACTCTATTATTAAAAAGAAATTAATGAACATTTTTGGGATGAATAATTTTTCAAATTGATGAGTGGTGTGTTCCATGGTATGCTGACATTTTGAACTTTTTTGTTAATGATATTATACCATATGTTATGACATACCAACAGAAAAGAAAATTTATTTCTGAAGCCAAGAATTATTTCTGGGATGACCCACTTTTATATAAACAAGGAAAGTCTAATTTTTCAAAGATGTGTGTCGTTAGAAGAAACTTATGAAATTATCTAAAAATGTCATGATTCTGATTTTGGGAGACCTTTTGGTGTTAATAAAACAACATACAAAATTTTGCAATCCAGATTTTATTAGTCTTCAATCATTAAAGATGTTAATGCTTATATCAAAACTTGTGATCAATGTCAACGTGTAGGCATATTTCTAGAGGAAATAAGATGCCCCACAATTTAATGTTAGAAATTGAGATGTTTGATGTTTGGGGATTATATTTCATGGGACCCTTTATACTATCTTTCAAAAATTTATATATATTTTTAATAGTAGAATATGTATCCAAGTGAATAGAAGCTGTTGCTTTACCTTGATGTGATCCTTTTAGTGTTACAAATTTTTTAAGGACAAACATATTTTGTAGATTTGGGATGCCAAATGTGATCATAACTGACGAGGGAAGTCATTTTAGAAATGCAATAATGGAAAAATTAATAAAAAAATATCATATAAACCATCAAATTGCTACAGCTTATCATCCTTAGACAAGTGATTTATGATGCGCCCCTAATGTGATATGTTTTTCTGCATGTTTTATGTCAATTTAATCCCCCTGAGATGATGCCAAAAACTTGACCCGACCTACAATTATGTAGTAATTTAGCTTTCAAAATATGGCCAAAAACTTGACCTAATTTATATTTAGTGGTTAATCTGCAAAATAAAAATGTTATTAAATATAGAAAATTGTTCACACACTATGGGTTCTACACAAGTGCATGTATCGTGTCAAGTAATGTAGGGCTTTCTGTAAAAACCTCAGTATTGATTCCACATAGAAGTTAGGTAAGAAATCCATTTGGCTAATTATAGTCTACCGCTATTAGTCCTTAGTTTACAAGGATGATTCAAGTGGTTTTTCGAACAAGTAGTCCTAAAGGTAAGCTTAAGTTTAAAATAACTAATAACTACTACTAATAGAAAATATTTATTCTAAAGATAACCCTTTATGGATGAAATGGCTTGGAGTATTTCGAGATGATTAAAACAATTATTATTATGTAGTGAATTGAATAATGATTTGGAATGAGATACATTAAATATTGTATGTGACAAATAGGAGTATTCTTATTCATTACCCTCTTCTGAGTGCATAAATAACATTACCTAATCTTAGATTTTGCCCCTAAATCTGTGGTTAGGCCGGGAGGATACTGGCTCTCACACTAGAGCTCCCACTTTCCTTTCACCTGAGAGCTAACTCTCGCTTTAGTTTCTAAACACTAGAACCAAATTAGGGGTTTTAATCTGCCACCCTAAAATCTCTAATTCTAAATCCCTCAAACTATATTCCCTATTTATTTATGCTAAACCCTATGGAATACATTTTCATCAATAAAATTAAATGTGGTTCTACTATGATAAGAAATACATCATCGTCTAAGATCTTAGTGCAATTTTTAACACTGCAACGGTCCCATATTGTAATGTAAATGAAGTTCAAGTAAAAACCATCACATATATAAGTAAAAATTCTTCTAACATGCATCCCAAAATCCTAAACATGAATCCTAGTCTTTACAAAAGAAAAGTAGAATTAAGATAATGACATAGTCTTCTCATGCCACTATTCCAAAATAAGAAGAATGAGAAAGAAAAACTACTCACAAAGCATGAGGAAAACATAATGGAAAGCATCATTATATCAAAGCATATCTACTAGAGAAGTGTTTAAAAAACCATAAGATAATGAAGAACACAATACTTAACTTTTTCCCATTGAAGGTAATATGAATATCTCTCCCACAAAGCCATCCTCTGATCCATGCAATGCTAGTACAATTCCTTACATATTCTCTCCAAATCCCCTCTCCAATCTCTCCAGAATAGGTAGAAATCAACATTTCTACTCTTATTCTAAGAACTCTAAGAACTTCTCTCATTTTTCCTAACATACATCACTTTTTCCGACATAAAATCACTATTTTATGATGTAGGGATGAAATTTCGAAGAGTTGCCTCAAGCACCCTTCCAAAAATCATCCAAATGAATTGTGTTTAAGCCATAACTATTCTATTTGCTTTGTTTGGCTCCGTTTTAGCTCTATTTTGCCCTGTTTCGCCCAGTTTCAGTTGCATTTCATTCCTAACAGGTATACCAACAAGATAAGTATGAATACAACCTTTATTTAAAGTGTAATTTCATTCAAACACAAGTAAGAAGTGTTAAAGAGATTAAGCATTGAAAGACATATCGAAAAGTGTCATGTCAGAATTTTTTTCTTGCTTATTTTTGCTCCAAATAGCATCATATTTGCTTTTCTTTCTCTAAAAGACAATTTATTGTACCAAAAGCAAAAAATATACAAAATACATTCCTTTAAAGTACATTTTCATTGAAAATCACCAAATAAAGGCATTAAAAACATATGAAAAATTAAACATTTTTAGGCTAATCAAAATCCCCCAAACTTAATTGTTACTTGTCCTCAAGTAACACTATAAATTTTAGAAACCGAATATGTTGACATGTGGTTGTAGGTTTCAGTAGAGATTTTTATAATTTTATCACAGAAATATTATAGTGTAGCTCAGGAGAAATTCTAGAAAATTAACCAAAGACTAGAGTGTAGGAATATCTCATATTCAACTTACGAATCCTGATTTTCTATTTACTTCAAAAGTTATTGAAATTTGTCAAACTAAAGATGCATAGTGTATATAAAAACATAATTTAAGCATCTTATTTAACAAAAACTTTTTCTAAAACAAGAGTAAGCTTAAGATTGTTTCTAAGTCTTTTCATATAAAAATATTCAAGTTAAACCAATTTTTGATTTGGCTTCTCCTCGCATATTTTTATTTTACTTTTTCATTTTCTTTTCTTCTTCTTTTATTCCTTTTTTTTATTTCAAGATCTTTTTAATTCTTACTTCTTAAATTTCACTATCCTCTTTCTAAAATCTAAAACACAATAATTTCCCTCACTTTTTAAAGTGTAAGTGTTAGTTTGAAAAAGTTTTCAATAAAGGCTCAATTCTCAATAAGTATAAATTTAAGAATCTTAGTTTTTTCAAATATTCAACTCCTTTTTACCATAAATATCAAAATCATTTTCCTAAATTTTCCTACAAAATATCTTAACTCTAGAACAGTTTATTCACATAGGATTTCAACTAAATTATTTTTCTAACATTTCTAAAATTGAATTTATAGTAACCTAAAGGTAACGCCACATACCACGAGACATTTTAAAAGAGTTATCAAATAAAATAGAGGCTACTGAGGACAAATAATGTTAAGTTCTAAAATTTTTTCTTTCCCTCAAACTTGAATTTTTTTAATATTTTGAAATTATTTTTAGAAAATTTAGTAGGAAGAAAAAGTAATTGAATTTACTATATACTAAAATATACTATCAAATTCATATACATGCGTAATCAGGATAGAATGACTATAGAAGATAGTAAATCTAGCCTAAAACATTCTTGCAATAATATTAAACTAAAACAAAGTATACTCATTTTAAAATTTACTTTTCTTCCTTCCCCAAACTTGATTTTTAACATGTATAACATTTAGTGCAGAAAATATAAGTAGGTAGAAAAACAGTTCATAATTTATATCTGCCACACGCCTATCAGAAACATCTAAAATTATTTAACTGGATATAAATCATATATCAGAAAGTAAATTAAAACTAAACATGCAAGAATTAAAGTCACTAAATAAAGGTTTAACTAGCATAACAGGAATCAACATAGGATTATAAAATTGTTACACCCAAACAAATAAGTATGATAAATGAGATCAATTCTTTTATCATCTCATCGCATCTCACCACCATACTTCCAATTTCTAAGGGAATCACTACACTGATAAATTAGGTAGGTTATAATGATTTTATAGATTATAACCCTAAAGATAAGATTATCTCTGATATATTGGCTCTTGAGCATCAATCATGGGCATCTTCTAATCCTCTAAATTAAGCACCTCTAAAAGTTATAAGGATAGTCTAAATCATCCACTTGTTACTCATCAAATAGGTTTATGACTTCTATCAAATGAAAACAAAATCAAAGAAAAGAAGTAACAAAATTGAGATGGAACTGTCACTACTCAAATTCATGATATCTCTTGTAAAACTCAAGTCCAAGTGAGACTTGAGTCGTACTAGACTCATCAATCCAACTACTAGAGGAGAACATACAAGTCTAGCCATGACAAGAAGCTAACGAATCAACTTTCTCATGACACACAAAGACAAATAAAAAACTAACAATCCAAACATTCACCAACAAATATCCAACTTATCAATTCAATATGACACATAAAGTGAATTCAATCCACTAATAATCTAAACCTTCACCCATCATTAGTCAAGCTGATCAATCCACAGTAAAGCAAACACAATACAACACTAATAATGATACTCTCTAGCATACTACATCAAACCACACTGATAACTATGGGTTGCTTTCCATAAAATGCTAGGTTTAATATCGATAGCTAGACAAATGACTCCACCTCGATAAAAATTCCAATTAATTAATCCTTGATCAATCACCCAATCTTTTCCAGATCCAGGGATTCCTACAAAAGCATTGAATTTTAATTTTTCTTTCAGTTCTTCCTTTTCAGATTGATTCATATCATTATTCATCATATTTCTTTCTAGATCCAATATTCTTCTATTGTTTTTGTTATTTTGTATATTAAAATCATCCTTAACATTTATAAGAAATGGATCTCTATAGAATAATTTAAGATCTCCCAAATTTTAGATCAGATTCAATATAGATAATTTAGATTATGGATTAAATTCTTCTAGATTACTCTTCCGTTTCATTTTATCTTCTAATTCTTCCCTTTGGTACTAAATAAATGGTTGAGGTGGTCTTTTAATATTTATCATATTTGAGGAAATATGTTTTTCTAATTCCTTAAGAATTTCTTCCATTGCTCTTTCAATCTCCATATCATTGTCTCTCAACTCAAAGTTGTTTTGAAACATATCCATGGATTTTCTTCTAATCATTAGTTTGATAACTTTTATATTGCTCATCATTCATCTCCTTTGGGTTCATCTCAAGGTCACTAGGTAAAATCTAAAGGAAATTGCACTAATAATCTACTCCAGTTGGTTTTCTATATTGCTTATTGTGGCTCCTTAAATTTGTAATTTAGCTCCTTGACTTTCCATCTCATTCTTCTAACTTTCCAAATGACACTCCTGACTCTCTAATTGGCATGCCAAATGAATCATATCCTCTTCTAACGGTGACTCCTTCTCCTTATTATAAGTGTTGAAGTTACAATTATGAGGAAAGGAGAGTTCATCATTAAGACCACCCTGAATATTCCAATTACATGCTCGGTTAAATTTATTATCTTCCCAAACTTGGTTTTGTCCTCCAAAATTATTAATCCCGTTAAAGTCTGAATTATTTTCCCAACCTAGGTTGTGATAATTGGAGTAAGGATTGTATATCTTATGGCCAATTTCAAAATAGTTAGGCTCAATCAATTGTCCAAATAAGTTTCCCTTAATAACTGGAGGTCCATAAAGATAAATCTATATGTATTCATCTAACTTGCTCCCAATCTCTGCAATCTGAGAAATTAAAATATTAAGTATATCTTCTTAAAAATTCGCCACTTACTTGGGGTTTACTC
Source organism: Papilionanthe hookeriana x Papilionanthe teres (assembly GCA_022702705.1). Taxonomy (NCBI): domain Eukaryota; kingdom Viridiplantae; phylum Streptophyta; class Magnoliopsida; order Asparagales; family Orchidaceae; genus Papilionanthe; species Papilionanthe hookeriana x Papilionanthe teres. The sequence goes on along the minus strand of CM040427.1, from coordinate 139,170,861 downwards.
TTTTGAAGCTACTACCATTATAATCCAAATTTAAATGTTCATTATATTATTGATATGCCATTTCTAGATTAAATTCATGGAGTCTTTTCTGATTCATTATCCTCCTAAAAGTTCTCACTAAATTTGTGTCGTAAAATTCAAGGTCTGGAGCTCCTCCACTACGCATAAAACTTTAAAGACTTAACTAATAGGACATATATCCAAATTATTTTTAGTGTTTTGGATTTTTCTTGAAAATATACACACAAGTTTAAACACACTATATAATAATACTATAACCTCCAAATCTAAGCCTTAAATGGTTAACTTAAATTCTCCTAAAATTCTTACTGATACTTCCTTGGTAACTACGACAAAAACTTGATGTGCCCCTAGTATCTTTTTTGCTTGTTTTATGTCAATTTAAATTTCCTAAGACAGTGCTAAAAACATGAGTCGACCAACAATTACACAGTAATTTAACTTTCAAAATATGGCCAAAGCTTGATCCAATTTATTTTTAGTGGATAATGTGCAAAATCAAAATGTTATTAAATATAGAAAATAATTTACACACTATGGGTTCTACGTAAGTGCACGTATCCTTCAAGTAATATAGGGCTTTCTTTAAAAATCCCAATATTGATCCCACAGAGAAGGGATGTAAGAAATTACTTAGGCTAATTATAGTATACTATTATCAATCCTTAGTTTGAAAGCTTGATTAAAGTGTTTTTTCTAACAAGTACTCCTAATAGTTAGGCTTAAGTTTAAAATAACTAGTAAATACTCCTAAATTAAAATAATAATTCTAAAGATAACCCATTTCTGGATTAAATGGTTTGGAGAATTTTTAGATGTTAAAAACTACTTTTTTATGTAGTGAATTGGATAAAGATTGGAATAGGATACATTAAATATTATATGTGACAAACAAAATCATTCATATTCTTTACCCTCTTTCGATTGCATAATGAATATTAAATAATTCTAGGTCTAGTCCCTAAACCTGTCGTTAGGCTGGGAGAATACTTGCTCTCACTCTAGAGCTCTCACTTCCCCCTCGCCTGAGGGCTAACTCTAGCTTTAGTTTCCAAACACTAGGACCAAATTGAAGATTTTAGTGTATCACCCGAAAATCTCTAATTCTACGCCCATCAAAGTATATTTCCCGGATTATTTGCACTTAACTACATGAACTACATTTTAATCCTTAAAATTAACTGTGGTTCCACTTTGTTTAGAATTATACCATCATCTCAGATCTTAATGCAATTACAATGAATTTTAGTACGAAAATGGGACCATACTGTAACGTAAATGAAGTTCAAGTAAAAACAACCACATATATAATTAAAAGCTCTTTTAACATACATTTCAAAATCTAAACATGATCCTGCTCATTACAAAAAAAAAATTTGAATGAAAACAATGGCATAATCGTCTCATGCTACTATTTCCAAACAAGATGAAAGAGTAAGAAAAACTACTCACAAACACGAAGAAAACACAACAGAAAACATCATTGTATTACAAAATCATAAGATAATGAAGAAAAAAATACTTAAGTTTTTCCCCTTGAATGAAAGATGAATATCTCTCCCACAAAGTCTCCCGTTGATTCAAATTTTACCACCACATCTAAAAAGGGATGAGAATAATTATTAAAATTTATAAAACCATTTAAGTGGGTGTTGATAACTTAGGCTAGATGTGCATTTATCTTAAATAATCAAAAATATCAAAATTTGTGCACTCACCCCTAAGCTCCAAAACCCAGCGCTGACCCATTCAAGCTTAAGTACTAGTTTAAAAAAACTGGTTCACGAACAGTATTAAGTGAAAATTTAAACCGAAAACCCCATTTTTGCCCACAACCATCACTTTCTTCCTTGGGATTTTGTGATTTTCGACTTAGGGCTTCTTTAAAGTTGAACATTTCTTTATTGAATTGATTAAATTTTTTTAGATATCTTCTTCTCAAAGTTTTTCAATTCTAAGGCTCAGGATCGATATGCACAACTGATGTAGTCGAGAAAGTAAATTGCTGAGCGATGTTTTAAAAATCTGGATAGAGCTATGGAAGAGTTGATAGATCGCTAATAGCGGGAATATTTCTACTTTTTTTCTGCTATAGCAGCCATTTCAATAGTTTGGGAGTTCTATGCTAGTCTCCCTAAGGTATGAAGAAGCTCAAGTTATGGTGAGAGGATAATCAGTAGCTTTTTACTCAGAGGTAATCAATTCATTTTACTAGTTGACCCAGACTTTTATTTTTTTTATTAATATTATAATTCTACTGATGAGGAGTTAGATGAAATTATTTTGTCACTGACATCGGGAAAATAACAAATGAAAGAAGTGTAAATTTTCTTGCTTCAAAGGTTGATGCCACTGCTAAAGCGTGGCACTTTTTTATTTATGCTCATTTACTCCCTTCAAATCAGCTGAGTGAAGTTACAAGGGAGAGAGCCACTCTGAAGTATTGCATTCAGAAGTTTAAGCTGTTTGATATTGGATCTCTGATTTATCAAATGATTATGAGTTCTGCCAGAGCTGCCACAACTACGGGTTTGGAATTCACATCCTTGATCTCTTTTTTATTTGAGTAGGCTAGTGTGAGATTTGGCGGTTGGGAAAAGTTTTTGCAGCCAATAAAGCTTAATATGAGTGTGAATGTTAAATCTTATTCTGAGCATTCTATATTTGGCTAGAGAGGAAGATTTTCTAGAAGTTGAGGTGCTTCTACTTCTCATGCTTCTACTTCACAGGCATCATCATCACAAGGTCTGTCTTCTAGTTCTGATTCATAGTCAAAGTTAATGCAAAGGATGTTAGATAGCATCAACTACATTATGGATAAGGTACTATATTTTAAAACTTTGTAGGACAAATTGATACATAGATGCAAAGGCATTGTTCTTATGAAGAAAAATATCACATCCTTGGAAAGCCTTATCGAGGGTGACCAGAGTGTGGTATTTCCATCATATCCACAGAACCTATGAGCCTACAATTTTTTGGATGATGATGATGAGGAGGAGGAGAAGGAGGAGGAGGAATTATTTAATGATGTGATTATTTGTTTGTGTGATGTACTTAGTTGGGATTTCTAATTTTTATCTCTTATTTGTTTGCTATACAAAATTGTGCATTTGTGTGATGAATAGTTATTTTTTTATTTTGGGGTAATGTTGTCTAAACATTGTTGTTTCGTTGGAATTTGTTGATTTATGTTAAGCTTATTCTTAAGATATTAGAAAAGTTTACAATATTGCTATTTTTCAAGAATTTCATGTTTAAAATTTCAAATTACTACCTTACATTTTCTTTATGTTGTGTTTATGAATTTAGGTTGGGTTGTGTTTATTTTCTTTTATGTTATCCTCAACTGCATAGAAGTTTATTGAATTTCTTATAATTTAAAATTAAATAAATAAATTTGATCACTTTATTTTTACTCATGTTTTTAAACTCTATATCGGTATATTTAGGATATGAAAATTTATGTAGGCACGTTATTTTAGTTTTCATTCCTGCATGCATTTCTTATACTGATTTTTTTTTATTAAAAAATTAAGTTTGGGAGCGGGGGGGGGGGGGTTGAAATTTTTTTTAAAAGAAGGAAACTAAAATTTTATTTGTCCATAATTAGCTATATTTTTAGATAAAATATTAATTTAACATCACCTTTAGTAATAAGGATTATCTTTAGATAACTACATTCTTTTTTTTAAATATATAGCAGTCTAAAGTAAATTTTTTTTGATGATGAAGATTATTTCTAGAGTTAAGATATATAGTATGAACAGATAATAGTGTGGTTTTTCTATTCAAAGTAAAGGAAGTTGTATTTTGGAAGTAATAAAAACCTTTGAGTTACATGTAAGAAGAAAAGAATGAGACATTATGAAAAATTTTCAAAGTTAATATGAATTTATAAATTGAAGGAAAGTAAAGAGTCTTTAACTTCAAGAAGAGGATAGAGAAGTTCAAAATTATTAAAGCTTATTCAGATATAGTAATCCTCACATATATATAAAAAAAGATGAAAATAAAAGCTAAATAACAAAAGAAAATGAAAATCCAAAAAAAAATGAAAAAGGAAAAGAAATAAAAATAAGTGGGGAGAAGCTTGAGGAGATGTCTAATCAAAAATTGGCTTCACATGATTCAAATTGAGGAAGAAGGCTTTATTACATTTTCTAAACTTATATTTGAGTATTAACATTTTTACTATTAAAGTTGTCATGAGATTCTTTTTCATATGGATATTCTAACTGTTTATAGTATGACAAATTGCAATTCTTCTTGACATAAATAGAAAATCAGAAATCTTAGAATTGACTACTAAATGTTCTTATACCTTTAGTATTAACTTAAACTATTAAAGTTGTGCTATTATATCTAGTAAACCAATTAATAGAAAATTAAAAGTGAAGCTTTCTTCCAAATATCATATTTTTTTATGTAGTACAAGAGTTACTTGAGGACAAGTAACATTTTAAGTTTGGGGGATTTTGATACACCTAAAATAAGTAGTATTTTTGTGCATATTATTATGCCTATTTTTGAGGATATTACACTTTAAAGGAAGACATTTTTGTGTTATTCTTTCATGTACAATTAAACTGATGAATACCATGAAAGGAGTGAAGAAGGATCAAATTTGGAGCAAAAATGAAGGTGTAAAAATGAACTATCAAGCCTAGGCGCCAAAGACCTCGTGCTTAAGTGTCAGTAGACAGAGAAGGCCACGCTTAAGCACCAGAGAACTCATGCTTAAGCGCCAGGAAGTTCTTTTATAAATTCAAAGAACTTTGAACAAATTTTGAAGGGGTGTTTGAAGCATCTCTTAGTGAAAACATGAATTTCAGTAAATGGGCACGAAACTACATTGAGATGGCTCTTGGAAAGAGTTAACACTTGGAAGATTCATTATATGTGGAAACATTTTGAAGAGACAACACCTTCTGCAAAATTTTAAAAAGAAGGACATGAATTGAAGAAAAGAGAGGAGATTAGAAGAGATTAGAAGAGTAGATTTAGATTTTTTGAAGTAAGGAGTAGTAGGATTTTTACTTAGGGTTTCTTGTCACTTATCTCATTTTTAGTGAAAGAGAAGGTGGTTAGATAGTTCTATGTACGAATCCATTGTGTGTTTGTGATTTTGAGAGATTTTAACCCTCTAGGTTTGGGTGACCTGCCAATGAGAGCATTATAAGAGAAAGGAATAGATTCAACGAACTTCAAGATTTTGGTGGAGATGAATATGCGATAAGTTTTTATCTTTGTGACTAAATTTGGTTTTAATTTAGACTTCTTGTGTTTTACATGATTTCTACTTTTTATATCAATTATTGTTGTGTTTTCTCCACGAATTCTGAGTAGTATTCCTTATCTTTTTCCTTAACATGATTAGTAATTAAGAGTTGGAAGGAAGTTATGTGAAGTACTGATCTTTAACAGAGGAATAATTTGTGATGATTCTAACCCTGTACTTCATTTACTTCTTGATTTGGAAAATTAAAATGTTAAAATTTGTTGTGAGAATATGTAAGATCTGTGATGGTTTTTTCTCGGTTAACTTTTGGTAAGAATCCCGTGAGATTGTATGGATGAGAATGTAATTCATATGATTGAGTGCAAATAAATAGGGAGAGAAAATTTAATGGGTGTAGAGTTGGAGGACTTTAAGGTGACAGACAAAATCACCTTATGTGATATATTATTTTAGGCCTTAATGCGAGAAGTTAGCCTCTAGGTGGAGGGAATAGAGGGAACTTTAGAGTAAGAGCTAGTATCTTCCCTGCCTAGCCTATCTTCAGAACTATTCAAACTTTAGATTAACCAATGTTCTTTATTGCTTCTCTAGTGAGGATAAATAATAGTACTACTCCTATTTGGCACAACGCAATTTATATACTTCCAGAACATAATTCCTATACTTGTAACTGATTCACAATATGGAAAAATTTATTTTAGTTATATTACTTTCATCTTACAAAAATCTCTTTAAATTTAGTTAGTTGTTTACTTTATTTTTCGTTATCAAAATTATCAATATGAATCAAATTTTATTCCTAATATAGTATCTGTAGTTTAAGTAAGACTCGTTTTCAAATTAGAGTTTGTTATCTAATTTCTATAGAGTTGAATTTTTTTCTCGGTGGGATCGATATTTCCAGGCTTAATCAGAAAGTCCAATATTACTTGATAATGAAATGAATGCTTGCGTAGAATCCTTATATTAAATAAAGAGGTCTAAGAATATATTTACATACATATAATAGAATATATAAAGAGATCAGGATCAACACACATGGAAAGCGCGATGAATCACAGAGTGTCACATGGGTTAAGTGAAAAATTCATATTTTTATGAACTATTTACTTACAGAAAATGCTTATAAAACTTTAAAAATTCATAACTTTATAAAAGAATGTCATATAAATAATATAAAAATACCCTTGAACATGCTGAACATATAAGGAAATAATAATGAAAAGTCATAGGACCACGCGCTTGTGCCAAATTCTGAACCAATAAAGAGCGATACAAAAGTATATTTAATTTTTTATTAGATAAATGCCTCAGAAGATGTTTTAATTATTAAAAAAATAAATTTTAATAATAAAAATATCAAAATTTCAATGATTATCCCCTTTGTCATTAGGGATATTCTCTGAATTTTTTAAAGTCAAGGGAAACTATCTAATTTTCCATCAATCTTATAATTGTTATGTAAAATAATTAATATATATATATATATATATATATATATATATATAAATAGAAATTAAAATGAAACTTAGAAAAGAAATATTATGGCAGCAACTTTAAGCATTAAAATGATCATTACCACTATTCATAATTTAAAATCAAAACCTCAAAAGTAAAACTATAAAATTACAAATTTTACATTTTAGCTCAAATAATCTCCTAAATTTATATTAAACCTAAAAAATAACTTAGAAAATCTTAGGATTACTTCTTAATTAAAACATTAAGATAATTAGGGGGACTAATCTTATAATTAATCTTTTAGTTGTGAGATTACCTCAGTCATCTAAGGCTCTAAGCCTAATTTGAGTCTAATCCAATTTAGACCTAATTAAAATTAAATTTGGGTCAAACCCAACATAGACCTAACTCAACCTATGTGACTATAAAGCTTAACATAAGCCTAGCCCTAATCAAGACCTAATTCATACTAAACTTAACTTTAACATTAGCTTATGTTCAGCCTAACATATACCTACCTCAGTCTAAACTCAATTTGAAATCAATCTGGACCAAATTAAAACTGAACTCAAAATTAAATTCAACCAAACATAGACCTAGCCAAACTCGACTTGAACTTTAAACTTAGCTTAGTTCTAACCCAACTTAGGGATAACCTAATTAAATTAAACCCCACTCAAGACAACTCGACTAAGATATGATTCAACAAATTTCTAAACTTATATTAACCTAGGTCTAACTAACTTGGGCATAATCTGACTTAACTCAAGTTCCAAATCTCTAACTTAAAATTCAACGTAGGCTTAATTAAACCCTAGAACTAACTCAACTTAACTCAAAATTTAAACTTATCTTAGCTCTAACCTAACATAGACCTAACTCAAATGGACCTGCTCTAACCAAATCCTTAAATTCAAATTAGATCTAATCCACATTAGGCCCAAACCAACCTAATTCAAATCCTAAAACTTGAACTTAACTCAAGTCTAACAGAACCTTAACTTGACAACCAAATCAAACGTAAACAAAACTTAGGTCATCATAACCTAACTCAGGTTAGCCTAAATCAACTTAAACCAAACCTAGGTCAACACGACCTACTCGGGTTAATAAATAACAACTTAAACCAATCCCAGGTCAACCTGACTTAACGTAGGTTAAGTTCAATCTAATTAAAAAAATCTGGGTTAACCCCGCCTATCCTATGTTAACCCAAACCATCTTAAAACAAACCCGGGTCAACTCAACCAAACTCGGTTAGCCCATATCAACATAAAACAAACTTGGGTCAATCTAGCCTAAACCTAGCCTAACTTGGGCTAACCCAAATCAACTTAAAACAAAATTGGGTCAACCCAGCCTAACAAGGATCTACCCAAATCAACTAAAACAATCCCAAATCAATCTTAATCCATCCTGAGCCAACCCAAATCTGCTTAAAGTAATTTCAGCTAATGTAAGTTAACCTGAACTCAAAAATGGCAATGGTAACCCAGGATAAGGAGTTTTTGACCTATCATAAATGAATAAAAGCGCACTTAACTTAAAATACTCCGTATTGAAGATATAGGATAGAATGAAAATTTTGTAATAAACAGATAAAGCATGACATAAAACAAACCAAAAAAAATCATTGAAACTTAAACTTCAACCATAAAACACAACCTGATTTGAGATGAAACTTTCAAAGAGGCATCCCACGGCTACTACTGAAGTACCTTCCGGTAACTTCTGACTAATAAGACTACAAACCCAATGACCTTAGGGTGAAAAAACCATAGGATCTTGATAATGCGACCTTAACTTAAGTTCAGGTGCACTTCACACTCTGGGCCAAACACAGGCGCACATATCGCTTTTATAAATATGGACTTTTGACTCCAGGTTGTCGAACCCATAGATTAAAGATGTAATTAAGTTTAGGAAATGTTCTAGTTTACTGAAATCATTCTTAGCTTGGAAATTGAATTGGTTTAAAGTTATGCTAAATAGTCTTAATGTATTTTAAAATAATATTAAAGGGGTACTCCTACCGTTACTCTACTCTATTTATCTTGGTGAAAATCAAGTTATAAAGTTAAGTTGAATAGAAGAAATAACAAAAATACAATTTGTGAATTAGGCTAGTGATAAACAAGAGAAATTTTCTTCTTAACCCCCTTATGAATGCATAAAAAAGCTTGGTTAAACTAGTTTTAATTCCTTAAACCCCAATTAGAACGTAAAAAATTATTTCCCTGACATTTTCATCTTCCAAGAGTTTACTTGCACCATATCCAGTAGTATAGTATGAGTAACCTAATCATTTTTCCATAGCTTTGTTGAGTCATAATGGATCACAACAAATTTTAGTTAATCACTTGGCCCAAATGAGAAGAAAATGAATACATAAAAATTACTCATCACAATATAGTTTTAAAAACAATAATAAAAGCATTCCTTTATTCCTTCCATTTCTACTTAATCATCACAAGAGAACGTTGAGAAGTCTACTCACAAAGAATGATGAAAACACCACAAAATATCTTTGTAACAAATAAAATCCACTAGAAATTTCTTTGCAAAAAGAAAAATACAAAAGAGTATACAATACTTAGCTTCTTTTCTTTACAAAGTGCTGGAAATGCCTCCTTAAAAGATCTCCCAATCCTTACTTCAGTGTTGAATTTATTCCTTCCAAAATAGCTCACAAATCTCACTAAAATTTCTAATTAAGCATCTACCCTACAGTAAACCTAACCTACTACTCACCAAATGCCCCCAAAAGACATAGCCTAAACTCACTGAAAACCTCCCTTACATCAGCCAAATAACTCCTCACATACTAGGGAAAATTTATACAAATCTGTCCAGCAGTTGTTGGCGCCTATGAGCCATCTTCTTTTGTAATTCTAGACATAGGCGCCTAGGCACCAAAGAAGGTTGCACCAAGTTGCTTGGTAGGATCGCCAAGGTGCCTAATGGCTGGCGCCTAGGCGCCAATCTCTTGAGTCACCTTTTGTTGCACATCACCGCTGATTTGCTCTGTTTCCTCTCCATCTAGGTCCACTTATATTAGCTATTGTACTCACAAGAAAAAACATAACTATAACCTTCTATAAAGTGAAATTTCATCCATAAAATTTTCAATACATTATGAAAAGTAAGCATACATTTCTACACATCAAAATATCCTAAACATAAACATTAAATATTCTCAAGTAACACTACAATTTTAAACACTAATTTATTAATTTGAGGGTGTGGGTTACATTAAGACTTTCAACAATTTTGCCTTAGGAATGTCATTGTGTAATTTCAGAATAAGTCTTAATTAATTCTACAACAAGCGTATAGAAAAACCTTGTACTCAACTTCGAAATCCTTAGTTTCTATTTACTTCAGAAACCTTTGATACTTGTTAAACATAGGGAACATAGAGAGTATAAATAATATAACTTATGATCTTTATTTAAAAATACTGAATAATACTACTGAAATACAAAAATTCTTAGGAATGTAATGAAGTTTTTTACTTTAAAAAGAATCTAGTGAAACGAAACTTTGATTAGGTTTCTCTTCATGGTTCTCCTCACTTAATATTTTTTTTTTAATTTCATTTGCTTTAGGTATTCTTCAATCCTTATAATATGTAAAAGAGAATTATTATAATCATATAGGCCTTTAATAATTTTGAATTCACTGTTCTGTCCCTAAAATAAAACCTATCACACTCCTCTTTTAAAAATTTTCAAAATTTGTAAGTATTAGTTAAAATAGGATTTTAATAAACTCTCAATTCTTTTAAAATGTATATCTAATTATTCCTAGTTTTTCAAATATACAACTATGTTAAAAAATAAGTAGTAAAATCAATTTTCTACATGTTTAAATACAAGTTTACTTAACTTAGTACTGTCTCGTTTACATATAATTTCAATTAAGGATACTGTGTCATTCCTTTAATCAAAATTGAATTAACTTAAAGTTAACACCACATACATCAAATCGTTTTAGAACATAACAATTTAAGTGTATAGTATGGAGGGCAAATGAAGTTAAGCTACTAAAAATTTTTCTTCTTCAATTTTTAGCATATATAAAAGTTTAAAACATTAATATAATCAAGAAGAAAATATCTCTAGAGTAAACTCTACTATATGTGTCTATCATAAAAGTTTATAGGTATACAAAGGAGGGAAAAATTATGTAGTAGTATGTAATTCGTAGCTACATAGAGTGAGAATGAAATATTACATGAAAAAGTGTAAATATTATAAGTGATAGATAAATAGACATATCGACAATAAGAACAAAAAATATCCAGAGATTACATCCATAATAGAAGCAGGAATATTGAAACAGTTTTGAGTACATTAGAAAATATAATGAAAAATTTTAACCTCACTTTTGATGAGGTCTAGTCTTCTTCTCTTAAGAGCCTAAGATCTAGTAATAGGACTTTACTGTTGGCTATCCTAGAGGATTAGTGATGTAACCCACCTACCCTAGAAGTCTTAACCACTTCTTCACTCCCTCTAGAGTTTCACATGTTTGGTTTTGACCTCTAACACTTAGAGGGATGAAACCAACATAAGCAAGCTCAAAGAGAGTCCCCATAGGATTGTCAAGTTTGGGGATAGCCTTTGGTGGCTTGGTCTTGGTCATACAAACATTTGCATTTAACAAAATTCCTCACAAAAATTCTAAAACCCCAAGTCCCTTACAGCTGACCTACTTCCCAACCACTTTTTGAATCTCATGTGGGTGGTCTAGAGCCCTTAGCCTTTGGCTAGGACCAACATGTAGAGGATCCATAATGAGCTCTCCCTTGATTCTTGTGGCCTTAGGGGGGTTGCATGATTTGCATGTTCACAATGACCAAACATTTCCAATTCTAGCAAGACACCCAACTTTGGGCTTCTACCCTCAAATTTTCCAAAATTACCACAATACCCCTAAAAGCCTAAAACTTCCAATATTGCCCAAACTCTAAACTGTTCACCAAAAATCATATTAAACCACCTCAAATTATCCAAATTGCTCAAATTCACCCCAAAGTACCAAAAGTTATCAAAATATTCCTACACCACCCAAAATTACCATAATGCCCCTAATGTCCAAAAAATGCCAAAATCTACAAATCATTCCAGCTCCTCCAAAACATATTCTAACCACCTAATGTTCCCAAGTGCACCCAAAATCCCATAAATCCACCAAAACTAGCCAATGTTCCAAATTACCCCAATAATCCATAAATCCCTAAATCACCCCCAATTTCCACAAAATTCCTTTAAAACACACAAATTTAAATCTAAACTAAATATCATCATATTCATGCCTAATTCAAACTAAATTTAAACCAACTCACTATTGACCTCACTTATGTTGAGATCTAGTCTTCCTTAGAAGCCTAAGATCTAGCCATAGAACTTTCTTGTTGACGATCCTAGAGGACTAGTGGTGGAACTCTACCCCATTAGAAATTTAATATTTTTTTTTTCTTCTCTTGGAGTTCTACTTGTTTGGTTCTAACCTTTAGCACTTAGTAGGTGAAAGTCAAATATAAGGTAGATCAAGAAGGAAGTCCATGTAAAATGGTCAAGCCTTACGGTCAACTATAGGTAATCTGATCTTGGTCAAGTTTACACACACACACACTTGAACCCCACATTTTCACTTAAAGCCTAAACCCTAAACCAAAAATGCTCAACCTGGTTCCCCACTTCTTTTTGAAACTCATGTGGGTGGTCCCCCAAAACCTTTAACCCTAGGCTTGGGTTTGGTTAGAGCCAACACATGGAGGATCCAAAATGGTACTTTTCTTTGGACCATGGCTCAAATAAGGTGATTCCATGATTAAAATTCTCAATTAACCGCAATTTTACCAAAATTTCCAATTTGACCTCTGATCCACCGATAATTAGGCATACAATATATATATATATATATATATATATATATATATATATATATATAAATTAATACTCCTTTTAATGATTTTATAATGTGGATACTATGCAAGTATATGTATCATTTATCAAGTAATATAGGACTTTTTGATTAAGCTAGGAGATATCGAAACCACAGTGAAAGTGATTAATAAATAAAATATCTTCTTATTTAGAAATGAAAAATTAACTTTCTACTTTTAGAAAAGTTTTTACTCAAACTAAAGATAATATTTTAGGAAATATAATTTGATTATTTTTTTTAAATTTTATAATTTGAAATGAAAGTGAGCAACTACTTTTAAACTTTTGTAAGATGAAAACTTATGCAAATGAAATATCTTTTCCCTTTTTATGAATCAGTAACATGTTATGGAGAATATTTGTTGTGGAAATATATAAAATATGTTGTACCAAATAGGATCAATTATATTATTTACCCTTACTAGAGATGCTATAAAGAACGTAGGTTAATTCACTGTTTTAAAAATATTGAAGACGGGTTAGGCAAGAAAGATACTAGCTCTCACTCTAGAGTTTCCTTGATTCCCTCCACCTTGGGGCTAACATTTTGTATCAAAACATAAAACTATAAATCAAATTTGGGGCTTTAACCTGTCACTCTAATGTCTTCTAATTCTACACTCATCAAGGTATATCTCTTTATTTATTTGCACTTAACCATATGAATTGCATTCTCACCCATACAATCTCATGTGCTTCTTTTCAATTGTCGACTAAGACAATACCGCACTGGATCTTACATTTTCTCACAAGAAATTTTAACATTTTAATTAGCCAAAGGAAGAAGTAAATAAAGTGCAAGGTTTTGAATCATCACAACTTCTTTCAACATTTATATCCTATACTTCACATAACATACATCTAGAACTTAATTACTTCATCACTCAACGAAAAAGATAAAGAAAACTACTCAGAAATCTTGGAGAAAATGCAATAACAACTTTGTTAAAAAGTAGAAATGTAATACAAAGGTAAAGAATTATCTGTTATTCCTCTCCATAAAACTCATGAAGTTCCTTTGAAAACTTTGCTTTCCCTTACATACTCTTTAAAGGTTGGTGCCTAACTCCTTGGACTCCAAATCTCAATTATACTCTTAATACAATTTATATAAAAAGAAGAAAAGATGGTGAAGTGGAGATGTTTATTCTAAAATAACTCTCTAACATAAGCCTCACTCCTAAACACAAGCCAAACCCTCCAACACCAACCATTTTTTTGATCCTCAAGTCCTCTTTTTATACTTGTCCAAAGGGTGTGTTCGTATCTCTTGTAATTGTGTCTGAATTCATCTTACCTTCTAAGAGATGCATCCATTCGAGAGTATTTTCAATTGAATTTAATGCCAATAGAAAGTTACCCACGTTCTCATCATGAGGTGCTTCAAAAAACTCTTTGAAATGGTGCCAAAATAAAAATAACTCCTCTTTTTTAATAGTCGCACGTAAGCGTGAGGTACCGGCGCTTAGCCGCAAGCTTGTTAGTGCGTAAGCTCCAGATCTGGGTAAATAGCCATGAGGCCTTCACTCATAAGCCTGGGTTCTGGCTCTTAGCTGCCAGTGCTCATTTTAGCACAGGTCTGCTAAACATTCGAAAACTCGTTTTAACTCATCCAATTTGTCAAATAAGGTCTTATTAATCTCCACTAACATAATATAAGCAAAATACTACCATATAACTCTTATATCAAACAAAATAAAATATATAAAACAAACTTAAAGAAAAGCACACAAACAATTATGGGTTGCCTCCCACAAAGCGCTTGGTTTAATGTCGTCAACCTGACATACCCATTACTTATTTTTGGTGACCCATCATCAAATTCTAATCAGGTTTAAGTTGATCTACTGACAAATAAGATTTCAGTCTATGACCATTTACTCTAAATACTTTATCAGTTATAGGATCTTAATGTCCACAAATTTATAAGGATAAACTTTTATTACACTGAATGGGCCCATCCACTCATACTTAAGTTTTCCAGCAAATAATCTCAATCTGGCATTATATAGCAAAACATTTTGTCTAGGTTCAATATTTTATTCTGAATCTTACTATCAAGCCACATCTTCTTCATGTCTTTATATATCTTAGCACTTTCATATAATTCATTCCTTATCTCTTCAAGCTCCTTTAATTGGAATAATCTTTTCTCACCCGCATCCTTCAAATTATAATTAAACTCTTTAATAGCCTAATATGCTTTATGATCATGTTCAATTGGTAAATGACAAGCTTTCCCAAAAATTTGTCTATATGGAGACATTCCTATAGGAGTCCTGTATGCAGTCCTACAAACCCACAAAGCAAAATTCAGTTAGATTGACCAATCCTTTTTGTTTGGATTAACAAATTTTTCCAAAATTCTTTTAATTTTATGATTGGATATATCAACCAAACCACTAGTCTAAGGATGATAATTACTAGCAATTTTATGGATGATATGATATTTTCTTACTAATTTCTCCATAATTGCATTTTTAAAATGATTTCCCCATCAGTTATGATTACTCTTAGCATTCCAAATCTACAAAATATATTCTTTCTTAAAAAATTTGCAACACTTCTTACATCACATTGATGTAAAGCAACAACTTCTATTCATTTAGATACAAAGTTTACTGCTAAAAAAATGTATAAGTTCCCCAAAGATGGTATAAATGGTCCCATGAAATCTAATCCCTAAACTTCAAATATTTAAACTTCCAACATGTAATTGAAGGGTATCTCATTCCTTCTATAAATATTGCATACATGCTGACATCAATCACAATTTTTAATATAAGCATCAACATCCTTAAAAATTATAGGCCAATAAAATCTAGATTGTAGAATTTTTATCCAGTTCTATCAACATCAAAAATTTATTTAAATAATAATGGGTCTTTATATAATAAGATCATTTCCTTGTTTATATAAAAATGGGTCATCTGAAAAATAAGTCTTAGCTTTAGATAAAAATTTCTTCCGTTGTTGGTATGTCAATCCACATGGTAATATGTCAGTAACAATAAACTTCAGAATGTCTGCATACCATGTTCTTCATAAGAAAGGAGAGATTTTTCATTATGAAGCATGTACAGATGATCAGCAATTTGATTATCAGCACCCTTCCTATCTACTATCTCAAAATTAAATTCTTGTAAAAGAAGAATCCATCTTATTAGTCTTGGTTTTGCATCCTTATTTTTCATTAAATATTTAATCATATAATGGTCAGTATGCACCACACATTTTGCCCAATTAAATAACATTTAAATTTATCAAAGTCATATACTATAGCTAGTAACTCTTTTTAAGTTGTGGTATAATTAATTTGAGGTTCATTCAGAGTTTTACTAGCATAATAGATTACTTTGAAAATTTTATCATCTTTTTTTCCTAAAAAACCTCCAATAGCATAATTACTTGCATCACACATTAATTCAAAAGGTTTCTCCCAATCTGGTGAAACAATAGGTGGTGCAGTGATTAATTTTCCTTTAAATAATTCAAAAGCTTATAGGCAGTCTTCATTAAAATAAAAAATGACATCTTTTCCAATAACTAGCATAGAGGCTTGGCAATTTTTGAAAACTCTTTAATATAACGCCTGTAGAGTCCAGCATGTCCCAAAAAACTTCTATACATTCTTACATTTATTGGGCAAGGAAAACTAGCGACCACTTGAATTTTGTAGGGTCTACTTCCATAACTTTTTCTGTAATTTGATGTCCCAAAACAATTCCTCCTGCTACCATAAATTAGCATTTTTTTTCAAATTAAGCACTAGATTAGTTTCTTCGCAGCGTTTAAAACCTTGGATAAATGTTCTGAATAGGATTCAAAAGAAATTCCAAACATTAAAAAATTTTCCATAAATACTTCAATTCATTTTTCAATTAAATCACAGAAAATTGTCATCTGACATCTTTAAAATGTAGCAGGGGCATTACATAAACTAATGGACATTCCTCTAAAATAAAATGTATTATAAAGACTGGTAAATGTTGTTTTCTTTTAATCCTTTGGAGCAATTTGAATTTGGTGATAACCAGTATATCCATCCAGAAAACAAAAGTATTTATGTCCAGCTAGTTTATCAAACATTTAATCAAGAAAGGGAAGTGGAAAATGATCTTTCCTGGTGGCAAGATTTAATTTTCTATAATCAATGCATATTCACCATCCTGTAACTTATCTTGTTGGTATTAATTCGTTCCTCTCATTAACAGTTATAGTTACTCCTCCTTTCTTAGCAACACATTGAACAAGACTAACACATGCACTATCTAAAATAGGTAGATAATTCAAGCTTCTAACAACTTTAAAATTTCTTTATTAACAACTTCTTTCATAATAGGATTTAATCTCCTGTGATGATTAACCTTGGGTTTGTAATTCTCCTCCATAAGGATTCTGTGCATACCAATTGAAGGACTAATTTATTTAATGTCAACTATTGTCAATTTAAAGGCTTTCTTATATTTCTTCAGAATTTCAAGCAAACTCTCTTCTTTTTCTATAGTTAATTTTGAGGAAATTATAATAGGAAAAGTTGAGGATCACCTAAAAGGCATATTTTAAAGGTTTAGGATGTAACTTCAATTCAAGTTCAGGAGTTTTTTCAATTGATGGACAAAAGGATTCATCTTTGTTTATCATGTTCAAAACTTGAAAACTTTCTTGAATATAATTTAATTATTTCTTAATAAGATCATCGAAATAATGTGCTTCCTCTTCTTGCTTGTGTTCCAACCGTTTACATTCAAATTTCTCTTCATATACTATTTTGAAATTGCATTTACTTAAATATTATATAACATCCATCCTGAAACAATCATCATCTTTACCTATGGCAAGATATTTCATTGATTTTGAAATATTAAATTTAACAGTTTGTTCATTGACGCGCATAGTTAATTTCCCATTCTGCACATCTATCATTGCTCTTCCTCTAGCTAGGAAATGTCTCCCCAAAATAAATAGGTCTTTATTTATATTCCTTAGCACAATGAATTCAATAGGAAAGATAAATTGATCCACATTTACTAAAACAACTTCTATAACTCCTCTCGGATATGTGATCGAATGATCTACTATCTGCAGAGTTACAGTAGTAGGGGTTATTTTTTCAAATTCCAATTTTTTAAATATAGATAATGGCATAAGGTTAATGCTAGCACCTGAATCACATAAAGCTTTTCAATAAAATCTATCTTTGATTGCACATAGAATTGTAAAGCTACCAAGATCTTTATACTTTCATGAAGCTTCTTTTGAATTATTTCACCACATTCTTCACTAAGTGCAACAGTCACATTTTCTTTAAACATCCTTTTCCTGTTTAAAATATACTTCATAATCTTCACATATCTTGGCCTTTGTTATAAGGCTTCAGCAAATGGAATATTAATTGTATGTCTCTTCAAAATTTCTAAGAACTTTGAAAATTGCTTATCAAAGTTTTATTGTCAAAGTCTCTGAGAAAATGGTGGTGGTGGCTTTCTAAATCAACTTTAGGTGGAGAAATAACCCCAAACCCTTCTGAACGTCCTCTTTTGGTTCTTCAATCTCTTCTTTCTTTACTTCAACCTATTTTTGCATTCTCTTTTCCAACTCTCTTTCACTTCTCAATTGAATAGCTTTTACTTGGTCTTTATTTTTGTCTCTTGGATTTATCTCAGTATTACTAGGAAGCATTCCTTGGGATCTATTACTTAACGAATTGGCTATTTGTCCCAATTATTTCTCAATACTTCTATCTGTAGCTCCTTGACTTTACAATTGATGTCCATCTGTAACACCACTTCTTCTATAGACAACTTCTTCTCCTTAAATTGTTGAATACTACCACCTAATGGGTTTACTTGATTATTCCCCCATTGTTCAGTACTACCACCCTGATTATTGATATTCCAGTAAAAGTTTGGATGGTTCTTCCAACCTGGGTTCTAATAATTGAAATAAGGGTTATTAAGCTTGTTTATGGCATTCAAAGTTTCTAAAGATGTTAGAGAATCTACCATTTGGGATAATGTATTTTCTTTAATCATTGAAATTGGTTGAGAAATTTTTTTTCTAAGTTGGCATATCTTCCTTGATATTGCAACCACGTGATTTATTAACATATCAAAAGCATTAGATTCATGAATATTGGCTACCTTTATAGGATTTACGCTCCCAGATGACCATTGAAAATTAATTGTAGCCATTTTTTAATTAAAGTATAAGCATCATTAAACTGTTTAGACATTAATGAACTAGTATTAGGTGCAACGTTTACAGATCTAAGAGATCCAACTAATCCATTATAAAAATTATGAATTATAAACCAATCTAGTATTGAATGATGTAGGCACTTTCTTAGTAGATCTTTAAAAAAATCCCATGTTTCATAAATAGATTACCATTCAAACTCGCAAAATGATGTAATGTCATTTCTAAGCTTAGCATTCTTTGATCTTGGAAAATATTTAGCAAGAAATCTTTGTGCTAAATCACCCTAAGTTCTGATTGATTCAGGTGCTAAGGAATTGAACCACATCTTAGCTTTATTTCTTAATGTAAAAGAAAAAAGTCTAAGTCTAATAGCATCATTTGAAACACCATCATATTTAAATGTAGTGCACAATTCTCAAAAAATGGCAAGATGCAAATTTGGATCTTCAGTTGGTGCTTCCCCAAACTGATTATTAGATATCATTTAGATAATAGCAGGTTTAAGTTCAAATAAATTAGCCACTGCAGTAGTATTTAAAATACTACAATGAAATTCATCTACTATAGAGTTAGCATAATCTCTTAAAGGTCCAAATTCTTGATGGATTTTGACATTTTGATTATTTTGATTTGTCATCTGTTGAATATTTTTGTATTTTTCTATATATATATATATATATATATATATATATATTATAGTTCTTTCTAATTCAGAATCGTAAGGCACAAATTCTTCAGAACCTGAAATACACGTACACAATTATAAAACACAATAAAATAAGATTACTTAACAAAAACAATATATATATATATATATATATATATATATATATATATATATATATATACTTATACTTCTTTCTAATTTAGAATCATAAGGCACAAATTCTTCATAACCTTAACAACACGTACACAATTATAAAACACAATAAAATAAGATTACATAACAAAAATAATATTTTCTTAAAATAAATCTAACAAGTTCAAATACGACTTTAATAGTAAAACTTAATTTTTCATAAAATTTATTTTCTTCATTAATTTCTTTCATAGGCAACGACGCTGAAAACTTGATCCACGAGATAATTATGCTTACGATATATATATATATATATATATATATATATATATATATATATATATATAAGGAGGCATGTAATGACTCCTACAAATTAGTATTGCATAGAGAGATTACATGGATGGAGAGGGTAGGATGAACCCATATCTTGTAGTTCTTTCTAATTCGGAATCATAAGGCACAAATTCTTCATAACTTTAACTACACGTACACAATTATAAAACACAATAAAATAAGATTACATAACAAAAACAATATATATATATATATATATATATATATATATATATATATATATATATACATTTCCAAATACAAGGATTTATATATGGGGGAAGAGAGAGAAGTTCCAGATTTTTAGGAAGGATTCTTGAGGTGATCGTTTTCTTTCACTTCTGTTTTAGTCTTGATTGTTTGATCCTTGCTATTTCCTTTCATCCACTCTCCTGATTTTGGTTTTCTTAATTTGGGTTCTAAATTTTCAAATTTTGGGATTCTTGTTGGTCTTTGGGTTAAGTTCTTTTCTTGATCTTTTTCTGGATTGAATTCAATCTGTTTTTTGAATTCATTCTTCATTTTCTACTTGGTTGGTGTTTTTCTTGAATTCGGAGAGAGAAGCTCCAAATTTTAAGCTTCGTTTGATATCTCAGGTTCTTGAAATTCGGTTCTCGAATTTCATATTTTTACTTGTCATGGCTGATTCCTCTTCTTTTGCTATTCCTGGCAAGACTTCTTTTGTGGATGTGGTTAATGCTGCTGTAGATTTGATCGATAAGTTGGTTTTTCCCCATTATTATCATGAGACTAGCTGCGGGTAGGGGGAATTGCCCTTTTATCAAACAAGTTAGCAAGAAGGGAGGTAAACCCGCCTTGATTTTCACCGACTACGAACTTGCTTCTTTGGTGGAAGTTCATCAATTTACTCTTGTGGGGAAGTTTCAATATGGACACCCTAAGATGGAGAGAATAAGGAAATGTTTTGAAGATTTGAAGTTAGCCGGCTCATGGAAAGTTGGGTTGTTTGATGGAAGACACATAATGATAAAGCTTTCTAAAGAAGATGACTATGCCAATTTGTTCTCTAAAAAATTCTTGATGTTGGATGGTAAATATATGAAAATCTTGAAATGGTCTCCTGATTTTGATTCTAATCAAGAAGCTCCTATTATTCCAGTTTGGTATAGAATTCCTAATCCGAAATTACAATTTTTCAATCACCAAGTGATATATGCTATTGATACTTGCATTGGGGAAACCTCTTAAATTGGATATCTCTACTTTCAATTTGTCTAGACCTTCTTTAG
The DNA here is from genome assembly GCA_022702705.1 of Papilionanthe hookeriana x Papilionanthe teres. Classification (NCBI taxonomy): domain Eukaryota; kingdom Viridiplantae; phylum Streptophyta; class Magnoliopsida; order Asparagales; family Orchidaceae; genus Papilionanthe; species Papilionanthe hookeriana x Papilionanthe teres. Next base: position 139,149,600 of record CM040427.1, on the reverse strand, counting down.
CAAGGATCCTTGTTGAAAGGGACATTACTCTTCCCGATGTTGAGGAAATTTGGCTTGGATCCCCTCATAATGGTTATTGGCGGCAATTAGTTATAGAACAAAGGCTCGCATATTGTGGTAATTGCAAGATGTTTGGTCATAATAAGGATAACCGTTATAGGATTCATCCTAATCTTAGGCCTATTGCCAAAAGAACAATTCTACGAAGGCAAAATTATATCTCGTTGTAGTTCCTGCTGTACCTGCTCGAATTACATATTGATGCTCCTGCTGTTGAAATGGGTCCTAAGGCTTACGCAGATATGAATACTTGGATTAACTCGCTATCAATCCTCCTGCCGTTGTAATGGGGGCTATGGATTCCTGTCGTTGATGTTCCCGTTGTTACTAGCAGTTTTCCCTCGATTCCTAATGTGGTTTCAAATTTTAACCTATCTATATCCGATATCGTAATTACCAATACATCCTTGTCAAGGATTCCTGAAGAAGATGTTCTCATTGATAATGAACTCCGTTACAAACATTCCTGTTTTGGAAGTGTTAGATCCTGTTGATAATTCGGGTTTACTTATGCAGAAAGCTCTTATCCAATCCGAGAATTCTTCGACTTGGATAATGGAAGTACGATTATGGATCCTGTTGGAAGTAATGTGAAACATTCAAATAATATACAATATAATTCTGTTTTAACTACCCCCATGCACGTTGATTATCCTATATTTCGGAATGCTTCCCAAAATGATTTAACAGCCTCCTTTGATAATCTTGATTCAGCTGTTAATGAACTCAAGGATGATTGGTTGATCCAAAAGTCTAAAAAGAAAAAGAAAACTGCTGATTTATTGGCCTTATCTGAATCCAACATTATCCCTTCTTCTTCTAGGCTTACTAGAAGTGGAAGAATTACTTCATGATTAAGTTCATATGCTGGAATATTAGGGGAGTGGCCAATCCTGGCTCCCTTAATAGAATTCTGAGTTTAAACAGGATTCACAAGTTACAGGTGATTGTGATTTTGGAACCCTTGGTGAAATCTAATTTTGGTAGATTCACCGGAAAGTTTCCTGGTTTTTCTTTCTTATCTAATTGTTCTAATAAGATCCGGATATTATATAGAAAAGAATTATTACCGAATGTTCTTCCGGATCATCCTCGGATTTTACATTTCCATTTTCGGATTGATCATTTTCAAGGTTTTGCATCATTTGTATATGTCTGCTTCTCTTCCAAATGACAGATTGGACCTTTGGGATAAAATTCAAAAGATTAGTTCTACAATGTCCGAAGGTTGGATGGTGGGTGGAGATTTCAATTGCATTGCTCACCCTAGTGAGAAAAAAGGTGGCGGGAATCCCAATCTAAATGACATGTTAAAATTTACTCGGGACATTTATACTCGCCAAGCTTATTGACATTGGTTTTGAAGGTTCTCCTTTCACTTGGAAGAGAGGTTCCTTATATGAAAGGCTTGATAGAATACTTGTTAATCAATCTTGGATTAACATGTTCCCTATCTCTAAAGTTAAACATCCGGCTAGAATGGGTTCGATCATTCTCCATTGCTCATTCTGTCGTGCTCCTTTTTCGTGGTTAAAGTTAACTCTTTCGGATATCTCAATGTATGGTCCGAACACCCCGATTTCAGTAAACTAATTGAGAGAAATTGGTGTGCTCCTCTAAATGGGTTTCCAAATCCTATTGTTAAATTGTGGCTTTTACGGAAAAGACTAGCTAAGGAACTTAAATCTTGGAACCTGACTCGTTTTTGGTAATATTCAACAAAAAGTCATTCTCGCTGAGGCTATGGTTTCTGCTGTGGAGAAAGAGGTAGAGAATGGGAAGGTTTCGAACAACAATTAACCGTTGCAATGGCCAACCTTAAAGCTGCTATTCATCAAGAGGAAGTTTTTCCGCAACGAAATCATTGCAAAATGGTTCCACCATGGGGACAGAAACTCCAAATTTTTTCATGCTATTATCAAACACAGAAGAGCTGTTAATACCATTCTTCAAATTAAGACATTGGATAATAGATGTCTGTTAAGTACTAAGGATATTGCAGAGAATGCTGTTTCCCATTTCAAAGATTTATTTGCTGCCCAGGCCACCAAATCTAATCTTTTTTCTGCAGCTATGTTTTCTGATTCTGGGAACATCTCTCAATCTCTGGATTTAGCTGCTTCTCCTAATGACCATGAGATTTTTATTGCCATTAACTCTATGGAAAGTGATAAGATTGTCTGGACCGGATGGGTTCACACCTGATTTTTATAAAAAATTCTGGTATCTTATTAAATCGGATATTACTCGTCTCTGTGAAAAGTTTCTTCCATGGTATTCAATTGACTAAATATTTTGCTTCTTCTACTATAATTCTGATACCGAAGAATACTATAAAAGCTTCTTGGTCTGATTTTAGGCCAATTAGTTTAACTTCCACTTTTTCTAAGATCATAAGTAAGGTTATTGTGGCCAGATTACAACCATTGCTCAATGATTTAATTTCAGAAAATCAAGCTGCATTCTTAAAAGGGAGAAGTATTAGTGAGAATGTACTTTTGGCTCAAGAGCTTTTAAATGACTTGGACAGAAATTGTAGAGGCTCTAACATTATTTTTAAATTAGATTTGACCAAGGCTTTTGATACAATTAGTTGGAAATTCATTATTGAGGTATTGGAGGCAAGGGGTTTCAAAGCTGATTTCTGCAATTTGATTTTTAAATGGCTTACCAACAATTACTATAGTGTTATGATAAATGGGGAATGCCATGGTTTTTTCTCTTCTGGTAGAGGTATTAAACAAGGTGATCCTTTGTCACCTTACATTTTCATCCTTACTTTTGATTATTTATCAAGGATGTTAAATCAAATTCAGCTATCTCATACATATACTCAATTTCAACATAGATCTTCACAACTAATCTCTCATCTTGCATATGCTGATGATGTTATTGTGTTCTCTAATGGAAGTAAGCAATCCATCAAATGTTTAATGAAAACCTTGGCTATGTTTGAAAGTGTTTCTGGTATGCTCTTCAACAAACCAAAATGTCAATTTTTGGCAGGCTCTAAAATTAGTATACCTAGTAAAAACTGGATTGTTGACTTTACTGGTTTTAAGGAAGCTCATTTTCCTTTGCTGTATTTGGGGTTTCCTTTGATTAAAGGAAGAAGGAAGTTAAGCCATTATGATGATATTGTTACCAAGATCTCTTCTCAAATTAATTGTTGGTCTAACATTTTTTTATCCAATGGAGGCGGAATAACCCTTCTTAAGAGTATACTATCATCTTTTCCTCTTTACATTCTCCAAATGGTAAGAATGAAGAAGAGTACCCGAAGTTAATTTCAATCATGTTCAATAAATTTTTATGGGAAGGTAATCACAAACAACTACATTGGACAAATTGGGACAAATTGTGTAAGCCCATTGATTGTGGTGGTCTTGGGTTTAAAAGCTTTCAACATCTTAGCTTTTCTTTCTATTGCAAACAGTGGCTTAGATTTAGAGCTAAAGATTCTCTTTGGTCTAAATTCATGCATAGCAAATACTGTTATAATACTCATCCTACTCAAGTGCAATACAAAGTGGGTGACTCTAGAACTTGGAAGGAATTGCTGAAAGTGAGAATGGAAGTCGAAGATCTCTTTACTTGGGAGATTGGTAATGGCCAAATTAATTTTTGGTTTGATAAGTGGTTGTATGATGATTCCTTAGCTCATCTTTTTAATTCTTCTTCAAATATTAAAAGCTGTTGCCGATTGCTGGAAAGAGCATAAATGGAATACCGATATGCTTCAAACTCATCTACAGCTTGAAATTATTAACAAAATTTTATACATTCCTATTCGACTCGATAGCAAGGATAAATTAATTCCCAAAAATCCTGCTAACTGGAGCTTATCTAAATTTTTTTATCAATCTTGTTTCAATTTGCGAGAAGAATGATTGGGGAAATAAATTATGGAATAAATATATCACTCCATCCATGTCCTTCTTTTGTTGGAAGTTATTCAAGAAACTACTTCCTACTGATGATATTTTGAAGCTTAAAGGTCTTAGAGGACCTTCTATTTGTCCTTTTTGTCTTATTGAGGAGGAATCTTTATTCCATATCTTTCTTAATTGCAATCAGATTCAACAAATCTGGAAGGAGATTCTGTCCTTATTAGGAAAAAATGGAAACTTTTTTAAGTGGTCATCTATTGATGCTTGTTGGCGAGGATTGGAAGGATTTGTCTTATTACTACATTCCTTTGGCTATTTTCCGGTTCATTTGGTTAGCTCGAAATGAAATCGGACATCTTAATGTCATGTTTTCTCGCTAAATCTATTATTTTAAATTGTTGGACCTATCTCGGTAAAGTGCAGAATTTAATTGCTCCTTCTCGGTCTCGAAGAAAAGGAAATTTGTTTTAGTACAATGGAAGACTCCTATGCATCCTTGGTTGAAGATTAATACGGATGGCGACTTCAAATCTTCCTCTCGTGGAATTGGAGGTCTTTGCGGGGATCTTAAAGGAAAATGTCTATGGTTCTTTGCTGCCCCTATCATGGCTTGTTCGCACTTGAAGCTGAAATTATTGCTGTCTTTTGGGGTTTAAAGATTGCTGAAAAACTGAAGTTAAAATTTCTTCATTTTGAATTTGATTCCATGCTTTTGTTACAGATTTTGACACATAAATCAGCAATACCTTGGTTCCTTCATCTTTGGATAAAAAAGATCAAGTCTATTACTAATTCAATGCACATTATTTGGTCTCACATTTATAGAGAAGGAAATCGGCACTGCAAATTGGCTTGCATCTATCGCCTCTACTTCCTTTAATGTAATTTGTAGTTCGATATTTCTTGCTTTCCTTTATTTAGTTCTCTTGTACATGGGGACTTAATGAAGATTCTTCATGTTAGATGTACCAACTCTTCATCTTAATACAATATTATTATTGGTGCAAAAAAATATATATATATATATTATACTTTTTTTAATTTAGAATCATAAGGCACAAATTCTTCAGAACCTGAACTACACGTACACAATTATAAAACACAATTAAATAAGATTACATAACAAAAACAATAATTTCTTAAAATAAATCTAACAAGTTTAAATACGACCTTAATAGTAAAAATTAATTTTTCATAAAATTTATTTTCTTCATTAATTTCTTTCCCAGGCAACGAAGCTGAAAAATTGATCCACAGATAATTATGCTTACTATATATATATATATATATATATATATATATTAAAAAAAATACCAAAATATTATTCAAAGAAAGTCTTACATCTAACATGAGGGATTCCAATTAAATCCCCATGTAAAAGAGAACTAAATAAAGGAAAGGAAGAGTAATTAGTACTATAAATAACATCCATAGAAGAAGAAGCCTTAGTTGCAAGCCAATTAGCAGGTTGATTACCCTCCCTATAAGTGTGACTCCAGAGAACTGCAATAGATGAAGAGAGTAAGTTAATTTTATTAATCCAGATCTGAAGAAACCAAGGCACAGCAACTTGTGATAGTAAGATCTGTAGTAAATGCAAGGAGTCCATTTCCAAGTGCACATATTGATTATTCTGCATAATAGCAATTTTCAACCCCCAAAAGGCAGCAATTGCTTCAGCTTCCAAAGCATTTAAAGCAATAATAGGTGCTGAGAAGAACCATAAACAGTGACCTTTAAAATTTCTGCAAAGACCTCCAATACCAGCTGTAGAAGTTCTGAAGCTTCCATCAATATTAATCTTATGCCATGGGTTCTTAGGTGGTCTCCATATAACATGCATAACTCTGTTTTTGAGGCCAAGATTTGAAGAAGGGACAAAATTCTATGTCTTACTGATAAAATTAAGACAGTTTCTAATGGTAAGATTAGAAGATAACACCTTATTATTGAAAATTAAATCATTCCTGGCTAGCCATATAAACCAGAAAATGATAAATGGAATGAAATAATAAGAAGAAACTTTCCATTCTTTCCAGCAATCATTGACTGAACTCCAAGAAGAGTAATGAGTTTGCAGACCATTAGCAAATAACACTGCTTTCCATACCTCCTGTGCCCAGCTACAAATAAGAAAAATATGCCCAATAGTTTCTTCAGCATTATGACAGAAATGGCATCTGGATGGACCTCTAAGACCTTTAAGTTTAAGTATATCATCATTTGGTAGCATCTTCTTAAACAACCTCCAACAAAAAAATGACATAGACGGGGTTATATATTTACTCCAAAGCTTAGCACCCCAATCATTCTTTTGCCAAGTAAAACAATCTTGATAAATGAATTTAGATAAACTTTGATTATGAGACTTTTTGATAATAAGTCTATCTTTTCTCCAAGGATGAATAGGGGTATTTAAGACCTTATTATGAATATCAACAGGAACATAATCTTGAAATTTATGCAAATTCCAATCACCATCACTCCAACAGTCAGCAATTTGTTGAATAGGAAGATTGTGATTATAATGTGCTTGAAGAGACTCATCAAACAGCCAACTGTCAAACCAGAAATCAATTTGTCCATTACCAATTTCCTAAATAAACATCTTTTCAGCATGAAGTCTTACTTTAAGCATCTCTTTCCAAGTTTTAGAATCTCCAGGTTTAAAACTGACCATAGCTGGGTGTTCATTATGACAATACTTAGCCTTCATAAATCTTGCCCACAATGACTGTTGTGATCTGAAATTGATCCATGGCTTACAATAGAATGTAATACTAAGATTCTGAAAGCTTTTAAAGCCTAACCCACCACAATCAATTGGCTTACATAACTTATCCCAATTTGTCCAATGCATTTGCTTATGTTGCCCTTCCCATACAAATTTATTAAACATAATAGAAAGCATTTTCTGTGTACTCTTCTTCATTTTGATCATCTGCAGTGTATAAAGAGGGAATGCAGTTAACACACTCCTAAGAAGTGTAATTCTTCCACCATTTGAGAGAAAAGAATTAGACCAGCAGTTAATTTGAGAGGATATTCTAGAAATTATATCATCATAGTGTGAAAGTCTCCTTCTACCTTTGATTAAAGGAAAGCCCAAATACTTAAGATGATATTGAATCTCCTTAAAATTAGTGAAATCAGAAATCCAGTTTTTCATCTGAACACTGATTTTAGAGCTTGCAAGGAATTGACATTTGGATCTATTAAAAGCCATTCCAGAAATAGCTTCAAAATCAGTCAAAACTTTCATGAGACATTTAATAGATTGTTTACATCCATTGGAGAATACTATCACATCATCAACATAGGCTAGATGACTGACAAGTTGAGTAGATCTATGTTGATATTGAGTGTATTGATGAGTAAGCTGCATTTGGTTCAACATTCTTGATAGGTAATCAAAGACAAGGATGAAAATATAAGGAGACAATGGATCTCCTTGTCTAATGCCCCTTCCAGATTTAAAGAATCCATGACTTCTACCATTAATAAGTACACTGTGGTAATTATTATTCAACCATCTATAAATGTGATTGCAAAAGGTAGAACTGAAACCTCTATCTGCAAGAACTTTAAGAATAAAAGCCCAACTGATAGAATCAAATGCTTTGGCCAAATCCAATTTGAAAATAATATTAGAACCTCTACAGCATTTGTCAATATCGACTAGCATTTCTTGAGCCAAAAGAACATTGTCACAGATGCATCTTCCCTTTATAAAAGCACTTTGATTTTCAGAAATAAGATCCTCCAATAAAGGCTGTAAACGAGCTACCAGAATTTCACTTATAATTTTAGAGAAGGTGGAAGTTAGACTGATGGGTCTGAAGTCCTGCCAGTTGTATTTGCTTTATCTTTAGGAATCAAAACAATGGTAGTGGAAGCAAAGTACTTAGGAAGATCAATTCCCTGAAGGAACCTTTGTACTGCTAAGACCACATCAGATTTGATTATAATCCAGTTTTTGATATAGAAATCAGCAGTAAACCCATCTGGACTAGCTGTCTTACTACCATCAATTATTTTAATAGCCTCAAAAACATCCTTAGCATCAGGAGGTTGAACAAAGAAATCCATATTCACAGTATTGGAATCAGAACTTATGAGAGCAGGAGTATAAGCAGCAGAATTAATAGGTTGATAAGAAAACAATTTGTAAAAGTAGGTAATAGCATCATCAGCAATCTCTTTAGAATTGACTAACCATGTATTATCAACAGATTTGATTTTCAATATAGCATTAACAGATCTTTTATATTTAATGGCTGCATGAAAAAATTTGGAATTTCTGTCACCATGCTTAAACCAATTGACAGCTGCTTTTTGTAGTAGGAAAAGTTCTTCTTTCAATATAGCAGATTGTAATTTACAATAAGCCTCATTAAGACAATGTTCAGAGTCCATACCATCTTCAACAAGCTTTTCCATTTCATTAACCATAGATTCTGCTTCAATAACTTACTGATGAACATTCCCAAAAACAGTCCAATTTGAATGTTTCAGCTTTCTAGCAATCCTTTTTTGTAAATGTCAAAGTTTAGAAATAGGATCAGAATAAAGAGCTTCCAAAGGAGCCTTCCAGTTATCAGCGATCAATTGATTATAATCAGGATGAGTAGACTACACATTAAGATATCTGAAAACTGAATTCTTAACAGCAGGAGAGAAAGAACAGCTGACTAGTAAAGGAGAATGATCAGATCCAAGCCCTGCCAAATGTTTAACAGTAGTAATAGGGAACATACTTAGCCAGAGTTAATTAACCAGAATTCTATCAATTCTTTCATAAATATCTTCTCTCCTCCAAGTAAAAGGAGAGCCTTCAAATCCAATATCAAAAAGATTAGCCAAAGTGATATTATTAGAAAAGTTCAACATTGCTTGTAGATTAGGATTTCTCCCACCCTTTTTCTCACTAGGATGTGCTCTGGAATTAATGTCCCCACCAACAATCCAGCTATCATTCATGGAATTACTAATATGATGTAACACATTCCAAAGTTCTAATCTATCAACATTAGAAGTAGCAGCATATATAAAAGAAGCAAAACCATTGAACTGGTCTAACTCAAAATGGATATGCAGCAGCAGAGAATGATTAAGTAAGATCTTAATTTTCAGCTCTTTTCTATAGAACAACCAGATTTTATGAGAACAGTTAACCACAAAATTATATCCAGAGTATTTCTTAGTGAATCTATCATAATTAGATTTCACCAAAGGCTCTAAAATAACAAAAATCCAAAAGTGATGAACCCTGTTTAAATTTAAGAGTCTATTAAGGGAGCCAGGGTCAGCCACTCCCCTAATATTTCAGCACAAGAAATTAATCATGAATAACATTTCTTCCTCCTCTAGTCAACCTAGAGAAAGAATTTTCAGCTGCAGTAGTATGAATAATGTTGCTTTCAGAAAGATTTTTTAACTCCAGGGATCTCTTCTTTCTAGATTTTTGTATCATCCAATCATTATTAATATCATTGCTAATATCTGCCATTCCTGCAGAAGTTGAAGCATCTTTCTGAGATGTTTGTTGAAATACAGGATAATTCATAGTCTTGGGTAGAACTTCCACTGCTTGATAATGTGTAATAGTATTGTCTTGTAAAATCTCATGAGGATTCTGAACTTCTGTAGCAGCATTAATATCAGATTCTAAAACAACTAATTCAGGAGAATTAGATGATTCAATTAAGCTTGAACCTCTTGGTAAAAGAGCAGCCAAAGATTCAGTAGTTTCTGTATTTCTAGTAATTTCTTCATTCTCAGGAGTAATATTAACAATTTCAGAACTAATAGGTAAAATGTCTGAGGCAATAACAGCAATCTGAACAGGTTCATCAACAGTCTCCTTAGTAGATATTTGCAGCTTTTCCCCAACAGGAGCAATTACAGTAGTCTGAACAGGATCAACATTAGTTTGCAAATCTTCTACATTAGGAACAACAGTCTGAACTGTTTTTTTAGGATCAATGATTCTATTTGCCTTCAAGTGAGGATGAAGCCTGAAATAGCTATCATTGGAATGTCCAAACATTTTACAATGATGGCAGTAAAATGGCTTATTTTCCATTATAACTGTTTGCCAATATCCATTGTGTGGTGTACCAATCCAGATTTCTTCAATATCAGCAAGAGATACATCTCTTTCCACAAGAATTCTAGCCACAGAAGGCCTAGTGAGTTGAAAGGTAGGCATATCCAACTTTAGAGGCCTACCTAAAGTAGTCCCAATAGCATAAAGAATTTGATGATTAAAAAGATGAAGTTTCAGATTTGGTAATTTATACCAAATAGGAATAACAGGTGGTTCTTGATGAGGATCAAAAGAAGGAGACCATTTTAAAAGTTTCATAGGGATGCCATCAATCAAAATGAATTTCTTGGAGAATAAATTAGCATAATCCACTTCTTTGGTAAGCTGAATCATAATATGCCTACCATCAAAAAGACCAACCTTCCAAGAACCCAACAATCTGAAATTCTCAAAACATTTCCTTATGATTTCCATTTTTGGATGTCCAAATTGAAACTTACCAATTAAAGTAAATTTGTGTACATCTACAAGGGAGGAAATATTAGTATCTGATAGAATTAAGGCAAGCTTTCCACCCTTCTTCTCAATTTTCTTGATGAATTGGCACTCCCCCTTACCATGAGCAGCATCATGATAAAATTGTGGAAAAACCAACTTATCAGAAGGATTTGGTGAATCAAGACCAGTCACTTCTGCAAAAGTCTTTGCCAGAGATCAAATATGCTCAGCCATTCAGAAAATTAGAAATCCAGAAGAAGAATCAAGTCTAAAATTCAAAAGAATCAAAACCCGGGAAAGCAGAAAATAGAAGCAACAACAACAAATGCAAGGATAGAATGAAAACTAAAAGGATTAGTATTCAAATCTACCAAACATCAACAGAATTGGAAGAAGGAAAACAAGAATCGCACCAAGAACTCTCCACAAAATACGGCTCCATCCTTCCTACGATATATATATATATATATATATATATATATATATATATACATATATATATATATGTATATATATATATATATATATATATATATATATATATATATATATGGATATACATATCTATATATATATGGATATACATATCTATATATATATGAAAAACTGAGTTGTAACAACTTCTACAAATTAGTATTGCATAGAAAGATTAAATGGAGGGAGAGGGTAGGATGAGCCCACGCACAAAGGGTATCCTCCCTTAGAACCAACTCACACCAAGGCAAAGGAAGAGATCAGGCCCTACAGGTAAACCCCTTCTCCACAAAAGGACAAAACAAACATTTTACAAATATGGGAGGGATGGGTCTGAAATAAAAGGAATAAAGACTCTCTGGGCAACAGGCAGGCTGCACCAGAAAAAACCAAGAATAAACCGACACCAGAGCAATGGAAAGGAAACAAGTCTTCAGCAGCATCAGGACACCACTCTAAGGTGGGGGCATTCATGTTGTCACCAACAATAAGGGTCTTAAGATGGGGAGAACTGGAAGTGGAAACAGTCACAGAAGAGGTAGCAGAGCCAATCCTAGCTAGCCAATCAACAAGTTTATTTCTTTCCCTATAGATGAACTGCTAACATTAAGCTGGGATTGTAGGATGTGGATTTTCTGAAGCCACTGGTAATAGTGCCATGGGGGGGAACAATCAGAGTTAATCAGATGGATCACCAGTTGGAAGTCCCCCTCCACTATAAATGAGGTCCACTGGAGTTTCAATGCAATCTGAAGGGCCCAGTACACAACAATGAGTTCAGCCTCCAAGGCATCAGCAACAAGAATGGGGGCATGGAAGTACATCAAACAAGCCCCCAAGTGGTTCCTGAAGAGTCCCCCAATACCAGCAACCCCTTCTTTAAAGCTGCCATCAGTATTGACCTTGAGAGGGGGGGGGGGCGCAGGGGGATGCGAGTACCAGGTCAGTCTTGGGAGAACAAGTAGGAGTGACAGGTAAAGAGCAGATGTTAGGGAACTTCTTAAACTTGATGAGTTTGTGTATATAAGTGATACAATTTCTAGCAACATCTTGCTCATAAATTAAGATACCTTCAAAGGTTGCCTTATTTCTAGCCATCCAGATGAACCAGGCAGTGATGAAAGGGGTAGCCCCAATTCCAAAAAGTTCCCAGTCAGCCCAGCAGGAAGAGATGCTTTCCCAATTCAGGTGCTGAGGGTTAATGTTGAGGGACTCCAGCAGTTTACTCCAAACAGACTGGGAGAACCTGCAATGGAAGAACAAGTGGGAGACAGATTCTTCATCCATCCAACAAAGTCTATAACAGGAAGGGCCCCTGAGACCTTTTAGTTTAAGAATGCCAGCTGTGGGAAGGAAGTTCATGAGGGTTCTCCAGGAGAAGAAGCTCATAGAGGGGGATATAAATTTTTACAAGGGGTATCTCCCCATGGGACAAAATCCCAATTGTATTACTTGGCATAAATGGCTTTAGATATATTTTGATGAATATGGGTACTTGATCACAGAAAAATATGTTAAGAAATTCATACCTATTTTTTATGAAATTGCACTTTAAAGAAAGTTATTTTTTTTATTTTATTGCAGGAACGAAAATTTATAAGTGATGAAAGTAAAAAGCATGAAATGGAGAAAATTTGGATCAAAAAGGAAGAAATTCATGAAAAAATGAACTATTTCGTTGACGGCGAGATCGAGCCCGCCGACGACGAGATTATTAAGAAAATTTTTGAAGGATTTATAACTACCTCGCCGACAGCGAGCCCGCATGGTTTGGAGACCTTCTAGAAGCCCCGTCGAAGGCGAGGTCGTTACTCGCCGACGGCGAGATTGTTCAAAATGTCAGATACATTGAATCTGGATGCTTTTTGAAGAGGTTCTTAAGTACCCCTTGGACCTTTGTCTACCTCTATAAATAGAGGACGAATTTGTGTGTCTAGTGTGTCTCTTTTTGGTGTCTATTTATGTGTGTGTTTATTTAGAGAGTATTAGAGTCTACTTGGTATTTATTTTAAGAGTTTTTAGAGTGTAATTAGTGAGTTTAGAAGTGTGTTGTACTGGAAGGAAAAGTCAAAGGAACTTCAAGGAGTCTGCTTGGGGAGGAAATTAAGATAAGTATCTTTGTTTAATTGTTGTTAAACTTTAAATGAAATCCATGCTTTATTTAATTCTTATGCATTCTGAGTAGTTTTCTTAGTCTTTCTCCTTGTTTATGAAATTATTTGAATTGATGAAATTAAATAGAAGTGCCTAAAATATTAAAATAAATTGTGGTAATTTTTACTTAAAACTTAATTTACTTTCAATCTGGCCCATTTAATTGTTAAAATATGTTGAATTATCAACTATAGTAAAGATTACATCCAATATTCAGGGAAGTCAAAAGCCTTGGAAGGAGGGTGCAAATAAATAGGGAAATATAATTTATCGGACGCAGAATTGGACATTTTAGTGTGACAGACTAAAATATTCAATTTGGTGCTATTGTTTGAGAGCAGAAGTGTAGATGTTAGCCCTCGGGTGAGGGGAACGTGGGAGCTCTGAAGTGTCAGCCAGTATCCTCTCAACCTAACCACATATTCAGTAATCAAACATAGAATTAGTCAATGTTCTTTGCACCTGGACCAAAGGGTAAAGAATAGGAATGCTCCTATTTGTCACAATACAATAAAAGAAATTCTATTGTAATTCATCATTCACTTAAATTTCTAAAAACATGGAGAATGATACTTTTTCTGAAATCTTTAAATCTACTTTATTTTAAAGCATTAGTTTACTTTAGTTTGCTTTATTTAATTATTCTAAATTTTCGTATATTCTATTTATAAGTAATTCCTTTAAATTTAGCTGATACAAATCGTTAAAAAACTTCCCCGTGGGATCGATAACTGTGACTCCACTAGAGCCCCGTATTACTTCGATACGATACGTATACTTGCGTAGAATCCACATTATACATTCCACTATAAAATCATATATATATATATATATATATATATATATATATATATATATATATATATTAAAACAGGATCAAGTTTTTGGTGTCGTTGCTATTAACATAATTTGCAAACATAAAAAAAGTGGGTCAGTACTCCACACAATGGAATATTTCTTCAATCTGTCAAACTGAATGTTGGTTACCTGTTGAGCTGAATGGGTTTGCAGAATAGTAAGAAGAGTGGGGAGTGACCAAGAGTTCCCTTCCCAGCAATCAGTGACCTTCAAGTTCAAATTGGGGTTATTATTACAAGGGTGGAGCCAGTCAGAGGGGCACCAGTGGTCAATCCAGAAAGATAATTCACCTTTCCCAAGGTTCCAAAAATACATTTGTTCAGCCTGAGTCCTGGCTTTCAGAAAAGCACTCCAGAGCTTGGAATCCCCCAGCTTCCTTGTAACCTGAGATGGGTGAGAGTGTATGCTGTATTTACCTGAGATGAATTGGTCCCGGAGAGATTCATGAGATCTGAATTTAATCCAAAGCTTACACAGATTCACCTGGATAATCTGATGGAGACTTTTGAACCGCAGCCCACCTACCCAGGTGGGTCTAGCAACTTTGTACCAGGAAGCCCAATGAGTTTGTTTCCTTTGACCAGCCCAAAGAAAGTGGTTGAATGCTCTTTCAAAAAAAGCTTGTGTACTCTTCTTCATAGTGGTCATTTGCATCACATATGAAAGAAGAGTAGTGAGAATACTTCTAAGGATTGTGAGTCTGCCACCATTAGATAAATAGATATAGGACCAGTTAGATAGGTAAGAGCTGACTTTGTTCAGAATCTCATCAAAGTGACCTTGCTTAGTTCTGACAATATTTGCACACTCCTTTTAATAACTTGTTGCATGATAAACTATATATATAGACATATATGTATATATATATATATATATATATATATATAGTAATACTCCTTTTAATGATTTTATAATTTGGATACTATGCAAATATAAATATCGTTTATTAAGTAATATAGGACTTTCTGATTAAGCCCTGAGATATCGAACCCACAGGGAAAGTGATTGATAATGAAAATATTATTTGATTTAGAAATGGAAAACTAACTTTTTATTTTTGGAAAAGATTTTAACAATAATTTCCTAAAATAAATCTAACAAGTTTAAATACACCTTAATAGTAAAAATTAATTTTTCATAAAATTTATTTTCTTCATTAATTTCTTTCCCAGGCAATGACGCTAAAAACTTGATCCACAAATAATTATGCTTACGATATATTTTATTTTTTTCTCAAAAAGGAGCAACAGTGGGCTCCTTACATGTTAATAACAAGTGGAGAGTACAAAACCAAAAATGGAAAGGCTCCAACTAACATCAATACCTATGGAGTCCACTCCCAAAAGACCAAAACCAATAAAGCCAAAATTGTGTGTGTGTGTATATATATATATAAATATATATATATAATATTAGTTTAAGTGGGTGGGTGAATCCCAACAGCACCCAAATCAAAACAAAAAAGAAAACCATAGGGACATTCCCTTCAGGATTAAGTGAAATAAATGGAACCACCAACATCTTAGAAATATGGGATTGTCTCCACTCTAAGATGTGGAAGTTGCAGATTATCTCCATTAATTAAATTTTGAGGTCAGTGGGGGGGGTTGTAGAAACTAACACCTGCTGGGTTTTTACCCCCATCACTGCTAACCAATTTGCCACTTTATTCCCCTCCCTAAGAATTGAAGAAATGGTAAATTGAGGGGGTTTAGTCTGGTTTATTTGTTTTCTCCAATAGTCTTGCATCCAGGTTGTAGACTTATCTTGCTGTAGAGTGTTAAGGAGAACAGTAGAATCAACTTCTAGCTAAAGATTTGACCTATATATATATATATATATATATATATATATATATATATATATATATTAATACTCCTTTTAATAATTTTATAATGTGGATACTACTCAAGTATACATATCGTTTATCAAGTAATATAGGACTTTCTGATTAAGCTTTGAGATATCGAATCCACAAGGAAAGTGATTGATAAAGAAAATATCTTTTGATTTAGAAATTGAAAATTAGCTTGTTACTTTTGGAAAAGATTTTACTCAAACTAAAGATACTATTTTAGAAAATATAATTTGATTCTTTTTGTTAATTTTATAATTTTAAATGAGCGTAAGCAACTACTTTAACTAAACTTTTGTAAGATGAAAACTTATGCAAATGAAATATTTTTTTTCCTTTTTATGAATTAGTAACAAGTTATGTAGAATATTTGTTGTGGAAGTATCTAAAACGTGTTGTGCCAAATAGGAGCAATTATATTCTTGACCCTTACTAGAGATGCTATAAAGAACATAGGTTAATTCATTATTTTAAAATTCTTGAAGATGGATTAGGCAGGAAAGATACTATCTCTCACTCTAGGGTTTCCTCTATTCCCTCCATCTGTGGGCTGACATCTTGTATCAAAACATAAACCAATAAATAAATCAAATTGGGGGCTTTAGTCTGTCACACTAATGTCGTCTAATTCTACACCCATGAAAGTATATCTCTCTATTTATTTGCACTCAACCATATGGATTACATTCTCACCCATACAATCTCATGTGATTATTTCCAATTGTTGACTGAGATGATACTGCACTGGATCTTATATGTTCTCACAACAAATTTTAACGTCCTAATTGGCCAAATCGAGAAGTAAATAAGGTGCAAGGTATTAATCATCACAATTTCTTCCCACATTTATATTTTATACTTCACTCATCAAACATCCTTAACTTAATTACTTCATCACTTTCTACTCCTAATGCAAAGTATATAAATGAAGTATAGACGGTGAAATGGAGAGATATGTTCTCAAATAACCCTCTAAAATAAACCTCACTCCTAAACATAAACCACACCCTCCAATAACAACCTTTTTTTTATATTCAAGTCCTCTTTTTATACTTTTCCAAAATATGTCTTTGTATCTCTTCAAATTGTGTCCAGATACAGCGTATCTTCAATGAGATGCATCCATTCAAGGGTATTTTGAATTGAATTTGGCGCCAATAAGAAGTTACCCATGTTCTCATCAAGTGGTACTTCGAAAAACTCTTCAAAATGGCGCCTAAATTAAAATAACTACACTTTTTTAACTGCCGCGCGTATGCGCGGAGCCACGAGCCTGCTAGCCCGTGAGCTCCAAATCAAAGCGAATAGCTGCGGGCCATGGCCCATAAGCGCGTGTTCTGGTGCTTAGCCGCCACACAACACTATTTTAATTTTCTTCATTTTCGCTCCAAATTTGATCATTTTTCACTCTTTTCATCACAATCTTCCATTTAATCATACCTCTAAGAAAAAAACATTTAATACCTTCCATTAAAGTGTAATATCATCAAAAATCGGTATAAAAATGTGTATAAAAATGCTATATATTTTAGGTGTATCAACCTCTTAGCCCCAAACTTTCTCAAATTACCAAAATACCCATGGAACCTAATTTTCCCAAAATTGGCCAAAATCTTAAATTCTCTTCAAAAATCAATTCAAACCATTCCAAATCATGCAAATTAACCAAAGTACATAAAATTTCCAAAAATTCCCAAAATACCTCCAAATTTGCTAAAATTACCAAAATGCCCCACATGGCCCAAAAATTCCCGAAATTTCCAAAATAACTCTAAATGATCCCAAACTCAATTCAAACACTCCATTAAGCTCAATTTGACCAAATTGATCAATTTTGACAAAAAATTTCTTTAAAGGCCCAAAAAGCCCAAATCACCCTTAATTTCCACCAAATTGATTTTAATCTCACCCAATTTCAATTCCAAAATCAATATTCATCATGCTAAGACCCACTTTGAACCAAATCAAATCCCAATTGAAATCAATATGAAGCCTAATTGAACCCAAATTTCATGCCCAATTCAAAGACCTAATTTTGCCTAGATTCCCAAATGCCACAAAATTGAACTCTAAATTTTCCCAAACTTTCACCCAATTGAATCTCAAATATCTCATGGCAATTTCCTTGACTAAATTGATCAACTAATTGACCCAAATTTGAACTCAAACTTCACCCAAACTATACCCAAGACAAAAATGTCTAGTTTTAACTCGAAATTCAAAATCCCCCAAATTAAACTTTACATCTCCCCAAATCAAACCCAATTGATATTCAAAATTCTTCGTAAAATTCTCCTAAACCAATTTGAACATTCAATTGAACCAAATCAAAGACCTAGCCTAATCCAAACCCAAATCTATCCCAAATGCCCCAAAATTGACCATGAGCCAATACCCATCATATTGAATATCCTAATTAATTCAAAACTACCCAATTCTTTTTCCAAACTCTTCATGACAATCATCCAAACAAAATTGACCAACTACATAGTCTAATTTCAAGCCCAATCTCAACCTAGACCCAAGTTTAAGCCAAAACCTCAATTTTGAACCAAACCCCAAACTTCCAAACCTATTCAAATTGATTAAACCATAGCCACCAAAAGCAACATTTGAACCTTATGAACCATGCTTATCCACCTAGCCCAACCTATTTGAGCCATGGATCAAGGGGCCCATGAATTAAGGGATCTCTTCTCATTTTTGGCCCAAACCAATGATATTTTCCACCAGCCATCAAACCTACCAACTAATCGCCACTACTAACTCCTCTGGCTCCCCTAACCATCCTAGCCACTAGCCCTGGCTGGCCAGTTGGCCTAGTCGCCTGAAAACCCAAAATCAAGAGAGCCATATCCACCATTTTAACCCAATTGCACCCATCTAATGTGACTAAGCTTGATTGGTCATTTGACTCTTTTAGCCCTTCACCCAAGCAGCAATGCTCACCATGATTGAAGCCCTGATGGCCACCCCTTGTTAATATCTATAACAACCCCCCTCCATGGCCAATGATAAAGGTTACTTTGTTCCCTGAGGAAACTCTGCCATATTGCTTCTGAGGCTTCTCCAAGACCTCCTGAGTTTAATTCCACTGTACTCAGCCATCCATAGGCACCTTCTGAAGCTAATACTACCATCCAAAAATCACTAAGAAACAAGAGAATTCCACCAAACTCAAACAAAATTAAAATTAATTTGCACCTCACCTTTACCGGAGCAAAAGAAGAAGTTCCTACAGAAAGCTCCATCTCCCAGCCACTCCTTCCCTAAAATTCACCTATGCCTCTCTACTTATTGGATGAGTTTTGAACCATTCCTTCTGCCAAACCAAAGTGACACTTGGAGGAGGTTTGCAAGACCACACGGAAGCTTCTATAAGCATCTAATTGAGGCCTCACCTCTCAGACCAAGGTAAACTCCATTTTTCCCTAAATTGAGCTCAGTTTGGAACATTGTGAAGAAGATCTTAATTTCATGCATGGTAAACCGTATAGATATGTTCATCTTGACTAGATGATGATGTAGGAACAAACTCCATTTGATTTGGTTGAGTGTAGAGGGAGATCTTATGTCTGGAAGCTGAACGACTCATGAGATACACCAGAAGAAAATGATGAAGGAGAACCGTCTGATCTCACATGTATTGGATGGACTGCATTGATGTAGTCGGACGAGGGATTGAATCATAAAGCGCAAGCCGAGTCAGCAACTACATTGTTGGCGTTGTCAAATGGCAGAGCGACGCATAGCGCTTTAGAGCTGCCTACGATGACACGGCTACTGTCTGTATAAGTAGGATTATAAGGTATTTTTATTTGTTTAAATACTGAAACATTAAATATGCCTAACTTGGTGTAAAATAAATCATAAAAATAAAATAAAAATATCATGTTGCTCAGTGAATACAGGAGAATAATGAGGAACAAAAAAATTAATTTAATTTTATTTTATTTTTAATTGATTAAATACTTAGAAGCTTATTTAAAACATAACTCACTATAGATTAATAGCTATGGCTTACGATTTGGAGGGCTTATTCACTCTGTTGTTAGGGGTGTTCCCTTATTTTTCCAGAGTCAATGAACATCTCTATCATGAGAGCCCTAATTTTCAAGTTAAAATCATCTCTGTTGCATTTAAAAATTCTAATAATTAAAATATAAATAAAAAATATAAAAACCGCTTTCTATGTTCACTGTGGTTAGAGCACCCAAGATAAATTTAAATGGCATTTAACTAATAAAAAATATCACTAATTGTTATTATCTCATTAAAAACCTTAATAAAATAAAATAATTAAAATATAAATATAAAAATCACAAAATTGAGGCCACTCTGTAAGTAATAATTATATTTACTCACTATAAAAATTTGAACACAATTTCAATTAATTTGACCACCAAATTTGATTTTCCAATAAAAATGACATTTTGGCATTAAAATAAAAATAATAATTAAAATATAATTAATAAAATTATAAAAATTGTTTTTGTGAATTCTTTATGATTAGGGGAACCTAAGAAAAATAAAATTAAGCCATAAGTAAAAACTTTATTTTTTACCTATTTTCTAATTTTTAAATAATTTAAAATAATTAAAAATCTTATAAATCACAAAATATTAAAATGAACTAAAAATTTTAAATTATTTTATGATCACTTAAGAGTAATTAGAATATTTTTTTCTAATTTTCTAAAAACAATTACAAATTTTTAAAATCTTAAAATGACTTTTGACTAATTTTGAACTAAAATAAATACAATAAATAAAATAAAAATCACAAAATTATGAAATTTGTTTCTCTGGGTTCCTTGAACTCAGAGAGACTAATAAAAATATAAAACCTATTTTTCAACTTAAATAATATTTTATATTTAAGTAACATTCAAAATCATATAATAATTATAATAACTAAAGTAAAATTCAAAAAAACAAGAAAATTGGTCTACATGGTCCTTTGACCTAGTGGAACCTCCATTAATTTTATTAATGATAGATGATATAACTTTAAGAAGTTAATGAATTAACTTGAAAAATATCTATTTTTTCATTAAAAGTTTTCTAAAACTGTCGGCATATTTTAGGTTGTATTGTATTTTAAAAGGGGGGTCGCCTAACAGAAGTTGTCGGCGAATTTAAATTTTAAATTTGATTTAAATATATATATAATTTAGAAAGTAGTATTTGGCTTTGAAAATAATTTTTAAATTTGAAAGTTTTAAGATATGAGATTAAACCGATCTCGCATCCCAAGTAGTTTATATAAACGAGCACCGCACCACAAACCGTGTATCTATCCCTAAGGATAGACACACTGCTTGATGGTGGGGCTCGATCAAATAAACTAGAAGTTTTGTGATATCCGTTTGGTCTGCGAACCAATTTTATAAGCCGACAAATTCCCCTGCTTAATATGAAAGTATCAAACAGGGGTTTATATTACCCAGGTTCTTTAAAATTCCCTATAAGGGCAAGCCCCTATAGTTAATTACATCTTAAGTGACGGGAATCACCTAAGAAAACTCTCGATAATAATCGATAACTCGCTTTCAAGAATTTCAAAGTTTAAGGTTTTCAAAGATTGAATTTTGGAATTTCAATAGGGAATGGATCAAATTTTGGAACATTTTGTTTTGTGAATCCAAAGGAAGAAAGGTAGGAGAAATCACCGATTCGAAGTGAACTTCGGTAATTTCCCGACTATCCTATCGTTTGGCTTGAGTTTAGGAAAGTCCTAATACTTATTTAAATGTTTTGATCTTGCCAATTTTAATTAATTAGGGCTTATATTTATATGATAAAATCAAACAAATAGCCTAGAAGATGTGAGGGTTTATTGTCGTATCGGACGACTACCTCGGAATCCTAAGACCGGTTAGGGCTTAATTTGCATAAAATGATTATGCAAGTGCCTAACGAAAAGGTTGAGGATTTATGTTGCACTAGGCAAACTACCTCGAAATCCTATGGCTCGGTTATTTAATTCTAGGAAAGTTTTGCTGAAGTAGGTTCAAGTTTTGCTGACGACGATGGCCGTTCTGCCCACCATGCTCCAAGTTCCTTGTTGTTGCAGAGGTTTAGTTTTAGAAATCATAAATCAGGAGATGAGAAAAGTGTTTTGGTTTAGAGAAAATCTTAATTTCCAAGTGTTTTTTACGTTTTAATTAAAACAAATCTTAAAGTTGATTATAACGACACCGGTTAAGATCCCACGGTTCCATCCTTTCGGCATCATTATTTTTATCGGATTCACTTAGTCCAGATGAATTTGCTAAACTCAACTGAATGAGTTCCACACTTTCATTTAGACCGTGGGAAATCCCGTTAGCAACACGTAGGTTACATCATCCGAGGTATTCCCGATCATCCAACGGGACGTTTTAATTTAGTTGTAATTGTAGTTTTGTGTTCTGTTTGTGATTAAATTTTGAGTTGTTTTATATTTTGAAATGTTGTGGCGGTGAATTTTATCTTGCAATGACTTTTAACTTAATTTGGTTTCAGTTTTAGGGACTATCCTAAAGGTGTGGGTTTTCATGCAACTGTTGTTTTATCATGCAAGAAAAATAAAGTACATTTGCAAGAAAGTAAATTGCAGGAAAGTAAGTTGCAAGAGAGCAAATTGCAATAAAAAATAAAAGCGTACTCGGAGGGTCTTCCCGTCATCCCAAGCTGCACTTAAAACACAATTAGAATATTTAAGCAAGTTCCTAGGTAAAGCTAAGGGAAGGGTTATGGTTTTCTACCAAATTCCTAATCCTATAGCTAGTCAACTCCTATGACGTCTAGGTTCTTTGTGTTTTTTGTTTCGAGGACGATTTTCTTCATCAAAGGACAATTAAGTCCAATTGTTCTTATAAATATCCTATCATATTGAGGAAGTGCTTAAGAAGAATCTTAAACATCTTTTCAATATTTTCAGGATTGTTTTAAGTCCAAATGAATTTAATTATATAAATGAATCGATCGTCCGAGGTTTTTAAGTCTTGTTAACTTGCTCAGTGAACTAGGACATTTGAATATCCTATGAGTGAGGTAACACTTCATTTGATGTTCCATTTAGGAGTTATAATAATCAAAGCTTTCAAGGGTAAATTAGTATTCAAATGATTTGATTTAAGTTAAAGGATTTAAATTTGGAACAGTGTTCAAGTTGCTTTACATTTATTTTGAATTCTTTATGTCTTAGGTGATGTTATATTTAATTCAACTTAATTTAATTGAGTTTTAATTTAGTTTAACATAGTTCAATTTAATTTGATTTGGTGTTTAATTAATTTGATTTGATTTAATTTAATTTAATTATTTAATTTAATTTAATTTAATTTAATTGTTTAATTTAATTTAATTATTTAATTTAATTTAATTTAATTATTTAATTTAATTTAATTTAATTATTAAATTTAATTTAATTTTAATTTAATTTATCTTTAATTTACTTTATTTTTAATTTTAATTGAAATTTCAAAAGAGTTTAATAATTTAATTAAGTCTTTTAATATTTTAAATTTGAGTTATCATTTTAATTAAAAATTGAGTATTGATGATATAATTAGTTTAGGGATTTTTAAATTAAAGAATAAATCTCTTCCTAATAAATATCCCTTATTTTAATAATTCTAATTTATTATTCCTCCAAATTTAATCCATTATTTAATTAAAGTTTAATCATTTTAAAATTATTTAATGGGTTTCTACCCTTTAATTATTTAAATTTCAATCATCCAAATCAGATTAAGATCAAATATTTTACTTGTTGATTTTTTTATTAAACCTAAAGTTTTAATTAAGGGTTAAAAGTTTAATTACCATTTTACCCTTTAAGCTTAATAATTTCATAACTTACTAAATTGAACTCAAATGAACTTGAAATTTTTATGTGACTTCACTCATATGTCAATAAAGACATGAGAGGAGAAAATGTGATTTTTCTGTATTTAATTTATTTATGTAATTATTTTGATGGAAAATAGAGATTTTCAAGAAAAATTTAATAACATGACCAAGGGAAAGTTTCTGTCCTTAAGAAAATTAGGGGACATTCCTAATGACCAGAGAAGCACTTTGACCAATTTTGGTGATTTTTTGAATTATATTATTTTTATTATAATTATTTTAAGTTTTGGAGTGTTAATTAATTTAAAAATAAAATAAATGTTGAAAAATGGATTTTATATTTTTCAAAAATCTCTCTGATATCAAGGAAACCAGAGAAACAAATTTTGCAATTTTCTGATTTTTCTATGATTTACTATAATTATTTTAGTGAAAATGCTAGAAAATACATTTTTTAATTTTAAAATTACCTTAAAGCTTTAAAATTCAATATCTCACTAAATAGACCTAGGAAAAATGTGGGATTTGCTCCTAAGTGATTAAAATTCAAAATGTGACATTTTGGTGAATTTTATTATTTTTGTGATTTTTATTATTTTTTTAATTATTAAAAATATTAAAATATTTTTAAAAATCAACTTTTTCAGAAAATTGAAATTTTAATTTTCTTAGATTCCCCTGATATCAGAGAGGCTCCAAAACCAATTTGATAGATTTTTAAAAAGTATTTTAAAAGTTATGAATTTTTAAAGCTTAAAATGGCTAAATGACTTAATCAACCCAATTAGTGGAGCTAGCCAAGTCCAATTGACCTCAAATTTTTATGGTGGATTCCTCTGATCCTAAAGATCAGTGGAGAATTGATTTCAAGTCAATTTGATACCTGGTTAACTCTAATTAATTAAAGACCTATTTTGGGTGTTTAAGCCAATTAGGGTTGTTTTAAATGAACTAAGTCAAAACCTATTTTTCCTAGGGTTCTCTGGTCATAAGGAACATCACCAAATTTTCCTAGAATTTATTTCACAACATGTTATTTACTGGAATTAAAATACTCGAACGGTGACCCGAACTTGAAAAATCAAGAACTCTTCATAGGGATGGCCTCGACTTTGGAAAATTCAGGGAATGTTCCCAAATTCGGAGGCTTCAAAAGCCCTATGGTCTCATGCCATGGTGAATTGTATGCATGCATGGAGAATTAAAACAATGCAGAGAGTAAATAAATTATAAAAAATAAAATACTTGATGAAATTAAATGATTTCTTTTCCACATTATTCTCCTCTGTTCACCGAGCAAGAGGGTATTTTTATTTTATTTTTGTGATTTTTCTACACAGAGATATGAATTTTTGAAGTTTAGGGAATTAAATAAATCAGAAAATACCCTATTTTTCTATTTATCCACGCGGCGCCAGCGCATCCTCGGCAGCTCCGAAAGACCACGCGGCGCGCTCCCATTCGACGCCGCCACCTGAGTCAGCAGCCCGGGCCCCGCGGTTCTCGTACCGTCTCCTGGTCCGACGCGATCCTGACCATCCGTGCGCGCGTGTATCGAATGGACGACATCCGTTCATCGTCCCCAAGTGTTCTCACCCGAGAGCCGTCCACACTAAATCCCTAAGATCTCACTCGATTCTCAATGGATTTTTACGTTCTTATACTCTATGGATTCGTCTTGAAGAGACGAACGCATCTATACGGTTAACATGCATTGAAACTAAGGCATTTGAAATAGAGAATCTTCAGAAGCTCGGGATGAAGAGTTAGCTCATACCTTGGCTCAGAGAAGTGTGGCTTCAATCTGAGAGTTGTTGCACCTTCGATTGGGTCCTAGCAAGCTCCAGATGAAGTCTCCAGGTCTGGTGAATTGTCTGGATATGATTTCGACCAAGCCCGATCACAAAGCTTGGAGGCTCGGAGCAACCGGGTGGTCCGGAGATGAGGCTTTTGATGGTGGACACCTTCTCTTGGTCCGATGAAGGTGTAGAGCCAATCAATTTGGGAATTGGCTCACTCGTGGAGAAGTGTCCCGGTTTTGGGTGGAATTTCAACCCGAAATCGAGCTTACAGAGGAGAAATGGCAGGGGGATCTCACTGGGGATCAAGTGTTCTAAGAGTGGAGAAGGGTCTGGAACAATTTTGGCAGAGTTTTGGCAAGGTTTTTGCTTCTCTTCTCTCATGGCCGAGAGGGGTGGAGTTTAAATAGAGCTGGTCGGGAGGCCTCCTGTGGGGAGTTAGGGCTTGGGATCAGCTGCTCCGGTGAGGAGAAGAACAGCCATGGTGACCACTAGGCAAGGGGCAGCTCGGCAAGTGAGAATTTCAATGTTGGCTCACATGTGAGCTCTCGGCCATGGTGTTTTCCGGCGGCTCGGTGGCCGGCCGGCCGAGCAATGGTCACCATCTTGGTCGGTGGGTCGTGGTCGGGGTTTAGTGTAGGCAATTGGCAAATGCCATGTGTAAAGGCTTTGATTCAAAGTGGAATGGGGGCATGGCTAAATTTGAACCTAAATGGGTCAACCCACCCATTTGGGCTAGGTGCACCACCCAAGGCCTGGTTTTGGCTGAGGGAAAAGTGATTTGGATCAGCTTGATTAGTGGGGTCAAGTCACAATCCAAGTACAATTAGGCTTAAGCATGGTTTAGTGGAGTCATGGAAGTGGTTAATCACCTTTAGGAATTAAGGAAAGAGCCTCCTCCTTTTGCCCAAAATGGCATGGTGACATGTAAAGAGGCTCTCATGGCTTGCATATGGCTTGTGCATGGCTCCATGGCTCCATTTGGCTTGGGAAAAGTGAAGTCAATTTCATAAAAAAGGATTTTAAGGATTTTGGATAATTTGGTGGAAATTTGGATGAAGCTTCATTTAGAAATATTTGATCATTGGTTTAGGACTTAGGGATGATTTTAATTGAAAGTATGATGAGGGGAAATGTCATATGGGCTTTGGAAGAATTTTTGGGGCTTTGGATTTGGTGGAAGTGGGCTTTTAAAATGGCTTATGGAATGGGCCCTTAAGTTTAAAAATGAATTTATGGATGGGAATTTTGTAAAGTGGTTGGGCCAAATAATTGTTGGGTTTAGCTCATGGATGTGTCATGAGTGATTTGAAGCAAATTTGGGGTAGTTTGGATTTGAATTGGGTTGAATTTGGGTTAAAATGGGTGAAATTGGGGGTTTTGACAAAAGTAGGGTAAATTGACAAAATTGGCCCATGGTGTAGTTGGACAAAATGAAATTGGGAATATTTGGGATTTTCTGGAATTTTCTGGGAATTTTCTGAATTTTTGGATTTTTAGGCCAAGAAGGGTATTTTGGGTATTTGGAGGGTATTGGGAGGTATTTTTGGAATCTTTGGTATTTTTGGGTATGGATGATCAATTTGAGTGATGTGGAGGTGTTTGGGATTTATTTTGGAAAATTTTGGGTAATTTGGAAATTTTGCAAAAATTTGGGTAATTTCAAGGGTTTTGGGTAGGTTTAGTAGGTGTAGGGTTCCGGGGGTCAAAAATTGAAAATTTGGGAAATTGGAGATTGGGTGAATTTAGGTGGAAAGAAATCATTTTGGTTGAGCCATGAAGCCATTTCAAGCCCATATGAGCCATGAAAGGACTCATTTGAGGCATTCACTATGTTGTTCCTAACCCTCTTAGCCAAGGGCTTAGGGGTTAAGGACCATCCATGTGAATCACCTACATGAGTCAGGAGGTTAAGTTGGGTATGGGTGTGGTTTTAGGAAGTGTGTGGAAATGTAGTGTGTAAGTGTAGTGTAAGTCAGCCCTTCACTGCACTCGAGGCCACCTGTAGGCGGTCCTAAGGCCAAAGAGTCCTATAGGAACTCATCCTTTAAACTTCCACATTTGATTTCAACCCTCTAGGTGATTAGGGGTCTATAGTCAAGTTTGTGGAGTTTGCAGGGAGTTTAGAAGTGGTTTGAATTTCTAAAAGGCGGGTCCCAATTCTAGTCCTCTAAGATAGTCAAAGGAAAAGCCTAAGGCTAGATCCTAAGCACTAAAAAGAAGAAGGGAAGACCTCATCAAAAATGAGGTCAACAAATGGACTCCCAATAGGTGTGGTGAGCTGACGGAGCACACCGCGCGTATTGGTGTTGACCGAAGTGATCAACAAAACCAACACGGATGTCCAAGTGACGAACTTAGGACGAAGTAGAAGAGTTTCGCCTGGGGAGTGTCAAGTATATCTCCGGAACCGGAGATTCTCGAACTCTCGCCTGGGAAAGGAAAAGGAGGTGAATCCCAAATCACATGATCTCGGGGGAATTTCGATTTAGATTTTATTTTGTTTCAATTTATGTTTTGATGTGTGAGTTTAAATTTTAGTTTGGAGTTTCAATTTAGATCGAAGTTTTGTCAAAATTAATTTGAGGGATTTGATTTGAAATGAAAATTGGGATTTTGAGGTTTTAGATGTAACATCTCCAACCTCGAAAGAAAATTGAATTGATTAGATTGAATCGTTGCAATGAGAAGATATCTCAGAGTAATGCGGTGTTGGATGTAAAATCCTTAACCTCAAGAGTTTGATTTTGATGTATTTCATCGCAATAGGAAAAGAATCCTAAAGCAATGCAGTCTCGGATGTAAATTCCTTAACCCCGGGAATTTGATTTGATGTATTTCAGTGCAATAGGGAAAGAATCCTAAAGCAGTGCAGTCTTGGATGTAAAATCCTTGACCCAAAAGTTTGAATTTGATGTATTTCAGTGCAATAGGGAAAGAATCCTAAAGCAGTGCAGTCTTGGATGTAAAATCCTCGACCCAAAAGGGTTTGATTTGATGTACTTCAGTGCAATAGGAAAAGAATCCTAAAGCAGTGCAGTCTTGGATGTAAAATCCTCGACCCAAAAGGTTTGAATTTGATGTGCTTCAGTGCAATAGGAAAAGAATCCTAAAGCAGTGCAGTCTTGGACTTTTCGGTATTTTAGGGATTGTTTTGAGTCAGTAAATTTAGTTGCAGGTGAATTAATCATCCAGGAGTTTAGTTAAACCTTGTTTCTTGCTCGGTGAACTTAGGTATTTGATTACACGATGAATGAAGTGACATCTCGCCAATACTTTCTGTTTAAGAGTTATAGCATATTAAAACTTTAAAGACCAGTTGAGTTTATTCCAGAATTTTGTCAATTAATTGAAAGTTTGAGTTAATGGTTTAAAGTGTTTAAGCTTAATTATGAGGTTTTAATTAATAATTTTAAGTTCGAATAATTGTTGAATTATTTTAGATTTAATTCTTAATGATTTCATTTAGGTTTGTTATTAAATGATTTTGATTTAATTTAATTCAACTTAATTTTAATTTAATTTATTTTAATTTTAAATTAATTTGATTTGATTTGTTTTAATTTAATTTGGGTTTAATTTAATTTAATTTAAATTTAAGTTAAATTTAATTTAAATATTTTAATTTAATTTAATTTAATTTAATTTAAATTTAATTTAATTTTAATTTAGTTTAAATTTAATTTTAATTTAATTTTTAATTTAATTTATTGATTTAATTTAATTTAGTTTAGTTTTAATTTAATTTTAATTTAATTTAATTTAATTTTTAATTTAATTTAATTTAATTTTAATTAATTTTAATTTAATTTAATTTTAATTTACTTTATTTTAGTTTAGTTTAATTTTAATTTAATTTTAATTTAATTTAATTTTTAATTTAGTTTAAATTTAATTTTAATTTAATTTAGTTTAATTTTAGTTTTAATTATTAATTTGGATTATTACTTTAATTTTTTTAATTAAGAATTATGTATTATTGAAGTGATTTATTTAGGGATTTTTAAATTAAAGAATAATATCTTCTTAATAATATCCCCTATTTTAATAATTCCAATTTTTATTATTCTTCCAAAATTTCAATTAATTAATTAATTAAAGTTTTATTTTAATTATATTAGAAATGGTTAGTAGGTTTCTACCTCCAATCATTTAAGTTTCAATCATCCAAAATCAGTTAAAATCAAATATTTTACCCTCCCCCTTTTTTGATTAACCCTAAAATTTTAATTAAAGAGGTTGAAATATTTTTAGTACCCTTTTGCCCTTGAGCTTAATAATTATATTCAGCTAAACTAGCTCGAATGAAATTGAAATTTTTATGTGACCTCTCGCATGTCGAATTAGGACATTAGAGAAGAGAAATTATGATTTTTACGTATTTAATTTATTTATGTAATTATTTTTAATGGAAAATAAAGGTTTTCAAGAAAATTCAACAACATGACCAAGTTAAAGTTTTAAGTTTGTCCTTAAGAAAATTATAGAATATTCTAATAATGAGATGACCACTTGGACCAATTTTGGTGATTTTTGAGTTATATTTTATTTATTAGAATTATTTTGACTTTTGGAGTATTAAATAATTTAAAAATAAAATTGAAGTTGAAAAATAGGTTTTACATTTTCAAAAATCTTTTTGATATCGGGGAAGTCGGAAGAGAAAAAATTTAATATTTTTTTTGATTTTTCTTTGATTTATTGGAATTATTTTGTGGAAATGTTAAAAAAATCATTTTTTAATTGAAAAATTGTTTTAAGCTTTTAAAATTCGAAATATCTTACCCTAGAGACTTAGGAAAAACATTTGGTTTGTTCCGGTGATTAGAATTCAAAATGTGACATTTTGGTGATTTTTAATATTTTTATTATTTTTATTATTTTTTTATTATTAAAATATTAAAATAATGATAAAAATCGAACTTTTTAGAAAATTACAATTTTAATTTTCCTAAGTTCCCCTCTGAAAATATCGGAAGCTCCAAAACTATTTTTGTGAATTTTTGAAAAGTATTTTTTGTGAGTTGCAGATTTTTAAACTTTAATTTGGTTTTGTGGCTTAATTAATCCATTTGGTGAGACTAATCGAGCCAAGTTGACTTTAAATTTTTATGTGATGTTTCTACGAAATCCTAAAGATTAGTGGAGAATTATTTTCAAGTTAATTTGATGTGTGTAGTTAACCCTAATTAATTAAAGTTCAATTTTGGGTGTTTTAGGCCAATTAAGGTTGTTTCATGTGTGAATTAACTTTCAAGAAACTTTATTTTTCACAGGTTTCACTCTGGTCGCCAGAAACATCACTTGGAATTTTCCTAGAATTTATTTCTCGACATGCTGCTAATTATTGGAATTAAATACTCAAAACGGTAACATGCAATTGAAAAAATCAATAACTTCTCATAGGGATATGGCCTCTAACCTTGGAAAATTCGGGGAATGTTCCCGAAGTTCGAACGGAAATGCCTTATGGTCTCATGTGTGGTAAAATTTACTACATACGAATGGAAATTAAAACAATGCGAGAGAGTAAATAAATCATTAAAAATAAAATACTCATTGAAATTACTTGATTTAAATTTCGCGTATTCCTCTCTTCAGCGAGCAGAGGGTATTTTTATTTTATTTTTATGATTTTTCTTCGTAAAGTTATGGATTTTTGAAGTTCGATAATTAAATAAATAGAAAAATGCGCATTTTCCTACTTATCCGCGCGGCGCCACGCAATCCTCGGCGGCTCCGAAAGGCCACGCGACGCGTTTGATTCGGCGCAGCCGTCGAGTCGATTCGCACGGGGCCCGCAGTTTGCGTACGCGTCTGCGGTCGACGCCATCGGCGGCCGTCGCTCGATACACGCGATCCGCGGCTCTGGTCCTCGTCTATGGCGGGTGTGCAGAGGCCGTCCCACTAAAACCACTAGATCTCACTCGATTCTCGATAGATTTTTATGTTCTTATACTCATGGATTCGTCTTGAAGAGACGAACATATCAATACGGCTTATGTGGCATGAAATTAGCAATCAAAAAGAGGAGAAATGTTCCCGAAGCTCGGGAAGAAGAGAGAGCTCATTACCTTTGCTCGGAGAAGTGAAGCTTCGATTTGAGAGTTGTGTCTGTCGATTGAGTCAAGCTCTTGACTCCGGATGAAGTCTCATTGCAGTGCTAGACTGATTTCCTGAGACCAAGTTTCGACCTTTGGAGAGGTAGAACAAATGGGTGGCCTGGAGAGGGCTTTCACTAGGGAACTCCAGCTTCTCTTGGTCTTGTGCGGGTGTGGGAGAGTTTAATTTGATTTTGGTGGAGGATGCGAAGTGTCTTGTTCGCTGGGGTGGGCTCCGAAATTGGGCTCGATCGTGGGAGTTAGGGCGGGAGGACGGTGGGAATCGGAAATGCTCTTGGCTGAGGGGAAGCTTTGTGAGGAGTTTGGAGGGATTTTGTGAAGGTCGATTTCAGCCAACCTTTTGGCTGAGAGGGTTGGTGGCTTAAATAACCATGACCATGGCCTCTCTCGGGGGGAGTTGGTGGGATCGAGGCACTGCAGTGAGGAGAGAAGAGCATTCTGATGGAAATTTGGAGTGGGCGGCTCGGCCATGGGAATTGCAATTTTGGTTGATTTAGACCTCTCGGCACAGTGTTTTCTGGCGGCGGTGGCCGGCGGCCGAGGTCGGAGTCAGCATTGTGATCGGGGGATCGGTGCTTGAGGTTTGTGAGTTCGGTGCTCAGATGCCATGTGTAAAGAGGATGAATTGAAATGGAAAGGGGAAGAGGTGATTTTGGCTTGGTTTAGGTCAACCCATGTATTTGGGCTTGGTTCACCTCCCCATGGCCTGATTTGAGGCTGAGGAGGAGTTAGGTGGGTGAGCTCACATGTGTGGTGAAGTCCCGCATCCGAACATGTTTGGATTAATTTTGGAGTTAAGAATGTCATGGTTAAAGTATTTAATGACTTTAAGGGAACTGAAAGAGCTTCCTCCATTTGCCCAATGTGGTATGGTCACATGTCAAACTTTTCATGGCTTCACATGGGGCTTAAGGATGGCTCATGGCTCTTATATGGCTTGGGAAAAGGAGTCGAGTCGACTTTCATGGAAAGATTTTAGGAATGTTGGTACTGGTGTAAAATTTGGATAGTTTGTCATAATACCATTTTGGTTTGATTTTATGATGGATTTAGCACTTAGGGAGTGATATTAATTGAGTGTGGATGAGATGAGATTGCAATGTAGGCTTTAGAATGGGTTTGGGCTTTTAAAATTTGGTAAAGGTGGGGCACTAAAAATGGTTCGAGGGAATGGGTTTCTATATTTCAAAATGGGTTTTTTAAATCAAAAAATTTATATAGGACCATGCCAAATAAATGTTGGGTTTAGTTTAAGGATATGTCATGAGTGATATAAAACAAATTTAGGTGATTTGGGATTAGATTGGATTGGATTTGGGTTTATTTGGTAAAGAAATTTAGGTGGGCGGAATTGGGCTATTACATGAGCAGTTGGGTACAATGTTGAAATTGATGTAAAATTGATATTTGAGAAATGTTTATAGGTGTGTTACAAAAGAGTTTTCAACTTTGGTTGGGGTTCAATTTTGGGATTTGGGCTAAGTTAGGGTTAAGGCTTGGGTTTTAGGCTAAATTGGGGATTTTGGGTTTGGTTGAATTTGAGTGGGGTTTTGGTTCAAGTTTTGGGCAAATTATGTTAGTGTTTTGTTTTATGGGGATGTTATGGAAGATTTAGAAAGATTTGGGGCCAATTGGGGTTGAATTGGGTTGGTTTTTGGGCTAAGTTTGGATTATAGGTGAAATTGGGCTTTAAGCTTAAAAATGAAATTGAATTCAAATGTCAATCAAATTGGGCTTGGATTTGTTCTAGATTGATATTGGGATATTGAATTGAAGTTTAAATTGAATTGGACCAAAATTGAGGTGATTAAGTTGATTTGGTTTGACGTGGGTTCATTTGGGTTTAAAATGTTCAAGAATTGGGGTTTTTTGGTAAAAGTGGGGTAAATTGGCAAAATTATTTATGGTGTAGTTGAACAAAATGAAATTGGGAATATTTGGGATTTTCTGGAATTTTCTGAATTTTTGGATTTTTGAGTCAGAAATTTGGTAATTTGGAGGGTATTGGGGGTATTTTTGGAAATTTTGGTATTTTTGGCTGTAAATGATCAATTTGATTGGTGGGGAAATGTTCAAGGTTAATTTTGGAAAACTTTTGGGTGATTTGGAAATTTGGTGGTTAGGTAATTTTAAGGGCTTTTAGTGGTAGGTGGTCGGGGCCACGTGGAGTCGATAATTGAAATTTTTGAAAAAAATGAAAATTGAGCAAGTGTGAGTGAAATGGAATCATTTTGGTTGAGCCATGAAGCCATATTAAGCCCATAGGAGCCATGAGAGGACTCATTTGAGGCATTCAGTTTATGTTGTTCACACAACCTGCGCGGGGCTTAGGGGTTAAGGTCAGAAATCCATATGAATTATCTACATGAGTCGGGAAATTGGCCCAGAGCATGAATAGTTTTAGGATTTGGAATGTGTGTAAAGGTGTAATGTGTGCGGTGAACCCTCACGAGACCGAGCCCGGGGTGATCCTAAGGCGAAAGAGTCTTGCATAGGGGAACTCATCCTTTAAACCTGCACATTTGATCTTAACCTACGGGGTGATTAGGGGTTTCTGATGGCTTGTGGGGTTTGCGGGGAGTTAGAAGTGGTTGAGTTTCTAAAGGGGTAGTTTCCATCTCTAGTCTACAAAGATGAGTCGGAAAAGCTTAGGCTAGATCCTAAGTACTAAGAGGAAGAAGACCTCATCGAAATGAGGTCGGCAGTGGGAAATTCATCGGTCTTTCGAAAGTAACATTAGAA